>CM076908.1:35143524-36588524 GCA_039519145.1 Kokia cookei
ACTTGTAATAATAGATGAACCTAAACATGTTCTTAGTCTAATCGAAACTGACCAAATCGATTGAAAGACTAATATGTCATCTTTCAAGTCCAATTGGAGAGATGCCTTGTCTTGGGCATCGAAGTGGATGACTCCTAGAAGATAGAGACATAAATATCACTGACAGTACACTGGACAAGACCCAAGCAGAACAAATCCTAAATATGTTTATGGATTTATTCACTCGTGACGTTCATAGTGTGGCATATCTAAATCCTGAGTGGATGAAAAACTATTTATGTGTGACTCATACACTTTGATGTAAATAAAAGCATGAGTTCGAATAGATAAGGAACTGAAAGCTAGTGTGTTGGGTGTATGACTTCTGCAATATGTAGCGTCATTCACAACAATGGAATTCATAGCCCGAGAAATGGGTAAGTGGTATCCTCTCATTGGCATTACATGGTTGATGAAAAGTAAACATGACCATGGATCTTTCATTGTAACACCTAAAACCCGTAACCATCGTCAATTTAGAGTCTCAAGGGTTTATAGAACTTTATGAATATTTAATACATACCATGAATTTCAAATTCATACAATTACAAACTAACAACTCAGAATACTAACTCTATTTAGTCTTACACATTCATTTACAAACATTTCAAACAATCAGGATCAATTTGAATCGTACAAGAATCTAGGATTGAAATCGAAAATTTTCCAAATAGGGGTCACAGGGTCGTGTGTCCCAAACACATGCCCGTGTGCCTTGTTATACACGCTCGTGCATCTAATCGTGTGCTAGACCATGTGCAAGCTTGAAATACATGCACACGATCGTGTCACAAACCATGTGGTAAGTTGTGTGTTCATACGAAATTTCACCACACACCTGTGTGAGAAATCATGTACTGGGCTATGTGTCAATGTGAAATAGGGCCACACGGCCGTGTCCCAACCCATGTGTTGCCCGTGTAAAACCTACTCCTAAAGTCCAGGGCACAAACCCATGTGCAGCCGTGTACACTTTCGAAAGACTAAAAATTTGTTTTAAAATTTGCCTAACTCTCTAAGGCTTATATCACATTCAACCATTAACTTCCTTGGTTTCATTCATACTCAATTTATACAAGCATAATATACTTCACCACACAAGTCTTCCCTAAATTCCAATACAATAACATATTATCAATTCATTTCATAACTCCCATATAAGATTACTCATTTCAACACAAAATAGCATCCAAGTCACATACAAGCATTAACCATCTTAGTATGTTCCAATTATCATTTAACTTCCAAAAACTCTTTTGACTTAAACACACATTAGTATATCAAACAACATTCATCCTAATACATGTCATATAACTCGAATGTTATAACACTACCGAAGATGCTTCCGGGATAGTGTGATTTTTTCAAGATGATCCGATCTTTTAATAGCAAAAATGAAATCTACAAAACAATAGACATATTCACGGGTAAGCTTACGAAGCTTAGTAAGTTCGCAGGATTAGTTAAACTTACCAAAATAACTTGTTCAATTTAAAAGAAAATACAATGGAACAACAATGGTATCTTGATTCAACCGTGACAGAATATGATTATTCAAGCCCTTACAGAATATAGCTCATTCGAGCCCAGAACAAATTATTGTTCATTCAACCCAGATACAGAATAATGCTCGTTCGTGCTAGATACAGAATAATGCTCGTTCGAGCCAGAGTTCAGAGTATTTCTTTAGCCTTCCATTTTGTTCTATTTATCCAAGAATAATTTCAAGATAAATGTAATTGAAAGTATCAAATTGAAAGTTAAAAGTACAAACTTACCAGACTAAATTGTAGCTATGATTAAATTCTAAGGACTACTCCGCAACTTTTCCTTTCCATGATCGACCACACCTTCTTGATCTATCACAACAAATTCATTTAATTACTTTATTAATTCTTGATATGTTTGTATTATTTTGTCTTTTTGTTAGTTAAAAATGTTAAATATATATATAAAGTTTTTTGTATCAAATAGATTAAATTGTAAAATATGAAATATATGATAAATAGGAATAAATGTGTGGTATTGAATGAACATGAAATTGTTATATAATTGGATTATGTGTATTTGATGATATCATGCGATCTAAAATATGTTTGGATTTCTTTTTTAAATAAGAAAAACATGTGTACGACTGCAAAGACTAAGTTGGTATAAATACGATATTAGTACTGTGTGAATATGAATGTTTATATGTTATGATGATATATATAGAATGATGTTACAACGATTAAAATTTTATTAATATAATGTTAAGGCTTGCTTGAACTTAGTAAACAATTAGATACAAATGACATGTCGTTAAGGTTTAAAAAGCAGCAGGTACTTTGTACTGGTGTCTAAAAAGTATTAGGTACTTTGTACCAATGCCTACAAAGTATTAGGTACTTTGTATTTGTGTTGGATACTTGGCTGAGATCCTATATGTGTTGCGGATTCTCCACAGCTCGTTTGAGCAGCATCAAGTAAAGGTTAATGTCCTGATTTAAAGCTCGTGGAAGCAAGTATATTTCACAGCTCATGTAAGAAATTTCAATTCCATGTATCCAAAATTAATTTGCTATAGTTCTCCGAGCAAAAATAATAAATGTTGAAATGAATAGAAAGATTAAATGTGAATTTAGTTGTTTCATGTATGAATTGAGTGTGAATAAAAGATCGAATGAATTAAATTTTAATGTTGCAAAACGAGCATGATTGAATGTGATAAGAAAGAGAACTTTAGTATATGTGTTTACAAAATGAGTATGAATTGGATATCATATGTTTTGCTATATGTGGTTTGTATTAGCAATTCTTGATGTATAAATAAATTAACCTATTAGTTGTTTTATGGGAATGTATATGAAACTACAATGAAGACAAGGATGCCATATTAATTACCAAATTGGTTTAATGTCTACCGAAATAGGAAACGAATGGTGTGAGCTTCTCGTAGATCCGATCGACACATTCCACGATTCAGTTATATGTGACATGTACATATGAGTGTCAAGTGGTTAAAATTTTAAGTATCCTTGGGTATAATTGATGTTTGACACTAAACCTTGTCTCTATGCTTAAGTATTTAAGGGTAGCAATGTCTTCATTGATAATCTTTGTGTTTTCTTTGCATTATTCATCCTCCCTTATTTTCTTTGCACTCTCTCTGAAAACTTAAGTCTAGAAACTTTATAAAATTTGGGTTCACTGTATTCAACTAACTCTTACATTTGTTTTAGCTCACTGGTAAACACTGATTAACCCTAGGTTGTTTTCATAGTTATTTATGTGTTTTTAGTTCTGCATGCATAAGTGTTAGATTAGTGTGTAAGGAAGGAAACTTATTGATTCTGGGCTAATTGTTAATGTTTCTTGTACGCATGTTTGGATTCAATGGTGTTGTGATATGATAAGTTTAATTATCCATATTTTAGCTCAATATGCTATTGAAGGGCCGAATGACAAAGGCAAAGGTCCGTTGGTTAGACTTTGTTGTATTTCTGGTGAGTTCCTTTTTATTTCCATGTGTTGTAACATTCTTTGTTTTCTAGTTCATGTAAGGAAAGCATTTATACCCTAAGAAAGTGAAATGTGTGAATGTGATTAAGGGTTGTCAAGAGTTGTTAGTCTGGGTCTGTTATGTCTATCATAAGGTGTAAGGACCATTCTTCATGTTTAAGCCACTACCTTCTTTATTTTAAAAGAATGATATAATATGCACTAAATTATGGAAATGGTGTTAAGGAGATATGTTCACGGCATAGCCTTCGATGATATGTACATCGAACTGGCAAATCACGATACATGAAAATGTTTATGTAGCATCTAGTAGGGCAAGTGTATGTTACAAACTAGATTGGCAAATCACGATAAAGTATATGAACCAAATGAATATAATATGTAGAGTAATAGGGGTAGAATGTATATGAATAAAATGAATGATATAAATTTGACTATGAATTTGGGTACGTAACTAACATGAAAAAGGTTTGTTTGTATTATTATATTGGCGTATTATATTCACCAAAGGATAAGTAAACCAGCATATAGTCTATCGAGTATTGTACCCTCCATCTGGCGAACAATTGATCTACCGATTTCATATCTAACAGATAGAACTATTTTCCATAGTTGAAGAGCTTGAAATCAAGTATTTTCGTTATGTTCTCATAGGATTTAGTTTAGATTTCTTATTTGAATAAATTGTGTAACCTAAGTGTTAAAATGTCATTTTATTTATCTTTAAGGACAAATGAGGACTAAAGATTAGCTAATGTACTTGGTAAGTGTGCAGGAGACCACAAGAAGTGTAACAATAAGAGATTGATCACTTCATCACGACATAGGTTGAGTTACGTCGCAACCAAGAGACCAGACTTAAGGAACTTGAAGACTGACTTCTTTTTCGCGACATACATGGGCTATGTCACAACAACGCCTATAGGATGACTCTTCATATGGAAACTGATGTCATGACATAGGACCTAGTGTGTCGCGACATCGACCCCTGGACGCAGATCTCACACTTAATAAAGGGCATTTTGGTCTTTACAATGTCACTTAAACACGAGAAACGATAGTTGACATAGAGTTGAGGAAAAATGACCATCTAAAGCTATAAATAGGACATTTAGCATTAGAGTTTCACACACCATTCATTAGGATTTAGTTTTTAGTTTTATTTCTATTTTCGTTTTCGAAATGAGATTGTAGAAGTTCGCATAAACATTCGAGGATTTTTTCCTGACAGATTGCTTAATACAATTCTAGTTTCTTTTTCATTCTCTTCTTCACTTATATGCTTTCATATATTGTTCTATTGATGGATAAAAAAACCATAAAGAACTAATTCCATTTTGGGGAATTAGGGAGTGGACGTATGAATAATTAATTATTATTTTACAAGGACTTTACCTTTCGGATCAGCTGAGGAAAGGAAGAACGTTGAAAAAACACCAGGCCTGATAACCCTAAAAAGTCATCTAGGTGAGAATGAACCCAACATTGGTATTGCCCATCTGTGAACACATTTTCCCTAAATCAGTTTAGATTGTGACATCTAGCGATAAGTAATCTCTATCGACTTACTATGTCGACGGAAGTTCGAGAGATCCAACTGGAGCAGTGGCTAGTTGATTAGAGGAAAATCTCCAAAACTCAACAATTTAGGAACTCGTACGGAAACAACCTAATATTCCCAAAGTCGTTTATAAGATTTCTACAACTCAATCTTTTGCTTTTATTTTCTGTCTTGTTTTCTCTTGTACTAATTAATTGTCTTCTTTACAGGGATTTTATTTACCATCATTTTACGCCTCCTTTGGGTACGATCTTCAGAATAATACCAAGTGTTTCATTATAACACACTATATTTACAACTTGACTCATATACTTGTGGAAAGATGAAATCTACACCGAACGAGAGTACGTTTGGGGTCGATCAAGTTATTGGCGCCATTGCCAGGGAGGCAACGCTTTAGTAAATTTTACTTTCTTTTCAAACGGAAAACTTTACGTTATAGATACGCTTTTTTTTGCACTTCGTTTTTACTTTTTTTTATTTTGATTTCGATTTATGACTCAAAGCCAAGGAAACTTGGTCAACCGTATTTTTAACCCAAAATCACTAATTAGATGTAATCGTAGAAATCAATACGTTATGCAAAATCCAATAGAAGAGCAAGTCAATCCAATAAAATGTCCCACTGTTAACGTGGAAAATATCCATATACCTCCGCAACTCCTTGCAAACAAACCAATGGTTGAAGCACAAAGAGCTTTAAGGGAGTACTCTTTACCTACTCTAGATCTAACTTAAGGGAGTATTGCTAGACCTACAAAGAACTTTAACGTTGGTCATCATTCTAACTTAAGTAAAGCTTCATGGGGAGTTACTCAACTAGAAGATCTTGAGTGTATAATCATCAACTCAACATCTATTACATCATGCACCACAAATGAGTCATCGTGAGGCAATCTCACTGAGTAGTATGCTTTGGATAATTGTCCTCTTTTGAAGATAGAATTTCTTGACCATCTCATGATAATGCCTACCACAAAGGTCGATCAATTATCATTTAATCACAAGAGAATTCGTCTTTCTTTTAGAAAATCTCCTCAGTGAAATCCACATAGCAATCCTATCGTGGGGTAGTGTACTTGCCATGCCATCACAAGAGACCATTAATGGAGGCCGTAGTTCTTGTTTAGGGACCTTCTCCCACTCAATATTTTAAAAACATGCAAGGTTTTTTTAATTTTCAGTTTCAATCATGAATTATTAATATATACATGAAAGTACATGTGGCATTCTATCCTAATTTATATAGCATGCTTATCTCATATATGCATGGCATGTTATGGAAATTTTATAATATTCACATTCATTTATTCATAATTTTTCTTTTAAGGGAAAAACCGAAGAAGTGAATGTGAACCGTGCACCAAGTAAGGTCCCGAGAAAGGGAGGTGAGTCATATTTGACCACTTAAAAACCAAGTATTTCCTTTCCAAAGCCAATCCTAGACATGTACCTTTTCATTAGCACACTTCTCACGGTAATCGAATAACCTAAAGAAGTAAATGGAACAATACAACACATGTATTTTTTCATTACCACAATTCTTATCTTTAATCGATCAACTATGGATAATCTCATACATATATATCACAATTATATCTTTAACAATTACTAAACATATGTATAAGGAGATGGGTAATTAAAATAAAATTTCCAACCAATGTTTCCATGGTTATATTTTTAGAAAATAAATGAAAAACCAAAAATTATATAGTTTTTCACCAGAAGGCATTCTTTGTGTCTTCAATCGTCACCGCTCATCTTCTCTTCGTCATGGACTCCTTTTGGGAAAAAAATAAATTTAAATCCTATGTCTATTTTTGGCTAACAAGAATTTTATATAAAAAAAATCCTACATGGAGACAATAGTCCATGATGTATTTCCTAAGAACCACAACATTGGCAAAAAATAACAATTATATAATAAATATATAATATCACATTTATTCTCATATATTCCCCTAAACATGCGAATAATTACAATAATGTCACATCTTATCAAATATTAATCAAACAAGATGAAAAGAGAGATTCGATCTCGATTTACACTATAAACATAGCAAAATTTGGCTTTAATACCAATTTTTGAAAAAATCCCTATTTGAAAGTGATTTTCATCCATGGCAGAAAATTAAAATTTTAAAAACCAACTCAGTTTGTGATATTTATAAAAATAAAATCTATAAATCCCTAACTGAATCCATATCTATGTTTTCGGCTTAGCAAACGTTTATTGTTCTCAGCCTTCAACCAAATGATCTTCTCCGCTATTCTCGTACCACGAATTGCTTTGCGTGTAAGATCGAACCAATTGAATCAAAACACAAAACTAGAAAAAGTTTTCTTTCTTTTATTTCGGGTGTAAACAAAAATTCTCTCTTTTTAATAGAAACCGATAAAATTGTTATTCTAAAAAAATATATTTGATAGATGAGAATAAATTCTCTCTATTTTTTGGTAGAGGAACTATCTCTTAAAGTTCTATTTATAGTTCTATCAGTGTCATATATTTATAGGAAGAGAAGGTAGAACACTTGTTGAGTTGTAGTGGTTTATTTCAAATAGAAAACTAACTTTCTACTTAGAGTAGGAGTGGGTGGACGACACACCCTAGTATCCTTAATAGGGTTACTGCCCATTTCATGTTGTATGAGGGGTTTCGGGTCCATCTCACATCGGGTCCAATTACGAGTACTTCTTGATTCTTTTGACACAGTGCTCTGTAATGTAATCTAACCCGATTCGGTTTTTCTATTTTCCAAAATAAACTTTAATATTCTTTATTGAACAATTTTTTCATCACCATTTTACCACAAGTAAAATTTTTGTGATTTTACCACTGATAAAATTTCGAGAAAATATATTTAATATTTCATAACTCAAGATGTTAAATGTGATCGAATGATTCATTTTCATTTTCGGACTTTAAAATAGCTCAAAAATATAAACTCATTCTTCTGATCATTTTTAGGTAATCTATATAGAATTGCAAATGGATTATTTCCATTTCCATTTCCATTTTTGAAAACCTCTTTAATTTCGAAATGATTCCATTTTTTCCATTTTGGAAAACCATAATTATTACTGAATGTTTTCCATTTCTTTTTTCCTATTCATTTTATTTTTTTCTGTTCAAACACGCAATTCATTTATGGTTTCAACGAGCTAGTGGATGGACCAATTGGACATATGTAATTAGGGCTCAAATTATTTGTAATTAAGTTCTGGCTTTTTGCCTATTGATTATAAATTTATTTAGTTACGAGGTAATTCTACTATAGTATTGTGACTAAGTTCTCCCCAACGACATACCATTATGAAAGCAACTACTCAATGCTTTTTCAATGACATTGTCATAAGTTTGTTACCCTCATAAGATATTCTTGATCTCTGTGAGATAAAATTTGTTCTCCCAATATGATATTATTTTATCTCATGGTAACTATTATATCTTCTTTCATGGAAAGTCAATTACCACCAAATAGTAATTATGTAATTTATTACAAAGACGAATGTAACAACCCATTTTTCAGTGGTGTTGGAAACAGTGGTTTCGAGACCACAATTTTGACTTGTTGGTATAATTAATATTCACGAAGTCAGTTGTGTTGTATTAAATTTTGGTTATAAATTTTATCGTATAGATAAGCAATTAGGTTAAAAGGACTAAATCATAAAGGTTTCAAAAGATAGAATTCATTAGTTAAATGTGTTCAGTAATAAGAGAAAGGCTTGGTAAAGTCCTTAAAAGGTAAATATACCCTTAGGAAGGGTAGTGTATGGTTTTGGGTGCCTAAATTCATGAAATATAGTTAAAATCATTAAGGGTAAAAAGGTAAATACATAATAATTAAGTAATTTCACAAGAAAACCTAAAATAACCTAAGTCATCTTCTTCCATAAGCTAAACAAAAACAAAATTCAGCCATTAAAGGATGAAATAATCGGCCAAGCTGGGGTTCATCAATTTGGTAAATAAACTTCGTCCTTTTTTAGTAATTTTTATGTTTTTGAGTCCGTATTAGCTTAATCTAGCTAGCCCAAAGACCAATGTGTGAATCTGTTAAATGTTATAAATTGTGTCATTGATGAGTTGAGATGTTTCTTGAAATTTATGGAAGGTTATTAAGCTTGGATGTTAGATTAGACTATTTTATAAAGTAGTTTTTGATGATTTTAATGTTAAAGGACTGGATTGTTAAAACGATAAAAATACATGTACTTCACGTGAAATATTTCCATGTAAGGCTTGTTATGAGGTCATTAAGGATTCGGCCGATGATGGGTATGATAAAAATGGTTAATTTGCATGTTTTGGGTTTACGGATTAAATTGAATAAAAGTATTAGGAACTAATCCACAATTTCTTCTATTTGTCGATTAACTTTCGATTAATTTAAATCTCAATCTATAATAATGCATTACCAATTATCAATTACCATTATCTTATAATATCCTATTCAAGACATATGAAAACTTAATTTCATTTTACATAATTTCCCTAAAGTTTTGCATTTTATTCAATTTAGTCGCTAAAACCAAAACTATCATAATTTTCACATTTAACCCACGTTTTTCATTCCGATTTCAATTTCATCTATAAAGCCCTCTAAACTCAATAATTATAGAAATTTCATGTCAATTTTAAAAAAATTTATTTTAGTCCCTAAACACAAAACTAACAAATTTTCAATTTACAAAATTTGACCTATTATATATTTTAAACTTCAAATCCTACCATTAAACATCAAAAACCTCAAAAATAATCAATAGAAACATTTTAAAACTTTAACAGTTTTATGATTTAACACCCAAGCTAACTAGATTATACAACATTCTCAAAAACATAAGATTTACGAAAAACAAATAAAAATTTGCTCACCATGCAATGGTACAAGACATGGTCGAAACCTGGTTCTTTGGTTATGGAAGAATCAATCATGTGGAAGCAGAAAGAAGGTTTCTTTTTTTATATATATAAATTTCTTTTTTTTTTGTTTCTTTTATTTTACATAAACCCTGAATCATTTATCTTTTAAACCTTTTTAATTAAAAAAAATCAATACTGATCATTTTTTATGATTTTTATGATTTAGTCCTTGTACTTTAAATAACTATGAGTGCAATAAAATTTTTGAACTAGAATTCAATTTCCTGTATAAAAACCTCGTAAACTTTTAATGAAAATAATTACAATTTTAGTTTACGGAATCAAGGTCTCAATCCCTCATTTTCCAAAATCACTGACTATAAAATTAAACCACTTGTACTCTAACTAATTGTCCAATTAGCAAATTTATCAGATAAAAATCCAATATATCACTACAGTAAACTCATAAATATTATTGAAAAATATTTACTGATTCGACCATCGAAATACAGGATTTTGAAATCATTATTTCTGATACTACTGAAAAACGAGTTGTTTTATAAATAATATTTTTTTCATTTTTTTATTTTTAATGATACTATTAATTGTTTTCAGGCAATTTTAATATAACTTTTATCATATATATATAAAGGAAAATTTTGATAATTATCCAAATATTAACATGTTTTTCTTAAATCCGATCCAATCCGAGTAATTAAAAAATAAACAACTCAACCTTATGAAATTAAATCAAGTCGAAACCATCCAGTTTGGGTTTTTTTTGGGCCTTAATAATTTCCAGCTGGGTTGAAGGGTTTTCCTTATTTACCATCTGTTCTTAAAGAGAAATAATGAAATATGCATTAAAATTCACCTCAATGGTTTAATTCTGCCTCTAATCTCTATACTCATCAAACTTTTAAATTTTAATCTCTTTAAATTTTCATGAATTTAATCCTTTATTTATCTGATTTAAAAATTAAAATCTAAATGACTCAAAAAAAATTAAAATCTAATAATTTGTTTGAGAAAAAAAAAATTTAATAGAAAACACTACTAAAAAACATTCGTTAAATTTTAATACCTAATTTTTTTTTTCATATTCAAAGGTCCAATTAAAAAATTAAAGCACAATTGATATCACATATTTAGATTTGATTGAAATCAATCAACAACGTTATCAATTGAACTTTAAAATTTTAAATCAGCTAAGTAAAAGGACTAAATTATTGAAATTAAAAGCAAAGAGATTGAATCACAAATATTTAAAGAGTACAGGGATTGGAGAAGGATTAGACCAGGGAATTATGCATTCAAAATGGCGACAAAATTGAAGGAAAATTCTCAATTGTTTTCCCCTTTCCCCTACTTAGTAGCCGCTGGAAACACTCGTATCCAAGTGTTTTATTTTTTTAATTATTAAACGTCTGTTTGCTAATTTTAATGAATCCCCTGTAGTATAAATGCCACCATGATCATCGTCTTCCATGCAGGCCAAGCTTGAGTTCATCTAGTTGGCGTGGCTTGTTTCTCCTATCAAGGTCCTGTCTGCAACCAAGATGTTTGCAGGACTTGGGCTTTGATTACACCATTTCCAATTTTGCTTTAATAAACAAAACAAATAGAACCACGATGGCTGCTTATAGTTATAGCTTGTTTCTCTTTTCCTTGTTTTTTGTTGTCCTAATCCCAACCCTTCAAGCTCACATTGCTGAATATGACGATTATTGGAAGGCACGGCAATTGGAAGCCATTGAGAACCTCAACAATGCTTATCACCCCAATCCTGAGGAGGTGGTCCACTATTACAATGATCAATTTGCCAAAACCATGATTAACCTTAATAGCACCAGAAGGTTGTTGAAGGGAAATAAAGAAAAGGGTCCCTGTGAGATAACCAACCCCGTTGATAGTTGCTGGCGATGTGATCCTAACTGGGAAAAAAACAGGAAGAGGCTGGCCGATTGTGCCCCTGGATTTGCTCGTGGTACTACCGGTGGAAAGGAGGGCCAGTTTTACGTGGTCACGGACCCTTCTGATGATATTCTTAACCCCAAACCTGGAACTCTGCGTCATGCTGTCACCCAAAGAAGACCACTTTGGATCACTTTCGAAGGATCCATGATCATCATCCTGGAACAGGAGCTCATTATTACAAGCAACAAGACCATTGATGCTAGGGGAGCCGATGTGCATATTACTTACGGTGCTGGTATTACTGTTCAGTTTGTCAATAACGTCATTATCCATGGCCTCCATATCCATCACATTATTACCGGCATTGGTGGCACCATCAGGGATGCTGAAGACCACTTCGGGATAAGGACTGCCAGCGACGGGGATGGGATCTCTCTGTTCGGAGCAACCAACATTTGGCTCGACCATCTTTCGATTTACAATTGCTCTGATGGTCTTATCGATGCTATTCAGGGTTCCACTGCCATTACCATTTCCAACTGCCATTTCACTGACCACAATGAGGTAATTACAACCTTTTTCTCTTTTTTTGTTTTCTATTTAAACAAGGCAGGAACGAGGATTCTGAACAAAATGTATAATGACATATTGCAGGTTATGTTGTTCGGAGCAAGCGACTCCTTCATTAATGACCAAAAGATGCAGATAACCGTCGCTTTGAACCACTTCGGTAAAGGATTGGTAGAGAGGATGCCTAGGTGCCGACACGGTTTTATCCACGTCGTCAACAACGACTACACTCACTGGCTTATGTATGCCATTGGCGGCAGCCAAAACCCTACAATTATCAGCCAAGGCAACAGGTATGTTGCGCCATTCAGCTTCGCATCTAGGCAGGTAACCAAGAGGGAGTACGCACCACCCGAAGTGTGGAAGAACTGGAACTGGATATCAGAGGGTGATTATTTCCTGAACGATGCCTATTTTGTTTCATCTGGTAATCCCAAAGCCATCAAGAAATATGGTTCCGACAAAATGATGTCTTTCAAGCCCGGTCAGATGGCCAACAAACTCACCAAGTATGCCGGAGCACTCAACTGCAAACCCGACAAGCGTTGCTAAAAATACTGTGATATGCATGCGTCCTTTCTTTATTATGGACAACACTTGATATCCACAAGCCCAGATCAACTGATTTCCTACATCGACGTTATTTTTACTTTTTTAATTATTTGGTTTAGGGTTTCAACCAATTTTGGTTAGGATTTCAAGTGTACTATGAGGTAAGTCCTTTAATCCTTAGTTCTATTGGTTCCAGTTTTGTTCACCGAAATGGTTTCCTTGAATAGAACTATACATGTATGTTGCCTGTTATGAATACAATTATGCAGTTTTATCTGTTTTTCCCATAACAGCAGAGAAAGCATTATTGTTCTACTAGGTTGCTTTATTCCAATAGTTTCAAACTTTAATCATGAGTTGGAGAAACAAATTGTCAAGAATGTGACAAAAGCATCCTTACTAATTTTTCATGATATGAATAATATATCAGGTGATTACCGCAATGCCTTATTAGTCATTCTAGGGCTCCTTCTAACTGCAACCTACCAAGCCAGCCTTAGCCCACCTGATGGTATTTGGCAAGGCAACAGTTCTTCAAATTCCATCGTCACTAAACGTATTGATGAAAGGGAATTACCTGGGAGTATAGGGACATCAGTCTTGGGTCAATCCTTTTTTTCTTTTTTTCTATATTTTAACCTATGTTGTCTTCATTGTAACCTTTTCCCTAACCCTAGCACTACTTAAACCTACTCCCCATGGTTTCTAAACATCACTTCAAGTATTACTTGCGTTTCTTGCTGCATGCTTCGACCAATCAATATCTTCCATAGCTCCAACCTTTTTAATTGTTAAAACTCTCCGTTTATTTTCAACAATTCTTTTCATTTTAATGGTGTTCGTGTGTATCTCATATCGGGTGTCGTCAAAACTCAGTGTTTCAATCGTTGGATGTTGGATATTGCCTTCGTTTTCTGTCTCCATTTTTGCTGGAGAAGGACTTGTATGTGTGATTCGAGGATTTTTGCTATTCCTTATTCTACATGATAAATTCTGGAAAGGAAACATTTTTAATGGTGTTATATAATTGTTATTTGATGTGTGGTATTATATTTTTAGATATACTTTGTGAAATTTAAAAATTTATAATGTATAAGCACGAGTTTGAAAAAAATTGGATCAATGAGAATATTTTTTAATATTCATTTAATTACTAAAATAACATTAAATAAATAAGTGTTTTTTAAAATAATAGTATTCATTTTAACTATACAATTAGGAATAATAGATTAAATTTTCTAGTAATAGATAAAATCATATTTTTTTTTTCTATAATAGAGTTTTTATTGGTTTGAATTGCATAATTGAATATATTAATTATTAATAATATATAGTATTTTAAATAAATTATCATTTAATTAATTTTATATTTATATATCAATTAAAATTAAGATTTATCATTATAAATAGCATTAAACAATTGAAGATAATTAATATTGTTAAGTTTGAAGTGTCTCAAAAATAATGAAATATTAAAGTAATAATTGTTTTTCGAAAAGAAAATTTCAAGTCATAGTCAAAGGACAACAACACCAAAAAGTGATGAAAGACCTTTAATTAAAGAATAAGGTAAAATTATAATATTCATTCGTCATTATCACACATTTATTTAGTTTGTAATACATATTATACTAAATTTGTTTTAAACTCCACCCTTATTCACTTTCCCATATCATTGTCAAATACAAAAGCTTCACTTAATAATTGTATGTTGTTTAAATTTAATTTATTCTATTTTTTATTTAGTATTTTAATTATAATTTTATACAAATCTCTAATTTATTGTTATTGTTTAAGTAATTTACAACTTCAAAGCAATTGATTGTATCAGAAGTTCAATATTGATCAACGTGTTCATAAATCGAACAAAAATAATACGTCTAAATGATTATCAGAAATCCATTGACCCTATCAATTTTAAAACTCATCAGCTTCCATCTCTTTATTATTCACAAAATCCACACAAGCTTCTAATCCCTTGTCTTCTTTTTTTTTTCTTGTTCATTTTACGGTTTATATTTAGGGTGCATACTTGTTTTTCTCAATAATATTCGAATTTAGGTCTTTTTCTTGAGAATACGACGTGGCTTACTATTACACCCAATCACTTTATTTAAATCAACACATTTTTTCCCTTTATAGCATCTCCTGCCAACCAGCTCAGCAATGTTTAGAGATTGTCTAAATTCCCCATTACTTTGGGCATATCCGCCACCTTTTTTTCTTTCCCAAAACAACGCATTTAATGAATTATCTCTTTCACCATTAACACAAACCCCGTCTCCTGCGTCGCTTCCACTACCTTCAAACCACCATACTCCAATTCAGATTCCGATTCCGATGTTGATGCGGACCCATTTCCTTCTTGTTCGGTTGCTTTACCCATTTCAGATATATGTACACCTGAACTGTCCATCTTCTCCCATGAGCCGTCCCCGGTAACTCTTCATCTTTCATTCTACATGGAGACAATGAATTAGTTCGCTGGTGAAATTCTTTCACAAACTTCAAATTCCTCGTACTTTTAATTTTTTTTAGAAATTTAGTCTTATATTTTTTGGATTAAAAAAATTTATTAATACTGTTAAATTTATTACTATAACATATTCAAAATTAAAAATAATACTTACTTAGCAGTTAACAAAAAAATAATATTGTAATGTATTTCAATTTATAAAAAAAACTTAACTGTATTAATAATTTATAAAATTTATGTCAACATTTTAATAATAATAAAGTATTTAGATTAAATATAATATTATAAAAATTGATATATCAAATTATGTAAACAATTAAAGTATAGATATTGAACTTCAAATTTCAGTAAATTAAAATTTAAAAAAAATCCTATTTTTATATAATTTTAAAAAATATGTATTTAAGCACGTGTCATAAAAAGAATACCTGAATATTAAATAATAATGGTCATTGAGCTTTTACCGAGGATTTCTTAGAGATTAACCTTATATAATAATGAGTTAATGTGTCATTAATATTTCATTACGAGATTAACAATCGGATAAATGATTAAAACTTCACAAATCGATAATGTTAATGATAATTTTATAATTTTTTTAGTTTAGTGACAAAACAAAATTTTAAATAATTAGATAAGGGAATAAATTATATTAAGATCATCCTAAAAAGCATAAATTTTAGGCACAAATAAAAATGAACGCAGGAGAACACTAAACCATTACATAGAGTAATTCAAAGAAATGGAAATGTTTGGACGCATGTTAATGAGGTGGAGTTTATCGAGACTCCATTACATATAGCTGCAAAAGGAGGGCGCATTGAGTTTGCAATGGAGATGATGAATTTAAAGTCATCATTCGCTCAAAAGCTAAACCACCAAGGTTTGAGCCCACTTCACATGACAGTTAGAAAAGGGCATAAAGAGATGGCACTCCGCTCCTTGGAGATTGATAAAGATCTTGTTCGTGTCAGAGGAAAGAAAGGTAAGACTCCATTGCACTACTTATGTAAAGTTGGAGACCAGCTTGGTCTTTTGGATACATTTCTGGAAGCTTCTCCTGATTGTATCCAAGATGTTACAATTGAGAATTGCACTGCTTTGCATTTTGCAATCCAAAACAATAGACTGGACGTTTTCCAACTCCTAATTCGAACGCTTAAGAGGAAAGACTATTATTGGGAAGTGGTGAACCGGAAAGACAAAGATGGCAACACTGCACTTTACGTAACTGCTATCCGTAATCAACCCAAGGTTCACCTCAACTGCTTCGATAGTAATTAATTGATTCTACCCTTTTTTATCCTAAACTATCAATTGAACAGGTGCTTAAACTACTATTAAATTGCAAGGCTAATAACTTGATACCAATCAAGTTGGTTTGACCGCACTGAGTGTTGCACAGTAACATAATAACAGAGAAAACATTGCTATTCTGCAAGGCTACTTTATTCCAGTAGTTTCAAACTTTAAACGTAAGTTGCAAAAACATGTTGTCAAGTACGTGACAGAAGCATCACTACTAATTTTTCAAAATATGGACAATATATCAGTCGATGACCGCAAAGCCTTGCTAGTCATTTTAGGACTGCTTCTAACTGCTATCAGAATATGAACAAGAGATCTATATGATGAAAGCTATCATTCATGTATTATCATGCTTGCATTATCTTGAGCCCTTAATGCTCATTTATACAAGTCTGAAGATAACTGCTTAACTGACTAATAACTGCTAACAACCTTTAACTGACACTAACTAACAGCTAACTATTCTAATATCCTCCCTGCTTTCTTCTGAAAATCTGTAAGAGGAACTACATTAAGCCGAGCTCGAAAATGCTAAAACTTTTCAATAGGCAATGGCTTGCTAAGGATGTCTGCAACTTGTTCATTACCTGGGACAAAAGTAACTTGCAATTGTCCACTCAGAACTCTATCATGCACAAAGTGCATATCAATTTCAATATGTTTTGCTCGGGCATGCATAACAGGATTTGCTACAAGTGAGATAGCACTCATATTATCACACCAAATCGTTGGTATTTCCATGGGAGCAACTCCAACCTCTGTAAGTAAAGACTGAAACCAGACAAGTTCAGATGTAACATTTGCCAAGCTCTTGTATTCTACCTTAGTGGTAGATCTCGATACAATACTTTGTTTCTTTGATGACCATCCAACCAAATTGTCTTCGAGATACATACAATAGCCAGATGTGGACTTTCTATCCTCCAAAGAGCTTGACTGTCAGACGAACTTCAGATGACTGAAACTTCAATTCAAAATCAATGGTCCCTTTGACATATCGCAATATCCTCTTTATTGTACTCCGATGATCATCATAAGGAGTATGCATGTATTGGCTGACTTTGTTGACAGCAAAGGAGATATCAGGTCATGTTAAACGCAAATATTGCAAGCCTCCCACAATCTTTCTATACAAAGTACCATCAACAAGCTTAGTACCAGTAAGTGATGACAATGTGGGCACACTAACCATTGGAGTAGACATAGGTTTAGTATTATCCATGTTAGCTCATTCCAACAACTCTTGAGCATATTTCCTCTGTGAAACATGCATACCATCTACTCCTCTATTAACTTCAAGCCCTAAGAAATAATACAGCTCACCAAGGTCCTTTCAAAGAGAACTGTTGGTTCAAAGTCTGTATAACATCAACTAAGTCTAACTCACAAACATCAGTAACAAGTATAACATCTACATAGACAAGTAGAAGTACACAGCCCATAGAAGTCTTCTTAAAAAACAGTCAAGAGTCTTCTTGGTTGTTTTGAAATCCTAAACCATTAGTAAGAAATCCTCTCAAGGTGTCAAACCAAGCACGTGGTGCTTGCTTAAGTCCATACAAGGGCTTCTTCAACTTGTAGACTAACAAATTGCCCTTTGAATCACACACTTCAAACCCAGGAGGCTGTCTCATATAGACTTCTTCATGTAGCTTTCCATTTACGAAAGTATTAGTTACATCTATCTGCTGAACTTTCCACTGTTGAGACACAGCAAGAGCAAGCACTAATCTCACAGTATTGGCTTTCACCACAAGACTGAAGGTTTCATAGTAGTCTGACCCAATAGTTTGAGAAAGTCCTTTTGCCACTAATCAAGCTTTGTATCTAGCTACACTTCCATCAGAGTTCTTTTCACCTTAACTAACCACTTACATCCTACCAGATTTCGATGCTCTAGTGCAATGACTAAATACCACGTGTTATTCTTGATCAGTGCTTGATATTCATCATCAATAGCCTTCTTCCATGCATGGACCAACATGGCTGCATAGACATCTTTATGCTCAATCAAACTCAACTCAGTTAGCTCAGCCATATAAAACTTGGGTTAAAATTACCATTTTACTTCTTGTCACCATGGGATGTGTATTACTTAGCAAAATCTCAGCACATACATCTGGAGCACACATAACTAGTTCTAGAGTTTGATTAGTCAAATCTTGAACAGCATCATCAACCATACCAACATTATTAACCACTTCTGTATTCTCCACACTAGTAGATTCTTCAATGTCAACTTCCATAAACTGTTGCTCACTTGAAGGAGAGGACACATTCACATCATAAACAATCTCAATGGAAGAAGGTATCATAACATCAGGTGACTGTATTAGTATAGACAAAGAAGCATCTGTCCAAGGTGGATTAGCAGGTGGCTTGGATACAAATTTTGACTTTTGAAATAGAAAAACATTCTCAGCAAATTTCACATGTTGTGAAATATACACCTTGCCATTTTGAGCCATGCACTTATAACTTTTATGACCCTCAACATATCCCAAGAAAACACAATGAGTTAACCTATATTGCAGTTTATGCCTATTATAAAGGTCTAAGAAGAGGATAACACCTGTATCCAAAAACCTTGAGAAATTACAAATTAGGTTGCTTGCCAAACAACTTCATATAAGGAGCAATACCTCCTAGAGCTTTTGTGGGTAGACAGTTCATAAGATGCACCATTGTAGCAAAAGCATCACTCTAAAAAGACAGCGTAGTGAAGCTTTAGCTAACAAAACCAATCCAATCTCTACAATTTACCAATAAAGACGTTTAATTAAACTATTCAGCTCTGAAGTGTGAGGGCATGAAATTCTATGTTGAATGCCAAAGTGTCGCAAATGTAAGCTAAAACTTCTGTATTCTCCCCCACCATCTGACTGAATCTACTTGATCTTACAACCCAACTACAACTCAATTTACTTCTTGAACAAAAGAAAAACAGACAAGGCATCAGATTTCTTATTCAAGAAATAAATCCAAGTGTGTCTTGTAAAAGCATCTACAAAGGAGATGTAATACTGCTTCCCATTCGAAAAACAAGGTGCAGGTCCCCACAGATCTGTTACAATCAACTTAAGAGGTTTTTTATACAGTGTATAACTTGAAGCAAAAGGCAGTTTATGAGTCTTGCCTAACTCACAAGCATTACATAATGATTTGATAGAGTCTCTAGAAATAGACAGATTGTAATATTTCAAACACTGAACTAAAACCTCAGCTGAGGGATATCCAAGTCTCTTATGCCATAATCCAAATTGTGTAACAGTAGTAACTTCATCACCAACAACATGATCAGCCAACATGCCATGATGTGCAAACACTGATTGTAAATTATTTAAATACCAATTTTAGTAGACATTGTTATCTTTAGTAAACTTTGAAACAGACAATAAGTTTTTCTGTATTTGAGGAACATGAAGAACATCATTTACAATCAAGGAATTCAACTCAGAAGTACCAATTTTAGAAATACAAGTGGTTCTACCATCACCAATGATAACCCTACCTGATGCATCATAGGAATGAGCATGCACTAGTTTGGATGCATCATTGGTCATGTGGGCAGTGGCACCACTGTCAGGATACCATGCCTGATTGATAACCGTTCGAGGAGTAGCAATGACAGCAACAGTTAGATTGGCATGATGATCAGCACTATCAACCCCTACATGCAAGACTTCATTTCCAGCACACTTGTGAACACCAGATAACCCTTGACTAACTTGACTTGTATCACAACAGTAATGAGCCTATGGATGAGGAATAAGAAAAGAACGAGATGTTTTAGGATGAGCTTCAAAGCCTCCATCATCATCATAGCGATAAAAACACCTCTTAGCAACATGTCTTACCCTATCACAGATTTAACATTGAGGACGAGAGCCACTACGACTAAACCTTTCTCAACCACGACCTCTATTAAATTCAATTCTTCCATATTGAAATGCTTGTTGTGCAGATTTATCAGAAAAAAGATTGCACGGGACTCTACAATGATTAAGTAACTGGTGTATGAGAAGCAAGATTAGTCGTAACTGTTACCTGAGCAAGATGAGCATTCTATCTAGCCTCTGCATCAAGCAAGGCAGTAGATATCCCTTATATATCAAACGGTGTTTGGCTCGTAGTAATGATCAAGACCACATGCTCATACTCTTGTGGAAGCCCATTCAAGATATCAGATTTTTTTCTCCTCATGCAAGATATTTTGACCACAATCAGCTAGGCAATCACATAAATGTTTTATGCCTGCTAGATAATCCGCCATAGACATTTCGTTCTTGCGAATGTTGTGAAGAAAAAAACGATACCTTAATGCTTTGTGGTAGATTGGCTTCCAAAAATCTTGTTCACTGCAGACCACAAGACAGAAGCAGATATTGAATCACCAATAAAACGATTATGCAAAACAGAACTTACAGTGGACAATAACCATGTTGAGATTACAGCATCTTGTTGCTCATACTGAATGAACTCAAGATTCTCAATCAAAGACCCTGCATTGTCAAAAACAGTAGCAGAAGGAACCACCACTGTACCATCAAGAAACTTCTACAAACGATAAGTCTTCACCACGAGCAGCACATGCTGCCTCCAAGCTAGAAAATTTCCATCATCAACCAAAGTGGCAACCTTCTGCGAAGCAAAAGCTAACTATTCTAATAACTGCAACCTACCAAGCCACTCTAAGCTCACCTGGTGGTGTTTGGTAAAGTGATAATACCTCAAAGTCCAAACAATCATATGATCCAATGGTACTAGGGAAATCAATCATGAATCCATCAGATTTTCTTCTCTTCTATATTCCAATCTATCTTGTGTTCCTCATAACATTTTCCTAACATTAGCTCTACTCAAAAATTTTCCCCATGATTTTAGGACTACACTTCAAGTGTTATTAGCCTATCTTGCAATCTCCTTCGATGAATCAATATTTAACTTAGCCCCCACCATTTTAACAAATGCAATTCTTAATATATTTTCAGGAATTCTTTTCCTTTTAATGGTGTCCATGTGTATCGTCATATGTAAGGTGTCAAAAATTAGTGTTTCAATAGTGGGATGTTGGATATTCCCTTCATTTTTTTATTTATGCTCATGAAGAAGTGAAATGGGTAGTGGTGTTCATACTTTCTTATCCCTTTGACAACACACACACAAGTGCTCGAACCCGAGTCTCCTAAGATGAACATCATCTTCTTTTCTACTGGAGTCACTCATTGAATTCCTTTGTTGTTACTTTTTGAATGGGTTTATTTCACTTATAAATTGATTAGATATACAAATGGATTGGAACTTCTCCCATGTTTTATATATCTATCATATATAATTTGTTCTAATATATGAACAAATTAATTTAAAAACAAGTGAGACATCTATATTTTTTATTTAATTTCTCTATATTTTTCTTTTTTTAAAATAATTTCTATAATTTTTCATTTTTCTTTAAATTTATTTTTTGAAAGTGATTCTAAATAATTAATTATATTATAATAATATTTTTTTTCTTATTATTTATTAACTCTCTTCTACATGTAGCATCTCATATAGCTTTTTTAATAACAAACAAAAAATTAATTAATAATAATTTGAAAAAAAATGACTAAAAATAAATTAAAATATGGTTTTTTATAAAATCGTTATGGGGTGTTGGTAAATAGAGTTGAACTTTTTTTTTAACTGATTTGAGTACAAATAGAAGATTGGGTAATCAAACCCTCTAATAGTAGTGTTTGGTAAACAGATATTTACAAAAGCTTGTTGAGCTAAAATCTTTAAAACAAAAAACATAGGGATGGGTAACTATTTTCACAGCTGATTGAGAATGAGATATATTGAATGACATATCTGATCATACTTGCCAAAAAATTACTCTCTGTCACATGTATCTATTTCTTGAATATTTATGTACTTAATTTATTTTCAACTTTACTTGTGTAAAATAATTCTTATGCAACTTTATATTAATTGAAATATGTTACTTGACAAATTTATTCAGAGTGTGACATAATTATAACTAATTTATATACTAAGAACATGACATAATTATCACTGAGAACATAGTTTACAATTATATTGATACATTATTAATATTTATCAATTTTCACAAGATTAATATTTATAAATAAGGAACTTAAGAAATTTGTTTATTTAAATTTTCAAAAATATTCACTAATTAATTTTCATAATGGATGTTTTAATTATTTGATTATAATATTTTATTTCAATAATTTCAACCAATAAAACTAAAGTATTATAAACAAATAAATATTAAGGATAAAATGTGTCATGGTCTTATTTATTATTTTACATATATCAACTTTTAATTATGAGCTAAGTTTTACTAAACACTTCTAAATAAATAGTTAATAAAATCAGGTCAAATCAATTAATAGAATTAGTTGATCAAATCAACTATTGCAGTCAACAGTCAACAATCAACTATCTGACAATTGCCAAATAAGATCAATAACAAGCAAGTTATTTCATTTTAATCAAGGCCTATCTCGCCTGTACTTGAGGATGTCTTTATCATCCAGCTTTGATTTCCCCAGCAATTTATAAATTTATAAAAATATATAAAATTATTAAAAAAAGAATAAATATAAAATATTAATAAATATTTACTATTAAATAAATATTTAGAATAAATATAATCATTATAATTTTAAATATGACATTTACTATTTCACTATTAGGGAAAAAAATATTTTTTTTTGTTTTTTTATTAGATTTTAATTTTATTTGAAAAAAAAGAAAGAAAGATGAAACTGACTAAAATAATAAAAATAAAGAGTTATTTAAAATTTTAGATTACGTTTATAATCTTGGATCATTTAAGGGTAGAGGTGTTTAAAAATACTCGACTCGATGATCCGAAAAAAAATAAATGGATATTTTTTTATTTTTAAAAAAAATTTAGGTCGGGTACTCGTCCGTTATTTTTTACGAATTCACGTTAGGCCGCAATTTCTAAATTTCACAGGTACCCAACTCGGTTATCTATGTGTATTTATATTTTTTTATTTTTAAATTATTTACATTTTTCTAGTTTAAACTTAAACAATTTGGATTCGTGCTTCTCATGACCCCATTATGATAGAGGAGAGCTTGTTAACATTGGAGAATATGTTAGTTTTCGATTTCAAATTTATTATTTTTATTATCATTGATGAGACAAACAAAGTTTCGAACATCACATCATGCTATGATGATTTATGAGTACACTACTATATGTTTTATCTTTAGTTGTATTTTTTTAAAGTTTTATCTTTAGATTATGTAATTTGGATTTCTAAACTTTATATTTGGATTATGCTATTATCTACTTTATATTTTTAAGTTTATCATTTTAAATCACTATAAATTGTATGATTTATAAAAAAAATTTGCACAAATTTAATCTAGGTACCCGATTATTACGGGTACCCGAAATTCCAGGTACCTTGTATTCAATGGTCGAGTCACGGGCCGAAATTTTTAATATCCGAAAATCCAGGTACCCGAATCTTTGGGTACCAAAAATTGCGGGTACCTAATTATGAACACTCCTATTTAAGGCATGCTTGTTGTTGAGATTACACCCTATATTTTGACATATTAACACTATTTGAAAATATTAAATTAAGATATGATCAGAATATTGAGAATCCAAATAACATAATATTATTCCAAAATATAACATTATAGATGGAATGTTATATCTAGTGAATTAAACACAATCTAAAAATCATTTTGTGTAATACTGGTCTTTTTTAATAATTTTAAAGATTAATGATTTTTCTATCATCAGTAGCATATCTAGGGGGTTGGTAGGGGCCTCGACCTCTTAAATGGAAAATTATTTATTTAAGCTTTTTAAAAATTTTAAAATTTTAAATTAATATAAATAAAAGAGAGAAGAATCGTTCGATATTAAGCATTTGACGCAGAAAATAACAGGGATCTCGCTCGACATTACGCGGTATCGCGAGTACAGCCCGAAAGTGGGCGAAATATAAGAATAAGAGAGGAAAAAGGTGATTGCAGTGCTTAGTGAACACCGAGCGGGAACTAAAAACTAGCAACGAACCTACTCTCCCCTTGCTCTTCCTTGTTAAGAAACCCCATTCTCGCATTACCCTCAAAAACCATCACCAGGTATTTTGTTTTCATTTTAATTTCTAAAATTTTACTCAAATTATTGTGTTCCTGAAATGTAAATGATAATATATTCCTGAAAGAAGCAAATGGTGCCACTGCTTACAAAATATTAATCATAATTTGATTTGATTTTTTTGTCCTCATACCCTTAATAATTATTTTTAAATGTGGGATATTATTTGTTAATTTTTGTTTAATGTCAGAAGAGAACGATGAAGGCAGGCAGGAAAATTTTGAAGGCTGATGAACAAATGGTGGAGGAACACCCAAGGTTAGAGCACACAAGTGTTGTCGCACTCAGCAGCCATACATATTTTACTATTCTTTTCAGTTTTCGCCTCTGCTTCAATCACAACTTTAATTTCAGACACTCCTCTTTTCAGTACACAACCCAAATCCAACCACTACACCACGAGATTCGCTTTTATTAAATTATTTTGTTTATAAGAATCTAATAAGTAGTTCCAGCGAAAAAGAAAATGATGTTCATCTTAAAAAATTTGGATTTAACTATTTGTGTGTGCGTTGTTAAAGAGTTAAGATAGTATAAACAGATACTATCACGTAATCACACTATATATTAAAAAAAATACTTCTTCATAACCTCCTTCCTAGTAATATGAGAAAAACATGTTCAAATAATTAATATAAAATTAAAATTATTAATGAAAACTTTTATAAGAAAATAAGACTTTTTAAAAAAAAATAAATTTATTTACCACAAATAAATTATGTGAATAATTAAAAATTATCAATAAAAAAATAATTTTTTAACTTATTTGTTAAAACATGTTAAAAAAATAATATCCCTATCAAAAGCAACATGAGGGCTGAAAACAAATATAATTTTGAATATATTATTGTGATTACATTATATATGTTCATATTTTTTTAAATTTTTGACAACGCATACACAAGTGCTCAAACCCGAATTTCCTAAGAGAAACAACTCATCTTTTACAAAACATTGTTAGTCAAAATAACTTTTTATTATTTTATAATTTTAACTTTTTATTATTTTATAATTTTTTGCATAATTTTTTATTTTTCAAAAATTAATTTAAAATTCATAATCAAACACGTTTTTTCAAATATTTTTCATTTTAAAAAAACGAAAATAAAAATAATCTTATTTTATTTCCTCAAACCCCAAAGGGCGTTAATTACTTCCGTTACAAGTTAAAATGACAGGAACCTTATATTTTATTTTAGGAAGAAAATCATTATAAGAAATTTGTACGTAAGACTCGAAAAATGAATTTAAAAAAAAAAATTCGTTTAAAAAATAGATTTGATTTTAGGTAAAGTATTTTCTGTTTGAATTCGACTCAACTCGAATTTATAAAAGGATAAAAAATATGTTTTTTTGTTGTTGTTTTTACTCTATTTTACTACTGTTTTAAAATTATATTATTATTTTGTTGTTATTATTTGAATATTGTATAAGTTAATTTTATTATTATGTTAGAGACATTTGTTTATTAAATTGTATTTATTTTATTGTTATTTAAATATAAATATTTTTTAAAATTTATTTTCAATTTGTTAAAAAATATTTATTTTAATACTTTTTAGTATTTTTAATGTATTATATATATTTAAAAATTATATAAAAATATTTTTAAAAAATTATATAAAAATATTTTAATATAAGTGGAAAATTTTAACATTTTTATTTAGATCGAATTTAGGCAAAATTTTAGATATATCTTTTAAGTTGGATCAAATTTAAACCTAGCAAATGAGCTTAAATTTTTTATTCGGCCCGATACAGCCATCAACACCTCAACTTGTATGTATAACTTCTCCATACGTAGCCTTTCCAACATCTCCGCTTTTTCTTTGTATTGCTGCAGTTCATTTGGGGGCTTTCCGGGAAGAGATGAGACAGCAGGCGTTAAGAAAGCTTCATCTTGTGGGTCAGAACCCGGTGAGATTTCTTCCCTCTCTCTCTTTTGTTTTCAATTTCTTATTTGGGGCTCCGTGCTCGAAACCTTTTTTTTTTTTTTTTATCTTGAACTTTGATACATAGAAAACCAAATGATCAGTGAATATAACTAAACATTTGTATGTATACAGAGAAGCCAAGAGGAAAGACAAAGATACAGAAAAAGGTAGAAAGCAGCGGCAGATTTTCAAAGAAAAAGCTAAACAACTCGAAAGAATTCAAGGTTAGATGGATTGATGATGTTGTGGTTAATAATAAGAAATGTTGTTGATATTTGGATTTTGCCCAAAACAGCACGCAAAGGAAAGATAGAGGAAGGTAGAAGTTGAGATTGCGGAATGGAAAGGGTACACAAAGTGCTTGAAACAGTGGGTAATGGAGGAAACAAGAATCATGGAAAGTGCAATCCTCGAGTTGGAAATAGAAGTTGGTCGGGCGAGGAGAATGAACGGGATGGTTTCTTTAAACAACCAAATTATGAATGATTATATTAAGGGTATGTTGGGTGGTTTTTGAAGCTGAGGATCACCTTGTTTCATCCCTTCCTTCCAATCTCTGAAACCCTCAGCATGAATTAGAACAGCTTTCGGAAGCAATGATACCATCAAGTTTAATAACCTGTAGACAACTGTTCTTTCTTTTCTATTTTTTATTAAAACTTATTAAGCATATCAATTTAAATGTATTTCTTTTTTAAATATGAAAGAAGTTTAAATAAAGTCGCAAATACTTTAAAATATAACTAATGTGAGTCACTTTAATAACAATTTTTTTTGTGATATATAATAATAAGAAAAAATTCGAACAACAAATGCGATTAACGCAACTCAAATTCAAGTTAAATCAGAATGAGACGATAAAGCCCGAACAACAAACACGATTAGAGCGACTCGAACCCAGGCCACACCTGAGGCGATGAATACTTTTAACCATTAGGTCATCACATGATATTCAATTCAATTCTCATTTTAGACCAATATAATTACAACAAATCAAGTTCATGTATAATTTTAAGATTTGTACGTGATAAATTACCTTTTCTCTATTAGATTTGAAGAACTTGTGTTCAAGAATCCAAAGTCAAAATCTAATTTAATATTATTAAATTATGACACATCTATTATGAGAGTGGCAAATAAAATTATTTAATTAATACATTTAGTCATTATTTTTTTATTTTTAAAAGTTGGTCCTTTTACATTTTAAATTTTAAAATTTAGGTCTAAATATTAACACTATTAATTTTATTTACATTTAGATTCATTACAACGTCATTTTTTTACTTAAATGACTATCAAGTGAATTTTTTCCTATATTTCAAAATGTTATACACAAATTTTTTTTAAAAAAATTAACATTATTAAAATTAAACCTAAAATTTAAAATTTTAAAAGTAAAAGTCATAATTTTTTAAAAATAAAAATATAAGTGCTAAATTTCAAACAGAATATGTAAATGTCAATGTCAATATGGATGGAGCGTGTTTTTTGGAACGGAAACATCTCCGGTCCCGACCTATAAATAAGCGGCAAATCCCGACTTCCTCCGCACTTCAAAATCCTTTCCCAATACCTTTATCGTCATTAACCCCTATTGCTTCTTTATTTTCTTCGCATGTATATCTGTATATGTGTAAATCCTGGATGCTCTGCAGTTTGATGCTCAATTATCTCAATTTCTTTCTTACCTGGAACATGACTAGAGTCCAGAGCCAAGTGAGAAAGAAATTGATACAGTTGAGTATCGAGGTAGAAAATCATCATTAACTGCTTCCATTTCTAATTGTTTAAATTTTAGTTTCAGCATCTCTTTATTTATATTTGTATTTAACTGAAAGCTATAGTTTCGTCAATATATGTCCAGGAAATGGTGTTTTGCGGGTGGTGTGTGTGTATATGTACATCAATATGGTAAAAGATGATTCCAGTTTTTGCCATCGTTTGATCTTTACCTGTAAGTTCATATATAGGACCTGAATCTGGCTCGGCTGTCAAAAGCTTGACTGTATGTCGACAGCATCAAAACTTGAATTAATTCTCCCTAAACTTTTATCTATTTGTCAGACTAGTTTATGACAATTGCAGCCTTAATTTCTGTAAAATAGGATCAATTGTTTCTGCATTAATATTCCTTAAATCTAAATATGATTGTCAGAAATATTCGAAAGAAAAAGAAGGTGGTGACTAAAGACACCCACAATTAAATCAAGAAGTTCTGCATTGTTGTTGCAAGAAATACATTCCTTAATTTTCTGTAAAAATCTACTATGTTTATCTTATAGGATTGGTGCTTTTGAAAGGACTGTATGATCGTCATTTGAACCAAATAACTCACAATTAAATTAAATGGTTCTTGCACTCACTACCCACAAATTAAATAATTATAACAAGTCCTCGACTTTTTTTTATATCCAGAAAAGAAAAAGACGGATTATAAATATTTTGGTTCTGTGATGACATATATATTAAATAAGATCAGGGAAAAAGACGAAAAGGTAAGTAGCTTATTGTTTTTCTAATAAAAAGTAAGTTTAGGTGAAATGCTTTTTCAAAACTATGATGGATTGATTTGAATTAACCTAATGGCATGTGCCGCAACGTCGAGAACTCTCGCGGATTTGGTGGATTACAGTCGGCAATCGCGCGGCGGTGGCCTTATCATGGTGGGTCTATTTGAGATTACGCGATCGCAAGGCTGTGGAAGACCTTTTGTCATTAACCCTGCGATGCGCGCGAGATGTGGGGTTGTTGTGGTGGGTCTACTCGCACGATTACGGAAGGTTCAAGTGATCAACCCTGCGATGAGCGCGCGAGGTGGCTTTATCGTAGTGGGCTCTGCTTGTCATTACTCGCACGGTTCCTGTGGACTTCTAGTCGTCGATAGTGCGAGAGCGCGCGATCCTGGCAATTAAACGGTGGGTGTCCAACTTCTTTTTCTTTTCAATATTTCTCAGTCATATTTATTTATAGTTAAGGAATATTGATATTAATTCAATTAATTAATTAAAATAACATTTTCCTTTTTTCTTGGAATAAATGTATTTTTTATATTGATTTTATAATTCATAAAGTTTAATTTGTCTGCATTTGTAGTTGATCTTCTCAACAACTTTGTATATGTATTAATGTAAGATATTAGTATTTGCATTTTTTTAATTTTTTAATTTCATTTCTTTTAAAAGTTTGAAAACATATATCAACCTAAAAATTTAAACAAATTTGAGAAAGGGTAATTATTCTATCCACTAGGATGGAATAAAAAAACTTCACAAATGGATTTAAGATAATGCTAAATATCTTTTTTAACTATTTTATTATTATGCTATCATACACTTAAAACAAATCATCTTAAATAAGTGTCGATGGTTGAATTAAATCCAAGCTCGATATTTAAAAAAAAAAAATCGAAGTTAAAACCTGAATCCCATTAATAAAAACTAAGAAATAATGAAATATAAGCTTTGCGGGAAGAAGACTTTTCCTAAGCAATGGGTCTGACACAAGAACCTCCATTTGCTCCATTTTTCTACATCCAAACTGATCGCTCGACCAGCGCGCGATTGAACGTTCGATAAGAGAAAAGGGCGGGTGGTGCTTTTGTAAGCACACCACCATGCTCTATTCCTTCCATTTAACCACTTTGCCATTCCTCTTTTCTTCTTCTTACAGTCTCTTGTCCCGAACCACCCAGAAAAAGATAAGGCCTTTTCCACTTCGTAGCTTTCTAACTGCATCTATCTGAAATGGAAGGGTTTCGGATTCGCCGCGAGTTCCGCCTGCGTCGCTTTAACATCAAGGTCGGGTTTCTTTGTCTTTCACTTTAGTGTCAATGGTTTCCATGTTCTGTTTATCAAAGCTGTAAAATGGAGCAAAATTTTCCTTTTCCATTATTTGGAATTAGGAAGTGTTTTGGTCCAAGAAAGAAGATGAAACCTTTCTATTGTTTTAATACACAAGCTTTGCAGGTGAAATTAAACCTGTGGCTTTTATTCTTGAAAACGTGCTTGTGGATTGTGGAAACAGGGTCGAGACCCGAGAGCTAGATTTGGAAGGAAGCGTAAGGTTAATAGGCGTATGATGCGGTCACTGAAAGCTTTTCAAGTTGCAGCTTCAGAGATTGAAGAGCTGAATCGGAGGACTAGGGCAGGGATCCAGCTGATGTCTGAAGCCAATACACTTGCTAATCGGGGGATTGATGAGTTTCTTATTATGATTGAAAACGACCCCCTGATGAGGAACGCTTTTGAAATGATGAATGCTCAGAATCTGGATGTGACTTCTGTGGAACACATTAATCAGAACCTGGTTGAGTTGTGACTTGCGTGTAACACCGGTATAATGAATTGGCTGATTTATTCTCTGAGATGGTAGTTGTCTCTCTCAACAACTACATCTTTAAGATTTAAACCCAATTTCTCGTCTTAAAAGTTTAATATGCCTTTGCCTCCGTAAAACATTGAAGTGGGTGGGTTAAGCTAAGGAGGGCATTGGTAGAGTCAATAATATGCTTATGTTTATGGTATAATGCTTCTGTTCTGGTTATGTGTATGGTAGATGCCATGGTCTATTCCTATTTCGTCATTGCCTTTGTGTTTCTCGCTAGTTTGCCGTCTCCTACATGTCTGTAGCATGTATCGTTACTGCCGGTGTACTTTGATATTTCAGCAATGAAGTCTAATGTTTAAAATACACGTATGGATCATTTTATCTATTTCCAAGACTCGTGTATGGAATCTTTTATATTTTCTCATACATTTGACTCATCTAATTTTTTTGGTTGAAATTGAACTAATTTATTTTAATTTATTTGATTTTTTATTTAATTTGATTCTCAAAATTTTCAGAATTAAATTTAATCTATAAATAAAATTTGTTAATTTAATTAACTCCATTTTCTTCCTGGTAACTTATGTTGCGGTACAGATAAAAAATTAAAGTAAGCTAAGTATTGGGTTGAACTAACTTAAATTAAATTATTAATTTTAGGAAGTCTCAAAATGTAAAATTTTGATTTGGTAACAACTTAAATTGAATTATTAATTTTTACGAGGGACAAAAATTAACAATCATGTAATTACCCATAAGCTAAATGCGATTGAAGCTGGGAACAACCTTATTTGATCTGACAATTCCTACAACAGCAAAGCTAGCATATGGCACCAAATAGAAAACTAGTATCATCAAGTTTAATCACTTCTACAGAGGTATTGTGATTCCAGGTTTGATGAAGTTTTTGTTAGGGATATCAATTGGACGGGGTGGGTGTGGAGGGACAATTTTCATCCTTATCCTCGTCTCACGGCTCGTTGCGAGTACAAAAACACAAAATCATTTTCGCCCCACGACTCGCAAGATTAAAATCATCCTCGTCCCACCATTCACGTGGGTCTCCAGACCCACCTAATTCCCACTATATCCATCTCGTGATCCACTTAAAGATTAAAATATGCTTATTATATTATTCATGGTGAACGGGAATGGACGGGTACAAGGTCATACCTACGCGTATCTCACCACCCACAACGGGTCTAACTATTGTCTCCATCCCCACTCCATCACTCGCGAAACCTGTATCCATCTCTGTCTAATTGTGTGCAAAGTAGTAAACCTGTCCCACTAACATCCCTAGTTTTTGTTAAAAGGTGGCTGGTCAGCTGTGTGGCTTCATTTCAACTTCACTTTTGATATAAAAGTGGGGGATTCCGTTTTTGGGTAGCTGCTGAAAAGGTACTCAATGGAAGTCGGGGCCCAGGCTTCAATGGTCCGGGTTCAGATAACCTAATTAGTTTTTATATTAAAGTTTCATAGAAAAAATATATATAACAATTTTATCAATGTCATGTGGTTAAAATGCTTTAAAATGTTAGAAATTCAATCTTTCTATTTTTTTTCAATTTAAAAATTCTCTCATTGGTAGTTTATATTAAAATTTGTCAAATTATTATGTTTATTTCCTATCAATCATACGAGGATAGTCTAATCAAAATTTCAAGTTAACAATTTTTTATAGAAAATACTTACGATACTAGATAGAGATATTCAAGCAGTCGCCGAATTGAATTATTATTAATCGAATTATCTGATACGTAAAAAACTTTAACCGTTAACCGAACCGAAATATTCGATTAATTCAATCGGTTAACCAAAATTTATATATATTTTTAATTTGGTTAAAATAAGTATAAAACATATAAAAAATATATTGCTAATATTCATTTTCTTTTTTTTAATAGTTCAAAAATATATACTATATATAATATATATTATTTATTTCGGTTAACTTGGCTAATTCAATTAATTACTCGATTTCGAACTGAATCAATCGATAATTAAAATTTTAAAAAATCATTAATTGACCTCCGATCGAACTAAATTTAATCACCGATCGATTAACCGAATTAGATCGTTCGATCAACTAATTTAATTTTAACCGAATTATGAACACCCTAAATTAAGGTTTTTAAATAAGGCATAAGTGCAAAATTAGTCCCTAACATTTGATGGTTTTATCACTTTGGCCCTTATCTTTTTTTTTAGGTCATTTTCATACACAACCTTTATTTTTTTGTCAAATTGATTGTTTTTTAACTGTCTTGCTGACGTGACCGTTAAAGAGTTAACGACACTGACGTGAAATTTTTTTTCAGCTGGATTAGTACACATAAGCATATACTAATGTGGCATATAAGATAAAAATATCACATCAGCAAAAAAAATTAAAGTTAAAACATAAATTAAATTAAAAATAATAAAATATTTATCCAAAATTAAAAGAATTAAGAAAAGTAAAAATTATAGGAAGTTAAAATCCCCAGAAAAGCTTGTGATAACACGAAGCTATCCCCAGAATTAAGAATCTCCATCTCCATCTCCAACCGCTACGAGAAAAGGAACGCCGGAGAGGCAGAAGCCGACGGAGACAACGACTCCATGACTAGAAGCGTGGATTGCACCGACGAGAGGAATGAACAGCAGAGGACAGCTATCGCCAATTCATGGTCCTCTTCGACCTGCATTACCGAGTAAACTTGGGGCGTCCATGACTTCGTATCCTTTAAGGGGAATGAGTCCCTCTAGAGTGAGGAATGGGTTGGGTGGTAGTTTGATAAATACGCCGTCGATTTTGAGCTTTTCTAGTGATGTTATTAAGATGGGTAAGATTGGGGAGAACAAAGTTTCGACAGTAAAAATTCCAAAGAGGAAAAATATGAAAGAACCAAAACCCAAAACGTCTTACATCACATTATTATCTGATATACTAAAAGAAACCCAGATCAAAACTTAGTCGGTGATTGGGTTTTTGTGATTGTAAAACGTGTCAAAACAACGATCGTTTGATTGGGTTGTTGAAGGAATGGGTTTTGGCTCGTGAAATTGTTTAACTCAAAAAGAAACTGTACTTTTTTTTTATGGGAATTTGAATTGAGATTTGAAACTGTTGAATTGGTTGGCAAAGGAGGCGAATTTGGCTGAGTGTGGGAAGTGGATGGGGAATGGGAATGGGAGAACGAGAGCGGATGCTCATGTTTTTGATGGGTTCGGTGCATCCATGGCTGAACCTTGGTTGGCTGCCCATGGAGATCCCTCTAGGTATGGATTTAGTTCTTCATTTTTCAATCAATTGGATTCCTTCAATTCATTTGCAACTTGTTAGACTAACAAGTTATTTGCTTTTCCATCTTCCTTCTTTTTTACTTTTGTTCGGATTTTTCATTAGAGTTAACAGTTTAATTTTTTTTTAAAATTTTGGGTAAATATTTTATTGTTTTTTAATTTAATTTATGTTTTAATTTTAAATTTTTTTTGCTGACGTTATATTTTTATTTTATATGTCATGTCAACATATCTTTATGTATACTAATTCAGTTGGAAAAAAAATTTCACATCAGCATCGTTAACTCTTTAACAATCACGTCAGCAAAACCGTTAAAAATTGATCCATTTGACAAAAAAAAATTGTGTATGAAAATGACTCAAAAAAAAGATAAAGGCCAAAGTGACAAAATCACCAAACATTAGGGGTTAATTTTGCACTTATGCCTTTAAATAAAAAAAAGGTTGGCCTTGATCTGTAAGTTTTTTAATTACATGAACTAAATCTGAGATTTTATAATAGTACAAAGGTAACACAACATATTTTAATTAACGTTGAAAAGTATTTCAAAACAAACATCTTGTTCCCCCCACTCACAAGTTTCCTCCCTTAGTTGGAAAGTGGATGCACGATTAAGACTCCCAACCTCTATAAAATGGGGTAGCAATTTGCTTAGCAGCAGGTATAAGATTCCTCTTCAACGCCTCCCTCTTTCTTCTTTATGTTCTTCATTTACCAACAAATTTCTGATGCTCCATTCTATCAATTTCTTTCTTACTTGGGACAGTGAAGCCACCAAGTGAGAACAAAATTGATATAGTCGAGTATCAAGGCACAACATCATCACTATCTGCTGCGATTTCTCTTTATGAGTCTTTACTTCAGCCTCTCTTTAAATTCTTTGTTTATTCATTTATATTTATCACTAACTTTGAACCCATAGTTTTGTCAACATATCCATATATTTGTGTTTTTGCAGGTTTTGACACTCCACTTTGTTAGTGTTAGTATCGGATTATTGTTTAACCATACCTGTACGTTCATGGGAACTGAGAAGGTAGCCCCACTGCCAAAGGACAAATCAATGATTTCTAACTTTGATCTATTTAACAGACAAATTCAGGTTCACTTCCTTAATATATTATTAATTACTTCTAACTTGTGGCTTAAATTCTTTGTTTCGTTCTCAACCTACACAAAGCCTGATGTATCCTTTTGTTCCCTAGAAAAAAAATTACAAACAAAATATGCAGATGTTTATCCTATGGACTTGGTGCTTTTGTTTTAATTCAAAAAATGAAAGGAAAGATGGATTCTAAGTTATTTTTTGCTTAGTGATTTCACCTATATCTCGTTTTATGTCGGGGGAATAGGAGGAAAATGAGAAGGATTATTCTTTTTCTCCTATGAAGTATTTTTTTGTGGGGTCAATGAACATCGCTGTTGGGGTCAATGTTTATCTTTTTGAGTTTGAGTTTTGGGGGATACATTGATGTGGATGATAAGTAGAGTGGCAGGACAACGTCATGAGAGGACGCACGTGTTTGGTGGATGTGAGGCAGTGAACGTGCGATTAGCGTGCGACTGTTAAAAAGGTGGGACCATCGCGAGAACTGGCATAGTATCGGTTGATTTTAGCCACCAACCAAGCGATGACCGCACGACTCTCCCACTTTGAGGTCCCCGAATTTCTCACCACTCAATGTTTTAATCATATAGATCTCATAATTGGCATTTCATTAAAAAAGAAATATCTCAGCCACTTATATTATCTAGGATTTGTCATAATTTTCTATTTTTAATATGCTCAAACATACTGTAGATAATCTCTACTATAGTTGATTATAGATGAACATATATAACTAATACACTAAATATTGAATTTGTGTCATAATCATTTACAATATTATGTTTTAAATGAAATTTAACATATTAAGATTTTCATTATATAATGTTAATGGGAGCATCAACAAAAAACTAATAAAGATGAGGATATGATAGTGTTAAGAAAAATCGATTCACCCTAAGTAAGTGGATAGCTGAAGGGGATAGGTAAAGATATTGAATATGTAAAGAAATAGGTTGGTTTTTTTTTTTGAAACAATTTTAGAATATAGTTTTTTTTTCAATATAATAAGAGTTAAGGTCGAATTATTGAAAAATGCCATTTTTAATCGTTTTTATTGAAATTTTTAGTGGCAAATTCTTTTATTCGTTTGGATGACAACCATATTCTAGTCATTCAATTGCAAATGGCAAGAAAATATTTCTATTAATTTTTTTAATTTTATTTAAGTTCAATAGTAAGTTTTTATATTAAAATTTTAAATTTTGTATGTATATTTATAATTAGGTGGAAGATCGAATTTTGGAGACATATATCCACATTTTACCATGTCGTGCATTGTCTATAATTGAACCATACTTCAGAGATGCGGGATTCTTGCGTGTGTTCCATATGATTGGGGGTGTAAATTGGACCCCCACACTTTTCAGAGTATTGATGGAAAGATGGAGACCCGAGACACACAAATTTCATCTTTCATGTGGTATGTGTACAATCACACTCAAGGACGTTCATTTATAGCTCGGATTAACAGTGGATGGACCAATGGTGACGGGACCAGTGGTCATTGCCGATTGGAAAGCATTTGTGAGCAACTGTTAGGGAAGGTGATGGACATGATTTTTGGTGCCCTAATATATTTGATTTGGTTGAAAAACAATTTCAGTCTTCTCAACGAGGACTTGGATAAACTTGAAAGATAACAATACGCTCGGGCATACATTCTTAGGATAATCAGGGGTCTCTTAATGCCCAATAAATTGTGAAATCTTGCACATTTAAAGTGCTGCTACAAGTCGTGGACTTTAAAGAAGCATGTCGACTCAGTTGGGAGTCAGTCGTGTTGGCGACATTACATTGAGAGATGTATCGGATGACGCAACCACACAAAATTATAAACGGTGATTGCATGCTCCGACTGCAATAATGGGTGTGATACCGACTGTTATTTTTACGTCCTTGAGTTGATGTCCCTTATATATTCTCACTCGTAATAAAGTAAAATTAATTTGATTATATAATTAACATAATAAATATTTTAAAATTTTATATTTTTTATTAATATATTATTTAAATAGGTGGAACTATAGCTCGAGTTATGTGGAACTTTCGGAGGAGCTCGAAGATATCCAGTTACTATTAGATCAATGATCGGAAGTCGATGTTTGTATTTTAAAATTTTCATTTATTTAAAATTGAAGGATTTAAAATTTAATAGTAAGTAGATAATTAAAAATATTATTTTGTACTATAGTTTGAATGGACATCATACTCTGATTTGAGAATTCAAGTACGCATCTCGTCCGAATTCTTGGTGAATCCTAACATCTGGCACGTGAAGGTGTCATTGATAGTTTACGCTACAGTAGAGATGCACGAATCCAATTGTGTTATGCTACAGTTTGAGTTTAGGCAAACGATTCTGCTGCCATACCAAGACATCAGAGCACTACACAATATCAACTTATGGGGGAGAACCGAGTGAGATTGGGCTAAATTTCATGAGCAATATATCAACATTTGAGAGCATATGTACTAATTTATACCTAACCGCGAACTCATTATCAGTCGAGAATTAGTCACCGATCTAGAGTACATACCATGGTTTAGACACTATGGCAAGTCATATCTACTATCAGAGGAAGCGATGGGTAAGCAACGTCATACTAGGAGGTCATGATGACCACCTGGGAATCCAAGGTCTGGAGCAGTTACCGAGGGGAGTCCATCATCGTCACCAACGCAACAAGAGGCACTGATGGTCGCACCACCTCCTAGTGAGTGTTGCTTAACTTATTTTGGTGCTTTCACTAACCCGATCTTTTTTAGATAAGCGCTACACTTTGCACCCTCATTCCTTGCAAATTCCGCAGAAAAAACGTCTACCTAGACTTACTTATCTTCTCTCTCCAAAATCGACCTATTCCAATAAATATAAAAAAAAATCAACCTAATTTGTTAATTCTTTAAAAAAAATTAGTTTTTTTGGTTAATTCACCCGAGAGTTAATGTCCTATGTCTAGTGCAACATTTAAAATTTAGTGGATTACTTATTTTTATAGGCCTAATGATGCTCCCAATCGAGTACAATTTGCATATTTAATATTTAATCCCATTACCTTTGTTATTTGGAATTTAATTCTTTCCTTGTTTGATTTAATAATTAAAATCTAATCGATAACATCATCAATGAACTTTTGTTGAATCGAATTACATAATTTTAAAAAAAAAATTGCTCACTTAACCAATATCACAAATATGAAAAGCTATTTAATAGAATTAATAGGATAAGGATTTAATTTGTGAAGAGGATAAGGAGTGAGAGCAAATTTATACCTTTTTTATATAGCACTTGATTTAAACTATTTCTTTAGTTTAAACCAATGAAAATGAATCCTTCTTGACGAAGGACAAGACTTTTTTGCAAAATTATTAGAGTAGTCCCTTTAAAAACAGAATTTTCTCCATTTTCCACCCAATAGATTGATTATTGAAATTAAGAAAAATACAATTTTTCTTTTTTGAATACAAAAAGGGTGCTTTGTGCTCATAAAAGCTCAACTCACGGTGAAAAAAATTAGTGGCAGTGCCTTTCTCACCTTTGCCTTCATCTAATTCAGCAATCATCAAAATCAGAGAGACGATTGGTTTCTTTTTCGACTTCTAATGGTTGGGTTTCTCTTTCGTCGCCTTTTGCAGCACCGCTCTCAAATCCTATTGGTCAGTTTCTCCTCTTTTCACTTTTACTTTTACTGGCTTCTTCTTCTACCATAACAATGAAATTGAGTCAATTTATAAAAAGAAAAATTGCTGGTTGAATTGAACTTGTGGATCTTGAAACTTGCTTGTGGAAACAGGGACAACGACTAAGAGCTATGAAATTTAGATTGGGAAGGGAGGGAAGGCGTAACAGGCGTGGGATGGAATTATTGGAAGGTTGGGAAGGTGCAGCCGATATCTTTACCGATCTGTGGGTTTATGATTGTCTCATTCAGCTTGAAAATGACCCTTTGATGAGGGACGCTTTGCAAAGAATCTACGCTCAGAATCTCGATCCAAGGAACCTTATTTATATAAACCAACTTCGACCTTTTCGGGGACGACATCGTCGCCACCGATCTTCGCCATGAATAGTTCCATGATGGGGACGTAGTTTTCTGTATTTCTAAGGGTAAAATTCCAAAATAGTCACTTCTGATTGTTTTAGGTTAAATTATAGTCATCTATGTTTAAAATCTTACGTTTTAGTTACTTATATTATTATTTTGTTACGAAAAGGTCACTCTGCCATTAAGATTTATTACCTCTCAAATGATAGTCCGATGTAGCAGTTAAAATGGATTTTAAATGCCAACATTAACATCCAACTGAGATGAGAAAAGTTTAATTTTTTTACGAAAATAGAATACAAAATTTTGTCGTAAAACTTAATTTTCTCCAATTTAAAAATAAGCATTAGTTGGGTTTTTTTTGTCAATTCTAATTGTTACGTCGAATTGTTATTTAGGAAGTAATAGGTTTTAACGGCAAAGTAATCATTTCATAATAAAACGATAATGTAAGTGACTAAAACGTAACATTTCAAACATAAATTATTAAAATGTAACTTAAGATAAACAAAAATGATTATTTTGATAATTTACTTTATTTTTAAATATAAATAAATGACTTTAGGAATTATTATTATTATTATTATTATTATTATTATTATTATTATATGCTCGTTCAGTTAATTATATATTTAAAAATGATGTTAATAGAACACATTTATTAAAAAGATCACATATAAGCAATTGTTATTAAAATCAACTGTCCATTTCATTCCACATTCAATATTTATATTTAAATATTTTATTAAATTGGTATATTCTTAATTGAATTATTAATTCAGTTATAAAATTATATATAATTAATATTAATACAATATTTATATTTATATGTTTTTTTTGGTGAATTACAAACAGCAATTAATGTGATTCGAATTCAGATCACACGTGAAACGATAAATACCCTTAATCATCATGTCAATATATAGGATTCATATGTCTTTAAATAATATAATTATAAATTCAAAAATCAAATACTTATTTAATATAATGTCGTTACTATTTCTCTACCTACATTTAGTATTAGACGAAATTTTAAAAATACTTTTCTCATAAAATATGTTGTTTTATGCCATGTAATAAAATCAATTTTTTTTATTTAATACACACTTTATTGAAGTCCACTTCATTTAATCTGAATAACGTAAGGCTTGTATTTCATCTAGAATTTCTGAAAATGTAAATTTGGAAGTCCTATTCCTTTAAACAGTGTTTTACTTTTTTTTTTCAAATAGTTTTATTATAGATTTTGATTATATTTAATATTTTTTGATAAAATTATTAAAATTATTCATAATTCTTTCTCAATCCATAAATAAGATGATAATACGCTTCAACACACTCAATTTTATATCCTTCTGTATTGACAACAATGCTCATAAAAATTAAATCAAACTAAGACTCGATCAATATCTCATCTTTCAATTGGAGTGAATCTATCTAAATTTTAAATCTAGACAAAAAAAAAATTTGCAATTTAACTTTCCATTTGGAAGATTACATTATCATCAAATTTCTAAAATTTACTTAATTTAAAAAAATTCTAAATTTTCATTATTTAAAATATTTCAATCTTTTATAATACTTATTTTCATCAATAACAAGCACATAAAATCTTTACAATTTTATCACTCAATTTTTAGTACATATTTAGTAGTTCAAGCGTTAAATATCAAATAATAATTAATTTTACATGTCACATCATGTTTACACTTTTATTTTAGTTATTTAACTTCTAAATTATTTTCATTTTGATCATCCAAAAAAAATCTTTTTTTAAATTATTGATTGAGGTAAAAAAATTTAAAGATCAAAATGAAAAACAGTACAAACTAAAATAACGCATTACAAATTTGTCAAATTGTACTTCTACATCTCCTAGCAGAAAGTTTTAAATTTTTTTCAATGTTGAAATTTTAAATTTTTAAAAATCAAAATAAATTAAATAAATTATTAAAAAATTTATCCCTTGATAGTGTCACTCGTTTTATTACTAGAATATTAAAATTAATTACATTAATTAATTTAATCTCCTTCTAAAATTTTAAAATTTATTTTATATTTCCAAATTAAAATTAACTCAAATAACTCATCTTTAATAACGATCTATGATACACAAATTTCTTTTGATTATATGATGTTGAATATTCCATGCTAAGCTAAAAAACAAAGAAAAATCATTGCATTTAATTAAATTAATTAATCTTATCTTTCATGCCAAACAAAACTCATACTTTTTTTTTATCACTTCTTTACCCAAATGAAGAACAATAAATTAATTATTCAAAAAAAAAAACAATAAATTAATTTAATTAAATTTCGTAGGCAATTATTAAATAAGAGATATTTGAGTTAATTTTGTTAAGGATAATTAAAACATAAAATAAAATTTTAAAATTTCGAAGGAGATTAAATAATTAATTTCAATATTATAGTAACAAATCGGTTGAAATTATCAAGGGGTACATAATTTTCATTAATTTATTTAATTTATTTTGATGTTTTGAAATTTAAATTTTTAATATTAAAAAAAAAAGAAATTTAGAATTTTTTGTGATGGGATAAATAATTACAATTTGAAAATTTCTTTTGTATTATTTTAGTTTCTACCAGTTTTTTACTTTAATTATTGGTTTTTTTACCCAATCAATACTTGAAAAAAATATTTTTTGGGTGACCAAAATAAAAATAAAAACATAATGTGGCATGTACAATTAACTGTTGTTAGAGATTTAATGCTTGGATGACTAAAATGAAAGCGCCTTAAAAGTTGGGCAACGAAATTAAAAGGATTTCATTTTACATGTCCAAAATAAAAACGACTTAAAATTTGGGTGATCAAAATGAATAAATATGATGTAACATGTATGGACATTAAAAATTTAACGTTTGAACAACTAAAATAAAAATATCTTAAAACTTAAGTGACGGAATTATAAAAAAATTTATTTTAAGTGACAAAAAAGAAAACACACTAAAAATTGAGTGAAGAAGTTTCCAAATATGGGGATAAGGGTGAAGAAGTCCAAAAGTCAAATTGTTGTCTCTTTCCTACAATTAATTCCACTACTACGTTTGCACGAGCGGCACCTTTTTTATTTGATTTTTCTTCCTCGATCTACGTAAAAAATTAATTTAGAAAATACTAAAAAATAAATATTTATTTTTGGGTAAACTTCTAGTTGGTCATCCAACTTGTAGAGCGCTTTCATTTTGGTCACTCAAAATAAAATACTTGCAATTTTATCACTCAACTTTTAGGACGCTTTCATTTTGTCACTGACCCTTAAATCTCTAACAGCAATTAGACTATACATGCAATATTATGTTTACACTTTCATTTTGGTCGCCTAGTTTCCTTTTTTTTTTTTTCAATACTGGAAATGTAAATTTCAAAACATCAAAATCAATTAAATAAATTGTTAAAAAAAATTATCCCTTGATAATATCAGCCAAGTTGTTACTCTAATATTGAAATTAATTAATTTGATATCCTCCTAAATTTTAAAATTTTATTTTATGTTACCAAATTATTCTTAATGAAATCAACTCGAATGACTCATATTTAGTAATTGTCTATGAAAAATAAATCTTAGAATCTTCCAAGCTAAGCTAAAAGCAAAGAAAAATCCTTGAAATTAATTAAATTAATTGCTTGTTCTTCATTTGGGTAAAGAAATGAAAAAAATTATAGGTTTTATTTGGCATGGAAAATAAACTTAACTAATTTTAATGATTTTTCTTTGCTTTTAACTTAGCAAGAAAAATGTAAAATGATATCATTAAAAGAAAGATAAATATTAAAATATTAAAGATGAGTTATTCCGTTTGATTTTGATTTGGAAACATAAAATAAAAATTTTAAATTTTAAAAGAATTTAATTTAATTAATTTTAATATTATGGTAACAAATTGGTTGATATTATTAAAGGATAATTTTTTTGACAATTTATTTATTTGATTTTGATGTTTTGAAATTTAAAATTTCAATATTGTAAAAAGAAAAAGAAACTTGAGCGACCAAAATGAAAGTATAAGTATGATGTGGCGTGTACAGTCTAACTGTCGTTAGAGATTTAACAATTAAGTGACTAAAATGAAAGCATCCTAAAAATTGGGTGAAGAAATTGCAAGTATTTTATTTTGAGTGACCAAAATGAAAGCACTCTAAAAGTTAGGTAACCAACTAGAGAATTTACCCTTTTTTTTACATGTAACGTGATAAGGTCAAATGTATAATAATTCTATATTTGGCATCAAAGATAAATAAACGTTTTAAAAAGTCAAGCAATCAATCACAAATGAGCTTTTACAGTTAACATGATAACTTTAGAGATAATATTTATTTAATATTTTATTCTATAAAAGGACCAACGTGTTTACTGAATATACGTGCGGGTCAGATTATTATGTCAACAGGCAGGCAATCTAGAATCCTAGATGGAAGTATCTAGAAATTCAATACTTTTGACTTTCCCTTTTTCTTTTAATGAATGGATTTTTTTAGAAAAAGAAACTTTCATGTGATTCTGTTCTCATGACAATCATGCTGATAAAAATATCATATTTTTTTGTTAAAAAGTTCATTACTAGATATTATTTGTCTTTCAAATAAAATTATATTTAATCAATATAATTATTCAACTGAACAATCAATTAAATCAAATTAAATTAAAAATAAAATCTACAGGACTTAATATACATCTTTAAAGTTAAATTTAAAGGTAGCTTAAGCTTTTTATTTTATTTTTTTATTTGTAAGATTTATTTATTACACCCTGAATTCCAAGTGTACAGATAATTAAATACATATTTTAGTCTTTATTTAATTTTTATTATGTGGTTGAAACCTTTATCGTATTAATATTTTTAGGAAAATAGTGTATTATTTATCCTTAATTAAGTATATAAAGTAATTTAAGTAGCGGCTAAATTATGTCTTGGGTTCTTGTCTTTTAAGTTTAGGAGCAAATTGTTTTTTAATTATAAAAATATATAAATTAATCCTTCTGCATTTATTTAAAAAAATAATATAAAATTCAATTAACGTTGTTACTATCGCAACATCAAAAAAATATGAATTCAAGTATGTTTAAGTATGTTTTTTATCCGATTTAAAGATTGAGGATAGATTATGTGTGGAAGAAAAAAGATCTTGATTTGGAGCTTTGCCCACCCCTGTGGTCTCACAAGTGAAAGGTCAAATTCTACAATTAGACTTTTGTACTTTGCATAAGTTATAGATTTAGTATGTATATGTTAAATTGATTAAGTTTAGCTCATGAACTTTTTTAATTATACATTTTAGTCCCCATACTTTTAGGATTTTGAAGTTTTAGTCATGACCAATTGGTAGTAGTTAAATTATACTGTTATTCCTGTACTATGAGAAAAGTTATAGATTTAGTCTATATTCTCCAACTAGTCCAACTAGATCAGTTTTAGTCATAAGATTTTTCGAATTTCGAATTCTTTTTGGTGAATTACAAGAGGAAGACAAAGCCCTAACAGCAGCACGGCTAGCGCGACTCGAATCCAGGCCATACTTGGGGTGGTAAACACCTTGACTTGGAATTATACATGTAATAATATGTTTGTCACATCAAATTTCGAAAATTGAATATTTTAACTTAATGAACTTAATATCTATCATTTGGTCAAGAGTAAAATTTTAAAAAGTTTAGGTATTTAAAATGACCAAATTAAAATATAGGGATTAAATTCACAATTTACACATAGTACAGTACAGGGACTAATAGTAAAATCTAACCTAAGTGGAATTGTGGCTGGTTTGGGCTCTAATACGCCACCGTTTTGATCTTCCATATTTGGTTTTTTATAAAATTAACTCAAAAAATTAATTAATTACGTAAATGACTTTTTTTTATTAAATATGTAAATGACTTAAAATTTACAGTGAAAGTTGATGGAGCCAAATAATATGGCACCAACATGCAACGTCAGCAATTAAGATAAAAAATTAATTTTTTTGACTAATATATTCTATTTTTATTTAATTTTAAAACTTATTTTTATTTAAACTCTTTTTTCTGTAAAATACGTTTTAAAAAAATTAAAATATATTTGACAATTTTAAAATTAAAATATGTAAAATATATTTTAAAATTAATAAGAAGTTTTCAATAGGTTATCCACACGTTTCTATTTGAAAATATTTGAAAAAAATAAAAATTGATATTTTTATTAATGCCTCATACATTAATTTTATTTTTAAAAATTAAAATAGAATATATTAGTTAAAATGAAAATTTAAATTTAAATATTATATAGTAAATAAATAAAATAAATAATATGAAAAGTCAATGGGATGGTGCCATTTAGAATGGCTCCACCAAAAATAAATAAATTTAAATTTTTTAAAAACAAATGATAAACAAAAAGAAAAAAAAAACAATATTGGGAATTGGTGGTGCCATTTAGAATGACTCCACCTAAAAAAGAAAATTTTTTAAAAGTCTTTTTATTTTTTCAAAAATTTCAATATTTTTTTGATATTTATACAATAGGCGTCATTCTACATGACCCCACCAAACAATTGATTTTTTTATCTGAGTTGCTGATGTGGCATGTTGGTGGCGTCATATTATTTGGCTCCACCAACTTTCACTGTAAATTTTAAGTCATTTACGTATTTAATCAAAAAAAATAGATCATTTATGTAATTAATTAATTTTTTGGGTTAGTTTTATAAAAAAGCCCCCATATTTTTGTGTGTTGCCCATAAAAAGATATTTCATTTCTTTCATGTTTAAATTACAATATCTCAAATGTTATAAAAAGGCTTAATATAATATTTTGTACCTAAACTTGATATTTTTTTAATTTGGTACCTAAATTTTTTTGACCCAATTTGGTACTTGAACTTGACACTTTTTCTTAATTTGGTACCTAAACTTTTTTTGGACCCAATTTGGTACCTAAACTTTTTTTTAGATTCAATTTGGTACCTAAAATTATGCAAAACAATAACGGTGTTGAAATTTTTTTTTGTTATGCTACAAAAATATTACAGCTTTAGAGAAAATTCATGTTAAAAATAGTTATTGAATTATGCTTAACGAATTAATATTAAAAAAAAGTTAGGTACCAAATTAGGAAAAATAGTCAAGTTCATGTACCAAATTGGACCCCAAAAAGTTTACGTATCAACTTAAAAAAGAATCAAGTTTAAGTACCAAATTAGAAAAAAATGGCAAGTTTGAGTACCAAATTAGACAAAAAAAAAACTTTAGGTATCAAATTAGGAAAAAAAATGTCAAATTCAGGCACTAAATATTATATTAAGCCTATAAAAAATACAAATTTGTGCCAAATTACGAATCACAATGGGCCGTAAATGTACCATAAAACCTTATATTTTAGATTGCATTTTAGTTTTTTTTACTAAAAAATGAATAAATTAATTTTTATGCGTTAGATTAATGAGTAAAATAACTCTTCCGTTAAAATTGCACCTTTAAATGTTTGTTTTAGTGTTATATATAAAGTATAATAGCAACTTTAGTCCTAAACCTTTGCAAATTTATTGAACTTGACCCCTACTATTTTATTGAAAGTAAATTAGAAAATTTTGAAACTAATAAGGCTAAAGGATAAAAAAACGCATCAGTAACAAAATAAAAAGAATCAATTAAGTATTTTTAAAATTAAAAAAAAAAACCATTAAAATTATAAAAAAAAATTATAATATTTTTATCAAAAATAAAGTCTTATCAACATTTACAGGTAACTCAATTTTAATGGGTTGGTGTTGTTATTTTTTAATAAAAATTTTATAATGTAAAATTTTTATAACTTTTTTATATATATTGTTTATAGTTTTTATGATTTTTTTGAAAAAAAATTGAAATTTTAAAAAGGGTTTAATTGATTTTTTTTAACTTTTTAATAAGGTTTTTTTGATGTTTATTAGTTTCAAAATTTTTTAATTTATTTTCAATAAAGTAATAGGGGTTAAATTGGATAAAAGTGTAAAGGTTGATAATTAAATTTGTTATTATACCTTATATATAACACTAAAACAAACATTTTAATGGCGCAATTTTAATGGAGGAGCTGTTTTACTCACTTGTCTAATGCACAAGAATCAATTTATCCATTTTTTTCAGTAAATGAGCTAAAAATGTAATTAGTGCGTAGTATAGGGGTTTTGCGATAATTGATTGATTTTTTTTTTCTTATGGTTCACGTTCAACTTTTATCATACGTGTACATTCTCTTTTAGATTATTATGAATGAGTTCTATCACGTGTATGTACTATTATGTTCTAAAACATCATGATGCATAGGGAATTTATTTTATACAAGAAATCCTATCATGTGTGCATATTCGTGGAAATCACGTAATTAAAATATATATGTGTGTCTAAAGTAATCTACAATAAATAATGAAACGTATGGTTTGAAACTAATAATAATAAATGAAATATGTACGATATAAAAAATAAAAAAATAAATGGGGAGTAAAATGAGATTTAAATACATAAATAAATCTAATTAAGATTACTAAATGAATACAGTTGTTAATTATGGGATTGTCATTAATCCGGAGTTGGCGTTAAGACATCAACTCAATCAACAAAATTATTAATAAAATTGATAGAATTAATAAAGTGTGCATAATAAAATCAAATTAAAATTTTGGTTGAGTGGTAAAAGTAAATTTTTTAGTGCAATTGATATGAGTTCAAATCTCACCATATGTCAATTTTTTTTTATATTTTTTTAAGTAAAAAAACTAAAGTTTCTTCATGTAATATAACTTATTTTAAATACGAAAAATAGTTTAATAATCTTTCTATCAAATTAATATTTAATTAACTCGAGACATTAATTCAATTAGAGATTAAAATAATAATACAAATAAAAGGGAGCTGAATTTAAAATTAAAAATATAAACCAATGAAATTGTACGAATTAATAAGAATTGTACGAATTAAATTTAGTTATTTTTTAATGGTTTTCTAAACCAATGAAATTGTAACTTCGGTGCGAAGGAGAAGACTTCCCAAACACGCCGACGGCGGTTTGCATTTACGCATTTGGTGTCGGCGCTCCAACCAGCATTTTCTCTTTTTGTATCCACATGAAAAATAGGGGAAATTATTGCATCCACCTTCAAAACTCCACCTGTAATCTCTCAGGATGTAATAAAATATTTAAAATCAATTACTATATATTCTTTAAATTTTACTGTAGGGAAAATACATTTATGATTTACTTGCATACTACATAATTGTAAATAATTAAACTTGAATTTCAACTATTTAAAATATTGAGAACTTTTATTTTCATCAACAATGTATCTAGCACTTATCCTAAAACAAATTACATCTTTTTCTCTCTCTTTATGTTATATATATATTTATAATGATCGTTCGATCCAGCGCGCGATTGAACGTCTTCGAAAGGGGATAAATATGTTCATCTGCTTCTATCTCCTCACTCCTCAATCTCTGGTACAAAAAGAGAAAAAAAACTGAAGAGCCTTCTCCTCTTCTTAGCTTTAATCTAATTGAAAAATCATCCAAAAGAAGGGGACGATTCTTGTTTCTTTCTCCTTTTTTTGGGTGCCTAATGACAGGGTTTTTGTTTCACCATTTTTGGCTTCGTGGCTTTCCAATCATGGTGAGCTTTCTTCCTTTCTTTCATTCACTTTTAGTTTCGATGCTTTTCCTTTTCTGTTTATCAAGTAGTAAAATGGGGTAAGTTTTTATTTTTCCGGGAAGCATTTTGGTGAAATTGCAGTTACGGGCTTTGATTCATGAATCTTCCTTGTTAAAACAGGGTCGTGGCCTGAGAGGTATGAGAGCTAGTTTGTCAAGGACGCGAAGGGCTAATGGGCGTGCGATGCGATCGCTGAGAGATTCGCAAGTTGCCGCTTCAGAGATTGTGCGGCAGAATCGGAGGACTAGAGCACAGCTGCGGCTGATTTTTGTATCCAATACACTTACTAATCAATGGGTTAATGATCGTCTTGTTGAGATTGAGAACGACCCATTGATGAGGAACGCTTTCGAAAGGATTCGGAACCTGGGTGGGACTGGGAGGAACACTCTTAACATGAACCGAGCTCGACCTTTTAGAGGAAGGCGGCGCCGCCCATGACCGCCGTGGGTTGTAACTGTGGAGGTAGTGGTGGAGCATAAGGTTTTATGGGTACCCTTTTTTCTACGCATAACCCTACCCCTCACTAGGACTGTTTTTCATTTTGTGTTAATTCGTTTTTGTTTAAATTATTAAGGGAGAGAATGCCATGATAAGGGAAGAGGGCACACTTACTACTAAGATAATGGCAGGCAGATCATGGGTTACGGCATATTAAATCTCAATGTTTCGCTGTTTATTACTGAATAAACTTTACTTTACTACTCTTTTCTGGTGCTGTGGTTTATGGTAACTTAGCTAATTAATTACTCTTAGTGGCCAATCATTCATTAATTGTGCTTCACAAATAGAAGTGGATAAGATTGGGAATAAACTAGTAATTAGCTGACATCAGTCTTCAATGGAGAGGCCAGCTGCCTTTGCTGATTGTGAATTTATGATTCCACATTTTCAATCGTTAATAAAATATGTGCTTTTCCAGGCGAATGTCAATCATTCCATTCTGATTTATAAATAACAGAATTTGAATTAATTCTTTCAATTTGTACAAATATTTTTAAGTTATAATTAATTATATTAGCAATTCCAACCACTTAAACTATAACGATTTATTTGATCCCTCAATCTTATTAAAAAATTATGTTAATTATCCCTTTAATTTTTCCGCTTTTTAACATTCTTTTTATAATATTGAAAGATCAAATAAATCATTATGCTTTCAGTGTAGTTTTACCGTTGGTTAGTTTTGCTAGAATGGATCATTATACTTTAACAAAGATAAAATTAGTTTAACACTTTTTTTTTATTATTTATAAAATCGAAGGATCAAATAATCATTCCAAAATAGATAAAAAAAAATTTAACTTCTGTTAAAGTAATTTTATTTTTATTAATTTAAATTTTTATAAATTTTAAAAGAGTCTAAATGAAAAAAATTTTATTGTAAAAAACTTGGGTATTGGTGTTGAAACTCAAAGCAAGAGTATTGCAAATTTTAAAGTTAAAGATATAAAATTAACTTTGTGAAGTTGACACAGGATAGTAGTGAAGTTTGTTTTAATCTAGAAGCACTTACTAGGCACCATGGCTAATTCACTGGCTCTGGCTTGGATCCCAATCAAAGTCAATTGTGTTACTTATAAAAAGTTTGTCAATTATTGAGGCACTTTAAGTTCTTATGGTTAAATAAATTGGTAAAACCATAATCATAGCTTTATTGGCTTTGCTCTTTCGCATGTGAGTATAATTGTGGGAGCGATCCTCCTCATGCCATGTGTGCTTGCTCCGTTTAAGAAAATTTAAAAAGAAAATAGAGTGCGCATGGGTGAAAGTAAAAAATTTTTGACCGCTTGAAATTAAATTATATATTTTTACGATAATAAATATGTAATTTTTTTATTTTAATAATTTATATGTTTATAATTTTTTAAAAATTAAATTAATTTTTTATTTGTATTTGTATTATTAAAAATTAAAAATTAAAAAACCTAGATAAAAATTTTCTACTAAAACTGAAAAAGTGGCGTGAAGATTATTTTCTCAAGACAGTGTTTGTAATGACTCAATTGTGACAAACGTGTGTACTTAATATACCTACGGATTTGATTATTCCAACTAGTTCACACCTAATCTACAACTTCACTACCGTCACTCAGGCTTTCTTTCTTTTTAGGATAATGGATTAAATTTATTTTAATTTATCATAATTTGATTTTTTTTATATTTTTGAATTAAAAAATTAATTAAATTATTTAATGCTATTAATTTCGATCATCAAATTACTTACTGCAAGATCAATAATTTATATGTGGTAAATTAAAAAAATCAATAGTTCAAGTCTAAATGTTTTTATTAAAAATTGGATTAATTTTAATACTGTACGAGGATTAAATTTTAACAAACTAAAGTAAAGAGAATAATTTTTCAATTTTTATCATTAATTCTAATTTGTCACATAAATTGTTGAATTGACAATTTTATCAATTCTTTGCATATAAATTTGATAAACTATTGATCTTGACGTATAGATGTTCATGAATCACGTTGGGTTTGAATCGAGTTTAAGCATGATATTGACATATTTCATGCTTGTTCAAGCTCGACTCAACCCAAATTACGGGTTTAAAATTTTACCTTAACCTGTTCATATTTATAAAAGACTAATCCAAGCTCAATTTAAGCATGCTCGTATTATTTTTAATTTTTTTTATAAAATATTATTTTATTTTATTTTATTTCAATATTGATAATCTTATATATTTTATTTATTGAAATTTTTTATATAATCATTTTAATATTATTTTAATCTTTACATTAGAGTAGTATTATATTTTTAATATAGGTTTTTTAATGTGTTCTAAACTACATAATATATAAAAATAACATAATATAAAATATTATAAACTTAAAAACGGGTCGGGCTAGGCTCAAGTCTTGAATGTTCAAGCTCGAGCCCGATCCATATTTTAAACAGGCTTAATTTTTTATCCAAATTCATTTTTTGAGCCTAATATTTTTACCCAAACCTTACCAAATTTCGGGTCTAGACGAGTAACCCGACTCATGAACAGCACTATCTTGAAGTAAGTAATTTGATGATCGAATTTAATAATATTAGATAATTTTAAAATTTAAAAATATACAAAGATCAAATGATAAATTAAAATATCTAATTTTCCTAAAATAAATGTATTAAATTAAAAATTATAATGAATCCAACAAGTGGTCCAATGGAAAACAAGATGTTGTTCATCTTAAGAGTCTTGAATTCAAGTACTTGTATTTACAAAGTGTGTGTAACTTGTTAAAAAGTTAAAAAAATATAAACAAATACTGCTATATAATCACATTAATATATTTAAAAAAAAATAAAAATCATAATACAATAGCTCCAAATTAAAAGAAAAAAAAAAGTAAAAGTGAGGATGAAAAATGTGCCGCCTATCACCCTTTTAAAAATAAAATATTATTATTTTTATAGATAAGATTGATGAAATCACAATTTAGTGTTGAAAACGATTGATTTATATATTCAGGTGATAAATCAAGCGCTATTTTATAGAAGTAACTTTTTTTAAATTAATTATGTAAATAATTTTTTTTAATTAAATATGAAAATAATCTAAAATTTATAGTAAAAGTTGGTGGAGCCTTATAATATAACGCCACCAACATGTCACGTCATCATTTGGAATAAAAAATTAATTTTTTGTTGAAATCATATAAAATGAAACTATCTGTATAAATATTATAAAAATATTAAAAAAATTTAAAAATAAAAGAACTTGAAAGTAATATTACCTTTTTTGGTGATGTCATAATATATTGTGGCACTACTTTTCCAAAATCTACGGCCTTTTCTTTTTTATTATTTAATTTTATTATTATATTTTATAATAAAACATTATTATTTATTTTTTAAACTCTAAAAGTTTTTTTTATTCAAATAAAAATTATTACTAATTTGTTTGAAACTCAAACGTTTTAGTCTAAAATATTTTTTCTTCACTAAAATAATATTTTTAAATTAGAAATAAATTTAAAATAATAATTTTAAATTAAAAATAAATTTAAAATTTAAAAAATAAATAATAAAAAAATTCATCGGGAATTGGTGGAGCCATATTAAATGACGTCACCTGATTAATTTTTTTTATTTATTATTTAATATTTAAATATATAGTTTAATATTTATTATGACACCACCAAAAAAATAATATTGCTTTCAAGTCCTTTTATTTTTTAACTTTTTTAGTATTTCTATGATATTCATTAAAAATGGTGTCATTTTATATGACTCCACTAAAAAATTAATTTTTTACTCCAGATGATGATATGGTATGTTGGTGGTGCCATATTATATGACTCTACCAACTTTTACATTAAATTTTAGATTATTTTCGTATTTAATTAAAAAATAAATTATTTACCTAATTAATTAAAAAAAGGTTACTTTTATAAAAAAGCCTAAATCAAGCTATTTTGGTATTCTTTTTCCTGTGGCACTGAATAATTTCTACTGGTGGCTGCGGTCACGATGACAACCTTCATTTTCCAATTATTTGTATGGATATTTTTTTTATCTTTTAATTCATAATTTATGCATTTAATTCACGATAGTGTTATATTTGACAAAAAATAATTTAGAGTAACCAAAACGAATGAAAGATTTTTAGAGTCATTTTACACAAAAAAAAAATTTAAAGTGATTATTTGAGTAGTTTACACAATTTTTTTTTTTTATATTTTTATCAAATTTAAGTTTTGTATACTAATTTTTATTTGACTCATAATTTATATTACTCGTAACGCAAATTTTCATTTAGTTTTAAATAACAAATTCAAATTAAAATTGCAAATTTTATTATAAAATTCTATTAATTGTTTTCCATTTTAAAAATTCTTGTAATTTTCAAAGAATGAATTTTTTTATAAAAATAAAAAATAAAATATAAAATAACGAAATAAATACACATCATACATATAATATAGGAGAAGGTGTGAAAACATATTTAAAAATATTGATTTTTGGCATATGACTTTTTTTTGCCCTCTAACTTGAAAAAGTCATTTTAGCCCTCCAATTAATTTTTTTTCTTTTTTAGCACTTGTAATTTTTTTCAAATCATTCAATAATGGATAGAAAAATTAACGTTTGTTAATTTTGCTGATGTGGCATAACATGTTAGCATTTAATTAATTTTTTAAATTTAAAAATATTATTTTTTAAATATTTTTTTACATTTAGATAATTTTAGTGATTTTCAATTTTTTAAAATAATTTTTAATTAAAATTTTAAATTTTTTCAAAATTGAACTAAACGCTAACATGTCATTATGACTTTTTCTATAAAAATGAAGGTCCAAAAAAATCATTATACCATTTATTTTTTGTACTGGATATTTGTATGTAATACATATGTAAAATAATGTTATAATTATAATTGTGTCAGTAATTTATAAAATTTGAATCAAATCAAAATTATATATATATAATTATAAAAAAAATAAAGTTATAATTTTGGCTATCGTAAATAATTTAGGATGTGTGATATTTTTTTCATTATATTTCTATAAAAGAACTGAATGGTTGACATCATTCCTTTTCTATGCACAAAAGCCTAAACGTTTCTTTCAAAGAGATTTATTTATTAAGAAGAAACAAGGTTAAGGATAAACATGATGTCAGCAGAAGTTGTCTATCTGTTTGACAAAATCATGTGCGGCCTGAATTTGGGGTTTTTTACTTAAATAATACAAAAAAAAAAAAATTAATAATCAAAATAGTATTACTAAATTATTATTTACCAAAATGGTATGTTTAGTTAAGTGGTGGTATTAAGGGATATTTTTGACACGTGTTTTTTTTAATTTTTTTATTTTTTTATATATTTAAAAATAAAAAATATTATTTTATTAGTGAAGGGACTTAAAGTGGCGGCACTTAGGGGTTTTTTTCAAAAAAATACGAGAAAAATACGACAAAAAAATTCCTGACACCCAGTGGAGGAACACGAAGTGGCGGCACTAAGGGGTGTTTTGCCACTTGGCAGCACCCCATTGTGTCGTGTGTGTGTGTGTGTTTATTTTATTTTATTTTATTTGTGAAAATAAATTTGAGTGGTTGAGAATTTTTAGAGTTTGTGATAAAAATTAAATGAAATAAAATTTTTGTTATAAAATAGGAAAGGGGGGAGCAAATAAACGGGAAAGAAATAAAGGAAAGAAAGAAAGAAAGGAAGAAGGAGAGGAAAGAAAGAAGAAGGAAAGAAAGGTAATGTGTTTAATTTTAATTTTATTTGAGTATGATATCTTTGTAAAATCATATTTTATTTATTAAATTTTATTTAATTTTTAACAGATTTATTGAAGATGAATAATCAAATTTTTGTATGCATTTATTTTGATGCAGTAATTTCGAGAACATCAGTTGGATGTATATTTGATTGTCGGGAACAAAGAGGAATGAGATTTCGTCGAAATATCTCGGTTGATGATATGAAAGCAAGGATTAGTGCAAAAAATTTTAGACGTTGTGGGAGAAGGATCTCGAAACTTTTCTACAAGTTTCCAGTTTCGATAGATCCCATCAAATTCATCGAGATGGAACTTGTAGACGACGAAGACGTGGAGACAATGATCGCTCTTTATTGTTCGAATCAAAGTGACCCAAATGCACCGGTTCAATTGTTTGCTGAGTTAGTTGATATGGAACCTGTACAAAATGAAGATCCAACTCCATTAGAAAATGAAGATTCAACTCCGTGTATGGTGGTTCCAGTATCGTACATTGAAAGTCAATCAATCGTACGTGGGCTAGACATCGATCTTAATGCTGCTGCACCCGAGAATGACGCAGATCAAGATGGTGGATATGATAGTAGTATTCCTTCTGATAATGAAGTCGATATTTATAGTGATCCGGATGTGGATGAGGTCCCAGATGATATTGACGATGAAGGGGCGAATGACGATGAAAATCCAGTCGAAAATCCAGTTACACATATTGTGATGCACAATAATCCTCCTGGGGCACACATGTCGCTTACAAACCCCGATGCGACACATGCCGAGTTCGCGAAATACCTTGAAATAGTACCTGCTCACCGATTGGCCGTAGCAGCAGATTGTGAAGAGTTGTTTGTGAGCCAAAAATTTGAATCCAAGGAAGAATTCATATTTGCTATTAAGCGATATATCATGAATGTGTCGATAGACTACAAAGTATATTAGAGAGTGTTGGAAGTCGACGGAAGGTTGCAAGTGGCGGGTGCGAGCTGCATTTATCCAGAAGTCGCAGATGTGGGAGATAAGAAAAATTGATGGGTCTCATATATGCAGTTCAACACGTTTGTCAAAAGATCACCGAAAACTTGATTCCAGAATCATCTGCACACATATCATGCCAATGGTTAAGGATGACCCGACCATCAAGGTTTCTACATTGATTGTGGACATGTAATCACGATTCCATTATCGGGTTTCATATCGAAAAGCATGGATTGCGAAACAGATGGCAATGGAACAATTGTTCGGTGATTGGGATGCATCATACAATGAGCTGCAAGGATGGATACTCGCAATGCGACAGTACGTGCCGGGGACTGCGATTGAGTTGGTGACACAACCTTATTATGGCTCAGATAACAACATGCAACCGGGAAGAAGAATTTTTCAGTATATATTTTGGACGTTTGATCCCTGCGTTCGAGCATTTCCTCACTGCAAGCCATTTGTCCAGGTAGATGGAACGTGACTATACAAGAAATATATGCAAATCCTACTAATTGCGGTAGCTTAAGACGGGAATCAAAACGTGCTCCCAATAGCATTCGCTATTGTGGACAAAGAAGACATGGAATCTTGGGAATTCTTCTTGAGAAACCTACGGAGGCATGTGATTCATAACGATAATATTTGCATCATCTCTGATAGAGCGAAGGGTATTATTGCGGCCATTAGGCGTACTGATGTACCATGGAAATCGGTTTACTACAGCCGACACATTGCAGCTAACTTCCAACGAGAATATAAGAATGCAGACTGGCGGAGACAACTTGTGAAAATGGGTAAAAAAATTAAGTTCCAAATTATATTTTTAAGATTTTAATTTTAGACTGTAACTTATGTTTTCTTAATATTCTTACAGCGTACAAGCTAGAGCCACACCGATTCCAACAAAGAATGACCAGACTTGAGCGTGACATGGAAGGTCAAACGAACAAGCCTCTACGCGAGTGGTTGGGTACTATGGAGCCGTGACAATGGTCTCAAAGTTTTGATGAGGGGTATCGATGGTCAAATGACGACCAACCTGGCAGAATAGATTAACGGCGTGTTCAAGAGAATACGACATCTTCCGATTTCATCCGTGTTCTCCGCTATGTTCTATAGGCTAGCTACCTTGATGTCAGTAATGGGAATGCGACAAATCGATCAGATGAATGCCGGGCACGTGTTTGTCGAAGCTGACAGGAATGCAATAGATGCAAACCGTCAGAGTGCGAGGACGATAAACGTTGAAATATATTCACGACTGTTTCAACGATTTCAAGTTACTGAGACTATTGGGCGTCGACTTGGTATCCCACCTAGGTCATACGGGGTTGATCTCCAAAACAGACACTGCGATTGCAGGAGGTTCGATACACTTCGTTATCCTTGTACGCATGTCGTTGCAGCTTGTGCTAAAGTGTCGCTCAATGTTGAACAGTTCATCGACCCCGTTTACACTCTCCATCGTACGTTACGTATTTGGGAAAATGAGTTCCCCGTCCTGCCTGACTTGTCCACATACCTCCGACGACTTTCGAGCTTATCCCGAACAAAAGTTTACGAAGGAATCCAAAAGGTCGTTCTCATATCACCAGAATCCGTAACGAAATGGACATTATGGAGAAAACAGACGGCAACAAGCTGTGTGGACTGTGTAGGCTAGCTGGGTATACTCGACGTAATTGCCCTCAACGAACTTATCATATTGGTCAGTCATCCGGATCGAGTAGGGCTTAAACCCGGTTCATCATCATATACCTCTTAATTTTATTTTTACACTAATTTTCAAAGTTGTCCACTTGCGTCACAGTCACTAAATTATTTATATCTTGAGGTAAAGAATTCAAAATTACAATTCGTTTGATGTTTCTGAAATTAGACTCAAATATCTTTTTACCATAAAAATTATCTATCTTCCAATTTTTCATCTCTCAAATTCTCTACACTTTTTTTCAAAAATATCTCACTTAATAAAAATGGTAAAATTACGCTTTAAGTCCCTAAGCCTTTCAACTTTACGGTTTAGGGATGCCAGTATAAGGTTTAATGTTATGAAATTTAAATAAATGATCAAATAGATTAAAATATATGTACATTATGGAGGAAAAATTCATCATTATAATTCATCAACAGTCAAATTTAAACACTATTAGATACAACCTTAGTATCCATGATTAGATGGTGTGGTTCTCGGGTATATCTTCGTGGTGGCCGGTGTTTACGTCGAGGTTGTTCGTCAAGTTCATCATCATCATTAGGGTCCATTTGCCCCGGAGGAGTAGAGTATTGCCCAGGAGGAATAGAGTATCGCGATGGTTCGTCAAACTCAGCCTGATATCCTTGGCTTGAGTATTGCGGTGACTCGTCAAATTGAGGCTGATATCATTGGCTTGAGTATTGCGATGGCTCGTCAAATTGAGGCTGATATCCTTGGCTTGATAAGCTATGCATATGTGATGATCCCGCAAAATCAGGACTATAAGAATCATCGTCATTCAATGCCTCTTCATCCTCCTCTTCTTGTTGCTCTGGCACTGGCTGTGGCTCTGGGGCAAGAGCTACATTATAGGGGCGATCTTGTCGAGACATGTATGGGGGAATTATCGTCGATGAAGCACCAATCAAATATGGTTTCCTAAACTCAATGAACCACTGCATGTACCGCACCGATGGCTGTAAATCCGGAGTGTACTCCATCGGAGGTACTCGCATCATTCGGTTGTTCCACACATAAACATATTGTCCATGCACACTCCCCCAATCACAATTTGCTTTCCCCTTCTTATCCATCCCATGAATAGACCCTAATTGGAATGGCGACTGCGGGATAAGCTGTTTACAACCAAACTACTGGAGTACTCGATCCCCGGCATACCACTCCACTGTTTGAAAATTGATTATCGGTGCGTTAATGCACCATTGGTCTGAGTGGAGGAATGTTGAGGCGGGAATAACAGCGGTAATTTTTGGCTGTATATATGGGGTCCAGATTAACTGCACAATTAATAACATGTTAAAATATTAATAAGATTAAAGTAGTATAATTTAGTAACATGCAACCATATTAACACGAGTCAAGTAATATAATTTAACATGTTAATGAATAACATACCCCTTCCCCAGCATATTGCTCTAGCATCAAACGATACATGGGAACTGTGTACTGCCTCCCGATCTCTGGTTTTGTTTTCCATCTAAGAAAACAAAAAATAACTTGTTAGATTAATATAATTAATAAAATATGTCAAATAATTTAAATTTAGAGTATATGATAATCACCTGTTAACGAGTGAAAAAACATATGTTTGGTGCCTAACGGATGCCATGAGGCATCCGATATAGTGCCCAAGATTGCAATAGCACTAGGCATCCACCTATATCCCGAGAAGAAGGGTTTGTGGCGCGACAAAGTTCTCGGTATAGCATGGCAAGCACCGTAGATCCTCAACTATATTCATGAATCTTTCGCAAATCTCTTAGTAAAGGTAAATACATCAAGTGGATCTTATTGTTATTTGCGTCCGGCATGAGTATGCCTCCTATCATTAGCAAAATATAGGCTCGAACGGCCCAAGAAACCTCCATTTCAGTTGCGTGTTCGAGTAAGTGTTGAAAATTGCTCTTCAACCATGTAAATAACAACAATGTCAAGTCATTGTTATTACTAGGTAAGCGACTTAGTAACTGGATGCACATCGTTGCCAGCTCTTGAAATGAACTAACACCGATGACTGGTACACCATTGATTGATAGCCCTAGTTGGACCGCAACATCCTCCAATGTCACAGTGCACTCCCCACAAGGCAGATGAAATATGTGGGTCTCCGGGCACCAACGCTCCACCAATGCACTGATTAAATCATATCTTAACTCAAATTTTTTGATCAATGCCGCAGATGCAAATCCGGCATCCTACAAGTACGGAAGCAAACGTTCATGAGGGGGAAATTTAAGGCCCTGTGCACGACCCCTCAATGAACGATACGCGAGCTCTTCCTGTTAATTTACAAAAATATTTAGTATAACCAAAATTAATTTTATAAACAAATAATAATATCGTGAATGACATAATGAACAAATAATAATTTTTTTACATTTATATTGCCTTGGTGTGTATCCGCATTCACTGATTTCGCTATGTGAGGACGTTCCGAGTTAATTAATGAAGTCATTCTGCAATTTGAAAAAAAATTATCAATTAGTTCAATACATAAGTTTACCAATATAATACAAAAATAATAATAAAATATCATAATGTGTTATTTACTAAAATTGTACAAAATATATATTTATAAACCAAAATAATATCCACACACCATTATTTATTAAAATGGTACAAAATAATTTATTTTGTACCATTTTGGTAAATAATATGATGGGGATATTATTTTCATAATTAATTATTTTTTATATTATATTTTGGTCAATAATATGATGGGGATATTATTTTCATAATTAATTATTTTTTATATTATATTTTGGTAATTAATTAGCTAGGTTTAATTTTTTGTGAATTATTAAAACTCTCTTATTTTTATAAAATAATAAATTTTTTAATTTCATACTTGTAACTAATTTTAATTATAACTTAAAAATAGATTATTGTTTATTTTATTAAACACTTGTAATAGTTTTCTTTCACATTTTATTAAATAATATTATGACTTGTATAATAAAGTTACTAACTAACAAAATTTAAACATTATTAAATTTTAAATCAATAAATATGAACAATATTTTTTACTTACTACTACTAACAACAAAATAAAATTACTAACTAGCAAAATTAAATTAAAGTAAATTAATAATAACATAATAACAAACTTACATTTCTTCTTCTCCTCTTAATTTACTCACCAACTATAACAACATTAAATAACAAATCAATTAAAAATTAAATTAAAGAAAACAAAAAACTTAAAATAATCAAATTAACTAACAAATTAAAATATTTTAAAATTAACCATACTTAAAATATTAACTAAACTTACCTTTTTTCCACTCCTTTTAATTTGCTCTTTTAATCAACCTATTAAACAAATAAAATTATAATAACAAATCAAACACATTACCACTACTAATTAACAAATTAAAATATTTTAAAATTAAATTTAAAAATAAACACATTACCTTTTTTTTTTTCTCCTTCTTCCCCTTCTTCTTATTCTTCCTTCTTTCTTTCTTTCTTTCTTTCTTTCTCTTTTTTTTCTATTTTTTTTCTCTCATTTTTCGTTGGTCTCCCCCTCCCACCTATTTTATAACAAAAAAATTTTATTTTATTTAATTTTTATCACCTATCAAAAAATTCTCAACCACTCAAATTAATTTTCACTTCTTAAAAAACCCACACAAACACACACACAAGGCACAATGGGGTGCTGCCAAGTGGCAAAACACCCTTTAGTGCCGCCACTTGATATTCCTTCATTGGTGCCGCCACTTCGTATTCCTCCACTGGGTGTTAGGTATTTTTTTTTCGTATTTTTCTTGTATTTTTTTGAAAAAAAACCCTGAGTGCCGCCACTTTAAGTCCCCCACTAAAATAATATTTTTTTTATTTTTAAATATATAAAAATAATAAAAAAAACAAAAAAAAAACGTGTCAAAAATACCCCTTAATACCGCCACTTAAAGTCCCGCCACTTAACTAAACATACAATTTTGGTAAATAATAATTTGAAGATACCATTTTGGTTATTAATTATTTTTTTGTATTATTTAAATAAAAAACCCTGAATTTGATCATTGTGACTATTATTCCAATTTTTGACTCACCAATCCCAAATGCAATTTTCTTCCACCTCAATAGTTTGAGTTAATTCATTTATTTTAAAAAAAAAACCAATTTAAACAAATATAAATATTTAGTTTAATTTGAAATCGGAGATTAACATTTTTATAATGCATTATTAAGAGGTAATTCTATATTTGATTTATTGGTTAAAAGTGTTCACGAGTTTGTTTTTTTATTTAATTTACATAAGTTGATAGTGCATGGAAACCTTATATAATTGTGCTATTTCTTTTAATCTAGAAGCATTTAATAGGTCCAGCAAAATCTTTGAATATTGATTAATAAATTAACTTTTGGTCTCAGTCGCCCTCTATCTCTCTGGAAGCTAATTCTGCTCTCTTTCCTGTTATTTCTTGCTTGCTTCTGTATTTTACTTTCTTATGATTCTTTTTACATGTTTTTTTATTTTATTTTAAAATATTATAAAAATGTAATAATATTAATAATTAAGTTTTAATTTTTAAATATACAATAAAAATCTAAATATTCTTAAAAATAAAATTATTAAATTTTAAATTTATAAAAAAAGTAAAAAAAAAAAACATAAACCAAATTTTTTCCAATAACAAATGAAAAAAAAAAATCAGCATTTGCACCATCAAAAAGTAGGTGAAGACACAAGGATATTTGTACTTAATATACCTATGGGTATTTGTACCTACAGATATTTGATATCTTCCTCCAATGGTAGAGTCAGGAATTTTTTTTTTGAAAGGATTAGAATTAAATTATATATTTTTATGATAATATAAATATAATTTTATCATTTTAATAGTTTATATTTTTATTATTTTTAAAATGTTAAATCAAATTTTTATCATTTTTAAGTAGGTGAAAGTGTAATTTTACCATTATTAATTTAAAATTTTATAAATTATTAGGATCTAAATTAAAAATTTACTGAGACTATAATATATATACAAAGGGGAAAATTACAAAAACCTTAAACTTTGAAGAGGCTTACTTATATTTTTAAGAGGGCCATAGTGTAAATTTATAAAAACCTAAATTGAAAAGAATTAAACTTTCGGGAGCCGTTACTCCCTGGGCCTCAACATGGCTCCACCACTGTCTTTACCTTGACTTCGACTTTTGCATGTTTGAAGAGAATCTTTTGTACTTTCCGCATTACCAAACACCATTTACCATATATTATTTCTATGGATTAGATTAGTCATGCGTTGGGTTATAAGCTTAGATTCAAAGATTTGCTTGAAAAATAGGAGGATTTAGATAAAATATGATGTTCGAGAAATAGATTAAGATAAAATTTAAGGTTCATTTTCTATATGTGCCGAGACTTGGACAAGATTTTTTTGCTTGACCATGACACGAATATATTATGTTATAAAAATTATTATAGTAATTATATATGTAAATAATAATTATATATATATTGAATTACTAACTTTATAACAATTAAATCCATTACTCCAAAAAAATTACCTAACTAAATAACCCAACAAAAAATATAAAATTTTAAAAATTATATTTAATACAATAAAATATTTATTATACTTGTTTTTGTTTTTAATATAATAAAATATTTATTATGTTTATGGTAGTATTTTTTAATGTAAATATTTTTTAAGATATTAGACAACTTTTATTTTAGTATTTTTAGCGCATTTAATGTATTATATTATTTAAAAAAATTATTTCAAAGTAAAACTAATTTGAAAAAAAGTATAAACGGGTCGGATTGAGTCAAGCTCAAGTTTATCTTTCTTAAATTGGGCAAGGCTTGGGCAAAAAATAAGCCAATTTTTTGTACAAGCCTTCTTAGGGATGTAGGTTGAACTTCAAATTTAGATTTAATATGACATTTTTTGTGTAATGAATTTGGAAATTGTATTATAATGTTTTGTCATATTTTATGTAATGATAAGAGAGCTTAATGAAAAAAATTGATTATATATAAATGAAAAATATCAATAATTTCATTTATTTTAAGTATTTTAACATAAAATATATACAAAAATATTAAAAATATTTTTTATTGTCGTATCCTACTATATTCGTCAGTGGCGAACCCAAGGGGCTGGTAGGGGCCCCACCCCACTAAAATAGAAAATTTCTATTTAGGCCCTTAAATTTTTAATGGTAAAATTACATTTTGGCCCCTTAAATAATTTTTTTTGATTTAATCCTTTAAAAATTATAAAGATATAGATTATTAAAATGATAAATTGTATTTTTACTGTTGTAAAAATATAAAATTTTAATTTCGGCCTGCCTCAAAAATTGTTTGGGTTTGGCCATGATATTCGTGTTCTCATTTTTTAAAAATTATCATGTTTGTTTTGTGTTGTACTCGTATTGCATGTCCATGTCCATGCTTCATAGATGCACATTCTATTTTAGTGTTTTTTTAAGTATTTTATGTTATTGAATCTATAAAAAATAATGTGTATCTTAAAAAATGAATGCAACTATCTAATAATTATAAGGACACATATTATATTAATAGCTAACAATAAGCAATATTGAACATCTATATCATTCCTTGACAATGATTTTGAAATAAGTACATAAATCTAAAACTAAACATTAAATTGAAATTAAAATAAATTATAATATAAAAAAACAACAATATTAAAAATAAAATGTGAAAGGAGTAAAATAGAAATTAAACTCATACATCTTCAACCATAAAAGGTTTCCATTTCTTTATTGCTTTAAAGCATATTAAATGTTGTTTTTATAAAATGGGAATAAATAAAGAGAGACATAAAATAATGACTTAGATATAAAGAAAATAAAATCTTAATGTAAAGGCTTTTAAAACGAAAGGACTCAAATGATATTAAACCAAAACATGGAATTGGGCAGTTGTATGAGTACTCAAATTTGAAATGCGAAATATTCTATTTTTATTTTAGAAAATCATTTCTCCCCTGCTTCAAGAAAAAAAAAAACTTGAATTATTTTTTCAATTTCAATTAAATTTCGAACAAAAAATTCATTTAGAAACGAATAAAAAATTTAAAAATATTAATTTTAATAAACAATAAATAAATTTTTAAATGGTAAATATTTAACTCTATTCCAATTTAATTTAATTTAATTCTTTTTAATAATAAAGTGATTAAATTTATTTATTAAGAAAAAAACAAGGTTAAGGATAAGCATGATATCAACAGTAATTGTTGTCTGTCTGTCTGTCTGTCTGTCTGACTAAATTGGTTGCACGTGAGAAACAGCCACCTGAATTTGGTAATTCTTCCAATTTTTCACTCACCAATCCCAAATGCGATTTGCTTCCAGCTGACGTGTGCCACATAATAGCATTTATTTTTATCAATAACCTTCAGTTTATAATTTATTTTTATAAAAACAATTTGAAAAATTGTAAATATTTAGTTTGTTTTGAAATTGAAAATAAGAGGAATTATTGTTGAATAAATTCTGCCATTAAATATTATCATTTAATGGTTTAGATTCGAATCATGTTAATGTTAAGGTATTAGATATTTGAATATTGACTAATTAACCTTTGGTTTTACTGGCCCTTCATCCCTCTGGAAATCAATTCTGGTCTCTTTCGAGTTAATTATAAATGTATCAAAGCTTTTGTATTTTACTTTCTTATGATTTATTTCTTACATGCGATTTTTACTTCAAAATGTTATAAAATTTTAATAAGATTAATAATTAAATTTTATTTTTCAAGTATAAAATAAGAATTTAAAAATTCTTAAAATTAAAATTTCTAAATTTCAAATTTATAAAAGAGAAAAAATTCAACCAAAATTTTTCCAATAACAAGTAAAAAGAACAAATAAACAGAATCTTGCGCCACCAAAAAGTAGGTGAAGACAAAAGGACAATGTTTGTGATGATTCTATCATGACAAACATGTGCAGTTACTATACCTCTGGATATTTGTACTAAAAATATATATCTATGGATAAAATTATTACAATTAGCATGTGATAGTACATCTAGAATTGTTTATGGAAGTATCTGGATATTCATTATCATTGCTTTGACTTCCACTTTTGCATGTTTGAGGAGAACCTTTCATACTTTTCTAAATTAGCAAACACCATTTATCATATATTATTTGTAAAAGAAAAAAAACAGCTTAATCTGAAAATTTTCGAAAATTCGATTTAATCAGAAAATTTTTGTAAAAAAAAAAAAACGATCTTTTTAAAAAAATTCACCCAAAATTTTACCCGAGATTAAAAAATTCAAAATGAATTTTAATTATTTAAAAATTATAAAGATAAAATTACATTTTTACTATTATAAATATATAAAATTTTAATTTCGACCCCTTTCAAAAATTTTCTAGATTCGACTCTAATATCCGTGTTCTCATTTTTTAAAAATTATCATGTCTGTTTTATGTTGTACCCGTATTGTATGTCCATGTCCATGCTTCATATATGCACATTTTATTTTAGTATATTTTTTAGTATTTTATGTCATGGAATCTATAAAAAATGTGTATCTTAAAAAATGAATTCAACTATCTAATAATTATGGAAAGGACATATATTATATTAATAGCTAACAATAAGCAATATTGAACGTCTATTTCATTCCTTGATAATGATTTTGAAATAAGTACATAAATCTAAAAATAAACATTAAATTAAAATTAAAAAATTTACAATATAAAAAACAATAATATTAAAAATAAAATGTGAAAGGAGTAAAATAGAAATTAAACTCATACATCTTCAACCATTAAAGGTTTTTTTGTTTCTTTTTCATTCAATTTCTATATTGCTTTAAAGGCATATTAAATGTTGTTTTTATAAATTGTGAATATAATAAAGAAGAAAGAAATAAAATAACGACTTACATATAAAGAAAATAAAATCTCAATGTAAAGGCTTTGAAAACGAAAGGACTCCTATGCTATTAAACCAAAACATGGAATTGGGCAGTCGTATGAGTACTCAAAATTGAAACGCGCGAATATTCTATTTTTATTTTTAGAAAATCATTTCTCCCCTGCTTCAAGAAAAAACATCTTGAATTTTCCTTTTTCAAATTCAATTTCAATTAAATTCCTAACAAAAAATTAATTTAGAAAAGCATAAAATTTTAAAAATATTAATTTTGATAAACAATAAATAATTTTTTTAAAATAGTAAATGTCAACTCTATTCTAATTTGATCTTATTTGATTCTTTTTAATAATAAAGTGACCAAATTCATCTATTAAATAGTAGGACTAATTTGATCAAGTCCCTATAATAGAGAGACCTTGAAGTACATTCACCCATCTTTTTTTTTAAATGACGTCCACCCATTTCATCTTTTGTTAAACCAAGCTTTATTTGATAAATTATTTTGACATAACAAATTATAATGTTTTTGAATATAAGTTAAATTTTGACAAAATGACTTTTCAATCTAAGAGGTAAATTTAAATCTGCTATCCAAAATCTCTTAGTCAAAGTCTTAATACAAAAATTATTTTGAGCCAAAAGGCTTTTAACATAAGTGTATCAAGTCAAAAATCAATTTTACACTCAAAAACATATTTTTCAAACAAGTCAAATTAGCTCCAGGTCAAAGAGTATTGATACTTTTTGACCAAGTATCGATAATATTTGAATTATATCGATACCCTTCTTAAAATCGATACTAAATGGGTGTTCTGTTTTGAAACAGTTGAAAAATATCGATACCCATTCAAAGGTATCGATAATATTTGATAAATATCGATACCATGATAAAGGTATCGAAAATATTTGAAAAATTTTGATACCCTCTTTCAAAAACGATACCAAAAAAACATTTTGTTTTTCACAAACCCTAATAGGTATCGATCCAGTATTGATACTTTTTGTAAGGTATCGATTATTTTATCACCCGAACGGTCATATACGTTCCAACGATCACAATATTCAAATTAAAGTTTAAAAATATCGATACCTTCTTTATAGGTATCGATAATGTGTGTTGCAGATCACTTTAATGAGCTGATATTTCACTTCCAACGGGTATATTCTCTACCACAACAATAGCAACAGTTGGAAAGCTTAAAATGGTTATAAATATCATCCTTCAATGACCTAGAACTATAAGAGAAGTTGTGCTAAAAGTTTCAAAGGTCATCAAAAGATATTGAGAGCTAAATTCTTTCATTTCATTCTTGTAAAACACTTGTGAGCTATCTTTGTGTTTATTTTGCTCAAGTGTTCATTATTGTGCTTACATTGACAAACATCTTGATCTTGTGAGGAATCTTTCTAGTTTGCTTATTTGTTATTCTTTTGAGAGGGTTTGAACTTAAGGTTTGGGTAGAAACCTTAAAGTGTTGTTGATTAAGACTTCGTGGTATAAGTCTTGATTGTTATAAGGTTAAATCTTGTCCTCAAAGGTTATACAAATCTAGTGGATTTGGGAAAATCCTTGGTTGGTAAAAGCTAAGGTAGTGGTGTAGGTGTTTGGGACCGAACCACTATAAATCGCTGCGTCAATTACTCTCTATTCTCTCTACTTCACCCAACAAATTTTAAAAAGCCAATTCACCCCCTCTTGACAATCTCGATCCAATCCATCGATTTAACAATTGATATCAGAGCTAGAACTCAATTCACGGCTTTACATTCGAGAGAAAAGATCCAAAATCTATCAAAGATGGAAGGTCCAAGAACCAGTCAAAAGGTATGCTTCATGGCTTCAGAGCAAGATGCAATAATGGTGGGAGAAGGCCTTTCAACCGTAAGACCTCCTCTATTCAATGGAACAAACTACACATATTGGAGGACAAGAATGAGATTATTTGTCCAAGCCAATGACTACGAGGTGTGGGGAATAATCATAAAAGGACCTTCCATCCCGATGAAGAGAGTTGAAGGAGCAATCATCCCAATAGAAGAATATGAATGGGATGATCATGACATCAAGATGGTGCAATTGAATGCCAAGGCAATGCATACTCTATTTTGTGCCTTAAGCTCAAATGAATACAATAGAGTGTCATTGTGAAACAATTCCAAAGAAATATGGGACAAGCTCGAAGTAATCCACAAAGGAACGAACCGAGTAAAATAATCCAAGATAAGTCTTTTAACCCTTGATTATGAATTATTTTAAGCTAAACCTAATGAACAGATCAAGGATATGTCGAATCGTTTCACAAACATCGTCAACGGTCTTAAAACTCTTGGGAAAGTTTATCCCAATAAAGAATTGGTGAAAAATATGTTGAACAGTCTTCCAACATCTTGGGAGCCTAAGGTGACGGCCATTGAGAAATCAAAGGACCTCAATAGACTTTCACTTGATGAGCTTATTGGTTCGTTGTTAACCTATGAGATGAAAATTAATCATCAAGCACAAGTGATCAAGGAAGAACCAAAGGAAACACCAAAGAAAGGTAGAATTGCGTTTAAGTCTACATCAAAAGAAAATGATGAAGACTCCATGAATGACGATGAAGATGACGAAGATATGGCTATGTTAGCAAGAAAATTTAAGAAATTCATGAAGTTCAACAAGGCCAAAAGATTTTCGAGAAAAGACGTCATCCGAGAAGAATCGAGTAAAAAGGAGAAGGATCTTATAACATGTTATGAATGCAAGAAGCCAGGCCACATGAAGTACGATTGCCCACTATTAAAGAAGAAAGGGGTATCAAAACAAAAGAAGAAAAATATGATGGTGGTAGCTTGGAACTATAACGAATTATCCGATGACGATGAGGAAATGAGGTGGCACAAATTTGCTTAATGACCAATGAGGAACAAGAGGTAACACTAAACTCAAATGAATATACTTTTGATGAGTTACAAAATGCTTTCGATGAACTAGCCGAAGATTTCGAGACAATGAACTCCAAACATAAGAAAACGATTTCAAAACTAAAGGAGAAAAATAAGTCTCTAATCTTGGTTAGCGAAGAAATGGAAAAGAGGTTTAAAGAAATGCAAGAACAAATTGATGGTTTAGTATTAAAAAATGAAAACTTGCAAAATTCCTTTTCCATGTTCAAGATGGGGCAACAAAAACTAAATGACATGCTTGAATCTCAAAGAGCCTTCTTTGACAAGAGTGGCTTAGGATTTGTAGATTTTCAAAAAGAAAATAAATTTAAAAATTTCTTTGAGAAATCAAGTTATATTTATGATGCCTCACTTCAATGCTCTTATTGTTGTAAAAAAAGACATGATAGACAAGTTTGTTCTTTAAGGAAACTTACTTCAAGAAGTAAACTCACAAAGAGTGTGTGGATTCCGAAAGGATTAGACACATCTCAAAATGGTGAAGCTTTAAGGAAATGGGTTTCTAAAGGAACAAAAATTATTAGAACTAATGTACATGGACCCAAGATGATTTGGGTACCAAAATCCAAAGTTTAAACTTTGTGTTTGTAGGAGGGAGAACATTGCTACAAGGCGAACAACTCAAAGAAAAACTCTTGGTACCTTGATAGTGGATGCTCAAAACACATGACCGGTGACAAAAGCTACTTCAAAGAACTAAATCCAAAGTATGGAGGAGAAGTCTCATTTGGTGACAACTCCAAAGGGTGTATTGAAGGAATTGGTTCGATAAGTCTAAATTCTTCCTTTCTTATTGAAAACGTGCTTTATGTCAATGGTCTAAAACATAACCTCCTTAGCATTAGTTAACTTTGTGACAAGGCATTCAAAGTAATATTTGAGTCAAATGGATGCAAAGTTGTGGATAGTGTAAATAATAGCATTCTTTTTATAGGTAATAGAGTAGGAAACATTTTTATGGTTTATTTTGATAACATTTCTTCAAACATTTGTTTTGTAGCTAATAACAAATATGTTGGCTATAACATAAAAGATTAGGACATGCTAGCATGAGTATAATTTCAAAACTTATTAAAAAGGATCTTGTTGTTGGCATGCCTAAATTTTCTATATAAGTTAATAAAATATGTGATGCATTTGCTAAAGGTAAACATAAGAGAGCATCTTTTAAACCAAAGGATATAGTCTCAACATCTAGAGTAATTCAATTAATTCATATTAATCTTTTTGGTCTTATTAGAACTATGAGCTTAGAAGGCAAACAATAGGTATACATTGGTTTTCTTTTTATTTTCAAAAGGTGAAGCTTTAGAAAAATTTATTATCTTTTGAAAAATGATTCAAAATCACGTGGGATATATGATTTCAAGTATAAGAAGTGATCACGGAAAAGAATTTGAAAATCTTGGTTTTGATAACTTTTGCAATGAACATGGCATTATCATAATTTTTCAGCTCCCAGAACACCTCAACAAAATGGAGTTGTTGAGAGGAAAAATAGGACTTTAGAAGAAATGACTAGAATTATGCTATGTGAAAATAATTTACTAAAATATTTTTGGGCGGAAGCCATAAACTCTTCTTGCTATATTTTAAATAGAGCTATGATTAGGTCATTTTTAAAGAAAACTCCTTATAAATTTTTAAAGGAAGAAAACCTAATATAAGCCACTTTCATCCTTTTGGTTGTAAATGTTTTGTTTTAAATAATGGAAAAGAAAATTTGATGCCAAAAGTGATGAATGAATTTTTCTTGAATAGTTCACAAATTCTATAATTCTAAAGCTTATAGAATTTTTAATAAAAGAACCCTTGTTGTTGAAGAGTCTATACATGTTATATTTGATGAATCTAACTGTCCTTCAAGAAAGGAATCTAGTAATTTTGATGATGCAGAAATTTATAAGCATCAAAATCAAGCATCACAAGAAGGCACACATGAGTCGATTCAAGAACCCAAGAATGATGAACTTTTAGAACCAACTCGTGTTGAAAAAGAAACTAGCTACCCAAAGGAACTACCATATGTAAAGGATGGACAAATCATTGGTGATCCATCAAAAGGGGTAAATACTAGATCTTCTCTTAGAAATACTAGTAATTATGTTGCATTTATTTCATGCATAGAGCCAAAGAATATTGAAGAAGCATTAAAAGATGAATATAGAATTATGGCTAAGGGTGAGCATTCGATCGAATCAAATGAAAAATTTTCGAGTTAATCGAGTTTTTGAATCCTATTTCGAATCCTATTTCATCATCCTAACTCGATTTGAAATTTTTACTAATCAAGTCGAGTGAGATAGAATTCAAATAGAATCGAATATATTTGTTCGAGTTAAATTAAAAAAATTAATTTGGTGTTGTTTAATTTTATGTAATTTTAAAAAAATATATTTTTATTTAAATTTTTAAACATGATTATACAACGAAAAATTGAAATAAATAAGTGAAAAAATTCAAGTAAACAATGACAACATAACAAGATCATAATAAAAAAATTCAGCCTCTTCGACTAAATGGGGGTTTAATTTAGGGTTTTTTTATGATGAAAAAAATTGATTTCGAGTTTAATTTATGGGTGTTTTATAAGAATAAAATTATATTTGGATTTAAAAATAATTGGGTTTAGTTTATGAATGTTTTTTTAAGAATGAAATTATATTTGGGTTTAGTTTATTGATAAGTTTTAAATATTAGAAGAAAAAATTGGGTAAGATAAAATGTTTGGACTTTGGAGGAAAATGAATATTGAAATTGGGCTTGGGTAAATTGATAATATAAATTTAAAATTTTAAATATTAAAATAATATAATTTAATTTAGTTTATTCGAATTATTCGAATAATTCGAATTCGAAAATTAAACTCGATTCGAACTCGAAATTCGAAAAAAATTCAACTCGATTCGTTTAACTCGAATAACTCGATTCGAATAATTCAAAATTTGAAATATTTTTAAAATTTTTCGATTCGAATCGAGCTTTGCTCACCCCTAATTATGGGTATGCAAAAAGAATTAAATCAATTCGAGAGAAGTCAAGTATGAAACCTAGTTGATAGGCCTAATGATAAATCCATTATAGGTATTAAATGAGTATTTAGACATAAGCTAGATGAGAGTGACAGCATAGTGAGAAACAAAGCTAGACTTGTAGCTTAAGGTTACTCTCAAGAAGGAATAAATTATGATGAAACATATGCTACTGTAGTTAGGATGGAAGCCATTAGAATGCTTTTAGCTTTTGCATGTTTTCATAATTTCAAACTTTATCAAATGGACGTGTAAAATGCTTTTTTAAATGGTTTTATAAATGAGGAAGTGTATGTGGAGCAACCACCCGGTTTTTAAGATCCAAAATTTCCAAACCATGTTTTTAAACTTTCAAAAGCTTTATATGGTTTGAAACAAGCTCATAGGGCTTGGTATGAAAGATTATCAAGCTTTCTTATAAAACAAAGTTTTATGAAACAAGCTCATAGGGCTTGGAAAATCTCAAACCACAAGCTACACCTATGAGCACTTCTACAAAGCTTGACAAAGATGAGGAAGGTAAATGTGTTAATATGAAATTATATAGGTCAATGATTGGTTCATTATTTTATCTTACCGCAAGTAGACCCGACATTATGTTTAGTGTATGCTTGTGTGCTAGATACCAATCTTGTCCTAAGGAATCACATTTACAAGCTGTCAAAAGAATCTTTACATACCTTAAAGACACTTCCGAGTTAGGCCTTTGGTACTCTAAAGACTCTTACTTTTGCTTACATGCTTACTCTGATGCGAATTTTGGAGGATGCAAGTTAGATACGAAAAGTACTTCCAGAACTTGCCAATTCTTAGGTAGTATGTTAATTTCTTGGTCATCCAAGAAATAAAATAGTGTTGCTTTATCCACAATCGAAGCGGAATATATTTCTGCCGGTAATTGTTGTGCTCAAGTCTTGTGGATGAAATAACAACTTATGAACTATGGAGTTATTGTACCTACCATTCCTATTATGTGTGACAATACTTGTGCTATTTGTCTCACTAAAAATCCCTTCCATCACTCTAGAACTAAGCACATAGAGATTAGACATCATTTCATTAGGGATCATGTCGAAAAAGAAGATGTAGTTCTAGAATACATAGATACCTTGAATCAACTAGCTGATATTTCCACAAAACCATTAGATAAAGAAAGATTTTGGACACTTAGGAGAGAATTAGATCTAACCACTTTGCCTTGACTAAGTGATAAAATTTTAGCAAATGAATAGAAAGCTTAATTTTATTGGTTTTTATATGCAACTAGATAGAGGGAGCTTAGTAAAATTGTATTGCTATTTCTTCTAATATGCCTTAAAATTTTTCATAGCTTACACATATGATTTATGCTTTATTAGCTTCATTTGATATTTTTTTGTGTATATTTGATTTACTTATTTACTTGTACATTATAATACATTACATTCAGTTTTGCATTTGCAGTAGTTAGAAACACTTATGAAGTCATTTTAAGACCCCTAGAAACAAATTTGGGTTAAAACTCTCGTTTTTGTAACTTTTTCTGCACTTGGAAAATAGAATGCAGATTTGGTATCGATACTGTTTTAAAATTATCGATATTTTTCAAAAAATATCGATACCCGTTTTTAAGGTATCGATAATTTTACAAAATTATCGATACTCGGGGAAAAATATCGATACTCGTGTGCATATATGCGTACTTGCAACAGTTCATAACAATATTACATTCACCAAAAACCCCAAAAACCCATTCTTACGAAATTCTTTCGAAACTTCACCAAAAATCTTCAAACTTCTTTCATATTTTCACGAAATCTTGACTTCAAATCACTCTTAGACCACTTTTCATCAAGATTTTCAAGCCCATTTCAAAGATTTTTGGCATTTTCTTCAAATTGAGGTAAAATTTCTAAATTTCAAATCTTTCATTTTTGAAGAATGTAAGTTGGTTTAGTATTAAATATTGTATAATTGGGGTTATTTGAACATTATAAAATGCTCTTTTTTGTAGGAGGTTCCCATTTTCTAAGAATCCAAAGTCATTTTTTAAAACCCTAAGCACAGTTATTTGCTAAAATTCCTAAACTAAAATTTTATTACCCGAACTTGTCTCTAGTTTAGCAAATGGCACCTAGTAAGAGAAGTAAGACTATTCCCTGATCTTCTAGTAGTGATAGCCCTTCTTTGGATGAGTGTTTTCAAAACCAAAACTTGTATCATCGATTTCATCCCTACTTTGCAACAAAAAATGTGTAGGAAGCTCGAAAGATCGATGTGGAAATGTTACGTGCCATCGATTTTGCTTACCTTCCTATTCTTCTTACTTGGGGTTGGTTGGAATTTTTCGAGATCGAGTCACTTGTTTTTAATGATATTGTTCGAGCATTTTATTCCAATGCCAAGCTTGAACACGACGAATCCGAAGAAAATGTCGTTACCATAACCTCCTATCTTATGGGCACACCTATCTGGCTAACTCTAGAGGATTTCGATAATCTTCTTCATCTCCCTTCCAGTGGTCTATCGAATGAGAGAAGTGATTTTGATCATTCACTTTTTGTTGTTAATAATTCGGTAACCGAGCTAGATTTACATGATCATAACCTTCACCTTATCCTTACTTGGAATCTTCAACCCATCCAAAAACACGCTAAATTTGCATTACTAACTATTGGTGGTTCAATTGTTTTAAGAAGGGTACACGTCCGAACCTTACTCTTTTATGTTTAATGACATTAGTAAGGCCATTGGAAGGCCACTTGGTACCAAGATCACCCTTCCACATGGTACATACTTGTCATATATCTTTAGAGGTCTAGGTATAAACCTACATGGAGATAGCCTTACCTCGACTACTCAGTCGATTAGTTATGGGGCTCTCCGTCATGCCGATTTTACTAAGAATACCACCATCGGGATGTGGGTTCATGAAGTTGTTCAACCGGAACAAAATGACGAAGACATAGGAGTTGACATGGGCAACCTTCCTCCTCCTCAGCTGGATGCACCTTATGCTTCTTCTTCGCATGCTCCATCGGAGGATACCGCGATACTCGACGCTATTCTTTCTCTAAATGAGAGGTTCACAGCTTTTGAAAACAATGTGAACGTACGGTTCACGACAATCGAGGATCAGTTAGCTAGATTATTAGCTCGTTAATCAAACTCACCCTCACCTCTCTCTTCCCCTTTCGATGAGGAGTACATTTTTAGGACATTCATTTCATATGTATCATTTTTTATCATATTTATTTTTCTGACTTTAGTATTTATTTTTACTTTCATTGTTCTTTGTTTTGATTAGTACCTTGCTTACTTAATGATATATTTATGACTATGGTACTTTGCTTATATATTAGTTCATTGATTTTTAACTTTTTAATATCTATTTATGGTGAACTAATGAATTTTCTCTTCAAGCTTTATTTGTCTCATTTTTGATATACCAAAAAGGGAGAGCGAAATCATGTGAATATAAGAAGGAAAGGTATAAAGCAAAGGTATACAATGTTTTGATACCTATTTTGACAAATGTGATCAATGTTTTCAGAATAAATGTTTATATGACCATGGTACTTTATTATAAAAATTGAATGCAAAATTGATTTTAAAACTTGTCTCATTTTGAAAAATGTATTTTATTGAGGGGGAACATTTATTCAAAAACAACATATTCACAAAGTTTTGTTATATCAAAATGGAGAAGATTGTTAAACCAAGTTTTATTTGATAAATTATTTTGATATAACAAATTATAATGTTTGTGAATATAAGTTAAAATTTGACAAAAATAACATTTTAGTCTAAAAGGTAAATTTAAATCTCCTATCCAAAATCTCTTAGTCAAAGTCTTAATACAAAAATTATTTTGAGCCAAAATGCTTTTAACATAAGTGTATCAAGTCAAAAATCAATTTTACACTTAAACATATTTTTTAAACAAGTCAAATTAGCTCAAGGTCAAAGAGTATCGATAATTTTTGACCAAGTATCGATAATATTTGAATTATGTCGATACCCTTCTTAAAATCGATACTAAATGGGTATTCTGTTTTGAAACAGTTGAAAAATATCGATCCCATTCAAAGGTATCGATAATATTTGATAAATATCGATACCAAGATTTCAGTATCGATAATATCTGAAAAATATCAATACCATGATAAAGGTATCGATAATATTTGAAAAATATCAGTACCCTCTTTCAAAAACGATACCAAAAGAGTATTATGTTTTTCACAAACCCTAATAAGTATCGATCCAGTATCAATACTTTTTGTAAAGTATTGATAATTCTTGTAAAATATCGATTATTTTATCACCCGAACGGTCATATACGCTCCAACGGTCACAATATTCAAATTAAAGTTCAAAAATACCGATACCTTCTTTATATCGATACTATGTGTTGCAAATCTCTTTAATAAGCTGGTATTTCACTTCCAACGAGTTTATTCTCCACCACAACAATAGCAACAGTTGGAAAGCTCAAAATGGTTATAAATATCATCCTTCAATGACCTAGAACTATAAGAGAAGTTGTGCTAAAAGTTTTAAAGGTCATTAAAAGATATTGAGAGCTAAATTCTTTCATTTCATTATTGTAAAACACTTGTGAGCTATCTTTGTGTTTATTTTGCTCAAGTGTTCATTATTGTGCTTACATTGGCAAACATCTTGATCTAGTGAGGAATCTTTCTAGTTTGCTTATTTGTTATTCTTTTGAGAGGGTTTGAACTTAAGGTTTGCGTAGAAACCTTAAGGTGTTGTTGATTAAGACTTTATGGTATAAGTCTTGATTATTGTAAGGTTAAACCTTGTCCTCAAAGGTTATACAAATCTATGGATTTGGGAAAATCTTTGGTTGGTGAAAGCTAAGGTAGTGGAGTAGGTGTTTGGGACTGAAGCACTATAAATCGCTGCGTCAATTACTCTCTATTCTTTTTACTTCATCCAACAAATTTTAAAAAAAGCTAATTCACCCCCGTCTTGGCAAATCGATCCAATCCATCGATCTAACACACCCATTTCATCTTTTGTCTCTTAAGTATGAACACAAACAGGGGGACGGCACTAACGTGTCGATTTGGAAAATTTACACGTCATCATGTAAAGGGAAAGCTAACCTGTTTTTCTTTTTTCGATTCGAACTCAAATATGAGGTTAAATCCCTTAGACCCAATCTCAAAAACTCCAAAAAATTTCAAATTGCTTTCAAATTCTAGGGTTTTTTTTAGAGATTTTATTTTTATTCCTCCAACGACGCCCAAAAGAATCCGATGGGTGTTGAGATCCCTTCACGACGACGACACAAAAGGTTGGTGAAGGTAACCTCGAAAACTTCTCTCCTTTTTTTTTTTATATTTTTTGTATTTTCGAACTAAAAATAGAAATAAAAGATAAAAAATATATATTTCGAAATTTAAAATATAGAAAACAAGAGATTTCTTTGAAGTTTTCTGGGATTTTATTGCTAAAATCTCTCTGATTTTATTACTATTTCGTGTCCCCTTTTACAACATAGTTTGGGGCTCTTTATAGCCTCACAATATTTGTTTTCTATTTCTTGTTCTTTGTCTTCTTGCTGGTAACGTGGTGGTGGTCGAGGCATGGTGAAGGGTTTTCCATTTCGATGAAATGGTGGCAAAGGTCGATCTCGAGGCGTGGGTGCATTGATTTGCGTGCTGATTGACGTGGCAAAGGAGGCAGTGGAGCCAAAGGTGGCTAGGTTGCCAAAAGAGTTTAGGTTCTTGAGCCATTAGGTTTGGGCTAGTAGATGGGTCATGTAATTTGAGTATTGGTTTTGTTTTAATTTTAGACCAATCCTTGTAAAAAGACTTGGATTTAATTAAAATTTTGTTTTGTTTTTTCATTTTTGGATTTATTTATTATTATTGGGCCGAACAAATTGGGCTCCAACAATGGTTATTAGTGATGAATGGTCTACTTATAGAGAAGATGACGTTTCTGAAGCCTCTTTGGTGAAGGAAAAATTTTTGGATGACTTTTTGTGGATAAGGTTGATTGTATCCTTTCTTTTGTGGGACCTATATATAATATGCTTCGAATTATGGACACGGATAGACCTACTCTTCACTTGATTTATGAGATGTGGGATGAAATGATTGAAAAAGTGAAGACAAGCATTTATTGGCATGAGGGGATGAAAGGAGACGAGATATCAATCTTTTATGAAGTGATATATGATATTCTTATTGATCGATGGATTAAGAGTAGTACACCTCTTCATTGTATGGCTCATTCTTGAAATCCAAGGTAAACTTAGATAACATATATTTCATTTATACATGTTTTTAGTCTTTTATTTTATACTGTTTTATTTATTATCAATTAAAAAATCTAAGTTTATTTGTTTACATAAGTATTATTGTAGTAATTGGCTTAATTAGGTTCTAAATCGCCTTCCTCCACATAAAGATGTAGAAATCTCAGAGGAAAGGAATAAGTGCTTAAGAAGATATTTTCCTTCTACCGAAGAAAGGAAGATGACTTTCCAGGAGTTTGCAAGATTTTCGAGAGCACTAGTTTTTGGTTCATTTGATTCACTACAAGATAGATGGCTTGGATCCTTAGTCTTGGTGGTTGTTCATGGGACTATAATACCTTTGCTCCAAAACTTAGCTTTGAAACTTCTTGGACAACCTTTTATCATCTTGTTGTGAGAGGAATTGGAGTACATATTCTTTTATCCATTTCATGAGGAGAAACAGGATTAATCCTCAACGTAATGAAGATTTAGTATTTATGCATACTAATCTTAGATTACTTTCAAGAAATACTTTTCATTATAAAGAAGGAGAGAACAAGATATGGGATATTGGAGGTGATGTATTTGACTCATTTGAAGGAGTTGAAGTTCTTGAAGTTACTAGCTTATCTTTTGATGAACTAGATATGAAGATGGTAATTTTTGCTAATGAAGAAGAAGATATGAAAAATACTAATGCTATGAATTGAAATAGAAAATTGCTCTCTTTTTGCTTTTTTTGTACAAGCCTTCTTAGGGATATAAGTTGAACTTCAAATTTAGATTTGATATGACATGTTTTGTGTTATGAACTTGAAAAATGTATTATTATGATTTATCATATTTTATGTAATGACAAGAGAGCCTAATGAAAAAAATTGATTATATTAATGAAAAATATCAATATTTTCATTTACATTAAGTATTTTAACATAAATATATATAAAATATATTATTATTATTGTATCCTGTCGTATCCGTTAGTGGCGAACCCAGGGGGACTAATAGAGACCTTGATCCCCTCTAAAATGGAAAATTTCTATTTAGGCCCTTAAATTTTAAAATTTTTAATGGTAAAATTATACTTTGCCCCCAAATAAATTTTTTTTAATTTAATCCTTTAAAATTTATAAAGATATAAACTATTAAAATGATAAAATTGCATTTTTACTATTGCAAAAATATAAAATTTTAATTTCGACCACCCTCAAAAAATTTTTGAGCTCGCCCTTGATATCCCTTTTTTCTTGTTCTCATTTTTTTAAAATTACCATGTCTGTTTCGTGTTGTACCCGTATTGCATGTCCATGTTCATGCTTCATAGATGCGTTTTATTTTAGTGTTTTTTTTAGTATTTTATGTTATGGAATCTATAAAAAAAAATGTGTATCTTTAAAAATGAATGCAACTATCTAATAATTATAAAAAGGACACATATTATATTAATAGCTAACAATAAGCAATATTGAACATCTATATCATTCCTTGACAATGATTTTGAAATAAGTACATAAATCTAAAACTAAACATTAAATTCAAATAAAATAAATTACTATATAAAAAACAACAATATTAAAAATAAAATGTGAAAGGAGTAAAATAGAAATACATCTTCAACCATAAAAGTTTTTTTTTTGTTGTTTCTTTTTCATTCCATTTCTTTATTGCTTTAAAGGCATACTAAATTTTGTTTTTATAAATTGTGAATATAAAAAGAAAAAAGAAATAAAAAATTACTTACATATATAGAAAATAAAATCTTAATGTAAAGGCTTTGGAAACGAAAGGACTCAAATGCTATTAAACCAAAACATGGAATTGGGCAGTTGTATGAGTACTCAAAATTTGAATGCGCGAATATTCTGTTTTTATTTTAGAAAATCATTTCTCCCCTGCTTAAAGAAAAAATACACCTTTGAACTTTTTTCAATTTCAATTAAATTTCAAATAAAAAAAATCATTTAGAAAAGCGTACAAACTTTAAAAACAGTAATTTTGAAAAAAATAAATAAATATTTTTTAAAATAATAAATGTTAATTCTATTTTAATTTGATCTTATTTGATATTTTTTAATAATAAAGTGACTAAATTCATCCATTAAATAATAAGACTAATTTAATCAGGTCGAGGGATCTTGAAGTACATGCACCCATCTTGTTTTTCAAAGTGACGTTAGTCCATTTACACGTCATCATGTACAGGGAAATTCCAGATGGGGTGAGTCCAACCTCAACTTGCACTTCCCATTTAAGTATCTAAGCCGCAGCATTTTTCTGACCCATTGCCCCTCTGTTTTTTTTCTTTTTTATTATATCAAAATCACCACCTTTTTCCAACCTCCACTGATCTTTCCGGCCGAATCAGAATCATTTTCCCAAATGGTTAGTGATACTTGGATATCTTTTTCTCTAATTTCATTATTTGTTTTTTTGTTCATTTTTATGTTCTTAGCTGTTCATAATGCCTTGAAATTCTGTTGATGCATGCATATTTGATTCTCTACTTCACCTGACAAAACAGGATCACCTAGATCTCATTTCCATGGTTCAGGAGGCTGCATTGGAAGCGCAGAAAGAGGAGACACTGCGGTTGGAAGAGTCACATAGGGCTGCTTCTGTTGCGTTAGTTGAAAAGGAGAGGGAGCATTCCATGCTCATCACGAAAAACCGCGACTTGCTAGCCAAAGAAGCACCCAAGGCAAAATTTGTTGATGACTTCATGGTTTTCGTTGAGGCTATTGAGAATGAAGATCTGGAGACTGTCCAGAGTTTCGATGAAAAAGCTATGATGAACACTATTTTGACAATGATGAACTGTGACGGCGGCGACAACGGCGGACTTGACCGCTTTTACGGTGGGTAAAATAAAATAAAATTGTAGAGCTGAAAATACCCACTGCCCACTGGGCTGTTTGGATTCTAGTCCGTATAAATTGGCTGATGGTGTTTCGTTGTTTTTTGTTTATGCAGGGGACGACGTTTTCAAAATCGGATTGGGTCTTGAAGAAAAAGCCACCATGGATGCGATTGTAGCTGCCGTGAACACTGGTTGGAGCTGTGGGGGCGACAATAGTGGGTTTTCCGGTGAATACGGTAAAAAGAATCAGGCCTGTTGGATTGAAAACCAGTCACTTTTTCTGTTCGGAACACATTAGTACACTGTATGAATTGGTGGTTTCGTGGTTGCTGTTAATGCAGGAGAGGACACTCCTGAAATCAAACTGGGTCTCCGTGAAAAAGCTACCATGGATACAATTGTAACTATGGTGAACAACTACGGCTGTGGCAGCGGAAAAGGTGGTTTCGCCGGCGATGACGGTATAAAATTGCTTTCCAAAACAAGACCCATATTGATTAGAAATGAAAATCGAATGTGAAAATTGATTTGCTAAGGGCTTTGGGGGTTTTGTATGCAGAGAACGGGGGAGCCACGGTTGCTGCTATCGGGGGACCAAAGAGTGACGGCAATAGAGAATGAAACGCCGGTGGATGTGGAGGAAGCTGCCACGAAAACCGCCGCCAGTTAGGTGACGGTGTGTCCTGTTAATTCAAGTTATATGCAAGGGGAATAAGATCTATTAAGAACTGTCGCTTCCTATAATTATTGATGCCGGTTATAGTTGAGTCTGTTTGGTAATAATTGTTGCTGGAACTCCCAACTATGGGTGGTATACTGCATAGATGCATCTATACTACATAGATGCATCTTTACTTCACTGATAATAGCATGTTTTTGTTTTTATTTTTTAAAAGAGTTATCCGGGGGTTTTCCTTTTGTGTTCATTGGTGTGAAAGGCTAGAATTTTGATTTTGATTTTTAAAATTTGGTTAGTTCAATAGCAGTGGTGTTCTTTTGGTTGATTGAAACGAGGAATTAGAGGATAATTTGAAAAAGGGGTTAATTATGAATCCATGTGATAGTTTGATGATTAGGGTATTCACCATCTCAAATATGATCTGTGTTCGAGTGGCGTTTGTTGTTTAGTTTTTGCTTTGTTATTGTAATTCACCGAACAAAAAGGTCAATTATATTAACTACACTAATCAAATAGAATGGTTAAGGAAAGGATTGAAAATGGTTTAAATTGGTGGGTGGAACCAAAACTTTAAATGTTAAATTAATTATCCCCTAATTTAACTATGGGTTTATGTTTTTTCCTTTTGCCATAATGCAATCAAAAATATTTTTTTGTCCTTTTACTACATATGACTTTGTTTTTAACAATGATATAATTTACTTAAAACCTTGTTTCAAAAAAAAATTAAATTTATTGAATTTCAATTATTTAATAATCTAAAATTAAAATAATTTGATAGATTTTTTTTTTTTAAGTGTAAAAAATGATAAGTAAAAGCTACTTATAATTTAATGGAGAACAAGTAAAAAATAAAAAAAAAATTTAGAATAAGATGAAATGTTTAAAAATTAAAGGTAAAATATAGAATATAATTTTTTATATTTTAAATTTTATATTTATTAAATAATCTAATTATATCAATATTAAATTTAAGTAAAATATCAAACAAATCTTATAACTTTAACTTTAAATTTTAAAATTTCAACACTTAATTTTTCAGTTTAACAACACTTAAAATTCAATGAAGTAGTTAAATGTTTTGTGTAACTCATCTCCTTCCTAAAATCTAAATGGTTTAGAGGTGTGCATGAGCCGGGGTCAAAACTCTCAAACCATTTTACTATTCAAAAATTAATAAAATTTTAAAAATATATTTTTAATTTATATTTTATATATTTTATAATTAAATTTTAATTCAAAAATATTTTTTTGTTCTTCAATTTGAATTTGGGTCTGATTGAGTCAATTCAAAATGCAAAATCCTTGTCCCTAGACCGAACAAGCCACTCGGCCCTCGAACAAGTTTAAGTCTAACTAGATTACATATCTGACTTCACATGGGATATAAAAATTATAATTATAAACTAGTCACGTAGGTGAATAAAAATATTTTATATTAAAAGAATATGCTTATAAAAATATATCAATAAATGATTAGTAGTTAAGCAATAAGGGTTTTTATATGATTTTATTGGTCTTGTGTTCAATTCTTAAATAATGTTTTTCATTTGTTTTATTTGAAGATTATATAAAAGTACGAAAAGTATGAAAATATCTTTATAATAATATTAATTACCCTTTAAAGTAAAAGTATTCAGTATTATCACAGTTGAATTGATGTCAAATTGACTCGTGACACCGATACAATCAACCACTTTTATATAATATAGATATAACTTTAATCATATTAAATAATTAATTTTAAATATTATAATGTGAACTAATCCCCTCAAATAAAAGTTTCAAATAATTTGAATCAACTTATGACTTATGAGTAACTCATTTAAATATATTATTTTAAGATTGAAAATTCAAAGGGGATTGGGTGTGGGTCACATTGACTTGCTAGTTTCTACATGCAAACCACATTTTAAATCCATCTAAAATTACAGTAAAAACAGTATTTAAATAATTTTATTTTTTCTATCTATTTTTCTTAGCTTCTGGGTCAAGGAATCTAACTCCACAAATTAGTCAATATGCGAAATAACCTTTTTGAATACATAGTTTATAATTTGGGTTAAATTTAAAAAAAAATAAAAATAGTCTAAGTAATGAGATTACATTTTGTTGAAATAAAAATATTATAAAACAATTAATTAATTAAAAAAATAATTGTGGACCACAAATACGAATGCTTTCTTTTTTCTAAATTGAATATGTGAAACATTAAATGAATTGATAAATGACAATATCTTGTTGATTGAGATTATTTTTATTGATGGTGACGTAATTTAAAATGATTCATAATATGCTTATTCATTTTTGGGAAGCTTGAGTCAAACATATTTTCGAACTCAAAATAGTATAGCAAATCAGTTAATAAAAATTGTTGATTTAAAATCATTACGATTTTATCTATTGAAAAATCTCTCACTATCGATTAAAAAACTGTTTATGGTGAATTTTAATTTGTTTATTTTGAATTAAAGAATCATTTTACCTCGTTGTTGCTGCTTTTTTATTAAAAAAATAGATTATGAACTTTTGAAGAGAAAAAATTATGAACTTACAAAAAATCATAATAATACTTAAACGTAAAAGTTAGCCCCAAAAAATCATAAATACTATTTTTAAATTTGTTTTTCCTCTTCTTTCCTTATTATTCTTCTCTCTTTCTTCCTTGCCTCGAGAAATGAAAAACAACCTGCCATATTCCCATGCACTAAATTTACTTTATTTTAATGAAAACAAAACGTTGGATGAATTGTACATTAATTATTTGTAAAACGTTTGTTTATATTTATTTGTTATGTTAAATAAACGAGTAAGAATATAATTTTTATATTCGTTTAATAAACGAATGAACACGAATAAAAATGTGTTTGGTTCGTTTATGTTCACGAATAAGTTCGTTTAAAATATTGTTTATTAGCTCTTTTATAAGTTCATTTATTAACTCATTTATGATTCGTTTATGTATTAATGATATTTTTTTATAAAAATATTAAAATAATATCTATGTGTATGTATGTATTTATCGTTTGTTTGTTTGTTTATTATTCATTAATATTGTTCATGAACATGTTTAATTATATGTTCGTGAACATGTTCGTTTAATGTTTGTGAACATGTTCAATTAAGTTAAATGAACATATTAGTGAACATTAAACAAACAAACATAAACACACATAATTTTAAATAAACGAATGTGAGTAAAAATTTAAAATTCTTGATGAACACGAACCGAACATGAACAATTTCAAAAATAAAAAAACGAACACGAACATTAATTTATTTGTTCATGCTCGATTCATTTACAATCCTTTTTATACTCATTAGTTTCTATATATATTGATAATTAATATACTTTATTGTTAAAATTTTTAATATCGATTATTTAATAAATTTATATTTATCTTTTATTTAACTTAATCAATGAGGTAATTAACTCTTATTATTTATTAAAGATTAAATTAATAGTAAATAAAGAAAGGAATAGGTTTTGTACATTAAATCAAATGCTGTAAAAAAATAACACTAGAATTCATAAAACAATAAATGCTGAAAACTAGCAATAAATCCGTAAGATTTATAATCAATACAAGACAGATATAAAACATATAATCAATACAAATGAATGTAATAAGACAAGATCATATAGTTAATATAAAAGAAAACTAATCCCGAACTCCGTGTGTTGACCTAATGGTTAATGGTAAGGGTGTTCATTCGGTTAACCGACCTGAAATACTATTAACCTAATTAATCGACCCCTTGAAATCCTTAACCGTTAATTGAATCGAATTTTAAAAAAAAAAATTAATCGAATGGAAATTATTCGAGTAATTCGATCGGATAACCAAATTAACTAAAAATGATATATATATATATATTTATTTTTAATTAAAACAAATATAAAAAATTACCTTGAAGATTTCTACTATGTAATCACTAAAGAAAAAGAATGCTTTAAGCGAAAAGAGATGAGTCGATTTCATTAGTAAAAAAGCAAGGCAAGCTAAGGAGACAGAGTAAGCCTCCACAAAAATTCTTGTAAAAGTCTGATCCATTATCAAGAGGTAAAGAGACCATAAATATCAATGTTTACATCACCATAACCACAAAGTTCAAGTTTCATATTGCAAATCACCTAAAAGTTGCTCGAAAAACTGCAAGGAGTTGTGAAATAAATTTAAACTTTTTTACGACTCATATCTTATATCCATAAAAAATGTTGCTAATGAAGTAGGAGAAATTCAGGGGTCCTTGATTAAATTGCTAATGGCACAAACCTTAATGGAGCTCAAACTAACGGTGTGAGAGGAAAAGCTTACCTCAATTTGTTGGTGAAGGTGATTTGGTAGACGCTAGACGGTGTGACTGGTGGACGTCGAACGGTTCACGAAGATGACTGGTGGCACGAGCAGTGGGCAGTAGAGAGATTTTGGGGATTTCAAATTAGAGATTTTGTTCGAGGGTTGGTGTGGTGAGTGAGTGAATCGTGATTAGGATTTTTTAATTTTAGATTTGTTTTTTGAATAATAGTTTTAGATTTTTAATTTTAGCCTTTTAAGATTTTTATTTTTATTTATTAAATTATTTGTAAATTTTAGGATTGGGTTGAGTTGAGTTTATATATATTGGATTGAATTTATACTTTATATTGGATTTATATTGGATTGGGTCTGGGTGGGTAATGGCCTAATATTTATATATTATAATATTATTTATTAATTTGGTTAACCGATCGGTTTCAAATCGAATTAATCGTTAATCGAAAATCCAAAAAATGATTAATCGACCCTGATCGAATTCATTCGATTAAGACAGATTAACCGAATTTGGTCGGTTAACTGAATTTTTTCTATTTTACTCGAATTGTGCACACCCTTAGTCAAGAGTGTTCAATACTCCAAGTGTGATATGGATTCGAGTCGCGCCAATCGCGTCGTTATTAAAATTTTACCCTCCTATTGAAATTCAAAAAAAGAGCTAACTCCCAATTCGAAGATATAGATGAAAAAGAACAATAACGATTAAAGTCCATCTTACCTTAATAAATAGAAAAAAAATAAAAAAAAAAGAAAATTTACAATCATTACTTTATTCCATGTTCTACTGCATGTAGACACCTAATTTTGTTCAGGTTCCAAGATTCGAATATCATGACGAGCAAACCTCAACTCTCTGATGGGCAATGGAGTTATTTCAATTTTTAATTTAATTTTGAGATTAAATAGAACTTCAATTTGGTATTAGGGATTGAATTGAATTTTCATATTTTATAAGAACTAATTTTGTAATTAACTTTTTTTAAATGTTAAGCTTGTTAAATTAGTTAGTGAAAAAAAAAGAAAATAGAAAAAAAAAAAGTAAACAAGAGTGGCGTGTGTGTTGGTGTATTTTATTATCATATTAATTTTTTTTGAGTGTGATGCACAAATTTATTGCATATATTTATAAAAATAAATTTTAATATAAGTTTATTTAATTTTTTATTTAAATATCATTAAAAAATTAACGTGCACCTAACATACACACAATACATTAAGTGCTAAATTAGAGATATGATTGAAAGACTGAAAACATTAACATAACTTGCATTGGATTAGTGCTAGTAAAGTAAAATTGGAGAAAAGATTCTATAAAATAGTAATACCACGTTATCGTATGGTTTAATGTTATATAAGTTTTTTTATTTTGAAAAAAAATAAATTCGAATAAAAATATTAAAATTTAAAATAAAATTATTGATGTGATATTAAATTATTGAAAATAAATAATATTCTTATTTGATACCCGATATTTGTATAATTATATTGGTTAGTGCTATTATAGTGTTAATGTTATTACATATATTGATAGCAATTATTTAGGTTTAATAATGGAAAATAATACCTTCAAAATTAATTAAATCCCAAATGAGGTGTGTAGAGGCCTAATTCTGACCGAGTTCAGAAAATAAAACTCAAAAAAAAAAAAAAAAAAAAAAAAAAAATTCTCAAATTAAGTTTAATTTGACAAGTCCATTTACAAGCCCAAATCTCAAAACCCAAGAAAACTTGGCCCAAAAGGCCCGAAACCTTAACAAAATATCAAGAAACCCTAATCTGCCTGAGCCGTCACTGCCACGTTATCATGTGTCCACGTCAGCACCTCGTCAACGCCACATCATCACCGCATCATCCATGTGACTCTTCAACTGTTGACTGTTGACCCCTCAGCTCCCGAGACTCCTCGACTCCTGAGACCTCTCTGCCTGATGCTATTCCTCTGTCCAAGACCCCCTCGCCGACCCTTTGCACCAAAAAGGGCAAGGGCACAACTTCCACCCTCGGTTGACCACAGGAGATGTCTTGCCACCAGCATGAAAATAAACTTGCAAAGGAGAAGCAAAGAACGATAGAGAAAGAGAACAAAGGGCAAAAGAATAGTAATCTCTGTAATTTTTATGGCTATAAAAGCCATCATAGAATTTGTAACATGTTCACGCACGAAATCAATACAAGAAATACAAAAAAAATCAACACAAAACAATCTCAGATTCAGACACAAGGATTCAAGAGTACTTTTCTTCAAGGTATACTAATTTAAGCATATTTGTATGTAGTCACACTGTTATTACACTCTTATATGTTCGAAAACCTAGAGAAGAATAGAGAAGGAGATTGAAACTTTAAAAGTTTAAAAATAAAACGATATTTTCGAAAGCCTTTTAAAGTCTTAAGTCTATTTTTGTTAAAATTTTTTAGGAAAAGAGACTACAAAATTCTTTTTATTTCTTAGATCTAAGTTAGATCTGAATTTAAAAAAAAAAAAAAAATACATGAAAGAAACAAAAGAAATAAAGAGATCGAAGAACGGTTTTCTTTTTTTCGAAAAAAGAATCAAAGATTGAACCTTTTTTAACAAGAAAAAAAAACATTTTGAGAGATCTACACAAATTTTTTTGTCCTTTTAAAAAAGAAGGGAGAAGTTTAAATATAAAAAAGTGGGAAGAAGAAAGGAGCCTCACCAGACCACCATGGAGGGCAATCCGCCATCGTCGGAAAAGGGAAGTAGCTGGCAAAGCCACGGTGGGCCGAGGGGCATGCCGTCACATGCGGCTAGGGTTTTTCAAAAATGAAAATGAGAGAAAAGTTTGTTTGGAGGAAAGAAATAGGAAAATGCATTTTACTTCTGAAATTTTAATTTAAATACGTAGGGGTAAACGACGCCGTTTTGTTCGAAAGGATTTAGGGGAAAAAAAACCATCGTTTCGGCCTGCAAACCCGAAGACCCGACTCGCTTCTTCCAAGATCCGCATGTTTCCAAACAAATGGAAAATTGCGCTCCACTGTCCTTCTGCTTCTCCCTTGTGTTGATTTTGGTCCTTCGAACGTAATTTTAATTGATTCGGCAACGTTTTCATGCTTAACACGGTAGCTTTGAAACGCTGCCGTTTGGTAGCAAATCTCAAAAAATTAAAATGGGAAAATCGTGTTTTAAGTCCCTTTTGTTTTGTTGTGGTTAAAAAAGGTCCAAAATTTGTTTTATCTTTGTTAAAATTCAACACTGAAATTCGCCCATCCTTCCAAACCGGTCTTTTGATCAATAATAAAAATAAGAAAGGGGGAATTTGTTGGTTTGACCCCGTTCTTTTGATTTTATTTAAAAATTAGTCAATTTTTGTTTGAATTGTTTTCTTAAAATTATCTAGTCATTTTTTTCTCTTCTTTTATTTCGATCCATAGACTTTTTTTAAAAAAATTTTCAAGTCTTGATTAAAATAATTTGTTTTACTTTAGTTGTTTATATTTTATTTTCTCCGAGGTTTTTCGAAAGTTTTGTTTCTACTATAATGTTTCTTTTTTGTATTATTTAACCCTCCTTTTCATATTTATGTTGCAAATCATTTTTTTTACTTTAAAATTGTTAGTGTTTACAAAATAGATTTCTTTGTGAAGTTCCCCATGGTTTTGCTTCAGTTCACTTAATTTTTTAGCAAATAAAATTTTACTTCTTTGAATTTAATCCCCAAAGCCACTCTTTAATGATTATTACTTAAATTCTTGTAATTATTTTCACGGTATATTTAACTTATGTAATCTTCATTTATCTTTATTAAGTTATCATACTATGTTAGTTCTTATGCACATCATTGTTTTATTTATTATTATTATTATTATTATTATTATTTCAAAAAACATGCTTCTTGCAATTTATCCTATGTTTTCAACTACTTTACCTTCTTAATTTAGGATAGAGTGCATACCTATTCAAATGTCTTTGTAAAATAGTTTAGTTAAATCGTGTTTTAAAAAATATATATACGAATTATTCTTTTAAAGTAAAAGTCTATTTACTTTGAGAATTTTGAAGATAATGCTCTAACGTGTTGAGTGTTACTTTCTTCAAGCTTAAAAATTGAATATCTTACTTTAAAGTCAAGTTGCTAAAGCATTTTTCAATAGACATAAAAATATGAATTCTTTTTCTTTAAAAAAAAAGAAGGGGACAACGCTCTTTTATTTTAGGAATACGAGAAATTGTGCTCTAGCGTGATGAGTACGACTTCTTCCTCGAACCTAAAATAATCAAGCGTCCTATTTAAAATAACTAGTTACTTGATATTTCATTATTTCGGGGGAGTCAAAATCGTGCCCTAACGAGTTGGGTGTGATTTTGCTTCGAACATAAATAATTGAATATCTCATTTTAACGTCTAATTCAGAAATGACGTTTTGAATTTCTACTCGAATTTTTTATTTTCAACAATTAAGACACTAAATAATCGACTAGGTATCGATTTTGGGCGTGTGAGGGTGTTAACCCTTCATTACACGTAATCGACTCCCGAACCTATTTTTCTGGATTTTGGAGACCAAACGTTTTTCACAACACGAATTCAAGCGTTTTAGGTGATCCAATCACACCTAAATTAAAAAATTGGTGGCGACTCTCATTTTCGAATTTTAAAAAATAATTTTCGAAACTCGTATAAAAAAATAATATCGACAAGGTTTTTTTAAAAATGTACCAAATTATATAAGTTTTGATATAAAACTTTTTAAGGAAACTAATAAATATAGATAATTTATAAATTGAATATTGAAATTACAGTTCTAATATTTAATATTTAAAAAATTTTAATTTATACACTCTTTGTCAAATTACTTTACAAAAAAAAAAATTATACCATTCATATTAAACTAACAAGTATTTGTTGTATGGTTTACTTCTAAACTTTTAAATGAAAATGAAGTTATGAATTATGGTTTTAATTTTCGTACTAAAAATGAAAATTGAAGATGTGATAAATATATTGCGAAAGAAAAATAAAACTCAATCAGCCTTTTATTATAATAAATGATTTTAGTGTTAATTATTTGAATATTGTATTATTCGAAATTACAATTGTGATTTTAATCATAATTAAAATCTATATATATTAGATTATATCACACTTAAAGGTGATCATGGGTCGGGTCGAGTTTCAATAAAATTTTAAATTTATTTTTTAGGCTCAGGCCCGGCCTGCCTGAAAAATGGACCTAAAAATTAGCCCAAGCTCGACCCATATTATAATAGTTAAACCCGAGCTCCGCCCGGCTCGATACGTATTAATTTTTTAATATTATTTTATTATATAAATAATTTTAAAATATGATATATCAAATACACTTAAAAATATTAAAACAACAAACAAATTAAAAACGATATTAAAACAATTCGTAAAACAACAAACAAATTGAAAATACAATAAACACCCTTTATATTAAGATAATTACAACTAAAATAGTAGCAAAACTAATGATAAAACAAAATTTCTACAATATCGAAATAATAGTAATAATGGATGTCAAATAATAATAAAAAGAGTAGCAAAATAACATAAACAAACAGAAAATTAGAAGAATTACAAATTAAAAATCTTTATTATTAAAATATCAAAACACAGAGTATCAAATAAACAAGAGAATCAGTTTGATTTTAAGTTAAAACACAAAAGCTTCATGGCTTTTGTTAACAAGAGAGCTAACCCTTTTTTTTTTGGATGGATTTGACAAGCAATTAATGAGATTTGGGGGATTTGTTTTGTCTTTGTCAAATTTAGATATTAATGCACAGAGAAACTGAGGGAGAAGCTGCTAGTCTTTTTTTTTTGGATGGATTTGACAAGCAATTGATGATATTTGGATGATCAAGTGGAAGGGGAGAGATGAACCCTTAGACGTGGGATTAATCTGTGTGGAGTACTATTAGGAGGTTGAGGGAGCAAATCGAGATTTGGGGGATTTGCTTTGCCTTTGTCAAATTTGTTTGCATGTATTGCATGCTTTTATCTTTTTATTAGAATTTATTTTCTTTGTTTTATTTGCTTTATCTTTCAATTCAATCATTATTACAAGTAAAAAAAATTAGTATTAAAAATAAAAATAAAATTAGTATTATAAATCGGGGGCGGGCTCGGGTTAAGAAAATAAAAAATAAGGCCCGGCTCATTTTAAAAATGAGCTTCGTTTTTTATTCAAGCCCATTTTTCGAGCTTAAATTTTTACCTAAACCCGCACATTTTTCGAGCAGGCCTTTGGGCTGGGCCGAGTAGCCCAGCCCATGATCACCTCTAATCACACTCAGCGAAAAATAAAATTATGTAACAAATATATTGGTTAAAGTACTTAGGAGGTACATGTATTATAGAGGTTGGATCAAATTAGTCTTTTTATTATTAAATGTATCAATTTAATCTATGTACTATTAAAAAAAACAAATAAGTCTAAATTGTAATAGATTTAACATTTTTTGTATAAAAAAGTCTTGAAAATAATTTTTTTCAATTGCTGTTTTAGTCCAAACAAAATATTTTATTTACAAAATAAAAAAACTTAAAAAATATTAACTTTGTTAAATAGTAAATGGTGTTTTCTAAACAATAAATATTAACTCTATATCAATTTGGCTTTATTTTATTCTTTTTAATATTGTAGGGACTAAATTTAACCATTTAATAGAAAATGGACTAATTTGAATAGATTCTTATAATATTGGGACCTCTTAGGTATTTTCACTCATATATATATTTATAAAAGTACTAATATAAATAATAAGTGAGTTTTTGATTGAATGATAATATATAAATGTGGAAAATTAAAGAGACATGAGTTCAAATTTTATTATGAGGTGAATTAAAAGAAAATATCGAGTTTTTAAAATATTTATGGGATTAAACCTTTTTTTTAATATTTGTGGGATTAGGTTGATTTTTGAAAATGCGTTGAGATGGATGTGTTTTCAACGTACGTTGCAGGAAAATGTTTCCAGCTGGATGCGCTTTCCTGCTTTGTTAGCGAAATGCTTCTAGCTAGACGTGTTTTACCTTTCTTAGGAATAAAGGAATCAATTTTTTTTTTTGTATTCTTTCTATAAGTTGTGACCTCACAATTGGTCCTCCTTATCTACAAGAGATCAGGAAGGGTTCTCGAGCTCTCATGCGACAAATAGTGGTGCGAATGATAATGTTATTGGTAATGTAAACACTATCAACTCAAAAAAATCAACTGGCTCGTTAGGTGAATTTCGACGTACTATGGATATTGACTCATTTGTGCAAAATTTACGAGGAAGTAGTGCCCGTGCTTCGGGGGGTGAAGCTAGTAGGAGTGCACATAAAAGTTATAGAGTAGGGGAAAGATCTTTAAGTACTGGAGGAAACGGTGATGTAAATATTAGGGAGTAGTGGAAGGAAAACCGTTGCAAGAAAGGGAAGGATAGTGCGGTCCCCAGGGAAGATGATGTGGTACCTTTCACTCTTGTGGTGCCATTGGCTTCAATGGCTCTACTATGTGTATCATTGCCCGCGGAGACAAGCTTCAGGAGTTCGCAGCATGGCATGTGCTTCCTCGATAGGTTTGTTGAATCTCACTTCTCTAGATGGCGAGGTGTATACTTTCTTTCCTTGGAGGGACCATCTCGGTATGGGGAGATATCCTCATTCCCTTGATGTTGTTAGAATGGAATGAGAGGAATATATGCCAAAGGAAGTTAAGGAGTGTGTATATCCTCCCCCTTCTTTATCTTGTGCTTGGAGGCCTTCTATGAAGTAGTGATTAGGGTCACTTCAAATGGTTGTGGTTGAAAGCGAAATTATCAATTGAGGCCTTCAGTAGGCTTACAAAATGGAGGAGGCTAAGCGGAAAGAATTTGAGGAGACACTTGAATTCAGCGAACAATCCTTGAATAAGGCTCGTGAGCTGCACTAGGAAACGGAGTGCCAAAACAAAGACGCTCAAACAAACTATTGTTGAGTGTGAAGAAAGGGAGAAGAAAATGGAGGAGGTTAATTAGCTAAAAGTAGTGAAGCAAACGAAGGAGATAGAAAATAGACACCAAGCTGAAATGGAGTCCTTAAAGAAAGAAAATAGTGAACCCCTCAGGAACTATCAAGCGCAGACAATGAAAAATCTTGAGAATTATTTGCTTAACCTGAAGTCTAATATTTTAATGTATAGTTAGGCTGTTGTAGGGCCATTTGACATTCAGCTTATTGACTTTGATTCCTTGCGCGACCTTGCAAACATCGAGTTGGGCTTTGATGTTTTCTTTATTTTGGAAAAGTGGGAAGAGTTTAAATGAATGGGGAGAATCAGGGAAACTTTTCTTTCATGGCGAGCTTGCTAGGACAAGTGTTGCTCCTATTGACGATTGCTATAACTAAACAAGTAGGGCTAGAGAAGTAGATTTATTTATATTTGTATTGATCTATGTTTGATTTGTTTTACTTTGCTAATTGAAGTTGGCATTGTAGACTCTGATTGTTTTTGTTTTGAATGAATTGCAGTTTACTCTTCTTATTTTTATTACCCAATTGTTGCTTGCAAAATTTATGATGTTGTTGAATAGTGTTCAAATTTATTTTATCCAATATATACGCATATTGTAAATCATGAAATGTTGAAATATACTAGTTTTTACTTTAGTGCATAGCATTGGGTATGTTGATGGCTTTTTTCTTGATCCCTCACCTTAGGAGCAATTGTAACACCCCTTACTTGATCTGATCGTGGGACTCGAAGAAGAAAGTGTCACGACAAATTTATTAACTAATATTTACCATAATAATACACCATTCAATCATTTAAATTGAAAATACACATACATTCAAGTATACTAAAAATTTAATTCTTATAAGAACCTAATTATGATGAATGAGTATAGCATGAGGTAAAATTTGCAAAATCTAAGAGTTTAAACCATTTTCTCAAAAATTATAATTGGTATCGATACCTCATGAAAAATCGATATCAAACCTCTATTCTATTTTTCATGTAAAACCAGTAATATCGATATTAATTCCCTGGTATTGATATTTTTATGATAAATATCAGTACCCAAATAAAAATCGATACTAATCTAACATTCTGTTAAATTTCAGAATCTGTGCTTATAGGGAATTATCGATACCAACAAAATATTATCGATACCTTGAATAAAACTTGATAAAACTTATATTTTTCAATGATCAAATTTTACCTAGCCTATATGGAGCTTAAGGATTACTATAAAAGCATCTAGCTACACGTCAAAAATCAAATCAATATCCAAATCAACTAACTAATTCCTCAAACCGTAACCCACCCTAATAACTTCAGACTTAGGCATCTCAACCTAGCAATCATACAACCAATTATATGCATCTGTATATACTACCATCATAATAACTATCATTATCATATTCACACATCAATACATCTATCATATATGCACATATAATTTACTTACAAAATAAGGACTCAATAACAAAAGACATCCTAAGTACATGTCATAACAAAATAAGACATCATCACTAACTCTTGAGTGCTAGATTGTCTTTGGATGCTGAGTTATAATAAACCAAAAAGTACCTAACCTCTGCACGAGAAACAAATCGCACGCATGAGAATTTCTTAGTGGTATTTCTATAACTAAACATTAAACAATATAGATGCATTGTATAAATTTAAGCTAATATTAGCTCATGTTAAACAATTACCATATATTGTCATCTTACACATGAATCATTATACTAACCATGCATATGTATATAAGTATCATAATATCATTGATCATTTTTATATTTCAATTCACATTACATTTATGTATATTATTTTAATACATGTACAATTACCGTTTCTTTGGTCTCAATACACAACTCATTACATATTCCCATTTTTATTCAAGTTATGCATAATATCAATACATATATTTTTATATACCATTTCTTGATTTCTCAATGCATTTTTCATGTCCATTAAGCATATTATCATCATCATGCATAACCATTTCTCATTTATTTGATTTTCAATACAATATTCATAACATTTTCATTCAATGTAATCATAATGATCATCATTTATAGTTTCCTATTAACACGACTCTGACTCTGATGGATACACAGATCCAACCAACACACCGGTTTGGCACCCTATGCCTCATCAAATAAATCCGAAGTAAATAATTGTGCCCTGCGCTATAATAAAGTTGGCACCCAATGTCTCATCGGTTAAATCGAAGTAACTTGGCACCTAATGCCTCATCGACTCGTGATTGAAGTAACCCTAAACTCTTCCTATGACATGCCATCTATATCCGATTCAGTCCGAACAATTAATAGGGTAATCATTTCCATTTAATATCAATTTACATTTCAACATTTGATTTTGTTTATAACATAAATGCATATAAAATTCAATATAATAACCATAAATTTGCCAATATCACAATTTCACTTCATACATTTACACATGAAAAAAATTATACAATTTAAATCCTCATACCATCAATTTATTCAAGTCAACCCAATTGAGTAAATAATTTCATACCTTATTTTCATACCTTAATTTACCACCTTGAGCAATTAGTTATAATGTGATAATTTAATAAACTAGTTTAGGTCATAGAAATACCAACAGTAAATTCCGAGCTATTTATCGACTCTTCCTTTTTGCGGAATTCGGGTAACGTTAGCTACGAAATTAAATATATAGATATTCATCAATATACACACAAATTTCACTCTAATTAAATTTAAATCCCTATTCTCATTCTTACAATTATTTTATCAAATTTTCAAATTTGGTTCTCACTATTTTAAATCAACATTTTATTTCATAATTTAATCCCTTTTCACTTCTAACTCAAAATATATCACTTTAATCCCTAAAGCTTCATCCACCCAACAATGATAACATTTAATATCCTTAACCATACTGAAAAATATGACATGGGTCTAATAGCTTAAAATATCGGGACTCTAAAAATATAAAAATTACAAAAAAATAATTTAATTTATCTTATTAATTTGAAACTTAAACTTAACAAAACTCCAAGCTTTCTCCCCAAATTTCTTATTCTCCTCCCTGCAGATTTCTAAGCTAAAATGAAGAAAAAGATATTTTCTTCTCTTTCTTCTAATACCCATACCTATATCATCATTACCTTAATTTCTTTAATTATAAAATTTTAAACAAAAAAATTTGGAGCCATACAAATAAACCTAACGGCACTAAGGGCTATAAAGGGGAATTTGCTCCTTTGGTCCTTCCTTTTTAATTTCAATTAAAATCCTTTTTGTAAATTACACTTTTACCACTTATGCAATTTAGTCATCACACCTAAATAAAACACTACCGTGTTAAAATTATTTTTCGACAAGCAATTATTCTACACTTTATTTTCGTAAATATATATTTTTAAAAATTTACGGGTTGGGTTCTCAAGTACGGAGTCTTGAAAATAAATTTTTCAACACCCTCGAATTTGGGTCGTTACAACAATTCTTCCATATTTATAAGACACAATTCCTGATGTGATGTGCTAGGGGATAACTAGGCACCATGCATATGACACATTCCCCCTTTAGACTCGACACCTACCCTAAATGTGCCTTTTTGGGTAGAAAAGTATCATCGTAACGGGTGCAACTTGCAAGGTGGTAGGGTGAGACGTTGTTGGCTTGCAAGATGTTATCGGTGTGCACCTCGCACGTATAGCTTGTGAGGTGGGCGAGTCGTTGGTGGCGTGTGGGTGATGTTTAGCTAGCATGTAAGGCTCGCTAGGTGCACAATTCGCATGTATGGCTTGCCAGGTGTGCAACTTGCTAGGTGTGCAGCTCACATGTATTGCTCACGAGGTGGGCAAAAAGACGGGTCAAATTCCGGCATTAGGCATTTGACATAAAAAACCTCATATTTGATAGGGTCTGTTGATGCTAAATATCTATATTTTAAGGACGATACTCTCATCTGGGTGGATCCAATGACTTTTCACCTAATTCTTCCATAGAGTTTCGATATTTGTATGTTCGAGTTGAAAGATAACCACGCTGTGCATGTTAATGAAAAAATGACCCCAACGTCGGTGTCATGAATTTCACCATCATAATAAACAATAGCAATAACTCATCCACTCATTTCGAACCAAACAACTTGTTTCACATGTTTAAAACAAAAAATTATGCAAAAAATTGAGAAGTAATTATCTATTAACGACAACAATTGAAACTTACTTAATATAATTACGTGTTTGCTCCAAATTCTGCCTTATGGAACGTCTTGTGATATTTATCTTCTTTCGTTTCAATATGCTTAAAATTTCCTTATGGCGTCTCCAGTTGAACTACCAATCCATTTATACAACTTTTGCTTTAGAATCGTTTTCATAATATGCAAACCTTTTGCCTCAAGAGCATGGCTTGCAAAAATATTATCCTAAGAATCCCAAGATATCTGAAGGATTCCTGAGTGAGGAAGTCTTTTCAGGGCAAGATCACACTGGGAGAGTGAAAACGCTCCCAGCAATGTACATTTTGAGTAAAGTGGACTGAAAGTGTGCATTGCTAGGAGTGTTTTAACTCTCTCATTGTCAACCTCTGAAAAATTTTCCTCACTCGAGAATTCTTCAAATACTATTTTTGCGGGCTATACTTCTAAGGCAAAAAGGTCTGCATACTGTGAAAAGTTTTCCTCATGCAAGAATCCTTCAGATATCCTAAGATTCCCGAATAATATTTTCAAGGCATGCGGGTATATTTTATATATTTACTCATTCTCAATTTCAACTCCTTTTCATAATGTCTACATCAAACACGAATACAATTAAGAATTCAATCGATTAATCAAATAATTGTATAATTCAATGAAATATGATTTTAATTAGAGAATGTGCACATAAAAGTAAAGTTTTAATATTGATACATAATTTCCTGCTTCCTTTCTCCAATGTTTCATTTCATCCCTGTCTTTGCAGCCTGCTGGACGTGTTTTGCTGGTCTGATGTTTCATTATCTAGATTTTTAATTTCTCTTTATTTTGTTATTTTTCCTGCTACATTTTAATTTCGTTTTTAATGTTTCTCTATTTTAATTTCTAATAAATTAAGCCAGCATATTTAAAAAAAATATTTACTTCAAATTGTTAATATTGTTGATTAGTTTGATAAAAATTACATGATTTTTTTAAAAAAAATACTATTGTAACAAAAAAAAAAAATTTTGCATGATATGTTGGAATAAATTTTTTTAACTCAGATTATCTACCAAAATTATCTAATAAATTTAGGTACATTGAAATGTTTTCTTTATATAATCACCATATATTTAACAGAAAAAAATAAAAAAGATCTCTGCAATAAATTTAATAATTTTTTTTTTATTGATGTTAAGAATTGGAGTTAAATTAATAAATTCAAAAACTCGAGGGTTTTAACCCTCAAACACGAACAACACTAAAACGACTTAAACACTAAACCTTTATCCCCTAAATCTTAAAAACATGTCTCTTGAAAAACCTAAACACCTTAAAAGAAAAATCTTAAATTAATTTATGAAAGAGGAAAGAAAAATACATACAACTGGAAGCATTTTGTTAATAGAGCAGAAAGACGCGTACATCTGAAAGCATTTTGTTGATAGAGCAGGAAAATGTGTCCAACTCAGTGCATTTTCCTGCAAAGTATGTTGAAATTGAATCCAACTCAACACGTTTTCAAAAATTGGCCTAATCCTACAAATATTAAAAAAAAAACTAATCCCATAAAAATTAAGAAAAATCTGCATTTTCTCTTTATTCACCTTTTATTATGTGTATATAATTTTTCTATTATTTTATATGGAATATGTAAAAAAAATAAAAACACCGCTGGAAATATTTTCAATTGAATACAAAAAAAAAAAAAAAAAACAAAGAGAGATTTCACGTTGTTTGGGTCTGACCACATTAGAGACAGCAAGAGCACAAAGAAACTTGCGTCCATTTTTTTAATTCCAAATCTGTCCTTTTCTCTTTTGGATTTTATCCGATTTACCACCCCAACCATCCAAAGGCAAACCAAAGAGAAAGACAAAGGCAAGTTGGCTAATGACCCAAACAAGTTTTTTTTAGTGAATTACAAAGAAAAGTAAAATCTTAATAACAAGATAATTGATATGATTTAAATTTAGATTACACTTGAGACAATAAACATCTTTAATCATTAAGTCAATATACGGAATTTACCCAAATAAATTTTAAATTGCAATTGTTAATATATGGAAGTGGATATCATATCAATTATTGTAATTACACGGGTGTTTTGTTGCATAATTTAATGTAAAAATCATATTAATTCTAATATTAAAAACTACATTCAATGCTTTTAAAATATTTCATAAAACAATAAATCATTTGACATCTGAACTTGTTTATAGTATTGGGGACATTTCTTTCATTTTGAATTTTGTCTTGTTTTATATTTCTTTTTGGTTTCTTTTATAAACACCTTGAAGTCATCAACTTGACACAAATGATTCATCAAAAAATAGAAAATAAAATAAGACTTGGTAGATTTGTTGCCTTCGAACAAGGGGGCAGCTATCAACCGGATACTTGAGCTAATTGTGAAAAAGTAATGAGAAAGAAAAGTCCTTAAAGTGAACTCTCGGATCGTGTTAGATTCTGTCGTAAGCGCGCGGCTCCTTAACTCCATGTTGGATAGGCGCGCGGTTTCAGCGGCAGGGGTTCTTTTTAAGCGCAGGCAGGCAGTTCGTTTGTTTCATGAATTGCAGCATTCTGGGATCTGTTCTTTGTTTCTTCTTCCTGAAATGGTTAGCTTTCTTCTTTTGCCCCCTTTACTCTGATCAAATTCTATTTCAAATATGGCGACTTCAGGTGTTTTATACTAATACTAGTGTTTAATTACTTGTGCTTTCGTTGGGTTCCAGCTTACTATCGTTTTCGTTTCTATTTTTTTGGTGTCGTTCAAATAGGATTCAGTGGAGCAGGTTGTCATTAAGTTCTTGTTATACCTCATGCTCTTGGAAGTTGAAATGAGAATGAAAACAAGGGAGATGGAAGAGCAGCTAATGGCCGGTCGAGCTGCACTGGAAGCTATGGAAAATAAACGTTTGATGCTTATGAGTGAGAGGGATGAGAAGCTCGCAGAGAAAAACACTGTGGACAAATTGGTCGCTGATTTTCTTCAAGCAGATTCTAACGGCGATTTTGAAGCTCAGAAAGCTATGGAGAACCAGATTGTAGCTTTGATTAGCCGTGACGCCGGCGAGGAGGCGACCCAGGACCATTGGAGGCGGCGGTATGGTAAAATAAAAATCCAAATCAAAATTCAATTTTATCACTTGTTTGATCCAGTTGTGGTAAATTAAAAATGAAAAAGGGATAAAATCTTTCTCCAATCGAATTGGATAGTGATTTAATGGTTGTTGTTAACTGCAGGATGAGTAAGGCGGGTGACGGCGATGATAGCTACTAGAATGGGCGGTGACTACGGCAGGGATTACGTTAAGTACGGGTTGATGTTGGATTTTACCACTGACATGTAATATAAAAGACCTCGTTTTAATTATGTTTTAAAGCACTTTCCTTCTGTTTAATTTAGATGTTTTAAAAGCATGATTTGTGTAAGTTGCCGATGAAGACAAAATGAGATTTTAGAGTAATAATTAGTTAGAGGTGTTTATGGGTCGAGTTGGGTCGGGTTCGATTCAGGTCGGATTTGAGTATGATATTAATATATTTTATATTTGTTTAAATTTGATGCAGTCCAAAATCTGAATTTAAAATTTTGTTCAAACCTATTCATATTTGCAAAATATTAAAGCTTTGTCTAGTATTGCTTCTCAAAAGTACTTTTAAAACAAAAAAGTACTTTTGAGATAAAAGCATTATTAAACAAAGTGCTTTTAAGTTTTTCAAAAGTGCTTTTGACACCAAAAATACTTTGAAAAATCATTTTTTTAGCCAAAAAGAGATAGAGAAAATTTTAGTTTTTTCTCAAAAAGTACTTTTTAGTTCAAAAGCATTTTTAAAAAACATTATTAAACTAGCTTTAACTCAAGCTCATTTTAGACTGGTTCATATATTTTTTAATTTTTTTATAAAAAATATTTATTTTATATTATTTTAATATTTAATATTTTTTACATTTTATTTATTAAAAATTTTTATATAATAATCTTAACATTATTTTAATATTTATATTAGAGTAGTATTATATATTTAGTATAAGTTTATTTTTTTATGTGTTTTAAATGACATAATATATAAAAATAACATAATATTAAGTATTATAAACTTAAAATGGATCGGGTCAAGCTAAGGTTGAGTCTTGAATATTCAAGTCCGAGTTCAGCCCATATTTTGAATGGGCTTAATTTTTTGTCCAAATTCATTTTCGGGTATAATATTCTTGCCCTATCCTCCTCCTAAATTTCAGACAGACCTTTGGACTTAAGCGAGTAACTCGACCATAAACAAGTCTAACCGTAGCTAAAATGTACTAATGTTGGATTGGTTGTAAGTGATTAATGGGTTCTGAATTTTGATGAGGGAGGTCTAAAACATGGAATTGGTATTAAATACAATAATTATATTCAAAATTAGAAGATATAGCTAATTCATCTTATAATTAGTTTAATGGTGTAAAAAGCTTTTAAATTGTGTAATTAAGTTTTTTATTTTTTTATACTCAATTAAGTATTTAAATTGTCAAAATATATTAAAAAAGCCTTCAAACTTTTTCAAAAAAGCAATTATGTCTCCTGCTTTTTTTTTTTTACTGTCAATTGGATACTTGAATTTTTAAAATACATAAAAAATACTTTCAAACTTTTTCTAAAAAGCATTTAAGCCCCTAATTTTTTTTTCACTCAATTGGGTGCTTGCACCACCTTTAATTTTTTCAGTTAAAGTCAACACATGTCACAATTACAATGTGACATGTGACAAAAATGATAAAAAATAAAAATCAATAAAAATTATTAAATTTTAATAAAAACTTATAAAAATCTTTAAATTTTACTAAAAATGAAAAAATTATAAAATTATTAAAAAATTATAAAAAAAATTGTACAATTTTATAAATATTGTAAAAAGTAATAAAATATATAGAAATATAGAAAAATTTTAAAATATTAAAAAAGTCATAAGAAAATTATAAAAATATAAAAAAAATTGTAAAAAATTATAAAATAATCGTATTAAAAGAAGATTTTATTATTTTTCTCTAAATTTTATTTATTTTTATTTTTTATTATTTTCATCACATGTTACGCTGTGTTGCAACATATGATGACTTTAATTAAAAAAAAACTGGGGATTGTTAAAGTTAATAGTTACGGTTAGAGTTAATGGTTAAAAAACTTTTTTGATGCACTCTATAATTTTTTTTTTAATTTTTATAAAAGTTTACGTTTTTTTTATAATTTTTACTATTTTTATAATTTTTATATTTTATATTAAAATTTAATATTTTTATGAATTTTATTTTTATAATTTTTTACCACATGTCACATCATAATTATGGCATGAGGTGGTTTTAACTAAAAAAATTAGGGGCATTTAAATTTAATGGTCAACTGTTAAAGTTGACGGTTAAAAGGCTTTTTTGATATATTTGACAGTTCAAGTACCCAATCGAGTACAAAAAAGATCAGAGGCTTAATTCCTTTTTTATTTTATTTTTAAATTGAGTTTTTTTTGATACATTTTGACTGTTCAAGTATCATTTTGAATGAAAAAAGTAAAGAATTAATTAATTTTTTTGAAAATATTTGAGAGTTTTTTACACCATTAAACCTTATTTTAATTAGGTTGTGTTGGTTAAATAATTATTAAAAAAATATTTTTTGAATATACTGATGTGATTATATGATAGTATCTGTTTATAAAAAAAATAATGGAGAAAATCATGGAAGGTTTTAAATGTTTAAAGCATATTTCATCAACCAATCCATAATGGAGAAGATCCATATCCATCGTTCAAAACCACACGAGAGTTAATAAATTTGGGCTAAGGGATTTAGCCATGGATATTCAGCCTAATGGATAAGATTAATTAGTTACTGGACATGTGAAGCCAACTAGCTAATATCAATGGGATAAAGCCCATAGATTCATCGAAGATTAAGAAATGAGTTAAACAATAACTAGAGCCCAAATAAATCACAACCTTTACCTTTCAAGTTATCAATAAATTTGAGTTCAAATTTTCAAATTAACTTTCCACTCCAAATTTATATGTAATATAAAATATGAAATTAATTTAAACTCTCTTAAGGAATGAAGAAAAGGGATCATGGACAGAAAGCAAAAAAGATTGATTTTAGAATACGCGAAAGCAGTATTGGAGCTTGGAGAACTTTCGAGTCTAATTGATGCCATACCCTTATAAGTTTTCTCGACATAAAACATCAAACTCTCGAAGTTGAAATTAAAATCACTAACAGAGGGTCGTGTCGGGGTGTCAAAGTTTAGGTAATCACCATACCCCGACTACTAGACGTTCTGTCTACCGTGGTTGAAATCTAAAGATAAAATCAATGAGTGTCTTGCAATTGATTATTCTGGGATATCTCAATGGGAGCTTTCTAACAAAGTCATGAACCCACTACACAATTGTGTCATTGGGCTCTCAAGTTTTTCTTCCATTCTAGCTTCTCAAACTGAAACAATTGTTGACTTCAGACCGCCTTCATCTATGTTGATAAACTTAGTATATAACTTGAGTATTGGTGATACACTAGCAATATGCATCCAAACCATTGACTCGATCACCATTGGGCCTTTGACATAAAAAATCTTATATTTGACAGGGTCTATTGATGCTAAATATCTATTTCAAGGATGATACTCTTATTCGAGTGGATCTGATGACTTTTGCCTAATTCTTTCACAAAGTTCTGATAATTGTATGTTCGGGTTGAAAGCCAACCACGCTATGCATGTCGATGAAAAACAACCCTAACGTCGGTGTCATGAATTTCACCATTGTAATAAACAATATCATTAACTCGTCCACTCATTTTGAATCAAATAACCTAGTTCACATGTTTAGAACAAAACATTATGCAAAAAATAGAGTAGTAATTATCCATTAACGACAAAAATCGAAACTTACTTGATATAATTACGTGTTTGCTCAAAATTTTGCCTTATGGAACATCTTGCGAAATTCACTTTCTTGCGTTTCAATATGCTCAAAATTTCCTTATGACATTTCTAGCTGAACTACCAATCCATTTATACAACTTTTGCCTTAGAACGGTTTTTACAATATGAAAACCTTTTGCCTCAAGAGCATGGCCTACAAAAAAATTATCCCGCGAATCCCAAAATATTTGAAGGATTCTCGTGTGAGAAAAACTTTTCAAGGCGAATTCACAATGGGAGAGTGAAAACGCTCCCAACAATGCACATTTTGAGTAAAGTGCATTGAAAGCACGCTTTGCTGTGAGTGTTTTCACTCTTCCATTGTCAACCCCTAAAAAATTTTCTTCACCCGAGAATCTTTTAGACAATATTTTTGCAGGCCATGCTTTTGAGGCAAAAGTTTTGCATATTGTGAAAAGTTTTCCTCACATGAGAATCTTTCAGATATCCCGGGATTCTCAAATAATATTTTCAAGGCACACGAGTAGCTTTTGCATATTTACTTGTTCCCATTGTCAACCCCTTTCACAATGTCTACCTCAAACAGGAACACAATTAAGAATTCAATCGATTAACCAATTAATTGTATAATTTAATCGAATACGATTTTAATTAGAGAATGTGAACATAAAAGTTAAGTAATAATATTGATACATAGACGGATTTATTTGGTCTTATTTTTATTTTTATTATTACATGGTAGTATTTGTTCATACTTTTTTAATCCTTTTACAATGCACACATACCATGTACACACAGGTGCTCGAACCCGAGACTCCTAGGATGAACATCATCCTCTTTCCACTAGAGCCACTTGTTGGGTTCTTTTGTATATATATATTTTAAAAATTCCATATTAGCTACCAAAATTATCTAATAAATTTACGTTCTTTGGAATATTGTTTTTGTTACATAATCACCATATATTTAACATAAAAAAAATAAAATATCACTGAAACAAATTTAATAAAATTTTTAGGCATAATTGTAAAAAAAAACCCCCAAACTTTGGGGCTTTTGGATGTATGCCCCTTACCTTTTTTTTATTGACACCCTTAACGTTACAATTTTTTTATAAATTAACCCAATTTTAACGGTCAAATGTGAGTTGACCGTTAATCAGATTGTAGGTTAATATAATAGTCCATGTGGCATGCCACATAAGCCCATGACATCATCGAAATAATTTTTTTTTCATTTTTTCATCTTCTTTCTTTTCCTCTTACCCTGTTACAATAAAACATTTTTTCTCAATGTTTTTTCAAATTTTCTCTCTTTTCAAACACCCAAATTTGGTTTGAAAATACATAATCCAAACATCCAAAATCCAAACACCCAAAAGTCAATGCATTTCTTCTTTCAGTGAAGACCCAAATCATCCCTAACCTCTGAAACATAGTTTCTTCTTTCGGGTTATTCAATCAACCAATGTTGCTTATGGTAGTCAAACATCAAAGTTTCAGCCACTCGTTTTCCCTCATCGTAGCAGTTTCGAACTCCTGTAGCAAGGATACTTGGACTTGGGTGAGAGGAATGAAAGAGCAAAAAACTATTTCTCGATATTGAAAAACATACCGATAGGGTTAACATTTTCCTAATAGCTCTCGATCTGGGATGTTCCAAGGGATTTCCATAAACCTCTGAAGTTGAGGTTAGGGGTGAGCAAAACTCGATTTGAATCGAAAAATTCGAATTTCGAATTATTCAAATCGAGTTATTCGAGTTAAACAAATCAAGTTGAATTTTTTTTCGAATTTCGAGTTCGAATCAAGTTGAATTTTTTTTTCAAATTTCGAGTTCGAATCGAGTTGAATTTTCGAATTCGAATAACTCAGATAATTCGAATAAACTGAATAAAGCTATATTATTTTTAATTTTAAATTTATATTACTTATGCCAAATTTATTTTACCCCATTTTCCCCCAAAGCTCAGACTTTTTTTCTTACCCAATTTTTTCCCCTAAAGGTTAAAATCCATCCATAAACTAAACCCAAATATTTTTAATTTTTTACTTTTTACCTTAATAAAAATATTTTTAAAAAAATTATATAAAATTAAACAATACCAAATTAATTTTTTTAATTTAACTCGAACAAATATATTCAATTCAATTCGATTCGAATTCTATCTCACTCGACTCAATTCGTAAAAATTTCAAATCGAGTTAGGATGATGAAATAGGATTTAAAAACTTGATTAACTTGAAAATTTTTCATTTGATTCGATTCGATCGAATGCTCACCCCTAATTAAAGTAAGTAAAATCATGTTTTTCAAACAATTAAATCATGAGAATCTTTCAAAAAAAACTATACAAAATCTATAAGTAATGGTCTTGAACCTTGCTCTAACACCATAAATAGATTAAGAAAATGAGTTTTTTATTATTCTTTTTTCTTACTTTATCATAGAATATTGGGTGTTTAGAATATTGGGTGTTTGGAATATGTATTTTCAATTCAAATTTAAGTATTTGGAAAGTGAGAAAATTTATAAAAATGTTGAGAAAAAATATTTTATTGTAACAGGGAAAGAAAAAGAGAAAGAAGATTCTTTGAAAACCTTATCATCTCCATGCTTGTTGCCAAGTTGAAAATATCTAAGTAATAAAACCCAGATGATGAGACAATATTCTTTGGTTTATCTTATTTGAGCTCTCTAAAATAAAAAGTTATGGGTGTTTGGAAAGAAAAAAAGTCTTGAGAAAAATCTGGGAAAATAATTTGAGGAGGAGAAAGGGATAATTATTATTTATTTTGGTTTACCCATTTTAGGCAATTTTAGGCATAATTGTTAATGTTTTAGCTTTATCTTTTAGATTATCGTTATTTATTTTGTTTCTCGTGAGACGAATGCCTTGACTTTTTTTTTTGTACTCTACAAGAAAAAAGGTTTTTAACGGTGTTTTTTTGGGCCGCTAAAGATAATGTCGCTAAAAATCGTGACGTTTATGAGGAAAAACATCACTATAGAACATGGTCTTTAGCGGCGCTTTTCCACAAACACCGCGCTTTTTCCACAAACGCCGCTAAAGACCATGGTCTTTAATGGCGCTTTTCCCACAAACGCCGCTAAAGAACATGGTCTTTAGCGGTATTTTTCCCACAAATGCTACTAATATTAACAAAATTTACTAGCTCATTTTAATTCATATAAAACCCGAATTTTCAATATTTTTCTGTAAATTCATATTTATTTTCAATTAAATTTTTATTCAAACCCTCATAAATTTCTTGAAAGATAGAATATGTGAATACATATAGATAACTTGAAACATGTGACAGGCAAAAATTGCATTTCACAAGCAATTAAATATCCAAAAATCTAATAATTCAATTACACTCGAATTACTAAAAAAGAACAAATATTCTTAACAAAATTGAAACAAAAATAAAAATAAAAAACATCATCAATTATTCCTAATGCTAAATTGCAAGGTCCCTCTTATAGCACAGAGTTGAAGATCATCTCCACAAGTTCCTGCAACAACATAAACAATATAATCATTTTCAAATTTGATAAAAAATGGCACATTTTATACATTTCTTACTTACCTTTCTTACACCAATATTCATAATTGGAATGTTGAGTAAATCACAGAAAGCAACCAATTTTTCAAGAATCCATCTATTCTTCAAGAAATTCCCCTATCAATATAAAAGAGTTGTAAGAATATCTCAAGTCTGATAATTTTGTGCTAAAAACAGAAACCTTGATACTTGGGAGTTTTCACTAATAATGAAGTTGAACTAGTTTTGAATGGTTTCCCTGGCTCACAGTTGTATATTCTTTCAATTGCTAAATCTAAATCATACAAGCAAAATGACATTGACGATTTCATGCTATGAAAAGTTCCCAGTTACACACATTTCTATTGTTTTCTATAGTTACACACATTTCTCAATTATATAAATATAACTCTCGTAATTTTTTAATACACATTACATTACATTTTCCAATTATACAAACTATTACAATTTTTTAATGGTTTGTGTAACATTGAAGTTGATGGAAAGCTCAAATTAAGATCTTTTGAGAATTTTAGTTGCTGCTCTATGAACCTTATCATATTAAATTAGGAAAAATTACACAAATTGGTCAGGTTTAGAAACAAATCAGAGAAGAAAATTCATTAGTTGGTCTTTCAAAGAAAAATTCTGCAGTAGAAATTCAAAGAAAATGACACAAATAGACTCACAAACCAATCCATACCTCTGCAAGCGGTTCGATTTCTTCCGATCTTGTAAGCCACAGTGCCAAGGTGATCAACAGCGTTAACAAGAGCCCGTACAGCATAATCTTTCAGGTTGTCCAGTACCCTAACAAATGTAAACACAAATACCATGCATAAGCATTGATATGGAAAACATCATAGAGGCAATCAAAAGCTTTTTGAGCAGGACAATGCTTCTTAAAATTTTATTCAACAGACAGAATATGAAGATCTCTTTTGAACTCGCACGAAGCCTAATGCATGAAAAAATAAATCTACTAAGGAGATATCAATATTTATTTCCTTGTCAAACATAAGTCTCAATTGGAATAATAAACATGCCCTTTCAAGACTACAGTCCATTAATTGGTAATTTATATGTCTGCAAGAAAAAACAAGCATAAAGGAAATCAATTTCTGCCTTGAATCATTACAACACCACTACTGCCTTGAATCAGAAGCATCAATAATTGATGATTATGTTTTAACTTTTTCACCTAATCCTGAAATTATTATTATCTTCACAATTTAAACAGAGAAGAAATTCTACTTTATAGAAAGAATATAAAAAGAATTGTCCGCAATGTCTTTGTTATGCGGCAGATCGGTTCGACTGCATGTAAATCCAAGGCTCGAATACTGAAACAGAGTGACATCTTGGAAATATGGATGTTCTTCCATGTCAGCTCCATTTATAGGATCTTCATGGATGTTAGCCCTGGAAATATGCATGTTCTCTTATTCTAATAAATAACTTGTTTTATATGGCGGAAATATTTACTATCACCTGACTTCTTTGAGCCCTTTCAATAGTTCCGACGAGAAGAAAACCACTGATGCAAAGAGTTGCTACCTTCTGCGAATTTAAAAAAATCGAAAAGATGAAAACGATATGGTGAGAAATAATATCCAATGCAAAGAACTGCATTATGGAATTCAACAGAGCTAAGGAGATAAAATTATAAGTCCAAAGCTTCATCCCATTCCATAGAAAGCTATTGGCACAGACATTTAACTGTGAGTTGCGATTGAGAAACATAATGATTTGAAGTGGAGGATGTTAACTTTGTTACAGTTGTGGAACATTATATTGGAATTGGAAGGAAGCACAATTGATACTACCGTATCCTATTCACCATAAACTTCAATAAAATCTAGATAATAATAGTCAAGTTAATGCATGCTCAGTTGCTTTCTAACTCAAGTTTTTGATTCACCATATTTCATAATGAAACACATTTGTTTTTGAGGTATGAACCCTTCTGCATTTAAGATACATGAAAGGAAAGGAGAAAGCTAGAACTAGAATATTTTGTTCATGAAAAGTGAATCACCTGCAATAACTCTTTTTCAGGATAGGCCTTCTATTGTCGAAATTGTAGGATATTTTATAACCCGGACAGTTCTTTTTTCCTCCTCAAGTTCCGTGATTTTCTTCTGAAAGTGCTGCTTTAGTGCTTCAGTATCAGTTCCTCCAACAAGTTTCATCTCAGATTGCATAGGAAGTAATGCACTGAATTATTAGTTCACAAGAAGATCAATGTAGTAATCTGCCAGTAATCTACTAGAAACATGTAAATCTATTTCAAAGAAATTGAGTCTTAAAAGAAGAAGAAATAACAAACGAACAGACCAAAACCCTAGACAAAGAAATTAGCAACGGAAGAAGATTTTTTAAATCAATAGTACAAAAAATAAAAAGAAAAAAAAGAAAAGAAAATGATTACAGTTTAAAACATTTTAATTTCTCCCTCTCATTCTTTCTTTTCGATACCCACTTTTAAACCATTTTTTATGGTTTTCAAGCTTTGGGTTTTTCTTTCTCTGCTCTGTTGATTGGGAAGACTTAATAGAAATGGGTTTTTGATTTGGAGATTTAGGGGGAAAGAAAGGATTTGGGGGGGGGGGGGGAACATAAAACCAAAATAATTTAATTTTTTTAGTTTATATAAGTTTTAAAATTTTGAATTTTTTAAGTTTATATAAGTTTTAAAATAATGTTTAATATTATTAGTTTATATAAGTTTAAATTTTTTTTAAAATAATTTGCTTAATTTTTAGCGGCGCTAATGCTCTAATCTTTAGCGGCGCTTTTCCATAAACGCTGCTAATGCTCTAACCTTTAGAATGCTCTGACCTTTAGCTGCGCTTTCTCATTAACGCCGCTATTGCTTTACCTTTTGCGGCGTTTATGAAAAAACGCCGCTATTGCCTGTAGTGGTACTATGTAGAAAATTATGTTGTGATTCTATAGTTGTTCCTACATATTGGCTTAATTTATTTATTGATGTTGTTAGAAGATGGGTGTTTGGAAAGAGAGAAAATATGAGAAAATCTGAAAAAATAATTAGAGAGGAAGAGAGGAAGAAAGAAGATGGAAAAAAATGAAAAACAAAAATTATTTTGATGATGCCATTGATGATGTCATGCATTTATGTGGAATACCACATGGACTATTATGTTGACTTGCAACTTGATTAACGGTTAACTCACATTTAACCGTTAAAATTGGATTGATTTCTGAAAAATTGTAATGTTAAGGGTATCAATAAAAAAAGGTTAGGGGCATATATCCAAAAGCCTCCAAAGTTTGGAGGCTTTTTTACAATTATGCGAAATCTTTATTGGTTTTAAGAATTGGAGTTGAATTGGTAAATTCAAAAGCTCGAGGGTTTTAACCCTCAAGCATGAATATCATTAAAATGACTTACACCCTAAACTTTTATCATGTAAACTCTAAAAACATGCCTCCTAAAAAATCTTTTAAAAAACTTAAAAACTTTAAAGGAAAAAACCTGAACGGGTTTAGGAGAGAGAAAGTAAAAATGCTTTCAGATAAAAGCGTCTTGTTGACAGAGCATGAAAGTGTATTCTATTAAAAATGTTTGCTTGCAACTTAGGCTGAAAACATGTTCAACTTAGAGTGTTTTCCTTCAAAGTACATTGAGATCACATCCAGTTCCACGCATTTTAAAAAATTGGCCTAATCCTACAAATATTAAAAAAAGTGGCCTAATCAAATTAAAAATGTTTTTAATTGAATGATATTCGATCAATTCGTAACACTTAATCAATCAAGAACTTTATATAGAAGAAAATGATAGCAAAAACTTAGGGAAGAATACAAAAACAAAAGATTTCACATTGTTTGGGAGTACCAAAAAACTTACCTATCTTTTTTTAATTCCAAATCTATCCTTTTCTCTTTTGGACTTGATCCGATTTACAACCCTAATCATCCAAAGATAAAACAAAGGCAGGCACCTAAACAGGTTTTAAATTGCAATTGATTTTTTTTTTTGAATTATAATAATAGGACAAAGTCTAAATAATAAACGCAATTAATATGATTTGAATCCAGATATATTTGAGGCGGTAAACACTTTTGACCATCAGACCATCAGATGAAGTTCATAAATTACAATTGTTAATATATGGAAGTGGATATTATAATAATTATCTTTTTAATCTTAAAAACTCTTCTAAAATATTTCATAAAATAATAAATCATTTGACATCTCAATTTGTTTGGAAGGAGGGTGTCTTGTCTTATCCCTAACACATTAAGTCTATAAATTGGACACCCATGTAATGCTATTGTTTCACCTCTCTTTCCTAACTATTCCTCCCTCTCAATGCATCTCTGAATTCCCTCTCTCTCTGTTTCTCTTTATCTGAGGCTTTTATCGCCATTGTTTTGACTCTCAATTTCCTTCCCACTTGCAAATGAATTGAAAGTATTCACAGAAAAGAGAAGTGGGGACATTTCTTTCATTTTGAATTTTGTTTTATTTTATATTTCTTTCTGGTTTCTTTTCTAAACACCTTGAAGTGATCAATTTGGCACAAATGATTCATCAAAAAATAGAAGTAAAATGAAATAAAATAAGATTTGGCAGATTTGTTGCAAAGTTATATGGTAAAGCTGTACTGTTTTCCCTTTTAATTATTTCCATCTAGCAGTGCAGGGGGCCAGGAGTTTGGTAACTTCACTTGTCCCGGGGCTTTCAATATTAAAAAATTACAATAATATTTTAATTTTAAATTTTGTTAAAAATTATTTTTTATTAATAAATAATCAGTCAGATCAAAATGATTTTTTGTCCTCATATAGTTTTCAGTTTATTTATATGTCATATTAATCCTATTTTTGACACTAAAAACTCTTAATTAAACATTTAAGTATTTTAATATATTAAATAATTAAACTTTTGTTTGTCCTCAAGTCAAATATGAGAATTGAAAGGGAAGGAGATTTCTTTCAGAAAATAATAATTGTTGAACATATATATAATTAATCCAAAGCTGGAAAAATAGAATTAATTTTTTTTTATCAAATTTATATATTTTTATAATTAAGTTTAAATGAAAACAAAATTGTATTTCTTAAATATTATCATATTCTGGAGCCGGCGGTCCCTAGATATATGCATTCTCATCTGTTAATATTTACCTCTTAACGGTAAAGTTGTTTTCCCTTTTGTGTTACTCTTAATATTTACCTCTTAACGGTGCAGGGGAGGCCATCTGTTCTAGTGGTTTGGCAGCTTGGATCAAACTTTGAAAACCATAATCTTGTTTTGGTAATAGTAAATAAGAACGGTGAAGGTTCTTGTTAATATTAGAGTAGAGAATAGGGTCATACGCTTGAAATTTATATGAACGGGTGTCTAACAAGAATTTTAATTATTATTCTACATAAGAATGAAATTTTTTTCAAAGTGATGAAATGTTGAACAAATTTAAATTTGGAAAAATAAAAATCAGCCCTTAATTAAACAATAATATATTGAAACCGAGTAAATAATGGATTCTGCATTCCCTTAGTGGAGAGAGAGAAGCATATACTTTAGTCTAGACAAGATAAAAGTAATTTTACATACTTCAATGATGATGAGTGTTATAATTAATTTCGTAACTTGTTATCAATATTTAGAAAAACGGGTTGTTAGTGTTTTTAGTAAGGGTTTTATATTCCGATTCTGTGAAAATCTAAAAAATAATACTTTATATGTAGTGACGCAGATTTCCTAGATGGTTGATCAAGGGCGCAAGCATTATTTGCTTTATCAAGCATTTAACAAGGTATTCTTACTTTATTAAACCTAACACCTTTCAGGTAATCCAATTTACGAAGAAACTCTCGAAGAAAAAAAAAAAAAAAAAAAAAACATCAACATTACTCACTAAAATACATTGTTCCTAGAAAAGTTAATTTAAAATTGGTTGGAATCTTAATTATCATTGTAGAAGAACAAGAAGGCTTTGGAATGTCCTAAAATGCGTTTGCTACAAAGTGGTTTTTGGAAGTAACTTTTTGACATTTATGATATTCTTGCCACAAAGTCTCTCCCTAATATACAATTATCCGATAAATGAATGCTTTGCTTTTTGTGTTCGTTTTTGCTTAAATTTTAGAGTATTATTTAAACATTGTTTTATGTGCTACTTTGGAAAAGCTTTTGATATTTAATATGTGTTTACTTTAGATTATAACGATATAAAAATTATTTAAGCATTCAATAATAATATGTCATATTATATTTATTTAAAATACAATCAATAATATAATACATTAAGAACTCAACAAGTGGCTTCAGTAAAAAAGAAGATGTTGTTTATCTTAGGAGTCTCGGTTTCGAGCGCTTGTGTGTGCAAGGTGTGTGTTGTCAAAAGATTAAAAATGTATGAACAAATATTATTATGTGATCACACAAACTTTAAATTCTAAATCCTAAATCGTGCTAAACTATATTGAACAGTTGATTGACTTGATGTCTTGAGTTAATAGGGCATCAAAAAAATGAAGTGGAACTTTATATTAAATATAGTAATTATTTAACCTCAACATTATCCATTTCTTTAACATTTTTCTTTAAAAGTCTAAAGTTGCTCTTGCTTGTAACATTTATTTTTTGGCTTTAAAACTTGTATTAATAAAGGAGCAACAATTTGGATAATGTAAAGCTTATAGTGAGTTTCTAAATTAATGTAATCTACTCTACTTATAGCCTTCATTAATTTTTGTCTTGATTTATCATTGAGTTGTTGAGTACTGTTATAGATTGTAATGTAGGGTCCTTGAAGATCTGGTCAATGACTTTTGTTTTCAACATACTAATCACTATTTTTAATCATAAAACTCAATCTCACACTTATAAAACAGTGATTAAAGATTTAATTAAAAGCAAGAAAATAGGTTAAACCCATATTTATCGAGTCGCATTAATCACATTAATTATTCGAGCTTTGCTCTGATATTGTAGTTCACCAAAAATATTAAAGTAATAGATTTATTTTTTATAATTTTCACTATATTGATGGAAAAACAGGTAAAGAACAAGAAAACGTCGGATAAACGCGCGATGTCGTCTGAGTCCCCGCCAAAACAACATGTCGGAAGACAATTTATAAAAGGATGCCTCTTAATAGCCATAACAATAAAGTGTTGGCCCTTTATCCGCTGAATTGCAAATTCTCCATTGTTGGATTAATCTTCCTGACATGGTCAGCTTTCTACTTCTATAGTTCTTATTTTTTCATTTACTCTGATCAAATTTGATTTCTCAATTTGCTAATGCAGCCTAAAATTCTGTTTGAATATGGCGGCTTTAGGTGTTTTTATACTAATGCTAGTTTTTAGTTACTGTTTGCTTTGTGGCGTTTCAACTTTTTTTGTTCTTTTTTTTTCATTCAAATAGGATCGTGAAGGGAACGATGTCATTGAGTTAATCTTACACCGCTTGGAAGTTGAATTGGGAAAGAAGAGAGAGAAAACAAACGAGATGGCAGAGCAGCTAAGGGCTGATGGAGCTGCACTGGAAGCCTCGGAAAATAAACATTTGATGCTTATGAATGAGAGGGATGAGAAGCTCGCAGTGAAAAAGGCTGTGGACAAATTAGTTACTGATTTTCTTGAAGCAGATTATAACAGGAATTTTGTTGCTCAGGGAACTATGTTGAACCGGATTGTAGCTTTGATGAGCCGTGACGACGCTGCTGGCGTTTAGGTAATAGGGGAAAGACCCCCCCTACAAAAAGAATAAATTTTACCAGACTGATTTGAGCCGTGTCTACACTTTTCCTTTTTCTGTCGGACGTCGAGAGCATGTTTTATGTTTATTTGAAAATAATAGTCGCCGCTTAATACAAGAAAAAAAAGTGTTTGGGAGTAATAATTAAAATATAAATACAACTTTATTTATTTATTTATGCTTTATAGTGATAGAAGATTGCTTTTAAGTTATTATAGTATGAATTTTGATGAAGATTTCAAACATGATTTTCAGATTAAATACGGTAGTTAGTGTTGAAAAATGCAAATATGTGTACAGTGAATTGATCCCATCATTGTTTTATTTAGGGTGTGTTGGTTGAAGTAATTATTTTAAGGCTTAATCTCATATTTAGAATCTGAACTTTGATAAATCTTTTAATGTGATATCTAAACTTTTAGAAAGTTGATTTTGAAACCTAAGTTTTAATGTAAAATTTGACATGACTTGATAGGTGGACTATGCTACCACGTGGCACTATTGTCAGAAAAAAATTAACCAGTCAAAGTTAAGGGACTTAAAAACTATTATACCAAAAATTTATTTTAAGGTAGAAATATAAAAAAATAATATTGCAATTAATCAAATAAATATTATACTCATTATTATTTTTACAAACAACCCCAAACTTTCTCTCCTTGTCGTCGCTATCCTTATTACCGCCGTCAGACGCCTTCGTTGGCAACTAACACCATTGATGGATTCCTCTTCTTTTCTTCTATCAACTTCTTGACTTAGTCTTTCGGCAGCTTTCTTCAAAAACCACAAAACTAAACTTGAGCTTTGTTGAAATGCATAGTATTTTCATTTACTCAAATAAGGTTACAATTTCAGGTTTATATATAATCTATTATTGGTGAAAATCAAACTAATTAACTACTTTAAAAGTAATTAACCACCTGTGCTAACTACCTATATTTACCATCAATAATTTCTATACTCTCCTCAAGTTGGTGGATGAAATAAGTCTCTTATTCCCAACTTGTTTATCAAATGCTCATGTTGTCAAATAGCAAGTCCTTTGTTAACACATTCGCAAGCTGCTCTTTTGTCGAGATATGCACGGTTTGAACCAATCTCTGTTGGATTTTTTCGCTTACAAAATGACAATTCATCTGTATGTGCTTTGTTCTTTCATGAAACACGAGATTGTTTGTTAGTTGAATCGCAACATTATTATTGAAAAATAATATGGCTGGTTCTTTATTCTTTAAGCCAAGTTCATCCAACAACCCACTTAACCAAACAATCTTCGTAACTGTTTATGCCATAGATGTATTCTATTTTTTACACAATATCCCGTTACTAACTTTCTTGACATAGGACAAGATGCCTAATTAGATTCACAATATGCTATCAATTGGAAAGACCCTTTTGCCGGAAAAAAGCTCTGTCTTCGATCGTTTTTCACATAGTGTAGAATTCTAAGTGGCGCCTCATAATGTGATTTTTTTGATCATTTTTTCGTTCGTTGCATGAATTGACTTAGATGTTGCACTGCAAAAGCTATATTAGGCCTCATATGAGTCAATATAACAATCTCCCAATGATTCGTTGATACAATTGTGTGTTTGGTAAAACTTCGTCATCTTAGTTGGCTTTAAATGCTTCATCGTATTCTACAAAGGTCAACTTTAAAATTTTCTCTAAAGGAGTAGTAGCCACTTTTCCGCTGGTAAGCCTTATGTTTTGTTAGGGATCGATCCGATTAAGCAACGAACAAGTTAAAAATAGTGAAAGAAATTGAGAAATTGAACACACAAATTTAACTTGAAAAAACTCTTCCGAATAGGATAAAAAACCACGGACATAAATAATTTTACTATAATGGCAAAGAACGAAGAGTACAAAAGATGAAGATAAAAACTAAACCCCAAAAACCCAAAAACAAAGAACCCTCAAAACATAAACACTAAATTCTCCAAAAGTGTTAGGAGTTCTAAACTCTAATGGGTGTGTCTTATGAGTGTATTTTCTAAGGTTGTAAAAGAGTCTATTTATAGGCTAAATTTCTAGGTCAAATAATAATAAAATAATCTAAACTAATAAGAGTTTGACTCAAACAACTAAATAGAGTTTAATTGAAACAAATAAAAAGAGTTTAACTGAAAGATTATTTCTCAAATTTGACTTGAAATAGGAGTCATAATTCAACAAATCTCCACCTTGACTCATATTTCCACAATGCCATCTTTGCCAAATCCCGCCACGGGCCTATCTTGAACTATGTAGGGAATTAACTGAGTTGAATCTATGCTTAGAAGCTGGAAGTCTTCTAGCCTTCGACTTGTGCACTGTCAAATCAAAACTAACCCGGGTCTGATTTTCACGAACACAGTGCCCTAACTTTTCAAAGCCTGCATCCAAAAAAGAACCTCTCTTCAACGAAATAGTCATACCTTTTTTCCTTCTATGACCAAGTTGTCTTCGCTTCAAACGAGTTGACTTCAACTCCGTAACGGACGAGGGACGTTCGATTTCACCAATCACTGTAGAACCTTCTAGAATATAAAGACTGCCAGTCTTTTTACTTTTTAACAAATTGAGAGCCCTATGAGACACCTTAATGACGCCGTACTCGATGTTGATTCTGCAACCTTTTGAGTCTAAAATACTTAAGGAGATGAGATTCTTTCGTAAATCAGATACATACCTGACATCTGATAGTGTCCTAATCATACCATTGTGCATCTTAATTTTAACAGTATCAATATCAATTACCTTACTGGATGAATCGTTTCCCATGTGAACAACTCCACCTTCAACTGAACTGTATGTGGAGAACCATTCTCTGTTGGGACACATATGAAAAGAACATCCTGAATCTAGGATCCACTTAGACATAATCTCGGAGCTTTCGCTCGTTGACACTAACAAGAAATCATCATCACATCCATCGACCAAATTAGCACCAGTTAAATTTTTCTCGTTACTCTCAGCAGCCTTTTTATTTTGCAGTTTATAACAATCTGCTTTGAAGTGACCTAACTTCTTACAATAGCGACACCTTTTGTCTCGCTTCTTTGATGCTACCAAAACAGAAGCTTGCTTATCTGCCTTGCTATCTGAACCAAACTCATTGTCAAGTTTATCTTTGCTCAATAAATGACCCTTCACATCCTCGAACGAGAGTTTGTCTCTACCATAAATCAAGGTCTCCCTCAAAGACTTGTATGAAAGGGGTAAAGAGCACAACAATATCATAGCCTGATCCTCATCGTCAATCTGAACCTCAACATTATTTAAATCATTCAAAAGAGTAATGAATTGACTGATTTGATCTCTAAGAAGCTCACCTTTGTTCATGCGAAACGTAAATAGACGTTTTAGCACTAAACTGTTAGCCAGAGACTTAGTCGCATAAATAATTTCTAGCCTTTTCCACAAGGCGGATGAGGTCTTCTCCATCAATACCTCTTGCAATGCCCTATTTGCAAGGCACAATTGGATTGCAGACAGGGTCTTTTCATCAAGCTCTTCCTATTCTGACTGATCTAGATTATTAGACTTTTTCCCAGTAATGACCTTTTTCAAACCGATCTGAACTAGAATTGTCATCATCCAAACTTGTCACAGATTGAAATTTGTGACACTATCAAACTTCTCACTATCGAACCTTGTTGCTGTAATCTCTGAACAGGTTGATCTAAGAAAATCGAATTAGCTCTAATACCACTTGTTAGGGATCGATCCTATTAAATAATGAACAAGTTAAAAAAAACAAAAGAAATTGAGAAATTGAACACACAAATTTAACGTGAAAAAACTCCTTCGAAGAGGATAGAAAACCACGAGCAAAAATAATTTTACTATAATGGCAAAGAACGAAGAGTACAAAAGATGAAGATAAAAACTAAACCCCAAAAACTCGAAAACAAAGAACTCTTAAAACGTAAACACTAAATTCTCCAAAAGTGTTAGGAGTTCTAAACTCTAATGGGTGTATCTTATGAGTGTATTTTCTAAGGTTGTAAAAGAGCCTATTTATAAGCTAAATTTTTAGGTCAAATAATAATAAAATAATCTAGACAAATAAGAGTTTGAAACGAAAATTTATGTCAGTCAGAAATGGACATAAGTATTTTGTAACCAAAATTTTCCAACGAATCTCGAAGAATCGGCATCTAAGACTGATTGAAACGACCCAAACTCGATCCAACCAATCGGTAAAAGACTGAAGGTGGAAAAAAAATGGAGGCTATCGGTGGTCAAAGGTGGTGGTCAGCGATGCCTGGTGGTGGTCAATCATGACCTGACGATGGCAACGAGATGACTTGATGACAACAACATCAACTGAGGCAGCAGCGAAAGCCCGTGGAGGAGATAGCAGTTCAAAGACAGATCCTTTGGTGTTTTTTCAAGTCATCTGTGGTTTTGGGGAAATACTTTCAACCAGAATATCCTAAGTATGCTTTGGGGTAAGCATTATATTTTTATTTTTTTAGGATGGAATAATGGAAATTTTGGCTAGTTAGATTCATTTAATTTTATGTTTTTCTCTGATAGCATGATGATATTTAAATTGATTGTGAAGTATGTTCAAACATATGTATGATAAGCTTGCCATATAGTTTAGGAAAAGAATGTCACATGTACTTGCCATGTATTTATTAATCATTCATGATTAAAATCAGACATAAAAATCTTGCATATTTTTAAAATATTGAGTGGGAGAACCTACGACCTTCATCAATGGTCTCTTATGGTGGCATGAAATGGACCTACCCCAAGGTAAATGTTGTCATGTGAATTTCATTGAGGAGATTTCCTAAAAGAAAGAAGAATTATCTTGTAATCATATGTTAGTTGTCCGGCCACGTTGTAGGTATTATCATGCGATATAACAACAAATATTTCTTTAAAGAGGACAACTAATTATAACATTTCACTTGGAGAGATTGTCCCCAAATCACTCATTTATGGTACATGATGTGATAGGGTTGAGTTGATGGTTACACATTTAAGATTATTCTAGTTAAGTAACTTCCTAAGAAGTTATGCCTAAGTTAGAATGATGGCCAAGAGTGAAGCAATTAGTAATACGTGTGAATGTTTAAGGAATTAGGTTCATGTATTAATTTGAAGGAAATCAATGTTCTTACTAGTTGGTTAAGATTTCCCTTAGGTGACTTAATTCAATGGGTACAGGAATTATCACTACGACTTATGAATGATTTCAAGGTTTAATGTAATTAGTCATATTGATGGGTCAGACTATCTGCCTAGGCTCGAAGGCTCGCCTAAAATTTGGGAGGGCTTTGGCAAAAATATTAGGCCCAAAAGTGGAATCAAGAAAAAAATATTTAGCTCATTTAAAATATGGGTTGGGCTCGAGCTTGAACATTCAAGGCCCTATCTCGGCCCGAGCCAACCCATTTTAAATTTATAATACGTTATATTATGTTATTTTTTTATATTATGTAATTTAAAACACAAAGAAAATAAACCTACACTAAATATATAATACTTTTCTAATGTAAATATTAAAATAATATTAAGATGACTATATAAAAATTTTAATAAATAAAAAAGTATAAAATTATTAACTATTAAAAAATAACAAATATTTTATAAAATTAAAAATAATATGGGCGGACCTAAAATGAGCTTGGGTTAGTATTTTACAAATATGGACAGGTTTGAGCAAAATTTTAGGTCCAGATTTCGGTTAGGCAAACATAAAATATGTTCATATCATGCTTAGATCCGGCCCGACCCATGAGTATCTCTAAATGTAAGGCACATGCATCATCTTAGTGTATATTGTATGTTTCAAAACATACTGTTAGTAGCTATTAGGGTGCTTGAGTTTATGCTTTTTAAATTTTATTATTTGTTACAATATGATGTATAAATTTAACACTTTGTGATTCAATAAAATGTACCATTTAGTAATAAAATTATAGAGTTTTTTTGTCTTTTTAATATACACTAACATACATTCCATGTATCACCATTAACAAAGTCTTTCATACCTCCACCAACCTATATTTCCATTAAGCCTACAAAGCCTTCTTTCTTACCCAAGCTTTAAAAGATCCTAATGGTATGAGGTTATAAATGAAGAGTTTTCAACATTAAAAAAAGCCTATGTTCTTGATCTCTTGTTCCATTTGTTCCTCATACCAAATCGATATATTGTAAGTGGATATTTCATGGTAATTACAACTCAAATTGGAGCTTTGTACTATAAAAACTTGATGCGGATTATTTTGAATCATATTCTCTTCTTGCTAAACATACTACAATGAAGTTGGTTCTGTTTGTTATAGTCTCAAATGATTGGCCACTTTGAATATTAAAGGTTAATAATGCATTTTTACATGGGCATTTAACTAAGGAAGCTTAAATGTTTTAGCCACTGAAGTCTGTCAGTGATAAATTTCCCAATCATATTTGTCAATTCCATGAAGCTACTTGTCGCTTGAAGCAAGCTCCGCATGCATGTTATTGATGAACTGAAACTTATCTTTTATCTCATGGTTTTTACCATTCCCAATGTAATCATTATCTCTTCATTTTTGAAAATTCTAAAGTTATTATCTACCTTGTTGCTTATATTGAGGATCTCATTATTATTGGCTACCAATCACATTATATTGAAGAATTTATCAAATGGTTTAGTACTCAATTCACTATAAATGATCTTTGTGATCTATACTTTTTTCCAAGTGTTGAAATTATTCACTCACCTGTTGGTCTCTTCCTTAGTAGAAATATATTTATGAAATACTTGAACAGACCAATATGGTAGCTACAAAATCAATGAAGACACTAATAGTTAGTGGTTTATGTTTGGTCCTTAAAGGTGGTTCTCCTTTTATAAATCCCATGACATACAAGATTGTAGTTAGAAGCTTGTAGTATTTGCATCTTAGTTGCCTCAATTTACAAGTTTTCCAACAAAAACTCATTAGGCCATGGAAAATTGTATTTTATGTTATCTAGTTAAAACATTTGATTGGGGTTCAAAGAATTCTCCTCTAATACTTTGTGCATTTTTACTTTGATTGGGTTGGTACTATAATTTACATTGCATTTCTTGTTTATAATATGATTTCATGGACTTCAAAGAAACAAAATATTGTGGCTTGTTCTTCCACTGAGACTGAATACAGGGTCATTGTTATATAAGAAGTGGAGTAGGATCGAGATCTTTCAAGTTGTGTGAAGAAAAATGTCCAAAGAATAAAGGAAAACCCTTTCTTATCAGCAAAACAATATGAAAACGAAAGAATAAACCTAGAAAGTATTAGATAAATCAATAACAAATTAAACCAATGAAAGCTTACTAGCAAAAAAAAAAAAAACTATTGAAGCTTGGAAATCAAGCAAAGAAGAATGGAATGGAAATGAAATCCTTAGATTTGATAAATTAAAGTCTTCTTGAATCCAAAAGAACACTTCTTAAATGATTTTTAAGTGTTCGAACAAATCTGGAATAAGCAATAAAAAACAAATTAGAAATCAAGCAAAACAAAAGAAGAAAAAAAAGAACAAAGGAAAGAATGACTTGGTTGTCAATGGGCACTCGATGTAAGGATGCTTTCTTTAGAATTAAGAAACCGTTATTGATTAGTTTTAAGGCTAAACAATCAAAATAGGTTAGTAATCAACTCAAAATAAATAGAAATCAAAGGAAGAGAGATCAATTAAGGGAGATTCGATTAAGGGGTGCTTGGATAAAACAACAAGTTATTAACAGATCTCTACAAATTGAAACAGTAAATAAGAGAAGAATAAGAATGAAGCAATCAATTTTTTGTTTTAAAGTTTCTTGAACGTTAAGATACCTTTTTTGTGGGAAATATTTAGACCTTGAAACCTAAAATTTCAACACATTGGTGAGCATTAGAAAAAGATTCATATGAGCAAAATCAAGATAAAAAATTAATATGGAAGGATGGATAAAGATCTGGACAAAGATGGAAAAAAAAAGATGACGTTCTATGAAGCCCTTTGAAGAAAGACTTAAACAAACTCCACCAAAGGCTAATCAACCTAGACCGTGAAAAACGTCCACCATGATTCTTGAAAGAAAATATAAAAAATTAAAAGAAAAGTTTTTGGATCGTCACTGCCATGGAAAACTCTAACGGTGGTAGGAGTTGCAAAACGCTTTTCGTTTACAACATTCCGAAGACAATGCATTGGAAGGAGCTTTGGGCATTATTTAGTAACCATGGAAAAGTGATTGACATGTTTATCTAGGCAAAAGAGAGCAAAAGGGGTAGAAGGTATGGTTTTGTAAGATTCTATGAAAGAAGGGATGCTAATAGAGCCATAGCAAGGTTAAATGGTTTTATCTTAATGGGTAGTAAGATTTGGGTGAAGATGGCTACATAAAAAAGAAATAGAAATATTTGGAGGAAGGTTAATGATCAAGGGGTATATGAACAAAGAAAAGAGTTTCAAAATGAAAAGAAGACAAAGATTTAAAGGCTTTTGAGGAAGATGAAAAAGTGAAAGCAGATTTAAGGAAGCGAACTTCGAACCCGAAAAAACAAAGGTTGGTGTTGTGAAGGGTTATGTGGATGTTGAGCAAATGTGAAGATACTAGAAGTGTCTTGTGTGCGAATTGGCAACGATCAACGATGCAAGGTCCATTAATGATCGTCTTGCAAAATTTGGTCTAGGGGAGATAACAACCAGATGTTTACAAGGGAGGTTCTTCTTAGTTGAAGTTCCTGATGAAGAACTTATTGATTTGCTAAGACAAACAGAGTGGTCATACTTGAGCGAGATCTTTGTAAAGGTTGAACCGTGGACGAAGAAGTTAAGGATACTGGAGAGAGTGGCAAGGATTTCGTTGCATTGCTGGAACTACGAGACATTTAAGATAGTAATGGAAGTTTGGGGCAATTTAATATCACTGAGGGAAATTTTACAAAGGTTGAAAGCTTTGAAAAGAAGGAATTGCTAATCTCCATCTCTCAACAAAAGTTGCTAGATGATATTATCAGATTAGAAGTGGGAGAGGACTTCTTTTTTATTATGGAGAAGGAGAATGGGTTGTCGGAGATGAGAGGAGGAGAACTCTCAACTACAGAAGAAGACAATACGATTAAAAAAGAGGACATAGCTTCTGATTCAAACTCGATGGCGAGATCGGGACCAGAGAAGACTCCAGAAGGAAGAGAAATCGATACAAGTGAAGCATTTAATTCTTTGAGCTTTGAAAAGGAAAATAGCTTTATGTAATGTCAGATAAAGGAGGAATCTAATAATATTTCGACAATTCAAAAGTTTGGAATGAGGGGGTTGAAATAAAGGGGGATATTAGCTTATTGAAATGGAAGGAAAGGGCTTGGTATGATGTATTGAGGATGGGTTTAAGGGGAAATATGGGCCAAAGAGAAGAGACAAGTGAGGGTGTAACACCCTAAACGCAGCTTAAGAGAACAACTAAGGATAAAGCATCACATTATAACAGAAGAGAATCCAAAAGAAACAAGCACACAATTTATGTCATTACACTAACAATATGTTCAACAGCAAGTCAAGAGTATCAACATAAGTTCAAAGTCACATAACTCTACTCCTACCACAGCATAAGATAATTAATCCTAAGTATTACAACTCCTAAGATGACCAAGCTCCCCGTCCACTTGCCTTCAAGTCCGTGAAAGAAGGGATACTAATAGAGACATAGCAAGGTTAAATGGTTTTATCTTAATGGGTAGTAGGATTTGGGTAAAGATGGCTGCATACAAAGGAAATAGAAATATTTGGAGGAAGGTTAATGGTTAAGGGGTATATGAACAAAAAAGAAGAGTTTCAAAATGAAAAAAAAAGACAAAGGTTTAAAGGCTTTTGAGGAGGATGAAAAAAGTGAAAGCAGATTTAAGGTAGCGAACTTCGAACCCAAAAAAACAAAGGTTGGTGTTGTGAAGGGTTATGTGGATGTTGAGGAAATGTAAAGATACTAGATGTGCCTGGTGTGCGAATCGACAACGATCAAAGATGTAAGGTCCATTAATGATCGACTTGTAAAATTTAGGTTAGGGTAGATAATAGGCAGGCATTTACAAGGGAGGTTTTTTTTAGTTGAAGTTCTCGATTAAGAACTTATGGATTTGCTAAGACAAACAGATTGGCCATATTTGAGCGAGATCTTTGTAAAGGTTGAACCGTGGTCGGAGAAGTTAAGGGAATCGGAGAGGGTGGTGTGGATTGAAGTGACAGAGATTATGTTGCATTGTTAGAACTACGAGACATTTAAAAAAGTAGTGGAAGTTTGAGGCAATTTAATATCATTAGGGGATAATTTTACAAGGGTTGAGAGCTTTGAAAATAAGGAATTGCTAATCTCCATCTCTCAACCAAAGTTGCTAGATGATATTATCAGATTAGAAGTGAGAGAGGACTTCTTTTGGATTAAGGAGAAAGAGAATGGGTTATCGGAGATAAGAGGAGGAGAACTCTCAACTACAAAAGAAGACAATTCGATTAAAAAAGAGGACATAGCTTCTGATTCAGACTCGGTGGTGAGATCGGGACCGGAGAAGACTCCAGAAGGAAGAGAAATCGATACAAGTGAAGCATTTAATTCTTTGAGCTTTGAAAAGGAAAACAACTATATGTAATGTCAGATAAAGGTTGAATCTAAGAATATTTCGACAATTCAAAAGTCTGGAATGAGGGGGTTGAAATATAGGAGGATATTAGCTTATTGAAATGGAAGGAAATGACTTGGTATGATGTATTAGGGATGGGTTTGAAGGGAAATATGGGCCAAAGAGAAAAGACAAGTGAGGGTGCAACACCCTAAACGCAACTTAAGAGAACAGCTAAGGATAAAGCATCACATTATAACAGAAGAGAATCCAAAAGAAACAAGCACATAATTTATGTCATTACACTAATAATATGTTCAACAGTAAGTCAAGAGTATCAACATAAGTTCAAAGTCACATAACTCTACTCCTACCACAACATAAGATAATTAATTCTAAGTACTACAACTCCTAAGATGACTAAGCTCCCCGTCCACTTGCCTTCAAGTCCTTGAAAGAAGGGATACTAATAAAGACAAAGCAAGGTTAAATGGTTTTATCCTAATGGGTAGTAGGATTTGGGTGAAAATAGCTGCATACAAAGGAAATAGAAATATTTGGAGGAAGGTTAATGGTCAAGAGGTATATGACCAAAAAAAAAGAGTTTCAAAATGAAAAAAAGACAAAGGTTTAAAGGCTTTTAAGGAGGATGAAGAAAGTGAAACCAGATTTAAGGTAGCGAACTTCGAACCTAAAAAAACCAAAGGTTGGTGTTGTGAAGGGTTATGTGGATGTTGAGGAAATGTAAAGATACTAGATGTGCTTGGTGTACGAATCGACAACAATCAATGATGCAAGGTCCATTAATGATCGACTTGCAAAATTTGGGTTAGAGGAGATAACAGCCAGGCGTTTACAAGGAAGGTTCTTCTTAGTTGAAGTTCCCGATGAAGAACTTATGGATTTGCTGAGACAAATGAACTGGTCATATTTGAGCGAGATATTTGTTAAGGTTGAACCGTAAACGGAGAAGTTAAGGCAATCGAAGAGAGTGGTGTGGATTGAAGTGGCAGGGATTATGTTGCATTGTTGGAATTACGAGACATTTAAGAAAGTAGTGGAAGTTTGAGGTAATTTAATATCACTGGGGGATAATTTTACAAGGGTTGATAGCTTTGAAAAGAAGGAATTACTAATCTCCATCCCTCAACCAAAGTTGCTAGATGATATTATCAGAATAGAAGTGAGAGATGACTTCTTTTGGATTAAGGAGAAGGAGAATGGGTTGTCGGAGATGAGAGGAGGAGAACCCTCAAATATAGAAGAAGACAATATGGTTAAAAAAGAGGACATAGCTTTTGATTTAGACTCGGTGGCGAGATTGAGACCAGAGAAGACTCTAAAAGGAAGAGAAATCGATACAAGTGAAGCATTTAATTCTTTGGGCTTTGAAAAGGAAAATAGCTTTATGTAATGTCAGATAAAGGTGGAATTTAAGAATATTTCGACAATTCAAAAGTCTAGAATGAGAGGGCTGAAATAGAGGGGGATATTAGCTTATTGAAATGAAAGGAAAAAGCTTGGTATGATGTATTGAGGATGTGTTTGAGGGGAAATATGGGCCAAAGAGAAGAGACAAGTGAGGGTGTAACACCCTAAACGCAGCTTAAGAGAATAGCTAAGGATAAAGCATCACATTATAATAGAAGAGAATCCAAAAGAAACAAGCACACAATTTATGTCATTACACTAACAATATGTTCAACAGCAAGTCAAGAGTATCAACATAAGTTCAAAGTCACATAACTCTACTCCTACCACAGCATAAGATAATTAATCTTAAGTACTACAACTCCTAAGATGACCAAGCTCCCCGTTCACTTTCCTTCAAGTCCGTGAAAAAAGAGATACTAATAGAGACATAGCAAGGTTAAATGGTTTTATCCTAATGGGTTGTAGGATTTGGGTGAAGATGGCTGCATACAAAGGAAATAAAAATATTTAGAGGAAGGTTAATGGTCAAGGGTTATATGAACAAAAAAAAAGAGTTTCAAAATGAAAAAAAAAAGACAAAGGTTTAAAGGCTTTTGAGGAGGATGAAAAAAGTGAAAGCAAATTTAAGGTAGCGAACTTCGAACCCAAAAAAACAAAGGTTGGTGTTGGGAAGGGTTATGTGGATGTTAAGCAAATGTAAAGATACTAGATGTGCCTGGTGTGTGAATCGACAACGATCAACAATGCAGGATCCATTAATGATCGACTTGCAAAATTTGGGTTAAGGGAGATAACAGCCAAGCATTTACAATAGATGTTCTTCTTAGTTGATGTTCTCGTTGAAAAACTTATGGATTTGCTGAGACAAACGGACTGGTCATATTTGACCGAGATCTTTGTAAAGGTTGAACTGTGGACAGAGAAGTTAAGGCAATTGGAGAGGGTGGTGTGGATTGAAGAGGCAGGGATAATTTTACAAGGGTTGAGAGCTTTGAAAAAAAGGAATTGCTAATCTCCATCTCTCAACCAAAGTTGCTAGATGATATTATCAGAATAGAAGTGGGAGAGGACTTCTTTTCAATTAGGAAGAAGGAGAATGGGTTGTCGAAGATGAGAGAAGGAGAACTCTCAGCTATAGAAGAAGACAATACGATTAAAAAAGAGGACTTAGCTTTTAATTATGACTTGGTGGTGAGATCGGGACCGAAGAAGATGCTAGAAGGAAGAGAAATTGATACAAGTGAAGCATTTAATGCTTTGAGCTTTGAAAAGGAAAACAACTTTATGTAATGTCAGATAAAGGTCAGATCTAAGGTTCAAAAGTTTGGGAATGAGGGGGTTGAAATAGAGATGGATATTGGCTTATTGAAATAGAAGGAAAGGGCTTGGTATGATGTATTGGGGATGGGTTTGAGGGGGAATATGAGCCCAAGAGAAGAGATAGGTGAGTGTGTAGCACCTTAAACCCAACCTAGAAGAACAACTAAGGAGAAAGTATCACATGATAATAGAAGAGAAACCAAAGGAAATAAGTATACAATTTATGTCATGTTGAACAGCAAGTCAAGAGTAACAATATAAGTTCAAAGTCACATAACTCTACTTCTACCACAGCATAAGATAATTAGTCTTAAGTACTACAACTCATAAGATAACCAAGCTCCCCGTCTACCGGCCTTCAAGTCCATGAAAGAAGGGATGCTAATAGAGCCATAGAAAGGTTAAATGGTTTTATCCTAATGAGTAGTAGGATTTGGGTGAAGATGGCTGCACACAAAGGAAATAGAAATATTTGGAGGAAGGTTAATGGTCAAGGGGTATATGAACAAAGGAAAGAGTTTCGAACTGGAAAAGAAGACAAAGGTTTAATGGCTTCTGAGGAAGAAAAAAAAAGTGAAAACAGATTTAAGGTAGCGAACTTCGAACCTGAAAAAACAAAGTTTGGTATTGTGAAGGGTTATGTGGATGTTGAGTAAATCTGGAGATACTAGAAGTGCCTGGTGTGCGAATCGACAACGATCAACGATGCAAGGTCCATTAATGATCGTCTTGCAAAATTTGGGTTAGGGGAGATAACAGTCAGACGTTTACAAGGGAGGTTCTTCTTAGTTGAAGTTCCTGATGAAGAACTTATGGATTCACTGAGACAAATGGAATGGTCATATTTGATCGAGATATTTGTAAAGATTGAATCGTGGACAAAGAAGTTAAGGGTATCGGAGAGGGTGGCGTAGATTGAAGTGGCAGGGATTCCGTTACATTGCTAGAACTACGAGACATTTAAAAGAGTAGGGGAAGTTTGGGGAAATTTAATATCACTGGGGGACAATTTTACAAGAGTTGAAAGCTTTGAAAAGAAGAAATTGATAACCTCCATCTCTCAACCAAAGTTGCTAGATGATATTATCGAATTAGAAGTGGGAGAGGACTTTTTTCTTAATAGGGAGATGGAGAATGGGTTGTCAGAGATGAGAGGAAGAGAACTCTCAACTACAAAAGAAGACAATACGGTTAAAAAAGATGGCATAGCTTCTGATTCAGACTATGGCGAGATTAGAACCGGAGAAGACGCCAAAAGGAAGAGAAATCGATACAAGTGAAGCATTTAATGCTTTGAGCTTTGAAAAGGAAAACAACTTTATGTAATGTCAGATAAAAGTGGGATCTAAGAATATTTCGATAGTTTAAAAGTCTAAGAATGAGAAGGCTGAAATAGAGGGGGATATTGGCTTATTGAAATGGAAGGAAAGGGCTTGGTATGATGTTTTGAGGATGGGTTTGAGGGGAAATATGGGCTCAAGAGAAGAGATAGGTGAGGGTGTAACACCCTAAACCCAGCCTAAGAGAACAACTAATGATAAAGCATCACATGATAACAGAAGAGAATCCAAAGGAAACAAGCACACAATTTATGTCATTACATTAACAATATGTTCAATAGCAAGTCAAGAGCATCAACATAAGTTCAAAGTCACATAACTCTACTCCTACCATAACATAAGATAATTAGTCCTAAGTACTACAACTCCTAAGATGACCGAGCTCCCCGTCCATTGGCCTTCAAGTCCGTGAAAGAAGGGATGCTAATAGTGCCATAGCAAGGTTAAATGGTTTTATCTTAATGGGTAGTAGGATTTGGGTGAAGATGGCCGCAGACAAAAGAAAGAGAAATATTTGGAGGATGGTTAATGGTCAAGGGGTATATGAACAAAGAAAAGAGTTTCAAAATGAAAAATAAGACAACGGTTTAAAGGCTTTTGAGGAAGATGAAAAAAGTGAAAGCAGATTTAAGGAAGCGAACTTCGAACCCGAAAAAGCAAAGGTTGGTGTTGTGAAGGGTTATGTGGATGTTGAGCAAATGTGGAGATACTAGAAGTGTCTTGTTTACGAATCGGCAACGATCAACGATGCAAGGTCCATTAATGATTGTCTTGCAAAATTTGGGTTAGGGGATATAACAACCAGATGTTTGCAAGAGAGGTTCTTCTTAGTTGAAGTTCCCGATGAAGAACTTGTTGATTTGCTAAAACAAACAGAGTGGTAATACTTGAGCGAGATCTTTGTAAAGGTTGAACCGTGGACGGAGAATATAAGGATATCAGAGAGGGTGGTGTGGATTGAAGTGGCAGAGAATCCGTTGCATTGCTGGAACTACGAGACATTTAAGAGAGTAGTGGAAGTTTGAGGCAATTTAATATCATTGGGGATAATTTTACAAAGGTTGAAAGCTTTGAAAAGAAGGAATTGCTAATCTCCATCTCCCAACAAAAGTTGCTAGATGATCTTATCAGATTAGAAGTGGGAGATGACTACTTTTTTATTATGGAGAAGGAGAATGGGTTGTTAAAGATGAGAAGACGAGAACTCTCAACTACAGAAGAAGACAATACGATTAAAAAAGAGGACATAGCTTCTGATTCAGACTCGGTGGCGAGATCGGGATTGAAGAAGATGCTAGAAGGAAAAGAAATCGATACAAGTGAAGCATTTAATGCTTTGAGCTTTGAAAAGGAAAACAACATTCTGTAATGTCAGATAAAGGTAGGATCTAAGAATATTTCGACAGTTCAAAAGTCTGGGAATTAGGGGGCTAAAATAAATGGGGATATTGGCTTATTGAAATGAAAGGAAAGGGCTTGGTATGATGTATTGAGGATGGGTTTGAGGGGGAATATGAGCCCAAGAGAAGAGATTGGTGAGGGTGTAACACCCTAAACTAAGCCTAGGAGAACAACTAAGGATAAAACATCACATGATAAAAGAAGAGAATCCAAAGGAAACAAGCACACAATTTATGTCATTACATTAACAATATGCCCAACAGCAAGTCAAGAAGTTCAAAGTCTCATAACTCTACTTCTACCATAACATAAGATTATTAGTCCTAAGTACTACAACTCATAAGATAACCGAGCTCCCCATCTATTGGCCTTCAAGTCCGTGATAAAAGGGATGCTATTAGAGCCATAGTAAGTTTAAATGGTTTTATCCTAATGGGTAGTAGGATTTGGGTGAAGATGAATGCATACAAAGGAAATAGAAATATATTTGGAGGAAGGTTAATGGTTAAGAGGTATATGAACAAAGAAAAGAGTTTCAAAATGAAAAAGAAGACAAAGGTTTAAAGACTTTTGAGGAAGATGAAAAGTGAAAGTAGATTTAATGTTGCAAACTTTGAACCCAAAAAAAAAAACAAAGGTTGCTGTTATGAAAGTTTATTTGGATGTTGAGCAAATGTAGAGATACTAGAAGTGCTTGGTGTGTGAATCGTTAATGATCAACGATGCAAGGTCCATTAATGATCGTCTTACAAAATTTAGGTTAGGGGAGATAACAACCAGACGTTTACAAGGGAGGTTATTCTTAGTTGAAGTTCCCGATGAAGAACTTATAGATTTGTTGAGAAAAACGGAGTGACCATATTTAAGCGAGATCTTTATAAAGGTTGAACTGTGAACGAAGAAGTTAAGGCTATCGGAGAGGGTGGCATGGATTGTAGTGGTAGGGATTCCTTTGCATTGCTGGAACTACAAGAGATTTAAGAGAGTAGTGAAAGTTTGGGGCAATTTTAACATCACTGAGGATAATATTACAAAGATTGAGAGCTTTGAAAAGAAAGAATTGCTAATCTCCATCTCTCAAACAAAGTTGCTAAATGATAAAAGATGATAATCCAAAGGAAATAAGCACACAATTTATGTCATTACATTAACAACATGTTCAACAGTAAGTCAAGAGTATCAACATAAGTTTAAAGTCACATAACTTTACTCCTACCACAGTATAAGATAATTAGTCCTGAGGACTACAACTCTAAAGTTGATCGAGCTCCCCATCCACCAGCCTTCAAGTCAATGAAAGAAGGGATACTAATAAAGCCATAGCAATGTTAAATGGTTTTATCTTAATGGGTAGTAGGATTTGGGTGAAGATGGTTGCATACAAAGGAAATAGAAATATTTGTAGGAAGGTTAATGGTCAAGGGGTATACGAACAAAGAAAATAGTTTCAAAATGAAAAAGAAGACAAAGGTTTAAAGGCTTTTAATGAGGATGAAAAAAGTGAAAGCAAATTTAATGTAGCGAACTTCGAACCCAAAAAAAACAAAGGTTGGTGTTGTGAAGGGTTATATAGATGTTGAGCAATTGTGGTGATACTAGAAGTGCCTGGTGTGCGAATTGGCAACAATCAACGATGCAAGATTCGTTAATGATCGTCTTGCTAAATTTAGGTTAGGGGAGATAACATCCAAATGTTTACAAGGGAGGTTCTTCTTAGTTGAAATTCCCGATGAAAAACTTATGGATTTGCTGAGACAAACGGAGTGGTAATATTTGAGCGAGATCTTTGTAAAGGTTGAATCGTGGATAGAGAAGTTAAGGCTATCGGAGAGGGTGGCGTGGATTGAAGTTACAGGGATTCTGTTGCATTGTTGGAATAGAGTAGTAGCAGTTTGGGGAAATTTAATATCATTTGGGGATAATTTTACAAGGGTTAAAAGCTTTGAAAAGAAGGAATTGCTAATCTCCATCTCTCAACCAAATTTGCTAGTTGATATAATCAGATCAGAAGTGGGAGAGGACTTCTTTTGGATTAAAGAGAAGGAGAATGGGTTGTTAGAGATGAGAGGAGGAGAACTCTTAACTAAATAAGAAAACAATACTATTAAAAAAGAGGACATAGCTTTTGATTCAGACTCGGTGACGAGATCGGGACTGGAGTAGACGCCAAAAGGAATAGAAATTGATACAATTAAAGCATTTAATGTTTTGAGCTTTGAAAAGGAAAACAACATTATGTAATGTCAGATAAAGGTGAGCTTTAAGAATATTTCGACAATTCAAAAGTCTAGGAATAAGGGGCTGAAACAGAGGGGGATATTGGTTTATTGAAATGGAAGGAAAGGGCTTGGTATGATGTATTGGGGATGGGTTTGAGGGGGAATATGGGTCCAAGAGAAGAGATTGGTGAGGGTGTAACACCCTAAGCTAAGCCTAGGAGAATAACTAAGGATAAAGTATCACATGATAAAAGAAGAGAATCCAAAGGAAACAAGCACACAATTTATTTCATTACATTAATAATATGTTCAACAACAAGTTAAGAGTATCAACATAAGTTCAAAGTCTCATAACTCTACTTCTGCCACAGCATAAGATAATTAGTCCTAAGTACTAAAACTCGTAAGATAACTGAGCTCCCTGTCCATCGGCCTTCAAGTCCTTAAAAGAAGGGATGTTAATAGAGCCATAGCAATGTTAAATGGTTTTATCCTAATGGGTAGTAGGATTTGGGTGAAGATGGTTGCATCAAAGGAAATAGAAATATTTGGAGGAAGGTTAATGATTAAGGGGTATATGAACATAGAAAAGTGTTTCAAAATGAAAAAAAATACAAAGGTTTAAAGGCTTTTGAGGAAGATTAAAAAGTGAAAGCAGATTTAAGGTAGAGAACTTCGAACCCGAAAAACAAAGGTTGGTTTTATGAAGGGTTATGTGGATGTTGAGTAAATGTGGAGATACTAAAAGTGCTTGGTTTGTGAATCGGCAACGATCAACAATGCAAGGTCCATTAATGATCGTCTTGCAAAATTTGGGTTAAAGAGATATCAGCTAGACATTTACAAGGGAGGTTCTTCTTAGTTGAAGTTCCCGATGAAGAACTTATGGATTTATTGAGACAAATGGAGTGGCCATATTTGAGAGAGATCTTTGTAAAGGTTGAACCGTGAATGAAGAAGTTAAGGCTATCGGAGAGGGTGGCGTGGATTGAAGTGGCAGGGATTCCGTTGCATTGTTGGAACTACAAGAGATTTAAGAGAGTAATGAAAGTTTGAGGCAATTTAACATCACTGGGATAATATTACAAGTGTTGAGAGCTTTGAAAAGAAGGAATTGCTAATGTCCATCTCTCAACCAAAGTTGTTAGATGATATCATCAGATTAGAAGCGGGAGAGGACTTCTTTTGGATTAAGGAGAAGGAGAATGGGTTGTCGAAGATGAGAGGAGGAGAACTCTTAACTACAGAAGAAGACAATACTGTTAAAAAAGAGAACAAAGCTTTTGATTCAGATTTGGACCGTAGTAGACGCCAGAAGGAAAAGAAATCGATACAAGTAAAGCATTTATTGCTTTGAGCTTTGAGAAGGAAAACAACTTTATGTAATTTCAGATAAAGGTGGGATCTCAGAATATTTTGACAATTCAAAAGTTTAGGAATGAGGAGGCTGAAATAGAAGGGGATATTAACTTATTGAAATGGAAGGAAAAGGCTTGGTATGATGTATTAGGATGGGTTTGGAGGGAAATGTGGGCCCAAGAGCATAGATAGTTGAGGGTGTAACACCCTAAACCCAGCCTAGGAGAATAGCTATTGATAAAGCATCACATGATAAAAAAAGAGAATCCAAAGGAAACAAGCACACTATCTTTGTCATTACATTAATAATATGTTTAACAACAAGTCAAGAGTATCAACATAAGTTCAAAGTCACATAACTCTACTCCTACCACATCATAAGATAATTAGTCTTAAGTACTACAACTTCTAAGATGATCGAGCTCCCCGTCCACCGGCCTTCAAGTTCGTGAAAGAAGGGATACTAATAAATCCATAGCAATGTTAAATGGTTTTATCCTAATGTGTAGTAGGATTTGGGTGAAGATGGTTGCATACAAAGGAAATAGAAATGTTTGGAGGAAGGTTAATGGTTAAGAGGTATATGAACAAAGAAAAGTGTTTCAAAATGAAAAAGAAGACAAAGGTTTAAAGACTTTTGAGGAAGATGAAAAAGTGAAAGAAGATTTAAGGTAGCAAATTTCGAACCAGAAAAAACAAAGGTTGGTGTTATGAAGGGTTATGTGGATGTTCAGCAAATGTGGAGATACTAGGAATGCTTGGTGTGTGAATCGATAACGATCAATAATGCAAGGTCCATTAATGATCTTCTTGCAAAATTTGGGTTAGGGGAGATAATAGCCAGACGTTTACAATGGAGGTTCTTCCAAGTTGAAGTTCCCGATGAAGAACTTATGGATTCATTGAGATAAACGTAGTTTTCATATTTGAGCGAGATCTTTTTAAAGGTTGAACCATGGAGGAAAAAGTTAAGGCTATCGGAGAGGGTAACATGGATTGAATTGGCAGAGATTCTGTTGCATTGCTGAAACTATTAGACATTTAAGAGAGTAGTAAAAGTTTAGGGCAATTTAATATTACTGGAGGATAATTTTACAAGGGTTGAGAGCTTTGAAAAGAAGGAATTGCTAATCTCCATCTCTCAACCAAAGTTGCTAGATGATATTATCATTTAGAAGTGGGAGAGGACTTCTTTTGGATTAAAAAGAAGGAGAATGGGTTGTTGGAGATGAGAGGCGGAGAACTCTCAACTATAGAAGAAGGGAATACTGTTAAGAAAGAGAACATAGCTTTTGATTTAGACTCGGTAGCGAGATCGAGACCGGAGAAGATGCTTGAAGGAAGAGAAATCGATAAAGGTGAATCATTTAACGTTTTGATCTTTGAAAAGGAAAACTGCTATATGTAATGTTAGATAAAGGTAGGATCTAAGAATATTTTGATAGTTCAAATGTCTGGGAATGAAGGGGCTGAAATAAAGGGGGATATTGGCTTATTGAAATTGAAGGAAAGGGCTTGGTATGATGTATTGGGGATAGGTTTTAGGGGGAATACGGGCCCAATAGAAGAGATAGGTGAGGGTGTAACACCCTAAACCCAGCCTAGGAGAACAGTTAATGATAAAGCATCACATGGTAAAAGAAGATAATCCAAAGGAAATAAGCACACAATTTATGTCATTACATTAACAATATGTTCAACAACAAGTCAAGAGTATCAACTTAAGTTCAAAGTCATATAACTCTACTCCTACCACAGCATAAGATAATTAGTCCTGAGGATTACAACTTCTAGGATGATCGAGCTCCCCGTTCACCGACCTTCAAGTCCATGAAAGAAGGGATACTAATAAAGCCATATCAATGTTAAATGGTTTTACCCTAATAGGTAGTAGGATTTTGGTGAAAATGGCTGCATACAAAGGAAATAGAAATATTTGTAGGAAGGTTAATGGTTAAGGGGTATATGAACAAAGAAAAGAGTTTCAAAATGAAAAAGAAGAAAAAGGTTTAAAGGCTTTTGATGAGGATGAAAAATGTGAAAGCAAATTTAAGGTAACGAACTTCGAACCCGAAAAACAAAGGTTGGAGTTGTGAAGGGTTATGTGGATGTTGAGCAATTGTGGAGATACTAAAAGTGTCTGGTGTGCAAATTGGCAACGATAAATGATGCAAGGTCCATTAATGATCGTCTTGCAAAATTTAGGTTAAGGGAGATAACATTCAGATGTTTATAAGGGAGGTTCTTCTTAGTTGAAGTTCTCGATGAAGAACTTATGGATTTGCTGAGACAAATGGAGTGGTCATATTTTTTACGAGATCTTTGTAGAGGTTGAACCGTGGACGAAGAAGTTAAGGCTATTAAAGAGGGTGGCATGGATTGAAGTGGCAGAGATTCCGTTGCATTGTTGGAACTACGAGACATTTAAGAGAGTAGTGGATGTTTGGAGCAATTTAATATCACTGGGGATAATATTACAAGGGTTGAGAGTTCTGAAAAGAAAGAATTGATAATCTCCATCTCTCAACCAAAGTTGCTAGATGATATTATCGAATTAGAAGTGGTAGAGGACTTTTTTTTTAATAAGGAGATGGATAATGGGTTGTCGGAGATGAGAGGAGGAGAACTCTCAACTACAAAAGAAGACAGTACGGTTAAAAAAGATGACATAGCTTCTAATTCAAACTGCTGCAAGATTAAGATTGGAAAAGACCCCAAAAGGAAGAGAAATCGATACAAGTGAAGCATTTAATGCTTTGAGCTTTGAAAAGGATAACAACTTTATGTAATGTTAGATAAAGGTGGGATCTAAGAATATTTCGATGTTTCAAAAGTTTGGGAATAAGGGGGGCTGAAATAGAGGGGGATATTGGCTTATTGAAATGAAAGGAAAGGGTTTGGTACGATGTTTTGAGGATGGGTTTGAGGGGAAATATGAGCTCAAGAGAAGAGATAGGTGAGGGTGTAACACCTTAAACCCAGCCTAGGAGAACAGCTAATGATAAAGCATCACATGATAACAGAAGAGAATCCAAAGGAAACAAGCACACAATTTATGTCATTACATTAACAATATGTTCAATAGCTATTCAAGAGCATCAACATAAGTTCAAAGTCACATAACTCTACTCCTACCATAGCATAAGATAATTAGTCTTAAGTACTACAACTCCTAAGATGACCGAGCTCCCCGTCCATTGGCCTTCAAGTCCGTGAAAGAAGGGATGCTAATAAAGTCATAGCAAGGTTAAATGGTTTTATCTTAATGGGTAGTAGGATTTGGGTGAAGATGGCCGCATACAAAAGAAAGAGAAATATTTGGAGGATGATTAATGGTCAAGGGGTATATGAATAAAGAAAAGAGTTTCAAAATGAAAAATAAGACAACGGTTTAAAGGCTTTTGAGGAAGATGAAAAAGTGAAAGCAGATTTAAGGAAGCGAACTTCGAACCCGAAAAAACAAAGGTTGGTGTTGTGAAGGGTTATGTGGATGTTGAGCAAATGTGAAGATACTAAAAGTGTCTTGTGTGCGAATCGGTAACGATCAACGATGCAAGGTCCATTAATGATCGTCTTGCAAAATTTGGTCTAGGGGAGATAACAACCAGATGTTTACAAGGGAGGTTCTTCTTAGTTGAAGTTCCCGATGAAGAACTTATTGATTTGCTAAGACAAACAGAGTGGTCATACTTGAGCGAGATCTTTGTAAAGGTTGAACCGTGGACGGAGAAGTTAAGGATATCGGAGAGGGTGGCAAGGATTTCATTGCATTGCTGGAACTACGAGACATTTAAGAGAGTAGTGGAAGTTTGGGGCAATTTAATATCACTGGGGGATAATTTTACAAGGGTTGAAAGCTTGAAAAGAAGAAATTGCTAATCTCCATCTCTCAACAAAAGTTGTTAGATGATATTATCAAATTAGAAGTGGGAGATGACTTCTTTTTTATTATGGAGAAGGAGAATGGGTTGTTAAAGATGAGAACTCTCAACTACGGAAGAAGACAATACGGTTAAAAAAGAGGACATAGCTTCTGATTCAGACTTGGTGGCGAGATCGGGACCGGAGTAGACGCCAAAAGGAATAAAAATCGATACAAGTGAAGCATTTAATGCTTTGAGCTTTGAAATGGAAAACAACATTATGTAATGTCAGATAAAGGTGGAATCTAAGAATATTTCGACAGTTCAAAAGTCTAGAAATGAGGGGGATATTGGCTTATTGAAATGGAAGGAAAGGGCTTGGTATGATGTATTGGGGATGGGTTTGAGGGGGAATATGTGCTCAAGAGAAGAGATTGGTGAGGGTGTAACACCTTAAGCCAAGCCTAGGAGAACAACTAAGGATAAAGCATCACATGATAAAAGAAGAGAATCCAAAGGAAACAAGCGCACAATTTATTTCATTACATTAACAATATGTTCAAAATTTAAACCTAATCGATTATTTAAAGTCTTGTTTGTTGAAAATTAAAAACTTGAGTAAAATTTAAATTGCGATCCTTAAATGCATGAATGACATGTTTATTTTAAAAATTAAATTTTACGAAGAAAGTTCGTTATTTCGAGTTAATAAAAAAAAGTCACATCCAGTAAGTTAGGACATAACAATTCGAATTTTTGAAAGTAACAATCATTCTTTATTATTATCCCAAAATCTCGTATTTTATCTCGGTTCAAAGAAAAAATCGCACGCAGTGAGTTAGGGCATAATTCTCTCAAATTCCCATAACAAAGAATATTGCCCCGATTTTTTAAAACGATTTATGTATTTTAAAGAAGAATTAAAATGTCATACAAAAATAAATTAATATATACATAATTTACAATTATAATGGTAAAATAATAAAATACATGAATATAAATAATTAAGTGAAGACAATCAAATACAATTATTAACACAATAAAAATATAATTATAGTATTAAATAAAATAACATATAATCATAATAATAATGGCAATAAATATTAACTAATTAATAATATAAGAAACAATATATATATATACACACACAAAAATATGGAAAAACTCTAAAATAATTAAGTCAAAGATACAATAAGATATGTAATTAATTTAAAAGCACAAAATATGACATACAAATAAATAAAAAAATCAATGAATAAATATATGAAATGCAATAAAAAATATCTAACATAATTAAATTATGGATTAATCAACATGAAATTAAATAAAAAGAAAAAACATAAAATTAATGATAAATAGATAAATAATCAAACAAGATAATAACAATAAATGCAAATTAAATAAAAATAATAATAAAAGAGATAACAATAAAATAGCATGAAAATAAATAACAACAAGATAAATGAACAAAATAAATAAATAAAAATAAAAATTAAATGCTAAAATAAACAAATAAATATAAATAATAAAAATATTTTCAATTTGGCATGAAAATAAATGACAAATAAATAAAAAAAATCAATAAATTAAATATCAAAATAAAAAACTAAATATAAATAATAATAAAAAAGAAGACGAACTCCGATGAACTCTGAGCAAACCCGAATGAAGCCATGGATCTCACATACTCGAAGGAGGCCAAAGACGAATCAACATAGAAAGGTAAAAAAACTAGATCTATATTTATTTTTGTTAGTTTCAAAAGAAAAAAAAAGAAATACAAATAAAAACCAATACCTCAATATATTTGCTTTGATTCTATTGATGCGTGTATGAATGCTCAAAAAAATCTCTCAATCTTATTTAAAAAAATTTCTCTCTGAACAAAAAAATTTCTCCTTTCTGAACAAAACAAAAAAAATCCCCCCAATCTTATTCAAAAAGAAAAAAAACCCTCTTCTATTACATTTGATTTCGTGTATTTATAATACAAAAATTACATCTTTTTGTGTTTTTCCTTTTTTTTTGCAGATTTGCAAATCTTCAAGATTTCTGGGCAAGGACATCGGTGGTCAAACATCCAAGGGCAGTTGCTAGGTTTTTCCATCTTTATTTTAGGTTTTTTTTTTTAATTTTTGGGCTTTGTTCAGTAATTTGATAACTTTCAGTGAGTCGCGAATATACACGTGAAAAATACACCACACACGGTTGGTCACACGGCCTTGTATTTGGTCGTGCATGTCACACGGTTTGGCACACGCCCGTGTGTCCAGACCGTGTAACTCACTGATTCTGTTCACTCAAAATAGTATGGGCACATGGTATGACACACGCCCGTGTGTCCTGGCCGTGTTTTTTATTTCACTAACAGAATATCCACATGGTCTGGAACACACCCGTGTGTCCAGGCTGTGTAACTCACTGTTTATGAACTCTCAAAACAGTGTGGACACACGGTCTGACACACACCCGTGTGTCTCCTATAGCCCATTTATGTGGCAAATGCCTGGCCACACGCCCGTGTGCTAGTCCGTGTGTTCTCGAACAGAGGCAAAACTGGAAAATTACAAAGGGAAAATTGAAAAAAAGGGGTAAGGTTTCGATACCCTACCTTTTACAATGATGGAATTCCGCCTAACTAATGATAACATTTAATTACACAATTAGTTCTCACAACAAAAGACAATATTTTACAGTCAAGTTTCCTCTTTCAGAAACTTTCTAACAACTTGAAACTCACAATTTGTATACCTTGGACTCGGTAGTTTACGTCCTATGCTCTTTGAAAGAATCTCCCCTGTCGATACTCTCCCTTAAAACACCACAATTCCACACGTAAACATAGCATTCACTCAATTCACAAATATCTCATCAAATTAACAATGGCAGTAAATATTTTCAATTGTTCAATGTTACAATTTAACAGTTCTCCAAAACTTACTGCAATTAAGGTAATATAACACAAGAAAGAAACAGCAAACAACAGTGTGATGACAACAATTGTCAGCAAAAAGAAATATGCACAATTTTAGTTTAGAATAAAGAACTGTTCTCTTTTCTCCAAAAACTAAATAAAAATAATAGTACCACCAATTCGAAACCGAATGCAAAAATATATACTTGTTCGCATTCATGAGGTTTAGAACTCATGACCTTGAAAACAGTTAGATAAATGGTTGACCATTGATCCATTAAGCTCCTCGTTGATACAATTTAGACAAAAAAACCTTAAATTTTTGGGGCGTTACAGGGATCCGATTCACGTAAGGAAGTTGGGTTAGGTTTCTTAGCAAGCACAGTTGATATTGGAGAAGATAATAATGTAATAGGTGAGACTATGGAAAAAGTTTCAGATGACCCAATTATTTTGGAAGAAGCAGAAAACCCTGTAATAGAGAAAAAGAATTCGATTGATGAGGGAACAGTGGGACCAAAGGTTAGAGAATATCAGAGGGTGTTTGAGGAAGAGTTAGAACATGTGATTAAAAATAGGAGAAAGAAAAAGGTATTGAATAAAAGAATTAGGTCCATGACAGAGATTCAAATTTGTTCATTATCGTTAAAAGAAAGAAGAAAGAGGGATCAGGCTTTAAAAAGAGAAAAGGTAAAGAGAGGGGCGGAGGTAGATGATAGAGTGGTGAATCTATCGTTATCTGACTCAGATATCAGTAATAGAGCCAAGGTGGTTATTAAAGAAGCTAAAAACGCATGGGAAGTGGTAAAGAAAATTGGTTTCGTCATTCATGGCAATGAGATGAAGGTTGTGGAAGACATTATGCAGTTGGAAGAAAGGTGAAGAAGGCACCTCTGAAGGAAAAAAAAGGTAAGATTCTTTGCCTTAGATAATATCAGTATTTATTTGTATTCTGAGGGGTGATGGGAAATGAGGATTCTGCCTTGGAACGTAAGAGGCTTAGGTGCAGGGGCAGAAGTTACAGTAATTAGGGATTTTATCAGAAATGCTAGGGTGAATGTGTGTTTTTTACAGGAAAGCAAAATGGAGTTTGTATATGGGGAGTTAATTAGTAAATTATGGTTTGATGACAATTTTGAGTTCCGTTTCTCAACTGCTAAGGGTAGGTCGAGAGGGTTGATTTCAATTTGGGACAAAAATGTTTCTCAACTCTCTAGAGAATTCTTTGTTGACAGGGTAATAGTATTGATTGGAAAGTGGAAAATAGAAGGAATGGATGCGACGTTAATTAATGTTTACGCCCCAATTGTTGTTGTAGAACAGAGGGGGTTTTGGGGAGTGTCCGTGGTACGAGAAAGAGTCGGAAACAATTGAGCATTTGTTTTTCAGGCGTAAATTTATGAAGGGGTTTTGGAAAAGAATCTTTGGCTGGTGGGAGGTTGGGTGGAAACAAATGGGCGATTTTGCAGAATTCTTTTATCAATGTAATGAGGTTGGATTTTATGGAGTTTTGAAATGTCTTTGGCTGATAGCGATAGCAACAGCTGTTTGGTCCTTATGGATTGCTAGAAATTAGCTAGTATTCAATCGCAAATTGGAACCAATAGACTCAATACTTTTCCAGTCAGAACTGAGAGCTTTGATGTGGGTAAGGTGTCTGTACAATGAATTGTAGTTTTCGGAAAGAAACTGGTGGCTATGCCTTTTGAAGTGTAGATAAGAAGCTAAAGGTAAAATAGATGCGAGTTTTCCTTGGAGGCCTCCACCCAAAGGCTGCCTTAAATTCAATGTGTATGGTGTTTTGTCCGGGGATGTAGCGGGTGGTGGCAGGGTTCTTAGAGATGAAGAAGGATTAGCTAGAGCACTATTTTCGTGTCCAAGCGAAGCAAAAGATGTAGACTCTGTTGAGGTTGCTGCTGTAATTGTTGCTTTGGGTATGGTTGAAAGTTTGGGGTGGGTATATGGTTTTCCAATTATAGTTGAGGATGGTTCTAATGTTGTGCTAAATTATTTATTAAATGGGGAGTTAAGGCCAAAGGAACTTCAAATGCAATTCCAGGACATTAATTGTAGAAGCAAGAGGGGTAGCAGTCTTTCTTATGGTAAGGCTGAGCAAAAAGCAAACGAAATGGCATTTGTGTTGGCTGTAGCAGGGGCGCAAAGGGTTGAGATGTTCAAAGCTTGGTGGTGATATATTCGTTTATTGGTTTTGCTCCAGTACTGGCCATAACGGACTGTTGGTCGGTTTGGTGTGGGAGCTGTGTCATTCTGTCATTGTTTTTTGCTGAAGTGCAGGGTTGTTCAGTAGTTTGAGAATGGCCTTTGTGTTTGGTCAAAGGGTGGTGAATGGTTTAATCTGTAGGAGGAGCCTTAGCTTGTGGCGTTAAAAAGATTGAAGAAAGGGTGAAAGCTGTAATGTTTGGTTTATTGGTTGATATGTTGTTTCTGTTGTTTGATGGCTTAGAATAGTGCTGGGTGTATTTTTTTTTATTTCTTATGGTTTACTCTTATCATTCTGAGCTAGTTGGCTCAAGAGTCGGATGCAATTTCCAGCTTTGTTTTTGTTCCGGTTTGGCTTGAATTCTTCCAATGCCTTTGTCTTTGTTTGTTAACGATTGAGCAAAAAAAAAAAAAAATCTTGCACTAGAAATACTCTAAAAATATTATTTATTTATCTATAGACAAGCAATAGGCTGAAATTAAGTTTTCTTAAATGGACTAGGAGGTTTAAAGGCCTTTGGGTGGCAGCAACCTATTCCCTCGTTGGCCTTGAGTTACTTATCCACCATAATGAACTAAAAATTTAAGTAAAAGCTAAATTTACGAAAGGAAATTCGTCTAGCCTATATTATGTGGGTTTGGACCGAATTTTACAACTTAAAATAAACCAAAACACTTAAATAAAACTATTCATAATGAGTTAAAAACCCAAAGATTTGGCCAAAATGAAGCTTAAATAAAATAACAAATTCTAATAACGTTTCAATATAGGCTCCGAGATAACATCCCCATCTTCTTCGAAATGATGGAGATGTATGTCGCAGCCTTTTCTTCATGGAATTCTAATCCCAGTTTTGACGGCAAATCACATGTAACTTGGGCCGCCTTGGAGTCACATCGTCTGATAGGGAGAAATCACTATCTTGGAGCTCGGAATTCGTGTCAATAGATTATTTTATTTAGTAGCGAGAGACAAAATTGAAGTCAACTGAGGCTTGAGACGTGAAAACTATATTAGACAGAACTGTGGTGCATGATGAGGTAAGCATTGAGAGAAATCAAACTAGTTTCTCCTAATTAATGTTATTTTAGTCTTTACTTAAAAATAAAAGAATAGAAGTATCATCCAAATGAAGCTGTCAACAATAGTTGCCGACTTTTGTCCAAAAATAAAAAAGCAACTGTTGAAAAATTACGTTTTGCTGGCAGGATCAATTTTCTCATGGAAAATCTTAACGGAATCTAAACATAAAAATTATTAAAAGCTAATAATATAATCACATAAATATTGTTTAGCATACCATTTTTTTTTAAAAAATGATAGAAAATTAGTAAGGTATTTATTTATTTATTTATTTATACCGTAAAGCATACAAGTAGTGTAGTAAAAAAGATCAGGTAGAGTAGGAGAAATACATGTGGACTACGTGCTGTTGTTCACGAATGAAGATTCCTATAAATTACAAGCTATCATCTTCATATTTTCACGCTCAATTCTCTCGGCTATCGTCATAACTCTTTCTCAGATGGTAAACATTTCGCTTTATAATCTTAATTTCAGTGTTTTCTTTTTCCTTTTTTTTTATAACTCTAAGGTAATTATTTATATGAAAGATTAATTGGCAGGTATTGTACCATTTGTTATTCTCCCTTTAAACGCCTTGCGACGTCTAACTCTTACTTTCTTGCATGTTGGATACAGGACGTACTTGAGACCATGAAAGCTGAACTGGAAATGATGCGGAACGAGAAAACATCCGTGGAAGCATTGCTGAGGACTGCCGAAAGTGCACTTGAAGAAAATAAGAGAGTACTTTCAGTGTATAAAGCCATGGCAAAAATAACAGATGATTTGTTGGACGTTGTAATAGCAACAGAAGGTGATGGCGTAAACGAGAATAACGGTCAGGAACTTGACGACGAAACTACGAAGGAATTGATGGAGGAAGCTATGAGGGATTTTAATCAAGCACTGAACCAAGCTCAATCACGCAGGAGCCGCCCCACGGATGGCCCAAATGGTGGAGGCTATGACGGAACCAATATTAATTTTGGGAAGGAAGCTGGCGGAAGCGGAGGTGGCAACGGTGGTGGCCACGCTCAATAGGTTGAGAGTAGCTTACGGAGTTTTAAGAGTTGTTGAATAATGAATCAATCTGGTTAAGCAGTCTTTAGTCTGTGAGCCGCATACTTTTTCAAAGTAATTTCATTTGGGTTAAAAGTTTTTTTCCTTTGGATTAGTAAATGAATAAAAAAACCAGTGAATGGTTTATGATTAGAAATACATATTTGGTCGGATTTCTGGTTTAAGTTTGAAGTTTTGTTCGAAATTTAAAAGGGTTTGGATAAAATATTAAGTTCGAAAAATAAGTTTTAGTAAAAAATTAAACTCGTTTAAAATATAGAGTCCGACCCGTTTTAAATTTATAATATTTTATATCATGTTATTTTTATATTATATAATTTAAAATATATTAAAAAAAAAACATATACTAATTATATAATATTACACAAATGTAAACATTAAATAATATTAAGATGATTATATAAAAAGTTCCAATAAATAAAAAATATATAAAATTATTAAATATTAAAATAAAATAAAAAAATTTAAAAAAATAAAAAATATGAAGGAACCTAAAATGAGCTTAGATTAATTTTATGTAAATATGGACGAGTTTAAATAAAATTTTAAGCCCAACTTTCATGTCGAGTCAAACTTGAAAAAACATAAAATATATTAATATTATGCTTAAACTTAACCTGACGCAACTCATGAACACCACTATTAATAATAAAATAATAATTGTAAATAAAATGTTCTGCATTATTGTAAAGGTTCAATGATGTTTGTCTTTTCAAAACACAAAATGTTTGGGTCAAACTTGAGGTTAGATTCCACCTTTACATGCTATATTGAAATATTTTTAAGTTTCATCTATATATACACTAAAAATCCTATTACGAAATTTAATGTATTTAAAAATAACATATAATAAATAATAAAATATATGATTTAAAATTAATTAGTAATAATATATAAAATATGTATAATATTAAAATTAAAAATAAATAAATAAAATTATTTATCATTATGTTGTCATTAAATTTGAATTGAAGTCGAGTTAATTTGTGACACCAACTCAGTCAAATACATTATTAATATATACAATTAATGGAAAATAAAATTTGCATAATAAAATTAAAATATATAAAATTATTAAAATATAACTTTAGTTGAGTGGTAAATTAATGATTTTACTAATTAAGTTAGTTTGGATTCAAATATCACAATATGCATAGTTTTATTGATTTTTAAATAAAAAGACTAAAGTATTATTGAATAATATAGCTTATTTTAATTACGAAAAAATATTTTCTTAATTTTCCTAATTAAGTTAGGCCCTGATTAAAAGTAACACCAACTCAATTATATATATATATATATATATATATCGATGTGGTGACGTATTTTTGAAGTTTAAAGAATTAATACCATATATTTTTTAGTGAATTATAAGAGAAAGGTAAAGATTTGAGAGCAACATGGTTAATACGATTCGAACTCGAATAACATATGAAACGATAAACACCCCAACCATTAAATTAACACATGAGATTAAGCTAACATTTACTATAATTGTCTCATTCATTTATATATCGATTATAATCATTCAATGGATCAAATATGCTATCTTTAATTTTCTTAAGGTCAATTATCTATTTCTACCTAATATGGTTACTACTAATTAAACCATGTCAGCAAAAAATTTCCAAATTAAAAAAAGAAGGTAAACATGAGATGGAATTGGCGTGGCATTCACCTAATTTTATGAAGTCATTTGAATGCCAATCATGTCATTCTCATAATAATCTTATCATATACTAAATATTTGAATATTAAAATATAATTCAAGTCTTTATATACTTTTATTTAAAATTTAGTTTTAATATTTTTATATTTTTAAAAATATTTTTTTTATTTTTTAATTTTAAGAATTTAAATTCAATTATTAACTTCATTAAAATTTTCTATTAAATTCACTAGTATAACATTTTTTAAATTGTAAATGACATTGAAATGAACTTAATTTAACAAATAATTTTAATAGTATTAACATCTTTTAAAAGTTACATCAACATTTTAATCAAAATATATTATTTGGGCTAATCAATGACATTTTAAAAAGTTGGTGTATCAAATTATATAAAAAAATTAAAGTATAAAGATTGAATCTTAAATTCAAGTGTAGCACAAGGATCAAAATTGAAATTTGACCATTATAATAATTTTAAATTTGACTGTAGCCTAGGGAATGAAATTAAAATTTGAACATTTACTATGTAATCAATAAAAAGGAAAAAAAGATTGATCCACGTGTCAACCAAGGAAAGTCCAAACATGCTTTAATATATAGGTGTGTAAAAAGTGAGACTTTTTAAATGGAATCAATGTTTCGGTTGAGGGGACACGAGGTGGACTTTGTTTGGCTTGAAAAGGGAATTTCATGATAAATCTAAGGACTTTCTCAAAGAATCATATCCATGTTGAAGTTCAGGAGGATAAGGAGAGTAAGAAATGTAGATTTACTGGATTCTATGGGCTCGTTTACTCGTGATAGAGAGGATTCTTGGAATTTGTCAAGGTGTCTAAGTCGTTCTCAAGATTTGCATTGGTTAGTGTGTGGGGAATTTAATGAAAACATGTATTCATTTGAGAAGGTTGGGGGTACTAAGGGAGGAGAGGTGAATGGAGGATTTTTGGGGTGTGTTAGAAGGTTGTCAGTTAATGGATGTTGGTTATTCTAGGTATTTGTTTACTTGGGAAAAGGGAATTCACTAAAAACAAATATTAGATAAAGATTGGATAGAGGTATGGAAATTGTTGAGTGGATGAATATGTTTTCGAATGTTGTAATGACATCTTCCACACTTGCTTTCATATCACTATCTTCTTTTTAATCATATGGTTCAAGGAGGGAATAACTCGAGAAGGAAAAGATTTTTTTTGAGACGTGGTGGGTTATGGAAGAATCGTTTGAGGGAGAGGTGAAATGAATCTGGGAATCAAATTCGGGTGATATCATTGAAAAGTTCGCATTTTTACGATCTGGGTTGTAGAAATAGATAGGGACCATTAGGGCACAATGAGAGGGCCTTAAGAGGAATCTAACAAGAAAGTTGGAAGAATTGAATGATCAGGAAAGGGACGATGAGAATATTATAGAGCTCATTGATACAAAAGTTCATCTTAACCCTAAAATTGATAATGATATTAATCAAATGTTGATGGCCAAGTTCACAGACGAGGAGGTTTACTCGGCATTGAAGGGGATGGGGCCAACAAAGGCGTCAGGGGAAGATGAAAAAAATTCTGTCATATCATTAGAAGAGATGTTAGTTCCTACTGTTTGGGAGTTCTAAATGAAGGTATGGCTTTAGAACCTCTTAATGATACTAATATTGTTTTAATTCCAAAAAAATTCCCATTTGATGAATTTAGTGATTTTTAGGCCAATTAGTTTGTGTACGGTCTTTACAAAGAGATATCAAAGGTGGTTGCTAATCGATTTCAAAAAGTCTTGGATTGTTGTATTGATGGTGCTCAAAGTGCCTTTATGTTGGGTCGATTAATATTCTATGATATGCTTTTGGCATATGAAATCTTGAATACTTTTAGGCAAAAGAGAATAGAGCGAAAGGGGTTCATGGTGTTGAAATTAAATATGAGTAAAGTGTATGACTAAGTAGAATGACTGCTCTTAAGGGAGATGATGAAACGAATGGGTTTTACTAGTTCGTGGGTAGAGCTTATAGTGAGCTGCATTACTTTCCTTTCGTATTCAACAATTATTAATGGGAAATTTGGTGAGGTTTTTAGACCTACTAGAGGCCTACGAAAAGGGGATCCATTGAGTCTGTTTCTTTTTCTGATATGTAGCAAGGGGTTATCAACCCTTATGAGACTAGTGATGAAGGATGATTTGATAAAAAGGGCCAAGGTTAATAGGAGGGGACCTCAAGTATCCCATATGATGTTTTCTAATGATTGTGTTTTATTTGGAGAGGTGACTAATAGGGGTCTTAGATTTTGAAAAATGTTCTTAGAGAGTATAAGGACTATTGTAAACTGGAAAATATATAGGTTTTTCCTATATAACTTATCACCTTTTTACTTAAATTCATTGTTAAAACTAAGTTAATGTTTAATAAATTAATGAAATATGTGAAAATATGAATTTAGGATATAGAAATTAATAAAATGTGATTTTATGTTTTATTATATAGTTTTCATGCATAACATGACTTATTTTATGGTTATTTTAACATAATATATTTTTTAAGGTATAAAGTAGGCTATGCATGATTAAATTAAATAATAAAACATGAAATTATATTTAGTAATTTAATATAAAATATTTCATTAATAATTTGAGTTTATTTAATTATTTAATTGGGTTAATTTTATTCTTTGGTCATTTAATTAATTAAATTGTTTTGGACAGATTTGATAACTTTGCTGAATCACAAAACCGTCCAAATTGAAGAGAAATTTAGCCCGATTTCAGCTACACATGGCTGCCCAAATAAACCACTTTTGGTTTAACTTCACAAGGTCCTTGCAATTTAAAAGAAATCAGAGATTAGCTCGAAGATTTGCTGTTGACCAAGTCTCAGTCCTTAATTGATGTGACATGAAGATTGCATCAAAATGAAGCACAAATTCACTCAAAATCCTTGAGTGGTGGTCGACCACACATTGAAGAGGCATGAAGAAATCAAAATTCCATATTTTTAGCTCTCATCCTTCACCTATAAATAAGAGTCATTTCTCACCATTTCAAATCATCCTTCAAACATTCAAAATTCTCTCTTCTCTCACAATTATCTCTAGCATTTCCTATTCCCCACGCCTAGCATCATCTCCTCATAGAGATTTTAGCTAATTAAGCCTCTTAAAGAGCCCTTGGTCGGCCACCTCAGAGAGCCATCAGCAAAGGAGTGAAGCGAAGGAACGAATGAGCCCTCTTCGATCAGAGTCTTGGGTAACAACCACTTTGATTTGGGTTTATTCTTTCTTTTCTTCAATTTAATCTTAAAATGTTTGCTATGTCTTCTTTGTTCTTGTTTACAACAATGTTAGCTTAATTTTATTTAAGCTAGGATAATTGCTTTGATTAAATAATATTTGTTTGATTCATGCTTATGATGTTTGTGCATCAATCGATCATGTTTTCAGTTAATATCAAGTCTGCATTTTGTTCATACGTGATTGAAATGTACTAGAAGTAGCTGAGCGATTCTAACCAGACAACGGTTAGTGGACACATAATTGACATGTGTATGCTCAATTTAGATCCTAACCTGATTAAATTTCAGGTTGCATGACAACTCTAACTAAGCTCTTTTATTTGCATAACTTTTAGATTTGTGTGATTAAACTATTTCAAACCTAACACGTCCCCGTTATGTCACACGAATGCTAAGAAACCCTTAGTAATTAAGGGTCAGTAAAATGCGTATTTACTAAGTAAAGGATTTCGAATGGACCTAATTTGGTTTCCAAACTCATGAAAGGTTGAATTGGCATGGAATGTTTTTCCGAATGTTATTAAGCATGTTGATAATAAATTTAATTTAATTAAAGTAATTGTCCTAGTTTATTTATATTATAATTGTTGTGAATTGTGTTTAATATTTGCTAAAATTTAATTATTCATATAGTTTGCATGCTTAGGATAATTTGCATTAAGGATCATTTGAATTTAATTTATTATATTTATTTTTTCACTCATCAATTTTATATTGTGTCTTTAATTCACCAAGTTGTTAATATAATTTTACAATTAATTGATTAAGCATGTATACAATCCCTGTGAAGACGATAACTCGATACTTACTTATTACTTGATAACGACTGTGTACACTTGCACATATGCATTACAAGTTTTTGGTGCTGTTGCCGAGATTGTTAATTGTAGCCATAGTCATTTTTTGTGAAATTATTTATTTTCAATTTGTTTTTTATTTTTTAACATTACTAAATTATTCTTTTTAATTTTATGATTTTCTTTTCAGGTGTTTATCAGCATAGATCGAATTATCGATTTACTCCCTCTAGACCCTAAAATTGAGCGAACTTTCAGATAGAGAAGACGTGAACGATTAGCTCAAAAACAAGTCGAGATGGACCTTGGAAATCAGAATCATGGCCAAGGTAATGAAGCTGATCATGTGTGAAATCCATACTCATTGTCGATGATAGGGATCAATGCATGAGAAAATATGTTGTGCCACTTTTCAGTGAGTTAAATCTGGGAATTAAAAGGTCGAATATTGAGGCACCCCAATTTGAGTTGAAACCCGTGATGTTTAAAATGCTACAAATGGTGGGCCAGTTCAGTGGTATGCCCACGGAAGATCCACATCTCCACCTTCGATTGTTTATGAAGGTGAGTGATTCATTCAAGATAGCCGGTGTGATTGAAGACGCATTAAGGTTGAAGTTGTTTCCGTACTCATTGCGAGATCGAGCATGAGCATGGCTCAATTCATTGCCACCAAGTTCCATATCTACATGGCAAGAATTAGCAGAGAGGTTTTTGGTCAAGTATTTCCCGCCTAGCAAAAATGCTAAGTTGAGGAACAAGATCACAACTTTCCAACAATTGGATGACAAGTCTTTGTACGAGGCTTGGGAGAGATTCAAGGAGTTACTTCGTAAGTGTCCTCATTATGGAATTCCTCATTTTATCTAGCTAGAGACGTTCTATAATGGTCTCAATGCACATATAAGATTGATGGTAGATGCTTCTGTGAATGGTGCAATTTTGTCTAAGTCTTATAATGAGGCTTATGAGATCATCGAGATGATTGCTAGCAACAACTATTAATGACCAACAAATCGAGCAACTTCAAGAAGTCGTGCAGTCGGAGTTCATGAAGTCAACGCTCTTACTTCGTTATCAGCTCAGGTATCGTCTATTTCCTTTATGTTTAAACAGTTTACCGTTAATAGTGCTAATAATTTGGTAGCTTAGCCACGAAGTCCGTTTGAAGTAGTTTCCTGTGTGTATTGTCGGGAAGGTCATTCTTCCGAGAATTGCCCATCAAATCTTGAGTCAGTGTACTATGTGGGGAATCAACATCAAAATTGAAGTGGACAAGGACCCCAATCCAACTTCTACAATCCTTCATGGCGTAATCATCCTAACTTTTCTTGGAGCAATCAAGGAAATGGACTAAGCACCAACTTTATGAAGCATAGACCCAACTAATCTCAAGGGTTTAATCAGCAAGTTCCAAAACCACCTCAAGCTGAGTCATCAAAAAGTTTGGAGAACTTGTTGAAAGCGTACATGGAAAAGAATGACGCTTTGATTTAGAGCCAAGCAGCAACATTGAAAAATTTGGAAAACCAAATGGGTCAGTTAGCTACAAAGCTTCGTAATAGACCGCAAGAAACCTTACCGAGCGACATTGATAATCCAAGAAGTTTTGGTAAAAAACATATCAAGGCGGTGGCATTTCGAAGTGGTAAGATTCTGGAACCCCGAATAATTAATGTTGAAGATAAACCCGTTGAGAAGGAGGAAAGTCAACCAATTGTTGAAGTTCCTACATCAAATGAGTCAGAATTAGTAAAATCTAACAAGGTAAATCATAAATTAGTGAATTTTGATAATTTAACATATTCTTTAGATGTAGATTTACCTCCTCGGAAGAGTTGTCCGATTTAACCTAAGGTTCCATCACCTCCATATCTGCAAAGATTGCAGCAACACAAGCAGAAACATGAGGTGCAATTCAAGAAGTTCTTAGATGTTCTGAAGCAGTTACATATCAATATTCTGTTGGTGGAGGCTTTAGAGCAAATGCTGAACTATGTGAAGTTTATGAAGGATATACTATCCAAGAAACGACTTAATGAGTACGAGGTTGTTGCTTTGACGAAGGAGTGCAGTGCGTTCCTACAGAACAAGCTACCGCCAAAATTGAAAGACCCTGAAAACTTTACTATGCCTTGTAACATTGGTAAATCTTACTGTGGTAAAGCTTTGTGCGACTTAGGAGCCAGTATCAACTTGATGCCCAAATCTGTTTTCAAGATGTTAAGGATAGGTGAAGTAAGACCTACAACTGTGACGCTTTAGCTAGTGGATCGATCTTTAACATATCTCGAAGGAAAGATCGAGGATATTTTGGTAAGAGTCGATAAATTTAATTTTCCTACTGATTTTATTGTCTTAGATTTTAAAGCAGATAAGGAAGTGCCAGTCATCCTTGGAAGACCTTTCCTAGCCACGGGAAGAACGTTAATTAATGTGTACAAAGGTAAACTCACCATGCAAGTTCAAGACAATCAAGTAACCTTTAACATTCTTAAAACTATGAAATTTCTCGATCTGGTAGAAGAGTATTCAATTAATGAAGTGCCTTTATGCTAGGTCGATTGATATTCTATGATGTGCTATTGACGTATGAAATCTTGATTGCTTTTGGTGAAAGGGGTTCATAGTGTTGAAATTGAATATGAGTAAAGTGTATGACTAAGTAGAATGATCGTTCTTAAGGGAGATGATGAAACGAATGGGTTTTACTAGTTCGTAGGTGGAGCTTAGAGTGAGTTGCATTACTTCCCTTTTGTTTTCAACAATTATTAATAGGAAATTTGGTGAGGTTTTTAGACCTATTAGAGGCCTACAACAAATGGATCCATTGAGTCCGTTTCTTTTTCTGATATGTAGCAAAGGGTTATCAACCCTTATGAGACTAGTGATGAAGGATGGTTTGATAAAAAGGGCTAAGTTTAGTAGGAGGGAACCTCAAATACCCCATATGATGTTTCCTGATGATTGTGTTTTATTTGGAGAGGCGAGTAAGAGGGGGGCTCAGATTTTGAAAGATGTTCTTAGGGAGTATAAGGACTATTGTAAACTGGAAAATATATAGGTTTTTTTCCTATATAATTTATCACCTTTTTACTTAAATTCATTATTAAAACTAAGTAAATGTTTAATAAATTAATGAAATATGTGAATGTTGAAGCCCAATTTATTTGAGCCTAACAAAATTTAAATTTATTTTAGGTTTAAATTTATTATAAATTTAAGTTTAAATTTATTTAAATTAAAAAGTCCAAATACAAGCCCAAAATGTCCATTTTTACAAAGCCCAATTAGGCCCAATTACAATTAAACCCAAAACAGGCCCAAATGACCTAAACTAAACCTAAACCACCATAGGTCAAACCTTAAAATGGCTACCCCCAACTTGCACCTGCTACCGTCCACCCTTCCAACCAGAGGCTGTCATGTCAGCACCAGCAGCATCGACCAGCAACTTGCCCTGCACCACTGCCACCGTCACTGCTACAGCCTCCATTGCCGCACCTGCAAAAGAAAGAAATGACAGCAGTTTAATGGCAGAAAAACAAAAGGAAATGATTGTAATTCTGGTTATGAAACCAGGTTCAAACCTTTGTAATAGGGGTTATTGACTTTTGTTTAAACACTCTTGATTAATATAAAGAAACAACATAGACTTTCTAGTATTTTGCAATCAATATACAGGCATTGGGGATACAGATAACCAAAGCATTCAAAGCCTTCCAATCCAGGTACTTGTTCACATAAACATTTATTATTTGTTCATACACCATTCAAACTTCAAAGCGTTTCATATGCACTGACATATTACTTTTCATTTATTAACACCCATATTGTTAGTTTTTTAAAAGTTTTCTAATAACTGTAATAAATGGTCATATTAAGTAAATGATATTAAGTTAACAAGTAATAAAATATAGTCATAAATTAGTAATAAATATAGTAATGAATAATATTAATAATATTAGTAATAAAGAAATAAAAAGGGAGACCAAAGGACATATCTTCAGCCTGAAGCACCACCGTAGTCATCGGTCTGATCACTGCTCCTCCGACAACCTCTACTATTGCAAAGAACGATTCAAGGGTGCTTTTTAATCTGTAAAGCAAAAAAAAATATAGTATTAAGGAGATTCAAAAGGGGTAAAGTTTTAGGATTGAAATCGAAAAAAATCAAACCCAGATTTGGGGTATTCCAAATAGATCTGGGTTTCTTCCAAGCAATAGGATGAAAACAGATTTTAACTATAAAATAATTAAAACATTTTTTTTTTTTAAAATGAAAAAGAAAGGGATTTTAAAAAAAAAAGGAAAATAAAAAATGTTTTCTAAAAATAAAAAGGGAAAAGGTTTAAAAGAAATAAAAACGTTTTTAACAAAAAAAGGAAGAAAGGACGAGCTTTTACCTTGGCCGTCGCGGAGATCGGTGTGTGGCATTGGACGGAGATCGAAGGATGATGGACGGTGGTGCGCGGTGACCACGAGCAATGGTCGGCGGAGCGCATGCGACGAGGTCTCGACGGAGTAGCCGAACAACTCATGGTGATCGGCCTTGAGGATTTGAGAGAGAGTGGGGTACTTAAGAGAATAAAAAGTTTTTTTTAAAAAAAAAGGGAAATGAGAAATAATTTTTTGGTGAAAAAAAGGGTATTTATAACACTATGTAAACGATGCCGTTTTGGTAGTAAGTTCTGTCACCAAAACGACGTCGTTTCACGTGACCCGTCCGACTCGACCTGAATCGCCCCTTCCGTTTTTTTTTTTTTATCATTTGATCCTTTTCATACTTTTAATTAATTTTAAATTATCCCAATAATTTCATTCCATTTTCAATTTAATCCTTTGACATGTTTGAAAGCCCAAGAAGCTACCATGTATCAATCTTTGGGTTATTTATGCATTTGGTTCTTTTTATTTTTAATTCGTTTTAATTTTATCCTTAAATCAAGATTTATTTAATTATAAATTGACCCAAAAATTTTAAATGATTTTCAAATTGGTCCTTTGACTTCTGAAGGCATGAAAAGCTGCCACGTGTTACCTATGTTTGGTTTTATTGCCTAGAAGGTCCTTGAACTGTCCAAAAATTACGTTTAACCATAAACTTTCTAAAAATTATATTTTAAGCCCCAAACTTTCTAAAAATTACATTTTGAGCCTAGAACTTTCTAAAAATTATATTTTGCCCCTAAACTTTTCAAAAAGTACATTTTTACCCCTAAACTTTTCAAAAAATCACAAATTTCCCTCGAACTTGCAAAAATTCTATTTTTACCCTCAAACTTCCAAAAATTACCATTTTACCCTCGAGCATCCAAAAATTACCATTTTACCCTCGAATGTCCAAAAATTACCATTTTGATCTCGAACATCTAAAAAATTACCATTTTACCCTCAGATGTCTGAAAATTGTTGTTTTACCTCTGAGCGTCCAAAAATTATCGTTTTGCCCTCAGCATCGAATAATCGTATTTTTTAATTCCGTTTGTTTTGCTTTTCTTTCTCTTCAATGTTTATATTTAGTTTTTAATTATTATCTTCCGTATTTCATATTCTTTTTTTGATTTTTGTGTATATATTTACCTGTTTAATTATTTTGTTTCGTGTTATTTAATCTTTGTTATTAACTGTTCATTCATGTTTAAAATTACACATTTATCTTCAAAATTATTTTAAACCGAGGCAACGTCCTTTTCGTGTGAAAACTTTGGGAAATCATGCACTAACGTGTCGAGTGTGATGTTTTCGTATAACTCGCACAAATCGAATATCCTTTTTCAAGTTTTTTAAATGCCTTTTAACTTCGAGATTCTGAGAATGTCATGTCTTAATGTGTTGGTCACAGCTTTAATTCTCCACGAAAGTCGAAGTAAACGGGCATTCTATCTTCAAATCATTTAATTCATGTGTCCGAGGATTGTATTTTAAACTTAATACGAAATTTCAAGTTCTTAAATATACATATACATATATATATGTATATACAAATGATTTTAAAACAAAACGAGTCAATATCCTTTCGTGTGAAGACTTTGAAAAACCATGCCTTAACGTGCTGGGTGTGATTTTCGTATAATTTACACAATCAAATATCCTCTTTAAAGTCTTTCAAAAAGTCCTTCAATTTCGAAAGTCCGAGAATGTAGTGCTCTAATGTGTTGGACACGACCTCCAGTTCTCCTAGAAATTCGAAATACGTGGACAATTTTCCTCTAAATAGGATTCCGAAAATCACGTAAAGTTTTTAAAAACAAAGATCACATTTTAAGTATTACTTGAGATTTCCAAGTTTTAACAAACTAAGACCCGAAAGTAATCAATGTGGTACCAATTTTGGGTGTATGAGGGTGCTAATCCTTCCTCATGCATAATCGACTCCCAAACCTGTTTTCTGGATTTCAAAGACCAAAATATTTTCAAAACGGATTTTAAACGTTTTGTGGTGATCCAATCACACCAAATAAAAGATTGGTGGCGACTCCCATTTTTTTATAATTCAAAATTTTGATTTTAAAATATTGTTCGAGACTTGTTTTTTTCCCCAAAAATAAACGTTTCCATAGCTTGGCGACTCCACTGGGGAAATTTTTTAAATTAACGAGAGTCAAGCCAAAGTTGATTATTTTCGGGTCTTTTTTGAAAACTTTTAAAGCTTTGGTTTTGTTTAATATGCGATCCTTGACATCTTTTATGTGACATTATATTATGTGATATTGCTAGTGTAAGCTTGCATCCATATGCATTTTGTTACTACCCTTTTAAGTGGAAGCGGGAAACTACTCTTTCGTGAGGTCTACACCTCCGTGCAGGATAGTGAATCGCTTTCGAGATTACATCCGTACCCATGTTTTCGTGAAGTTTTCACTTCCGTGCAAATATGTGAGAAATGTGTCCCCCTAAATCGAACTCATCCGTATGAGCCTGTAATGGGTGAGGATAGAGGAATCTAGTGGTTTGGGTACCCTTTACTCTAGAGCCTAAAACCACATACAGTGAGTCGTAAGAACTCGCCTTAAATGGAGTTATGCTAAACCTTTTAGCATTTACCCAAGATAATTTCTTAGGTTCTGTGTTGTATACTTGTATGTTGATATTATTATGTTTATTATGTTCTGCTAACCGTGTTTTGTTTTATCTCTTTTGCTTGCATTGCATCATCATAAAAAGAAAAGGTGTTGATTTAAGTTCGATTACCAAATAAGCAGTTTTATCATGGAAGATGAATTTCTTGATAAAGTGGAAAAAAACATGGTTGCGCGCTTATGGTCAGAGGAACGACATCATGAAAAAGGAGATAGTTTGAAAGAGGGGCATTTATCGGAGTTTTGGGATTATACTTGGATTATGGTGACTCAAAATAATTTGTAAGAATTAAGAGATATTTGGGGTCAGTGGGATAGCGAGATGAAACAGGTGTTCTATCAAGAATATGGAGACTTGCCTTACTTGCTTGAGGTGAAAATCGACAAACATCTCTTTCGAGCCCTCGCACAACATTGGAATCCCGCATATAGCTGCTTCACCTTCGGGGACCTAGACATGATGCCCACGGTAGAGGAGTATACTACTTTGATCCGTTGTCCCAGAATTCAAGTCGATAAAGCATACTCAAAGGATACATGTGTCCCAACGTTTCTGAAGAGGCTGATGATTGTAACCAGGATGAGTGAACAAGTGGGTCGCGTCTTGGATAAAAGTAAAGGGAGATAACAAGTGCATCAATTGGAAAAGCTTACGAGCTTTAATTTCAACATACCCAGATATAAAGAAATGCATTAACATTTTTGCTCTTGACATCTACAGGTTGGTCCTTTTTCCAAAAGCATTTAGGCATGTGGAAGACGCGGTAGCAGTGTTGTTCGATCGACTTAGTAAAGGAGTCACGCCCGTCCTAACAATTCTTGCCGAAACCTTCAGATCATTGAGTACCTGCTGAAGAGAAGGGGAAGGAAGGTTCATTGGTTGTGCACAGCTTTTGATGGTTTGGTTTCAAAGTCATTTTTGGAAAGTAGAAAAATTTTCGTGCAAAATATTCTCAACTGACTTCTCACCTTTGAAAGAATTCGTTGTCACGCAAAAGGAACAGAACGTATCTGAGGAAAAATGGATGGCCATCCTTCAGAACCTTCAGGACAAGGACATCGAATGGTGCGCGCCTTGGTTCATCCCAGAGGAGATCCTCTATCGTTGTGGAAGCTTTGATTGGGTTCCTCTACTCTGGGTATAGGGTGCCATAGGATATGCCCCTCTGCTTGTGTTAAGGCAGTACAAGACAAGACAATTTATCCCTGCAACACATGGCCTAGCTGAGTGCGAGTTCTCCTACAAAAGGTTTGATTACAAGAAGAGGGTTTCAGAAGTAGCAAATGCATTGAAGAAAGTGCATAAAATGAAGAAATTTAGTGCAGACCCGATGACAACACCAAATTATGATTGGTAGAGAAGTAAAAGAGTTAACGATAACATTTCAGCATCGAATCTTGAAAATGTTCGATTGATTGAGGAATATTTGCAAGAGGTCCCATCAGAAATCGACATCATGAAACAGGACTTTGAGAAAAAAAGCGCAGAGTTTGGAAAAAGAATAGAGACCTTGGAAGAAGAAAAGATGAAGTTGGGACTGGACGTGGATATACATAGGTTAGAGGCTGAAAAATTGAGAAAAGGCAAACATAAAGTCAAAGAAGACCTAGCAGACTTAAAGAAAGTTTATAAGAAGCTCCGTTTGTCTATGAGAACCGCAGGATTGGGTAAAACGTCGGAACAATGGCGACAGGAAATTCAGATACAAAAAGACCAAGCAGAGCAGTGGCAAAGAAAGTTTCAAGATGGTCAGGCTCGTGAAAATGCCCTGAAAGGAGAGTTGTTAGAAAAACAGGTTGAGAAGACCGAGATGCAAGCCTAGATAGCTGGATTAGAAGTAAGAATAGCGGAGCTAGAAGAGTCATTACGAAGACACCACAACCGGAATGCTGTCATAGAACTCAAAGCAAGTATGGCTGAAAGTCAAAAATTATGGGAAAGGGTATAGGAATTAAAGGCTGCACTCCACAACAATGAGATTCGATTTGAGATCATGGAGAGGAATCTAGAGACCAGCGAATGACACTCTCGACAAGCTCAGAGACAAGTTAAAGAAAGAGATTATGTAATGGGAAGAGCATTGACCTAAATGGGGGAAGCTGGTGATCACATGCAAGAGCTAGCTGTCGAAGCTGATATTCTGAGTCTCCAATATGAATCGAAATCAGAACGAGGACAGAAATTAGCTGGGCTTCTTGGAAAGATCAAAGCTCTGCAATAAGGCAAAGCCATTTGTGTAATTTTGCTTTATGTAAAGAAGTTTTTCTTTTAGAGAAGTTGTCTAATGAAAACGGACTTCAAAATCAATGCCTTTTCTTGCATTACATGCATGCATTTTATTCGTATTGCATCTTCGTATATTTTTGCATAATAATTCTAACTTATTAAAAATTTTAACAGTTACATTGGTAATCATTGAAAACTTACATCGCTATAATACTCGTAAAAAAAGGCCATTAGCAAAGACTTGAACAAATCCAGAAAGAATTACAAGATCAAATACAAGAGCACATTCAAGAACAAATGACGATAATGTGTAGAGAAATGAAAAATCAGTTTATGAAAGTACAAAAGAATTTGATGAACGAATTGACCCATGTAAAACAAAGCTTGGCTGATAAAGGAAAAGGTCTTGCAATCGAGGAGGACGAGGACCCTATTATTCCTCCAAGTTTTACACCCCTCCATAACCCAGCTCCACACGAGGCACAAACACAGGAAGCCACCGTTACTATAAGAGCGCAATCGCAGGCTACTGGCATATCAAGGCCAGTCAATTATCTAGTAAGATTTGGATCAAACCCTGAAAACAATGTTGCAAATCTAAGTGTCCCAGATTTTAACGAGATGATAAGGGTAGATCTTCCTAAGCAAATGGAAGAAAAATATAAGCAATTAGAGGAAAGGATTGAGGTGTTGCAAGGAACTGAAAATTCTTACGGGGTAGACGCTAACGAATTAAGTTTGGTTCCAAATTTGGTTCTCCCTCCTAAATTCAAGGTCCCAAAATTTGAGAAATATAACGGAACAAGTTGCTCGGAAGCCCACCTTACTATGTTTTGTAGAAAAAAGGTAGGGCATGTTCATAATGTCCAATTGCTTATTCATTGTTTTTAAGATAGCTTGGCCGAATCGACAGTTAGATGGTACAATCAATTGAGCAGAGCAAAAATTCATTCATAGAGGGATCTAGCGCAGGCCTTCTTAAAACAATACAGCCACGTAACGAAAATAGCTCCTGATCGACTCACATTACAAAACATGGAAAAAAGATCAAACGAGAGTTTCAGACAGTAAGCACAGAGGTGGCGAGATATGGTAACTTAGGTACAACCAACGCTAACAGAAAAAGAAACAACGATGTTGTTCGTTAGCACCCTCAAGGCACCTTATCTCAATCGCCTATTAGGGAACGCCACCAAGAGTTTTCCTGATTGTCATATCGGGGGAGATGATTAAAAATGCAATCAAAACTGGCAAGATTGAGGCTGGAGAAAACATTAAAAGGCCTGCACCCAAAAGGAGAGATAATGAAGTCAATAATGCAAGTGTATATAGCCCAAGTTTTGCCAAACCATTTGTAACTGGACAGCCTAAAGCCCCGATAAACAATTATCAAAATGCTCCAAGGTAAGAACCGGGCTTAAGGCCGAATAGGGGAAGAACTCAATTTACTCCCCTTCCGATATCATATGAAGAACTTTACAAAATACTGTATGACGCGCATGAAGTATCTCTACAGTACGTGAAGCCATATAAACCCCCATTCTCAGCTTGGTATGATGCGAACGCCCATTGTGAATACCATGTAGAGGTAAAAGGTCATTCGATTGAGAATTGCCCCGCCTTCAAAAGGCGAGTGGAGGGACTCATCGAGCATGAAATCGTGAAATTAGAAGAACCAATAAAACCCAACATAGCTGGGAATCCTCTGCCCAATCACTCAGAGTAGAGAGTGAATGACTTGATGGAAGGAAGAGGCCGAAAAACTAAAAGCAATGTTGAAGAAGTTAGGTCTCCACTTCGATAGGTGTGGTAACAGTTAGTCAAAAAAGGTATAATAGCGGAGGATAAGGAGAGCACGATAGCAAGGACTGACGGTTACTGCGAGTTTCATGCCATTGAGGGGCATGAAATTCAAGACTGCATCGAGTTCAAAGCTATAGTACAGACGTTAATGAATAACCGAGAATTAGAACTTTTCGAGGAAAGAGAAGAGGTTAATGACGTTTACGCCTCCAAGGATGGAACAACTAAGGTTTATGGGGTTAATCCCCCAAAAGTTATCATTTTCAAACTCACGAACAGCGTGCAAAGGAGCAGACAATCCCGCTCATTATCATACAAAAACCAGCAACATCCCCTTACAAGGATAGTAAGAAGGTCCCATGAAATTACAGCTGTAACGTAACCATACCAAGGGAGGGGGAACTCGAGAAAGATGTGAATCTTGTTACCCGCAATGGTAAGAGTTATGATCCAGTGAAGAAAGAGAAAGAGATCAGCAAAAGGAAGGCAATAATGTGTGAGCCAGAGGAAGACATAATTAGCAAGCCCGAAGCACCCACGAACGAGCCCGTATCCGAGAAAGAGGCAAAAGAGTTTTTGAAATTTCGAGACATAGGGAATATAGTGTGGTGGAACAATTACACAAACAGCTTGCTCGGATATCAATCTTGTCCTTGCTCTTAAGCTCAGAAGCCTATCGAAGCTCGTTAATGAAGGTGTTGAATGAAACATATGTGACGAATGACATCACTGTCAGCAAGCTGGATCAATTAGTCAATAACGTGAGTGCCGATAACTTCATTTCCTTCAGCGATGATGAAATTCCAATAGAAGGCATGGGATCTACCAAAGCCTTGCATATTACTACCCGTTGCAAAGGGTACATGCTACCCGGAGTACTCATAAACAATAGCTCAGCTTTGAATGTGCTACCGTTAGTGACCTTGTAGAGATTGCCAATCGATAGCTCTCACATGAAAGGATGTAATAATATAGTGAGAGCATTTGATGGGACTGAGAGGAAGGTAACGGGTAAGATTGAAATACGTCTACAAATCGGGCCAAATACATATGAGGTAGATTTTCTTGTGATGGATATCAAGCCCACGTATAACTATCTATTAGGAAGACCATGGATTAACTCAGCTGGAGCAGTACCTTCTTCGTTTCACCAGAAAGTGAAATTAATAAATGAAGGACGGTTAATCACGATCAACGCTGAAGAGGAAATTATCGCGTCCATAACAAGTGATTCACCTTACATGGGGATAGATGAGGAGGCTATGGAATGTTCTTTCAGCTCACTCGAATTTGTCAACTCAACCTTCATTGCTAAAGGTAGCAAGATCCCTGTGCCCATGATATCATCAACTACCAGAATGAGCCTGCGTCTAACAGTTGGAAAGGGGGCATTACCTGGAAGGGGACTAGGAAAATACCTTCAAGGAATGACCAGTGTGAAAATGCTGATAGAAAAAATGGATCATTATGGCCTAGGGTACAAACTGGACACAAAACAAAAGAAAAATGAGCTAGAAAGAAAGCAAGAAAGAAGGAGGGTAAGATTGTCTGGAAAAGAAATTTCGTGGGAACCCATGGTCTTCCCGTACATATATGAGACTTTTGTCTCAGGAGGGGTGATCAACCAAAAGACAGGGCTAGAAAAAGAGCAAGTAACGATCAAGACTGGAGGAATCTTGAAGGATTTGGGCATCTACGCTGTATTCGATGAAGGGAAAAAGGGGAACTTGGCAAGAATCAGTCCATGTGCACATGGAAGCACTCTGAACAATTGGACTGCAGAGGAACTCACTGTAATTTTTAAGATTTCTTTAGAGTAATGTTCAAAACACCTGTAAAAGGGCCTATGATCATTATCTAGTTATTTTGAATGAAAATGCATTTACATCTTATATGACAATTTTTATTTTTCTTAATTATTCTTTCATTCTTTATCTAAGTTAATAAACCATTCGTACATATCCAATAAACAAAATTAATTATTCTTTAATACATACATTCTTGACCAATTTGACAAACATACTTATACACATACCATACAATCATTCTTTCGTAAATTTATTTTGTTCTTTGGACCTCCCGTTCATCCCTTGACAGGTCCTCGAATATCAATAATATGAGTAATCCTGATGCTAACTTAGAGCCTTATTACGAGCAAGATATGTGTTTAGAGGAGCTTTAGGACCTTGAAGATGAGCAAGATTGTAATTTATCTCCAGATCTGTTAAGAATGATGGAACAAGAAGAAAAGCAAATCCTACCTTATTCAGACCTAATGGAAGTTATTAATCTGGGAAATGAAGATGAAAAGAAAGAGGTGAAAATTGGGATAAACATCTCTTTAGAAACCAAAAAGGATCTTATTGAGTTACTTCAAGAGTTGCAAGATATTTTCACACGGTCTTACCAAGATATTCCTGGCTTGAGCACTGACATTGTGGTACACAAACTCCCTATAAAGGAAGAATGCAAGCCTGTGCAGTAAAAGCTTCGAAGGATGAGTCTAGATGTATTATTGAAAATAAAAGAAGAGGTCAAGAAGCAATTTGATGTCGGGTTTCTCCAAGTAGTCAAATACTCGGAATGGATAGCTAACATAGTCCCTGTTCCTAAGAAAGATGGAAAAGTGTGCATGTGTGTGGACTATCGAGTTTTAAATAAAGCTAGCCTAAAATATAACTTCCCATTACATCACATCGACACCTTAGTCGATAACACAGTAAGTTATTCCTTGTTCTCATTCATGGATGGTTTCTCTGGGTATAATCATATAAGGATGGACCCTGATGATATGATCAAAACCATGTTTGTCACATTATGGGGAACATTTTGCTATAAGGTGATGCCTTTCGAACTAAAAAACGCAGGGGTAACTTATCAAAGGGCCATGGTGACTTTGTTTCATGACATGACGCATAAGGAGATTGAAGTTTATGTTGACGACATGATTGCAGAATCCCAAACGGAGGAAGAGCATGTAAGAATCCTGAGAAAGTTATTTGGAAGGCTAAGAAAGTATCAATTAAAGCTAAACCCAGCAAAATGTACTTTCGGAACCACGTCAGGAAAGCTGTTAGGCTTTGTAGTCAGCAAAAGAGGAATTGAAATAGATCCAGATAAAGTCAAAGCCATAAGGGAGCTACTGTCACCCAACACACAAAAAGAAGTTCGAGGGTTTTTAGGAAGATTAAATTACATTGCTTGGTTCATTTCATAGTTGATCGAGAAATGCGATCCTATCTTCCTTCTGCTTAGAAAACGCAGCCCAGGCGTATGGGATGATGAATGTCAGGAAACTTTTAACAAGCTTAAAGATTATTTATCCAAAGCTCCCATCTTGGTACCTCAATTCCTAGTAAGCCGTTGATCCTATACTTGGCGGTTTTTGAAAATTCCATGGGATGTGTACTAGGCCAACATGATGAATCTAGAAAGAAGGAAAGGGCGATATATTATCTTAGCAAGAAATTCACTGATTATGAGACTCGATACTCGCCAATTGAAAAATTATGTTGTGCTCTAGTCTGGACCACGCGCAGATTAAGACAATACATGTTATACCATACCACTTGGCTAATCTCAAATTTAGATCCTCTGAAGTACATGATGGAGTCGGCCGCATTGAATGGAAGATTGGCTAGATAGCAGATCTTGCTTTTAGAGTTCGACATAATTTATGTCAATCAGAAGGCAATAAAAGGGAGTGTGATAGCAGACTTCTATCACACCTTCATGTCATGACTTCTCCTTAACCGTTTTCTATGTGGGGCATGGATGTAATTGGGCCAATTTCTCCAAAGGCTTCTAATGGTCATAGATTTATCTTCGTGGCTATTGACTACTTCACGAAGTAGGTAGAAGCAGCTTCTTACGCCAACGTCATGGAGTTTGCGGTTAGTAAATTCTTGAAAAAGGAAATCATTTGTCGATATGGGATGCTAGAAAGGATCATATCCGACAATGCCTTGAATTTGAATAATAGTACAATAGCGGAAGTGTGTGAGCAATTCAGAATCAAGCATCATAACTTATCTCTCTATCGCCCAAAAATGAATGGAGCTGTAGAGGTAGCTAATAAAAACAATAAGAAGATTGTTGCAAAAATGACTGAAACTTACAATGTCTGGCACAAAAAACTACCATTTGCCCTCTTTGCCTACAGAACTTCAGTCAAAACTTCTACTAGGGCAACACCGTTCTCATTAGCATATGGTATGGAAGTAGTCTTGCCTATTGAGGTTGAAATACCTTCTCTCTGAGTCTTAACTGAGCTCTAATTAGATGAGGCAGAATGAATCCAAGCTCGATATGATCAGTTGAATTTAGTTGAAGAAAAGAGATTAAGAGCTATCCGCCATGGTTAAATGTACCAGAAAAGAATGATGCGAGCTTACGACAAAAAGGTTCGCCTTAGAGAACTTCATGAGGGAGATCTAGTTTTTAAAAAGATACTTCCTATACATAAAGATTTCAGAGGCAGATGGATGCCCAATTGGGAAGGACCTTATGTGGTAAAGAAAGCTTTTTTAGGAGGAACTCTCATTTTAGCAGAAATGGATGGCAAGGATCTGCACAACCCCGTCAACTTGGACTCGGTGAAAAAAATACTTCGCCTAAAGAAAAAAAGAAATAAAAAGAAAAAAAAGATTGAGATGAAAACCCACAAAAGGGCGTCTCGATAAAAAAAATTAGGATGAAAGCCCGCAAAGGGCGTCTTAAAACCAAAGGTTTTAAGTTGAAAACCCACGAAGGGCGACTCAAAATGGAGAAGCAAGTACGAAGCAACTATCTAACAGGACGGAGAAACTTCACAGCTTGAAATATCAACAAAGCACTCCAGGTATTTTAGACACATATCTGAGCTCAAAAGTGATTCTCAATAAGGCGGTACAGGGAAGCTCATTTTGCGATATCTAGAGCAACTAATTGATTTTTGTTGTTATACTTAGGCAATTTTTGACTAATATTGCCTTTTTCGATCTTCTCTATAGAATAAAACTTTCAATAAACCACGACTTTATTTCTTCATAATTTTGCTTGAGCATTTTGCATCTAAAATAACGGATAATGAACTAATAAATCATATAAAGATCCATGAGCATTATTCTGGAATTTTTGAAAAAGTATAGGGGTCCAAAACAGGACTATCAATTAGGAAACAAACTTGAAAACAAGCAGTTCAAGATCAGCCTAGAAGAAGACAGGGCGACACATCAATGACAAAGTTTGGACAAGCAATAGACCATGCCAACCTGAATAATAATAAATGAATTTATCATTCATCATGTGCATTCATGTAGTTAGGAACATTTGATTCATTTTAATCATGACCTACATAGAGGTTCATAGAAGCATACTTTACAGGTCACATCCCCACAAAATGGCAAGATGAGTTAAGGAAACTTCGAGTATTGAAGGAAAAGATTGAGACCACAAAGGAAAAGTTGAAAAGGAGCAAGACTCCCATACCTTACCCCGATCATGGGGTAGGTTGTGATTACCCAAAATAGTGAGCTGGTCATCTTCCTAATGAGATACATAGAAGTAGACCAAATCAATGAAGTTGGGCTCAAAGTGAGCAAATCTTCGAACCCCAGCTTCCTGATGAGATATTGAGAAGTGGACCGAATTCTTCTTCCTGATGAGATACAGAGAAGCGAATTGAAACAAGTGATGCGATCATCTTCCTGATGAGATACTGAGAAGTAGACCAAATCAATGAAGCTAGGCTCAATGTGAGCAAATCTTCGAACCCCAGCTTCCTGATGAGATACTCAGAAGTAGGTCGAAGCAATAAAATAGTTAGCATCCTGATGAGTGAACCAAATTCGTCTTCCTGATGAGATATAGAGAAGCGGATTGAAACAAGTGATGCGGTCATCTTCCTGATGAGATACTGAGAAGTAGGCCAAATCAATGAAGCCAGGCTCAAAGTGAGCAAATCTTCGAACCCCAACTTCCTGATGAGATACTGAGAAGCAGGTCAAAGCAATAAAATGGTTAGCTTCTTGATGAGATACTGAGAAGTGGACCAAATTCGTCTTCCTGATGAGATATAGAGAAGCGGATTGAAACAAGTGATGCTGTCATCTTCCTGATGAGATACTGAGAAGTAGACCAAATCAAAGAAGCCAGGCTCAAAGTGAGCAAATCTTCGAACCCCAGCTTCCTGATGAGATACTAAGAAGCAGGTTGAAGTAATAAAATGGTTAGCTTTCTGATGAGTGGACCAAATTCGTCTTCCTGATGAGATACAGAGAAGCGGATTGGAACAAGTGATACGGTCATCTTCCTGATGAGATACTGAGAAGTAGACCAAATCAATGAAGCCAGACTCAAAGTGAGCAAATCTTTGAACCCCAACTTCTTGATGAGATACTGAGAAGCAAGTTGAAGCAATAAAATGGTTAGCTTAAATGGTTAGCTTCCTGATGAGTGGACCAAATTCGTCTTCCTGATGAGATACAGAGAAGCGGATTGGAACAAGTGATACGGTCATCTTTCTGATGAGATACTGAGAAGTAGACCAAATCAATGAAGCCAGACTCAAAGTGAGCAAATCTTTGAACCCCAACTTCTTGATGAGATACTGAGAAGCAAGTTGAAGCAATAAAATTGTTAGCTTCCTGATGAGATACTAAGAAGTGGACCAAATTCGTCTTCCTGATGAGATACAAAGAAGCGGATTGAAACAAGTGATGTGATCATCTTCCTGATGAGATACTGAGAAGTAGACCAAATCAATGAAGCCAAGCTCAAAGTAAGCAAATCTTCGAACCCCAGCTTTCTGATGAGATACTGAGAAGCAGGTCGAAGCAATAAAGCGATTACCTTCCCGATGAGATACAAAGAAGTGAACCAGATCCGTCTTCTTGATGAGACACAGAGAAGTGGATCAAAACAAGTAATGCAGTCATCTTCCTGATGAGACACTGAGAAGTGGACCAAATCAATGACACCAAGCCATTGGAATTACAAGCGAATTGAATGAAGCTACAGTGGCAAATTTTGTCTTTTTGAAATGGCCTCAATGCAAGATGAAATCATAACACCGAAGGTAGAAAAGCAGATGCAACAGGGCTGAACGACCGATGAAGTGAAGGGTAGACCAGTTGAAGAAAGAGCATCAAAGACCTGACAAAATTGGGCATCTTTTTGGTCTTTGCTTCGTTCCTGTTACACAGCAACGAGCAAAGAGGGGTAGCTGTTGAAGCCCAATTTATCCGGGCCCAACAAAATTTAAATTTATTTTAAATTTAAATTTATTTTAGGTTTAAATTTATTTAAATTAAAAAATCCAAATACAAGCCCAAAATGTCCATTTTTACAAAGCCCAATTGGGCCTAATTCCAATTAAACCCAAAACAGGCCCAAATGACCCAAACTAAACTTAAACCACCCTAGGTCAAACCTTAAAATGGCTACCCCCAACTTGCACTTGCTGCAATCCACCCTTCCAACCAAAGGCTGCCATGTCAGCACCGACCAGCAACTTGCCTTTCACCACTGCCACCGTCACTACTACAGCCTCCATTACCGCACCTGCAAAAGAAAGAAATGACAGCAGTTTAGTGGCATAAAAAAAAAAGGAAATTATTGTAATTCTGGTTATAAAATTAGGTTTAAACCTTAGTAATAGGGGTTACTGACTTTTGTTTAAACACTCTTGATTAATATAAAGAAACAACATAGACTTTCCAGTATTCTGCAATCAATATACAGGCATTAAGGATACAGATAACCAAAGCATTCAAAGCCTTCCAATCCAGGTACTTGTTCACATAAACATTTATTATTTGTTCATACATCATTCAAACTTCAAAACATTTCAAATGCACTGACATATTACTTTTCATTTATTAACACCCATTATTGTTAGTTTTTTAAAAGTTTTCTAATAACTGTAATAAATGGTCAAATTAAGTAGATGATATTAAGTTAATAAGTAATAAAATATAGTCATAAATTAGTAATAAATATAATAATTAATAATAATAATAATAATATTAGCAATAAAGAAATAAAAAGGGAGACCAAAGGAAATATCTTCAGCCCAAAGCACCACCATCGTCACCGGTCTGACCGCTGCTCCTTCGCTGACCTCTACTGTTACGAAGAACGATTCAAGGGTGCTTTTAATCTGTAAAGTAAAAAAATATACAGTATTAAGCAGATTCAAAAGGGATAAAATTTCAGGATTGAAATAAAAAAAATCAAACCTAGATCTAGGGTTTTCCAAATAGATCTAGGATTCTTCCAAGAAATAAGATGAAAAACAGATTTTAACTATAAAAGAATCAAAACATTTTTTTTTTAAATGAAAAAGAAAGGGATTTAAAAAAAAAAAAAAAAAGGAAAATAAAAAATGTTTTCTAAAAATAAAAAAGGAAAAGGTTTAAAAGAAATCAAAACGTTTTTAACGAAAAAAGGAAGAAAGGATGAGCTTTTACCTTGGGCCGTCGTAGAGAATGGCGGGTGGCGTTAGGCAACGACCGAAGGACGATGGACGATGGTGCGCGGTGACCACGTGCGATGGTCGGCAGAACGCGTACGGCGGGGTCTCGACGGAGCAGCCGGACGGCTCATGGTGATCGGCCTTGAGGATTTGAGAGAGAGGGGGTACTTGAGAGAATAAAAAGTTTTTTTAAAAAAAGGGAAATGAGAAATGATTTTTTGGTGAGAAAAATGGTATTTATAACACTACGTAAACGATGCCTTTTTTTGTAGTAAGTTCTGTCACCAAAACGACGTCGCTTCACGTGACCCGTCCGACCCGACCCGAACTACCCCTGGGATCTGTGTGTTTTTGCTTAAGGTTATATTTATGACTTTGGTTCTTCCGCTTTTTCTGGTTTTTATAATCTGATCCTTTTCATACTTTTATTTAATTTTAAATTAGCCCAATAATTTCATTCCATTTTCAATGTAATCCTTTGACATTTTTGAAAGCCCAGGAAGCTGTCACGTGTCAATCTTTGGGTTATTTATGCATTTGATCCTTTTTATCTTTAATTAGTTTTAATTTTATCCTTAAATCAAGATTTATTTAATTATAAATTAGCTCAAAAATTTTAAATAAATTTTAAATTGGTCCTTTTACTTCTAAAGGCATGAGAAGCTGCCATGTGTCACCTCTGTTTGGTTTTATTACCCAGAAGGTCCCTAAATCGTCCAGAAATTACATTTTGACTCCTAAACTTTTCAAAAATTATATTTTGACCCTAAACTTTCTAAAAAATAAAATTTTAACCCTCAAACTTTTCAAAAATTACATTTTTCCCCCGAACTTTCAAAAATCATAATTTTACCCCCGAACTTTCAAAAATTCTATTTTTGCCCCCAAACTTCCAAAATTTACCATTTTACCCTTAAACATCCAAAAATTACCATTTTACCCTCGAATGTCCAAAAATTATCATTTTGATCCTGAACTTTCCAAAAATTACCATATTACCCTCGAACATCCAAAAATTACCATTTTACCCTTGAATGTTTGAAAATTACCTTTTTACCCTCGAGCATCCAAAAATTACCATTTTATCCCCAGCATCCAAAAATCGTATTTTTTTAACTCTGTTTGTTTTGTTTTCTTTCTCTTCAATGTTTATATTTACTTTTTAATTATTATTCTTCTGTATTTCATATTCTTTTTTTGATTTTTGTGTATATATTTACCTGCTTAATTATTTTGTTTCATGTTATTTAATCTTCGTTATTAACTGTTCATTCATGTTTAAAATTACACATTTATCTTCAAAATTATTTTAAAACCGAGGCAATGTCCATTTCGTGTGAAAACTTCGAGAAATCATGCCCGAACATGTAGAGTGTGATTTTTTTGTATAACTCGCACGAATCGAATATCCTTTTCCAAGTTTTTTAAATGTCTTTTAACTTCGAGATTTCGAGAATGTCGTGTCGCAATGTGTTGGTCACGGCTTTAATTCTCCTCGAAAGTCAAAATAAACGGGCATTCTATCTTCAAATCATTTAAGTCATGTGTCCAAGGATTGTATTTTAAACTTAACACGAAATTTCAAGTTGTCAAAAAAATATATATGTATATACAAATGATTTTAAAACAAAACGAGACAATATCCTTTCGTGTGAAGACTTCGAAAAACAATGCCCTAACGTGCTGGGTGTGATTTTCGTATAATTTACACAATTGAATATCCTCTTTAAAGTCTTTTGAAACGTCTTTCAATTTCGAAAGTCCAAGAATGTAGTGCCCTAATGTGTTGGACACGACTTCCAGTTTTCCTAGAAATTCGAAACACGCGGACGATTTTCCTCGAATAGGATTTCAAAAATCACGCAAAGTTTTTTAAAAACAAAGATCGTATTTTAAGTATTACTCGAGATTTCCAAGTTTCAACAAACTAAGACCCGAAAGTAATCAATGTGGTACCAATTGTAGGCGTATGAGGGTGCTAATCCTTCCTCATGCGTAACCGACTCCCGAACCTGTTTTCTGGATTTCAAAGACCAAAATATTTTCAAAACGGATTTTAAACGTTCTATGGTGATCCAATCACACCAAATAAAAGATTGGTGGCGACTCCCATTTTTTTATAATTTAAAATTTTGATTTTAAAATATTATTTGAGACTTGTTTATTTTTCCCCAAAAATAAATGTTTCGACAGTGAAAATATGAATTTAGAACATAGAAATTATTAAAATGTTATTTTATGATTTATTATATAGTTTTCATGCATAAAATGACTTATTTTATGGTTGTTTTAACATAATATATTTTTAAGATATAAAGTGGGCCATGCATGATTAAATTAAATAATAAAACACGAAATTATATTTAATAATTTAATAGAAAATATTTCATTAATAATTTGGGTTTATTTAATTATTTAATTGGGTTAATTTTATCTTTTGGTCTTTTAATTAATTAAATTGTTTTGGCCAGGTCTGATAACTTTGCTAGATCACAAAACCGTCCAAATTGAAGAGAAATTTAGCCCAATTTCGGCTACACATGGCTGCCCAAATAAACCACTTTTGGTTTAATTTCACAAGGTCCTTGCAATTTAGAAGAAATCAGAGATTGGCTCGAAGATTTGCTGTTAACCAAGTCTCAGTCCTTAGTTGATGTGGCATGGAGATTACTTCAAAATGAAGCACAAATTCACTCAAAATCCTTGAGTGATGGCCGACCACACATTGAAGAGGCATGAAGAAATCAAAATTCCCTATTTTTAGCTCTCCTCCTTCACCTATAAATAAGAGCCATTTCTCACCATTTCAAATCATCTCTCAAACATTAAACATTCAGTCTAGAATTTCCTATTCCCCATGCCTAGCATCATCTCTTAATAGAGATTTTAGCTAATTAAGCCTCTTAAAGAGCCTTTGGTTGGCCACCTCGGAGAGCCATCAGCAAGGGAGTGAAGTGAAGGAACGAAGGAGCCCACTTCGATCAGAGTCTTGGGTGACAGCCACTTTGATTTGGGTTTATTCTTTCTTTTCTTCAATTTAATCTTAAAATGTTTGTTATGTGTTCTTTGTTCTTGTTTACAACAATGTTAGCTTAATTTTATTTAAGCTAGGATAATTGCTTTGATTAAATAATATTTGTTTGATTCATGCTTATTATGTTTGTGTCTCAATCAATCATGTTTTCAATTAATATCAAGTCTGTATTTTGTTCATACGTGATTGAAATGCACTAGAATTAGATGAGCGATCCTAACCAAATGACAGTTAGTGGACACATAATTGAAATGTGCATGCTTAATTTAGATCCTAACCCGATTAAATTGCAAGTTGCATAACAACTCTAACCAAGCTCTGTTATCTGCATAGTTTTTAGATTTGTGTGATTAAACTGTTTCAAACCTAACACATCCCTGTTACCTCACATGAATGCTAAGAAACCCTTATTAAATAAGGATTAGTAAAATGTGTATTTGCTAAGTAAAGGATTCCGAACGGACCTAATGTGGTTCCCAAACTCATGAAGGGTCAAGTTACCATGAATTGTTTTTCCGAATGTTATTAAGCATGTTGGTAATAAATTGAATTTAATTAAAGTAATTGTCCTAGTTTATTTATGTTGTAATTGATGTGAATTGTGTTTAATCTTTGCTAAAATATAATCATTCATATAGTTTGCATTAGGGATCATTTGCATTTAGTTTATTATATTTAATTTTTCAGTCATCAACTTATATTGTGTCTTTAATTCACCAAGTTGTTAATATAATTTTACAATTAATTGATTAAGCATATATACAATCCCTGTGGAGACGATAACTTGATACTTACTTATTACTTGATAACGACTGTGTATACTTGCACAAACCTACACGTTACAACTATTCACGGTAGAGAAATAATTATTAAAAGTTCATTATGTTTTATAGTTCAAACACTTCTGAAAGGGATAGGGAGATGGTTTTGCAAATTATGGGGGTTTGGTGTTCAACTGATCCAAAAAAAGTGCTTAGGTTTGCCGAATATGGTAGGGCAAAGGAAGAAGCTGTTGTTCCAAATATTGAAGGACCATCTTAAGAAAATAATTGACAGTTGGAGTACAAGACTGTTGTCCCAATGAGGGAAAGAGGTTTTCATTAAGGTCATTTTGCAGGCTATTTCAACGTATTCAATAGCTTGTTACCAAATTCATTTTGTGGGGAGTTATAACGTATAATAATAAGATTTTGGTGACAAAAAAGTCATGAAAGGCGAGGAATCTAATGGTGTGAGTGAAATCAGTTATGCGAGTTGAAAGAAAATAAGGGTTTGGGTTTTAAATATTTCGTAAAATTTAATTTAGCTTTGTTAGCAAAATAGGGTTAACAACTTATTAATTATCTTAATTCGTTGTTAGCTCGTGTTTTAAAGCTAAATACTACCTGGATTCTGATTTTTTAAATGCCAGATTGAGGAGTTTAAGTTCTTATACCTAGCAAAGTATGTGGGAGGCGATGAGCCTTTTACAAGATGGTTTATGTTGGAGGGTTGAGGGTTGGAACTTGAGTGAAAATTTCGGTGTTTGAGGATGTGTGGTTACCAAGGGCAGTTAACTACAAGGTGGGAGATAATGTTTGTAATTTTGCAACCACAATGGTTTCAGATTTAATAGATAATAATTCTAGAGAGTGGAAAGTGGATGTGGTAAAGAATACCCATACTCATAATGATGCTGCCAGAATCTTTCGAGTCCCTTTAGCAAAAGAGGCGCACGATGATCTGTTGGTATGGAGAGGGGAACCAACATGGGAGTTCTTAGTGCGGAGTGTGTACAAGATGCTTTTAAAAGGTACTACAGATTCTACTGTTAATTACATCTAGAATGATTTCAGGGAATTTTGCAAGAAAAACATGGAGTTTAGATCTACCTACTAAACAAAAAAAATTACAATTTGAAAAATTTTCAAGATCTTTTAGCCTACTCTAAGTAATTTGTATTACAAAAAGACTAGTTGCCAGTGCAGTATGTCCCAAATGTGTCGATGTTGTGGAGAGCTTAGAGCATGTATTTCAAGAGTTCTCTATATCAATGGAAATTTGGCAAAATTTGAATATTGTTTGGCCCTTGATAGTTCAGTAAACTAATGTCGTCTTCTGTATTTGTACGATATGGGTAATCTGGACAAAAAGGAATAAGCTGCTGCATGAGGGGGAAAGAACATCTGGAAAAGCCATTGCTTATTTCATTTTTGGTCATATTCAAGAGCTTGATGGGTTAGGGGAAAAGTTACTTAAAAGGGGGATCTGTGACTACGTAGTGGAGTCTTTCGGAAGGGCTGTGCTTTAGGGTTGATTTTGATGCGGCTTTCGACAACCAACATAATAGATTTGGTTCGGTTTTGGTGATCAGAGACACCAATAAAGGGGTTCTGGTTTCGAAATCAGTACTGAATAGAAATGTATCGTCAGCGTTTGCGGTCGAAGCTCTCGCATGTGCTTAAGTGGTGCACATGGGGCTGGAAATGGGTTTGCTGTTTGTGGTGATTGAGGGCGATGCATTTTTAATTATATACGAGACATTCAGCAGTACAAAAGGGATTTTTAGAGCATTTGTTTCAAATATACACCAAGGATGGCAAACTAGGAGGCTAATAAGATAGCTAAAGAAAGCTTAAAGGAAGGGGAGTAGGTTTGAGAGTCGGATTAAGATTCTTAAATGATTCTCGAATCGTGGAAGAGGACAATGATGATGGAGAGAGTTGGTAGGGGAAAATCAATTAGTTTCTCTCAAGAACTGGAATCAACAGGTTAACAGAAATGAATGATCTAGAATACTTAGTGGGTGACAATTCAAATTTGGTTGGGTTAGACTTCTATCTTTTATGTTTTTCTTTTCTCTTATATTGAAAACGGATTGGGGCCAGCAGTGCAGGCTTCAGCCTCGTTTTTGGTTTTGTTCTTCTTAGTTTTAATAATAAAGTCTAGTTTGATTTCTTTCAATTTTTTTGTTATTTTATTTAAACTTTAAATTTAAATTTAATTTTTATATAAAAATATTATTCTGAAATTGATTTTAATTATATTTTTAAAAAGAATTAAATTAAATTATTAAATTATAATTTTATAATGTAACACCTAAAATCCGTTACCATCATCGGTTAGGGTTCCTGGGGTCTTCTGATCATCTATCGCAATTTATCTTTCAATTTTATATCCTTTTAATCATATTTAATAAAATAATACATCATGCACGACCAAAAGTCATTAAACGAATATCAACAAAATGCAAAAAGGGCAAAAATGTTATTTCCACTATTTTGGAGACTTCTACCGGTACCTATTGGATAAGTATCGGTAGTTGTCAAGTCAGTAAACAATTCAAAAAACAGTGCAGACCGTGTTCGCATACTATTTATGAAATAGCGTACAGGGAATACACGGTCTGGACCCACGGGCGTGCTCAAGACTGTGTGAGCATATTGACTTGGAACACATGGGTGGGACACAAGGTCGTGTGCCAAACCGTGTGCACATACTATTTTAACTGTTTAGGTACAATGACTATACAGGCTAGAAACACGGGTGTGTTCCGAGGTGTGTGTCACACACAAACGCACACAAGGCCATGGGCCAGATTGTGTGCAGTGCAATTCCAAGTGTAAATACGGCATAATGAGACCATAGGTCAACCGTAGAGCGTGTATGACCTAACCTGATCTTTGGAAACTGTTAGACATGGTTACTACTTGAAATCTAAAAATAGATTGGATAATGAATGAACTACTATGATGAAACAAACTGTTTTGATGAACCTTCCACCTGGGAAGTATACTGAATTGGCAGTGACACTATAAACACTGCAATGTTATACTGAACCGGCAGTGACACTATAAACACTGCAATGCTATACTAAACTGGTGGTGACACTGTAAATATCACAATATAATACTAACGTAGTAGTGATGCTGTAACACTACAAAGTTATTACTGATCTGTAACACCACTGTTTCCATGAATTGTATACTTATGTTTGTGAGCTTTATGAGTTACTAGAATACCATATACTAACCAATTGAATGTTGTTTCAGGGTCTTTGCAGACTTGACGGGGAGCTCAATCATCCTAGGACATGTAGGACTAGTCTTCGCTATGTTAAGAACTTAATTAGGAAACTTCGAACTTATGTTGATGTTTTTAACTCGTTGTTAAACATATTGTTATACTTTTATAATATAATTATGTGCGTCTTATCATGGTGTCTTGTCCGACAATGTTATGTCATCTGTAACTTGGTTGATTCTCTTAGACCGGGTTTAGGGTGCTACATTTAGTGATATCAGAGCTAGGTTAAACAACATTCGAACTGTGTAATGAGTCTACTTGTGAAGTTAAAATGTGATTATGCTAGAATAAGAATTGAGAAACTACTTTAGAAAGACCCAGTCTTTGACGCCGTGCTTGTAAGTGTCTCTTGGGACATTCGTACGCATATTGTAATGTGACTAGCTGATTTATGATTGAACTGTTATTAGATAATCTCTGATTGAACTGTTATCTAACGTAAATGTTGGACATATTTTGATTAAAACTGATTTGTGTACTTCTGATATTATAGACACTGTAAGATAAGTTCACGAGGAAGTCATGAAAGATATATGTGAGGGTGTCATGGGCGTCAGGGAAGAGCTCAAGCAAAGTTATCTTTCATGGAATGTATTCCAATCATGGAGACCAGCGAGATTGTTGGTACTCTTATCGTTGAGATGAGCTCTTAGGCTGAGCTGATAGGGGACGATATTGTGTCCAAACCATGCTGCGAGTATTGGAGAGGATCACCCAGACCCGTAGTGGACCAACAGCTCGAGGATTGATTATAGAGAGGCTCCATTCGAACGAAGCTGAGTTATTTTGGGCGTCACTATTGTCGCTCTTACTATAGCTGAATACTTGCTCAAGGCAACTGAGCATATTATGGATGATATAAACTGCACACCAGCATAGAAAATGAGAGGTGCAATATCTCTACTATGAGATGTGGCGTACCAATGATGGTTAACCGTCGAGCAGGGTGCTCAGCCAGGGTTAGTAACCTGGATTACTTTAAGACGACATTTCAGGAAAAGTATGTAGGGGCCAGCTACATTGAAGCCCGTCGTCGGGAGTTCATAAACTTAGAACAAGGTGAGATGTTCATAGCTGAATATGAGGCCAAGTTTCTGAGATTTAATAAATATGCTCGAGCGTTAGTTGTCACTGAGCACGACAAGTGCGTGCAGTTCGAGGAGGGGTTAAGGTATGAGTTGAGGATTTTGATAGCTTCCCAATGGGAGAGAATTTTTGCTTTATTAGTTGACAAGGTCGAAGCTATAGAAGAAGTAAAGCGCACTACGCGCGAGAAGAAAGAACAAGAGAAGGCTCAGAGTAGGGTCAAGAGAGAGATTGGATCTACTGGTACTGTTCTACGCCCTAAGAAGCAGGCAAGACCTGATGGACCATTATGGGTTGAGGCATTAGTGGGCTCCAATGTGGTGGCACGTTGTGACTACTGTGGGAAATGCCACTCGAGAGAGTCTTGTTAGAAGATTGGGGCATGTCTTAGATGCAAATCGCTAGAGCACAAGGTGTGAGAGTGTCCCCTACGACCTGATCAGATTCCAGCTCTGACATCGGTTATAGTTGCAAGAACTATGCACTCTTCGAGAGTGATACCGCAACCGACTAGATGTCGTGGTTTTGGTAGAGTCGACAATAGTAGTGGAAGGAGTAAAGGAGCATCGTACAAAAGTGCAACTTAGACTAAAGCTCAATAGCCTGTTCTTGTCTATGCGGCTCGCTGTCGCGAGGAAAAGGATGACGCTGATGTGATTACGGGTACAATTTATATTCATATTGTACCTTACTATGTTTTAATTGATATCGGTTTAACTCATTCCTACATTGCTAGTACTGTATATGTGAAACTAAATGTGTTGGTTGAGTATACTACTAGTGTAGTCTCTGTGATTAGTCCTTTAGGACAATTTGTTCGGATTGACATGGTTTCTAAACAAGTGCCATTGGAGATTTAGGGAGTCGTGTTTCCAACTAATTTGATGAAGCTCCTATTCGGGGAGTTTGATCTGATTTTGGGTGTGGATTGGTTGGTTGAGCATCGAGTTAGTCTAGAATGTGCATCAATGAGGCTCATTCTAAGAACAGAAGCAGGTGAGGAGATAGGAATAATTAGGGAGCATCGAGATTGCTTGTCTAATGTAATTTCTGCTCTTGTAGCTAAGAAATTGGTAAGAAAAGGGTGTAAGGCATAACTTGTTTGTATTTGTGGTTCTGCACTGGCTAATTAATTGTTAGTGATATTTGGATGGTTAGCGACTTTTTGAATATTTTTCCTGATGAGTTACCTAGGGTTTCACTAACACGAGAGGTGGAAATTGGAATTAACTTGTTACCAAGCACTGCACCAATATCCCTTACACTCTATCACATAGCACCAAAAGAACTCATGAAATTAAAGACCAAGGGTTTACACAACCGAGTGTGTCTCTGTGGGTAGCACCCATACTGTTTGTTTAAAAGAAAGAAGGTACGATGAGAATGTGCATCGATTAGCGTTAGAGGAATAAGCTGACAATCAAGAACAAGTATCCTTTGCCAAGGATTGATGATCTATCTGAACAATTTCGCAAGGCTTCGATGTTTTCAAAAATAGACCTTTGGTTTGGTTATCACCAGCTTAAGGTTAGGGATGAGGATGTGCACAAGACAGCTTTCAGGACACGTTACGGCCATTATTAGTTCTTGATTATGCCGTTCGGTCTAACGAATGCATCAGTGATGTTCATGGACTTGATGAATCGTGTGTTCTAATTGAACTTGGTTCGGTTTGTCGTAGTCTTCATCGACGACATCCTGATCTACACTAAAATCGAAACTGAACATGATGAGCATCTATGAATTGTACTGCAGACACTTCGCAAGAAGAAACTGTACATGAAGTTTAGCAAGTGTGAATTTTTGTTATCCAAAGTTTCGTTTCTGGGACATGAGTTACTATTGGAGGGATCCGAGTCGGTCCTAAGAAAATTAAGGTCGTGGTTGAGTGAAAATAACCAAAGAATGTATCTAAACTTCGAAGTTTCCTTAGGTTAGTGAGTTACTACCGAAGGTTTGTCGAGGGATTCTCCCTCATAGTTTCACCTCTGATTAAACTCCTACGTAAGGGTGTTCCATTCAAGTGGTCTGAGGAGCACTAGTCGAGCTTTGAAAAGCTCAAATCTGTTTTGACACAAGCTCTGATGTTGGTCCAGCCAAAAGTGGGTAAGAAGTTTTGGTTTACAATGATGCGTCACTCATTGGCTTGGGTTGTGTGTTTATGTAGGACGGTAAAGTGGTAGCGTACACGTCTTAACAGCTTAATATGCATGAGGGTAATTACCCTACCCATGCTCTTGAGTTGACTGTAGTCGTGTTTGTATTAAAAATCCATAGATATTACCTCTACAGAGAGACGTGTATGATTTATACGGATCATAAAAGTCTTAAATACCTATTAACTCAGAAAGAGTTAAATCTCAGACAATGTAGATGGGTTGAGTTACTCAAGGATTATGATTGTACCATAGAATATCTCTCTGGAAAAGCTAATGTTGTAGTTGATGCTCTTAGTCACAGGGCGATGACTAAATTGCGAGTACTGTTTTCTCGATTAAGTATAAAGGATGATGGTAGTTTGATGGCTGAACTTTAGTTGAAACTGAATTGGATTGAACAAATCTGAGTAAAGCAGATGCAAGATGAATCTTTGGTTCAGCATCTGCGTCTGATTGAATCGGGTTGCAATACCGAATTTTGGTTTAACAGTGATGGAGTTTTATGTTTCAAGGGTTGTGCTTTTGTACCTAAGGACCCAGAACTTAGATTATCGATATTACAGAAAGCGCATAATAGTCCTTTTGCAATGCACCCGAGTGGGAATAAGATGTATCATTGTTTACGCAAGTTGTATTAGTAGCCTGGGTTGAAACGAAAGGTGACTACCTTCGTTTCGCATTGCTTGACTTGTCAAAAGGTTAAAGCAGAACATCAGTTACCATTGGGATTATTGCAACCAGTTAAAATTCTTCAGTGAAAATGGGAACGAGTGACAATGGACTTCGACAGTGGGCTGCCCCTAATGCCTACTAAGAAAGACTTTGTATGGGTTATTATTGACCGATTAACCAAATCAACTTATTCCTTATCAATTCAAACTAATTACCACATTGCAAAAGCTAGCTAAGTTGTCTGTAGCTAAGATTGTTACGCTACACAGAGTTCTGATTTCTATTATTTCAGATCGAGATCCACATTTTACTTCTCGTTTATGTAAGAAACTACATGAAGCGTTGGGCACGCGATTGGATTTCAGTACAGCGTGTCATCCTCAAACGAATGGTTAGGTAGAGTGGGTCATTCAAATTTTGGATGATATGCTCCGAAGTTGTGCAATCGACTTTAAGGGTAGTTGAGAGGATCATCCACCGTTAGCTAGTTCACATACAACTACAGTTTCCAATCTAATATCCAAATGGCACCTTACGAGGCTCTATACAGTCATAAGTTTCAGACTCCCTTGTGTTGGACTGAGTTAGGGGAAAGACGGGTACTGCACCCTGAATTGGTACTTAAGACTGAAAATACTGTTAAACTGATCCGAGATCGACTGAAAGCAGCCTTTGATCGAAAAAAGTCCTATGCGGACTTAAAGCAGAAAGATATAGTATATTCTATAAGTGATCAAGTATTTCTAAAAGTTTCACCGTTGAAAAAGGTCCTTCGTTTTGGATGAAAGGGTAAATTGAGTTCGAGATTCATCGACCCATATCGGATCGTGAAGCGAGTTGGACTAGTGGTGTACCAGCTCGGATTATCTCCTGAACTTGACCGCATTCATGACTTGTTTCATGTTTCAATGTTACGAAGGTATCAGTCTGACCCTTCTCATATCTTTTTTATAGAAGAGATAAAGGTAAGATCAAATTTAAACTTTATGAAGGAACCAATACAAATCCTTGATCGAGACGTTAAGGTTTTACGAAGGAAAACTATACCACTGGTTAAGGTTCTATGGTAAAATCACGGTAGGGAGGAAGCCACTTAGGAACCTAAAGATTCGATTCATTAACAGTACCCACATTTATTCGATTTAGGTAAATTTGAAGGACAAAATTTCTTTTTAGTGGGAGAGAGTTGTAACGCCCTAAATTTTTAACTTTTTTCTTGTAAAGCATGTCACTAAAACTGTCTCTGTTATTATGGTTTATGTGCTTTAGTTATTTATTTGGAAATGAGGTTCGAGTCGTAACTTTTGTAAAATTCTATAATTTTCCTTTTGTTGAAACCGAGACCTTGAATGTGTTATATAGGTTAGTTCCTATTCGTCTAGTTTCAACGATGAGCCTAGTGGTTCAATGGCCAGGTAATCTGATTATTCATGGGTCACGTGTTCGAGTCTCAATGTAAGTGAAAAGTGTATTTTTATTTGCTTCCCTTCGTTAAATGGAAGTTATGCACTTATGTTATTTTAAAAGTTGAAGAACGCCCTTCATATTCTTCTTTTTACATTTTATCATTTTACTTTCCCTCTTTTTGAGTTTTAAAGAATGCGGTGACTTGTGCCTAAATTGGAGAAATTGTTTTGCTTGAGTGATTGGAAATACCATCGGGGAGTTATCTGTTTTATTATTGCGAAGTAAGGTTCTATTTCGTAAACTAATTAGAATTTTGTAATGTGTTTCTGAACTTGGTTGAGGTTACTTGAATTGTTTAAATGGTTGTTTATGAGTTGAAATGGTTTTCTTTAGGCGATGATCATTCTGTTGACGACATTTCGACACTTTAGATCATAGAACTCGGTGCTAAGTTAAGCACAGTTTGGAAATGAGTTGGATTTTTGGTTGAAGTAGTTGGAATGGTTTTGAGCATAGTTACCAAATATTAAATGGTTGATTGATTTGATTAAGTGATTCATTGTTTAGGCTTCGGTTAGGAGTAGGAATGCTTAAGGTAACTTCGTAACAGGTAGAGTATGAGTTTACCCTTGAGTTTATTGTCATTTTCTCTAAAATTAGCCAGGTTTGCTGCTGTTCGATGGCACACGAGCTAGCATAAGAACCACACAGGCTAAACCCACTGTCGTGTGACAAACCGTGTATACATTCTGACTTGGAACACACGGTATGGGCACACGGGCATATGTTAGACCGTGTGTGCATACAGTTTTGTGTGTTCAGGTACAATGACTACACAAACTATTTTATATGTTGTGTCACACACGAATGCGCACATGGCCCTGGGCCAAACCGTGTGCAGTACGATTCCAAGTGTAAATACAACAAAATGGGACCATAGATCAATCGTAGAGCTTGTATGACCTAATCAGATCTTTGGAAACTATTAGGCGTGGTTAGTACGTAAAATCCGAAAATTGATTGGTAATGAATGAACTGCTATGATGAAACGAACTGTTATGATAAACCTTCCGCCTCGAAAGTATACTGAATAGGTAGTGACACTGTAAACACTGCAAAGCTATACTGAACTGGCAAAGACATTGTAAACACTTCAATGCTATACTGAACTGACAGTGACACTGTAAACACTGCAATGTTATAATGAACTGGCAATGACATTATAAACAATGCAATGCTATACTGAACTGGCGGTGACACTGTAAACATCACAATACAATACTAATGTAGTAGTGATACTGTAACACTACGAAGTTATTACCGATCTACAACACCACTATTTCTATGCATTGTATACTTATGATTATGAGCTTTATAAGTTATCAAAATACCATATGCTGGCCAATTGAATGTTGTTTTAGGGTCTTCATAGACTTGACGGCAAGCAGACGAGGAGCTTGGTCATCCTAGGACATGTAGGACTAGTCTTCACTATGTTAAGAACTTAATTAGGGAACTTTGAACTTATGTTGATGTTTTTAACACCTTGTTGAACATATTGTTATACTTTTATAATATAATTATGTGCGTGCTATCACGGTGTCTTGTTCTATAATGCTGTGTCGTCCGTGACTTAGCTGATTCTTCTAGGTCGGGTTTAAGGTTTTACATTTAGTGATATAAGAGCCAAGTTAAACAACACTCGAACTGTGTAATGGGTCTACTGGTGAAGTTAAAATGTGATTATGCTAGAATAGGAACTGAGAAACTGCTTTAGAAAGTTCGAATCTCCGACGCTGCGCTTGCTCCATCAGCTCACCCTCCTCCAATGTCAAGCTTCTATGCTAGCTTGCTTGAAGATTTGAGAGATTTTTGGATTTAAATTCTTCACTCCTTGATATTTACTTCCTTCTTCTTTCCTCTATTTATAAGCTCAAGAAATTGCAGATTTTCTCCATTCTCAGATCCAACAACTTTGTACAACTATAAAAGTTTGTTATTGACAACTATGCAAATCTGATTTGTTTACTGGACTGTTGCAGAATGTCGGCGCGAGATAATTTGCCGCATTCTGAATGCTTTCTAGCTTCAACTTTTAAAATAACTTAAGTGCATAACTTTCATTTAACGAAGGAAAGCAAATAAGAATATACTTCCCACTTACATTAAGACTCGAACACGCAACCCATGAATAACCAAACAGATACCTGACCATTGAACCACTAGTCTCATCGTTGAAACTAAATCGCACAGAAACTAACTTATATCACACATTCAAGGCCTTGATTTAACCATAAGGAAAATTATATAATTTTGCAAAAGTTACTACTCGAACCTCATTTCCAGATAAATAGTTAAAGCACATAAACCACAATAATAAAGACAGTTTCAGTGACATACTTCACAAGGAAGAAGTTAAAAATTCGAGGCGTTACAACTCTCTCCCCCTAAAAAAAAATTATTCCTCGAAATTTACCTAAATCGAATAAATGTGGGTACTATTGATGAATCAAATCTTCAGGTTCCCAGGTGGCTTCCTCCTTGCCGTGATTTCACCATAGAACCTTAACCAGTGGTATAGTTTTCCTTCGTAAAACCTTAACGTCTCAATCAAGGATCTGTATTGGTTCCCCCTCGATTGTTAAATTCGGTCCTACCTCTATCTCTTCTACTGGAACGATGTGAGAAGGGTCAAATCGATATCTTTGTAATGTTGAAACATGAAACACGTCATGAATACGATTAAGTTCAGGAGGTAATTTGAGTTGGTACGCCACTGGTCCAACCCGCCTCATGATCCGATATGGGCCGATGAATCTCGGACTCAATTTACCCTTTCATCCAAAACGAAGGACCTTCTTTCACGATGAAACTTTTAGAAATACATGATCATCAACAAAATATTCTATATCTTTTTGCTTTAAGTTTGTATAGGACTTTTTCGGTCAAAGGCTACTTTCAATCGATCTCGAATCAATTTAATAGTATTTTTAGTCTTAGACACCAATTCAAGGCCTAGTACCCGTCTTTCCCCTAACTCAGTCCAACATAAGGGAGTCCGGTACTTACGACCGTATAGAGCCTCGTAAGGTGCTAATTGGATACTAGATTGGAAGTTGTTATTGTATGCGAACTCAACTAACGACAGATGATCCTCCCAACTGCCTCTAAAGTCGATTGCAAAACTTCGAAGGATATCTTCCAAAATCTGAATGACTCGCTCTGATTGACCATCCGTTTGAGGATGATACACAGTACTTAAATCCAATCACGTGCCCAACGCTTCATGTAGTTTCTTCCAAAAACGAGAAGCAAAACGTGGATCTCGATCCAAAATAATCAAAATCGAAACTTCGTGTAGCATAACAATCTCAGCTACATACAACTTAGCTAGCTTCTACAGTGGGTAATCGGTCTGAATTGGTAGGAAATGAGCTAACTTGGTTAATCAGTCAATAATAACCCATACGGAGTCTTTCTTAGTAGGCGTTAGGGGCAGCCCACTAACGAAGTCCTTGTCACCCGTTCTCATTTCCACTAAGCAATGTAAAACGAAGGTAGTCACCTCCTGTTTCAACCCAAGCCACCAATACGACTCGCGTAAACCGCGATACATCTTATTCCCACCTAGTTGTATTACGAAAAGACTATTATGTGCTTTCTTGTAATATCGATAATCTCAGTTTTGAGTCCTTAGGTACAAAAACATAGCCTTTGAAACATAAAACTCCATCACTGTTCAACCTAAATCCGGTCTCGCAACCTGATTCAATCATACACAGACACTGAACCAGAGATTCATCTTGCATCTGCTTCACTCGAATCTGGTCAATGCAATTCGATTTTAACTAAAGTTTAACCATCTAAATACCATCATCCCTTATACTTAATCTAGCAAACAGTGCTCCCAATTCAGTTATCACCCAAGAACTAAGAGTGTCAACTACAACATTAACTTTGCTAGAGTGATATTCTATGGTACAATCATAATCCTTGAGGAACTCAACCCATCTACACTGTCTGAGATCCAACTCTTTCTAAGTTAATAGGTACTTTAGACTTTTATGATCTGTATAGATCGTACACCTATCTCCATAGAGGTATTGTCTCCAGATTTTTAATGCAAACACGACTGCAGCAAACTCAAGATCATGGGTAAGGTAATTACCCTTATGCGTCTTAAGCTATCGAGACGTGTACGCTACCACTTTGATGTCTTGCATCAACACACAACCCAAGCCAACGTGTGACATCACTATAGACCAGAAACTCCTTACCCACTTCTGGCTGGACCAACACCTAATCTTGTGTCAAAAAAAAATTGAGCTTCTCAAAACTCGACTGGTGCTCCTCAGACCACTTGAATGGAACACCCTTACGTAGGAGTTTAGTTAGAGGTGAAGCTAGGAGGGAGAATCCCTCGACAAACCTTCAGTAGCAACTCGCTAACCCAAGGAAACTCCAAAGTTCAGATACATTCTTCAGTTGTTTCCACTCAACCAAAACCTCAATTTTCTTAGGATCGACTTAGATCCCTCCGGTAGTAACTACGTGTCCTAGAAACGAAACTTTGGATAACTAGAATTCACATTTGCTGAACTTTGCGTATAGTTTCTTCTCACAAAGTGTCTGCAGTACAATTCGTAGATGCTCATCATGTTCAATTTCGATTTTAGAGTAAATCAGGATATCCTCGTTAAAGATTACGACAAATCAATCCAAGTACGGTTGGAACATGAGTTCATAAAGTCCATGAACACCGCTGGCGCATTCGTTATACCGAACGACATAACCAATAACTCATAATGGCAGTAACGTGTCCTGAAAAATGTCTTGTGCACATCCTCACCCTTAACCTTAAGCTAGTGATAACCAAACCGAATGTCTATTTTTGAAAATACCGAAGCCTTGTAGAATTGATCAAATAAATCATCAATAATCGGCAAAGGATACTTGTTCTTGATTGTCAACTTATTCAACTGAAGGTAATCGACGTACATTCTCATCATATCATCCTTTTTCATAAACAGTACATGTGCTCCCCATGTAACACCCAAATCCCATACACCATCGTCGATTAGGATTTTGGTGTCTACTATTCATTTTATACCATTCATCTTTTACAAATATCCGACCATTTTCATCTTTATTCAAGACAACTATCAATTTTCACTAATTAAAACAATATCTATACAAAACATAATTTTATCAAGGGTACAAATGGTATTTCCAACATTTTAGGGGACTTCTACCGGTACCTGATGGTTAAGTATCGGTAGTAGTCAATTCAATGAACAATTTAGAACTATGTAGATTTCTACCGATACTTTTACTAATTCTAGCGATACAAGTATAATTTCTACCGATACAAGTCATGCAACTATCGATACCAAAAACTCCAAAGAGCAAAAATCCACACCCTATAACTTCTACCGATACAAGCTTACATACTATCGATACATCAGTAACATGAACTATCGATACTCGCAATTCAACTACCGATACAATCCAAGTCAGTGTACAATCTCTCTCCTACCCTGCACTTCTACCGAAACATAAATGAACTCTACCGAAACAAGTATGCATAATTCAATGAATCATGCTTAAACTCTAGTTTATCAACCACTCATCATTTCATAACTTCAAAATACAACATGCTAATACATTGCACATACTTTTAAAACATCTCACACACTTCACAAGATATGAATATCTCATTGAACTAGCATACAAGATTATGGTCAACATTCAACTAAAATTCATATTAAGGAATTTCATAATCTCATACAAGTAGTGCAAAAGATAACTTCATCCTAGTACATGCCATATTAATCGAGTGATGTAAAAGTCTACCGAACAACTCCGGGATAGTGTGATGCTTCAAGATGATCCGATCTCCGAACAACAAAAGTAAATCTTCAAAACAAATGCAAATACACAGGTAAGCACTTTAAGGCTTAGTAAGTACATAAAGTTAAATAGATTTAACGAAATTTAAGAGTTGTAAAAATCTAATTAACTGAATGAAACATTGTTTAGATCTGGGTAGGTTTACTCGCATTTGTGACTCACGATGACACAAAGTCATCAGACCCTTGTTCCGCATTGGAACTCATTTCATTTAATACTCACGATGACATATAGTCATCGGACCCCTTGTTCCGTATAGGAATTCATATACTCACGATGACACTGAGTCATCAGACCTTTAATTCGTCATGGATTCATTTACTCACGATGACACTTAGTCATCGAACCTTTAATCCGTAAAGGATTCATTTACTCACGATGACACTTAGTCATCGATCCTTTAATCTGTAAGGGATTCATTTACTCACAATGACACTTAGTTATCAAACTCTTTCATTTATAGCTCGAACCCGTTTATCTTCTATATTTCATTCACACTCGTCTTCCATAATTTTGATTATCATTTCATCTCACTGCAATAGTCATATTACAAGAATAAGCAATTTAAGTTAGAATTTAACCATACGAACTTACCGGACTAGATTGCGGTTATGAATGGATTTCAAGGATTACTCCGCTAATTTTCATTTTCCTCGATCCGTGGCACGGTCGTAGTCTACATTCACAAATCATTCCATTTCTTACATTAAATCACACCACCAATTCATTTAACACAATATAGTCCTTTTGGTAAAATTACGATTTTACCCCTAATAGTTTCCTTTTATTCAATATGGTCCTTTCAACACAAAACATGCAAAAAAACCATTCTCACACACAACTAACCATAACTGAATTCTCTTAAGTATCTATTCAACCCATTAACACATTTATTTACAAAACAATACATGTAATTTCACCATTTTCACACTTTAGTCCTTAAATCCTAATTTCATCAAAAATCACTTTACAAAAAGATTTAACCCAAGTATCAAACACTCAAATATATCAAAAGCTTTCAAGAAAAAGAATTTCAACAATGAAAAGTTTTCTAACATTTGACAGATTCTCAAATCAGTCCTTGCATAAGCTAGATTAAGCTGATACGGACTCAAAAACATAAAAATTACTAAAAACGATCAAGGTTTGCTTACCTAAATCAAAGCTCAAAGATTGGATTGAAAACCCTAAGTTTTCCCCCTTTAGTACCATGTGAAGAAGAAAGAAAAAAGAAAATGCGATGAAATTCTCAATTTCTTTCTTTTAACTTCATATATATATAAATGGTAATTTTATAATTATTGAGACTTTTATCATTAAGTTTTAATTAAACATTTTTAACCTTTATTAAATTTATTTACTCTAAATTTAACCCATACCAATCCACTAACTTATATTCCTTGGTTAATTTACTTATTAAGTCCTTTTAATGTAACAACTATACCTTTATCCTTTTTTATAATTTAGTCTTTTCTATTCAGTTAACTATCTAATCAATGATATTTTCGAATCATAATTCATAAGATGAATATATCACCAAAAATATTTAAAATGAATAATTTTACGACTCGACTCATCAGAGTTGTGGTATCGAAACTACTGTTTCCGACACCACTAAAAATCGGGCTGTTACACCCCACGAAGAAACACCCGGTTGTGTAAACCCTCTGTCAAGAAGTTCCTAGAATTGTGCTCTTAATTTCGTGAGTTCTTTCGATCCTATGTGATAGGGTGCAATAGACACCGCTACAGTACTTGGTAATAAGTCAATTCCAAATTCCACCTCTCGTGTTAGCGTAACCCCCCGTAATTCATAAGTAAAAACATCCGTAAAATCCCTAACCGTCTGAATATCACTAACAATTAACTTAGCCAGTGCAGAACCAAGGATATAGGCGAGATATGCCAAACACCCTTCTCTTACATGTTTCTCAACCAAAAGAGCGGAGATTACATTAGGCAAGTAATCTCGGCGCTCATTAATCATCACTATCTCTTCACCTACTTCTGTTCTTAGAATGACCTTCTTGGATGCATAGTCCATACTAACTCGATGCTTAACCAACCAATCCATACCCAGAATCAGATCAAACTCCCCAAATGAGAGCTCCAACAAATTAGTCGAAAACATGACTCCTTGAATCTTCAATGGCACTTGTTTAAAAACCTTGTCAACCTAAACAAATTGTCTTAGATGACTAATCACAAGAGTCTACACTAGTACAATACTTAACCAACACATTCAGTTTCACAGATATAATACTAGCAGTATGGGAATGAGTTGAACCAGTATCAATTAACGCATAGTAAGGTACAGTATGAATACAATACGTACCCGCAATCACATCATCGTCATCCTTATTCTCGCGACAGCAAGTCGTATAGACAAGAGCAGGCTGTTGAGCCTTAGTCTTAGTCGCATCTCCATCTGGTGCTCCTCTACCTCGTCCAATACTACTTCGGATATACCAAAACCACAACCTTTAGTCGGCTGCAGTATTATTCTCGGAGACTGCACAATGCTTGTAACTATAACTGGTGCTAGAGCTGGTATCTAGTCAGGTCGCTGGGGACACTCGCGCACCTTTTGCTCTAGCGACCCGCATAAAAGACATGCCCTGTCTTTTTCTAACACTCACCCAGGTGGCATCTCCCACAGTAGTCACAGTGTGCCATCGCGCTAGAGCCCACCGATGTCTCAACCCTCCATGGTCCATGATGGTATTACAAATGACATATATTTTCTCCCTAAATTTGGGTATTAATTGTCTCTTTTGTATCTTATTTTGCATGCATCATAAGCATTTCATACTTAGTTTTTAAATTTTCTAACTCATTGCTAGTTGGTTTAAATTCTTGTTATTTTTACCTCTTTTTGTACTAATGTCACCGCAATCAGTCGATATATTGTGCCTTAGAATTGTCCGCGCAGGAATCAACGCAGGAGCGTAATTATGGAAGAAGAATGCAACCACAAGTAAAGCTTGGAATTGCGACCAGCGATGTCGATGCAATTAATTTGAACCTCAAATAAGTAGTCTCAAGCTGAATTAACATCTGGAAGCACCAATGCAGGAATATCACAGTTGTCACCGCAATTATGATTTCAGATTGTGCATTGTAGTGCAGCGACAATCTGCAGATTTATGAAGAACACACCGGATCTGCTTGAGTGTACAGCTGGAATTTAACTAACTTTGACAGCTATCATTAGATCTGAATCTAAGAATAGATGAGGTCTACCATTCTTGAAGCTAGAAAGCATTTAGAGTTATGGCCACAAGTTGGTCTAAAAATGCGGCAAATTGTCGGCGCAATTTGTTAATTGCACTTACATTCTGCAACAGTCCAGTAAACAAATCAAATCTACATAGCTGCCAATAACAAACTTTTACAGCTATACAAAGTTGTTGGATCTGAGAATGGAGAAAATCTACAATTTCTTCAACTTATAAATAGAGAAAAGAAGAATGAGATAAATATCAAGGAGTGAAGAATTTAAATCCAAAAATCTCTCAAATCTTCAAGCCAAGCTACCATGGAAGCTTGATGTCGGAGTAGGGTAAGCTGATGGAGCAAGTGTGCAGCAACTTCTAACGAGGAGTGCTTGGTGCTAGGCAAGAGGAATAATTAGGGAGTAAGCCTAGTAGTCTAGAGATAGTAAGCTTCGTTGTACTCATTAATTCGTCTTAAACGATGATGAATTCTGATGATGTTAAATGAATACGAGAGTATCTTTTAATGTTATATCATTTTGATTCTTACTTTACACTACTTATTTGTTTATTCTTGGATTTAACCGCTTTAAACACAAAAGTGAAATTGCAATACACCGACATTGAGAGATGTAGTGACAGGTTAGATTAAAAAGTGGGTTAGGCGAGAGCTGCTAAGGACTGGGATAGACTCTAGTTACTTGTTCTTGGATACACATCATTGCTCGCACCGAGAGGTGGAGTAGTGTATTTGAGTCAAGATTAAGTATGGAGCTATTATGGGTAAGAACTCAAACGAACTTCATTGCAGTGACATTCCATCTATATTTTACCTTGTCAGCGCATCCAGTGTTGTTACTTACCGATGTCAGTGATCCACTCCAATTCTTCACACTTAATCACACCTTTACTTTTATGCATTTAAATTCTCAACACTTCAACAAAACTTTGATTTACTATCAGTTGCTCTGACAATTAACTTTTATAATTGCGTTGAAATTCTTGATTATTTTAGTGTGCAGAATTAACGAATTCCACTGACATTTGTACTTACATTACATTTAATTTCAGTATTGATTGCTCCGACATTTAGACATCAAGAACCCATTCCTCATGGGATCGGTATCCAATAGATTTATCTATCAACTATACTTGTATCGATGTGTGTACGCTTGCACAATCGTGTGTCGTAAAAACACTTATTAAGTTTTGACACCGTTACCAGGGAATGACGTTTGTTTGATGTTTATTTTTATCGTTGTATTTTTTATTTATTATCTAAATTTTATTTGTCACTAACTTGTTTCCTTTCTATTGTTTACTTTTACATTTTTTAGTTAAATATGGCTAGGAACGAGGTATATAGAACCTTAAGATGTTTGATGAATGATGCTATAGAAATGGAGCTCGATGCCATAAACGTCAATGTATCTTCTTTGACTAATATGAGTAATTCAATGCAGAATGCTACAGCAATTGCAGAATTGAAATTTGCTACGACAAGTTGCGATTACTGTGGAAGTAACCATGAATTTGAAGAATGCCCATCAAATCCAACAAATGTGTACCACATGGGGAATTTTTATGAAAATCCATATTCCAATACTTACACTCCAGAGTGGAAGCAACATCCAAATTTTTGTTGGAACAATCAAGACCCTGGAAATATAGACAATGATGTTAAATCTGAGTGGACATTGCCCAATTATGATCAACCTTTGTCAAGCAAAATATCCAGTAAGATGAAGCATTAGAGTTTTCATCAATTGAAAATTTACTAGGATAATATATTTCCAAGATTGAATCTGTGCTTCAGAGTGAAAATGAATCCATACGAGTTCTAGAATATCAATTTGGCTAGATTGTAGGTGCAATAAATTTGCGACCACAAGAAACTTTGTTGATGGATATTGAAAATTCGATATCACAAGGGCAAGATCATGATGAGGAAATCATTCCTAAAAGTGAAACTCAACTAAATGAAGTTGCCAGAGATACTATAGCAAAAATTCAATTCTCAACAATGGAAAGATGTCAGTGCAATCTGAAACGTAAACTACAGCTGAAGAGGTTAAACAAAATATTACGGCGACAGAATCAGATAACTTTCTTGCCACAAATGGTACAACAAAACAGCCTCAGAAACTTGAAGACACATTGTCAAAGAAGAGAAGATTGTGAGATGTCGAAGCAATCGCACTTCCTGAAGGGTGCACTGTCATAACAATTAAATTGCTCCAAGAATTTAAGGATCCCAAGAGCTTCTCAATACCCTACTCCATTGGTGATCGGTATATTGGAAAGGCATTATGTGATTTCAAAGAAAGCATAATTTTGATGCCTATATCCGTAATTAAGAAGTTACGGAATTGGAAAAAATGCAAGAAAGAGTGGAATTTTTTGGGGACGGTGTGATGAATAAAAGAGTACGAAGCACTTGAGGAATAAGTAAACACCATTGTCGATGCATTAGGATTCCATTGTCAACACATTTTACATTTGTTTTTACCTTTTCACTTTTACTCTTACCTTTTCAATTTTATGCAGGAATAAAAAAAACATCTTTTTGTAGATGCATCACAAGCACAACTTGTCAGAGCATTATATAATGACTCAGCAAAGCTTTTTCAGTAAGATTCGCACCGATTGATTTTCTTCTATCCCCATCCGTTGGATCAAGCAAAAAAGTTATAAACCCTTCTCTGTTTACTTCATGCTTCCCACTCACAATCGCCATTGCTGTTACATTCATCCTCTCAGTATTCTTAAAGTTTTTCTGTAATTGCCTTTTTACTTTTTACACATAGCACTATGGCGACATTAGATCGCATGAGCCTCCTGCATTAAATCTTCAAAACTTGCCACATTGATGTTGGCGTAATTCTCCACAACCAGATTGCTGAAGCTGTCTCTAAGCAGATAGAGATGGTGAGGAGGTGCTAGAGAATAAGAGCCCCCTCAACGACATCTCAATAGAGAGATGACGAGAGGGCAAGAGACACTGATAGTGAAAGAAGTACCCAAGAAGAAGGAGAAGGGGAAGAAGAAGAACAAACAAGAGAATGTGCCCACAGACTCTCAATTGGGAAGAGGTTGGCTGCAATGGAACTAAACATTGATCACATCGACATGCGCCAGATTTGTATTGTCAGTGCATTGAAAGACATGGACTATAGATAAAATCTATTTTATGCATACATAAGAACATGAAACAAATCTAATGTCAATGCATTGAGAAGTCTGAGCCCAAATCCCCTACTAGAGTTCCCTGTCTTCCCACCTATTATTAAGGAAGCTACCTCATCCTCTTACCAACCTACTCTTGATGGTAGGTCGCAACATGTTCCCTCTCCAACAAGAATCCACATTTTAGATGACAAGGAGTACGAGGGGCATTCTAATGCTCTGGAGGATTACTACAGAACTATAGCCAATTTTTCTGAAGAAGAGTTCTCAAATAGCCTTGGGGTTAATATGGCAGAGCGGGCAACTATGGTTGATGAGATGTATACTCCAATTGTATCTATGGGTGTAGACGTAGAGGAAGGCACCAACAAAGACACCTCTGAGCAGGAATAGCCTAAAGAAGGAGAAGCAAAACAAGAAGGCCAGGAGAAGAAGAAGGAAATAGAGGAGAATTTGAGAAGAAGGACCTTGCAGAGAAGTAGGTGGAAAAGCAAGACGATGCCCCAACAAATATCGCTGAGGATATTGTCGAAGCACCCGTAAATGTGAGGGCATCCAATGCAAACGTGGCTCCACCTGAAGCGAGCTAGGCTGAGGCAGTTACTAGCAGTGTAAAAGAGTTCAATCCTCTTACCATTATGCCATATGTGGCATCATTAGCTAAAATCCATCCATCCGAGGTAACTATCGATGAGGCCATCACCTAACCAGCGGAGGAGGAACATTCCGTCGAGTCGGTTGGTTCGAAGGATAAAAAAAAAGAAGAGGTGCTAGGACAAAAAAAAGAAACGTAAAGACAATGACAAGCGCCTAAGGAAGAAAAAGATGAAAAAATAGATGTCGCGACAAATTTAGCTGAGGAATTTGTCACCGCACCTAAACTTGTGGATGCATTATCTGATGATTTGGTGCCACCTAAAGCGAGTCAGGCGGAGGCTGTGATACCTGCTATTGAGGAGCAATCCACAGGTCTGGCCAAGCTAAAGGAACGAAGGAGGAAGTGCACGAAAGGCAAGAAGCAACGTAAGGAGGAATGGAAGCGCAAGAAGAAGAAGAAGACCAATACAGACACATCTTCGGTTGAAGCACACTGAGTTAGTTTTCTTTTTTATTATTATTATTTTATTTTTTAGCACTTAGTTTAATTTTCATGCATATCATGTAGCTGTAGTATAATTGTCCCTGCATTATTAATGTCATTGCATTTTTATTGTCACTGCATCTACATTGGCATTGCATTTCCATATATATATTTATTAATGTTAGTGTATTGGGGACAATGCACACTTTAAGTTTGGGGGAATTTGTGTGAAATGGAAATGCAATTGCACCCACATTTTTTAATTTTACTTGTTTCTTGTGTTAATGAAAATATGCAGAATTTCAACAAAAATGTGCCCACAATTTTTATTTTTATGCGTAAATCTTGATTTGCTTGGAATGCTGATGTGTAAATTGGATGAATGTGAATGAATATTGAGTCCTTCTATTTTTGGATTAATGATGGGACTGCATTAGTAATGAATGGGTAGTATCAATCTTTGAATCTTGAATTAACTTTCCAATTGCAGTGACATTGTATTAATAAAAGACACTCCAATGTCAGTGCATTGTGACTTTTCAAGGGAAAACACTCTGCTGCAGTTTTAGAAAAATCATCTAGCTAAAGGCTGTCATTGCAAGAGTGTGTGTTAGCGCAATTACATATCTCTTGGGGGTTTGTTGCACCTCATCGTTACTTCCCAAGAACAAAGGTAGAGTAATGCATTGACATCTCTCAATCACTTGAAAAAGAAAAATGAGAAAAAAGGGAAAAATGAAAAAGAAAAAAAATTTAAATGCTGTATTGGTTCAAGGAAGATTAGGATTCAGTACATGATTCTAACATTTATGAAGTTGCAGTTTTTAATTATTCATGCCTATAAATTGTTGGTGCATTATTCTATCATGTGAATACAATTTGTACATTAGAATTTCAGAAAATTTAAGTTGTGAGAATATTGATTGCGGTGACATTTTTGCTTGTAACTTTTTTAATTTTTGTTTACTTGAGGACAAGTAAAAACTCAAGTTTGGGGGTGTGATGGTATTACAAATGACATATATTTTCTCCCTAAATTTGGGTATTAATTGTCTCTTTTGTATCTTATTTTGCATGCATCATAAGCATTTCATACTAAGTCTTTATATTTTCTAACTCATTGCTAGTTGGTTTAAATTCTTATTATTTTTACCTCTTTTTGTACTAATGTCGCCACAATCAGTCGATATATTGCGCCTTAGAATTGTCAGCGCAAGAATCAGCCCAGGAGCGCAATTATGGAAGAAGAATGCACGGGTAGGGCGTGTGTCACACACGAACACGCACATGGCCATGGGTTAGACCGTGTACAATGCGATTCCAAGTGTAAATACAACATCATGAGACTGTAAGTCAATTGTAGAGGTTGTATGACCTAATCTAATCTTTGGAAACTATTAGGCATGGTTACTACGTGAAATCCAAAAATGGATTGGATAATAAATGAACTGCTATGATGAAACGAATTGTTATGATGAACCTTTCACCTTGGAAGTATACTGAACTAGCAGTGTCACTGTAAACACTACAATGTTATACTAAACTGGCAGTGACACTATAAACACTACAATGCTATACTGAACTGGCGGTGACACTATAAACATCGCAGTACAGTACTAACGTAGTAGTAATACTGTAACATTACGAAGTTATTATCGATCTACAACACCATGTTTCCATGAACTGTATACTTATGTTTGTGAGCTTTATGAATTATCAAAATACCATATGTTGACCAATTGAATGTTGTCTCAGGGTCTTCGTAGACTTGACAGCAAGCGGACAGGGAGCTTGGTCATCCTATAACATGTAGGACTACTCTTCGCTATGTTAAGAACTTAATTAGGGAACTTCGAATTTATGTTGATGTTTTTAACTCGTTGTCAAACATATTGTTATACTTTTATAATATAATCATGTGCATTCTATCATGGTGCCTTATTCTATAATTTTGTGTCATCCGTGACTTAGCTGATTCTCTTAGGTCGGGTTTAAAGTGTTACAACTTCTACCGATACAAGTACATAGACTATCGATACTCCTATGAACAAAACTACTGATACCTGTTATACAACTATCGATACAACTCAAGTCAATGAACAACCTCTCTCTTACCCTGTACTTCTACCGATACATGCATGGGTTCTACAGAAACAAGTATTTAGAATTTAATGAATCATGAATAAACTCAAGTTTATAAACCATTCATCATTTCATCACTTCAAAATACAATATGCAAATACATTGTTCATAGTTTTCAAGACATTTCATAAAGTATATATTTCACAACAAGGAACTCAATAATCTCATACAAGTAGTACAAAAAGACAATTTCACCTTAGTACATGCCAAACGAGCTCCACAATAGTGTGACTTCTTAAAGACGATCTAATCTGATCCTCAAGCAACAAAATTATGTTATCTTTATCTGATTTACTGAATAACATAAGTAAGCTTTCATAGCTTAGCAAGTTCGTAAAGTTCATAAAATTTACCAAATAACATGTGTAGTTCAATCCGTAAATTAATCGAGCCAAACAGAACTGTACTTCAGTGATCTTTATCTGATTTCATCCCTGTTGACCTAAAGGTCATTTCTGTTACCATTATATGGTGTTGCTCACACTAAGCTAACAAGGACTCGCATCACATGCGGTACCTCAGTCATTTATATGGTATAGTTGTTCCTTACGATGCTGCTCACACTAAGCTGACAAGAATATGCAAACGAGTATAAATCTCAACCATCATAGGGCCTGTAATCCAGTCTTGGATTCATTTCACTTTACAGTGACTCACGATGTTGTAGGGAATCCGTAACAAATGCAGGATCTCAGCCATCTGACCCTTTTCAATCTTTGGCCCAAGGTCGGGTAATTCTCCTCTCGTCGTTTCCATCTTTCACGTCTCCAATTTTTGTTTCCCATTTTTCAACATCCATAAAGAAAGCAATTTATAAGCAGTTACAAGTAAGTATGTAACAATACGAACTTACTAGACTAAATTGCAGTTACGGATAGGCTTCAAGGACTACTCTACTAATTTCCCTTTCTGCGACCCGTGGCACGCTCGTAATCTAAATCAACAAATCATCTACATTTCTAAATTAAACACACAATCAGATCATTTAACACAATTTGATCCTTTTTGGGAAAATTATGATTTTACCCCTAATATTTTCTTTTTATTCAATCTAGTCCTTTTAACACAAAGCATGCAAAAGTACCCATTTTCTTCTAGGTACATTCCAACCAAAAACTCAGTTCCTGTACATATCCCTACAAACCATTTATTTCAACCAAATGCACATAATTTCTTCACCTTTGCATTTTAGTCCTTAAACTCTAATTTCATCAAAAATCACTTTACAAAAAGATCCAATCTCAACATCAAGCATTCAAAACTATCAAAAACTTCCAAAAACAAGCATTTTCAACAATGGTAGGATTTATAACATTTGACAGATTCACAAATTGGTCCTTATATTAGCTAGATTAGCTAGATTAAGCTAATACGAACTCAAAAATATAGAAATTACTAAAATCGATCAAGGTTTACTTACCTAAATTAAACTCACAAGTTCAACAATGGAAAACCCTAGTTTTCTTAGCCTTTTCCATGGGGAAGATGAAGAAATAGGTAAAAATGTCATTTTTCTCTTTTAATTTCATATATATAGTCAATGGCAATTTTGTAAATATTTAGACTTTCATCATTAAGCTTTAATTAAGCCCTTTTTACTCTTAATTAAACCTATTTATAAATAATATAACTCATGCTAATCCACCCACCATAACACTTTAGGCTAATTTGTTCATTTAGTCCTTCTGATTAACCAATTCAACTTTTGTACCTTTTACGATTTATTCCTTTTTACTCAATTAACTATTCAAACTATAGAATTCTGTTACCAAAATTTAATACGACAATAATGACATCATAAATGTGCAATAATTAATAAATTTACGACTCGACTCATTGGAGTTGTGGTCTCGAAACCACTATTTTTGACACCACCAAAAATCGGGTTGTTACATAAAATATCATGTGCTACACACATGTAATTAAAACTAATTTTTATGCATTTATATTATATTTATACTTATAAACCAATGTTGTTGTTATGAGTCAATTTGACTTCGATTTAGTTGAGAAATTATTAAACTATTTTTTTATATACAAAGTAAGATATACTAATGAGGGTGTTTTTTTTTTTTTTTTTATAATTTAAAGCAAAACTAATAAAAATTCAATTACAATATATTTTTTTTTGTGTAAAGAAACAAAATTTAATAGAGACTAATAATCTATCTGCCTACCAATCCTAGGTTCTCTATCAAATCTGTAACATCCAAAAATCGTAATCATCTCCGATATAGGGTCTTAAGGTTTATAAAATTTTACGAGTTTTTTAATACATACAAATAAATCACAATTTATACAATTACAAACTTGCAACTCAAAATACTAACTCCATTTAATCTTACACATTCATTTACAACATTTCAATCAATTAGAAATCAAATTTAATTACATCAAAACTTAGGATCACGTACGAAAAATTACCATTAGGGATCACATGGCCCTACGTCTCAAACACACTTCCTCATCACTAGCTAACCAAATTATATCTTAAACCATACTCATCAATACATTTGTAAGAAGGAATCAATATTCATATCGCATATCATGACATCCATATTCCATGTCAAACCATAATACCATAATATCATCCCAGCTACATCAATATCATTCTTATTATCACTATGTAGTACCCAAACCCGACACCGTCGTCGGTTAGGGTTTCGAGGTCTTTCCAATTATTTACCGTTGAATAATTTCCAATATCACTTCATTTTAATATAATTAAATAAATTAATATATCATACACAAAATAATTATAAACTTAAATAACAATATAATCTATTTAGGGCAAAAATGTTATTTCTCAATTTTGGGAGACTTCTACCAGCACCTGTTGGACAAGTATCGGTAAAAGTCAAGTTAGTAAACAACTTTTAAATAACTATAGTTCCCTACCGGTAGTTGAGAAGGTTCTACTGATACAAGTATGACTACTTCCGATACAATTATTATTTCTACTGATACAACAAACTTTAGAGAGCTAAGAAGTTTTACCCTGTAGCTTCTATCGATACAAGTGTTAGACTACCGATACTACTATGTACAAAACTACTGAAACCTCAGGAACTTATACCGAAACAATACAAGTCAGTAACCAAAGTTCAAATTTCCTATACTTCTACCGATACATGCAAGAGTTCTACTGAAACAAGTGTCCAGAATTCTAATATACACATAAGTTTCCAAGTTTGCAAGCATTCTTCATCACAAGACAATTAATCAAGAATCAAAGCTTTCATAACCTATACATGATAACAATTGTTTCATCATATAACCACAAGATACAATTATTCATGAGCACACCTGACAATTCATTTCAATGCATATTAGCCTACTTAAAACATTAAGCAAGCATGCAAGCTTAAATTCAGTATTCAACTAAGTTAGACAATGAACCAATCAACCCAAAATCAAGCATTTCAAAGATAATATCATCCTAGTACATGTCATATAACCATGTGATGTAAAAACTACTAAACGATCTCTCAAGATATTGTGATTTCTTGAGGTGATCCGATCTTCTAGCAGCACATATAATCTACAAAACAACAACAATTTCATAGGTAAGCTTACATAGCTTAATAAGTTCATAGAGTTTAATAAGTTACCGAATAACATGTGTTGTACAATCTATAAGTCAATCGAACCATAATAGAATTGTGCTTCAATAAGCCATATACATGATAACACTTGTTTCATCAAATAACCACAAGATACAATTATTCATGGGCACACCTGACAATTCATTTCAATGCATATTAGCCTACTTAAAACATTAAGCGAGCATACAAGCTTAAATTCAACATTCAACTAAGTTTGGAAATGAACCAATCAACCCAAAATCAAGCATTTCAAAGATAATATCATCCTAGTACATGTCATATAACCATGTGATGTAAAAACTACTAAACGACCTCTCGAGGTATTTTGATTTCTTAAGGTGATCTGATCTTCTAGCAGCAAATATAATCTAGAAAACAACAACAATTTCATTGGTAAGCTTACATAACTTAGTAAGTTCATAGAGTTTAATAAGTTACCGAATAACATGTGTTGTACAATCTATGAGTTAATCTAACCAGAATAGAATTGTGCTTCAATAAGCCATAACTAGGATACATCCTCTAAACAAAATTGCCTCTATTACCAGTATATGATGCTGCTCACACTAAGCTGATGAGGACTCGCAACATATGTGGTACCTCAACCATCAATATAGTATATGTACATATAATTGTTAATAGTATACGATGCTGCTCACACTAAACTAACGAGAACTCACAATATATGCGATACCTCAGCCATCGATATGGTATCTATACATATAAATGTTACCAGTATACGATGTTGCTCACACTAAGCTAATGAGGACTCGCAACATATGCGATACCTCAACCATCGATATGGTATTTGTACATATAACTGTTCTCTAACGATGTTGCTCACACTAAGCTGACGAGAATATGCAAATCAAGCTTAAATTTCAGCCATCTTAGGGCCTGTAATCCATTTTTGGATTCATTTCACATTTTATTGACTCACGATGTTGTAGAGAATCCACAACAAATACAAGATCCCAACCATCGGAACGGTTTCAATCTCCTGCTCAAAGCCTGATATCTCTTTCTTTCTTTTCTTTTTCATCTTTCTCAATTTCACGTACCATAACCTGTTCTGCAACAATCATAAAGAATACAAATAATGTACTATTTAAATGCAAATTTAATGCAGTTAAAGTGAACTTCAAGGATTAATTTGAAATTTTCCCTTTTCCACGATCTACGACACATTCTTGATCTATTACAATAATTTCATTAAGTTATTTAAATCAACATGAATTTTTAATAATTTTATGCAAATAAGCATTTTTGGTATTTTTTACAAAATTACCCTTAACTTTTCACTTTTATTCAATTTAGTCCTTTAGCTCAAAACTTGCAAATTAAACATTTTATTTTAAATTTTTAGCTTGCCGAATATTCATGTGCCTTTCAAAAGCCCACTTTTTCTATTATTTTACCTTAAGTCCTTGCAAATTTATCACTTTAACAATTTAGTCTTTAAACATTAAAATCATCAAAAACCACTTTATAAAATAATCAAATCCAACAACAAAGCTTAATAAACTTCAATAAATTTTCAAGAAACAACACATTCGTCAATGGAAAAATTTATAACAATTGACAGATTCACAAATTAGTCCCCGAGTTAGCTAGATTAAGTTAATACAAACTTAAAAACATAAAAATTACTAAAAAGGGGCATGATTTACATACCAAACCCATGAACTAAAGTTGGCCGAAGCTTCCTCTCATGGTGTTTAGGGTTTTGATTCTAAAATAGGTGGAAGAAGATTATTTCTTCCAATTTTTATTATGTTTTTATGTATATAATGTCCTTTTAACATAATTACATTTTCACCCTTATTTAATTCATTCAATTTCAACCAATTTAAAGGCTAAGACCGTACACTAAACTCCCTAAAGGTATAATTACCCTTTAAGGACCTCTCTAGGTCAATCCTTTACAAATTAACATGTTTAATCAATGATTTCTATATTTTACAACTTTTACGATCTAGTCCTTTTTACTTAATTAACTATCTATACGATTAAATTTATTAACCAAAATTTAATATGATGCTAATGACCTCATAAATATTAAATAATTAATATTTACGGTCTAACACATAGAATTTGTGGCCTAAAAACCACCATTCTTGATCATATTGTAAAATAGACTAATTAGTAAATCCTCATTTAATTAGGATTTAATTTACCAAAATCTAAAGAGTTCCACATTATTTCTATTATTAGACCATTTAATAAGGGTCTAATTACACAATTGGTCCTTCAATTATATTAAATTCCAACTAAACAAACTTGTTTTCAATTTAACCTTAAACTAATTAGGACTAAATGAAAAATAACTCAAAAGTTATTGGATGGTAATCATGTCACCACCGCTTGGACTTTTTGACCATGATTTAATTTCCTCTTTGGTCCCTTTATTATTTTTAATCAATAGCAATTAACTTTTACCTCTTTTACAATTTACTCCTTTTACCTTAATTAAGCAATCAATCATCAAAATTACCCGACCAAACTTCAATTCAAATATAATAAGACTTTGTAAATATTTAATAAAAATATTTACGGCCCTAAATCCCATAAACGAGGTCTCGATAACTCATTTCCTAAAAGTACTTGACTTTTAAACCAAACCACTTATACTAACTTTTAATTCAATAATTAAAATTCTTCACTTCGAAAATTCCGTATAAAATTATTATTGACTTATTTAATTTAAACACTCATATAAAAATTTTCTTGTCAAGTATATGGTCCCGAAATCACCGTTTTTCGACACCACAAAAAAACGAGCTATTACAAAATCCTCTTCCTCTGGATTGCTTTCCCTAGTGGGTGTTATTTTGTCAAATAAATGAACTGTTTGGCCCAGTTTACAAATATCTTAATAATTTCTGAAGAGTTCCAGAATAAGCCTTGGAATACAAAGATATTTCTATTTTTTTACAACTGCCACACTAATAAGCCGAACAGTGTCTGCTATGGACCTCTATTCCAAATGCCCACTTAAAATTTTCTAGATTGATCATGATCCAATTCGAGAGATTTAGAGAAAAGAACTCGATTTAATCATAATATAATAAATTTTAATTATTTAATTTTATCATTTCAACTAAATCATGGTTATTTTTTTATAATAACGTTTAATAATTTAGTTTAAAATTTTTTATGTAATATATTTTGGGTACAGACGTAAAATAATATTTTATACCATGTCAATTCGCATGCGTACAAAATAAAATATTAGTAAGGACTACGGGTGCAGTACCATTGTAACTGATGTGACAAAAGAGCAGGTGGAGTTGCCAGCAAGGCACCAACCGCCAAGTTGCCAACGGCGTTGACGGTCGGCTCTATTTTGTATTTATTATTTATTTTGTCAGTACTCGGCGGCAGGGGTCTGTTCTGCCTATAAATATGTCTCCCAAAATCCATCCTTCTCATTATCTTTCATCCATTTTTATACCTTTGTGATTCTTTCTTTCTCTCATAATATGGTATGCTTCTCTATCTTGTCACCTCTCATTTCCTTTTGATCTTATGCATTAGTGTGTCATTTTTGGTGATTCTTTCTCTTTCTCATAATATGTTATGATTTCCTGTATTTCGGTTTCAGATAATTATTCTAGTCAAAAACCTACCTAGCTTTTACTTGTCTTAATTAATTTGAACCTTTTTTAATACAGGATGCACTTGAGCGCATGAAAGCTGATCTGGAGACGTTGAGAGAGGAGAAAGAACGCATGGAAGCATGGCTAATAGCTGCTGAAATCGCACTACAAGAGAAGAAGAGAGTGCTTTCGGAGTATAAAGCCATGACAGAAGTGGTTGATGATTTGCTGGTCGTTGTCACGGAAGAAGGCGGTGATTACCTTTACATCGGCGAGGATCTTGACGAAGAAAAAATGAAAGAATTGGTGGAGCAAGCCATAAGGGAATTCACTGAAGCGCTGGTGGCAGCTCAATCTCGGGGGATCAGCCCCGCATATGGCAGAAATGATGGAGGGTATGAGGGTAGTTTTGGCGGTGATGACTCCGAAGAAGCCGGCGGAACCAATGGTGGCCAGTCTGAGTAGGGCTGGGTGAGGGGGTTTTGGGGTTTGGATGGAGGTTGTTAATGTGTTTTGGTTTGGTTTTTGGGTTTAAAGGGTTTTTCTGTGTGTTTTCAGATGTTTCTTTGCGTCAAAACTTGCTGCTTTGATCGTGTGGCTTTAGTTTCATCGTTAAGCAAATTTAGAAGTTTTAATTTCTTTCTCCATTATATATTTAGTAATTAATTTAATTGTTTGGTTAAGAAAAAAATATCATTTTCATAATTGCAACTTTGTTAATCACAACTATTATATATTCATAAATGTAAACGAGATCTTATCATAAATTCTGCGATTAGCAAAGAAACTATATTTAATTGGTTGATACCTTGAAAGGTGACTATATTTATATTAAATTTTTATATTACTATAAAAAATTCTTTGTTGATTAAATAAATAATATTTATTAAATTAGAAAATTACATTGAAACCAAATTATAAAATTAAAATACTTTTCTCTTAAAAATAATTTAGAATACTCTTTTAAAAGATACAAGTATAATTATATCGATAAATATACAGGAGCAAAGCTAGAAAATATTTTTAGGGATCGAAATTAAAATTAAAATTTTAGTAGTTTATATTTTTTAAATTTTTAAAGAATTAAATAATAATTTTATAATTTTAAGAGAGATCAAAATATAATTTTATCTTTTTAATTTAAAATTTTAACATTTTAAAAAATCTGAACAATAATTTTCCATTTAAGGAAGGATCAAATCCCCTAAATTCATCTCTGCATATATATAATTAGAATATATTATAAAATGTGAAATTTTAAAATCTTAACCTTGTCATTAACAAAATTAATTATTTAATCATTAATTTCCAATTTAGTTAAAACCTATGAAATATAGAATCTCAGCAAAATATATTGAAATAGATAAGCTAAAGATGAGATAGTATTGCAGGCTAATCACCTTTAGAAGAAAATGGCAACCATACTGTCACGATCACCTTTTTCTTTTCTTTAAATCTTTAATCGAATTAGACAACAAAATGTTGAAGTTAAGCATATTTGAAGGCGTTAATCAATCACCTAATTAAAAATTATATAAAGGCCATATTATTTTAATGAATGAAATTTTTTATAAAAATATAAAAGATATATATATTTGGTTTTTTTAAGATATTTATCAAATCGAACTCGATAATTAATTCTTTGCATTCACTTTTTGATCAACCTATAAAAGATTATATTATTTTAATGAATGAATTTGTTTTAGTTTGAGTAGGGAGATATTGACAATTAGCATTAGATTGCATGCACATTTGCTATTTGCTGATTAACTTCAATTGATTTTTTAAAATTTTAAAATTTGTGTTAGAAACTTTGTAACTGTTACACTTGAATATAACTTTTTTGTTGAGTTGGAAATTTTAACTTTATAATATTAATATTAGAAATTAAAAATTTAATTAGACAGTAAATGTAGAACATTTTTATGTCCAGGGGAGCTAGATGTAAGCAGTTCTAAAAGTTTATCTAATGGGCAATTTTTTTTTTTTAAAAAGTATTTATTAGGTGAGTTTAGTAATTAATTTTTCGCATTCTGTAGGTTCATTTAGGGGGTGGATGCTGGCCACGAGTTTTAAAGCTGCTCCATACTCAGGACGAGGATCGAACCCTCGACCACTAGTTAAGGTAGGAGAGACCTTTTTCATATCACCTAACTCTCGCGGTTAATGGACAACATTTTTTAAGTGAATTGGAGAATTCAAAAATGCATGTAATCGTCAATTGAATATTAACTCGATTGACATAGGTAACATTTGGTTTAACGTGCTCGACAGTAGTGCCAAAACATTTGGATTTTAACATTTGATTTAGGTAATAACTGGAGATATTTATGTTTGATCTTTTTCGCTGCACTATGTTATAAACTGTTATTTATGTTAACGCATTTTACAAGTATGAAATCCATGAAAGAGGGTAGTTAATTCACTCGAGCACTATTACTTCTTGGTTCGTCACACTATGCATATTTAAAAGCTCGCATAAGGACTTTCATTATGTTTATAAATGAAAGGGCGTGGATGGTAGTAGAAGAAGGGTGGACATGACCAACAATCCTGGCTATTAAAGGCATCGTACGAAAGGGGAGAAGCAAATACATAATTGATGAAGTGAGAGCTACACATTGCAAGTCTAATGCCTTAAATGCAATATTTGATGGAGTTGATATGAAACAATTCAAGGTCATCTCGATGTGTGAGTTAGCTAATGAAGCATAGACGATATTGCAAAAACAACATGAAGGTAATGCTGCTCTGCGCATGTCAAGACTTCACATTTTAATAGTTATGTTCAAAAATTAAAAATGCATGAAGATGAAACCATTTATGAGTTTTATGTACATTTATATGAGAATCTAAAAAGGCCTTTTGTCTTGGTGAATGATTTTCGAATGTCAAATTAGTGCGCAAAGTGATATGGCCTTTGCCAAAAAATTTTGCTATTAAAGTCTGTGATTGATGAGGCCAAAGACATCACCAATCCTGAGTTGGATGAGCTTGTCTATTCACTTAGATCCTTTGAAATGAATTTAAAGAAGGCCAAACGAGAAAAAACCAAGCCAGAAAAGAATATTGCTTTTAATGATTAGAAAGATGTTGCTATAGAAAATATGTTGCACATTTTGGTTGGCACCGCATATGTATCTATTTTTTAACACTGTTACGAAAAAATATATTGAATTAGGTAACAAAATGATAGCTTAAGTATCGAATTAAGACGAAAAAAAGTTTAATTCGGGGTTAAATTGAGCATTGAACCTTTTAAAAATATAGCAATATGCACAACAATCTACTTGTAATTCATTTTATTTAAATTTTTTTGAACTTTTATAATTTTGAGTTTTATTTTTGAATATTGACTCAAGAAAGGGGTCAATATAAGAAATGTTAATAATAATGGAGGTACCTAGGTGCACCATAACTCGAACCCCTAACTAAGGCTTAAAGGAAATTAAGATAAGGAAAGGTTGTTGCGAAGAGTAAGGAGAATCACAACAGCAACATTTGAAATTAAGGAGGTTGCGGTATTATCCTATCATGCCCCTGCAAGATGGACGGTGGTGAAGTGAGTCCAATCTTGTTGATGATAGTGACAAATTGTTGGCGCGACAATAGTTTGGTAAGAAAATCGACAAGTTGGGCACAAGTGGAGACATGAGAGACTCGTAGACATCCACTTTGTACTTGCTCATGGATGAAGTGGTAATCTAAAGCAACATGCTTCATGCAGGAATGGAAGACCGGGTTGGCACATACGTTCGTTACCCCAACATTATCACAATAAATCACCAGTTGTTGTAGTATGATGATGCCAAGTTCAAACATGAGGGAGCACAACAAGCGCAATTCAGCAGCTGTAGTTGCCACAAAGTGATACTCAGCCTCAATTGAAGATCGAGCAATAATTTTCTGTTTCTTAGAGCTCCAAGACACGGGATTACAGCCAAGATAGATAATGTAAGCAGTTGTAGAGGTGAAATCATCTTTGTCACTAGCCCAGTTAGCATAAGAAAATGCATGAAGATTAAGAGAAGAATTGGGACGAAGGGTGATACCATGATCTAAGGTTCCACAGAGATAGTGTAACACCCTTTTGACAGTAGTCCAGTGCTCATTTGTGGGTTGATACATGAATTGAGAGAGCTTGTTAACGGCATAGTTGATGTTGGGGTGAGTTAAGGAAAGATATTGAAGACTTCCAACGGCGGTGCGGTAAGCAATTGTATCGGGTAAGGGTGTACCTGAATGCAAGGTAAGTGTAGTAGATGTAGACATGGGCGTAGAGACCGGTTTTACAGTAATCATCTGTGTTTTATGAATAAGATCAATAATATACTTGTGTTGGCTTAGGAACAAGCCATCGGGATGGGAAATAACTTCAACACCGAGGAAGTAATGTAATGTACCAAGATCCTTCAATGAGAAGTTGGCAGACAATTGCTAGATTAACTGAGTAGTAGCGAAAGAGGAGTTACCAGTGACAATGATATCATCGACGTAAACAAGGAGATAGATAATGATACCTTGGTTGTGGAAAGTGAACAATGAGACATAGACAACAAAGTTGTTGAATCCAGATTAAAGCAAAAAAGAACGTAATTCATAATACCAAGCATGTGGAGCCTGTTTGAGCCTATAAATAGCCTTTCAAAGCTGGCACACATGATGAGGATTGTCGTGATCAATAAAGCCCGGTGGTTGGGACATGAATACATCTTTAGAAAGTGTGCCTTAGAGGAAGGAATTATTGACATCGAGCTGGCAAAGAGACTAACCTTGATTGACCGTAAGACTAAGAACCAGACGAACTGTGGTTGGTTTAAAAATTGAGCTAAAAGTCTCCGTATAGTCCACCCTTGGGCATTGATGAAACCCTTTTACTACTAACCGTTACCTATCAATGGAACCATCAAGGCTATATTTAGTGCGAATGATCCATTTACATCCAACCAAGTTCTGTGTAGATCGAGAAGGAACAAGCTCCCATGTCCCATTTCAAACAAGAGCATTAAACTCCTCAGACATGGCATGCCTCCAATGGGGTTCTTTTAAGGCTTGAGTAATGGTAGTGGGAGCAAGGGTAGGGTGATGTAACTTGGTATTGAGGTTTAGTTTTTGGATGGGTTTACGAATGTTGTGCTTTTAACGAGTGATGATGTTGGGGGGGACGAAGGTGGATGACTTGTGGTTGAGCAGAGGAGGAGAGGGGTGGTACCTGGATGTGTTGGTTCAGTAATTTGTTGGGTGAGGGATTAGGATCGAGTGTAGTGGAAGGTGGTAAGGATAAAATGATAAGGGGTGATGGAGCATTTAAGGCACGTGTAGTGTGAGGAGATGGAGCGGATGAAATAATGATTGGTATGGTCATTAAGTGCCATTCAAATGATGTGGTTGGAGTTACTCTAAGAAGAGAGGAATTATTTGCGGTAAACGGAAAGATGGTTTCAACAAAGCAAATATGGCAAGAAACGTATAAGCGGTTGGAGGATGTATTAAGGCAGAGATAGGCACTTTGAGAGGAGGAGTATCCAACAAATAGACAAAGAATCGACTTGGGTTCGAGTTTGTGAGAGGTATAAGGGTGGAGCCAAGGGTAGCAGAGGCAACCAAAGCTTCTAAGTCTGCTATAGTTAGGAAGTGTACCAAAAAGTTTAAAATATGGAGATTGACCATCAAAAGTAGGTGTAGGTATACAATTTATAAGGTAGACGACCATAGAGAAGGCAAACGACCAATAGGATAGAGGAATTGAGGTGTGGAAAAGTAGAGAGAGACCTGTTTCGATAATGTGTCTATGTCAGCGTTCAGAATAGCCATTATGTTCTAGGGTACGCGGAGGAGAGGTAAGATGGGAGATGCCATTGATAGTGAGATATGATGTTAAGGATTGATATTCGCCACCATTATTAGAGTGAACTGTTTTGATTTTAGAGGTGAAGAATTTTTCAATTACAGCTTTGAAACGAATATGTAGAGGCCCAATCTTGACCGACCCAAAATAATAGAAAAACAAATAAATAAAAAGTAGACAAAAAATGAAATAAAAAATAAAATTTATTTTAATGTCCAAAGTCTAAAATACAAGCCCAATTCAAATCCAAAATTCAAAAACGGCCTAGAAACCCAAAATATTAACAAAAGCTGAAATCCTAATCTAACACCCCAACCGCCACTGCCACGTCATCATCGCGTCAGCCACGTGACTCTTCTGACTGTTGACTCCTCGGCTCCTGAGATTGTTTCTCTGCCCAAAGTCTCCTCGTCTACTTCTTGCATCGAAATGGCAAGGCACAACTCCCGGTGATGGTGTTGACTGCAAAAGACCACCATTCTGGTGATTCTTGCAAAAGAAAGGTAGAGACAACAGCAAGAACAGAGACAAAGAAAACAATAATATTTTGTAATTTTCTTCGGCTATAAAAGCCATTACTCGAACATGTAATTTTCAGACACGAAAATACAACAAAAAAATTCAAAGAGAAACAACAAAGGATATTCAAATACAAGGAAATCCCAGAAGTTGATACTTACTCAAGGTATATTATTTTGCATATATATATATATATATACACACACACGTATTTATTTCATATACTAAATACATACCAGTTTATCACCATTTCAAAACAAAATAATAAATAAATTTTAAAACGAAGTAAAAAAACAGATCAAAGAAACAAATAAAAAACCTTTCTTTTCCTTTCGCAGATCTAGAAACATAACCAAATCCAATTTTTTTTAAATAAAAAAGGATTATTGAATCTTTTTAAATTTTTTTACAGATCTAGGTTTAGATCTAAACATTTTTAAAGAAATATAAAGGAATAAACATTATAAACACGAAAGATCTGATTTCAGAAAATAAAAACTAAAACTTTTTTTAAAAAAAAAGGGAAACTAGGCTCGATTTTAAAGTTTAAAATCAAGGTTTAGTTTAAATATATATATATATATAAAGGGGATAAAAATTACCTTTTCGATTCTCCGACCACCGTGCAAGGAGGTTGTCGGCGTTGGAGGGCGACAGCTTACTGTAGCTGATGAGAATCCTTAAGATTAGAGGGATAACTGGAGGCTTCGAGAGTTGAGAGGATTTTAGAGAAAAAATAAAAGAGAAAGAGGTTTTTTTTACAGGTTTAAAAAGAAAATGAGATTTTTTGCTTAAAAAATGATTTTTATACTACTCATGAAACAACACCGTTTAGCCTTAATGAAATAAGCATCAAAACGGTGTCGTTTCGGTGCAAAACCCGAATTAGACCCGACCCATTAGGGAGGATCCGCTTGTTTTTAAATATTGGTTTATTTCTGTCCGTTGTCCTCCCGTGTTTCAGTGTGTTTCAATCTCGTCCCTAATTCTTCTTTCGGTTTATTTTAATTTTACCTTAGAATTTGTTTCCTCTTACACCTGGGTCCTTTGACTTTGGATACACTTGGAGATGACAGGCGTGCAAGCTTGGGATTATTACCCATTTTATCCTTGAACATTTTCAAATCCAAATTTAAGTTTTTATGTTTTCTATCTTAGACCTTTTTATTTCTTTTAATTTTAATTCAATCCATTTTCTTTTCAAGGTTCGATTCATTTATTTTTTAAAAAAGGAAAGGTAGAAATATTTTATTTCATGATTTTATTATCCATTTTTAGATTAAAAATTAAATTAAACTTTTTTTTTTTCCTTTTTTTCGTCGAATTAAACCCCTATCCTTTTTTTAATGTTTTAAATTTAATATTTCTTACCTTTTTATTCTACTTCCTAATTTGCCCCCTTTCTATATTTTCATTTCTATTTACTATTTTATTCATTTTCAAAATCTTTTTTTTACGTATATATTCTGTTTTTTTTTTATTTGATCTTTTAAAACTCTAGTCTTTTATTGTTGAAAATTTATCCTCTTCATTTTACCTTTTAAAAAAAAAAAAATCTTCTTTAAAAAATATTTCAACCTTGTCAACATTTTGTATTGTTTATTTTAACCCTTCTTTACTTATGTTTCCTTATTTTTTTTATCATATATTTATCTATTTAATATTTTTTGTTTACTTTTTAATTAAGTACTACGGATTTATTTTACTTTAACATTGTTTGACCTATTATTTTATGAATACGTCTCATACATTTGTTTATCACTATTAAGTATACTCATTCTATTTACTTTTATATATATATATATATATATTTATTTTTATTGTCATGAAATATTTTAATAAGGATCAATGGTATTTTGTTTCAAAAACATATATAATTTGCTTGTTTTTAAAAAGGAGCAATGTTCGAAACTTAAGGGACTAAGTAAAATCGTGCCCCAACTTATGGAGCACAATTTTATTTTCGAACTTGGTGATTGAACATTCAATTCTTTTATAAAAAAATGAATTTTTTTTAAAAATGTTTTAATTGATTAATAATCACTCTTCGCTTTCGATGTATTCGAGATGTTATTTCCTTTAACTTACGGGATGTGACATAATTTTCGATTAACTCGAAAAGAGAGATCATTGTTTTACGAGTTTTTCTTAAAAACTTTCAAATGTTGAAAGTTGCATTTTAAATTTGCCTTGGTTATTCGATAAATAGTTTTTTTTAATATTCGAAATGACGTGCCCTTAACTTACGGGGTATGATTTTTCTCAATTAACTCAAAATAAAATATCATTCTTCGTAAAATCCAAGTCACTTTAAAATACATATTACCAAATTTTATTTCCCATGTTCAAGGATCATATTTTAAATTCTTTCGAAGTTTCCAATTTTCGACAATCAAGACTATAAAATAATCGATTAGGTACCAATTTTGGGTGTGTGAGGGTGTTAATCCTTCCTTACACGTAACCGATTCCTGAACCTATTTTTCTGGATTTCGAAGACCAAATTGTTTTTATAAAACAAATTCAAACGTTTTAGGTGATCCAATCACACCAAAATTAAAAGATTGGTGGCGACTCCCATTTTCAACTTTAAAATAAATTTGGGACCCTTTCAAAAAATGGTTTCGATAGCTTAGCGACTCCACTGGGGACAAACAAGAGAGTCAAGCCGTGAGTTGATTATTTCTGGTCTTTTGATTGAAAATTAAAAATTTGATTGAAATTTGATTTTCGATCCTTGCATTTTATATGTTCGATTTTTTTAAATTCGATTTTGTTTATGGTCGATGTGAGGATTTCATGCATTTGCATTGATTGGTTACTTTACCCCTTAAGTGGAAGTGTGAAACTACGCCTTCGTGAGGTCTTCACCTCCGTGCAGGATAGTGGATCGCTTTCGGGAATACATCTGTACCTATGTTTTTGTGAAGTTTTCACTTCCGTGTAAACATATAGGAAATGCATCCCCCTGAACCGAACTCGTCCGTATGAACCTATAATGGGTGATGACAGAGGAATCTGCTGGTTCAGGTACCCTTAATCTAGAACTCAAACCGCATGTAGTTGACTTTAGGAGACTACTAAGCATCGCGACGAACCTTCAGCAGTCACCTAAATAGGAGAGACGCGTTTTATTTTTGCTTTTAATTGTAATTTTATGATTAGATTTTATCCTTGTGTTTAACATACTAACTTGCTTTATTTTGTCTTTGTTTTATTTCGTGCATTGCATTTCCATTATAGAAAAGTTGTTGGTTCATACTCGATTACCAAATAGAGAGCTTTGACATGGAAAACGAGTTTCTTGATAAAGTGGAAGACAACATGGTCGTGCATTTATGGTCAAAAGAGAGATAGCATAAGAATGGGGACAGTTTGATGGAAGGGCATCTGTTGAAATTTTGGGATCATACTAGAGTAAATGTGACTCAAAACAGTGTGCAAGAGTTGAGAGACATTTGGGGTTAGTGGAACGATGAGATAAAGCAAGTGTTTTATAGGGAATATGGAAATCTATCCTATTTGCTCGAGGTAAAGATAAACAAGCACATCTTTTGAGCTCTCACTCAGTATTGGAATCTCGTGTATAGTTGCTTTACCTTTGGGAACTTTGACATCATGCCCACAGTCGAAGAGTACACCGCATTGATTCGTTGCCTTAGGTTTCAAGTCGACAAGACTTACTCAAGAGCTACAATAATCCCGACCTTTTTAAAGAGGTTAATGAATATTATCGGGATGAGTGAACAATGGGTTACATCCCGAATTAAAATAAAAGGAGATAACAAGTGTATCACTTGGAAGAGTCTGAGGGATCTAGTACTAGCATACCTGGATATGAAGAAGTGTGTCGACATTTTTTCTTTGAGCATTTATTAGTTAGTTATCTTCGCAAAAGCATTAGGGCATGTAGAGGATGTAGTTGTTGAACTTTTCGACCGTCTTAGAAGAGAGTTACACCAGTCCCAGCAATTCTCACTAAAACCTTTAGATCGCTAAATGCTTGTCGAAGAGAAGGAGAAGGAAGATGTTGTGTACCACTTTTGATGGTCTGGTTTCATATTCATTTTTGGAAGAAGGAAAAGATTTCGTACAAGGCATACTCATTGGATTACTCACCTTTGATAGAATTCGTAGCCACACAAAGGGAACAAAATGTATCCGAAGAAAAGTGGATGGCTATCCTACAAAATCTTCATGATGAAGACGTCGAATGGAAGGCTCCTTTATTTATCATTGATAAGATTCTCTACCGTTGTGGCAGTTTCTACTGGGTACAGCTACTTGGAGTATGGGGAGTTGTAGGATACGCCCTTTTACTCCTGCTAGGGCAGTACAAGACAAGGGCAGTTTATCCTGGCAACGCAAGGTTTGTCCAGTGTGAGTTCACTTACAAAGAGGATAACTATAAGAAAATAGATAGAGAGATATCGAATGCATGGAACCAAGTGCATAGGATGAAAGTATTCACCACGAACCCGATGACGACGCTGAAATTTGATTAGTGGAGAAGCAAAAGAGTTAATGATAATACTCTAATACCGAACCCTGATGATGTCAAACCGATAGAAGAATACTTACAAGTAATTCCATTAGAATTGAACATCATAAAGCAAGATTTTGAAAGGAAGAGCTCGAAATTTGGGAAAAGGATAGAAGTCTTAGAAGAGGATAAGATGAAGTTAGGGTTGGATGTGGACATTCACAAGTTAAAGGTTGAAAAGTTAAGAAAAGGAAAGAACAAAGCCGAAGAAGACTTGGAAGATTTGAAGAAACATTACAAGAAACTTCTTCAATCCATAAGGAATGCTGGGCTTGGTAAAACATCAGAACAATGACAACAAGATATTCAAGAAGAAAAAGATCGAGCGGAGCAAGGGAAAAGGAATTTCCAAGATGGTCAAGCTCGAGAAAATGCTAGAAAAGGAAAATTTCTAGAAAGCCATGTTGAGAAGGATGAATTGAAGGCCCAAATAACCGAGCTAGAAACTTGAATCATTGAACTAAAAGAGTCTTTGCATAGACACCGTAGCTGAAACTCCGCCATAGAACTCAATGCAAGTCGGGCCGAAAGTAAAGAGTTAAGGAAAAAAGTGCAAGAGCTTGAAGCTTCATTCCAGAATAACGAGATATGAATCGAGATTCTTGAAAGGAATTTAGAAGCAAGTAAATGACATACTCAACAGGCTCAGAGGCAAGTTGAAGAAAGAGATTATGTCATAGGTGAAGCGCTCACACGAATGCGAGAAGCGGCTGATCACGTGCAAATGCTAGCCATGAAAGCTGATGAACTGAGCATGCAATATGAATCGAAGTCAACACGAGGATAAAAACTAGTCGGACTTCTTAGGAAAGTTAAGACTTTAGGCACTAGGGCAAAGCCATTTATGTAACTCGCTCTATGTAAAGAAATTTATCTTTTAGTAAAGTTGATCTAGTGGAATTGAATTCAAAATCAATGCCTTCTCTTACATTGCATACATGCATTCATTCGCATTGTATTTTCACATTTTAACACAACAATTCTAATTAATTAAAATTTGAAACAGTTATATCGAAACCATTGAGAACCCCTATGGTTACTACACCTGCACGAAATCAAAAGCAATGGATCAAATGATAGAAAGATTGGAACAGTTGCAAAAAGAGATGCAAGAACAAATGCAAACACAATTGCAGGACCAGTTCAAAAGGGTCCAACAAGATGTGAGAGACCAAATCATTGAGTCTTAAGGAAATATAATCAGTTGACTGACTCAACTATTACAAGAAGCGGATAAAGGAAAAAAACCCTGCAATAGGCCCAATAGAGGAGAGTGAAGACCCTAGATACCCTCCAGGTTTTACTCCGGTTCATAATCAAATTCTACCGGAAACACACTCACGAGGAGCTTCAATCTTCATCAGAACGCAACAATATCCTGTTGGTACCTCAGGCCAAGCCAATTATCTGATTGGATCAGGATCTAATCTAAGGGAAAATGTCGCGAATCCTATCGTTCCTGATTTTGATGAGATCATGGAGACAGAAAGAATAAAATTGGAACATTCCAAACAGATAGAAGGGAGTTATAAGTGGATATAAGACAAGGTCAAGGCAATGGAAGAAGTGGAAACTTGTTGTGGGATGTACGCTAAGGAATTGATTCTAGTCCTAAACCTGGTACTTTCCCCAAAATTTAAAGCTCCAGAGTTCGAAAAGTATAACGAGACGAGCTACCTGGAGGCTCACATCACCATGTTTTATCAGAAAATGACGAGATACGTCCACCATAACTAATTACTGATCCACTGTTTCCAAGACAGTTTGGTAGGATCCGCGGCAAAATGGTATAACCAATTAAGTCGTGCAAGGATTAGTTCATGGAAAGACTTGGCCGAGGCCTTTATGAAACAATATGGCCATATCACTGATATAGCTCCAGATAGAATTACTTTGCAAAACATAGAAAAGAGGCCGAGTGAGAGCTTCAGGCAATATGCCCAGCGATAGAGGGATATAGCCACTCAGGTACAACCGCCATTGACAAAAAAAGAGACAACTATGCTCTTTTTCTATACTTTGAAAACACCTTACCTCAACCACTTGTTAGGGAACGCTACAAGGAGTTTCTCGGATATGGTTATGTCTGGAGAAATGATTGAGAGTGCGATCAAGAGTGAAAAGATCGATGTTGGGGAAAGCACAAAGAGATTCGTCCCTAGAAGAAAGGATGCTGAGATAAATAATGCAGGCATGTATAGGCCAAACTATGCAAAACCAGTTATAATGATGCAATCCAAGGCCCCTATAAATAATTACCAAAATCCTCCAAAGTTGGAATCAAGATCGAGGAAAAGCACCGAAAAAATTCAGTTCACGCCCATCCCGGTGATATATAAAGAGCTTTACCAGAAGATATATGATCAACATGTAATTGATCCATATTACAGAAATCCAGTATCACCCTCATTCCCAAAATGGTATGATGCAAACGCTCAGTGCGAATACCATGATGGGGGTAGTAAGACACTCCATCGAGAACTGTTTTGCCTTCAAAAACCTAGTGGAGAGAAAAATTAAGAGAAAAGTTATAAGATTCGATGAGTCATCTAGACTCGATGTGGCTGGAAACCCTTTATCCACTCATCCTGATCAGGGAGTAAATGCGATCGCAGAAGGCAAAAGGGTTAAGACCAATGTTTGAGAGGTCAAATCATCATTAAAATGGGTTTGGTATCAGATGGTTGATAGAGGGTTAATCGTATGAGGTGTTGAGAATACGATAATAAGAGCCAATAACTATTATGAGTTCCATGTCATTTAAGGGCATAAGATTTAAAATTGCATAGAGTTTAGGGCTTTGATACAAGACCTGATGGATAAAAAGGAACTGGAATTTTCAAAAAAGAAGAAGAGGTGAAGGATGTCTATGCCTCTGAAGAGAAAAGGGCAAGCAAGTCTGTTCGCCTTGTGATAATTATTTCTGCACCAAGGAATACCGAAATGAGAAAGCAAATGGCACCTCGTGTCATTATACAAAAATCTGTAGCATTCTCGTATGAGGATAGCAAGAGGGTCCCTTGGAATTATGGGTGCAATATAATAATGCCAAAAGAGGAACGACCCAAAGGGGATGTAAGCCTTATTACTCGTAGCGGGAAATCATACAACCTAAAAATGGAAGAGAAAGAAGCAGCTAAAGGAAAGGCCTTGATGATTGAACTAGAAAAGAAAGAAACCAACAGGCTCGAGCCCGTACATGAGCCAATAATAGAAAAAGAGCAAAGAAATTCTTGAAATTCCTAAACACAGTGAGTATAGTATGGTAGAGTAATTGCACAAACAACCATCGCGTATATAAATCTTAGCCCTACTGCTAAGTTTAGAAGCTCAACGTAATGCTCTAATGAGAGTACTTAACGAGACATATATGGCTAACGACATATCCATGTGCAAGTTGGATCGCCTGATCAATAATATCAACGCTGACAATTTTATTTTTTTCAGTGACGACAAAATCTCATCTGAGGGAATGGGATCGAAAAAGGCATTACTCATTACTGCTCGCTGCAAGGGGTATACTTTGCCCGGAGTGCTCATTGATAATGGCTTAGCTTTAAACGTGTTATCACTGGCTACCCTGGAGAGACTGCTAGTCGACAGCTCCTATATGAAAAGATGTCACAACATAGTTAGAGCTTTCGACGAGACAAAAAGAAAAGTGATGGGTAGAATTGAAATACCACTGCAGATCGGTCCAAATACATACAACGTAGATTTCTTGGCAATGGACATCAAGCCCATATACAATTATTTGTTGGAAGACCTTGGACCCACTCGGTGGGAGCGGTACCATCCTCACTACACCAAAAGCTTAAGTTGATAACCGAAAGAAGATTGGTTACAATAAATGCAGAAAAGGATATCATTACGTCCGTGACAAGTAACGCCCCGTATGTAGGGAGAGATGAAGAGGTTATGGAATGTTCCTTTTGGTCCTTGGAATTTGTTAATGCAACATTCATTGCTAAAGGGAATAAAATCCCTGTACCAATGTTGTCACAGACTACGAAGATGTGTTTACGGTTAATAATTGGAAAAGGGGCATTGCTAGGAAAAGAACTTGGGAAGTATATGTAAAGGGCAATCAGTACACCGGCATTGGTAGGAAAATGGGATCACTTTGGTCTAGGGTACAAGCCAGATATGAAGGAAAAGAAAAAGGAATTGGACAGGAAGCAAGAAAGGAGAAAAGCACGATTGGTTGGGGAGGAGATCAAGTGGGAACTAATGATCTTCCCCAATATCTTAAAGACCTTTGTTTCCCGAGGAATGAGGATCTTAGAAGAGAAGAAGACTAGAAGAGTCATGATAGACCTTGACATTAATGCTATCTCTGAAGAAGACGAATGGAGGAGCTTATCACGAATTTGTCTATATACACCACGAAGCGTTCTAGGCAACTGGACTGAAGAGATGCTCTCTGTAGCCTTTAGGATCTCTTATAAGTAATACTCAACACATACCTGTTGCTCTAGGCCCAAGACCGATAGGGATCCTTTGTAAAGGGCATTTGACTATTATCCACTATTTTAATGAAAATGCATTTTTATTTCACTCGACATACATCTCTTTGTTTATTCTTTCATTTCCATTCAGACAATTTGTCTACACTCAATCTACACAATTAATCATATACTCATACCATACAATCATTCTTAAATTTACTTTGTTCTTTGGACCTCTTTTATTCTTTTGACAAATCTTCGGATTTCAATGATATGAGCAATGATGTTACTGACTCTAAGCCACATTTTAAGCAAGATATGTGTCTCGAAGAGCCTCAGGACCTTGAAGATGATCAAACTAGTAACTTGTCTCCAGATCTGTTGCGAATGATGGAACAAAAGGAAAAACAAATCTTGCCGCATGAAGAGTTAGTTGAAACCGTGAGCATAGAGAATAAAGATGAAAAGAAAGAGGTAAAAACTGGAACCAGTATTTCGGCAGAAACAAGAAAAGATCTTATTGAGTTATTCTGAGAATTCAAGGATGTCTTCGCATGGTCTTACCAAGAAATGCCTGGTTTAAACACCGATATTGTGGTTCATAAGCTCCTCATAAAGGAGGAGTGCGAGCCTGTCCAGCAAAAGCTTCGAAGGATGCGGCCAGATGTATTATTAAAAATAAAAGAAGAGGTTCAAAAGTAGTTTGACGCGGGTTTTCTCTAAGTGGTCGAATATTCAGAATGGGTAGCCAATATAATCTCTATCCCTAAAAAGGATGGAAAAGTGCGTATGTGTATGGACTATCGAGATTTGAATAAAGCTAACCCAAAAGACAACTTCCCACTACCTCACATAGACACTCTGGTAGATAACACGACGGGTCTTTAACTATTCTCCTTCATGGATGGGTTCTCTGGATATAACCAAATAAATATGGATCCTAAAGATATGAAGAAAACTACGTTTGTTACAATGTGGGGGACGTTCAATTATAAAGTGATGCATTTGGACTTAAAAACGTTGGGGCAACATATCAAAGAGCCATGGTGACGTTGTTTCATGATATGATGCACAAAGAAATTAAGGTCTATGTCGATGATATGATTGTAAAGTCTCAAACAGGGGAAGAACATGTAAAGGTCTTGAGGAAGTTGTTCTTGAGGTTAAGAAAGTTTCAGCTAAAGTTGAACTCAGTCAAATGCACTTTTAGAGATACTTTGAGCAAGTTGTTAGGCCTCGTAGTCAGCAAAAGGGGAATTGAGATCGATCCGGACAAGGTCAAAGATATACAAGAGTTACCACGACCTCGTATGCAAAAAAAAGTTCGAGGTTACCTAGGAAGATTAAATTATATCACTCGATTCATCTTACAGTTAACCGAGAAATGTGACCCCATCTTTCGTCTTCTTGAAAAACACAATCCAAGTGTATGGGACGATGAATGCTAGAGAACTTTTGACAAGGTCAAGTGTTATTTATCTGATGCTCCAATTCTAGTGCCATTGAATCCTAACAAATCATTGATCTTGTACTTGGCAATTTTTGAAAACTCTATGGGATGTGTACTAGGCCAACATGATGTGTCCGGGAGGAAAGAAAGGACAATATATTACCTCAGTAAGAAGTTCACTGATTGTGAAATGAGGTACTCACTAATTGAAAAAATATGCTGCGCTTTAGTTTGGACTACTTAAAGGTTGAGACAGTACATGTTGTACCACACAACTTGGCTAATCTCAAAATTAGATCCTCTCAAATACATGATGGAGTCGATTGCATTGAATGGAAGAATGGCTAGGTGGAAAATCCTACTTTTAGAGTTCGACATAGTCTACGTTAACTAGAAGGCAGTAAAGGGGAGCATAATAGCAAACTTCTTAACTAGTAGAGCTCTAGAGGATTATGAGCCAATAAATTTTGACTTCCCAAATGAGGACTTAATGTATGTTGCAACCACAGAAGAGAGGACCGTGTCAAAGCATCCTTGGCGATTAAATTTTGATGGTGCTTCAAATGTCACGGGCAACGGAATTAGGGCAGTTTTAGTATCACCAAAAGGAGATTATTATCTTTTTACCAGTAAACTCGACTTCTATTGCACAAATGACATGGAAAAATATGAAGCATGCATTATGGGAATTCAAGCCATAGAAAGAGGGATCAAGGTTCTAAAGGTATACGAAGACTCTATACTAGTAATCTACCAACTTAATGGATAATAGGAGACAAGGGATCCCAAGTTAATTGATTATCGAAAGATGGTCCTTGAGTTGATTAAAGAATTTGATGAGGTCACATTCTAGTACCTCTCATGTGAGGAAAACCGGATGGTTAACGCTTTGGTTACTCTAGCCTCAATGATAAAAGTAAACAAGCCAGAGGATATGAAGCTCATTTAGATGAGCATCTACGTGTAACATCCGTATTTTTGAACCAAAGTTGGAACAGTAATAATGTCGAGTTAAGAGTTAGAATATGTGGTTAAAATAAGAAGATTTGGAAAAATTAAGGATTAATTAAGAATTGTGAGAAAATAGGAAAGACTAAATAGCAATTTATCCAAATTGAATTATGAGTCATCATGGGAATTAGATTGATTAAGGAGGGGCAAAAAAGTAATTTGGTGGAAGATATTTTTGGAGGCAAAGTTTTGGGCCAAAGTGTAAAGTTAGAAGGTTCAGGGACTAAAAGTGCAATTTTACCATTTTTATTAAGTGAGATATTTTTGAATAAAAGTCTAGAGAATTTGAAAGATAAAAAATCAACTAAAAGATGAAAATATCATCTTCTCTTTAAAAGTCCAACCGTCCATGTTCATGTTCTAACTATCCAACTTTTCTTTTTATTTCAATTTAGTCCCTTCACCATTGTTAAGCCCTCCAAGCTTTGAAATCCTCCATTTTCTTTAAAATTTCCTTAACAAAGGCATAGATGGAAGCTATTAGACACCTTAATTTCCTTATAGAGTCCACTTTGAAGTGTTAAAGTGGATAGAGATTGAATTAGAATTTTGGAAATTCAAGAATAAAGGTAAGAGATTATTCAATTTTCATGACATACATGTATATTTACATAATCTAGCATGAAAAGTATTGAATTCTTGTCTTAATCTTATATGTGTTTGTATGAAATTGAAGAAAGAGGGAAGAAGAAGAAGGACCAAATTGAAGAAAAAGGAAAGGAGAAAGCTAAGGTGTGAGAAGAAATTATCTACAAGTGAGGTAAGTACTATAAGTATCAAAAGACTTAGTAACAATTAAGTTAAAGTGTTTATAATTTTAATATATATGATTAATCATGATGAAAATGAGATGTTTAATTATAAGTATGATAATTATGTGTGATTGAATGAAATTTAGTATAAAGAAGCATGAGAAAGGAATTAATCTCATTGAAACAGTTTGGACAGAACAGAGGACTAACTTCAAAAATTCACCAAAAATTGTATAAAAAGAGTTAAGAGTTGAATTAAATATGTAATTAAAGCTTATTGAGTGTAGTTTCATATGGAAGAAACAGTGAAATAAAATAAATTTTATATTTCGAGATATACTAATTTTTGTGTGACAAGATCAAAGTAGGTTCGAGTTCCCCTTTTCTGACTTTGAAAAATCATAGAAAAATGTAGAAACATTATTATAGACTGAAATTTATATAGTTGAATCCTTAATGAGACTATTTTCAAAATAAATTATTGGATTTCTGTACTAAAAGATAAATAATTTTTAGTAAAAAAAGGTTGAAACTGTCAGGTAGCAGAGAAGGGGTAAATTAGAAGAATTTACTGTACATATTGGATAAAGTAAAAATTCTGAAATTTTTATGGTAAAAATATATGTGAGTCTAATTTTAGAAACATTACGCAGATATTAATTTTGAATTCTTTAGTTCAAGATATAAATAATTTAGTGACTATGACTCAAATGGACAGTTTTGAAAATTAATTTGAAAATAAGAGTAAAGAGGTATATGATGATATATATGTGATGAACAATGTATAAGTGAAATATTATGTGTTTAATTATAAATATTGATTATATGATAAAATGGTGATATTGTGAAAGCCATTGAGGAAATAAAGGTGAGAAATAAATGATTATGTATATGTGATGAAAAATGTATATATGATGTATAAGTTGTGAATGATTTGTGATCAAAATTGAAAGTGAAAGTGAAATTGGAATTGAAAGTGAAAGTGAAATTGGAATTGAAAGTGATATGAATTGTAAATTGAAAATCCCTATTAACTAGTCGGGCTGAGTCGCATATAGTTGCATGCCTTAGGATTGGAAGAGTTCAGGGATACTTCGACCTTGAGTCGATGAGACACTGGGTGTCATTATTTTACTTCAGATAGATTCGATGAGGTATTGGGTACCACTTTACTTCGGCTAGGCCGATGAGACACTAGGTGTCACTTTATTGCTTCAAACTATCCGATGAGGCACTGGGTGCCATTCTGGTGTGTTTGGTTGGATCCGTGTATCCGCCAAGGTCCGAGTCTTGTTAATAAGGTAAATAATGTGAAAATGAAAGAATGTGCAAATTGTGACATTGAGGTAAGTGAAATGATAATCACATGAAAGGTAAGTACAATATATGTATAAGAAATCAAAGAATGATAAAACTAAGTAAGTTAAGAGATTGAAATGGCTAAAATGTGAAATGAGGAAGAATATGTGAATTCATAACACTACTGTAAGTTAAATGTTATACACATAAAAGGTATGTATTTTAAATGAATAAATAAATATATGAATGAGTTTGAAATGTGTGATTAAAAGATGAATGATTAATGACTCTTGTAGTACTTACTAAGCCTTCACCGGCTTAACGCGTTTATTTCAACGCGTAGGTATAAGACCTCCGAGAAGTTAAGGTTGGATTAGGTGCCTCTCATCAAATCACATCAACATCGGAAGATTGCAAGATAAGGTATATTTATTTTGTGTGAAATGACATGTACAAATGATATACCTATGTGTCTCTAATGAATGGGTTATCAATGTTGCTTTGAAAAATTACATGAATTGAATGAAATGGTTAAAATTGTGTTATGGACTGATTTGAAATATTTGGGAAGTTTTTAAGTTGTTTCAGGGGGTTATTACTAACTTTTCGGCTATATTTACTGATTTTGAGACAGAGGTATCGATATTTTAAGGTGGTAATGATACCAGAGTTCCAGAATGCCCCATTGGTTTCGTTTTTAAGCAAAAATATCGATATTTGCCCTGTTTTGAGTAAAAATTACATTTTAATTATTTTCAAACTGGTTTTAAGTCTCGATTTTGATTATACTTGATTATTTTGTGATATTTTGAGTAAAACAATTCAATTACACAGTATTTGAAAGAAAATTTTATTATACTCATTTTTAATTCTCTAAAATTGTATGTAATACTCTTATACTGGGTTTAATTCTTATACCGGGTTTATACATGTGAACCGGGTGTAGGGGTGTTACACTACGAGACTCCATCCCATTGCTATTAGATTAAAGAAGAAGAAAGAGACGACTATCCTTGGTGCCGAGATATCCTTCAGTGTGTAAAAGACCGTAAATACCCCGAGCTACTAAAAATGATAAAAGGACATTGAGAAGGCTCGCAAATGAGTATGTCCTCGATGGGGAAATTTTGTAACAAAGGAGGAAGGATCAGGTGTTGTTAAGATGTATTGATGCAATTAAAGCAAGAAAATTCCTAGAAGAAGTTCACGAGGGCATTTGCGAAACGCACGCCAATGGATTAAAAATGGCAAGGCAAATTATGAAGTACGGATACTACTGGTCCACCATGGAGGGTGACTGCATCAATTATGCTAAGAGATGTCACAAATGCCAAATCTATGGAGACAAAATCCATGTGCCTCCGTCACACCTTCATGTCATGACTTCTCCATGGCCTTTTTCTATGTGAGGCATGGATGTCATTGGACCAATCTCGTCAAAGGATTCTAACGGGCATAGATTCATCTTTGTGGTTATCGACTATTTTACCAAGTAGGTAGAAGTTGCTTCCTATGCCAATGTCATAGAGTTGGCAGTTAGCAAATTCTAAAAAAAAGAAATCATATGTCGGTATGGGATGCCAGAAAGGATTATATCTGACAATGCACTGAACTTGAATAACAACACGATAGCGGAGGTTTGCGAGTAATTCAAGATCAAACATCATAATTCATCTCCCTATCGTCCAAAAATGAATGGAGTAGTGGAGGCAGCAAATAAAAACATCAAGAAGATCGTTGCAAAGATGACAGAAACTTATATTGGCATGAAAAGTTACCATTTTCCCTTCTTGCTTATAGGACCTCAGTTAGAACTTCTATCGAGGCAACATCATTCTCCCTAGTATACGAAATGGAGCCGATTTTACCCATTGAAGTTGAGATTCCCTCTCTCCGAGTCTTGTCAGAGTTAAATTTGGATGAGGCAGAATGGATTCAAGCCAGATATGATCAATTGAACTTGATCGAAGAAAAGAGATTAAGAGCTATTCGTCATGGTCAGATGTACCAAAAACAAATGATGTGAGCTTACAATAAAAAGGTTCACCCTAGAGAATTCCACAAGGGAGATCTAGTTCTGAAAAAAATACTTCCCATACACAAAGACGCTCGAGGAAAATTGATGCCTAATTGGGAAGGACCTTATGTGGTAAAGAAAGTCTTCTCTGGAGGAGCTCTCATTTTGATTGAAATGGATGGAAAAGAACTATACAACCTAGTAAATTCAGACTCGGTGAAGAAATATTTCACCTAAAAAAAAATTAAAGAGGTCAAGATGAAATCCCGTAAAGGGCATTTTGAAACCAAAGGGGTTTTGAGTTGAAAACCTGAAAAAGGCAGCTCAAATGTGAAGCAAAAATTGGTTCCAATTGTTTCCTCAAACGCAAAAAAATAGAGTAACTTTACATCTTGAAGTGTCGACAAAGAACTCTAGGTTTTCTAGACACGTATCAGGCGCAAGATGATCCTCATCAAGTCAAATCAGAGAAGCTCGTATTATGATATCTGAAGCATCTAATATTATTGCTTTGGACTATTTATTTTACTTGGCAATTGTTCTTTGGCCAATGTTTTTCAAAATCTTTGATCTTTGACTCTAATACAATCTCATTCTTTCACAACCTTGCCCAAGCATTTTCATACTAAGATAATGGATAATGGACTAATATCACATTGTATACAAGGATCCACGTGTGTTATTCTAGAAAATTCCTAAATGATACAAAGACCCTAAACAAGACCACTAGTTAAAAGAACCAAACTTGAAACAAGTGTTCGAATTAAGACTACTCTACCAGATCCCGTCGTAGACTTGAGAAAACATAAGATGGTACACTGTTAATAAAACTATAACAAGTGATAAACCATGACAATTCCAAAACAATTAAAAGAAAAAGAAATCAATTTTGAAACTAACATCAATCATGCACACTAATTTTATTAGGGGCATTTGATTCATTCTGATCATGACATCCTAATAGTCTAGCCTGCAAAAAAGGTCCATTCTACAGATATGGAGGGAAAGGTTGAAGTCGTAACAGCAAACCTTGTAACTCAGAAACATACTGGGAAAGATTGAAGCCATAACGGCGAATCTGGTACCACGAAGATATGGAGGGAAAGGTCGAAGTCGCAACGGCGAACCTTATACCTCAAAAACATGTAGGGAAAGATTGAAGCCGCAACGGCGAATCTGGTACCACGAAGATATGGAGGGAAAGATTGAAGTCGCAACGGCGAACCTTGTACCTTAGAAACATGCTGAGAAAGATTGAAGTCGCAACGGCGAATCTGGTACCACGAAGATATGAAGGGAAAGGTCGAAGTTGCAACAACGAACCTTATACCTCAAAAACATGCTGGGAAAGATTGAAGCCGCAACGGTGAATATGGTACCATGAAGATATGGAGGGAAAGGTTGAAGTCGCAACGGCGAACCTTGTACCTCAGAAACATGCTGGGAAAGATTGAAGCTGTAACGGCGAATCTAGTACCACGAAGATATGGAGGGAAAGGTCGAAGTCGTAACGGTAAACCTTGTACCTGAGAAACATGCAGGGAAAGATTGAAGCCGCAACGGCGAATCTGGTACCACGAATATATGGAGGAAAGATTAGAGTCGCAACGGCGAACCTTGTACCTCAGAAACATGCTGAGAAAGATTGAAGTCGCAACGACGAATCTGGTACCATGAAGATATGAAGGGAAAGGTCGAAGTCGCAATGACGAACCTTATACCTCAAAAACATGCTGGGAAAGATTGAAGCCGTAACGGTGAATCTGGTACCATAAAGATATGGAGGGAAAGGTTGAAGTCGCAACGGTGAGCCTTGTACCTCAGGAACATGCTCGGAAAGATTGAAGCCGCAACGGCGAATCTAGAACCACAAAGATATGGAGGGAAAGGTCGAAGTCGCAACGGTGAACCTTGTACCTCAGAAAAATGCTGGGAAAAATTGAAGCCGGAACGGTGAATCTGGTACCACGAAGATATGAAAAGAAAGGTTGAAGTCGCAACGGCGAACCTTGTACATCAGAAACATGCTGGGAAAGATTGAAGTCGCAATGAAAAATCTGGTACCACGAAGATATGGAGGGAAAGGTTGAAGTCGCAACAGCGAACCTTGTACCTCAGAATCATGCTGGGAAATATTAAAGTCGCAACGGCGAATCTAGTACCACGAAGATATTGAGGGAAAGGTTGAAGTTGCAACAATGAACCTTGTATCTCAGAAAATGTTAGGAAAGGTTGAATCCGTAATGGCAAACCCTGTACCTTAGAAGACGTGATAGGAAGGATTGAGGCTGCAATGATAAATCTCATACCTTGAGGATAAGGAGCCGTAAAAGTAAATCTCAAAGTTTTAGAAGGTTAGATTGAAGCTTCAAAGGCGAATATTACGTCCCTAAAACTGAAGAGTAGTAGATTGAAGTCGCAATGATGAATCTTCTACCTCGAAGTTACATTGGATCAAAATAAAAAATACAAATAGCAAGTCTTTATTTTTGTAGTAAAAGCAAGATAAAGCTTCAACATTAAATCCTATCTTCCTAAGTTGTGGCAAAGCGAGCGCAGTGCAGTAGAGTGGTCGACGATGTGAAAGGTTAGGAACGTGAAGAAATGGTCGAGGTTCAACAGGACTAGACAAAATTGACCCTCTTTTATTCTTTGCCCCATTCCCGTCACACGGTAATGAGCAAAGAGTGGTAGGTGTAGAGGTCCAATTTTGACCGACCCAAAATGATACAAAAACAAATAAATAAAAAGTAGACAAAAAATGAAATAAAAAATAAAATTTATTTCAATGTCCAAAGTCCAAAATACAAGCCCGATTCAAATCCAAAATTCAAAAACAGCTCAGAAACCTAAAATATTAACAAAAGCTGAAACCTTAATTTAACACCCCAGTCGCCATTACCACGTCAACACTAGCCACGCCATCGCCATGTCAGCCACATGACTCTTCTGACCGTTGACTTCTCGACTCCCGAGACTGTTCCTCTGCCCAAAGTCTCCTTGTCTACTCCTAGCACTGAAATGGCAAGGCACGACTCTCGGTGATGGTGTTGACTGCAGAAGACTACCATTTTGGTGATACCTACAAAAGAAAAGCAGAGACAATAGCAAGAACAGAGACAAAGCAAACAATAATATTTTGTAATTTTCTTCGGCTATAAAAGTCATTAATCGAACATCTAAATTTCAGACACGAAAATACAACCAAAAAAAATTCAAAGAGAAACAGCAAAGGATATTCAAATACAAGGAAATTCCAGAAGTTGATACTTACTCAAGGTATATTATTTCGCATTAATATACACATATTTATTTCATATACTAAACATATACCAGTTTATCATCATTTCAAAACAAAATAATAAATAAATTTTAAAACGAAGTAAAAAAACAGATCAAAGAAACAAACAAAAAACCTTTCTTTTCCTTTTGCAATTTGGAAACATAAGCCGATCCAATTTTTTTAAATAGAAAGGGATTATCGAATCTTTTTTAATTCTTTATAGATCTAGGTTTAGATCTAAACATTTTTAAAGAAATATATAGGAAACACGAAATATCCGATTTCAAAAAATAAAAACTAAAACTTTTTTTTAAAAAAAAAGGGAAACTAGGCTTGATTTTAAAGTTTAAAATCAAAGTTTAGTTTTAAAATATATATATAAAAAGGGGATAAAAATTATCCTTTCGATTCTCTGACCACCGTGCACGGAGGTCGCAGGCGTCGAAGGGCGACGGCTTACGGTGGTTGACGAGAATCCTTAAGATCGGAGGGAAGATTGGAGGCTTCGAGGGTTGAGAGGATTTCAGAGAAAAAAATAAAAGAGAAAGAGGTTTTTTTTTTTTGCAGGTTTAAAGAGAAAATGAGATTTTTTGCTTAAAAATGATTTTTATACAACTCATGAAACGACGTCGTTTGGGCTTAGTGAAATAAGCACCAAAACGGCCCCGTTTCGGTGCAAAACCCAATTAGACCCGACCCATTAGGGAGGATCCGCGTGTTTTTAAATATTGGTTTATTTCTCTCCGCGGCCCTCCCTCGTTTCAGTGTGTTTCAATCTCGTCCCTAATTCTTCTTTTGGTTTATTTTAATTTTACCTTAGAATTTGTTTCCTCTTACACCTGGGTCCTTTGACTTTGGATACACCTATAGATGACACACGTGCAAGCTTAGGATTATTACCCATTCAATCCCTGAACATTTTCAAATCCAAATTTAAGTTTTTTTTTGTTTTCTATATTAGACCTTTTTATTTCTTTTTATTTTAATTCAATCCATTTTTTTTTCAAGATTCCATTCATTTATTTTTTTAAAATGGAAAGGTAGAAATATTTTATTCCATGATTTTATTATCTATTTTTTTAAAATTAAACCTTTTATTTTTTTTCTTTTCTTTGTCGAATTAAATCCCTGTCTTTTTTTTTATTGTTTTAAATTTAATCTTTTCTTACCTTTTTATTCTACTTCCTAATTTGCCCCCTTTCTATATTTTCATTTCTATTTACTATTTTATTCATTTTCAAATTTTTTTTTTACATATATATTCTATTTTTTTAGTTGATCTTTTAAAACCCTAGTATTTTATTGTTGAATAGTTATCCTCTTCATTTTACCTTTTTTAAAAAAATAAAATTTTCTTTAAAAAATATTTCAACCCTGTCAATATTTTGTATTTTTAATTTTAACCCTTCTTTACTTATGTTTTTTTATTTTTTTTTATCATATATTTATCTATTTAATATTCTTTGTTTACTTTTTAATTAAATACTTCGATTTTATTTTACTTTAACAAAGTTTGACCTATTATTTAATGAATACGTCTCATATATGTGATTGTCACTATTAAGTATTTTTATTTAAAAAGCATATAAATGAGTAAATGGAATGAATATACTTAATAGTGACAATCACATGTATGAGACGTATTCATAAAATAATAGGTCAAACAATGTTAAAGTAAAATAAAATCGAAGTATTTAATTAAAAAGTAAACAAAGAATATTTTATTTTTGTATGTATGTATGTATGTATATATTCATTTTTGTTGTCATGAAATATATTAATAAGGATAAATGGTATTTTATTTCAAAACATATATAATTTATTTGTTTTTAAAAAGGAGCAATGTTCGAAACTCAAGGGACTAAGTAAAATAGTGCCCCAACTTACAGAGCACAATTTCATTTTCAAACTTGGTGATTGAACACCCAATTCTTTTATAAAAAAATGAATTTTTTAAATATATTTAATCAATTAATAATCACTCTTCGCTTTCGATGTATTCAAGATGTTATTTCCTTTAACTTACGGGATGTGACATTATTTTCGATTAACTCGAAAAGAGAGATCATTGTTTTACGAATTTTTCTTAAAAGCTTCCAAATGTTGAAAGTTGCATTTTAAATTTGCCTTGGTTATTCGATAAATGTTTTTTTTTTAGTATTCGAAATGTCATGCCCTTAACTTACGGAGTATGATTTTTCTCAATTAACTCAAAATAAAAGATCTTTTTTCGTAAAATCCAAGTCACTTTAAAATACATATTACCAAATTTTATTTCCCATGTTCAAGGATCATATTTTAAATTCTTTCCAAGTTTCCAATTTTCGACAATCAAGACTATAAAATAATTGATTAGGTATCAATTTTGGGCGTGTGAGGATGCTAATCCTTCCTTACACGTAACCGATTCCTGAACTTATTTTCTGGATTTCGAAGACCTAATTGTTTTTATAAAACAAATTCAAATGTATTAGGTGATCCAATCACACCAGAATTAAAATATTGGTGGCGACTCCCATTTTCAACTTTAAAATAAATTCGGGACCCTTTCAAAAAATGGTTTCGACAAATTACAGCTTTGAAATGAATAAATGTTTCATAAGTATTGTTGAAGCTCAATTTTGACCGAGCCTGTTTCAAACCCAACATTAAAACCAAATAAAAATAAATAAATAAAATTTATTTATTTTACAAGGCCAAATACAAAATTCCAAAGTTCAGACCCAATTAAGCCCAATTACATGACTCAAACCATGACCCAATACACCCAAGCCTAAACAGAAACCCTAATCATGCAACTTGCTTCTGCTAACCGCTTGCCCCAACCACCCAGGAACTGCCACATCAGCACCTCCATGGCCAACTTGCAACACCGCCACTGTCAAGCCGACACCTACAAAGAAGACAAGACTCATATTTAATTGCAAGAAACAAAACTGCATGATTGTAAAAACGGGGCTATAAAAGCCAATCTCGAACAGTTGTAATTTTTATAGAGTTTTACAGACCATTTTGAAATCAATACAAAACAGAGATATTCAATACACATAGAGCATTCAAAGACGAAGCAGTTAATATTAGAATATAAATCAGGTCATCAAGCATCCATTTTTCTTTTCAAGGTAATAAATACGCATTAAAGTATTCATTCATCCTAACATTACTATCTATTTATTATTTCTCGAAAATTCAAAACGTTTTAACATAGTAATATAATTATTATATTCTTATTATAATTTATTATTTATTTATTTTTAAATACACATTCAATGTTTAATAAATAAATAATAAGTGTAATATTTAATAATAATAAAAGAAAAGTGAAGGGTCGTACTTGATTTACCGTCGTCGTCGTTGCTTCGAACACAGTCGCCACTTCGAACGCCTCCGTGTTTGTAAAAGGCTCTGATAAAGAGGATTTTTCACCCTTTTTGACAAGAAAACAAATGTGTAAAAAATAGATTTAATAAAGAAAAATAATAACCAAAATATAAGAGAGAGGTTGGAAGAGAAATAAAATGAAAACATCCAATTTTTTTTTAAAAAAAAAAGGGATTTGCAAAAATCTAAATAGATGAAGGTTTTTTTTTTAAAAAAACGAAAAATGAACAAATAGATTTTAAAAAAGAAACATGGAACTTTTTTTTTTTAAAGATCTAAGCTCGATCTGAATAGATTCGAGCTAGATCTTTGTTTTAAATAAAAAATTAAAAAAAAAGAGAGGTTTTACTTACCGGCCCATCGTGTACGGTGGTTGGCTGGCGACGAAGGACGGCAGAACCATGGCCAGCCGATGGGGCGACGAACGGTCAAACCATGGGTCTTTGAGGAGAGAAAAAGAGAGAAAGAAGCTTTTTTTTATTTAAAGAAATGTAAGAAAATGAAATTTTTTCTGAAAAATTTAGTTTAAATACCTAAATGGAAACGCTGCCATTTTGGTGTGATTGCTTAAGGGTTATACGACGTCGTTTTGCATGTGACCTAACCCCAGACCCGTATCCAACCCGCTCCACAACCAAGATCTGCGTGTTTTAACTTTTGGGTTATTTACGCACGCAGTCCTTCCGCATTTTTTAATTTTTACAATTAAGTTCTGTTAATATTTTTAAATTATTTTAAGATTGCCTAGTAATTTTAAAAGTTTTATGATTTGGTCTTTTAACCTTTTTTGAAACCTAGGAAGCTGCCGCATGTCCTTTTTTGGTTTATTTACATAATTAGCCCTTTTCATTTTTATTTGTTTCAATTTCATCCTTAAACCAATTTTTCTTTTATTCTAAATTTTCCCAATAATTTTAAATGATTTTCAATATGGTCCTTTCCCTTTTGAAAGCTTGAGAAGTCGCCACGTGTCAGCTCTTTTTGGGTTTATTGCTTCGAAGGTCCTTGAACTTTCCAAAAATCATATTTTGACCCTCGAACTTCATAAAAATTACATTTTGACTCCTTAACTTCTCAAAAATTACATTTGACTCCTAAACTTCTCAAAAATTACATTTTAACCTTAACTTTTCTAAAATTACCTTTTTTGACTCTTAAATTTTTCCAAAATTACATTTTGATCCCAAACTCATCCAAAATTACTATTTTGCCCTCAAACATTCAAAAATCACCATTTTACCCTCAAATTTCTAATAGTTACATTTTCGACCTCAAATTTTCCAAAAGTTCAATTTTAATCCCAAATTTTCCAAAAATTTCAATTTTGACTCCAAATTCCTTGAAAATTACGTTTCTTCCCGAATTATTCGAAACTTCTTTTTTGACCCCGTTTGTTTTGTTTTTATTTTTTTCTTCTTTGATGTTCATACACAGAATTCAATTATTATTCTTTCGTATTTTGTATTCTATTAATTTTATGTTTAATATTTGTGTATTTATTTATCTATTTAATTATTTTGTTTCGTATTATTTAAATTTTTGCTATTAATTGCCCATTCACATTTAATTTACACGTTCATTTTCAAACTATTTTTACATACATACAAATAAACCTTTAAAACTGAAGCAACATCCTTTTCGTGTGGAAATCTCGAAAAATCATGCCCTAATGTGCTGGGTGTAATTTTTCGTATAATCTAAACGAATCGAACATCCTCTTCCAAACGTTTCAAGTGCCCTTTAATTTTGAGATTCCGAGAACGTCGTGTCTTAACGTGTTGGACACGACTTCAATTCTCTGAAAAATTCAAAACATACGGGCATTTTTCTTCAAATCTAATTTTTTGAAAATCACGTGGAATAAGTTATGTGTCCAAGGATCGTATTTTAAACTTAATTCGAAACTTCAAGTTCTCAAAAAATGTACAAATAATTTTAAACAAAAAACGAGGTAATATCCTTTCGTGTGAAAACTTTAAAAAATTATGCCCTAACGTGCTGGGTGTGATTTTCATATAATTTATGCGATCGAAATATCCTCTTTAAATCCTTTCAAAATGTCCTTCAATTTCGAAATTCTGAGAATATCGTGCCCTAACGTGTTGGACACGGCCTCAATGAAATACGAAACACACGGGTTTTTTGTTCCTCATATTTTAAACTTCGCTCGAGATTTCAAAGTTTTAACAAACAAAGACCCAAAAGTAATTAACATGGTATCAATTTTGGGCGTGTGAGGGTGCTAATTCTTCCTCATATGTAACCAACTCTCAAACCCACTTTCTGGATTTCGAAGACCAAAATATTTTTCAAAACGGATTTTAAACGTTTTGTGATGATCCAATGACACCATATAAAAATATTGGTGGGGACTTCATATTTTGATTTTTAAAATATTTTTCAAGACCTGTTTGTTTTCCAAAAATAAACGTTTCGACAGGTATCTGATTTTTTTTTTAGAGCGTATAGCCATATGTATTTGGTGAAATGGTTAACAAATATTAGATAATACTTAAAGTTGTTGACAGAGTGAATTGGAGAGGTCCAAACATCGGTAAAAATGATTTCGAGGGGGCTGAAGATGACAATATAGACACGAAAAAGGTAACTTGTGACTTTTATTAGAATGATAAGCATTACAATGAAAATCCGATAGAGACGACTTGCTAACATCCAATTGAAATGATGAAATCATGTGTTTGAACATCGAAAACAACGGGTGACCAAGTCTATGATGCCAAGTGAGAGACGTTGTTTTTATTATGGGGAATGCAAGTAACAATTTGGAGGAGGAGAGACTTGGCCACTCATAGACACCATGTTTAGGTTGACCTTGGTAAAAAATTGCCCCTGTCTAAAGGTCCTTCACAAGAAAAGAAGATGGTAAGAATTCAATAGACACATTGTTGGATTTGCAAAATTTAGAAACAAAAATTAAATTATGTTTCATCATTGAAGCATAAAGAATGTTAGAGAGAGTAAAAGAGTAAGAGGAAGTGGGAAGAGAGGTAGAACCTATGTGAGTAATCGGAATTCCAAAGCCATCACCAATCATTATTTCATCCGGACCAGTGTAAGGATTATGAATGGAAAGGTTCTGCAGGTCGGTAGTTATATGGTGTGTTGCACCACTGTCTAACAGCTAGGGATCATTCAAGGAAGAGGTGGTGGTTACAACATGGGCTTGAGTTTGCCGAGGTGGAGGTGCACGAGATATCGAGGAGTTGGTTGGGCATGTTGGTGGAGACGCATTTGGGAATTGCTGAAGAAAGAGAGAGCATTGAGTGACAACATGACCTTGTGCTCGACATCACTGACATTTACCCAAAAATGGACGCATTGGTCGATTTTACTGCTGAGAGATAGACATTGTGCATGGTCGATTGGATCGTTGATTGGAGCGATGAGTATACATTGAATAGACTGTGATTGGTGTACCTGAAAACACATTGTGTAGGGAGAACTCCTTGTTGATCAGTTTCTCATGCAACGCATAAAAAGTAATAATTGTTTCCCTATTATTGATAGTATCAATAACTATTTGGTAGGAATCATTGAGACAATCTAAAACTTTCTCAATGAAATATTCATCATCTAATGATTTTTCAAGAGTGGGTAGTTCATCGGCTTTAGTTTTAATGGCTTGCATGTAGTCGGTGATGGATTGAGATCCTTTGGAAATGTGTTTGAGGTGATCTTTGACTTGTTTGATATGTCTGCATGAGGGACGGGCATAAGTGTTAGCGAGGATTTTCCAAGCATCTAATGAGGTTTTTGATTGTAAGATGAGTGGTACAAGGTTGGGTGAGATGGTACTGACCAGTGCACCAAACAAGAGCTTATCTTGTCACAGCCATGTTTGATACGCTGGATTGGTAGAGCTTAAGTTATTGGTTGTCACTGTTTCAGGTGGGAAAGGGTGCGAGCCATCAATGAACTTAAAGAGGTAATTGGTGGAGTTGAGTTTGATAGATGATCGTGCTATAAACGTCACGGCAATAATGTCCAAGCGGACACTGTCGATGGAAGTATAGTAGATAGATGTTTGTTTATCAGATATCGATCCCACAAGGATTGTGTTTTTGTTGCTTAAATTTGTCGATGCAATGAATAAAGAAATGAGGCAATTTGTGAGCTTGGTTGTTCAAGCAATAATGTAAAAATAAAGGTACAATGCAATGATAATAAATAGGGGTCCCTGACGTTCATATTTGACAAAAACTAAGTGTGACTTATAAGGTTTAAGATAACAGGTAATTGTCGGCACAATTAAGCATAATGAATATCTTACCAAACTCGAAATTCTTATTAGATCTAAAACTCAAATATGCACAACAACCACACCTTCGAGTGTTGTCACTACAACATATTCAAGAACAAGTGGAGTGAATTCCTTCAAACCTCAAGCAACTTCTGTTGTCTTACGTGTTAATTTAATTTGTCGCTGCACCTTTCAGTGCCAGTGAATGCAATCGTACTTCCGTGGTCAAAACAATTAAATCCAAAGATTCATAGAAAAAGCAAGATTGAAATAGATGTCATATAAATCCCAACATCAAAAGTATTTCCATACAACTTGAAGTTAATAATATTACCAGTGTTTAAGTAAGAAAACTAAAAGAACAAAGGAGTACTCTATTCCTAATTTACTCGAAATGCTCCCTTACTCTCTCTCTTGCGTCATACTAAGGATGTTTTGGTCGCGAGCAGCACATTGCCTTCCTCCTCTTGTCAGGAAGCCTCGAGGGGTCTCAAGCCTCCATAGTCGAAAATCTTCAAGCTTTGTTGAAGAAGAAAAATTGTCAAAATGAGAGACTAAAGGAAAGAGAGAGACCCCTCCTTTTATGCTTTATGTGTGCTTATATTTACCCCCAAATTGTATAGGTGTCTCTTCTACAAAATTAAGCTATACAAGTTGGTTATACTAGATTGGACAGCTCACACATTTTTGTTCTTATCAGACAGCTATCAGATGCGACGTTAATTCTAGGCACAATCTTGGACACGTTCATGCAGAGACAATTCTGGACATGTTCATGCAACGACATTCCTGGGTGCGATTGAAGAATACTTAGGTAGCGATATCTCTGGATGCAATTTGAAGATTATTTATGTAGCAACAGTCTTGGGTGGATTCTAGAAATATTCCTGCGGCGATAATTTTTTTGTGTGCAATCTGGAAGTGCTCATGTGGCGAAATTAGTAGTAAAATATGGTAAAATTAAGAAAAACTAGGCCAATGTCCACTGAGTTAGAAAATGCAATGTACTAAACTAAAAAAAGGATAAAATACGTACTAAGAACAACTAAATGGGAACAAATTATCCAATAAATAGGGAGAAAACATATGTTCTTTCTAGTACAATCACACCCCAAAACTTTAGTTTTTACTTTTCGTCTAGTAAAACAAAACTACAAAGTTATACCAAAAAAAAAGTAATGATCATTCTAGCAACTTGAATCATCTAAAATCCTAATGAAGGAATCACATTCAAATGACAAAATTTTGGGCCGACAATTCATAAGTATGAATAATTAGAAATGCAACTTCATTAATGATAGCATCATGCTTTAAATCTTAAATTCTTTCTACCAAAACAACAATTATTGTACAGTAATATAAATATAGATATTTTTTCTTCTTTTCCCTTTTTTTTTTTTTATATATGCGACTGAGAGATGTCGTTGCGTTACTATACTCTTGTTACCGGGAAGTAATGATAGGGTGCAACAAACCCTAAGGAGTAAGTAATTGTGCCGACACACACTCTTGAAGTGACAGCCTTTAGCTAGATTACTTTTTTTAACACTTGCATTGGAGTGTTCCCCCTTGGCAATTCACAATACACCCATATTGCAGTGTCTTTTATTTATAACTATATATATATATACAAACAGTTGTAAAATGGTAGATTCATTCAAGATTCAAAGAATGATACTATTTATTCATTATTAATGTAATCTAAATTATTAATCGAAGAATTGAAGATAAAACATTCAATCAAATATATTTACTCATTCATTGATAGTTCACATGATCCAAGAATTAAGCATCAAATGAAAAAAAATCAAGCACATTTCCAATAACTTTGCATGCTTTCATTAAACTCAAAAGGACAAATTTTTAAAATGTGGATGCATTTGCATTTCCAGCCCATATACATTCCCCCAAAACTTAAAATCTACATTGTCCCTAATGCACTGACTTTAATTTATCAATATATATGGAAATGCAATGGCAAGGTAGATGCAGTGACAATAAAAATGCAATGACAAAAGAAATGCGATGATAATTATACTGCAGCTACATGATATGCATGAAAACTAAATTAAGTACTGAAAATAAAAACTAACTCAATGTGCTGCAGCTGAAGAAGTGACTGCATTGGTCTTCTTCTTGTTGCGCTTCCGCTCTTCCTTGCGGTGCTTCTTGTCTTTGGTGCGCTTCCTCTTTCATTCCTTTGGCTTGGTCGGATTTGCAGATTGCTCCTCAACATCAGGCTACGCCCCGGCATCATCGATGTTGACATCAGATGGGTCTATTTAAGCAAGCGGTGTGACATAAAGCACTATGACTAGAGGATTTGAATCCTCATTACTAATCGTCACAGCCTCCACCTAACTCACTTCAGGTGGTACCAAATCATCAGATGATGCCCTCACAAGTTTAGGTACGGTGACAAATTCCTCAGTCAAATTTGTCGAGACATCAGGTCCTTCTCTTGTTTCATCTTTTTTTCTTTTGTTTGAGCTTCGCATAGTCTGTGGACTGCTCCTGAATTTCTATCTCTGCTCCGGCATCATCAACTGCTTCATTTGTTGGTCCAGTGTAGACCACTATTGCTAAAGGATTGTGGTCCTCATTAATTTCATCCACAACTTTCGCTTGACTCACTCCATCTTACGCTAAGCCTTCAGTTATTGCACCCACAACTTAAGGTGCGGGGACAAATTTCTCAGCTAAATTTTCCTCGACATCTATTTTTTCATCTTTTTCTTCCTCCACACGAACTTCTTCCTTTTTTAGCATTAAGTTAGTAGGTGTAGTACTGATGTACAAAATTGTGCTGATAATGGAATCCTAATGCGTCGACAATGGTGTTTACTTATTCCTTAATCAGTGCAGACATAGTATTTGTTCCTTCTTCTTCAAGTGCTTCGTACTCTTTTATTCTCCACACAGTCCCAAAAAAAATTTCTTCTCTTGCGTTTTTCCCAATTTCGTAACTTCTTAATTACAGATATAAGTATCAAAATTATGCTTATGTTACCATCACATAATGCCTTTCCAATATACCAATCACCAATGGAATAGGTATTAAGAAGCTCTTAGGATCTTTAAATTCTTGAAGCAATTTAATTGTCATGACAGTGCACCCTTCAATAAGTGCGATTGCTTCGACTTCTCCCAATCTTTTCTTCTTTAACAATGTATTTTCAAGTTTCTAAGGATGTTTTGTTGTAGCATTTGTTGCGACAAAATGATCTAATTCTATTTCCACAATATTTTGTTTAATCTCTTCAGTTGCAGTTTGCTTTTTAGATTGTTCTGATATCTTTCCATTATTGAGATCTGAATTATCTTCCTTTACTGTAGCATTTGTAACAATTTCAATTAATTGAGTCTCACTTTTGGGAATGATTCCCTCACAATGCTCTTGCCCTTATGATATCGAATTCTCAATATTAATCGGCAAAAATTCTTATGGCCGCAAATTTATTGCGCTCACAATCTGGCCAAATTGATATTCTAGAGCTCGTATGGATTCAGCTTGACTTTGAAGCACAACTTCATTCTTGGCAAAATATTGTCTCAACAAATTTTCAATTGATGAAAATTCTGATACTTCGTTTTGCTGGGTATTTTGCCTTGACAAGAGTTTATCATAATTGAGCAGTGTTCACTCGAATCTAACATCGTTGTTTATACTTCTAGGGTCTTGATTGTTCCAACAAAAACTTGGATGTTGCTTCCACTCTAGCATGTAGGTGTTGGGATATGGATTTTCATTTCGACTGAAATTCCTTATGTGGTACACATTTGCTAGATTTGATTGGCTTTATTCAAACTCATGGTCGCTTCCACAATAATCGCAAATTGTCATAGCAAATTTCCATTCTGCAACTACTGTAGCATTCTGCAAATTAGTCAAAGAAGATACCTGGGCTGTTATGGCATCGAGCTCCATTTCTACAGCATCAATCATGTCAGTCCAAAATCTTGAGGTTCTAGCCATATTTTGCTAAAAGAAAATTTTAAAAGTAAACAACAAAAAGGAAACAAGTCAGTGACAAATAAAATTTAGATAATAAAGAATAAATGCAAAGACAAAATAGACATCAAACAAACGCCATCCTTGGTAACAGCACCAAAACTTGATCGCTCTATGAACGTCACAGTAATAATGTGTAAGCGGACACTGCCGATGCAAGTATAGTAGACAGATGTGAGTCTATCGGATATCGATCCCACGAGAATGGTGTTTTTGTTGCTTAAATTTGTCGATGCAATGAAAAAAAGAAATGAGGCAAATTGTGAATTTGGTTGATGAACCAATAAAGTAAAAATAAAGGTTAAATGCAATGATAATGAATAGGGGTCCTTGATGTTCAGATTTGACAGAAACTAAGTGTGACTTACAAGGTTTAAGATAACAGGTAATTTGTTGGCTCAATTAAGCATAATGAATATCTTACCAAACACGAAGTTCCTATTAGATCTAAGACTCAAATATGTACAACAACCACACCTTTCAGTGTTGTCACTGCAACATATTCAAGAACAAGTGGGGTGAATTCCTTCAAACTCAAGCAACTTCCGTTGTCTTGCTTGTTAATTTAATTTGTCGATGCACCTTCTAGTGATAGTGACTACAATCACATTTCCGTGGGCAAAACAATTAAATCCAAATATTCATAGAAAAAGCAAGATTGAAATAGAACAAATAGATTTTAAAAAAGAAACATGGAACTTTTTTTTTTTTAAAGATCTAAGCTCGATCTGAATAGATTCGAGCTAGATCTTTGTTTTAAATAAAAAATTAAAAAAAAAGAGAGGTTTTACTTACCGGCCCATCGTGTACGGTGGTTGGCTGGCGACGAAGGACGGCAGAACCATGGCCAGCCGATGGGGCGACGAACGGTCAAACCATGGGTCTTTGAGGAGAGAAAAAGAGAGAAAGAAGCTTTTTTTTATTTAAAGAAATGTAAGAAAATGAAATTTTTTCTGAAAAATTTAGTTTAAATACCTAAATGGAAACGCTGCCATTTTGGTGTGATTGCTTAAGGGTTATACGACGTCGTTTTGCATGTGACCTAACCCCAGACCCGTATCCAACCCGCTCCACAACCAAGATCTGCGTGTTTTAACTTTTGGGTTATTTACGCACGCAGTCCTTCCGCATTTTTTAATTTTTACAATTAAGTTCTGTTAATATTTTTAAATTATTTTAAGATTGCCCAGTAATTTTAAAAGTTTTATGATTTGGTCTTTTAACCTTTTTTGAAACCTAGGAAGCTGCCGCATGTCCTTTTTTGGTTTATTTACATAATTAGCCCTTTTCATTTTTATTTGTTTCAATTTCATCCTTAAACCAATTTTTCTTTTATTCTAAATTTTCCCAATAATTTTAAATGATTTTCAATATGGTCCTTTCCCTTTTGAAAGCTTGAGAAGTCGCCACGTGTCAGCTCTTTTTGGGTTTATTGCTTCGAAGGTCCTTGAACTTTCCAAAAATCATATTTTGACCCTCGAACTTCATAAAAATTACATTTTGACTCCTTAACTTCTCAAAAATTACATTTGACTCCTAAACTTCTCAAAAATTACATTTTAACCTTAACTTTTCTAAAATTACCTTTTTTGACTCTTAAATTTTTCCAAAATTACATTTTGATCCCAAACTCATCCAAAATTACTATTTTGCCCTCAAACATTCAAAAATCACCATTTTACCCTCAAATTTCTAATAGTTACATTTTCGACCTCAAATTTTCCAAAAGTTCAATTTTAATCCCAAATTTTCCAAAAATTTCAATTTTGACTCCAAATTCCTTGAAAATTACGTTTCTTCCCGAATTATTCGAAACTTCTTTTTTGACCCCGTTTGTTTTGTTTTTATTTTTTTCTTCTTTGATGTTCATACACAGAATTCAATTATTATTCTTTCGTATTTTGTATTCTATTAATTTTATGTTTAATATTTGTGTATTTATTTATCTATTTAATTATTTTGTTTCGTATTATTTAAATTTTTGCTATTAATTGCCCATTCACATTTAATTTACACGTTCATTTTCAAACTATTTTTACATACATACAAATAAACCTTTAAAACTGAAGCAACATCCTTTTCGTGTGGAAATCTCGAAAAATCATGCCCTAATGTGCTGGGTGTAATTTTTCGTATAATCTAAACGAATCGAACATCCTCTTCCAAACGTTTCAAGTGCCCTTTAATTTTGAGATTCCGAGAACGTCGTGTCTTAACGTGTTGGACACGACTTCAATTCTCTGAAAAATTCAAAACATACGGGCATTTTTCTTCAAATCTAATTTTTTGAAAATCACGTGGAATAAGTTATGTGTCCAAGGATCGTATTTTAAACTTAATTCGAAACTTCAAGTTCTCAAAAAATGTACAAATAATTTTAAACAAAAAACGAGGTAATATCCTTTCGTGTGAAAACTTTAAAAAATTATGCCCTAACGTGCTGGGTGTGATTTTCATATAATTTATGCGATCGAAATATCCTCTTTAAATCCTTTCAAAATGTCCTTCAATTTCGAAATTCTGAGAATATCGTGCCCTAACGTGTTGGACACGGCCTCAATGAAATACGAAACACACGGGTTTTTTGTTCCTCATATTTTAAACTTCGCTCGAGATTTCAAAGTTTTAACAAACAAAGACCCAAAAGTAATTAACATGGTATCAATTTTGGGCGTGTGAGGGTGCTAATTCTTCCTCATATGTAACCAACTCTCAAACCCACTTTCTGGATTTCGAAGACCAAAATATTTTTCAAAACGGATTTTAAACGTTTTGTGATGATCCAATGACACCATATAAAAATATTGGTGGGGACTTCATATTTTGATTTTTAAAATATTTTTCAAGACCTGTTTGTTTTCCAAAAATAAACGTTTCGACAGGTATCTGATTTTTTTTTTAGAGCGTATAGCCATATGTATTTGGTGAAATGGTTAACAAATATTAGATAATACTTAAAGTTGTTGACAGAGTGAATTGGAGAGGTCCAAACATCGGTAAAAATGATTTCGAGGGGGCTGAAGATGACAATATAGACACGAAAAAGGTAACTTGTGACTTTTATTAGAATGATAAGCATTACAATGAAAATCCGATAGAGACGACTTGCTAACATCCAATTGAAATGATGAAATCATGTGTTTGAACATCGAAAACAACGGGTGACCAAGTCTATGATGCCAAGTGAGAGACGTTGTTTTTATTATGGGGAATGCAAGTAACAATTTGGAGGAGGAGAGACTTGGCCACTCATAGACACCATGTTTAGGTTGACCTTGGTAAAAAATTGCCCCTGTCTAAAGGTCCTTCACAAGAAAAGAAGATGGTAAGAATTCAATAGACACATTGTTGGATTTGCAAAATTTAGAAACAAAAATTAAATTATGTTTCATCATTGAAGCATAAAGAATGTTAGAGAGAGTAAAAGAGTAAGAGGAAGTGGGAAGAGAGGTAGAACCTATGTGAGTAATCGGAATTCCAAAGCCATCACCAATCATTATTTCATCCGGACCAGTGTAAGGATTATGAATGGAAAGGTTCTGCAGGTCGGTAGTTATATGGTGTGTTGCACCACTGTCTAACAGCTAGGGATCATTCAAGGAAGAGGTGGTGGTTACAACATGGGCTTGAGTTTGCCGAGGTGGAGGTGCACGAGATATCGAGGAGTTGGTTGGGCATGTTGGTGGAGACGCATTTGGGAATTGCTGAAGAAAGAGAGAGCATTGAGTGACAACATGACCTTGTGCTCGACATCACTGACATTTACCCAAAAATGGACGCATTGGTCGATTTTACTGCTGAGAGATAGACATTGTGCATGGTCGATTGGATCGTTGATTGGAGCGATGAGTATACATTGAATAGACTGTGATTGGTGTACCTGAAAACACATTGTGTAGGGAGAACTCCTTGTTGATCAGTTTCTCATGCAACGCATAAAAAGTAATAATTGTTTCCCTATTATTGATAGTATCAATAACTATTTGGTAGGAATCATTGAGACAATCTAAAACTTTCTCAATGAAATATTCATCATCTAATGATTTTTCAAGAGTGGGTAGTTCATCGGCTTTAGTTTTAATGGCTTGCATGTAGTCGGTGATGGATTGAGATCCTTTGGAAATGTGTTTGAGGTGATCTTTGACTTGTTTGATATGTCTGCATGAGGGACGGGCATAAGTGTTAGCGAGGATTTTCCAAGCATCTAATGAGGTTTTTGATTGTAAGATGAGTGGTACAAGGTTGGGTGAGATGGTACTGACCAGTGCACCAAACAAGAGCTTATCTTGTCACAGCCATGTTTGATACGCTGGATTGGTAGAGCTTAAGTTATTGGTTGTCACTGTTTCAGGTGGGAAAGGGTGCGAGCCATCAATGAACTTAAAGAGGTAATTGGTGGAGTTGAGTTTGATAGATGATCGTGCTATAAACGTCACGGCAATAATGTCCAAGCGGACACTGTCGATGGAAGTATAGTAGATAGATGTCTGTTTATCAGATATCGATCCCACAAGGATTGTGTTTTTGTTGCTTAAATTTGTCGATGCAATGAATAAAGAAATGAGGCAATTTGTGAGCTTGGTTGTTCAAGCAATAATGTAAAAATAAAGGTACAATGCAATGATAATGAATAGGGGTCCCTGACGTTCATATTTGACAAAAACTAAGTGTGACTTATAAGGTTTAAGATAACAGGTAATTGTCGGCACAATTAAGCATAATGAATATCTTACCAAACTCGAAATTCTTATTAGATCTAAAACTCAAATATGCACAACAACCACACCTTCGAGTGTTGTCACTACAACATATTCAAGAACAAGTGGAGTGAATTCCTTCAAACCTCAAGCAACTTCTGTTGTCTTACGTGTTAATTTAATTTGTCGCTGCACCTTTCAGTGCCAGTGAATGCAATCGTACTTCCGTGGTCAAAACAATTAAATCCAAAGATTCATAGAAAAAGCAAGATTGAAATAGATGTCATATAAATCCCAACATCAAAAGTATTTCCATACAACTTGAAGTTAATAATATTACCAGTGTTTAAGTAAGAAAACTAAAAGAACAAAGGAGTACTCTATTCCTAATTTACTCGAAATGCTCCCTTACTCTCTCTCTTGCGTCATACTAAGGATGTTTTGGTCGCGAGCAGCACATTGCCTTCCTCCTCTTGTCAGGAAGCCTCGAGGGGTCTCAAGCCTCCATAGTCGAAAATCTTCAAGCTTTGTTGAAGAAGAAAAATTGTCAAAATGAGAGACTAAAGGAAAGAGAGAGACCCCTCCTTTTATGCTTTATGTGTGCTTATATTTACCCCCAAATTGTATAGGTGTCTCTTCTACAAAATTAAGCTATACAAGTTGGTTATACTAGATTGGACAGCTCACACATTTTTGTTCTTATCAGACAGCTATCAGATGCGACGTTAATTCTAGGCACAATCTTGGACACGTTCATGCAGAGACAATTCTGGACATGTTCATGCAACGACATTCCTGGGTGCGATTGAAGAATACTTAGGTAGCGATATCTCTGGATGCAATTTGAAGATTATTTATGTAGCAACAGTCTTGGGTGGATTCTAGAAATATTCCTGCGGCGATAATTTTTTTGTGTGCAATCTGGAAGTGCTCATGTGGCGAAATTAGTAGTAAAATATGGTAAAATTAAGAAAAACTAGGCCAATGTCCACTGAGTTAGAAAATGCAATGTACTAAACTAAAAAAAGGATAAAATACGTACTAAGAACAACTAAATGGGAACAAATTATCCAATAAATAGGGAGAAAACATATGTTCTTTCTAGTACAATCACACCCCAAAACTTTAGTTTTTACTTTTCGTCTAGTAAAACAAAACTACAAAGTTATACCAAAAAAAAAGTAATGATCATTCTAGCAACTTGAATCATCTAAAATCCTAATGAAGGAATCACATTCAAATGACAAAATTTTGGGCCGACAATTCATAAGTATGAATAATTAGAAATGCAACTTCATTAATGATAGCATCATGCTTTAAATCTTAAATTCTTTCTACCAAAACAACAATTATTGTACAGTAATATAAATATAGATATTTTTTCTTCTTTTCCCTTTTTTTTTTTTTATATATGCGACTGAGAGATGTCGTTGCGTTACTATACTCTTGTTACCGGGAAGTAATGATAGGGTGCAACAAACCCTAAGGAGTAAGTAATTGTGCCGACACACACTCTTGAAGTGACAGCCTTTAGCTAGATTACTTTTTTTAACACTTGCATTGGAGTGTTCCCCCTTGGCAATTCACAATACACCCATATTGCAGTGTCTTTTATTTATAACTATATATATATATACAAACAGTTGTAAAATGGTAGATTCATTCAAGATTCAAAGAATGATACTATTTATTCATTATTAATGTAATCTAAATTATTAATCGAAGAATTGAAGATAAAACATTCAATCAAATATATTTACTCATTCATTGATAGTTCACATGATCCAAGAATTAAGCATCAAATGAAAAAAAATCAAGCACATTTCCAATAACTTTGCATGCTTTCATTAAACTCAAAAGGACAAATTTTTAAAATGTGGATGCATTTGCATTTCCAGCCCATATACATTCCCCCAAAACTTAAAATCTACATTGTCCCTAATGCACTGACTTTAATTTATCAATATATATGGAAATGCAATGGCAAGGTAGATGCAGTGACAATAAAAATGCAATGACAAAAGAAATGCGATGATAATTATACTGCAGCTACATGATATGCATGAAAACTAAATTAAGTACTGAAAATAAAAACTAACTCAATGTGCTGCAGCTGAAGAAGTGACTGCATTGGTCTTCTTCTTGTTGCGCTTCCGCTCTTCCTTGCGGTGCTTCTTGTCTTTGGTGCGCTTCCTCTTTCATTCCTTTGGCTTGGTCGGATTTGCAGATTGCTCCTCAACATCAGGCTACGCCCCGGCATCATCGATGTTGACATCAGATGGGTCTATTTAAGCAAGCGGTGTGACATAAAGCACTATGACTAGAGGATTTGAATCCTCATTACTAATCGTCACAGCCTCCACCTAACTCACTTCAGGTGGTACCAAATCATCAGATGATGCCCTCACAAGTTTAGGTACGGTGACAAATTCCTCAGTCAAATTTGTCGAGACATCAGGTCCTTCTCTTGTTTCATCTTTTTTTCTTTTGTTTGAGCTTCGCATAGTCTGTGGACTGCTCCTGAATTTCTATCTCTGCTCCGGCATCATCAACTGCTTCATTTGTTGGTCCAGTGTAGACCACTATTGCTAAAGGATTGTGGTCCTCATTAATTTCATCCACAACTTTCGCTTGACTCACTCCATCTTACGCTAAGCCTTCAGTTATTGCACCCACAACTTAAGGTGCGGGGACAAATTTCTCAGCTAAATTTTCCTCGACATCTATTTTTTCATCTTTTTCTTCCTCCACACGAACTTCTTCCTTTTTTAGCATTAAGTTAGTAGGTGTAGTACTGATGTACAAAATTGTGCTGATAATGGAATCCTAATGCGTCGACAATGGTGTTTACTTATTCCTTAATCAGTGCAGACATAGTATTTGTTCCTTCTTCTTCAAGTGCTTCGTACTCTTTTATTCTCCACACAGTCCCAAAAAAAATTTCTTCTCTTGCGTTTTTCCCAATTTCGTAACTTCTTAATTACAGATATAAGTATCAAAATTATGCTTATGTTACCATCACATAATGCCTTTCCAATATACCAATCACCAATGGAATAGGTATTAAGAAGCTCTTAGGATCTTTAAATTCTTGAAGCAATTTAATTGTCATGACAGTGCACCCTTCAATAAGTGCGATTGCTTCGACTTCTCCCAATCTTTTCTTCTTTAACAATGTATTTTCAAGTTTCTAAGGATGTTTTGTTGTAGCATTTGTTGCGACAAAATGATCTAATTCTATTTCCACAATATTTTGTTTAATCTCTTCAGTTGCAGTTTGCTTTTTAGATTGTTCTGATATCTTTCCATTATTGAGATCTGAATTATCTTCCTTTACTGTAGCATTTGTAACAATTTCAATTAATTGAGTCTCACTTTTGGGAATGATTCCCTCACAATGCTCTTGCCCTTATGATATCGAATTCTCAATATTAATCGGCAAAAATTCTTATGGCCGCAAATTTATTGCGCTCACAATCTGGCCAAATTGATATTCTAGAGCTCGTATGGATTCAGCTTGACTTTGAAGCACAACTTCATTCTTGGCAAAATATTGTCTCAACAAATTTTCAATTGATGAAAATTCTGATACTTCGTTTTGCTGGGTATTTTGCCTTGACAAGAGTTTATCATAATTGAGCAGTGTTCACTCGAATCTAACATCGTTGTTTATACTTCTAGGGTCTTGATTGTTCCAACAAAAACTTGGATGTTGCTTCCACTCTAGCATGTAGGTGTTGGGATATGGATTTTCATTTCGACTGAAATTCCTTATGTGGTACACATTTGCTAGATTTGATTGGCTTTATTCAAACTCATGGTCGCTTCCACAATAATCGCAAATTGTCATAGCAAATTTCCATTCTGCAACTACTGTAGCATTCTGCAAATTAGTCAAAGAAGATACCTGGGCTGTTATGGCATCGAGCTCCATTTCTACAGCATCAATCATGTCAGTCCAAAATCTTGAGGTTCTAGCCATATTTTGCTAAAAGAAAATTTTAAAAGTAAACAACAAAAAGGAAACAAGTCAGTGACAAATAAAATTTAGATAATAAAGAATAAATGCAAAGACAAAATAGACATCAAACAAACGCCATCCTTGGTAACAGCACCAAAACTTGATCGCTCTATGAACGTCACAGTAATAATGTGTAAGCGGACACTGCCGATGCAAGTATAGTAGACAGATGTGAGTCTATCGGATATCGATCCCACGAGAATGGTGTTTTTGTTGCTTAAATTTGTCGATGCAATGAAAAAAAGAAATGAGGCAAATTGTGAGTTTGGTTGATGAACCAATAAAGTAAAAATAAAGGTTAAATGCAATGATAATGAATAGGGGTCCTTGATGTTCAGATTTGACAGAAACTAAGTGTGACTTACAAGGTTTAAGATAACAGGTAATTTGTTGGCTCAATTAAGCATAATGAATATCTTACCAAACACGAAGTTCCTATTAGATCTAAGACTCAAATATGTACAACAACCACACCTTTCAGTGTTGTCACTGCAACATATTCAAGAACAAGTGGGGTGAATTCCTTCAAACTCAAGCAACTTCCGTTGTCTTGCTTGTTAATTTAATTTGTCGATGCACCTTCTAGTGATAGTGACTACAATCACATTTCCGTGGGCAAAACAATTAAATCCAAATATTCATAGAAAAAGCAAGATTGAAATAGATATCATATAAATCCTTACATCAACAGTATTTTCATACAACTTGAAATTGATATATTACTAGCGTTTAACTAAGAAAACTAAAAGAACAAATGGAGTACTCTATTCCTAGTTTACTCGAAATGCTCCCTTACTCTCCCTCTTGCATCGCACTTAGGATGTTCTGGTCATGAGCAGCATACTGCCTTCCTCCTCTTGTCAAGTAGCCCCGAGGGGTCTCAATCCTCCATAGTCGAAAAACTTCAAGCTTGGTTGGAGAAGAAAAATTGTCAAAATGGGAGACTAAAGGAAAGAGAGAGACCCCTCCCTTCATGCTTTTTTTTGTGTTTATATTTACCCCCAAATTGTACAGGTGTCTCTTCTGCAAAATTAAGTTGTACAAGTTGGTTATACCAGATTGGACAGCTCACACATTTCTATTCTTATCAGACAGTTGTCAGATTCGACGACAATTTTGGGCGCAATCTTGGACACGTTCATGCAGCGACAATTCTGGACATGTTCTTGCAGTGACATTCCTGGGTACAATTGAAGAATACTTATGTAACGATAGTTCTGGATGCAATTTGAAGAATATTTATGTAGCGACAATCTTGGGTGCATTCCGGAAATATTCCTACGATGATAGTTTTTTGTTTGTGCAATCTGGAAGTGCTCATGCGACGACATTAGTAGTAAAATATGACAAAATTAAGGAAAACTAGGCCAAGGTCCACTGAGTTAGAAAATGCAATGTACTAAACTAAAAAATGCTAAAATATGTACTAAGGACAACTAAATGGGAACAAATTATCCAATAAATGGGGAGAAAACATATGTTTTTTCTAGTACCATCAATAGACTTGTGGATGGTAAACAAGGTAAGGGGGTTGTTGGGATCAAGGGTATTGGGGAGATTGTGGTCACCAGCCATTGGGATTGAACCTAAACTCGTGTGAGAAGAACAGCTGATACCATGTGAAGAAGAGAATTGTAATAAGTTATAAGAGATTTGTGTTTTTCATATTTCATCTCAATCACGAGCAACATATTTATATACAGTAGAGTTTGTAACTAATAGTGAAGTATTCAAATACAATGGATAAGATAAGGAAAGGTTGTTGCTAAGATTTAGGGGAACCAAAACAGCAACATTTGAAATTAAGGAGGTTGCAGTATTATCCTATCAAAAACAACTAAACACTTAGAACTCTCTCCCTTAATCACACACACTCTGTCTCAACTTTCCTATCATTACAGAATACAATCACTCTTTATTCCAATCAGGGTGAATCGTTGTCATCACCATCGTCAACTCCTTGTTGATTTCACACATCAAGGTTACTTATAATATTTTTATTGATCAATAAATAATATTTATTAAATTAAATTTAGCTAAAAATTAAATTATAAAATGAGAATACTTAATCACCAATTTTGTATATAACAAATAAGTTTCCAAATTAACTAAAGTCTATCAAATATAGAATGTCAACAAAATATATTCAAATCGATAAGATATAGATGAGATGGTATTGCAGCCGCCTAATAAATAATTTATCACATAATATTAGAAGTAGCAACCATTTCTGTCACAATCACCATTTTCTTCTTCTTTTTTCTTTATAGACTTTTAGAACTTTTTAATCCAAATATACAAGAAAAAATTGAAGGCTTTAATCAATCATCATTCATCAGCATATTTTGCATTAACAATTCAAAATAAATGTAATTCAGAATGAATGCAAAGCAATATATATTTTTTTTAATTTCCTAGCATGCATTATATTTCAATGAAATGGTTTTCAATTATCGCATTTTTTAAGAACAAATTAGATTTTCTCGGTTAAAAATGCATCTCGAATGATAAAAAGAAAATATGTGGAACGCACGGTATATTAAGTGGGAGAATGTTTGGAAATTCCAAGGATCGTACTATGTGCATTTTTTTCTATGGCTTGTTTGTAAGCAAAGGCTATTTGCAAAGAGAAATTGGTCAAAACTCATCTTGCTCAGTTTGTCACCACAATACAGAAGATATTTTGCATGTTCTTAAAGATTATTCGGCTGTTAAAGAGATTTGGATGAATTTTGTGCTTAAAAGCTGTCAACCTCAATTCTTTTCAAGGAACTTCTTAGATTGGGTTGGGACAAATCTGGAGAATCTTAAGTGGGTGCCAGCAATTGATGTCTTTTGGGCTACTCTTTGATTTTTTAACATGATGTCTATGGAAAAATAAAAATCCCTTTAATTTCCAGGAATTACTCTACACTTTTATGAAAATCATTAAGATATCAATGAGTTAAGCAAAAATGTACGATACTCATAAACGGGATCTTTCCAGAGAACATACTTTTGATCCTAAACGAAGACTAGTTATGTTTCTTTAATTTAGTTAGGTATTTTCACAAAAAAAGAAATTAATTGCTTTTCTTTTCAAGTAGTAAAATTTGTTCCAATCATTGAGCTCACGAAGATTAAAAATATTTTAAAATATACATAGTAAAATATTTTAAGGGATACATAATAAAATTAAAACATACTAATCTTTGAAATATATGATTAAATTAAAATTAAATAATAATAAAAACATTGTTATTAATTAATCGGGCTTGAAAAACCTTGACGAGTAAACAATGAAGGACAGCTTAATCTTGATATTTTAGAAAGAATTTTTTTGACAAGAAAAGAGAAGAAAAACCATTATTCCATACAGAGGCAAGGCCACAAATCTAACTTCAAAAACCAGATAAAGTTATTGAGAATCCAAGTCTTGTACAAGACATAGTCTCGAAGGAGAACAAAACCTATCATATTATGAAGAAGAAAATAAAAATTTATAATAAAAATATTTACTCTTGTTTGCCTCATATTATATTTTAGTCACTTATGTTTGAAATGTTATATTTTAATCACTTATGTTTTTTTTTTTTGTTACAAAGTAGTCACTCTACCGTTAAGCTCAATTACCTCTCTAATGGCAATCCTACGTGATAGCCCAAATTAGTTTTAAATGTCAACTTGGATATTCAATTGGGATGAAAATATTTTTCAATTAAAATGAAAACAAAAAGTTAAAAAAAAGGGGACAAAAAGTTTTTCTTTTCCAATTCAAGGTATAATTAATTTAAAATTTTTAATTAATTAAATTTATTTAATTAAAACCTATTTTCGTCCTAGTTGGACATTCAAGTTGACATTTAAAATTCATTTGGACTGTCACATAAGATTGTCGTTAAGGAGGTAATGGAGTTTACCTGTAGAGTGACAACTTCGTAACAAAACGATAACGTAAATGATTAAAATATAATATTTCAAACATAAATGATTAAAATAAATTTAAAGTATGTGATTGATGAGGCGAAGACATCACCAATCTTGAGTTGGATGAGCTTGTCTATTCACTTAGATCCTTTGAAATGAATTTAAAGGAGGCCAAATGAGACAAAACCAAGCCAGAAAAGATCTTGCTTTTAATGTTTAGAAAGATGTTGCACATTCTGGTTGGCACCGCATATGAATAAATTTTTTTAACATTGTTACAAAAAAAATATTGAATTAAGTATCAAAATGATAGTTTAAGTATTGAATTAAGACGAAAAAAAGAGTTTAATTCGGGGTTAAATTAAGCTTTAAGCCTGTTAAAAATATAGTAACATGGATTATAATTTACTTTACTTCATTTTATTTAAATTTTAATGAATTTTTATAATTTTGAGTTTTATTTTTGAATATTTTTATAAATTTTAAATTATTTATTGATATGACGTAAAATTATTCAATAGGTTGAGCAAACCAATTATTCTAAAGCACCTTAAGATTTCTGTTGGGCAGGGGGGGAAGGGAGTTGGCTCATACGGGAGAAGTCTTTGAAGTGTCTCTGGGCAACCAACTTAGACCCCCAACAGCTGAAGTTATTTTTCTCGTGTCAGGTTTTTGTACCCAACCTCTAAGGAGAGCCATTCACAGAGGGGGACACCTCGGTTGTTAGAGGTAAATACTTGCAAGACTCAAGAAAAGTGTCAATATAAGACATGTGAATAATAATGGAGGTACCTAGGCGCCTCACAACTCGAACCCCCAATCAATGATAAAAGGAAATAATTTGCAAACATGATACCACTTGAGCTACATAGCTCAACACGAGCTCAACACGAGCCCCTACCAGGTGAACCTCGTGCCATACACATGTCCCTGATAGGCACACTTCATGCTATATGGACCTTAAATGTCAAGAAACCCCACAATGAGCCTCTGCTAAGAACACATGGAACATTGAGTCCATTCATTGCCCAACTGTCTTAAGACATCACATCATGAACACGAAACCCGCCATTGCAAACCGACAAAATGTGATCTTACCGCTAGTGAACTCGAGACACGTGACACCCCTTGTCTTCCATATATAAACCCTCTCATTGCACTAAAGATATCATACAAAACAACCAAACACTTTGAACTTTCTCCAATCACACACACTCAACTTTCCTTTTCATTACAAAATACAACCGCTCTCCATCCCAAACAGGGTGAACCGTTGTCATCACCATCGTCCACTCCATGTTAATTTCAAATGTCAACATTACTTATAATTCAATGAATAAAAGTTATTGAATTAAATTATAAAATTAGAATGCTTAATCATCAATTTTGAATATAACAAAGCAGTTTCCAAATTAACTAAAGTCTACCAAATATAGAATGTCAACAAAATATATTCAAATCGATAAGGTAAAGATTAGATGGAATTGCAGCCGCCTAATAAATAATTTATTATATAATATTAGAAATAGCAACCATTTCTGTCACAATCACCATTTTCTTTCCTTTTCTTTATAAACTTTTAGAACTTTTTAATCCAAATATACAACAAAATATTGAAGTTAAGCAAATTCGAAGGCTTTAATCAATCATCAGCATATTTTGCATTAATAATTCAAAATAAGATGTAATTGAGAATGATGCAAAGCAATATGTTTTTTTTTTTAATTTCCTAACATGCATTATATTGCGATGAAATGGTTTTCAATTATCGCATTTCTTAAGAACATGTTACGTCATATGGATGTAATTTTTTTCAAAATGTTTTAAAAATATCTTTGTCATGTTATTTTAATGTTGTTATTTTAGAAATATATTTTTTTTTGACAAAAAAAAACCATTATTCCATACAAATAGAGGCAAGGCCACAAATCTAACTACAAAAATCAGAAAGTAATTGAGAATTTAAGGGTACTTTTGGATAAGCGCTTACCTTTAGTGCAGTGCATTTAATTTTTTTTATCTCACATTACAATATTGTTATAATATTTAATTTTACCGTTATCGTTGTTTTTATATTAACTGCAGGTAAATGCACCTCCATCCAGAGGGACCTAAGTCTCGTACAAGACATAGTCTCAAAGGAGAAAAAAACCTATCATTTTATGAAGAGTAAAAGAAACCGTCAACACATAGGGCATAAACTTGGCACTCTCAACCATTAAGGGATAATCTCAAATCTTTATAACACGTTTTGCTCCCATGGCAGTGTACACTCAAACTTAAAACAACATTTGCAATGGAATCCCACACAAAATGAGTTCTCGTAGAAACTAGATAGATAGAGTTACTAAGGATTAGAGAAATCAAGTCACCACTAGACTCAGACGTTATGACGAAGGGCAGATTCGACGGTAGTGGAGAGACTTGCACAAAACAGGAATAAGTTAGATTTAAGGGGGGCAGATAGATTTAGGACTAACAGAGGTAAAAAGAGGAGCAAACATTTTAGAAAGAATGCTGGTATGGTTAGAAGAAAAACTAGTGGAAGTGACGGTGGCAACAAAAGGGATTAGATGGGGATGTTTTGAGTCAAACGTATGTTTTACCATGATCTACGTTGTACATTTTAAGTTATTGGTTTTAAAAAAAATTCAATCTTCTTCTCAACTTTGGTTTTCACTTCGGCTTGGTGATTTGACTTTATTCATAATCTGCTACATGAAGCCTTCTTTTTGGTGTTTCTTCAACCTGATTCTGACTCTCTGTTTCATATTCAAAGAGCTTATATTTGTATATTAGAAAAAGGCTTCTATTTGGGCCCAAATGAGAACTTAGGTCATATGGAAAACCCAATAAATGAAGCTAGCCCAACTCATTTTTGGTTCAAAACCCGCATAATTAACGGTTGTTTTATCTCATTCAAAAATTTGGTTAAACTACACCCACATTCAATATGCTATGTCTCAATTGTAAGATATGTGATTTGTATCTCTTATATAGAAAATTATGAGATTTTCTAGTAAGATTTATATGAATTTAGACTCTCAAACCTCAATAATTAATTTTGAAAATGTAATTTATATGGATTAGTACTAAAGTAAATTATCATATCGATTAAAGCTGCTCTCCAACTTTAATAGTTAACTTATTTTTGGCCTGATAGTTGCCTATATGAAATGCTCATCATGAGATGAAGGTCACTGCAAATATTTTAATTTTTGAAATAAATTTTGGTACAATATTCGTCAAGACGAAATTCGCCAAAGAGGGAACAACTGAGAACAATTATCTTCAATTTTTTTTAAGGACACAGTTTTAGAGTAATGATTGGGAACCATTTAAGTCACCTTTTAAATTTTAGGGATAAAATTATTTCATCAACCACTAAATTTTGTTCATTTTCTTTTATTGATTTATTTCTTATTTCATCCTTGTTGATTCGCATTAATAAAATATGAAACCATCAACATCGTACAAGTAAACAAATTGACAGAAAATAATACCGGTACATATAAAATAACCTTGATGGTCCCTAGAAGCAAACTTTATTATTAATATCATTATCATCATCGCTGCTGTATGGAAAGACAAAAATTATAATAATTTTTTGAACCATTCATTTTGATTTGCAATTTGGTAATGATAAAAAAGAAGACAGATATGAGCTCAAGGGCTGGGGCTAAGGTGCCGATCATAGATTTCTTTTAACCAGAACCTGAAACCGAGCAGCCCTGAATGGGATTTGTTGAAGTTCCAAGTCCGGGAAGCATTGGAGGAGTACGGCTGTTTTCAGGCCTCGTTTGACCAACTCCTGGAGCTTCGGCAGCCAGTTTTAGAAGCCTTGGAACAGCTATTTGACTTGCCTCTACAAACAAAACAGCTTTGTGTTTCCGATAAACCCTTTCGTGCCTATCATGGATTTCCATCAAGATTGTATGAGAGCATGTCCACTGATGATGCACATATTGCTGAAAACATTGAACAATGCCTCACAACCACTTTGTGGCCTCAAGGGAACATAAGCTTCAGGTACATCCATTCACTTGCAGAAAACCCTTTAGCAATACTACTACACCTTTATTGATTATCTGCTCTGTATTTGGCAGTAAAACTCTGGCATCTTTCACTCAGCTAGCATCAGGATTAGAGAAGACAATTTTGAGGATGATTTTGGAGAGTTTTGGCCTTGAGAAATACATGGATGAACTTGTGGACTCAACAAATAATCACCTGAGGGCCATGAAATATGGAAGGCCAAACACCAGCGAGCCAACCCTTGGGATACCTGTGCACTGTGATTATACTAGAGTGACTCTTTTGTGTCAATTAAATGAGGCTCAAGGATTGGAGATCCTAAACAAAAATGGAGAATGGATGAATATAAATCCTCCACCCAACTCTTTCGTAGTCGTGCTTGGAGAATCCTTCAGCGTAAGTCACTTGTATATTAATAGCTTGACTTAAACAAAAGCTCAAGGTAGATAGAACGTAAATTTTGTAGTGTTGCAGGTATGGTTGAATGGTCGATTGTCTTCTGCTTATCATCGGGTGATGATGAAAGGAAACGAGGCCAGGCATAGCATCGGATTGTTTGCATGGCCAAGAGGAGGGTACCTAGTAAAGGTTCCCAAAGAGCTTGTTGATGACAAAAATCCGATGCTCTTCAAACCCTTTGATCTGGAAGAATTTTTGAAATTTCACTCCCCCCAAATTGTTCAAGGTGCTACTAAATCTTCTCTTAAAGCTTATTGCAGTGTCTAAGATTCGGGCATAAATAATTTTATATAAAATAAATAATTTACGCACTTTCTTATGATGATTCAATTTAAAGAAAATATATGTTTGTATTGTATTTCACATTATGTTTTAATGCGACTCCATTATTATGATTTTTTTTATCCTTAGTAGTTCTGTTCATGTAGGTTGTATTTATGTTATAGTCATGTATTTTTTGTGTTATTTATATTTTAACTATTTTTCATATTATTTTTAAGTCATGCCTTAGGTTATTTATAATTTATTATAATAATTTAATTTTAAGCTAAGGTCGGAATATATGATCATTTCAATATATATTAATATAAATATTATGCATAAATTAATAAATTTTGGATATAGTGATAATGCATATTATATTTTTAATGAGAGGATTTAAATTCAAATCTTAAAGACAATATTCTAAAAATAACAAGCACAAATACCAAAAGGATTAGTCTTCCAGCAAACAAATATTGAAGATAAAATGGTTTCACACACAAAAAAATTAATAAGATTAATATTTAATATTATTTCATGTTCTATTCATTTGGATGATGCATATCAAGTTTAGCGTAAATTGAAACTTTTCTTCTTCTTTTTTTACCAATTTAATAGAGATATTAGATTGGTTTGAAAATTTGCATGCATAACAAGTACAATTATTTGATAAATTCAATAATTAGATTATTAAAATATTAATCATATAAAAAATTATAAAAATTTATAAAACTAATTTAAATTTATATTATTATAAGGGGATCTCTCTCATAAATATATTATGACTAAAAATAATTATTACTTAAGAAATTTTTTAAAATTTGAATTGAATCAATTAAACCATCAATTCTGAATTCAACCAATTGAATTAATTTAAAGTTTATTCATAATAAAATATTATTTTTAAATGGATACGCATTCAATTCAAAGAAACAATCTTGTATTTGACTTTCTTTTCCATATTCTTGTCTCTCTCTTGGTGGGAAATGAAAATTAAATAAAATATACTTTAAAAGCAATTATTTAGTAAACAAGTGGTGAAAATATTTAATTCTACAAGTACAGTTAAGATTTTGTCACAATTAAAATTTTTACAATTTATGTATCAAACAATTATTCTATAATTTTATGAGAAGATATTCGACACATTGACAATGAAATTTTTTTACTCCACAAGCAATTAAGAGGTTGATAAGTTTTCTATAACAGTATAGTACAGTATTAAAAAATAAATATTAAAAAAAAAGTTACATAACAATTTTTTAAAATTATTTGTAAAATAAAAAAAAAACATATACTACCATATGCCAAATATTAACCCTAATTTTATATATAATTTTTCTCAAATAAAAAATTATTTGAGGGGTGCGAAATTAAAATTTATTTTCAACGACAGTAAAAAAGTAGCTTTATTATTTTAATAATCTATAATTTTATAATTTTAAAATATTAAATTAATTTTTATTATTTTTGAAAATAAAATAAAATTTTGTTATTACAAATTTAAAATTTTAAAAGGCTTGAAAAAAAATTTCATTTTAATGCAACTAGAACCTTTATCAACTCCATTTCTCTCTCTTTTGTGTAATATCCATATTATACGTCTCTCTCTCTCTTTCTCTCAAATCCCAATGTAAATCAAATCTGTTTTCGAATTAAAATTTCGCTTACAATCATATCTCTTTGGGCCATATGCAAATTAATCTACTCCATCTCTTTCTTTCTTACAATCAGTTTTTTTATCACTCCATGTGTTTTTCATTTCGCAAATCGCAATTCTTTTTTCATTTTAGATTAATATACGAATTTTTGATCTAATCGATTAATTTAATTCGATTTTAAAAATAATGGTCAAATTTTTATATTATGTATTTGACATAGTTAAAAATTTCTCTTTAATTCATGAGTTTATTCATTTATTATTTCTTGCCTTGATTATTTGTATTAATATAATAATCTTGATAGAAAATAACTTCTTATTTTGTGTGTATATATATATTTTTTGACTTAATAATGCTGGTTCACTCTATTGAGAATATTAAAAGGAAATTAAAAGAAAGCAAGGCATAATAAAGAATTAGGTAAAACGACACCCACTCTTCTACCCACAGAAACAAAAAAAAAACCATCAAACAAACCTCTAAACCAAAACCACAAAACAAAAATAGGAATACAAGACTGAAATCGGCGCTGCCCTTTTGTGAAGATGCTGATCAGCACGAATCTTAGGGAGCAGAGAAGAAACCTGAGGGTCAAAGAAATTTGGAAAATACCCTCAAAAACCAATCCCCAAAATATTCCCCTAAAGAGGATTGAGAGCCCTTCTGCCTTTGTTATGGAAGGAAGAAGGAAGAATCAACTACCATTTTATAATTCTGTTAATTACTATTATTTTCTATTAATTGTAATTAAGAGACTAGTAGCACGGTGCGTTTTGGGATAAGGGTTTTAACAGTTGCTTAAACGATTCATTTTGGGGGAAGGCACTGTTAGTAAAACGGTGCGATTTAGGCAAATGTCACTTTTAATTATTTTCGTTCCTTAAAGACTACTCTACACTAATAGAGGTGGTTATGCTATGAAATGAGAATCAGTATTATTAGTCTTTCTCTCTTTCATCTCTCTTTGTTCTCTTTCTTCTTCTTTTTATCCTTTTCTTCTCCAACTTAAACCATCATGTAACAAAGGCATCAGAGCCTCGTCGGTTCTCATGGCAATGGAGGGCGTTACCACCAAACTTCAGAAAGATATGGAGGGTTGCAAAATGAGCTTACCCATCTACAAGTAGAGTTTTCCCAACTAGATACTAGGATTGACGCACGTTTTAAAGATTTACAAGAAGGTATCAAAAACGAGATTCGCTCGGAGGTCCATGCTGAACTTCGCTCAGAACTTTACTCGTTGTTTGAACAGTATTCGGGGCAAGCTCCTAACAGTAGTGCAAACAAAAGGAAGGGATTCTTAGTTGAGAGTCCCTCGGGGTTTATTCCTAAAGAGCCACTAGTTTTGTCACCTTTATCAGACCTGAAACACACAGGGATGTCCTCTTGAACAGGCAGTTTGGAAAATGGGAACACTCTCTTCCGAGTGGATTGCTCACACTTTGATGGAAGCAACTTCAAACGATGGTGGTCAAAGCTTGAACAGTATTTTGAGTCATAAAGGGTGGCTGACCATGCTAAAGTAAAGGTCGTGATGCTGCATTTGGAAGGAAAGGCAATTGACTGGCACCACTTTTTTCATCCAGAGGCAGGGAGGGTTGCACCATGTGACCTGGGATTTGTATTCTAAGGGCTTGAAGGAACATTTTGGGTCTTACTCTTTCTTGGATCCTATGGCTGAGTTAGTTGCACTCAAATAATAGGGCTCTATCAATCAGTTCAACGATGGGTTTGTAAGTCTACTAAACCAACTCCACTTACCTAAACCATATGCTTTAAGCATTTTTACCAGTAACCTAAAACTTGAAGTAGGCCAATACCTTCGATTGTTTAAGCCACAGACATTGATAGAAGGGTATAATCTGGCTAAACAAGTTGAAAACATTGTCTCAGATTCCTTCAAGGAGAGGATCCCTTATCTCTATGGGAATAGGTCCTAGTAAAAATCAATTCCATGCCCTTAGAAATTTTTTTAATACCAGTGGACATTCCCCAATTGGTCGTTATAGTAATGCAATCAGCAATAGCACAAGAGCCCCTATTAAGTCTCTCTCTCAAGCTGAGATGGAAGATAGGAGAAAAAGGACTTCGTTTTTTGTATGGGTCCAAATACACCCCTAGCCACAAATGTTCTAAGTCTCAATTGTACCAGCTTCTTACTGAACTACCCATGGAACTTGATGTTGAAGCAAAAAGTCCCATCTCTGAAGAATTTAAAGACTACCATGAACAGCTAGAAGTAGTATAACCTATGAATGAAAAACCTGTTCCTGTCTTGTAATTGCATGCCCCACAAGGACCCCGAGGACACAACACTGTGAGGTTTGCTGCCCACATTGGTCAAACTAAGGTAATTGTATTAGTGGACTCTGGAAGTACACACAATTTCATAGATTCCAAGGTGGCCAAAAGATTGAATTTAGTGGTGGAGGAACAAACACTTTAAGGGTAATGGTGGTAAATTGGGTTAGGTTATCAACCAAAGGAATATGCAGAGAGGTACAGTGGAAGATACAAGGCTACAGTTTCTTGACTGACTTTATGATCTTACCTGTCAAAGGATGTAACTTGGTTTTAGGGATTCAATGGCTCCTATCCCTAGGACCCATCATTTGGAATTTTTCTTCCTTAACCATGCAATTTGAATATATAAACAAAAATTTCATGCTACAAGGAATCATTCTTGGCTCATTACAGATTGTTTCCAATAACACATTATCAAGGTATTTGAGCAAAACAGGACATGGCCCTTGCCCCATGCTGTTAACCTCCTACAATCAAGTTACCCTTACTGCTTAATAAGTTCAGTTAGCACCTGAGTTACAGACCCTTTTTAGAACTTTTAAAGATGTATTTCAAGCTTCACAAGGGTTACCCCCATCTCGACTACAAGATCACAAAATCCCATTGATGGATGAAACCAAGGTGGTAAAGATAAGGCCTTATAGATATCCTTCAGTGCAAAAAGCAGAGATTGAGAGGCTGATTCAGGAGATGCTTCAATCTGGCATAATTCATGACAACAGCAATCTATTTGCCTCTTCGGTAGTTATGGTTAAAAAGAAAGATGGCAGTTGGAGGCTCTGTATGGACTACAGACAGCTCAATAGGACGAATATCAAGGACAGGTTCCCTATACCTGTTATTGAAGAACTCTTGGACGAGCTTGGCCATGTAAATTTTTTCTCAAAGTTGGACTTAAGATCGGGTTATCACCAGATAAAAATGTGGGACAATGATGTGCATAAGACTATCTTCAATACACACCAAGGGCATTATGAATTCCTTGTCATGCCTTTTGGCTTGACAAATACACGTTCAACCTTTTAGGCATTAATGAATGCAGTGTTCAAACAACTTTTGAGAAGGTTAATACTAGTTTTTTTTATGATATTTTGGAAGAACTATTGAACCTACTGAAGTTTAACAAGTTGTACGCTAAGAAAAGTAAATGCAGTTTTGCGGCAACACAGATTGAGTATCTTGCGCACATAATTTCCCAGGGAAAAGTAAGCATGGACAAGTCAAAAGTAGATAATGTACTGAACTGGCCTATCCTACAATCTATTAAAGAGTTTCGAGGATTCCTTGGTTTATCAGGATATTACAGGAGGTTTATAAAAGGGTACGGTGGGTTGGCAAAACCTCGGACCTCCTTATTGAAGAAAGACACAAAATGGCAATAGACTGAGGACACATAGTCAGCATTTCAGCAACTCAAAGAGGCTATATGTCAAGCTTCAATTTTAGCTCTACTAAAATTCCAAGAAATTTTTTGTGTAGAGACTGATGAAAGTGGACAAGGGATAGGAGCTGTTTTACAGCAAGGAGGCAAACCTATAGCATTTTTCAGCAAGGCATTAAGAATCAAACACCAAGCACTCTTCATTTATTATAAAGAAATGTTGGCAGTGCTTTTGGTAGTAAAGAAGTGACACTCCTACTTAGTTGGAAGACACTTTCAAATCAAGATAGATCACCAGAGTTTAAAATTTCTCTCTGAACAGCAGGCTATCACCCCCTACCAGTAGCAATGGGTTGCCAAAATGCTTGGCTACGACTACTCCATTGTTTATAAAAAAAAGAGCCCAAAATACTGTTACAGATGCTCTTTCAAAAATCCCTCATGAATAGACTCACCAAATATTTCAGTGTGTGGGAACTACTAGTCTCTCTTGATTTGATCTGTGGGACAAGATTATAACCTCTTACAATACGGATGTTAAACTAGAACAACTGTGTAAAGAACTCCAAAGTAAACCTGATCTTCACCCCAAATACTCTTGGGATGGTTGAGTGCTAAGGAAACTAAGGAAGGTGGTAGTAAAACAAGATGAGCAGCTCAAGAAAAGTATTTTTGATTGGTTTCATGGTGGCTCTATAGGTGGTTATTCAGGTACACAAGCCACAAGACATAGAATTTCTAGTTTACTATACTGGAAAGGCCTTTCAAAAGATGTCAAGAAGTGGGTTAGAGAATGCAACACGTGCCAAAGGTGCAAAGCAGACAACTCTGCTTCTCTAGGGCTTTTACAACCACTTCCCATACCTGAGAAAGCCTGGTTAGTTGTAAGCTTGGACTTTGTAAAAGGCTTACCTGTTTCTAAAGGGAAGTCCACGATATTCTGGTGATCGATAGGCTCACAAAGTATAGGCACTTCATTGCTTAGGCACACCCCTTCACAACTGCTTCTGTGGCACAAGAATACCTCAACCAGATTTATAAGTTACATGGGTTGCCTAACTCAATTGTATCAGACAGAGACATATTGTTCCTTAGTAACTTATAGCAAGAGCTCTTCAAGCATTTAGGCACCAAGCTACAAATGTCCACTACCTATTACCCTCAAATAGATGGGCAGACTGAGATCTTGAACAAGTGTCTAGAAGGGTATTTGCGATGCATGACAAGTGAGAAACCGTTTGAGTGGGCTACCTGGTTACCACTGGCAGAGTGGTGGTACAACACAACCTACCACTCAGCGATTAAAGCACACCCTATGAAGCTTTGTATAACAAGAACCACCTACCCATCTACTATACTTACTTGAAGCTTCTTGGGTTGCATTAGTGGATAGAACATTACAGAATTGAGAAGCAATGAGGAAGGTGCTCTAGTTTTACTTGAAACATGCTCTAGGGAAAATAAAGCAAATAGCCAACAGAAGAAGGTCTGATCGAACATTTGAAGTGGGTGATTTGGTTTACCTTAAGCTATAACCATATCGTTAACACTCTCTTAGAAAGTTCAAAAACCAAAAGCTAGCACCTCGATATTATGGCCCATTTCCAATGGAAGCCAAGGTAGGATAGGTTGCATACCAATTGACTTTGCCTTCGACAGTCCGTATCCATCCCACCTTTCATGTGTCACAACTGAAGAAACACATTAGCAAGGCTGTATCATCTTCAGTGTTACCACCTACAGGGTCTGATGGTACTATATTCAATGAGTCAATTCGAGTTCTAGAAAGGAGGACGACCAAAAAAGGGAATCATGCTGTTATAGAGGTCTTGATTGAATGGGCAGATACATTTTCTGAAGACGTCACTTGAGAGAATTTACAGGATCTTCAGCTGAGGTTTCCAAATTTCGATTCTTGAGGATAATGATCTGCTTCTAGGAGAGTATTTTTATGGAAGGAAGAATCAACTACCATTTTATAATTCTGTTAATTACTGTTATTTTCTATTAATTGTAATTAAGAGTCTAGTAGTATGGTGTGTTTTGGAATAAGGGTTTTAACAGTTGCTTAAACTATTCGTTTTGGGGGACGGCACTGTTAGTAAAACGGTGCGATTTAAGCAAATGTCACTTTCAGTTATTTTCGTTCCTTAAAGACTTCTCTGCACTAGTAGAGGTGGTTATGCTATGAAATGAGAATTAGTATTATCAATCTTTCTCTCTGAAATTCTCTCTCTTCCATCTCTCTCTGTTCTCTTTCTTCTTCTTCTTACCCTTTTCTTCTCCAACTTAAATCATCACGAAACAGTCTTGTTCAGCAATCTAGGTGACCCGAATAGAAGCCTCTTTAACCCAATACCTATCATCCTCATTCTATAAACCCTCTCTCAATATCGCATGGGTCGTCTGGTTACTAGAGCGTGCTACAAAGTGTAAGCCACAAGATCTGAAAGAGGCAGCAAAACCCTTTACTTCTTATGTAAGTACGTTAATCTCTGACAAACCCTCCTCCGTATTAACGATTCTCTTAAGTATTGACTTTAGATCTCCTTCTAGGATCATAGATTGAAACCCCATTTCGCTTGCTAACTAAAGACCATGGATAATTGTAATAGTTTTCACAACAAACGACAAATGAAGCCATTGAGTAAGTCTGCAACAAGCCCCCAAAATATTTCCTTTGCCATCTCGTATAACAACCCTTGAACTAGCTCTCTTATGTGCATGTTCAAATCTGGCGTCCATATTTACTTTCTCCATCCCTCTGGGTGTAAGAGACACATAACCACCAAAAGCGTCGAGGATCTAATCGTCTCAGGTTCCATCACACAAATGTCTACACAGTAGCTTTGGATGAAACCTACTAACTCCTCAACCCCTTTTTTTGTACCCCTTATGCACTAACTTGTTACGAGCATACTAGATAGCCCAGATTGTAATCACGATTTCAGTACATTTAGCATTATTGATATTGTCGAAAAGCCATGATAGCCACTCATGGAACCCCAGCTGATCGGCAGTTGGTAGGTTAGTAAAACTCAAGGCTATCACACGGCTCTAGCAAAAGCGCAAAAACAGACCACATGGTCTACATCCTCCACCTCACCAAAACATCTAGGACATAATGCATCTTGCACAATTCGCTTTCTATAAAGACATGACTTTTTAGGTACAAAACCACTAATAAATTTCCAAATAGTAATACAAATTTTAGAAGGGTATTGTACTAACCAAATTTGTTTGAATAACTTGCCTATTGCTGGGTAGATGTTAGGCGGCTATAACAATAATCGGTAGTTACTTCTAACACTGTAAACTCCCGAATGCTCCCTACCCCACACTAACATGTTTTTTTGAGAAAACAAAGACAAAGGAATGCTTTTGATAAGTTGTACCTCCTCATTCTCAAAGATCCAATCCACCAAATCCGTGTCCCAAGAGTGCGAACCCCTCAATAAAATCTGAATCTCTACTAGAACCCTCCACTCTCGTAGAATGAACATGCCTTGGAATCGGAATAGGTAACTAATGGTCCTCTTAAATATTTATGGTTATCCCTAAACCCACTTTCCATTTCAAACCTATCTCTAATAGCCTTCAATTGCTCCATATACTCCTCCAAATGAGAGACGGGTTGGAGCCCAATTGTGCTTGTAAGAATCCTGATTGTGGGAAGTATTTTGACCTTAGAATTCTAGCGTTAAGTGAGGTTAGGTTTGAAACCAATCTCCATCCTTGCTTTTCCCAAATCTGAGAAACCAAAGCCTCCACTTGCTTTCATATCACATAGAGATGACCAATTACACTAATGGATACTGTATTTATCTGCTGATTTTTGCCACCAAAATCTAGCCAATATCGCTTCCACTTCACAACAAAACGTCTTTAAGAGAAAAAAGCACATCATCGCATAAGTCGGAATTGCTTGGAGGATTGATTTGATGAAGACCTCCCTTCCTCCTATTGATAATAATCAAGAACTACAAGACATAATCCGATTGCGAATCTTGTCTCGAAGCGAAGTAAAAGCCCTTTTTCTATCTCTCTCCAAAATACACTACAAACCTAGATCTCTCAAGATTATCTGCAAGTGGAACACTTGTAACACTTCCAACCGCTTCACGATTCTATCAATTACATTGGTGCTAAAGAACACACTAGATTTTAAAAATTTGATGAATAAGAAGCATATTTCTAAAAGACCCCAATTAGGTTTGTTGCACTTAATGAAGTTACTTCCCAAAAATCAAGCAATCATCGACAAATAGAAGATGTGTTATTCTAGGAGCGCCTCTAGCAATTTGAGCCCATAAAATATCACCATTTGAACCTTCCATATGAAGCAAAGTCGAGAGCTCCTCCTAACAAATCAAAAAAAGATAGGGACTCAAAGGGTCCTCTTATCGAAGCCTTTTTGTCAGTCTAACTTGTCCCTCATCCTACCATTTATAATGATAGAGTAGCTCACCGAAAAAACAAACTGAATAATTCATTCCACCCAACTTGTAGAAAACCCCATTTTGTAAAGCATAGCCTCAATGAATTCCCTACTTAACATGCTCGTAGGCTTTGTTTATGTCCAATTTGATCGTAAAAACCCTTTGACGATAAACTCTTTTATTATGCATGATGTAGAGGATCTTGTATGCTACCACGATGTTGTCTAAATTAAGGTGTCTCTACACAAACGCACTCTAGGCTTCGTCAATACAACGAGGGAGCACTTCCTGAAATTTGTGCAAGTTTGTAAACAACGTTACACAAACTAGTAGGGCGAAAGTGCAACATATTACAAAGGTTTTTTTTTTTATCTTTGGAATTAAAACAATATGCGTGCTATTTACCCGTAGTAAAGGGACATCACCATGCAATAAACCAATGTAGAAAGCAGCTACTTCATCACCAAGGATATGCCAAAAGTGCTGATAGAACAAAGCCCCCATCCCATCCTCCCCTGAAGCTTTCAGAGGGCTCATTGACAACAAAGTTGCATGAATATCATTAATAGTGAACAGGCGGTCTAAGCGAGTATTCATATCCTCTAATATGCAAGTATCAACTCCCATCAGCACCTCCTCCACATTCGAAATTCCCTTAGCTGTGGAAATGTACTCAATAATTTTCAGCCACCTTACTAACCTCTGTATCCCCTTCCCAAATCCTCCCAAGATCATCCTCCAATTTACGAATCTGGGTCGCCCTCTTCCTCTGAGTTACAAACTGATGGAAAAAAGACGTGTTACGATCTCCAAATTTCAACCAATTTTCCTTCGCTTTGTATTCCTAATAGCATTCTTCTTTGTCAGATTTCATGTTCATTGCCAATCTAGCATCAACAAGTTCCTCTAAAACATCTTCAATTAGGAATAAAGATGACAATTGCTCAAGTTGATCTCTTAATGAATCCTCATTCAAATGTTTTGATCTTCGAATCACACCATACCATTTATTCAAACCCATGCTAACGAACTTCAATTTGTCAAGAATCGAACTTGTTATTTCCAATAAAGTAGCAACTTCTTTTTCACACAAGTCCTCCATAAGACAAATTGCTTCGAATTTCGAACTTCCAAAATTCCTTCGAAAAAACCTGTGTTCAATGTCAACAACCACTAAACAATGGTTAAAAAAAGTATGGGATAAGTGGGTAACCTGGTAATACAGAAACAATTGCTTTCAATAGATGTTAGCCACACCTTATCCAATCTTTCCCAAATGTTATTTTAGGGCAACCTCCTCTCTCAAGTGTACCAAATACCTTTATACCTTAAATCCTCTAAACCACAATCCTCCAATACGGTACCAAAAGCTTGCATTTGTTGCTCTCCTTTTAGTATACCTCCTTGTTTTTCAAAAGAGAAAAGGATTTCATTGAAGTCCCCTATAATGAACCATGAGATCTCCGAGCAATCATTCAAGTTACAGAACAATTGCCAAGATTCTTCCCTTCTGACTTGAGGAGCCCCATAAAATCCTGTACACCTCCAACTTTTACTAACCGAGTCATCTTCAATGAGCACGTCAATATGACTCCCTAAGTAAGATCTCAAAGATATTGACACATTATCCTTCCAACCAATTGAAAGCCTACCTTTAAATCTATTCGCAAAAACTTCAATTCCATTTGGGAAGCCACAAGAACGCCTAACAACCTTTATTTTGTTACTTTGTAATTTTGTTTCTATTAAGAAAGTTACAGAGGGTTAGCTTCCTTCAATGAGAGCAAAAGATGTCGAACCATCTTGAGGTTCCCCAAGCACCGAACATTCCAGCTTAATTTCTCATTGATCTCGGCTAGCCCACACAACAGGGTCTATCGATATAATAGAGTTGTCAACCCCAATCATTATCTAATCAAAGTTTCCAGCCGAAAGTCCAAATCTCGATCTCTTCAAAGAATCACCTCGTACGAGTGGTCCTTCTCACCTGAGCCCATCTCAAAATCCCCTCACATCGGTCCACTACCATGGCCTATCGAGGAACTCGATCCCCTTTCCAAACTCCTTAATTGTAACGCGTGAATTTAATGGCCCACCCAATCTTCCATTCAATTTGTAACATCTCTAAATAAATGTTTTTGAGAGTTTTTATTTGCAGAATCCTCTATAGATGCAAATCTGGTTTTGTAACTCTCAAATCCTAGATTTAAGTCCTCACCTTTACTTCGCTCAAAGTCAGCAGGAGTTGACCCCTCCTCATGCAGCCACATACGCGTTGACTCCGAAGGTCTCCTGCCTGGAGCTCATAGAGAGATGTCCCAACCAAAAACAAAGTTCTTGTTTTCCTGCATGATACGATTGGGACAAAAGCTTTTGCCATGTCCAAGTCTTCCACAAAGAAAGCAAAAGAGGGTTAATTTCTCATAAGCAAAATAGACATGTGAGAGATGTATTTGGTAGAGCAATTCAATTTTTTCTTTTAAGTGGCTTCCGGACATCCATTTTCACTCTAATCCTTAAAATGCCTCCAACCCAAGCGATAACGCCTTATCATCAAAACTCAAAAATTGTCCCACAAAACCACCCATCTGTTGCGCCACTAATTCCAAGACAAAACCAAGTGGCACATTTCAAACCATAACCCAAAAATCCACCATATTTAACGGGACAGTCCTAAGATCTTCCCCATTGCAAAGTCGATACATAATCAATAGATGAGAGTTGAAATTCCATGGTCCCCCTATCTCTTTTTGGTCTGCATCCACTTTATGGTACAAACAGAACAAAAATCGCCCCTCTGACAGATCTGTGATTGTAATATCGCCTATGGGGTGCCACACATTTGCCAATGTCGCCCTCATAGACTGGAAATGTACCACACTAATGGTAAGAAAAAATCCAACAAAACAATTGTCCAACGATGAATCACCCACAACCCCTTTAGCATCCAAACTACAGATTTCCTCCTCTTCAACGTCCTCCAAACTCAAGCCCGTCAAATGATCCTCTACCACAACCATACTGTGATTCACAAACCCAAAACCAGACAGAAATAATAAAATTGAACAATAAACACTCAAGAAACAAACAAGAAAATAGGTAAAAGACAAAAGAGAAAAGACAAAAAGAAAAGAAAAAAGAAAGAAAAGGGAAAAAGAATCGTGCTAAAAAGCAGATGATTATTTTATAACTTGAACAATAATACTGAATGTATTTAGAAAGCTTAATATTGTGACACGTATATAATTTTAAAAATTCGTCATGCATCATATAATTTAATATATTTTTTTAATTTGGTAAATATTATATTATTTTATATTTTTTATTGAATTGCATTCTATAATATATATTGCGACTAGCTACAATAAATAAGATTTAAAAAAAAAAAAAATCTTTTTACTCTAATATAACATACTTGTATTATAAATATTTTTTAGTAATAAATATTTTTTTTTATACAAGAAATTTGTATATGTTATATTTGTATAATTGTAGAATTTTTTTTTTCTTTTTGAGTTTTACAAATTTATACATGTGAAATGCCTCTCTTTTAAAAGCTTTTATTTTAAAAATTGAAAGCTTTGATTAAGAAGTTTGAGTATTAAATTGATAGAATTTTTAAATGTGAACGGTTAAATTTATTGAAATATTTAGAATTAGGATCATGTTGATAGAATATGTAAGTATTGAAGATTAAATGTGTTATTTATACCACTTAAAAAAAGATTTTTCATTATCAATTTAACGGCGGGTGACAAAAACAAAAAAGAATTCAAACATTAATACCTAAATTGAAAACTTTTAAAATTAGGTAACTAAAATAGTAAGGCGAACATAATAGGATCACCATTTTACCCAAAATTTAATTGAAAAATAAACAAATAAAATTAAAAAAGGTTTAATTTGAAATGGTAATTTAAAAGTATTTAATATATATATATATATTTTTTTTTTTTTTGCTTTCTATTTATCAATTGTAAGCTTCTTGGTTCAACTAGGTCTAATTGCGCTAGTAGTCCTTGTACTCTTTGTACATGTTGAAAATTAATCATTCAACTTTTAATTTCAATAATTTTTTTTTTGAAAAATAAACTTGCATGACCAATTTAAGGCGACTTGGAAGGCATGTAAGCAAATAAAACTGTTGACATACCTATGCATAGAAAAATAAAACTTAAACACATACAAAGAAAAAAAACTATTGACTTTCACTTTCGGCTTGAAGGTGAATTTGTTTACTTATTTGGTTTTTTAAGCATTTGGGGACATGAGCAAATTTAATATAATTGTATTATAATTTGTTTTGAAGGATGAAATTACAATTTTATTATAATATTAAACTATAGTTTCTGAATAGAAAATTGCAATTGTAGCAATTCCATTATTAATTTAACCATTGATTTTGATTTGCAAGTGGGTAATAATAAAGGTTCCACTCATGTATAAAGTCGAGCATTGTGTAGCTGTGAAATACAAATAATCAAAGCACACACAGTTTCCATTATTATTTTGTTTACATCAGTTAAAACGAAGACAGATATGAGCTCAAGAACTGGGGCTAACGTGCCGGTCATAGATTTCTCAAACCACAACCTGAAACCGAGAAGCCCTGAACGGGATTTGTTGAAGTTCCAAGTCCGGGAAGCATTGGAGGAGTACGGCTGTTTTGAGGCCTCGTTTGACCAACTCCTGGAGCTTCGGCAGCCAGTTTTAGAGGCCTCGGAACAGCTATTTGACATGCCTTTCCAAACAAAACAGCTTTGTGTTTCCGACAAACCCCTTCGTGCCTATGATGCATCTCTATCAAGATTGTATGAGAGCGTGTCCACTGATGATGCACAATTTGCTCAAAACATTGAACAATGCCTCACAGCCAATTTGTGGCCTCAAGGAAACATAAGCTTCAGGTACATCCGTTCACTTGCAAAAAAACCCTTTAGCAAAACTACTACACTTTTATTGATTATCTGCTCTGTATTTGGCAGTAAAACTCTGGCATCTTTCACTCAGCTAGCATCAGGATTAGAATTAGACAATTTCGAGGATGATTTTGGAGAGTTTCGGCCTTGAGAAATACATGGATGAACTTGTGGACTCAACAAATAATCACCTGAGGGCCATAAAATACGGAAGCCCAAACACCAGCGAACCGACCCTTGGGCTAGCTCCGCACTGTGATAATACTATATTGACTCTTTTGTCTCAATTAAACGAGGTTCAACGATTGGAGATCCAAAACAAAAATGGCGAATGGATGAATTTAAATCCTTCACCCAACTCTTTCGTAGTCATGCTTGGAGAAATCTTCAGCGTAAGTCACTTGTATATTAATAGCTTGACTTAAACAAAAGCTCAAGATAGATGTACTGTTGCAGGTTTGGTTGAATGGCAGACTGTCTTCTTGTTATCATCGCGTATTGATGGAGGGAAACGAGGCCAGGTATAGCATCGGATTGTTTGCATGGCCAAGAGGAGGGTACCTAGTAAAGGTTCCCAAAGAGCTTGTTGATGACAAAAATCCGATGCTCTTCAAACCCTTCGACCTGGAAGAATTTTTGAAAACTTATTCCCCCCAGATTGTTCGAGGACGTGGTAAATCTGCTCTTAAAGCTTACTGCGGTGTCTAAGATTTGGGCATAAATAATTTTATATGAAATAAATAATTCGGGGTCTCTCTATGTAATATATATAGATGTTTTTTTGTGTTTGTAAAAATGTCATGTTGATGTTATTTTTTTGTGTTGTATTATATTTTGTATAATTTATCATAATAATTCATTAAGATTTTTTTTTTATTTCATATGATAATTTGCACACTCTATTATAATGACCCAATTTAAAGGAAACTATATGTTCATATTATATTTCAAATTATGTTTCAATGCATCTAAATTATTATGAATTGTTTTATGCTTTACTTAGTAATTCCTTTTATGTAGATTGTGTTTATGTAATATTCATGTAATTTTTGTGTCACTTATATTTTACTATTTTTATATTATTTTCAAGTCATGCTTTAGTTTATTTCATGTTTTGTATAATTTGTTATAGTAAATTAATTTTAACTCAAAATTCATTTGTTTGAGGATTTCATTATTTCAATATATATTAATAGAAGTAATATGTGCAAATTAATAAGTTTTAAATGTAATGATAAAACACATTGCATTCTTAATAAAAGAATTCAAATTCGAACCTTAGAGACAATAGTATAGGAGGAGCAAGCACGAATATCAAAAAAATTAAACAAACATTGAAGACACAATGGTTTCATGCACAAAAAAATACAATTAATATGATTAATATTTTAACGATATTTCATATTTCATATTCTTTTGCTCTCAATGACTTGCCTTTGGAAAATTAAGATCGATGTTGTTTGTCAACAACACATTCTTCACAAACAAGTGAGGGAAAGATAATTGGAGGAAGACCAATCACCATATTTTCTTTTCAAGTATCTTCAAACCACCAAAGTTGAAATGATTATAGCAAAAATTCCACAACCATGAAGGATATTTAACTTCCGCCATCAAACAAGATTGAACAGCCTCCATCTTCAACGGAAACAAAATGTTTTAACTCATTTCCACAATAGCAAGAACTCTTCTAAATGGATCGGAAATCTCATAACCACTATTCTTGAGAGTTGCAACGTACCCCCTTTCCAATAGTTGACCAGCACTCAATAAATTGTTTTTCAAAGCAAAAGCATGTAACACATTAGATATGGTTTCCACAAAACCATTCTTGATTCTAATACTAATATTACCTTTTTCCTTGATATCCACAGTAGAACAATCACCAAAGTTGACTATAAAACTAAAATCATCATTTAAATACGAAAAAGATGATTTACTTCTACACATGTGGATACTATAACCTGTATCCATTTACTAAACATCTAGCTCAAGTTCCTTTTCAACTTGAACCGCCATCAACAAGATCTTTCCTTCCTTGTTCTCATCAAAATGTGATTGATCATCCTTGTCAGTCAATAGCCTAGCATAACATTCAAAACGATAATGACCAAACTTTTGAAATCTAAAGCATTTTATCTTGGATTTATCAGAATCCCGTCCTTTTCCTTTACTTTCGTCATCATTGATTCTATAATTCCTGCTTCCATTTTTGTTGCCACCATCTCTACTACCTTGATCTCCTCTTCCTCTACATATATCTCTACCTTTACCCCTTTCTCTAAAATTGGAAGACGAAATAAAATTAGAAACTTTCAAAGCTTGTTTCTTAGAGGCTAAATTTCAATTCATATTCTGTTCGTGCACCAAAAAATTGGTTTCCAACTCATCTAGAGACAATTCATATATATCTTTTGACACTTCAATGGCGCAAACGACATAATCAAACTTTAGTGTCATGGAGTGCAAAATCTTCTCCACTATGGTGATATCGTCCATCTTCTCATCATGGAACCACATATTGTTACAAATCTCCGTAGTTCTAGCACAATAGCTAGTGATAGATTCCCTCTTCCTTCATTTGTAGAGTCTCGAAATTCCTCCTCAAGGCTTGAATTTGTGCTTGCTTCACTCTGACAAAGCATTGATACTTTTTTCTTCATGGAATCTCATATATCTTTGGAAGTTTCTTAACAAATAATAGTTTCCAAGATAGAACAATCAATAGCCAGAAAAGAGATAAATTTTCACTTTCAAATCTTTTAGCTTTCTCGCTTCAAACTCGACTTTCTAGGCATTCGTCAAAGTTTCTCCTTTCGTAGGCTCTTTAATACTTACCTCAAAAATTGACCAATACTCTTTGGATTGTAGGAAATTCTCCATCGACATACTCAAATGGTCATAGTGACCATCAAAACAGAGAATAACTGCTTTGAAACACCTTGTACTCACTCCGATCGACGAACTCGAGAAAACGGTTGCTATTTCAAAACTTTTCATTTATTGTTACTTAAAAATCTTTAGATTTTTCATTGCACATTACTTTAAAACATAACTATATAATAAATTCCGAGTTCTAGAATCGTCTACATTAAACTCAAATTTAAAAGTCTGACATTTAACAATTATCAGACTTCTACCGGTACTTAATAAATTGGGTATCGATAGAAGTCATAATAGAAAATATGGAAAAATCAACTGCAGTTTTCTACCGATAGAAGTGGAGCTTCTACCGATATAAGTATAGGTTCTACCAAAACAATCCATACTTCTACCGATACCAAAACCTGTAGAGAGCAAATTAAATCTATCAACACTAATTCTACCGATACAATTTAATATTCTACTAATATTAAAAAGGTCAATGAGTAAAATATCATTTGCCTTGTACTTCTACCGATAGTCACATGAATTCTACAGGTAAAAGTACTCAAGTTTCAAAAATTCTAAATTTTCAATTATCCAAATACAAGCAAAGAGAAACATCATTCTCACTAACACCACTCTAAGCCAACAAAATACAAAAGGTTATAGTTCTAAATGCAACTTTATACAAAATAACCATTAATCCATATACATGCCATATTTAACCAAAAGAATTTAGCCAGTATATCTACCGAAAGTGAATGCGTTGGGATGCAATTGCTCCGGTGATCCAAGTCTTGAAGGAACCAAAAGTCAAAATCTACAAAAAAAAAAAAAAAGACATGTGAGTACATCTTCAAGTTAAATAATTCTCATGAACATAATGCATATCCTTGAATTCTTTAAGACTTCCAAAGTTCGATCAATCATTCCATTAAAAACTTTCCATACCATATTCCTTATAAACATTACTATAAGGTAAGTATAATCAACTTCCTCAATTTATTTAAGTAAATCAACTTCCTCAATTTATTTAAGTACTTATAATTAAACATGTTTGATATTCCACATCTTATATACACATAAAAACTTAACAACCTTCACATGTTTATGCTCGTCAGCTTATATACCTTTACGCTCGTCAGCATGCATACGTTTACGCTCGTTACCTTGCACGCGTTTACGCTCGTTAGCTTGCACGCGTTTACGCTTGTTAGCTTACACACGTTTACGCTCGTCAGCTTGCACACGTTTACACTCGTCAGCTTATATACGTTTACGCTCGGCAGCTTGCACACGTTTACATGCATCAGCTTATATACGTTTATACTCATCAGCTTGCACACGTTTTCGCTCATCAGCTTGTATACGTTTACGCTCGTCAGCTTATATACGTTTATATAGTCTAATATGCTCTTAATATATATTCTATCCTCATTTATACTTGAACAATAAGCATAAATATCACAGTAAAAGTCTAGTTAAATGTAAAAAGAATATATGGATTAGGATTGGATAAGTTATAACATAACTTACATGTCGAACTACTTTTCCAACCAGCTTAGTTGACCGCTTTGCCCTTGCCTCGTACGTCCTCTACACGATGTGAATTTTGATCTAGATAAAAATTTCATCCATAATTACTTAAGGTTAACTTGAATGAGAGAATAATTGATTTAGCATCTTGAAACTACATATACAAACTCGTTATTCAAGACTCATATACTTCACTATCATTTCCAAATACTTATCAAAATCCCCCGTTTGTTCCCAAGACCATAACTTATCATAAACCATATGCTCAATTTAACCATCATTATTAAGCACTCATTCATGGCAACTAAAACCAATCCATCTCAATTGGCAAAAACCTAAACATACAAGGACTACTCCAACAAATTTTCCCTTTGACAAAGTTTGCTACCCGATTGCTTTGTTTAGTCCAAGTAAGCAATCGGATAGCAAACTAATCAAAGTAATGGAAAATTTCATAAAACCCCCTTACTTGGACAGTTTGCTACCCGATTGCTTCAAGTTTCCTTAGCTTTCACTCTTTCTCTCTTTTCGTGGGGGAGAAGATGAAATAAAACAACAAACTTTTTTTTTTCCTTTCTCTTTCTTTCTTCTCTCTTTTAAATCCCTTATTCTATTATCTATATTATTAAAATGCCAATCATCTTATCCACAACAAATTTCCTTAAGAGTTTACCAACTCTTACCATTAATTTAACAATAGGTTTAATTTATACTTTGCCCCCTCATGTTTCATTTTATACATAACTAACTTTATTATTCCTAATTTACTCCTCCTTGCTCCAATTTGAGAATGACAACTTTTCACTTTTTTTTAGGTAAATTCACATTTATTTTATATTCATCGGAACATCCATTACCCAAAGTTTATGGTCCCAACATCATAAAAAAAATCAAGATGTTACATGCTTAGATAAAATTACTTTTTGAGGTCAGAGGTAAAACTTTTTCTACATTAATAAGAACAAAATTGACTCTGATACTATTGTTGTACTTACAAAAAAAAAAAAAGGTTTTTAACTCAAATGAAAAAAGATGATTTTTATTGAATTGACAAATAATTTCAAATGGTTCTAACTTTTTATAGGTTTTACAATAGTTAAAATTAATAAGGTCAAAGTTAAAAAAAAAAAAAAACTAAATAAAAGAAAAATCTTCAAGCATATTCGATAATCCCTAATTTTTAGGAATGATGTATTTATCAAATATAAAAAATATCTCAATAGTCATCATGTCTCTTAGTTACAATCATTCGAGGCGAGTGGTGATACCGATATTGTAGTGTATACCTAGGGTTAGATTAAGCTAACGTAAAACCAACCCGTATGGGTGTTGGGGTTGCTCACTAACCTCAATAGGTAATTTTTTAGGTGTGGTTCTCCAAAAGTTTGCAGAAATTTTTTTTTTAAATATAAAAATCAGTAATTTTCTTTTTTTAATGGGAAAAATTAGTAATTCTCATTAGCTTATTATTGGGATGATAGTTTTCTTTACGAAATGCTCGTTATGAGATGAAGATCACTGTAAATATTTTAATTTTTTTTAATGAATTTTGGATAATAGTTGTCGAGACAAAATTTGCCAAAGAGGGAACAATTGACAACAATTATCTTCAATTTTTTAAGGACACGATTTTAGAGTAATGATTGGGAACCATTTAAATCACCTTTTAATTTTTAGGGATAAAATCAATTCATCAAACTCTAAATTTTGTTTATTTTCTTTTATTGATTTATTTCTTATTTCATCCTTATTGGTTTAGGAGTGTTCAATCGATTAATCGAATTAAACTAACATTAATTAAATGAATTGAATTTTTTAAATTTTTAACCATTAATCAAATCGAAATTTTTCAAAATAAATTAACCGAACCAAATTATTTCGGTTAATTTAGTCGATTAATAGAAATTTTATGTTTTTTTTTTTGTTAAAATAAGTATAAAACATATAAAAAAAATTAGTAATTTTCATTTAACCGAATTGACCAAATTAAAATTAACCAAAATTAACCAAATTGGTAATATATAATATTGGTTTTTTGAAAGTTTGATTAATTCGGTTAATTACTCATTTTCGAACCGAATTAACCTATAACTAAATTATCAAAAAATCATTAATTGACCTCCAACCAAATTAAAGCGATTAACCGATCCATTAACCGAATTAACTCGATTTAATTGATTAATTCGATTTTAACCAAAATTTTAACACACCTATATTAATTTGCATTTATAAAATATGAAATCATCAACATAGTCCAAGTAATCAAATTTACAGGAAATAATACAAGCATATATACAAAATAACCTTAATGGGCCCTAGAATTAATACCATTCATCATCATCCTATCAGGTGAAAATATCAGGATGAGAAATTTTCACATGAATCCAAATAAATTATTTCATTGAGATAAGTGACCATATACGGCCGATTTCTAATTACAGACCAAAAAACAAAACATAGCTTAATCTAAGGTTTATATTTATATTAGATTATTACATATCCGATTAAAAGGATTACGTGAAAAATATATTATTAAAAAATTATATAAAATTAAATAAAATTTTGATTGAAATAATAAAGTTAAATTTTTTTTACAAAATTTTATAAATTATATATGAGGTTAAAAAATACTCTCACACTAATATAATTTATTTTCTATATTTTAAAAAATTATTTCCTAATTGAATGTGCGGTCAATTAACTTGTAACAGTTAACTTAATCAAAGATTTTAAATCTACTATAGATGCGATATTCAATTATAAATTATTTATATAATAGTAAATTTTTTAATTGCGTATAAACCGAATGAAGCTTGGAAAAGTTAAAAGGAAAAGAAAAAGGCTAAAATCGGAATATAAATGTTTTAATGATGAAATTTTATTATAATATTAAACTATAATATCTGAATAGAAAATTGAAATTTAGGAATTCAAGGCGCGGTTCCTGCCTAGCATTATTTTAACCATTCATTTTGACTTGCCGGTGGGTAACAATGATAAAGCATTGTCAAGATCTGAAATACAAATAATGAAAGCACACACAGTTGCCGACATTTCCATTATTTTTTTGTTTACATCCGGGAAAAAAAGACAGCTATGAGCTCAAGAACTGGGGCTAAGTTGCCGCTCATAGATTTCTCAAACCAGAACCTGAAACCGAGCAGCCCTGAATGGGATTTGTTGAAGTTCCAAGTCCGGGAAGCAGTGGAGGAGTACAGCTGTTTTGAGGCCTCGTTTGATCAACTCCTGGAGCTTCGGCAGCCACTTTTAGAGGCCTTGGAACAGCTATTTGACTTGCCTCTACAAACAAAACAGCTTTGTGTTTCCGATAAACCCTTTCGTGCCTATTCTAGGCCTCCATCAAGACTGTATGAGAGCATGTCCACTGATGATGCACATATTGCTGAAAACATTGATCAATGCCTCACAACCACTTTGTGGCCTCAAGGAAACATAAGCTTCAGGTACTTCCATTCACTTCCAAAAAAACCCTTTAGCAAAACTACTACACTTTTATTGATTATCTGCTCTGTTTTTGGCAGTAAAACTCTGGCATCTTTCACTCAGCTAGCATCAGGATTAGAGAAGACAATTTTGAGGATGATTTTGGAGAGTTTTGGCCTTGAGAAATACATGGATGAACTTGTGGACTCAACAAATAATCACCTGAGGGTCATGAAATACGAAAGTCCAAACACCAGCGAGTCAACCCTTGGGTTACCTTCGCACTGTGATCATACTACAATGACTCTTTTGTGTCAATTAAAGGAGGTTCAAGGATTGGAGGTCCAAAACAAAAATGGCGAATGGATGAAGATAAATCCTTCACCCAACTCTTTCGTAGTCATGCTTGGAGAAACCTTCAGCGTAAGTCACTTGTATATAAATAGCTTGACTTAAACAAAAGCTCAAGGTATACAGAAAGTAAATTTTGTACTGTTGCAGGTATGGTTGAATGGTCGATTGCCTTCTGTTTATCACCGCGTGATGATGAAGGGAAACGAGACCAGGTATAGCATCGCATTGTTTGCAAGGCCAAGAGGAGGGTACCTAGTAAAGGTTCCTAAAGAGCTTGTTGATGACAAAAATCCGATGCTCTTCAAACCCTTTGATATGGAAGACTTTTTGAAAGTTTTCTCCCCCCAAGCCGCTCAAGGTGCTATTAAATCTACTCTTAAAGCTTATTGCAGTGTCTAAGACTTGGGCTTAAAATTATTTATATGAAATATATAATTCGGGGTCTCTCTCTATGTAATATATAGAACAATATAATAAAGGCTATCCCAACTCAACATTGAAGTTGGCCAACTCAACTCTGGCCTAAAAGGGCTGTAAAAGGGGTAATGATGGCAGAGACAAATTAGCTATTTCGAATGTTTGTATTGTATTTTTCATTATGTTTTCATGTTTATATATTCTGATCATATATGTTCTTTTTAGTAAAGGGGTAATGATGGCAAAGACAAATTAGCTATTTCGAATGTTTGTATTGTATTTTTCATTATGTTTTCATGTTTATATATTCTGATCATATATGCTCTTTTTAGTATAGTGCCTACAACTATTCATAGTCCTTCTCCTTCTCAAACTCTTAAATAAGAGAATAATGCACTTCAGTGTACTCGAACCTACGTCACTTGCATTGACAACAATACTCATGCTAATCGAACTAAGATTCAATTGAGTTTTTATGCTCTACTTACTAATTCTTTTCATTTACATTGTATTTATGTTATATTCGTATGTAATTTTGGTGCCATTTATATTTTAATTATTTTTCATATTATTTTTAAGTCATGCCTTAGCTTATTTCTTGTTTTGTATAATTTGTTCTTTTAATTCAATTTTAACCCAAACCCAAATGTATTTGTTTGAGAAGATTTGATCATTTCAATATATATTAATATAAATATTATGTACAAATCAATTAATTTTGGATATAGTGATAAGGAATATTACATTTTTAATGAAAGAATTTAAGTTTGAACTATTGCAAAAAGGATTAGTCTCCGTTGACCGTAAAATAAACATTGAAGATGCAATGATTTCGCGCACAAAAAAATACAATTAATATGATTAATATTTTAACGATATTTCATTTTTATTCATGTGGATTATGCATGTCAAGTTTGGCATAAACTTAAAATTTTTAAGTTTTATTATCAATTTATTACAAATCTAGGATAGGTTTGAAATTTTGCATGTAGAAAAATATAATTATATTGATAAATTCAACAATTGAATCATTAAAATGTTAATCATAAAAATAGTTATAAAAGTATATAAAATTGATTTAATTTTACATTAGTATAAATGGATTCTCATTCTCTTCCCGTAAAGATATTATGGTTAAAAATATTTGTTATTTAACAATTTTTTAAAAACGGATCACTGATCGAATCAATTAAACTACTGATTTTCAATTCGACTAATTTAAAATCGATTGAACCATATATAATAAAATATTATTTTTAAGTGTAATATGACCATAAATTATTTCCAAAAAAGAAAATTGTATCCACGTCTCTCTCTGTTCCTCCTGCATCCCAATGTAAGCCAAATCTGTTTTTGATTTAAAATTTCGTTTCCATATCTCTTTGGGCCATATGCAAATCAATCTTTTCCATCTCTCTTTCTTACTCTCCCTTTCCTCTTGTCCCTTCATTTTCAAGTCTCAATTTTTTAATTCTTTTTACTTTAGAGAGAAGGAAAACAAAATCAACACGCAAAGCAGGGTAGAGGCAAAGGCAGAAGCAGAAGCAACTTTGCCTGTTGCAAAGAAAGTGATGTTACTCGACCCTCAGCCTGTATTTTATTTTTTTACTTTTTTCATTTGTTTTATTATTTTGGATTTTTTAGTTGAGTTTAGAAATTTTAAAGAGTTTGGCCGGGCTTTTAAATGATTTGGCAAAAAAAAAAAAAAAGGAGTTTTTTTTTTTTTGTGTTTGAATATTTAGAGTAAATATTTTGAATATTAATTCAATCAATTTTTTACAACTTCATTTGTTTCTCAATTTACGAGTCGTAATTTTTACTGATTTATAAATCAATCGATTTTTTCTTTCGTTTTATATCAATATATTTCTTGATCTAACTAATTAATCTAATCTGATTTTAAAAGTCTTCTAAAAAAAAAAGGAGAGATTGTTTTCTATTGCTTTTGAACTCAACAAAAAAATATAGCAAAGGATAGCAAATTTATATACTAAAATTACTAACTGATTGCCCCTAAAAAAGTGCAACTACTCAAAACAAATTCTTCTTTGACTTTCCTGTCACGTTTCTCATAAAATATGAAATTGAATTATTTGATTGAGTAGAAGTTAAAAATTAAAATAACAAAATAATTTTTTATGTAACATATAATTTCAAATCCGGTCTAAACGTTATGATCAAATTTCGGAAGCCGAAATACTAAGTAATTTAATTTATGAAAAAAAACTTATTAAAACACAAATATTTGAAAAGTTCACTATTTTGTCGTGATATCATCTTATTTCATTAAAACAAATATTTTGCAATATTTTTAAGGCATAATGATAAAAATAACCTCTAACGTTTGGGTGTTGGGTCACTTTGGCCCTTAAGATGTTTTGGAGCACTTTCATACTTAACCTTTGTTTTTTGGTCACATTGGTCAATTTCTAACGGTGTTGCTAATGTGGTCGTTAAGTGACTAACGATATTGATTTGGAATTTTTTTTCCCTACCTAGGTGCCAAATGTATGTAAATATTTACGTGACATTATTTTGTCTTATATGTCACGTCAGAAAATGAATTTAAAATTAAAAAAAATAATTAAAATTAAAAAAAAATTAAAACCCCTAACACACACACGGGCACAATTAAAACAATTTAGGAGCTCCTAAATAAATAACCCTAAATCTCAAATCCTCTCCCTCTCCACTGAAATTCTGTAGAAATCAAAACTTGAAATCTAGTGGGTCAGTGAAAGAATCGAAAATATTGTTTGAAAAAAGTGATTGGAAGCCATCAATGGAGAAGTTGCCTTACTCGAAGCTGGTTTCTTCATCACGAGAGGAGTTCATTTAAGATAGAGAGAAAATAACATGTTTTTGTAACAAATTAGCTCTGAGAGAGACATCGTGGAGCGATTTAAACCCAGACAGAAGGTATTACGGTTGCTCAGATTTTCGGGTAATCATATATTTAACTGATTTGTTTTAGGGTTCATAAGAAATTAGGGATTTTTTTAATTCTTTTTTATTATTGTGTCGATTGGACTAAATTAATGCTACAATTCATCATAGCATTAGAATTAGGAAGGGAATTGTAGGGTTTTGTATGGTTTATATAATAAAAAGTCATTTTTTGTGTGAATTGTATTCCGGTAAGCATATATTTAGTCGATTTGTTTTAGGGTTCATAAGAAATTGGGGATTTTTTTTATTTTTTATTATTGTGTCGGCTAGACTAAATTGGTAGTACAATTCGTTATAGCATTAGAATTAGGAAGGAAATTGTAAGGGTTATATAATAAAAAGTCGAATTTTTTTGTGTGAATTGTAGGTTGGTGGATGCAGATTTTTTAAGTGGTATGATGATAAGCTGTGTAACAAGGCGAATGAAGTAATACGTGAATTACGTGATAGCGAAAGAAAACTTGCAAAAGAGAATACGAGACTTAGGAAGCAAATAATGAAGTGTGGAAGTAGTGAGATGTTTGAGAGTGGCAGTAGAAGCAATAATGTTGAGATGTCTAAGAGTGACAGTTTGTAAAATGTGGTCAAGGACAACCAAACAAAAAAGGTGAATCATGATGTTGTGGATCACATTGAATTAAACAGAAAGATTAAGAGCTTGAAGCAGAAATGTAGATCACTCAAGAAAGAGAAAGAGTTTTATAGGAAAATGTTTATTTGCAGTGTATTGTTTATCTTATTTGTCACATTATTTAGGAATGTTATAATTTGACTCATTTATATGTACTAAAAGTTTAAGTATTCCACACATTTTCAATGTTTGTTTAGGCTTTGGTAGCCTTATGGGAACCATGCGTTTAGTGGAGCTAAAAAGTATGAGATATGACCTCCAAGAATCTTTCAAATAGGTACTAACAAAATTACTCTAGAACCACATTTTAACAAATAAAACATGTTAACAAAATGACGTCTCAATTCAAAAATAGGTACTAACAAAATGGTCATTGTTGGATATTTGACATTGTATGTCATGTTCAAAATAGGTACTGATCGCCTCCGAAAATACTCTTGTTCGATGTGTATTTTAGGGCTTCCGCAAGTATACGAGTCAGGTTGTAATATAGTTTGTTACAACAAAAAACTTGGTAGTATTCCGAGGATCGTACATAAAGGAATCGAAGCGATAGTGATTTAGATCCTTGCAAGGAAAAGAAGTAATTAGTACTATTTTTAGGGTTTATAGTACGAAAGAAAATAAAAGAGTTTGTGATTGAAAAACATAAAAGTAAATAAAATAAAATAAGGGGAAAGACATATGAGATTCAAATAACAGATTTGGTGAGATTAGATCGCTTTAGTATGGATTCTTCAACCATCGATTTTGGGGATTTTGCTTCAATCAACTAGTCGCTACCCTTGTAGGATCTCAGATCTTCCACCAACATAACAAGTCAATAGAGACTACTTATCGCTAGATGTCACAGTCTAAACTGGTTTGGGGTGAAGGTGTTCACGAATGGGTAATACCAATTTTAGGTTCATTCCTAACTAGATGACTTTTTAGGGTTGTCAGGCCTAGTGTTTGTTTCATGTTCTTCCTTTCCCAAACAGTTGGTCCGATTAAAATTCCCTATATACAATAATTAAATAACCATACTTCCACTCCCTAATCCCTCATAATAGGATTAGTTCGTCATGGTTTCTTCAAACATCATAAAATCAACAATATAATTCAACATGAAATTAAAGATTGAAATAATGAAGTAAAAGAAACTTCAATTTGTATAGCAATCTGTTGGGAATAAAATCCACAATCGTTTATACAAAGTTACAAATCTCGTTTCTAAAACAGAAAAGAAAATAACAAAGGAAATTGAAACTAAAACTAAAAGGTGTATAAAACCTAAGTGCTAAGGGTCCTATTTATAGCCTTGAACAATTGTTTTCCTCAACCCTAGGTCAACTGTCGTTCCTTGTGCTTAAGTGGCATTGTAAAGACCGAAACGCCCTTCACTTGGTGCCAAATCCATGTCCAGGAGTCGATGTCGTGACACATAAGAGTCGTGTCATGACGAAGAGGTCAGTCCACTCCATTTGGGGAAATTGTACAAGCGTTGTCGCGACATAGGTAATGTATGTCATGACAAATAAGTCAGCTTCGATATTCTTCAAGTTTAGTCCCTTTGTTGTGACGTAGAGCAGTTTGTGTCGTGGCATACAGTGATCAACAAAAAGTAATAAAAAGACAACAAAAAGCATCGTTTTGCACTTTGTACACAATTTATTCAAAAACAGAAAACAAAACTAAATCCTAAGGAAATAAAAGGAAAATGCTTAAGTTCAAGCTCCTAAAGTATGAAAAGTAGTTCAATCTGCTAGGTACAAATCCAACAGATCAAACTCCCCCACACTTAAGTCATTGCTTGTCCTTAAGCAAACAAAACAAGAAAAGAAAAAAATAGGAGCTTGAGTTTGTATCATACAAGGAGTGATTTCACAACATCTACTCTAGGCATTATATATCTTCCAATAATTTCATCATGATGAGCAAATAACTTTTCCATTATTAATTAGAAACATCTAAGTTTAGTAAGTTACAGAAGATACAAATATTATGATTTTCATTGGTATAATTTTATCAATGCCTAATACAAGTACTTTAATTATCCTAGTACAATATAGATAGTCATAATGAAATCATGTAATGCCATATTCATTTATGCATGGAGTCGTTTAGGTCACATAGGACTTTTCGGCTTGTAACGTTATGAAATTCAAAGAATAACAAGCACAAGAGGTTACAAAACACGAAAACAGTTTGACACATTGTATTGTTCCCTATTCTTCCCCTTTAGTTTTTCATTTCGTCTCACCTTCCTATTTCTCCTTCTCTTACCTTCATTCTCTCTCCACTTATGAAATCTCAATATAATCTAATTCCTTTAGTTGGCCTACGAGTGTTCTTCTATTTCTTAAGCAAGATTTTTTTTTCTTTTTGGTGTTTTTGTGACTTTGTCACTTTTCATATGTTTTCTTACTCACGAATTTTTTTTTCTTTTGTTTCTACTCATCTTTTCTTTCTTTCTTTTTTCATTGTTTTTTCTTTGTGGCTATACTAAAGTTTATATTCCATATTGATTTTCCTATCTCACTCTTTGTTTTACAAACTCCACCTTAATGTGTCTACTTGCCCTCAATATATATGGCCATACATTTATTATCGTGCAAAATAGGACCAAAAAAAAAAGAGTAAACACAAGTCAATTTTTCAAGCTTAATGGTTTGTAATGTGGTTCGTCAAGAAGGGTTAATAAACTCAAATATGGGTTAATAAACTCAAATATAAGTACTAGATGTCAAATTCAGAATAAGGTTTTGCTTTTTAGCTCTAGATGTATTCAAACAATGCCTTAGGTTATCCCTAAACATCTCAATATGCACAAATGTCAATTTAATCACATAATTCCAAAATTACTATCTATCATATATACTAGCATGTTTGTTTCCTCATATCATTCACATCATTTGGTACCAACAATACCTTTTTATCTACATTTAGTGTAACCTATAGAATTGTAACGATGCAGGTTCTAGTGGTGTCGGAAATGGCGGTTTCAGAACACCGTTCTCCGATGGTCGAGTTTGTAAATATTAATTGTAATGACCCAGGTTCCAATGGTGTTGGAAATAGCGGTTTCAGAACACCGTTCTCCAATGGTCGAGTCTATAAATATTATTTAATAATATTTACAAGTTTATTATAGTGTTAGATTGTATTTTGATTTGACAGATTTTATTAATTGGTCAATTAATCAAGGTATAAATAGTTTGTATCGAAAGTCAATGATTTTGGAAAATGATGTATCGGGATCTCATTTTCATAAATCGAGCTTGTAAATATTTAATAAAAATATTTACGAAGTTTTATTATATAAATTAGTTGAATTTCGGTTAGATAATTTCGTTGATTTAGTGCTCAATTTAAGTACCGGGACTAAATCGTGTAAGTGATAAAAGTGTGATTGTTATTAAATTAAAAGCTAAATTATAATTAAGGGATTTATCTAATCAAACCATTATATAAATGGTTACTATGGTGGCCGGTTATAACTTACATATGTGTTTATTATATTATAAAATTTGTTAATATAATAAATAAAATAAAATAAAAGGTAAGAAAAATTTTTGTGGATGGGAAGAGAAAGTCTCTTAATTAACAGGCGAAACTCGAAACAGTAGGGAGAAGAAGAAGGCAGAACGACCATGGGAGTTTAAGCTTTCAAGCTTAATTTGGTTAGTCAAGTTAGCCCTTTTCTTATAATTTTGATGTTCATAATCTAGCTTACCCATGTTGAAATTTTTGGAATTATTGAAGTTTATGGAAGTTGCCATTGTAGAAAAACTTAAGTTCTTGTTGGTATTTGATAGATTTTAATGTTGGATGTGCATGGGGAGTGAATAGAGATTTAAGAATGAATGTTTCGAATAAGTTTTTTACCGATTGATTGCTGTAAGTATTCCTTCTTCTAATAAAAAAAAAATTACTTCATTAGCGAAGGGAGAAGAGGGAAGCAGCAGCAAGAAAGGGAAGAAAATTTCATAAGCTAGGTTCGGTTTAAAGGAAAATTTTTCGTAAGTTCTTTCATTGAAATTTTGTAAAATTTTTATGTTTAAGATGTGTTAAATACATGCAGGAAAATTCAATTATAAGGACTGTTAAGTAAAAAAAAAAAATTGTAGCTTAAAATACATGTTATCGTTACCAAAATTCTGCTGTTAGAAGTGAAAGAAAAATTTGATAAATAATGTACAAGTTGCTGTTGGAAATATGTTGTTAAATGATTATTGTTTCAGCATGTAATTGCTGTAATGTACGGTGTAAATAATTAGAGTATATATATATATATATATTTATTTATTTTTCTGTTGCTGTTGTAATTGAGATAAATGTTCATTTTAGTCACTGTTGAAAAGAGTTATTTGGGTATCACCAAAACAAAAAAGTTATTTGGGGTCTGAATGTTGTAAATTTCAGCATTTAAATTCTCTGCTTTAAGCTAGTTAATCTATGTGGTAAATGCAACAATAGCATGTGATATACAAGCTAATTAGTTGATAGTGAATCTAAGATTTAGCTGTCCGAATATGTTAAACTCACTGTTTAATGCACTATAGATTAGGCTATTCCATTTATTAATTATATATGTCGAATTAAGTTTAATTTTATTAGTAAAAATTGAGGCTATTATGCTATTATTAGCGATAATTAAGTTGTTTGTTTTGGATAGTATTACTGTCCAAACTGGTGACGGTGGTGCTGATTGAATGACTTGCAATGTTGGTGATCTTATATAAATTAAGACTTTACGAATTAAATACCTTGTAAAAAAATGAAATGTTTTTGCTGCCTAAATGTCCAGAATCCTGTGTTTTTTATTTATTTGTTCAAACGAGAATTATAGCTGCTAACTTGTTGTTCCAATTTGAGCAATTCTATGTTGTCCAAATATGAATTTTTATTGTTGTCTTATGTCTTAAATTAATTGTTTCCATGCTGTCCAAATAGGGATCATAATTGTTGTCGTACGGTCCTTGAGCCTTAACAATCGGTTGTGTACTTAATTTACTTGTAACATTATTTGATTTGCATGAAGGTAAATCGATTCTTAACTTTTTATTTATTTATTTTAATTATTGTTTTTAAATGGAACAATTCGAATGTTTGTCCAAAGCTGGATAATTTCATGTTATTTGGTTAGACTAAAATTCATGCCTTATGTGAGTTTAGATTCATGTTCCAAGATGGTAAATTTCATGATATATTGTTGGATTTAGTACATGCTATAATCGAAGTTTAGTTGCTGTCCAAAATTAGACAATTTCATGTTATTTGGTTAGACATGATAAACTATTTAATTTAAATTGATTGCTATCCAAAAGTTGGAGCATTTCATGTTATTTAGTGGTGGTGAAATACACTGTAATGATCTAGATTTCTCAACAAAAAAAAAAAAAAAGTAAAGAAAGGAAAAAACGAAGTCATTGACGAATAGCTCAAAGTTTATGGTTTGAGTTTCTATAACCCAAACTATTTGTAAATTTGTGCATATTGAACTGTTGTTGCATGGTAAGACCATAAGGTAAGATAATGCAATATGATGAGCTATTTTTCTTGGATTGATTTGAATTGAGTAAAGTTATGGAGGATCAAATTGAAATTATGTGAAGAATGTACATGTTTATATAAATGTGTAAGTGAATGCATATAATGATGATTAATGTTATCATGAGAATGGATGAATGAGTTAGTGATGAATTTATATATGAAATGAGATGTAATTGTTGTTATTTGAAATGGAAAAAGGGATAAGAATGGATATGAAATGCAATATTCAATTGTGAAAAGAGTTGCAACATTGATATAAATGTTCATTGAAATCACAGATTTGGAAATTGAGATGAAATGTACCATCATATGAATGGAGATATCAAATGATATGGGAAGTAGAATTGTCATATTTTCAACATTAGTAAAATGTATTAAATTTAATCAATGAATGAATTGACACGATTGACATGTTAATTGCATAGCATTATCTAATATTTAACTTGGGCATTTTAGATGTATTATATTACGTTTTAATGTTTAGATTATAGAAATACCACTAAGTTATATTTAGCGTATAGTTTTGTCTTTCGTGCGCAGGCTAGGTACTTTTGGATTAGATCATTAACTCAACATCTAATGGCAATCCCATACTCAAGTTTGTTTTCATTTTTGGTCTTCACATGTACCTAAGAAGTCTTATGGATATATGATATTCATTTTGAATTACATGTTTTACTTGTTCAATTGTGTTTTAATGATATTTAATTGAGATTTTGATTTATAATTTGTTTGTGATTATTTGTACCATCCTATTAGTTAGGTTTCGACGAACAGAATGGGTAAGGGGTGTTACAAGAACTTAGTAGTTTCATGCTCAAAAATTCAAAAAAAATTCTCATCATCATGCCTGTTAAAGTCCAATTTATCCGGGCCTAACAAAATTTAAATTTAAATTTATTATAAATTTAAAATTAAACAATGTCCAATTACAAGCATCAAGGTGCAATTAAAAAAATTGAGCCCAGTTACGGGCCCAAATGTCAACCTAAGCCCAGATGACCCAAGTACAAATGGGCCCAAGTGACCCAAACTCTAAACAAAAGACCTAATCTGCTATTGTTGCTGCTTTTGCCTCCACCTCAACCAACCGGAGGTCGCCACATCATCACCAAGTTGCACCACCAGCAACTTGCACTGCCACCAATTGCTTCAACTGCCACTGCCATCACCGAACCTGCAAAAGAGAAGAATAAGACCGGTATTAAATGTCAAACAACAAATAATCATCATTGTATTGATGGCTATAAAGCCAGAACTCAAAAAAATTGTAAATGACATTTCTTTTTTTGAAAAAAAGAGCAATCTAATTCAACTCAAAATTTTAGCAATCCATACACACATTTTATTTATCAAAATCCAATAGATTCGAATAGATACAAAGCAACCTCAAGCAGACTCAAAATATTCAGGCATTAAAATCATTCAAGTATTGCTTCAATACATTCATTTATTATCATTCATAATTTATGTATTTAAAACCTTTTATATTCTAGCTTTTTAATTGTATTAAAGGTATAGCTATTATTATTTATTATCATTTTCGGTTATTTCGAAGACATTAAGTGAAAGTTATCATTATTATTAATATTATTAATATTAATTTAATAATAATAATGACCATAACAATATTAATGGTAACTAATTAATATAATAATAATAATAGATATTAATAGTAAAAATAAGCCGAAAGGTCAGAGGGCTTATCCTCGGTTGGTTCTGCCGTCGCCGGAGCTTCGTACCGGAGTTTCTCTTGAATGCCGCCATCGCCTCGTCGTGCCTAGATCTGCAATCAATAAAAATAGATTTTAAAGGGAAAGTATCATAGAAGTAAAGAACGGATTCGAAAACTCTTTTTTAAAAAAAATCATTGCATGTTTACTAAATCGGCAAAAAACCCAAATGGTTTTAAAAAAAAAAGAAATGAAAGTCAGATTCAGTTTTTTTTTTTAAAAAAACTGGGTTAGATCTATATAGATCTATATCCAGATCAATTCAAAATAAAAAAACGAAGAAGGAATCAAAACATTTTTAAGGATCTGGATTTAGATCCATATCCGAGTTTTTTAAAAAGAAGGAGACAATCGGCTTACCTAGCGACGCGTACGACGGCACGTGGACATGCGGCGGCCATGCGTGGTGAACTGCGACAGCATCGGACGACAATGGGAGGTGGCATGGCGCGCGTGTGAGGCCCTACACGCGGGACAACTGCCGGCGGCCGGTGGCTGACCATAAGAGAACTTGAGAGAGACGAGAGAGTTTTTTGAACCTTTTTTGTAGAAAGGGAGGAAAAAATGAAAAAAAAAACCTCAAGTTGCCTATATATAGGCCTCCAAAACGGCGACGTTTTGAGCTTTAACCCATGACCGACCCGAATTCGACTCGACTCGACCCGACCTAGGATTCGCGTGTTTTTGATTAATGGTTTATTTATGCATTCGATCCTTTCGCTTTTTCTCAAATTTTCAATCAGGTCCTTTTTGTACTTTTAATTGATTCTAAATTGGCCCAATGCTTTTCAATGCTTTTCAATTTAATCCTTTGGCCTTTTGAAAGCATCAGGGGTTGCCACATGTCACTATTTTGGTTTATTTATGCTGATGGTCCCTCTTATTTCTGATTTGTTTTAATTTAATCCTTAAATCAAGTTTCGTTTAATTACAAAATTGACCCAAAAATTTTTCATGGTTTTCAAAATAGTCCTCTGACTTCAAGATGCCTGAGGGGCTGCCACGTGTCACATATTTTTGGTTTTATTTCCCTAGAAGTACCTGAACTGTCCAAAAATTCCATTTTTGATCCCGAAACTTCCAAAGATTCCATTTTTGGCCCTAAAACTTCCAAAAATTCCTTTTTTACCAACGAACTTTCAAAAATTTCATTTTTGACCCTAAAACTTCCAAAAATTCCATTTTTACCCCTAAACTTCCAAAAATTTCATTTTTACCCCCGAACTCCAAAAAATCCCATTTTTACACTCGAACCTCCAAAATCTCCATTTTCGACCTCGAAACGCTCAAAATTTCCCTTTTACCCCCGAATGTTTAAAAATTCTATTTTTAACCCCAAACTTTCCTAAAATTATCATTTTGCCCCCAAAAATCCAAAATTACCATTTTTCCCCCGAGTATCCGAAAAGTCTCATTTTCAACTCCGATTGCATCATTTTTTTCTTCATCATCAATATTTGCATTTGAATTTAACTATTATGCACTTGTATTTTGCATTTTTATTTTTACCATTTATTTTCTTATTTATCTTACTTCGTGTTATTTAATATCCATTATTAACTTCTTATTCATATTTAACTCGCATGTTTGTTTTCAAAATTGTTTTCATAAAAACTTTAAAATCGAGACAATATTATTTTATTTCGAGTTTCAAAAATTTGCGCCTTAACTTACTCAGTGCAATTTTTCTTCTAATCAAAATAATCGAATACCCTTAATCGAGGCAATGTTTCCTTATCTTCGATTCTGAAAATTTGCGCCTTAACTTACTAGGTGCAACCTTTCCTCAAATCGAGATAATTGAACATCCTTTTCCTAAAATTTAAAAAGTTTTACGAAGGAAAGCTCATTATTTCTGGATCTGGAAATGTCATGTCCTAACTCATTAGACGTAGCTTTCTTCCTCAATTACTTTGAAATAACGGGATTTCCAAACAAACCCGATTTCTTTTAAACTTAACTCATGCATTCAAGGATCGTATTTTAAACTTTATTCGATTTTTTAAATGTTACAAATTAAGACCCGAAAATAATCAATACGGTACCAATTTTGGGCATATGAGGGTGCTAATCCTTCCTCATTCGTAACGACTCCCAAATCTGTTTTTCTGGGTTACGAAGACCTACATGTTTTCAAAACGATTTTTTAAAATGTTTGGTGGTGATCCAATCACACCGAATAAAGGATTGGTGGCGACTCCCATTTTCCAACGTTAAAGTATTTTTCAAAACTCGTCGTTTTCAAAAAAAATGGATGGTTTCGACAGCTAGCAACTCCGTTGGGGAACTTTAAAAATAAACGAGAGTCAAGACAAAATTGATTATTTTCGGGTCTTTTTTGAAAACTTTTAATCTTCAGTTTTGTTTAATATACGATCCTCGACATCTTTTGTGTGACATTATGTTATGTGATATTGCTAGTGAAAATTTGCATACATCTGCATATGATATTACCTTTTTAAGTGGAAGCCGAAAAGTACTCCTCCGTGAGGTCTTCACCTCCGTGTAGGATAGTGGATCGCTTTCGGGATTACAAAGTACCCTTGTTTTCATGAAGTTCTCACTTCCGTGTAAACATGTGGGAAATGCGTCACCCTAAATTAAACTCGTCCGTATGAGCCTGTAATGGGTGAGGATCGAGGAATCTGCTGGTTTGGGTACCCTTACTTTAGAACCTAAAACCACATATAGTAAGCCGTAGGAGCTTGCTTTAAAAGGAGTTACACTGAACCATTTAGCAACCCTTCAAGACAAACTCTTAGGTTCTGTGCTATACTTGTATATTTATATTGTTGTGTTTTTGCTAACTTGTTTATTTTGTCTCCTTTTGAATTGTATTTCATCATCATATAAAAGAAAGGTATAGACTCAAAAATTCAGTTATCGATAAGAGAATCAATCATGGAAAACAAGTACTTTGATAAAGTAGAGGACAATATGGTCGTGCGCATGTGATCGAAGGAGACTTAGCGCCAAAAGGGGGACAGCTTAGTGGAAGGATATGAGTCAGAGCTTTGGGTTTATACCAGGATCAGCACGGCTCAAAACAATGTGATAGTGTTGAAAGAGATATGGGGCAGTTGGGACAATAACATGAAACAGACTTTTTACCAAGAATACGGAGATTTGTCATACTTGTGCAAAGTTAAGGTAGACAAATCCCTCTTTAGAGCCTTAACACAGTATTAGAACCCAGCCTACAATTGTTTCACCTTCGAGAATATAGACATGACACCGACGATAGAAGAATACACCACTCTGCTCCGTTGTTCGAAGATTTCGATAGATAAGGCCTATTCTAGAGCTCCAAATTTCTCGACCATTGTTAAAAGATTAATAAACATCACTGGCATGAGCGAACAGTGGGTTGCAGCTCGAGTTAAGGTTAAAGGCGATAACAAGTGCATCACGTGAAAAAGTCTACGATATTTGATATTGGCTCATTTAGATACAAAGAAAAATTTCGACATCTTAGCCCTAAGTATCTACGGGTTGGTCATTTTTCCAAAGGCTTTGGGGCATATAAAAGACACGGTGATAGATTTGTTTGATAGATTGAGTAAAAGAGTGACACATGTCCCGACCATACTGGCTGAAACTTTTAGATCCTTAAATGCGTGCAGAAAGGAGGGAGAAGGTCGATTTATTACTTGCGCACCGCTATTAATGGTATGGTTTCATAGTTACTTCTGGAAAACAGAAAAAGTCTCCTATCAGCACTTGTCTAAAGATTACTCCCCTTTAAAAGAGTTCGTGGCCACGCAAAGACAAGAAAACTTCTCAGAAGAAAAGTGGATGGCTATACTCCAAAGCCCCAAAGATGAAGACATAGAGTGGCTAGCACCATGGTTCGCTCCTGATGAAATATTGTATCGGTGCGAAGATCTCAACTAGGTCTCATTGGCAGGAATATTGGGAGCAACTGGATATGCACCTTTGCTGGTTTCAAGACAATACAGATCAAGACAGTTCATACCCACGACTCAAGGGTTAGCTCAGTGTGAATTCGCGTACCGGGGAGAAAATAATAAGAAAAGGATTCGGGAAATCTAAAATGATGGAACCAGGTTCGAAGAATGAAAGCATTCGACGCCAATCCCATGATAACTGCAAAATATGATTAGTGGAGAAACAGAAGGATCAACGACAACATTCCTGTGCCAAACCCGGAGAACTGTAGAATATGAGCCTGTAATGGGTGAGGATCGAAGAATCTGCTGGTTTGGGTACCCTTACTTTAGAGCCTAAAACCCCATATAGTAAGCCGTAGGAACTTGCTTTAGAAGGAGTTATATTGAACCATTTAGCAACCCTCCAAGACAAACTCTTAGGTTCTGTACTATACTCGTACATTGATATTGTTGTGTTTCGCTAACTTTTTTATTTTGTCTCTTTTTGCATTGCATTTCATCATAATATAAAGGAAAGGTATAGACTCAAAAGTTTAGTTACAGATAAGAGAATCGATCATGGAAAACAAGTACCTTGATAAAGTGAAGGACAACATGATCGTACGCATGTGGTCAGAGGAGACTCGGTGCCAAAAGGGGGACAGCTTAGTGTAAGGATATGAGTCAGAGCTTTGGGATTATATCAGGATTAGCACAGCTCAAAACAATGTGCTAGAGTTAAAAGAGATATGGGACAGTTGAGACAATAACATGAAACAGACCTTTTACCAAGAATACGGAGATTTGTCATACTTATTCGAGGTTAAGGTAGGCAAATTCCTCTTTAGAGCCTTAACACAGTATTGGAACCTAGCCTATAGTTGCTTCACCTTCGGGAATATATACATGACACTGATAATAGAAGAATACATCACTCTGTTCCGTTGTCCGAAGATTTCGATAGATAAGTCCTATTCTAGAGCTCCAAATCTCCCGACCATTGTTAAAAGATTAATAAACATCACTGACATGAGCGAATAGTGGGTTACTGCTCGAGTTGAGGTCAAAGGCGATAACAAGTGCATCACGTGGAAAAGTCTGTGAGATTTGATACTGGCTTATCTAGATGCAAAGAAAAAGATCGACATCCTAGCCATGAGTATCTATGGGTTGGTCGTTTTTTCAAAGGCTTTGGGGCATATAGAAGACGCGGTGATAGACTTGTTTGATAGATTGAGTAAAAGAGTGACACTTGTTCGACCATACTAGCTGAAACTTTCGGATCTTTAAATGCGTGCAGAAAGAAGAGAGAAGGTCGATTTATTGTCTGCGCACAGTTGTTGATGGTATGGTTTCATAGTCACTTCTGGAAAACAGAAAAAGTCTCCTATCAGTACTTGTCTAAAGATTACTCCCCTTTGAAAGAGTTCGTGACCACGTAAAGACAAGAAAATTTCTCAGAAGAAAAGTGGATGGCCATACTCCAAAGCCTCAAGGACGAAGACAAAAAGGGGCGAGCATCATGGTTCGCTCTTAATGAAATATTGTATCGGTACAGAGATTTCAATTAGGTCTCATTAGCAGGGATATGGAGAGCAACAGGATATGCACCTTTGCTGGTTTCAAGACAATACAGATCGAGACAATTCTTACCTACGACTCAGGGGCTAGCTCAGTGTGAATTCGCGTACCAGGGAGAGAACAATAAGAAAAGGATTCGGGAAATCTTAATTGCATGGAACCAAGTTCGAAGAATGAAAGCATTCGACGCCAATCCATGATAACTACAGAATATGATTGGTGGAGAAATAGAAGGATCAACGACAACATTCCTGTGCCAAACCCGGAGATTGTCCGCCCAATTGAAGAATACTTGCAGGTTGTCCCGACTGAACTAGAAATAATTAAACAAGATTTCGAGAGGAAAAATGCTGAGATGAAAAAAATGATAGAAAAGCTAGAAGAATAGAAGATGCTTTTAGGATTAGACGTTGATGTTCAGAAGCTAGAAGTGGAGAAATTTAGAAAAGGGAAGAATAAGGTTGAAGATGATCTTAACAGCCTAAAAAAGGACTATAAAAAGCTTCGCTTGTCAATGAGAACTGTCGGTTTAGGTAAGACGTCAAAGTAATGGCAGTAGGAAATCTGCGAAGAGAAGAATAAACAAGTCACTAGAAAAACAAATTTCAAGATGCCCAGATTCAGGAAAATGGTATGAAGAGTAGCCTTCTGGAAAGCCAAGCTAAGGTGACCGAATTAAAAGCTCGAGTACGAGAATTGGAGGAATCCTTGTACAGGCATCATAGCTGAAATTCAGTAATGGAGTTGAAGGCAAGCCGAGCTGAGATCGAGAGACTGAATAAAAGGGTGGAAGAATCAAAAGTTTCTTTACAGAATAGTGAAATACAAATTGAGATTTTGGAAAGGACATTAGAGACAAATGATTGGCATCTTCAACAAGCTCAGAAAGAAGTCAGAGAGAGGGATTATGTTATGGGTGAGACCTTAAATCAAATTCGCGGAGTAGCCGATCATGTGCAAACACTGACAGTTGAAGCAGAAGAGTTAAGCATACAATACGAGACGAAGACAGAACGAGGTCAAAAGCTAGCAAGACTCCTCAAGAAAGTCAAGGCTCTGAGCATCAAAGCGAAACCATTTATGTAATTTGCTTTATGTTAAGGAACTTGTTATCCAAATGAAGTTTTCTAAATGAAAAATGAATTATAAGTCAATACCTTTCTCTTGCATGCATGCATCTTATTCGCATCACATTTTTGCATATTTCTACATAATAATCCTAACTAATTAAAAACTTATTCAGCTACATCAGTAATCATTGAAAACTCGCATCGCTATAATACTTGTAAGAAAACTAAGGCCATGGAGCAAAGACTCGAACAAATCCAGAAAGAATTACAAGATCAAATGTAAGAGCACATCCAAGAACAAATGACAATGATGTGCAGGGAAATGAAAAATCAATTCATTGAGGTATAAAAGAGTCTAACGAATGAATTGACACAAGTAAAACAGAGCATGACCGATAAAGGAAAGAGCCCTGCTATTGAGGAGGAAGAGGACCCAATTGTTCCCTAGGCTTTACACCTCTCCATAACCCGGCTTCACATGAAATGCCAGCACGGGAGCCCACCGTTACTATAAGAACACAGTAATAGGCCACAGGCACGTCAAGACCAACTAATTATCCAATTGGATCTGGGTCAAACCTAGAGGATAATGCTGTGAATCTAGGTGTCCCAGACTTCGGCGAGATGATGAAAGAAGATCTCCTTAGGCAAATGGAGGAAAAATATAGGTGATTAGAGGAGAAAATCGATGCGATACAGGGAATTGAAAATTCTTATGGGGTAAATGCTAAAGAGTTAAGTCTGGTTCTAGATCTAGTTCTCCCTTCCAAATTCAAGGTCCCAGAATTTGAAAAGTATAGCGGGACGAGCTGTCCTGAAGCCCACCTAACCATGTTTTGCAGGAAGATGGTGGGGCACGTGCATAATGACCAATTGTTAATTCATTGCTTTCAAGACAAACTGGTTGGGTCGGCAGTTAGATGGTACAATCAATTGAGCCGATAAAAAATCCATCATGGAAAGATTTAGCACAAGCCTTCTTAAAGCAATACGGTCATGTGACAGAGATAGCTCCTAATCAGCTTAAATTGCAAAATATGAAGAAGAAATCAAACGAGAGTTTTAGACAATATGTGCAGAGATGGCGAGAGGTGGCAACCCAGGTACAGCCACCATTAACAGAAAAGGAGACAACGATGTTGTTTGTTAATACCCTTAAAGCTCCTTACCTAAATCACTTGTTAGGAAACGCCACCAAGAGTTTCTCTAATATGGTCATATCGGGGGAGATGATTGAAAAAGCAATCAAGACTAGCAAGATTGAAATCGAAGAAAACACTAAAAGGCTTGCCCCTAGAAGAAGGGATAATGAAGTAAAAAACGCAAGCATGTACAGACCGAGCTACACTAAATCATTCATAACAGGTCAACCCAAAGCTCCAACGAGTAATTACCAAAATGCCCTAAGCTAGGAACCGAGCATCAGGCCAAATAGAGGAAGAGTTCAACATGCTCCCCTTCCGATGTCATACGGAGAGCTCTACAAGATACTATATGACGCACATGATATAGCTCCTTAGCGTGTGAGACCATATAAACCCTCATTCCCGACTTGGTACGATGTGAATGCTCATTGTGAATACCATGCAGGGGTAAAAGGACATTCGATTGAAAATTACCCTACTTTTAAAAGACGAGTCGAAGGACTCATAGAGCACGGAGTCATAAAATTAGAAGAACCAACAAAGCCCAATATAGCTGGGAATCCTCTGCACAATCATCCAGAGCAAGGGGTGAATGCATTGCTGGAGTTCGAAAAATTAAGAGAAATGTTAAAGAAATTAAGTCTCCACTTCGGTGGGTATGGCAAGAGTTGGTCAAAGAAAGGATATTCACGAAGGATAAAAAGAGTATGATAATAGGGGCTGATAACCATTGCAAGTTTCATGTCGTTAAGGGGAATGAAATTCAAGACTGGGTTGAGTTTAAAGCCATGGTGCAGGTGTTTATGGACAATCGAGAGTTGAAATTTTTTGAAGAAAAAGAGGAAGTTAGTGATGTTTGTGCCTCCGGGGATGAGACAGTTAAGGCTTATGGAATTAATCGCCCAAAGGTGATTATTTGTAAACCAACAAATGGCGCGGCAAGAGAATAGACAACCCCTCGCATCATCATACAAAAGCCTGCAACATTTCCTTATAGGGATAGTAAGAAGGTCACATGGAATTATAATTGTAACGTGACCATACCAAGAGAGGGGGAGCCTAGGAAGGACATGAATCTTGTTATCCGTAGTGGTAAAAATTATGACCCAGTAGATAAAGAAAAAGAGATCAGCAAAGGGAAAGCAATAATGTGTGAGCCCGAGGAAGAAATATCTAGCAAGCCCGAAGTACCCATAAACGAGCCTGTATATGAGAAGGAGGCGAAGGAGTTTCTGAAGTTTTTAAGGCATAATAAATATAGTGTAGTGGAACAACTACACAAATAGCCTACCCGAATATCGATCTAGTCATTACTCCTAAGCTCGGAAGCCCATCGAAGCGCACTAATGAAGGTCCTGTACGAAACGTATGTAGAAAATGACATCTCTGTTAGTAAGCTAGATCGATTGGTCAATAATGTGAGTGCTGATAACTTCATTTTCTCTAGCGATGATGAAATACCAATGGGAGGAATAGGTTCCACCAAAGCTTTACACATCACTACCTGTTATAAGGGGTATACGCTACCTGGAGTACTCATAGACAGTGGTTTAGCCTTAAATGTGCTACCGCTAGCTACACTGCAAAGATTACCAATTGATAGCTCTCATATAAAGGGGTGTAATAACATAGCGAGAGCATTTAACGGGACATAAAGGAAGGTAATGGGAAAGATCGAAATACCTCTTCAAATTGGGCCGAATACATATGAAGTGGATTTTCTAGTGATGGATATTAGGCTCACTTATAACTGTCTACTGGGAAGACCATGGATCCACTCAGTTGGAGCAGTACCTTCTTCTTTGCACCAAAAAGTGAAGCTAATAAATGAAGGGCGGCTAATCACGATTAATGCTGAGGAGGAAATAAGCGCTTTCATAACGAGCGATTCACCTTACGTGGGAATAGACGAGGAGGCTGTGAAATGCTCGTTTCGTTCACTAAAGTTTGTCAATGCAACTTTCATTTCGGAAGGGAGCAAGATACTTGTGCCTACAATATCATCGACCACCAGAATGGGCTTACAGTTAACAGTCGGAGAGGGATCTATACCTGGGAAAGGACTAGGAAAATACCTCCAGGGAAGAGTTAATGTGCCAATGTTGATAGAAAAGCGGGATCGTTATGGCTTGGGGTACAAGTAAGACGCGAAACAAAAGAAGGAGCTAGAAAAAATGCAAGAAAGAAGGAGAGTCAGACTGTCTAGAAAGGAAATCTCGTGGGAACCCATGGTCTTCCCGCACATCTATGAGACTTTCGTCTCGAGAGGGGTGATCAATCAGAAAACAGAGCAAATAGCGAGTGACGATCGGAACCAAGGGGAGCATCATGAAAGATCTAGGCATTAATGCCATATCAGATGAAGGAAAGGAAAGGAATCTATCAAGAATTGGTCCGTGTCCACTTGGAAGCACCTTAAATAATTGGACCGTGGAGGAACTCCCTGTAATTTTTAAGATTTCCTCAGAGTAATACTCGGAAACACCTATTGCTTTAGGCTCGAAAGCAATATGAATCTTTTTGTAAAAGGGCCCATGGTCATTATTCATTTATTTTGAATGAAAATGCATTTCCCATCTTATATTCTTCTTCATAATTATTCTTTCATTTCTTAATTCAGCTTAATAAATCTTTCGTACATATCCAATAAACATGATTAATTATTCTTTAATACATACATACTTATACACATACCACATAATCATTCTTTCGTATATTTATTTTGCTCTTTGGATCTCTTTTTCATCCCTTGACAGGTCCTCGAATATCAATAATATGAGTAGCCCTGATGCTAACTTAGAACCTCACTTCGAGCAAGATATGTGTTTGGAAGAGCTTCAGGACCTTGAAGATAATAAAGATTGTAATCTGCCTCCGGATCTGTTAAGAATGATGGAACAGGAAGAAAAACAGATCCTGCCTCATTCGGACCCAGTGGAAGTTATTAATCTGGGGAACGAAGATGAAAAGAAAGAGGTGAAAATTGGGACAAGCATCTCCGTAGAAACCATAAGAAATCTTATCAAGTTGCTTCAAGAGTTCCAAGATATCTTCACATGATCTTACAAGGATATGCTCGGCTTAAGCACTGACATTGTGGTGCACAAACTCCCTATAAAGGAAGAATGCAGACCCGTGCAGCAAAAACTCCGAAGGATGAGACCGGATATGTTGTTAAAAATAAAAGAAGAAGTCAAGAAACAATTTGACGTCGAGTTTCTCCAGGTAGTTAAATACGCTGAATGAGTAGCTAATATAGTCCCAATTCCTAAAAAAGACGGAAAAGTGCGCATGTGTATGGACTATCGAGATTTAAATAAAGCTAACCCAAAGGATAATTTTCCCTTACCTCACATCGACACTTTAGTCGATAACACAGCAGGTCATTCTCTGTTTTCCTTTATGGATGGTTTCTCTGGGTATAATCAGATAAGGATGGACCTTGAGGATATGATCAAAACCATATTTGTCATGTTATGAGGAACATTTTGCTACAAGGTGATGCCCTTCGAACTCAAAAACGCACGGGCAACTTATCAAAGGGCCATGGTGACCCTATTTCATGACATGATGCATAAGGAGATTGAAGTTTATGTCGATGACATGATTGCGAAATCCCAAACGAAGGAAGAACACGTAAGAATCCTGAGGAAGTTATTTGGAAGGTTAAGGAAATATCAATTAAAGCTAAACCCAGCAAAGTGCACTTTCGGGGCCATGTCAGGAAAATTGTTAGGCTTTGTAGTCAGTAAAAGAGGATTTGAAATTGACCAGGATAAAGTCAAAGCCATGCAGGAGCTACCACCACCCAGCACGCAAAAAGAAGTTTGAGGGTTTTTAGGAAGACTAAATTACATTGCTCGGTTCATTTCACAGTTGACTGAGAAATGCGATCCTATCTTCCGCCTGCTTAGAAAGCGCAACTCGGATGTATGGGATGATGAATGTCAGGAAACCTTTAACAAGGTCAAAGATTATTTATCCAAAGCTCCCATCTTGGTACCTCTAATTCCTAATAAGCCATTGATCTTGTACTTGACAATCTTTGAAAATTCCATGGGATGCGTACTAGGCCAACACGATGTATTCGAAAAGAAGGAAAGGGCGATATATTATCTCAGCAAGAAATTCATTGATTGCGAGACTCGATATTCGCCAATTGAAAAATTATGTTGTGCACTAGTCTGGACCACACGTAGATTAAGACAATACATGCTATACCATCCACTTGGTTAATCTCGAAATTAGATCCTCTGAAGTACCTGATAAAGTCAGTTGCACTGAATGAGAGATTGGCTCGATGGCAAATCTTGCTCTCGGAATTCGACATAGTCTATGTCAATCAGAAAGTAGTAAACGGGAGTGCGATATCAAACTTCCTAGCCAGCAGGGCTTTAGAGGACTATGAGCTGATAAACTTCGATTTCCCGAATGAAGACTTAATGTATGTTACGACTACTGAAGGGGCAATCACAGTAGAACAACCTTGGAGATTGAATTTTGATGGTGCTTCAAATGCCACGGGTAATGGGGTCGGGGCAGTCATGGTATCACTAGAAGGAGATCACTACCCTTTTGCCAGCAAGCTCGGTTTTGATTGCACAAACAACATGGCTGAATACGAATCATGTATCTTGGGAATCAGTGCGGCCATAGAGCGAAAAATCAAAATTTTGGAGATTTATGGAGACTCCGCACTGGTAATCTATCAACTTAAAGGAGAATGGTAAACAAGGGATTCTAAGCTAGTAGATTATCGCAGATTGGTCCTCGAGTTGATCATGGAGTTTGATGACATCACATTCCATTATCTCCTACGAGAAGAAAACCAGATGACCGATGCTCTTGCCACTTTAGCCTCGATGATTAAAGTGAGTAGGCCAGAAGATGTAAAGCTCATTCAGATTAGTATCTATGAAGCTCCTGCTCATTGTTGTGATATTAAGGCAAAGGAAGAAGAAGAAAAGGATGATCGCCCATGGTACTAGAATATTCTTCAATTCGTGAGAGATCGAAAGTAACCCGAGCAAACCTTAGAAAATGAAAAGAGGATATTAAGAAGACTCACTAATGAATATGTCCTAGACGAGGAAATCTTGTACAAAAGGAGAAAATATAAAGTGTTGCTGAGATGTGTTGACGCAATTAAAGCTAAGAAGATCTTAGAAGAAGTTCACGAAGGCATTTGTGGGACACACGCCAATGGTTTCACGATAGCCCGGTAAATAATGAGATTTGGGTATTACTGGTCTACTATGGAGGGCGATTGCATAAAATATGCTAAGAAGTGCCATAAGTGCCAAATCTATGGAGACAAGATTCATGTACCTCCATCACACCTTCATGTCATGACTTCTCCCTAACCTTTTTCTATGTGGGGCATGGATGTCATTGGGTCAATTTCTCCAAAGGCTTCCAATGGTAATAGATTCATCTTTGTGGTGATTGAATAATTCACCAAATGGGTAGAGGCAACCTAATATGCCAACGTTACCAAGTCTGCGGTTAGCAAGTTCCTGAAAAAAGAAATTATTTGCCGATACGGGATGCCAGAAAGGATCATATCTGACAATGTATTGAATTTGAACAATAGCACGATAGCTGAAGTTTGCGAACAGTTCAAAATCAAGCATCATAATTCTTCTCCCTATCGCCCAAAAATGAATGGTGTTGTAGAAGCAGCTAATAAGAACATCAAGAAGATTGTGGCAAAAATGACTGAGACTTACAAAGATTGGCACGAAAAACTACCATTTGCCCTCTTTTCCTACAGAACTTTAGTCAGAACTTCTATTAGGGCAACAACATTCTCATTGGCATACGGTATGGAAGTGGTCTTGCCTATTGAGGTTGAAATATCTTCTCCTCGAGTATTAATTGAGCTTCAACGAGATGAGGCTGAATGGATCCAAGCTCGATATGATCAGTTGAATTTAATCGAGGAAAAGAGATTAAAAGTCATCCGCCATGGCCAGAAGTACCAGAAAAGAATAATGCGAGCTTACGACAAAAATGTTCGTCCTAGAGAATTCTATGAGGGAGATCTAGTTTTGAAAAAGATACTTCCCATACAAAAAGATTTCCGTGGAAAATGGACGCCCAATTGGGAAGGAACCTTATGTGGTAAATAAAGCTTTCTCAGGAGGAGCTCTCATCCTAACAGAAATGGATGGCAAGGATCTGTACAACCCCGTCAATTCAGACTCGGTGAAAAAATACTTTGCCTAAAAAAAAGAAATTGAGATGAAAACCCGTAAAGGGCGTCTCGAAAAAAAGGGTTCAAGATGAAAACCCGAAAAGGGCGTCTTGGAATCAAGGAAATTTTGAGTTGAAAACCTACAAAGGGCGGCTCAGATCCAAGAATGGGTCGACGAGATGGAGGAATGTTACAACTTGAAGCATCAACGAAGCACTCTTCATCTTCTAGACACACATCTGAGCTAGGAATGATTCTCAGCAAGTCGGCGCAGAGTAGTTCATTTTGCGATATCCGGGGCAACTAATTATCCTTTATTATATACTTGGCAATTTTCGACTAATGTTGTTTCCTTTGATCTTCTTTTAAATAGAATTTTCAAATACGACTTTGTTTCTACACAATTTTGTTTAGCATTTCGCATATAAATAACGAGTAATTAACTAATAAATCATACAAAAAGTCATGAGCATTATTCTGGAATTTTCAGAAATTACAGAGGTCCGAAACAAGATCACCAATAGGAAGACAAACTTAAAAACAAGCAGTTCAAGAATAGCCTAGAAGAAGATGGAGCAACACATCAATAACAGAATTTGGACGGGCGATAGACCATGCCAACCTGAATAATAATAAATAAATTTGACATTCATCATACACATTCATGCAAGTTAGTAGCATTTAATTCATTATAATCATGACTTTCTAATTTAAGCCTACATAGAGGCCCATAGGAGTATATTTCACAGGTCACATCTGCCACATGGCGAGATGAATCATTAAGATCACCAAGGAAAAGTTAAAAAGGAGCAGGACTCCAATACCTTGCCCCGATCATGGGGCAGATTGTGATTATCCACAAACAGTGATGCGGTCATCTTCCTGATTAAATACTGAGAAATAGACCAAATCAATGAAACGAGGCTCAAAGCGAGCAAATCTTCGAACTCTAGCTTCCTAATAAGATACTGAGAAGCAGGTTGAAGTAATAAAATGGTTAGCTTCCTGATGAGATACAGAGAAGTATACCACCTCAAGGCTCGATATAAGCAAATCTTCGAATCTCAGCTTCCTAATGAGATACTGAGAAGCAGGGCGAAGCAATAAAAGGTTAGCTTCCTGATGAGATACTAAGAAGTGAACCAAATTCGTCTTCCTGGTGAGGTACAGAGAAACGGATTGAAACAAGTAAGGCGGTCATCTTCCTGATGAGATACAGAGAAGAATACCAACTCGAGGCTCAATGCGAGCAAATCTTTGAACCCCAGCTTCCTGATGAGATACTGAGAAGCAAGTCGAAGCAATAAAATGGTTAGCTTCCTGATGAGATACTGAGAAGTGAACCAATTCGTCTTTCTAATGAGATATAGAGAAGCGGATTGAAACAAGCGATGCGGTCATCTTCTTGATGAGATATTAAGAAGAAGACCAAATCAAACTCACACTCGATGTAAGCAAATCTTCGAACCCCAGCTTCCTGATGAGATATTGAGAAGCAGGTCGAAACAATAAATGGTTAGCTTCCTGTTGAAATACTGAGAAGTGAACCAAATCCGTCTTCCTGATGAAACACAGAGAAGTGGATCAAAACAAGTGATATGGTCATCTTCTTGATGAGATACTGAGAAGAAGGCCAAATCAATGAAACTAGACTCAAAGACTACGGTGAAGAATTCCAATTTCAAGAGGATGGAGTGAAGTTACGATAGCAAATTTTGTCTTTTTGAAGATTACCTTAAAGTGGGATAGAACCATCACACCGAAGAAGTGGAAAGGTGGATGCAGCAAAGGGTGGACCAATTGAAGAAAGAGCAGCTAAGAAATAGAACTTGACAAAATTGGACTTTCTTTTGGGTCTTTGCTCTGTTCCCGTTACACAGCAACGAGCAAAAAGGGGTAGCTGTTGGAGCCCAATTTTAACCGGGCCCAAAACTTTGGGTCAACTTTGGATTTTAAATTTATATTAGGTTAAATTGGTTTTAAATTTATTCATAAATTTAAATTTATTTTAAATTTAAATTTAAATTAATTTTTAAATTTAAATTTGTTTTAAATTTAAATTTAGTTTAAATTCGGAATGATTTTAAACTTAAATTTAAATTTAAGAATCCAGAATCATAAGCCCAAATAAGAATGTCCAATTACATGTCCAAAAATGTCCAAATTTACAAACTCATTTTAAAGAAGCCCAAATTGGGGCCCAATTTCAATTCTACCCAACACAAAAACCCATTACAGAAACCCCTAATCTACTACCAAGTTGCACTGCAATTGTCCTTATTTCAACCAATCAAGAGTTGACATGTCAGCTTTGATCACCAGTAGTGCCACCAGCTTCAACTTGCTCTTGCACCGTCACTGCATAGCCACCATTGCTGCACCTGCAAAAAAAAGGGGAGAAAAGACCAGTTTTAAATTGCAAGCAACAAATTATAATCATTTGTAAATATGGCTATAAAGTCAGATGGAAGCATTTTTGGTGAGGTTAAGATTCTTGTTCTCACAAAGATTACAAAATCAATACAAAAACAGACCTTTTAAAGCATTTGTAAAACCAAGGAGCAGTTAATATTCACTCAAGAACAGATATACGAAGTAGCAAGAATCCATTCCAAACCAGATTCAAAGTTTTCAAACGTTGGTTCATCAGGTATTTTTAATATGTATTTACTGACATATTATGACTCATGTCTTAACCTCCTTTCTTAATTTCTAAACATATATTAATGCCTATTTAAATACCTCTCTGCCATTATTTATTCTTTTTTATATTTTCGAAACATATTAAGTACATTTAATAATTTTTAATGATAATATTAATAAATAAAAAATGTATAACCGAAAAGTCTTCCCTTGGATCCGAGTGGTCACTATTCGAGCCTCGGTCCAACTCCCTCCAAGCCACCGCCGATGGAGTCGCCCGAGCCGCCATCGTCATCGTAGTCTCGAACATGGCGAAAACCTGTTAACAACAAGTAAAAAGGACTAAAGAAGATTAAAACCAAAAATGAAAAAGAAGACCTTTTAGAAAAAAAAATTTGGATTTCGATCCAGATCTAAGTTTTCAGGAATGTTGATAATAAAAAAGGGAAACCAAAATATTCTAAAATGAAAACGGAATAAAGACGAACAAGGAGAGATAGTTTACCTTTTTAACGGTTGAGGACGATGGCCAGTGGATGATTATACGACGGCGCGTGTGATTGAGACGGCGTGTGGATGTTGGATGGTGGGACATATGCGATGATCGGTGATGAACCGACATGCGACGACAGCGCGTGGCTGCAACGGAGGCGGCCGGACATGGGTTCTCGATGGGCGGACATGGGGAGACCATGAGAGCAAAAAGAAGAGGTTTTTTTCTAGAAATGAAAGACAAAATGAAATTTTGAAACAAAACTTGGTTTAAGTACCCACATCCAAACGGCCCCGTTTTGGTGTCTGATCTTAGGGGTCAAAACGACGCCGTTTCAAACCTCTACCCACGGCTGACCCAAAATTCGACCCGACCCGACCTAGGATCCGCGTGTTTTTATGAAATGGGTTATTTATGCATTAGGTCCTTTCGCATTTTTTGATTGTTTCAATTTGGTCATTTTTGTACTTTTAAATTAATTGTAAATTAGCCAGTAATTTTTAATGTTTTCGAATTTAATCCCTTGACCTTTTGAAAGCACCAGAAGCTGCCAAGTGTCATGATTTTGGCTTATTTATGAAAATGGTCCCTCTTATTTTTAATTTGTTTTAATTTAACCCTTAAATCAAGTTATGTTTAATTACAAAATTGGCCCAAAAAATTTTCATGGTTTTCAAATTACTCCTTTGACTTCAAGATGCCCGAGGGGCCGTCACGTGTCACTTATATTTGGTTTTATTGCCCTGAAGGTTCCTAAACTGTCCAAAAATTCCATTTTTGACCCAGAAACTTTTGAAAATTACATTTTTTACCCCCGAACTTCCTAAAATTCCATTTTGACCCCAAAACTTCCAAAAATTACATTTTTACCCCCGATCATCCAAAAAATCCATTTTTGACATCAAAACTTTCAAAATTTACCATTTTCCCCCCAAATGTCCAAAAACTCCATTTTGACCCCGAAACCCTTAAAAATTACCAATTTATCCTCGAATGTCCAAAAATTCCGTTTTTTATCTCGATTTTCCTAAAAATTATCGTTTTACTCTCGAATGTCTAAAATTCCATTTTAAACCCCAAAATTTCCCAAAATTACCATTTTGCCTCTGGGTATCCAAAAAGTCTCATTTTCAACTCCGATTGCATCATTTTTTTTCCTTATCAATATTTGCATTTAATTTTAATTATTATGCACTAGTATTTTGTATTTTTTATTTTTTTTCTTACCATTTATCTTCTTAATTATCTTATTTCGTGTTCTTTAATATACATTATTAACTGCTTATTCATATTAAACTCGCATGTTTGCTTTCAAAATTGTTTTCATAAAAGCTTTAAAATCGAGGCAATATTCTTTTATTTCGAGTTTCGAAAATTTGCGTCTTAACTTACTAGGTGCAATTTTTTTTAAATCGAAATAGTCGAATACCCTTAATCGAGACAATGTTTCCTTATCTTCGATTCTGAAAATTTGCGCCTTAAGTTACTAGGTGCAACTTTTCTTCAAATCGAGATAATCGAACATCCTGTTCCCAAAATTTAAAATGTTTTACAAAGGAAAGCTCGTTATTTTTAGATCTTGAAATGTTATGTCCTAACTCACTGGACGTAACTTTCTTCCTCGATCACTTTGAAATAGCGGGACTTCCAAACAAACTCGATTTCTTTTAAACTTAACTCATGCATTCAAGGATCGTATTTTGAACTTTATTCGAGCTTTCAAAATTTTACAAACAAGACCCTAAGATAATCAATTTGGTACCAATTTTGGGCGTATGAGGGTGCTAACCCTTCCTCATGCGTAACTGACTCCCGAACTTGTTTTCTGGATTGCGAAGAGCAAAATATTTTTCAAAACGGATTTTAAATGTTTTGAGGTGATCCAATCACACAATAACAAAGATTAGTGGCGACTCTCATTTTCCAACATTAAAATAATTTTCGAAACTCGTTTTCCAAAAAAAAGATGATTTCGACATCCATCGTAAAGCATTCATTCGATTTTCTGTGAAATATCGGTCGATCTATGAAGCAATTAAATATATCTGATACACCATGAAACAATTGGTTTCCATTTTATAATTTCTTTTGTTTGAGTTTTCCAAATTCTCCTATGCTTCAATTCATTACTACGTCATGCGTATGCATTATTAATATTTGAGTTCTTTTTATGAACTAATTTATTTTTTATAAATTTGATAACTAGCTAATGAAATTTTTTATATAATATTTACTTTTACTTATATAATTCTTTCAACTTTTAAATCAAAAGAAAAATATGTAATTAAACCTATTTAAATTCATACCCTCAATTGACAAATAGCTAATATATTTATGTTTTATTCGGGGTCAAAGTGAAAAAAAATTTTAGGAGTCGAAATTAAATTATAATTTTTAATAATTTATATTTTTATAATTTTTAAAAAATTAAATCAAATTTTTATCATTTTTAAAAAAACAAAGTGTAATTTTTCTTTTATTATTTTAAAATTTTTAAAAGATCTAAATAAACAATTTTTCATTTTAAGGGATTTTATTTAATATAATTTAAGTAATATGTATCGTATTATTAATTTGTATAAGAATGAAAAATGATTAGGATAACGTGTGAGATATTTTTTTTTAATATATATATATACTTGTATGATTTCAATAATGATCGCACGAACAACGTTCGATCTTGGTGAACTTTTTTGACCTTTCACTCGATCAATCGAGATTTTTCTTAAATGCGATGTTAGCATTTTTGTTTTGGTGCGGGCTCTTTTGCTTGAGGCTTGAATTTATCGAAATATTTTTTTAACCAAGAGAATTGAGATTAAATAATAAATATAGTTGGAAGAATGTGAGAATAATGAATGTGTTGCCTTCGTAATCTACACGTCAGATGCCGTCAGCGGTGAATGCAAAATATTAATTAATTAATTATTAAAACCTAAGAAAAGGTTCCAATTCCAAACCCATGCCACCTACACATTTTGGACTTTTCCCCACAGCCTAACACTCGCTATATATGTGAAACAAAAAATTGGAAAAATTGTCGAAACACTGCACTGGAAAGGGGGAAATCAATTGCAAAAAGTCTAAAGGTAAAATTATTGTTTTCTAAAATTCAAATCCAGTTTCATCGCCGTTTTTAGATATCGTAAATTTTTGGGTATTATTACAATTAAGCAATGTTTCCATGGAAGACAATTAATTTGTTTTTATTATGGTTTCCCACTAAAGGATGCAGTTGAAATCAGAGATACGCCACCAAGAGAGAGGCGATGAAGGGCAAAGGTGCGTTGGAGGTTTAAGGTAATTTGCAAACTTCTTTTATTATGATATCCACGTGAATTGTCACGTTAAAAAATTATTTTAAAATGATTTAATAAATAATATAATTTAAGAATTAAAATAAATAAAAAATTATAATATTTATTTTATTAATCACTATACTTTATTTGTGTTTGTTTATATTAAAAATATTATATATATATATTGAATAATTAAGTTGCAGCTTGGACTAGACAAAAATTGCATATTAAAGCTAGAAATTTAGTTAGACTCGCGTGACATTTTTATAACACCTCTAATAATATTAAATGCAACATTAAAGTATAAATAAAACATATCATAATATAAAATATAGCATGAAATAAATAAAGGAATATTTCATAATATATTTAATGTATATTATTAATATATTCATATTTATATAAATTATGACACACACGTCATTGCCAAGTGTAGTCAGGCCGTTGCCAAATGTTTTATTTTAAATTATTAAAACATTATTTTATAATTAAAGTTAAATAAAATTTATTATTTATTTTTTGAATTATTATCCAATTTATTATTTTTTGGCGTTTGGTAGAGTTTTTTAATTTCACAAATATATTTAAGAATTTAACATTTTAAAAAAAATTAATTAAAAGGGCATATGTTAGATTCCTAATCCTAGTTGTAGAGTTAGAAAACACCAGTAAAAATAAATATGATACTAATATTTTATATTTACAATAACAAAATAAAAATAAAACAATATTATAAACACGCTTAGAATATGCACAAATATCAAAAAGTAGTTGGAATTTTTTTTTCTTCAAGTATTTACAAAACAAAATAATTACGTTACTTTTGTGTCAAAACAATTAAAAATAATTCAACCGAAATAACTTATTCTAATATCTCTCCATATTAAATATAATTACGTTGATTTTGTGTCAAAGATGATATTTGTCAATCGAGTTTTAATTCGATTGATATCGTTATTATTGTTAGTATAATAAGATTTGAGTTAGAGTATATTAAAACGTATTATCTTTCTATTTAAGGATTGGGGAAGGATTATGAATAACTTTAAATATTATATAAAAAAGAGTAAATATGATAAGAACCTATAATAACATTATTGCTCTAAAAGAAGATTATATCTATTTTTTAAAAAATAAAATATTTTATTATACTTAATTTCATGCCTACACAATTTCATTCTTTGAAAACCAAGAAAGCCAATAATAAATAAATAATCGGACCAGATTCCTCTTTCCTTTGGTTTCTGATTCATCCTCTTTTCTTCCCTTACCGACCCTCCACCCTACAAATTTCTTCAATTACAGCTTCCTCATCACCCCTCACACTGAGTCCCAGCTTTTTCCCCACTTCCCAGGTCTTTTTTGCAATGTCTGAATCAGATAATGACAAATTTGCAGGTCTTTCTTCTTCCTTTGTTGTCGTCTTTCCCTTCTCCTCTCTCACCCCTGTCTCTTTCGTTTCTCCTTTGTTGTTAGAACACGGTCTTGGATTTCGCGCATAGACCTAATTCTTTTATTCAAAACTTTCTTTTTCCTTTGATTTTGTTTTTTGTGAAAAAATTCCCCTTCAATTTCAAAGCGTGTTTCCCGATCCTCTATTCCCCCTTCATCCAAAATTCTACAAGAAAATTGCACAAATCACTCTCCCAAAATATCTTACATTACATAAAATCAAACGAAGGCATGTCAAAGACAACCCCACACGACTGAGGAATAGTATTGATCAACAACTTATTTATAGGGTCTCTAACGTGATCAACACACTTTTTTAAAAGTTGATTTTATTCATTAATATTTTCAGTATTTATCTTACATGGCTCTCGTAAACAAATTCTCAAAAAATCAAAATACTCCCTTGAATAAATTTAATATATATATAAAAACTAATTATTATATTCTTACTTTATTTTATTTTAATGAACCAAACATACCATTAATGATTTAAATGCGGGGTTGAATAACTCGATTAAGGAATGTTAGTAATGTTATTTCAACATCTATTTTTGTTAGGGACAAGCAAGTTTGTTCCCAGTCTGCTATAACCACACATGGCTGCTCCTTGTGGAAGAAGAGGCGCCCAGAAGTCTGTTTCCTTAAGATTATATGCTGAACAAGTGAAGTCAATTGCTACTTTATTATCCTTAAAAAATTTTCTTATAGTGTCAATCAATTTTTATTATTATATTAAAATTAATTACTTTAATCTGAATTTTAAAATTTTATTTTATATTTTCAAATTAATATTAATTTAAATGAATTATTTTTAATAATTGTACATAAAACTTAAATTTTATTGATTATATGATTTCGAGTCTTTTAAATTAAGATAAAAAAAAAAATATTAATAATTACTTAAATTAATTATTTTTATATTCAATGCCAAACAAAATTCAGAATTTTTCATCATTTCTTTACGCAAACAAAAAACAAGTAATTAATTCAATTAATTGCAAAGATTTTTCTTTGTTTTTAGATTGGTATAGATTCAAGGTTATATGATAAAAATAAATTTAAGTTTCACAGAGAATTATAATGAGTCATTGAGTACTTGATTTCATTAAGAGTAATATGAAAACATAAAATAATAATTTAAAATTTAGAAAGAGATTAATTTCAATATTACAATAACAACTTGGTTAACATTATGAAGGGATAAAAAGTTTCAACAATTTATTTAATTGATTTTTATTTTTTGAAATATAAATTTTCAATATTGAAAAAAATTAGAATTTTTGACAATGTGATAAACAAGTACAATTTGATAAGTTTTAGTGCATTAATTTAGCTTTTACTGTTTTCACTTTAATCCTTATTTTTTACCCCAATCAATACTTTAAAAAATAATTTTTTTTATGACCAAAATGAAAGCGAACTAGAAGCGTGTACAATTAATTGCCGTTAGAGATTTAATGGTTGGGTGACTAAAATGAAAACACCATAAAAATTGAGCTATAAAATTACAAAGATTTCATTTTGATCACACAAAATGAAAGCACCCTAAAAATTAGATCATAAAATTTACCCTAATTAATATGATTCTTGTTTTAATTCCTGTTTAATACAAGATCTGAAAGCTGACTTGGGAAGAGTGGGAGAGGAGGAAATATGCACAAAAGCCAGGCTAAGAGCTATGGAAAGTTCACTTCGTGAGTTTAAGAGAGTGTAATGGGATTGTAAAGCAAAGGCAAAATTGGTTGATGATATGGTGAACCTGGTCATTGAAGCTTTAATTGATTTGATCTCAACATTCACGAACAAACCATTGTCATGATAGATGAAGCTACAAGAGCCTTCACAGAAGCGTTGAACGAGGCTCACATGAGCCGCCCCGCTGCTGGGGGAAATGGTGGAGGGCGTGAAAGCGGCTCACACGGTTGTGATTGATATGACAGACACTCTTTTATTTGTGTCTTATTTTTAATTTTTATAGTATTGTTTTTAGGGTTTACAATAATGTTATATCTGAAGTTGTTAAATCTAAATAGCATGACACGAGAAGGATCATTTTATGAGTCCCCAGTTATATATAAATAATAATAGACATAGTCTATTACGTTTTGAACATTAAATTGAACCCAACCAAGAGTAATGATTAAAGATTTGAACATACATTAAACAGTCATCAATTACTTTCGGTAATAATTGAAAATTTAAATCAAACACATAAAAGATCTACAATATAGTTAATAGAAACATCTTATCTTTTCATCTTATGTAATTGATTGCATTGAACCTATCAAACTTGATCATATCTTGATGAACTTTCAAACTTGAAGTTAATTTGGTCTCCATGCAAAAAAAATGCTTATAATAAAACCTTAAAAAGTGTTAGAGAAATATATAATAGAGTACCCAATATAAATTTTAAGGTATGGAGTGCTCTCCTTAAGGTTAATTTTATTATGATTTTATGATACAACAAAATCTTAAAACATCCAAAGCAAAATAATGAAAATGAGTGAACATAAAAAATTGTTTATATAAGCAATGTAAATTTACTTATAATAGGCACTTAATTATTGGCAAAAGATATTACTTTTTATAAAATATTATGTCATTACATAACACAATTATTATCATAATTTTTTTCAACAATTATTAGAAGCATATATGTCATTTCAAAAATAAAATATTTTGAAAATACATAAATAAATATTAATCAAAATAAAACAATTGATAGTAATTTATCGATAAACTTAGTTTTTGTAATATTGGAATTCCGTAACTCTTGAACACTTGATACTAGACGATAAATACAAAGCACACGACTTCAAAGACATTAAATTTATCGATAGGAATAGGGACAGGGAAGGAGCTTTGTTCACTATAAATATCCGCAAATATCACTAATTTTCCCATTTTTAGTCCTAAAAATAATAATAAAAATATCTTCCCATTTCCTCTTGAAGCTCATCACTTTGAAAGAATATGAACTGTTGTTCGATGTTGTAATTTCTTTCTGGCCTATGGTTTATAGCAAATCCTTTTTCCGGGTTTCAAAGGTGTGAACCATGGCTTACGCAAAACCTGTTCATCCTATTGTAGCTATGCCTGCAGTGGAGTTCGAACACAGCATCCGCCGCTACATCTCTTCACATTTTTTTTCATCTTATAATCATACTACGTTTTCTCATTGACAGAAGTCATTAATGAATGATGACTCTCTGCACAGCGAGAGAGAAAAATTTTCTGAATGGATAGTACTTTTTTATTGCTTACCGTATTGACTGCCCATTTACATTTATAGCTACAGCTCGCTGATGGAGCAACTGCTCTCAACAGCATTCAACAACTGACGTTAACAACTCTTAATAGTCCTCAACTAACTAACTTTGACTTTAATGACCTTAACAACTCTTAATGCTCCTCCAGTGGTGGTGGTTTTCTACCTTGACTTTTGGGAGATGGGTGGCCTGAGCCCTTGTTAACTCTTCTCTCGCCCTGATGCTCTGGAACATGGTTGAATTGGTTGGTCTTAGCTATGGCAGGCGGGGAGGTGTTTTGCTTTGCTCGATAATAGGGTGATGAGACCCGAGAACTGTGGTTAGGGCGGATCTATGGCTGTTGCTGATTCTTCCCCGTTTAAAATGGGAGACAGAAGGTGGATGGTTGTTGTCTGATGGGATGCCTCTGTTCGCTGCTATGCTTTAGAGCTTTGTCTCCTTCTAACCCTTTGTATCCTTTTTCTCGTATCAATGAATTTGGTCTTAATTCCCACCCACACATTACGTTGAAAATATGAAAGAAAACCCAGTCTTTACCCATTTAAAAAAACAAGCGTAACATAAAATGTTAGGCTTGATTAATCATTGAGAACGAAATTGGAAACCAATTCAATTGGTTGAAACAAGCGTGAGACACAAAAATAGTGGTGGTGGACTCCTATGACGATAACAAAACGTCAAAATGCTTTTGTCATATTCCGTGGCGATGGGTGAAGACAGTGTAGATCGGTGAAGTCTAGGTAGGGCTTTGCAAAATGCTCAAATCCCTCGACTCTCGATTGTATCATATTCCGACCAGCAGTGGCGTCTTAAGTGGGATGCCCAGGTCCACCCCAAATCGCTCGATTTTGGCAATACTAGTACAAGACTGGTGATTGGTGAAGCCAATATACATACATCTATTAATTGGTATCACGGGTCGCGAAACAAAACCTGTGACGAATACATACAAAACGTTTTATGGAGGTCAACTGATTAGATGAGACTCATTTAACTCACTTAAAATGGTTTGAATTGTGGAATATACGGAGAAATTCATTTAGTTGAAGTTTTGGTGACCCTGTAGAACGCTCCAATAAAACTAGAGTTACTATGATGAATAGTATAAATCCTAAAATAAAAGATTGTATCAAATTTAAACCCTTTAAGACTTTCATCCCCAAAGTTTAAAACGTTTGTAATCACATCTCAAAACTTTGGAGTTTATATTAATTAAGTTCTTTCATTACTAAAATCGTTAATTTCACTATTAAGTGACATACCAAAACTTATGTTGAATAATTTAAAATTCAAAAAATAAGAAAAAATTAATTTAATAAATTTTCATTTTGATCACTCATTTGTTTTTTAAAAAATAATTTTATTTTTTTTAAAAATAATCTGAATTTTTACAAAAAATTGAATTATTTAACTACAAACCTAGGTTTTCCTTATAAAATCCAAGATATTTTTCCTTTGAAAAAAATAAAGAAAACAAAAAAGATAAATTGGTTTTTTCCTATAAAAATTCAGATAATTCCTTATAAAATTTCATTTTTTTCTCTTTTACTAAAAAACCTAAAATTAATTCTAAAAGGGAAAAAAAAAATCAAAATGATGAAATGATATTTTCCCATAAAAATCAAAAGAGTACAATCATAATCTAAAATCTGTTGATGAATCCGTAGCTCTCCTTAGGAGACGTATCAAAGGTTTAAAGGCTTGACATCCAAGACAGACTAAGCTTAGACAAAAGATTCGCGTCCGAGTTTTCATCTCTGGCAACATAATAAATTTGCCAAATACCTTCTAATTTGATGAGTCTTTGCACTCTCCTAAAAACCATAATCCTCAAATCATCCATTTTGGGATCGTTTAACACCTTTACAACTTTTAAATTGTCCATATGGATTATGACCTTCTTGTATCCTCGTTCAAGTTTTTTCCTTTTAAAAACCCATTTAATTCTTTATAAAATCTCAATTTTTCCATTTTATTGGAAAAAAAATTAAAATTAATTCTTTAAAAAAGAAAAACAATAAATTAAAATTAAAAAGATAAAAATTAAAAATGTCTAACTGCGAGTGATAAAAACGATAACTTATTAAAATTAGGTGACTAAAATGAAAATAATTGTTAACAGCAGTGCTTAATTTACAATTTTTTATTTTTGATGTCCAAAAGAAAATTTATGAAAATTAAGTGACCAATTGAGTAATTTATGAAAAATGATGAACACTATTCCCTTGATAAATTCGTCCTTCCCCCACCCTCCGCCCTCCGCCCTCCTTTCATTTCTCTGTTTCACACTATTATTTATCTTCAGTGGTTTCCTAGATTAGATGATAAGCTTCTGCTACTTTCCATTGATTCTTTCCATCTTCCATGTTGCTACTCTGATTATCAACTTTCCTTAATAAATTCGTCCTTCCTCCAACCTTCATTTCTCTCTTATTTCTCTTCAATAGTTTGTTAGATTAGATGGTAAGCTTTGCTTCTTTCCATCTTTGTTAATTTCATTTGCTTCTTTCCATCTTCCATGTTTCAACTCTGATTATATTATTGGTGAATTTGGAGTAATAATATCTCTTTTTATTGCCAGATTTTTATACTCCATATCTGAAATTAATTTCTTCTAATTGCGCCATTTTTACTATCTAGATTAACTTTTTCACAATTAAACCAATACTCGTGGATCTAAAATAGATTTATATATGTGAGGGATCCAATTACATCAGTATAAAATTTAAGTGGTTATGCATTCTTTCGTAATGTTTTTGTACGATTAATATTTTAACAATCCAACCATCATATGACGTCATACTTTACTCATGTAAATCATGCATGTTAAATTTGACATAATTTAAAATTTTCTAACTATTCATTTTAAGTAAAAAAAAAATTCGACTGTTAAATATATATTAATATTGATGATAGTTTAGATCAAAATGATAGAGGTATCGGTTCAATTAAAAAAATTATATGTATGATAAGTATAAAAAGTTACAGAAGGGTGTAAAATCAATTCAGTTTTACAATGGTGTAGATAGATCACCACCCTTTATGTATTTTTCACAATCCAATCGTTAACATATTAATCGTGTAAAAAATCATGAAAGAGTGTAAAATTACTTTAATTTTACATCGATATAAGTAAATCACTCTCTTATATATATTGAAAGATGATATACTTATTTAGGATTATTTCTATGCTCTGCCTAGATTTACCTATGCCCGTGAATAATTTTTAGTGTAACTTATTTGTTTATTACATTTTTTATAATGGTTTAATATATTATTTGATATTTGATCTTGATTTTTTTTTTCTAATTTAATACTTTTTTTAGTAAGATTTGTGATAGCTTTATAACCAACAATATAATTTTCACAATTTCGCAATTGGTTAGATCAAGAGAATTGAAAAATTAGGCTGGACACAATTTCACACGTCTAAAAGTTTGGACTTGATAATTCAATAGTGATGAACACAAATTTAGAAATTTTTTATTTTATTTTCCATGAGGCAATTTTTAATCTTCTATGACACCAATCATATGAATCCATTGAAGAGAGCTTTGAACACCAATATTTTAAATTCAGTTATGCCGTACTCAACCTTCCTCCAACTTGCTGTTTAATACAGGACCCCTTCAAGGCCATAAAAGCTGACTTGGGAAGACTGCGAGCGGAGGAAATATACACAGAAGGCAGGCTGATAGCTGTGGAAACTTCACTCCGAGAGTTTAAGAGAGTGATTGGGGATCTAAAATCAAAGGCAATATTGATTGATGACTTGGTGAATCAGGTCATTGAAGCTGTGATTCATAATGATCTAAACATTGATGAGCAAACCATTGTCTTGATAGATGAAGCTATAAGGGCCTTCACCGAAGCGTTGAACGAGGCTCAATCTGACAGGAGCCGGCCCGCTGTAAGCGGAAATGGTGTAGGACATGACAGCAGCTCACACGGTCGTCATTGATATGACACCAACTCTTTCATCTGTGTCATGCTCGTATTATATTTTTTTATATTATAATGTGTTTTTTTAAATTGTGTTTATGTTTTACCGTAATGTTATACTTTAAGTTGTAAAATTTAAGTGGCATGACACTAGAAGGATCATTGTATGAGTTCCCGATAATAAATAAGAATGTTATCTAATACGTTTCTAATATTGAACAAAGGGTGTAAAGAGGCCCAATCTCTCTAGTTCTTGAAAATTATTGAACAGTGCGTGGTTAATTAGTACATTTCGATTTGCTTATGTGTGATCATTGATTTTCTTTTTCTTTTATGATTTAGAAATGGTTTCTATATTTGAGTCCTATCGAAAGAGCTTTAGAGATAAGAATAATGGAAGTATGATTGTTAGCGATTGTCTAAGTATTAATGCAATGATGTTGTCAAGCTTTATATGATGTAATTCGCAAAAATCGAGATTTTGAGTTTGTATGTTTAGTACATTTAAGTTTATTTTTTTTTATTGTATTTTTATTTGTTTACTCCATTAATAAAAAATTGAAACTTTCTTTGCATGTGGTTTTTCTCCTATGCGGAGGATTTTTCTACATAAATATTTGTGTTTCGATCTTCTCTATTTTACTTGTTTGTTACGTATACGAGTCAATCCCCAACAGTAACCATGTGACCGGAAAAAACATTTCAATGGACATGAATTTGATAGATAATTGTATTGATGTTAACAACTCTTAAAAATTACATCATCATTTTAATCAAAATAAAGCATTTGAGCTAATCAATGACATTGTAAAAGTTGAAGTATCAAAATTTGTCAAGAAGTTGAAGTATATAGATTAAAATTTAAACTTAAATGTAGTATAGGGACCAAAATTTTAAGCTTGGGCAATTGTTTTATAATATATAGAAAAAAAAATAAGGTGTCATGTAACTTTACCACATTCATATTTTTTTTTTTTTTTTTTTTTTTTTGTAATTTAAAAAAAAATCACCTTTTAACCTTTCAAGTAAATTTTTTTATTCTTAAACATTTGTCAGCATAAAAAGAACCAAATTATGTAAATATAAAATATAAAATATAACATATAAAAATGAAATATTAAATGTGAACATGATAAAGAAAATCAAAACTGTAATGTTATTATTATCTTATATATAGTATAGCTTATTTGCATAATTTGTTCTCTGACATGTTGTGATTAATAAATTGAAAAAATAAATACATAAATATGATTAATGAATAAGAATGCAGTTCGAAGGGAAAAAAGAAATCAATAACATAAATTTTGTTTTGAAATTTCCGCAAAGGGTTGACAGTAGGAGATAAATACAAAGCACACTTGAAACAATAGAGAGTGGGTAACATCGATGCTCCTCAAACATTAAATTCATCGATAGAGACAGGCCTCTGTTCACTATAAAAATTGGAAAAAAAATAGATTCTAAGACCCTCTTCCTTTTCTCCCTTGAAGCTCATCACTTTGTTGGATCGAACAGAAAACCAAACAATTTTGTTAAATTGGCTGGTTATCTTGGTTCAAACAAGTATGAGACACAAAAATAGAGGTGCAGAGCTGGGCTCCTATGATAATAACAAAACGTCAAAATGCTTCTGTTTTGTCATAGTCCGTGGCGATCGGTGAAGGAATTGTACGCCTTGCTCCATTGGTCTATTGAGGCCTCGGGGAATGCGGAAACAATGCTCCATTTTGTCATATTCCTACCAACACTGGCATATTGAGTGGCGATCGGTGAAAGGCAATGATGCCCTGCTCCACACCAAATCGCTCCATTTTTGGCAATACTCGTACCATATTTATAGCAAACAAAATCTCATACCAAATTACCATACCAAGCAAAAACTCAAAACTCTCAAGTACATTGACCTAACTCTCCACTTCACTCTTTGATTTTGCATCATCACAAGATTCATATAATTTCGACAAAGCCAATCTTATTTGGGGAGTTTGAAATCTAATTGCTTTAAAACTTTTAATTTAACTCTCTCAACGGGTATTAGATAAAAATTTTACTGTTAATTCAGGGACATTATCAAGCAAATTTTTTCATCTTTTTGTAAAACTCAAAAATAATGAAAATATGCATTGAACAATTCCAAAAAATAAAATAGCTTTAATGCAAGAATGTGTCATATCGTTAAGAGTAAGATTCAGATTGACAAGCACAAGGCATACATAACGCTCTTGGGTTTATTTCAAGAAATCGTTTTTGAACACCTTAATGGTTTCTTAAAGATAAACAATTTTAAAACACATTATATAAACAATTTTAAACCGAAAAACCACAAATCGAGTTTTGTAACCTGACTCTAATACTACTAAATGTAACACCCAAACTCGGCTTAAACGTTTTAGTCGAATCTAAAGTGTTACAATAAATACATTAAAATATTTACTTTCCAAAACGTGACTCGATACGAAACTGAAAATCGAAGTTTTATAAAACTCGCAAATCTTTGATAAAAAAATTACCATCCTTAAAACACTTATGTCGCTTGGTTTATAAAACTTGTAATTCTGAATAAAAATTTGCAGTAGAAATTTTAGAGTTAATAACTTGGAAACTATGATCTTGATAAGTGGAAACATACAGTTCGCCAATTGGAAATATTCTAAAACATTCGTTATAAATTTTCATAAAACTCATTTTAAATTTACAGCGGAAAAATGCTTAGCTTGTTTTAGTTTTGAAAACCAAATTTTAATTTGTTAGCTTGTATGATGTTGTAGTTTTTAAGTTATAACTCCTAAAAAATCGACAAACAAATCAAAACCCAAAAAATCCAAATCCAAAAACATAATAAAAAAACCAAATGTCCGAAAATCTTAATTAACAAAATCAAACCCTATTATTTGAAAGACCAATCTGAGCTTTCACACGCTGTTCAGTCCTAAATTAGAAGTTCACTTGAAACGTATCAAACAAAAGAGTGAGATAGAAGCTCAATGTGTGACTCGACCCACAAATAGAATTTTCTTGTGGGTATTGCATAAATAGTTATCAAATCAAAATTTCGTATCATATTACATAACAGAGCATATCATATAATCAAAAACACGTAACAAATCAAAATTTCATATTTTTGAACATATTTCGAATCAAAATCTCATTTTTTCATAAACACATATATCAGATCAAAACAAATGCGGAAAAAGGTCCTACCCCTATCCGCTACACATCAATTTCAACCAACCAATCACACCAAATAGGACTACAAGAGTCCATCCATCCAATCACAACATGCGGTGGTGTACCACTCACAAATATGCAACTGAGCTGCCATATAAAAATTTGTGATCTAGTAACCATATATTTGCAGTAACTATCATATAACACTTCCTCCATCATAACTTACCTCAATGCATATGAAAAGTCTCGTTAGTATATATACATGTTGCATAGGTTGTATGGTGTGCATATGTAAACATATCATATTACATAATCAAATTGGATAGCTTGTCAAAACAGATAACAAAATACATATAACACACATGGTTTTACAAAATAATAATGCTTAACTCACGTACCTACTTATAATAAATCATAACGCATTATTTTACTTATTATAACTTATTTAACATACCTCTTATAATTACTCATGTTTGTTTATTGAAACTTGCGCTTTTCTTCTGACTCCTTTAATCGAACCCTAATCGAGCCCCAAAATTGGCCCAAAAAGCTAATCCGTGTAGTCCACACGGTTTTCCCAAACAGCCTGTATGATTTCACACGATTGTGTGCCCCACATGACTTACCCATACGACCGTGTGATGCACATGGTCTACCATACGACTTGGCACACGACCATGTGGCACTGGGTAGTTTCGAAAACAACCTCTGATTCAATTTTTCCAAATTTCCAATGAGTTTTTTAGGTTAGATCACACACCTGAAGATGTAATTGATGTAAACCTCAAGAATGAAAACAACAGAACCTAAAATCAACAACTCTTATTAGGTATTTGTTGAATAACAAGAAGCAGTTGAGTTGTTAGTCTGGTATAACAGTTGTTTACTATTATCTCTTTAGTTAACTCTCTTGGTGATCTTGTATAAATGTGTATTCAGATGTACTGTCAAGATGATGAAAAATATACATTCTAGTATATTTCTAATATGGTATCAGAGTAAAACAAATTCTATTTTCTCTTTTCTTTTTTAATGGCGTCTGTTGTTGGCTCTACGGATACGGTGGTCGAAAGGTCGTTCAATTCGTTTGCCTTTGCCATACAGAAAGTAGCTCTGTTGGTTGATGATGACAATTTTCTGGCTTGGAAATATCATGTGATGTTAGTTTTTAAGACTCATCGTCTTTTACCGTTTGTTGAAGGGACAATTAGTGTGTTGTCGCAGTCATTGGTTGGTGATGGTGGTGTATCTATTGAGAATCTAGAGTATGTGAGGTATGAACAATAGGATACTGCATTATCAGTGTGGCTTTTATCAACAGTTAGTCCGATATTACATAATCAGTTGCTAGAAAGCTCGTCATTGGCAGTTGAGTTTTGGAAAGCTTTGCTCTGAATTTTTGGCACTCAATCCACTTCTAAAGTGATAAGGTAATGTTCTTTTCTTCATCAATTTTGAGAAGAATGATCTGACAATATCGGCATATTTGGTTGGTATTAAACATTTGTGTGATTCCTTGGCTAGGTGTGAACATTATGTCTTTCTCAAGGAACATCAATCGACCATTCTCAATGGTCTTTCGTTGGAGTTTGATCATGTGGTTTCGATTATTACAACCAGTCGTATGCCCTTTGATTTGGCTAAAATCACGAGTGCTTTGCTAGATGCTAAAGCAAAGCAACAGGCGCATGTATCTCATTTCTCGACCAATGTTGTGGAGGTTAGTAAGGCAGTTTCCTCGGAGGTTGTATCTAATCTGTCGGCTTATGCAGGACAGTATTAAATACCTCGATCTCATCGAATAGATGGGTTTTTTCAAGGGCATGGTCGAGGTCGATTTGGTAATGTTGCTCGATCGTAGTGTCAGATCTGTGGGAAAATTGGTCATCTTGCTCGTAGATGTTACTATAGATATGATGATGTGCTAGAGGAAGGAGCTGGTCTTCGTTTCGCTCATGGACACTAGGGTTCTTTAATTAGTGGGTTAAGTGCAAGGGCAAGTCACAAGCCTTTTTCAGCCTATTATTCTTCTTTTCAGCCTGAAGTTGTTGAATGTGGCTGGCCTGGGTCACATGTCAACCCAAGACATTTTGGTTGCCCTAACTTATTCTGTTTTCAATCAGACTATCTTTCTTATGCACAACCACTTTCTATTGACTGTGAGTATAGTAGTCATCTTCCATCTGTTGGCCTTGGGTGTTCTACGCACAAATCAATTACAACGGCATCTATTGTGACTGATCTTACTTGGTATCTTGACAATGGGACTACGGCGCATATGACCAGTGATTCGACGTAATTTGTTGATTCTCGTCCTTACTCTGGGTTAGGAAAAGTTATAATAGGTAATGGTTGTTCAATCCCTAATGCATGTGTTGGAAATTTTTGTATTTTCTTTTGGATCTGATCCTTTGTTGCTTAACGGTTTGCTTTATGTTCAGGATATTCATAAGAACTTGTTATCAGTATCAAAGTTTGCTAAAGATAACTCTGTGTTTTTTGAATTTTATCCAGATCGATACTTTGTCAAGGACATGAAGACTCAACAAGTGGTTCTTCGCGGTGTTAAGAAGAATGTGTTATATTAGTTCTTTCCGACTCCTGTTTCATCTCGTGATGGTGTTTGTGCTTTGTCTGATACTCATGTTGACACTGATCTACTATCTCTGACTTCTATAAGAGTTATAGTGTGATCAATTGCATCGCTGATTAGGACATCCGACGTTCGCTGTTGTAAATCAAGTTCTTAATGCTTGTAATATTGATATTAAGCACAATAAAACTTCTTCGTTATGTGATGCTTGTCATAAGTTACCTTTTGTGACTGTTAATACTTAACACTCTGCTCTTTTAAAACTTGTATTTGCTTACTTACGAGGACTTGCTCCGTGTTTTTTTTATGGCTATCGTTATTATATGTCTTTTTTTTATGCTTACTCTAGGCATATTTGGATTTATTTTTTTGCAAAGAAAGTCTAATATTGTGCAGGCATTTCTGGAGTTCAAGAAGCATGCTGAGAGTTAGGAGTGTTACTTAAGCATCTTCAAACTAATGGTGGTGGAGAGTTCAAAAGTCTTGATCCGTATCTTAAGAAGTCAAGTATTACTCATCGCCTGACTTATCGTTACACGTCAAAGCAAAATGGCGTTGTGGAACGTCAACATCGTCAGATTGTTGAGATTGAATTAGTGTTACTGGCTCAAGCGTCTTTGCCCTTAGCATTTTGGGTAGACGCCTTTTGTTCAGTTGTTTATCTCATCAATAGGTTGCCCATGAGAGTATTGAATGAGGTCTCTCTAATGGAGAAGCATTTTGGTCAATGATCGGATTATCACTGTCTTCGAGTATTTGGCTGTCTCTGTTATCCTCTGTTATGACCGTATAATCGGCACAAGTTTCAGTTTCGATCGAATCCATGTGCATTTTTTTGATATGCTTCGAATCACAAGAGGTACCAATGTTTGGATCAAACAGGTCGTGTTTATATTTCCCGACATGTTAGGTTTGATAAAGGTAGATTTCCCTATATTGATTGTGTTAAGGGATCCTCTGTTATGTCATGATCTGTTGCTATTGCTTCTGAAACCTCTCTGCCTGTGTTAGTTTTAGTATTTTGTAACTCATAATGTGTATCTTTAGGTGTCATCCTAACTTCAGATGGTGATTCAGATCATGCCTCAGCTATGGTTGAAGATGAGGTTGGCAATCTGTCTCCCTTAGCTAGTACTACTGAGGTGCCTCCGATGTAGTTGCAAACTTCTCTTGCTGACCAGTCTTCCCCTTTAACAGAAGTTGAGATGGTCTCTGATTCAGTTACAAATGGGTGTCATATGGCTACCACTACAAATGTTCATCCCATGATAACAAGAAGCAAGGTTGGAACTTTTAAACCAAAGGCGTATACTGCTGTTGTTACTTCAGTTCCTACTAACATTCATGAGGCCATGGCTATACCATCGTGGCAAGCTGCTGTTTATGATGAATTACGGGCGTTGGGTAAAAACGACACATAGGAGTTAGTGGTAGCACCAGCTGATCGAATGCTTGTTGGCTACAAGTGGCTTTTTAAAGTTAAGAAAAATTCGGATGTAGTGTTGCTCGGCACAAAGTATGACTGGTGGATATCAATAATGCTTTTTTGAATAGAGAACTGACTGAGGATATTTACATGAGGCAACCATCTGGTTTTGAGGTTTGTGAGAGTGATGGCGTTCCTTTGGCATGTCGTGTGAACAAAGCTTTATATGGGCTTAAATAAGCTCCGAGGGCGTGGTTTGAAAAACTTAGAGGTTTTCTTACTCAAAGTTTGCAGTTTCAGGTTTCAAAGGTTGATACGTCGTTATTTTTTAAGAAAAGTTAATCTGGTCACGTGTTCATTCTAGTATACGTCGATGATATAATTATCACAGGTGATTCATGTGTTAAACTTGATGAAGTTGACCGCGACCTTGATCGTTAGTTTGCCTTGAAGGATTTGGGAGAGCTCAACTCCTTTCTTGGCCTAGAGGTAGTCCACTTTGAAGATTGCTTACATGTTTCTCAGCAAAAGTATGTACGAGACTTACTTGAGCATGCACGCATGACAAATGCTAAGCCTGTGAATACGCCTATGGTCAGCTCACCTACTCTTACATCTTTAGTTGGTTCTCCTTTGCTTAATGGAACCTTGTATAGACAAGTGGTTGGGAGGTTGCAGTATATATGCTTGACTCGACCAGATAATGTCTTTGCCATTAACAAAGTAAGTCAATACATGCAATCTCCACATGATAATCATTGGATAGCAATGAAGCGTATTTCGTGTTATGTTAAAGGCACAATGGATTATGGTCTGTTGTTTCGTCCTTATGATGTTCGGCTTATTGGTTTTGCTGATGTTGGTTGGGCCAGTTCAGTAGAAGATCGAAAATCCAGCTCAGGTTTCTGTTTGTATCTTGGTGACAATATCGTTGGCTAGTCGTCTAAGAAATAAGGTGTTGTGTCTCGCTCTACTTCGGACAAGGTGCTATGTCTCGCTCTACTTCGAAGGCTAAGTATCGTAGCATAGCTGATGCTATAGCTGAGTTAACCTAGTGTCGTATGTTACTTGATGAAGTTGGAGTACAAGTTAAAAGTGTTCCTGTGATTTGGTCAGATAATACAAGTGCAGTATCTTTGGCATCAAATCCAATTTTACATGCTCGGGTCAAACATGTTGAGCTGGATATGCATTTTGTTAGAGATAAAGTGCTTAACGGACAGCTACAGATTAATTATGTTTCAGGTTGCGATTAAGTAACAGATGTGTTAACTAAGCCATTAACTGTTGGAACTTTTACTCACTATCGAGAGCGTATGAATGTTGTGTTTTTTAAAGAAAAATTCTAAAGGGGAAATATTAGGTAGTTGTTGAATAACAAGAAGCAGTTGAGTTGTTAGTCTGGTATAGCAGTTGTTTACTGTTATCTCTTCAGTTAACTCTTTTGGTGATCTTGTATAAATGTGTATTCATATGTACTGTCAAGATGATGAAAAATATACATTCTAGTATATTTCTAATAACTCCCACGAATTAACAATATAAGTTTTTTTCGACACCTGATTGCACAAACCGATGTAACATCAACAAACGAACTTATTTGCAGAGCAAAATAACCCCTAGACGATAGAAATACTCACCCTTGAATGAACAACAACTTAAAAATAGAACTTAATTGGCCGGAGAAAGCACCATCTCACAACCCTCCCCTAATCGCAACAAAGTACGCAAACTAAACATTAAAATCACTTCTATCATGAAGTACTTAATAACACAAGATTCCCATCAAATCCAAAGAAACTAAAAACTTACCCAACCACAAATATGTATTGAATTCAGTTAAAAAGGAAGGAATTAAGAAAAACAACTTGTGCGATTATAATCTTGAAAAAGAATAATTGAAAAAAAACAGAATTGCAAAGAGGGATTTTAGGATATAGCCACAAAAAAGAAATGGCAGGAAAAACAATAGTAAAGTTTTTGAGGGAAATAAAAGAATAAAATAAAATAAAATATTATTATATTTATTTTTTAAAACAAAATTAACTACCCACAACTCCACCACCTAATCCACATCAGAATTTTCCTTAGATTAAAAAACAAAAATAATTTCCATTTTGCATAAACACAAAAATAGAAGGACAAAGATTTAAATTCAGAATCTCTCACATACAAATACAACACTTAATCACTAAATTAAATTAATTCATTTAACATAATTTTACAATCACAATTATTTCTAACTTAATTTTCGAGATGTGATAATTATTATCAATTTGATTGACTCATTCAAATTTAACCAATGATATGTACTTAACTTTGATTTGAATTTGGAAGATTTTTATAACTTTTTATTTTTTGATTTTTAAAATAATTGCATTCCTAATATTTTTATAACTTTTTATTTTTTTGAAATTCAGAAATTCTTTTTTATTTTTTTAAATTTTGAGAAGTTTTTTTTTTTATAATTTTTGAAATTATAATTTTTTTATTTTTAATTTTTGAGTTATTTGTTGACCTAATATATAAAATAAAATAGCTTTATGTCAACAACAAAAGGTTGAAGCCAATTTGCTTCAGATAAAATAGTTAGAGTCTAATTGAATAAAGGTGTAAATATTAATAACTAAATTTATTATTATAATTTATATATAAAAAATCAAAATAAGTACTTAACATCTCGATTTGTACATAGATTAATTTACTACAACAAAATCAAAATACAATCCAGAATATAATAAAAAAAATACAATAATTCTTTTACCTTAGTGAAAAATATATTCTATAACTTTATGATGTAGTGGTGGCAAGTTGAATATTGCACATCTCTATCCTTACCCCTGTCAAGATAAATAAATAAAGATATATTGGGCTATCTCAATTCTCCACAAATACTAAAATTAAGCATTAATTGGACTACTTTTCAACAATTTATCTCTGTGAAACAAAAATGATAGAAACGACTTTTGGATTGCTCAATTATCTTATCTCTTACCAAATGAAAGCGACATTAAGCATCCAAAGTAGAACCCAATATGCTTTGCATCTATATAATCCCCCAAAGCCCAGAAGTAGCATGCCCCATGCTTCATCCTACTAATCCCCAATAAGGCACCAAATTAGCCTTCTATTCTCTAGGTAGTCTGCTTCATGCTGATTTTCCATGGCTTAAATTATGTTATTTCTTCCTCCTTTTAATGGAATAATCATTCTGCCCTTATTCCAGGGTTTCATTAGTTTGTTTAACTTAATATTTATTTGGCAGAATCAGCAATTCCTTTTTGTTAAGGGAATTTTTGAATTTCTCGAAAGAAGTTTTTAAAGATCAGCATTGGATGAAGTCGAGGGACAAAACTCTCACTGATGTTCAATACGGATATTTATTAAAAAATCAGTCGACTTTTTTCGAGAGAGTTAGAAATTCCCTCAACACTTTTCTATTCCTTAAAAGGCTGTGATAGTCATTTCAATTCCACCCCCAGCAGTAATACACCAAAAATAAAACGGTGATTAGTTCGCCCGTGACAAAAATAAGAAATCTCCCAAAATTCCCTCTGGTTTTTGGTGAGAAGGAAGAACTAAAGATGGGGAACAACAAACTAAAGATATCAACAGGTTTAAAGCTGCCAACAGAGGACTTTTTGGGGGTTTGTTCGAAGGCTATTAGGGTTTGTTATAGGAAAAAAAGAAGGCCAAGATCGAGTTATGGTAGAACTTTGGTATTGAAAAGCCACCTGAAGACGGCGGCACGAACGCCAACAGATTCCGGAGAAGTTAGGTTTCTGGAAAAAAGATTTGCTTGAATATTCAAAGAAAGAGAGGATGAGACTGAGAAGGATGGACAAAGAGAGAAAGTGAGGTGAGAGACTTTTTTGCTTGGATTAGGTTAAAGTTGATAATACTATTTAATAAATTATTAAACATAAAATAAAATGTTTTAAATATCAATCTTGCTAAAATATTTTACTTTTTTTAAGAGTAATGTGTGGTTGATAAATTATTAAAAAAATTCATTTCATTGAAAAAAATTAATATTTTAGATGTGTTTAATAATTATTTTAATTTCTTACTTAATATAAAATTTTAACAAAAAGATGTTGAATAAAATAAAAAGATAGATAACTGCTTATCACTTAACTTAGAAAAAATCAAGTTGATTTTATTTTACTAAAAATTGAAATAAATTATCTTCTTTTTGTTAAACATTTTTTAGAAAATAAACATTTACTTTTATTAAACAATATAATTATATTTAGCTTTTTTATAAATTCAACATTTATAAAATTTAGCCGTAAAAATTCAGTACTTAATTTTTTAACAGTTAAATTTTTAATTTATCAAATACATCTTAATTTTTTTTCTTTAAATGTATTAAATTTGCATGGTTATTATTTCAGTATATAATATTTTTAAAATATTAAATTTAATATATATCATACTTTTATTTTTTTTGTAAATATTAATATCTAAATTATTATATTATTTATATTCATTTAATATAAAAATAAAAATATTATTTTATATTTATTTTCCAACTAACAATAAAATACTACCACATGTTTATTTCATTCGTCCAATAAAATTATATTGAATTATTATTCTGTTTTCACTTTATTTTATTTTAATAAATCAAACATATGATAAATTTCAATTTTATTTTATTCTACTTAACCAAAGCGTATGGTAAACCATTGGTTCAACCTTAGTGTGGTCGATATTGCAATTATTGTAAAGCATTCGTTCGATTTTCAGTGAAATATCGGTCGATCTATGAAGCATGGAACGACTAGGATAACGTATCATTGGTAAACCTTTTATTAATTTAATATAAAAAAATGATAGCGGAATCAGCGTGCCATTTTGGTAAATCTCTTCGCCCTTTCGCTCCATCAATCAGTCTTTTTCTTGATTGCGATGCGATGTCAACAATTTTGTTTTGATGCGGCCTCTTTTGCTTCAATTTTCTTACATGTCATAATCGCCATACTTATCAAGTTTAATTAGAATATATATAATTTGACAAGTATGTTTTTTTCATTTGTATCATCTGTCCCCTTTTGTTATAAATGATTTGTATTATATAAAAATTTGTAAAAAAAAGAAAAGAAAAGAAAAGATGTTTGTTTATGATTTAAAAAATTAATTATTTTAAATAATTGAATTAAAATTAAATTAAATTTAAAAAATTAGATATAGATGGCGAAGTTGGTTCTTCATCCATGGACGTCTTGATTCCTTAAAAAGTTCGTTTTAGAGATAAGTCTGAAGAGGATGTGCATGATCTAGTTATGGAATCGAGGTAATATTCTTTTATTTCGAGTTTCGAAGATTTGTGCCTTAACTCATTAGGTGCAATTTTTCTTCAAATCGAAATAATCGAAATCTAAAATCTCGAACCTCAACCCAAAATCTAAAACTCTAAACTCAAACCCCAAACAGATACCCACAAACTCTTAAACCTTAAATTCAAACCCTAAACCTCCAGCTCCTAACACACAATCCCAAACGCTCGAACCCAAAACCCAAACTCAAGCCCTAAATCTCAAACTCAAATCCTAAACCATGAGATTCGAGGTTCAAGGATTAAGGTTCAGGGTTCGAGTTTAATGTTTGAGATTTTAGGTTTAAGGTTCAAGGTTTAGGGTAAAATAATTATCAAAATTATGTGTCAATAACATAAAAAAATTGCACAAAATTATTATTATTATTATTTAAATTTGGTTGCACAAAAAACTATTAACTTGCAAACAAAACAAAATAATTAAAATTTGTAAAAAAAGAAAAGAAAAGAAAAGATGTTTGTTTATGATTTAAAAAATTAATTATTTTAAATAATTTAATTAAAATTAAATTAAATTTAAAAAATTAGATATAGATGAGTGTATAATAAATTTTGTTATCTTTAAAATTTAATGGTATAATACTATTTTATTAATACTTAAAAATTATATTTTTAGAATGATATTAACCTAATTTATTCTCTTAGTAATTATTGTAGCAATCAAGATGTGTAAACTCAAACATATTTAATCACAGTTTTTTATTTTATTTAAGGCTTAAAATATCTCGATAAGTGCCAACAGTTTCGTAATGAAATGCGTCATCTGGGTAAGACGATTGTTGCCATTTTGTAATTTAAAATACATCCATCCTAAAGCATTCGTTCGATTTTCAGTGAATATCGGTCGATATATGAATTAATTTTTTCTTTAATGTGATCCTAATATTTTTGTTTTGGTGCGGACTCTATTGCTTCAATTTTCTTACAAACTTTTATATATATATATATACATTATATGGGAGAGATTCACTTATAGTTTATAAAAATTAAAGTAATTTTACGTACTTTTATAATTATATGATTAATATTTTAATGATATATGAAATATTATGCATGTCAAATTTGATATAAATTTAAAAATTCTAACTATTTGTATTATATAAAAATACTTCAATTGTTGAATATATTAATATATAGAGTAGTTTAGACCGATATGATAGGAATATCGGATCGGTTCGAAAATTTACATGCATTGTAAGTATAATTGTACTGATAAATTCAACGATTGAATCGTTAAAAATTAATCATATAAATAATTATAGAAGTGTGTAAAACTACTTTAGTTTATACTATGTAAGTGAATCCTTTCCAGTATTATATATATTTCAAAGTCATGTTTCTAATTTTTAACTCTTGTAAAACCCATGTAAGTCTTTATAAAACCTCGAGTTTTTTTCTTTTTACTAGAAAAATTAAAATTAATTATAAAATAATAATAATGATAATAATAATAAATTAAAATTAAAAAATGTTGAGTGACAAAAATGAGTATGAACTAACGACAAGTGATTAAAGTGAACTTACTAAAATTGAGTGACTAAATTGAAAATGACTGTTAAAAACAGTACTTAATTTGCACAATTTTTATTATCGATGGCCAAAATTAAAATATATGAAAAATAAGTGATCAATTGGGTAATTTATGAAAATTGATGACCACTATTCCCTTAATAAATTCGTCCTTCCCCCGCCATTGAACCCTTCCCCCTCCCCCTCTCCCTCTCCCTCTCCTTTCATTTCTCAGTTTCTCTCTATAATTTCTCTGCAGTCGTTTGGTAGATTAGATGATACGCTTTTGCTACTTTCCATCTTCCATGCTGCTACTGGTGAACTTGGAATAATAATAATAGTAGCTCTTTCTATTTTCAAATTTCCTTAATAAATTCGTCCTTCTTCCAACCTTCAATCTTCCCACCTTTCATTTCTCTGTTATTTCTGTTCAATAGTTAGCTAGATTAGATGGTAAGCTTTTGCTACTTTCTATCTTATAATCTTGGGTAATTTCATTGCTTCTTTTCATCTTCCATGTTGTTACTCTGATTATTATTATTATTGGTGAATTTGGAATAATAATCTCTCTTTCTATTACCCTACTTTTATATTGGATCTGAAATTAAGTCATCTTTACTATCTAGATTAATTTTTTCACAATTAAACCAATACCTATACAAAGGGATTGTATAAAATGTTTTAACGATCCAACCGTTAAAATATTGATCGTATAAAAAAATTATAGAAAAATGTAATATATATATTGAAAGATGAAATAATTATTTATGACTCTGCCTAAATCAATTATGCCCGTAAATAATTTTTAGTGTAACTTACATTTTTTATAACGACTTAATATAATACGTAGTCTAAAAGTTTGGACTCGATAAGTCCTGTCCAAAGAATGTTTGGAAATAAATACATAGTCTTAGTTATTCAACGGTGGTGAACAAAATTTAGAATTTTTTTTTATATAATTGTGATTCGGATATAAGCTATTCAACACAAATTATTTGTATTTCTACATCTTTCAATTATCTTATGAAAATTTTAGCGTAATTATTTTCCACAAAGACCCTTAGTTATGTATTAACTTGGACTATAAGTCAATTATGCAAATAAAATTCGAATTTCTCATAATTAAAAGATATTTTCCATGAGTCAAACTCTTAATCTTCTATGACACCAATCATATGAATTAATTGAAGAGAGCTCCGAACACCAATATATTAAATTCAAATATGCCTTATTAAACCTTTCTCTAACTTTTTGTTTAATACAGGACCTACTTAAGGCCATAAAAGTTGACTTGGGAAGAGTGAGAACGGAGGAAATATACACAGAAGGAAGGCTGATAGCTGTGGAAAGTTCAATCCGAGAGTTTAAGAGAGTGATTGGGGATATAAAAGCAAAGGCAAACTTGGTTGATGACTTGGTCAACTTGCTCATTGAAGCTGTGGTTCATAATGATCTAGACATTGATGAGCAAACCATTGTCTTGATAGATGAAGCTATAAGGGCCTTCACCCAAGCGTTGAACAAGGCTCAATCTCACGAGGGCCGCCCCGCTGTAGGTGGAAATGGTGGGGGGCATGACAGCAGTTCACACCATCTCGATTGATACAACAGTGACTCCTGTATTTGTGTCGTGCTGTAATTATGATGTGTTTTTAAGTGTGTTCTTTATTTTGTTTTGGTTATTTTTTAGTTTTAGTATTGTTTTTAGGGTTTACAATAATGTTAAATCTGAAGTCAGTAAATCTAAGTAGCATGACATGAGAAGGATCATCTTATGAGTCCCAGTTATATATTAATGTGATGATATTGTCATATGTATTGTCTTTAAAATCTTTTGAACATAATTTCTCTCAATTTCAAAATTGAGCAAATTAATCTATTTAAAAAATTGAAGTAATTTATGAAAGGTTGGATAATGGATTCTCTTTAAGAAAACGCTCTCCCTCAAGATGGCGAAGTTGGTTCTTCATCCATGGACGTTTTGATTCCTTAAAAAGTTCGTTTCAGAGATAAGTCTGAAGAGGATGTGCATGATCTAGTTATGGAACCGTCCTCCCCTCCTCCACCTTCTTGGAAGGATAAATTACTTGGTTCTTTAGAAGAAGAGAACGATTTTGTCCTCCTGGAAGGAGATATTCAAAAATCGATGGTGAATGGCATTCCATCCATTGTATTTTCGGAAAGAATCCAACAGCTTTTGATCAAAGGTATGGAAAATACTGTGGTTCTTAAACTTCTTGGCAGAAACATTGGTTATTATATTCTCGATAACAAAATTTACAGTATCTGGAAACCTTCCTCTTCATTCCATTTGATGGACATAGAGAATGGTTACTTTCTTGCTACATTCAAGAGTAAATTTGATTGTGAAAAGGTGCTTTCTGAGGGACCTTGGACCATTTTTCATCAATATTTAGCTGTTCAACCTTGGTCTATCTCTTTCAATCCTTCTTAGCCTTTTCCTAACGTAGTCATGTCGTGGATAAGATTTTCGGGCTTACCCGGTTACATGTTCAAAAGAAATCTTCTTACTGAAATTGGAAGCATCATTGGACGAGTGACTAAACTAGACATGAACACTAACAACAAGGTTCGATGACGCTTTGCTCGCATGGCCGTCTACGTTAACCTGAATGACCCTTTAATCTCTCAGATTCTTATCGATAGGAAAATTCAGAGAGTTGAATATGAATCGCTCCCTATGATTTGTTTCCATTGTGGTCGTTATGGGCATATGAAGGAAAATTGTCTGCATAATTCTGGTAATCCTATTTATTCCTCTGTTGTCACGACCAAAGACACTCTGACGGAAAAATCTTCTATGGCTGTGGAAGGAATGGAGAAGCCGAAGCAACAATTCGGTCCCTGGATGGTGGTTGAGAGGAAAGCTCAGCGTAAATCACGGGAATTACCAAAAACTACAGCAGAAAATTCGATAAAAAATGGGGAAGGATCCCGATTCAGATCCTTAATTGATTTGGACAGTGATAATGCCAAAATTTTAGCAAAAAATAAAGGATTACAGTAGCCTCCTAATACTAACGGTAAAGCAACATTAAATGGGAAAGAACCTGTTCACAGTGCCTTGAATCGGTCGACTTCTGGGCCCTCTTCTAAATAGGGAAACGCTTTGGGCTTTAAAGATAGCATACAACCCATGGCCATTAAAAATCTGTTACATAGCTCTCACCTAATGTAGAAGACAAACTTGTTCTTTTCGGCAACACACTTCCAAGCTTGGTTAAAATAATTTTGTTGGGTAGAAATGCCTTGGCTTGCCGTCCCATGGTGATTCATTCTAGGGATGAGCAAAATTCTATTTGAATCGAAAATTCAAAAAAAAATTTGAATTAATTATTCGAGTTAATCGAATCAATTCAATTTTTTTTGAATTTTGAATTCGAGTCGAGTTAAATTTTCGAATTCAAATAACTCGAATAATTTGAATAAATCAAATAAAAACTATAAATTTTAAAATTTAAAATTTAAATTTATATTCCCAACTCCCTAAGCTCAAAACCCAAGCCCACCTTATTTTCTCCCAAAGCTCAAACCATCCTATTCCCCCCCCCCCTCAAAAGCCCATCTGCCATTTTCCCAAAGCCTGCCAGCCCTACCATCCCAAGTTCCATCCCCACCATCCCAATTTCCCCAATAGTCTATTTTCTTCTTCAATTCAAACTTGAAACTCTAAATTAAACTCCCAATTTCCAAATACCACATTCATTCTTCTTAAAAAAAAACTCTAAATTAAAACCCAAATAAATTCTTATCTTCTTAATAAAAAACTTAAATTAAACTCTTCATTCTTCTTCTTCTTCATCAGTTCATTCAAACCCCAAAATCAAAATCCTTATAATGACAAATTCAAGAAGAAACTTGAAAGAAAAATATATATATATATTTAAAAAATTACATAAAAATAAACAACACCAAAATCATTTTTTAAATTTAACTCGAACTAATATATTTGATTCGATTCGAATCAAATTCAATCCACTCGACTTGATTCGTAAAAATTTCAAATCGAGTTAGAATAATAAAATAGAATTTGAAAGCTTGATTAACTCAAAAAATTTCCATTCAATTCGATCGAATGTTCACCCCTAATTCATTCAGCTCATGTGCATGTGTCACCCATTGAATCAAATTAGTGTACCAAGTTTCATCAATTATAGCACAAACTATAAATTTTCCAAAATGCAGTAACATAGAAAAGCATTATGTGAACTTAGCACCAAATTACTCAAAAATTATAATCTTGCTTTAATTGTGCGAAAATTCTCAATGTGTACTAAAAACACATAATTAGCTATTAAAATACTCTAGATTTGCATAAATTCTAAGTAAAAAAGTGCTCTATAAATCTATATAATTTAAAGTTATCAAGCAGCCATCAATTGGTTCTAGTAATGATTGAAGATTTGAATCAAGCACATAAAAGAACTTTAATAATAGAAATATATTATATTTTCACCTTGTGTTTTTAGTTCCATTGAACCTATCTAACTTGATCATACCTTGATGAACTTTCAAACTTGAAATTAATTCGATTTCCATGTAAAAAATTGCTTATAATAAAGCCTTAAAAATGTTAGAGGAATACATAATAGAGTACGCAATATAAACTTTGAGGCAACAAATCTGAATTTCTCATAGTTAAAAGATATCTTCCATGAGGCAAATTCTTAATCTTCTATGACACCAATCATATGAATCAATTGAAGAGAGCTTTGAACTCCAATATATTAAATTCAATTATATCTTACTCAACCTTCCTCCAATTTGTTGCTTAATATAGGACCTGCTTAAGGCCATAAAAGCTGATTTGGGAAGAGTGCGAGCGGAAGAAATATACACAGAAGACAGGTTGATAGCTGTCGAAAGTTCACTCCGAGAGTTTAAGAGAGTGATTGGGGATTTAAAAGCAAAGGCAAACTTGGTTGATGACTTGGTCTACCTGGTCATTGAAGCTGTGGTTCATAATGATCTAGACATTGATGAGCAAACCATTGTCTTGATAGATGAAGCTATAACGGCCAAGGATTTAAATTGCGGTTGCGGTCATGTTTTCAATCGCATTGCGTTTATCGCGGTTGCAGACATAACAGATGCTATTGCTGTAACTGCGGGTATTGCGGTTGTGAATTTTTTTAAAATTCGCACAACTTATTATAAAACATAATAATTATAATTATAAAAAATCATTTTTAATGATTGTTAGAGTGTTTTTCAACACTTCTGAACTTTTATTAATATGAGAACACAATTTTTACAATCATTAATTATTCTTATATTTATTTATGAATTTTTTAATAATATTATATTAACTAATAACAAAGTAAAAAAATAGGAAGTATTAAACATTCGTCATATTTAATAAGTTTGAAAATTTTTATAGATAAAATAATTAAAAATTCATACATGAGAGAGGTCTTCAGTATTTCTTGACAACTTTGAAGATGGTGAAGATATCAAAACATTCTATGTTACAGTCTGCAGAAGGAAAAAAATAATAGATAAATGTATATATTCTAATTAATTATTCCTATTTCCTACCACTTATTCTCTCTCACATTCTACTTTCATATATAGTTTAACATGCATCAATTCGTAATTATGTTTTCATAAAATATACTCCATTTATTTATCTATAGGTGTATTTTAAATGTTTTAATATCATTAAAATTAAAAATATTAACTAAAGTTTTGTTTAAAAAAACATACCTTACAAATAGTGGTAGTGGTACAATTTAGTTTTCACCAAGTAGTGGAATGACGAGGAAGATCAGATTCTTCACCTTCACATTGAGAGTGTTCTTGACTTGATTCTCGTGGCCTTTGTCCAAAAATATATCCAAAAAAAGAAACATTTTCACCTTGGTTTCCATATAATTAATATGGAGGATATATTTGAGGGGGAGGATACATCCGTGGTGGAGGATGCATTTGAGGATGATATGGCATGAAGGCTGTTTCGGTGGATAAAAACCTTGAGTGCTAGTAGATGAATCACTATACCCAAGGTTACTAGAACTCGATCCCCTACCAGATGAAGAGCCTACAGAAGTATGCTTCTTGCATTTTCCTTTTAATGGAGCTCTAGGTTCACTTTTATCTCTCCTAGGTTCAGGAAACATATTTCCATCAAATTATGATCTATTACAAAAATGTCCGCTAGTGGTACCAACCTCATATTCTTCTCCATACCAACTAAAAGACCTAATTTTACCTCTATCACCACTATGTCCATCATCGTCATTAATTGGACTTAAACTAGCACCATCGAGTCCATCACCACTCTAACTTGGCGTTGCACTAGAACTTGAATGAGACAAATTGTGTTGTTGAGATTGACCAACATTCATTTTATCATCAGAGGTATCCACAGGCAACACACCGGCATTTTCACCATCTAATAATGGATTCTTTTTCTCTTGAAGCCATTCTGATAATGGACCAACATCTTCAAAGATATGATCAAGGCTGATAGGATTAAAACTAGCGTTTATATCATCAATGCTCATTCTTTTTTGATGCCTCATCTGAAGCCTCATGTTATAGTAGGTAAACACAAGTTTCTCAAGTTTTTTATACTTCAACTTATTTCTTGCCTTTGTGTGAATATAACTAAATGTGCTCCAATTTCGTTCGCAATTTGATGCAGAAGTTGTTTGACTAAGCACTTTAATTGCTAATCTTTGTAACTCAGGAGCACATGTGCCGTGTATTATCCACCATTCAGCTGCATAATATTATTTAAATTTCAAAATAACTTCAAAATGTACAATATAATTAAATAATATAAATTAAATTAAATTAAATAATTTAATTAACTATTTACCCGGATTCATTTGCTTCCAAGCTCTTTGTGGTTGTGGAGTACCGAATGTCTCATGTTTATCTCTAAATAATAACAACTGCATAAATAAAAGATATTAAAAATGAAAAAAAAAATAATTTCATTTCAAATTATGTAACTAAGTTACAAATAATAGTACTTGAATCTAACCTAATTAACCATTCTGACTTGAGTACCAAGAGAAGGTTCTAATCTTTCAATTATTGATCTTGTACCTTCTAATGTTTCTATTAGTACATTCTTAGAATGTTCCACCCAAAATTGAAATTGAGGATTGAGAAAACAACCTAAGCATAATTTATAAGAATATCATCAAATAATAATAATCTAAAGCTTAAAATAATAAAATATAAAAATAGTTCTTAATTATATGAAACATTTTATCTTACCAACTGAATGCAAGTCGGAATGCATAAAATTCCATCTATTGTCAATAATTTTTTCATACTCGATGAAATATCGACAATCTTGTTGAATTGCTCTTTTAGCTCTATCAACAGACTCATAAATAAAGCCCATAATTGGTTTTTCATCACCATCCACAAGTCTCAATACTTTTACTAGGGGCTCATAAACTTTTATGAGATCATTGGCCTTTTTCCAAAAATCTTTTCCCAAAACAATTTTTTTGGCTTCATAAGCAGGCCTTGACTTTTGTTGTCCCCATTCTGATTTTTTAAATTCCTATATATTCATAAGAAAAATTTTAAAATAAAATAATTTAAATTATTTGGAACTAATAAAATAATTAAAGGTTACTATATTTAAGTAATCATATTAACTAATTATAAAATACTGACCTTTGAATTAAACATTTCTCTCAGACCTAGCTTTTGTTTTGTTATCTCTTCAACTTGAATGAAATGAGTTGCAAATCGAGTAAGAGCAGGTCGAAGTATTTGCTTCCATTGTGTATACTTCATCAAATCAACAGTCGAAATGTGATTGTATACGAAGCAAGTCACTTTCTTAGCTTCATCTAACACTTTTGCTACACTGGGCTTTTTCCTAATATCTTCAAGGCATAAATCTATACAATGAGCTGCACATGAGGTCCAATATAAATGCTTTCTTTTCAACATTAATTTTTTTCCAATGGCCTTCATTACTGCCTCATTATCAGTCACTATTTGGACAATGTAACTTTCTTCAATTTCTTCTACAACTGAATCTAACAAACTGTAGTAGAATTCAACATCTCTACTACGAACACTCGAGACATCCACAGATTTTCAAAAAATAGTTCCTTTACTACAATAAACAAGGAAATTAATGATGTGCATTTGATTCAAACTGTTGGTCCAACCATCACACATTAAAGTTGCACCTAGTTCTTTCCAATGAGTTTTTAGTCCATTTACCCAATCACGAACTCGTTGATACTCTGACTCTAAATACACATCTGAAACCTCATAAGGTGTTGGGAGTTTTACACCTTATCCAAATTCTATTTACACTTGAATTAAGTTATACAACCATGGAGAACTTTCTAATTGAAAAGGAAGTCGTTCATATATTAAAAATTTAGATACCGCTTCACTTATCTTCATGCGTAAAGTTTTTAAAAAAGAGCCATTGATCTTTGGTTGCTTTGAGCTTTTGCTTCTAACCAATTCAGGTATAGCACCCCTTAAGGTAAACTCAGACTCACTTGGGATGGATTTACCAGTTCTTTCTCCATGATATCCTCCAGCTGATCCATGAGAAGATCGCCCTTCTTCATAAATGTTACTCCAACCACCAGTACTTTGTCTGAATTCTTCCCTTCTATGCCACTCGTGTTGTGATTGGATACTTTCTCGAGTTGCTTGCCTTATAGTAGAAACCTCATCAATGAATTCCTCATGTCCATTCTCCTCTCCTCTTATTTGGGATAAGAATTCATTTGTTCTCCTCTTTTTGTCTATTTTCTTTGTGTTGCTTTCTTTCAGTATGTTCATCATACTTTCTCTAATGACACCTATTAATAAAATAAAAATAATCCACACTTTTATATTGTTGCCAATTATGTATAATCTTTATTGATAAATTTACAATAATATTTAAAATTAATAATAAAGTATCACATACCAATAACATTAGGGCATGGTGCAACATTGCCGGTTTTATGAGCAATGTGGTCTTTAAATCGTGTTATTCTTCCTTTCACAACTTTACCACAAAGTTTACATATGACATTTCTTTTTGTATTTGGCACTGAAGTTCCAAAGTGCCAACCTATATCATTACTTTGTGCATCCTCTAATCCTTTAGTCGAGAACTCTTCACATGGAGGCATGCTTTATTTTTTTTTATATACAAGAAACATAAAATTATATTTAGAAATATAAGCAATTCATTACTTATATTATCAAAAATATAATACAAAAAAGTAAACATCACTAACAATGAAAAATTAAATTTATTGCGTAAGCTAAAAATAACAAAATAATATCTTATTTCACCTATATTTAATCATCTTATTTTAGTCTTCATCTCATTTAACCTTTATTCATGTCCAATAAAATTTTCTAATCAATTTCAATAAAAATTAAAATTAGTATATTATTATTCATAAAGTTAAAAAAATCAAATGTATTTTTAAATTTGAATTATTATTTAATTACACTAATTTATCATGATAATAAAAATAAATGTAATATAAAAATTAACAAATAAAAAATTAAAAAAAATAAAATTATTAAAATTAAAAGATAAAATTAACAAATAAAAAATTATACGGACATTTATGAAGTATGCAATATTTACTATTAATTTTTATTTAATAGATTTTTAACATCTAAAAACACATAAGTTATCATAAGTAAAAATTTTCTTATAATTTATAGGAATAGCTTTTGTAAGATTTTAATAACTTTCTTTTAACAAATTTTATCATAAAACTAAAAGTTTAGGTGATGTAATATTTTAATTTTATTTTATTAATATCAATAGAAGACTTTTATTATTATTATTTTTGAAATATATTTTGGATCCTTTATTATTAAACAAATCTCAAAAGGCTTACAAATAAGGACTATAAACAATAAAAATTTAGGCTAAAAAACAAAACGTTTGATCCATTAAACCCCCTTCCTTGGAATCAACAAAAGATCATGGAAAATTTCGTATTTAAAATTTATTTGAATTTCATATTTTCATTTTATTTTTTATTATTTATTATTGAAATTAATAGAAAACAGTCCATGATTTTTTTAAAATCATGTGTGGAAAATCTTATCCTATGGGAACAATAAAGTAAATAAAAAATTAAAGCAATTATAATCGAAAAGAACATTAAAGCATCCAATAGCATGGCCTGAGAAAAAAATTCTTCAATTTCAACTCCAAGTCTCCAACCAACGTCTCCTACCTTCGAAGGCTCCGATGCTCTCCAAAGTTAAAATCTCTTAAAAACAATGATATGTGCTCTCCAAATCTCCCAAAAATAGTGGTAAATTTCTTCTCCAAAGTCTAAAGCTTCGAAGTGCTTTTTTCTATTTATTGTCGAAGTGGTTGCAACATTTAGAACTGCTTCTTCTTTTTATTATTATTGAGAACTATGGGTTTTGGTGAAGAATATATTCTCTTAGTGAAAACTGGTAAGTTATTGATTTTGCTTTTTCTTTTTCTGATTGATAATTGTTTTTATTGATTTTTTTTAAAATTTTACTGTAACAAAAAAAAGGAAATAGCGGCTAGTTATTGCCGTAATTGATCGTTACTCGTTAAATTTTGGCCGCGATCCTCCGTTATTGGTGTGATTCTGCTTTACACCATTATTTTCGACAATAGCGGTTTCGGACGGCATCGCTACCGTTATATAGCGACTGTTATTCTACTACTCGGTCGCTATTTGAATCCTTGATCGTATCAATCGGGATGGTGTAAACTGTTGTCATGCCCTTCACCATTTCCACCTACATCGGGGTGACTCCCGTGAGATTGAGCCCCGTTCAACGCTTGGGTAAAGGCCCTTATCAAGGATTCAAATAGCGGTCGGGTAGGAGAATAGAAGTGTGAAGTGGAATCACACCAATAGCGACGAATTGTGGTAGCAATTTAACAGGTAACAGTCAATTACAACAATAAAGGGTCGCTATTCTCTTTTTTTTTGTTACCGTAAAATTAAAAAAAATCAATAAAAGCAATTATCAATCAAAAAAAGAATCAACAGAAAAAGAAAAAGCAAAGTCAGTAACTTACCAGTTTTCACCAAGAGAATACATTCTTAACCAAAACCAATAGTTCTCAATAAGAAAAAAAGAAAAAAAAGTTCTAAATGTTGCAACCCCTTCAGCAATAAACAGAAAAAAGCACTCCGAAGCTTTGGACTTTAAAGAAGAAACTTACCACTATTTTTGGGAGATATGGAGAGCACTTACCATTATTTTTGGGAGATTTGGAGAGCACTTACCACTGTTTTTGGGAGATTTGGACTTTGGAGAGCACCAGTGTAACACCTCAAAACTTTAAGCTATTCTATCTGAGTTGTGTCAACAATGAGCCTAGTGGTTTAATGGTCCAACATCTGTCTATTTGTCCTTGGGGTCGTGTTTTCGAATCCCTGCATACGCGTTACGAAGCTAGACTGATTATTATTTTTTGGTTCCTTAGTTTCATCTGGTTTTCTTTTATTATTTATTTATTTTTATTTATTTATTATGTTTAGTTTTAAAAGGAAAGAAAAGAACAAAACTAGTTCTTCTTCACAAAAAAAAAAACAGGAGATAGTTTTCAAACAGAAATAGTCAAGTTTATTTTTGCTTTTGCTCGTTGCTATTGTACTGCGATTCGTAAAACGTAAACATTGCTGCGTGTTAGTAGTCAGAAGTCTGGAATCGGGGTTAGTTGGAACGTATATTGAAGAGTTAATTCTATAATCCTATATAATTGTTGAATTTGGTTATATTGTGTGAATTCTGAGAATTTTGGTTCAATTGTATGGTTTGGGGGAGTGCTCTATTGACGATGGCATAGTGAGTGTGCGTAAATCGTGAGGCTTCGCGTTCACAAAGGTATTATGGTGTTTTTTTAAGGTTATGTTAAATTGGGAAAGTTGAATGGAATTGTTGTGAAATTGGGGAAATGGTTGTATAATTGTGCGTTTTGCGTTATTTTAGGTTGTTAGAGTTCCTTTGCGTTCGTTGTGTATCGTAACAGGTAGGGAATCGACCCTTGTTAGATTTTTTCGTATTTTCTATAAAATTTACTAGTTTTGCCTCTTTTTGAGAGCACACGGGCGTGTGTCCAAATCGTGTGTCATATAACCAGAAATAGTGAGTTACACAGTCTGGGCACACGGGTGTGTGCTAGACCGTGTGGCTGATTATTTGAAGAAAGCAGAAACAGTGAGTTACACGGTTTAAGCACACGGACATGTGCTAGACCGTGTGGCTAGTTTACTTGTTGAAACCAGAAATAGTGAGTTACATGGGTTGGACACACGGGCGTGGGTGAGGCTGTGTGCCACACACCGGGTAACACGAGGCCATGTGTTAGACCGTGTGTGGTGTATCCTTTATGTGTTAGCAATATCGAACCATGGCCAGTGGCACCATAAATGCTGTGATATTATACTGAATTAGTAGTGACACTGTAAACACTACGATACTTTACTGAACTGGCAGTGACACTGTAAACACTATTATACCATACTGAACTGGTAGTGACACTGTAAACACTGCAATACTATACTGAATTGGCAGTGACACTGTAAACACTACGATACTTTATTGAACTGCCAGTGACACTGTAAACACTTGATACTATACTGAATTGGTAATGACACTGTAAACACTACAATACTATATTGAATTGGCATTGACACTATAAACACTGTGATACTATACTGAACTGGCAATGACACTGTAAACATTGTGAAGCTATACTGAAGTGGCAATGACACTGTAAACACTGAGATACTACACTAAACTGGCAGTGATACTGTGACCACTGCTATATTATTATGATTAGGCAGTGACACTGTAAACATCGTACAATTATAGCAAGGTATTGGTGATACTGTGACCACCTTTTGAGCATTGTTGATTGATAACATAATTGGTTCTATGAGATGTTGTTTACTTATGTGTATTGCATGATTTATTAATATACCATGTACTGACCAATTGTCTATGATTTTAAGGCCTTCGCAAACTTGACAGTTGGTGGGCAGAAGCTCGATCATCTAGGATGTGTTGGACTTAGTTATGCTATATTGGAACATAGTTATGACTTTTGAACTAATGTTGATATGTTAAGACGATGTTGAACATGTTTTGCTAGTTTATTATAATATTATCATATGTTGACTGTTTGGGTGGTTTTCCATTAACATCGTGGCATTCTGTACTTGGTTATTTCTTCTAGGTCAAGTTTAAAGTGTTACATTTAATGGTATCAGAGCCAGGTTAGGCAACACTCAGACTGGGTAGTGGGTCTACCTATAATGTTAGGACGTGGTTATATTAGAGTAATGATTGCGTAACTGCTTAGAATGATCGAGTTTCTAACGCCAAGCTTGTAAGTGCCTTGTTGCATGGTGACTGTATTGTGTTTATTGCCTAACAAACGAACTATTATCAATTGATCTCGGACTGAACTGTGACAAGACGTATCATGTTGGTATATCACTATTAAACTTGGACTGATCTGTGCACTTGATGTTATAATCATTGAAAGCATGAGTTCACGAGGAAGTCATGGACATGAAACTCGGGGCCATCGAGGGCGCTGAAGACGAACATGAGCTGAGTCATCCTCTATGGGAAGCATTCCCATTCTGGAGACTAGTGAGACTATTGGTACTTCGATGGGTGAGATTGAACAGATCGGGGATGACCCTATATCCCAAAAAATGTTAGAGGGTATTGGAGTGGGTGGTCGGAGCTCGTGCGAGACCAGTGATTAGGGGATCTATCACTGAGAGGCTCCATGCAAATGGAGCTGAATTATTTCGAGGTGTTATTGGAGTGGATCCCATTGTAGTCGAGTTCTGGCTTAAGGTTACCGAGGATATTATGAATGATTTGAAGTGTACCCCTACATAGAAACTAAGAGGTGCAGTGTCCCTACTTCGTGATAAAGCTTACCAGTAGTGGTTAATAGTTGAAAAGGGTTTTCGACCTGAGGTAGTGACTTGGGACACCTTCAAGGGTGCATTTCGGGGCAAGTACGTCGGAGCAAGCTATATTGAGGCTCGATGCCATGAGTTCATGAATTTGGAGCAAGGGGACAGGACAATAATAGAGTATAAGACTAAATTCCTGAGGTTGAGCCATTACGCATCAGCCTTAATAGTGATAGAGTACGACAAGTGTGTTCATTTTGAAGATAGGCTTAGATATGAGTTGAAAGTACTGATTGCTTCTCAGAGGGAGCGAGTCTTCGTAATGTTAGTTGATAAAGTGAAAATTACTAAGGAGGTTAAGCGCGTTGAGCAAGAGAAGAAGGAATAGGTACAGGTTCAAAACAAGGGTAAGCGTGATACAGGAATCACTAGTATGACAAAGAGTCCAAAGAAGCGAGCGAGGCCTGATGGACCTTCAAGGATGGAGGAATCGGTGGGTTCTAGTGCAAAAGCAAGTTGTGATTTTTATGGTAGATGCTATTCGGGCGAGTGTTGGAGAAAGACGAGAGCGTGCCTTTGTTGTGGGTCACTGGAGCATAAAGTGCAGACTGCTCGTACCAAGCTGAGCACACATCAGCAATTTTACCGATAATAGTTACGAGCCCTGTTCAATTAATAAGAGCCCCACCACTGCCACTTAGAGGCCGAGGCACTGGTAGAGGTGGTACTGTTTCGGGTAAAGGTGGTACTGTTTCTGGTTGAGGCCGTGGGACACTGGACAAAGGTGAAACCCAAACAGAGGCCCGACAACCAACTTTGGTCATGTAGCTAGACATTGTGAAGACTAGGACGACGTTGACGTTATTGTGGGTATGTTCTTTATCTATTCATTACCGTACCTTGCACTGATTGACATTGGTTCTACCCACTTTTTATATAGCTAATACTATATCTATAAAACTAAATATAACCGTTGAGTGTATTGCTAGAGTAATTTCAGTGGTTAGTCCATTGGGTCAATCCATACGGGTTAACAAGGTGTTTAAAAGAATACCATTAGAGATTTAGGGAGTGGTGTTTTCAGTTGACTTGCTGGAACTACCATTTGGGGAATTTGATTTAATACTAGGGACTGACTTGATGGACTGACTTGTGGATTGTACAACCAAGAGGGTCATATTGAGAATTAAAGGGGACAATAAGATAGTGATAATCGGGGTGCGTCGAGATTACCTTTCAAAAGTAAGCTCCGCCCTTATAGTTGAGAAGTTGATTCGAAAGGGATACGAGGTGTACTTGGCTGTAATCTCTAACTCTGTATCTGATAAGTTAATTGTCAATGATATTCGGACTGTTAAAGAACTTCCGAATGTCTTACTAGATGAGCTACTGGGAGTAGCTCCAACTCGAGAGGTGGAGTTTGGTATCGATCTATTACCAGGTACTGCACCGATGTCCACCGCTCCCCTTTCAAAACTATATATGAAAGTAGAATGTAAGCGAGAGTAAGTGGTAGGAAATAGGAATAATTAATGAGAATCTATACATTTATCTATTGTTTTTTTCCTTCTGCAGGTTACAGCATAAAATATTTTGATATCTTCACCATCTTCAAAGTTGTCAAGAAAAACTGAAGACCTCTCTCATGTATGAAGTTTTAATTATTTTATCTATAAAAATTTTCAAACTTATTAAATATGATGAATGTTTAATACTTCCTATTTTTTTACTTTGTTATTAGTTAATATAATATTATTAGAAAATACTTAAATAAATATAAGAGTAATTAATGATTGTAAAAATTGTGTTCTCATATTAATAAAAGTTTAGAAGTGTTGAAAAACACTCTAACAGTCATTAAAAGTGATTTTTTGTAATTATAATTATAATTATTATATTTTAGAATAAGTTTTACGAATTTAAAAAAAACTCACGTCCGCGATACCTGAAGTGACCGCAATAGCATCCGTTACGTCCGCAACGCGATAAAGGCAACGAGACCGAAAACGTGGCCGTAACTGCAATTTAAATCCTTGGCCCTTATAGCTTCATCTATCAAGACAATGGTTTGCTCATCAATGTGTAGATCATTATGAACCACAGCTTCAATGACCAGGTTGACCAAGTCATCAACCAAGTTTGCCTTCGCTTTTAAATCCCCAATCACTCTCTTAAACTCTCGGAGTGAACTTTCCATAGCTATCAACTTGTCTTCTATGTATATTTCCTCCGCTCGCACTCTTCCCAAGTCAGCTTTTATGGCCTTAAGCAGGTCCTGTATTAAGCAGCAAGTTGGAGGAAGGTTAAGTAAGCTATAATTGAATTTAATATATTGGTGTTCAAAGCTCTCTTCAATTGATTCATATGATTGGTGTCATAGAAGATTAAGAATTTGCCTCATGGAAAATATCTTTTAACTATGAGAAATTTGGATTTATTTGCCTCAAATTTTATATTGCATACTCTATTACGTATTCCTCTAACATTTTTAAGGCTTTATTATAAGCAATTGTTTACATGGAAATCGAATTAATTTCAAGTTTGAAAGTTCATCAAGATATGATCAAGTTAGATAGGTTCAATGGAACTAATAACACAAGGTGAAAATATAATATATTTCTATTAACTATATTAAAGTTCTTTTATGTGCTTGATTCAAATCTTCAATCATTGCCGGAAGCAATTGATGGCTGCTTGATAACTTTAAATTATATAGATTTATAGAGTACTTTTTTACTTAGAATTTATGCAAATCCAAAGTATTTTAATAGCTAATTATGTGTTTTTAGTACACATTGAGAATTTTGCACAATTAAAGCAACATTATAATTTTTGAGTAATTTGGTGCTAAATTCACATAATGCTTTTCTATGTTACTACATTTTGGAAAATTTATAGTTTGTACACTAATTTCATTCAATGGGTGACACATGCACGTGAGCTGAATGAATTAGGGGTTAACATTCGATTGAATCGAATGGAAAATTTTTGAGTTAATTTAGTTTTCGAATTCTATTTCATTATCCTAACTCGATTTGAAATTTATACGAATCAAGTTGAATGAGATGGAATTCGATTTGAATTGAGTCGAATATATTAGTTCGAGTTAAATTTAAAAAATGATTTTGGTCTAGTTTATTTTTATGTAATTTTTAAAAAAATATATTTTTATTTCAAGTATCTTCTTGAATTCTTCATTATAAGGATTTTGATTTTGGGGGTTTGAATGAACTGATGATGAAGAAGAAGATTGGAGAGTTTAATTTAAGTTTTTTTTGGAAGAAGATAAGAATTAATTTGGGTTTTAATTTAGAGTTTTTTTGAAGAAGAATAAATGTGGTATTTGGGATTTGAGAGTTCAATTTAGAGTTTCAAGTTTGAATTGATGAAGAAAATGGACTATGAAATCTTGACTTTTGGGGAAATTGGGATGGTGGGGTTGGCAGGCTTTGGGAAAATGGTAGAGGGCTTTTGAGGGGGGGGGGGGGGGAATAGGATGGGTTTGAGCTTTTGGAGAAAATAGGGTGGGTTTGGGCTTTGAGCTTGGGGAGTTGGGAATCTCAATTTAAATTTTAAATTTTAAAAATTATAGTTTTTATTTGAGTTATTTGAATTCGAAAATTCAAATCGACTCAAACTCAAAATTCGAAAAAATATTTAATTGATTCGATTAACTCGAATAATTCGAAATTCAAAATTTTTTGTCGAATTTTTCAATTTGAATAAAATTTTGCTCTTCCCTAAAATGAATCAGCATGGGACAACAAGCCAAGGCATTTTTACTCAACAAAATTATTTTAACCCAGCTTGGAAGTGAGTTGTTAAAAAGAACAAGTCTGTCTTCTACATTGGAGCCCAAATCATCCATTAAGGGGGAATGAAGCCCAATTTCGACAATGATTTGATAGCAGCCCAATCAACTTTTGAATAATTATTTGAGGGTCCTTACATGTGTAAAAAAAATCACAAATCAACCTTAGTCAAACCCTATAGTTGTCGTCCAACCCATGTCACAAATCAAGCAAGAATCAAGCTTGAAATCATAAAAAAATCAACTCTTTTTGCACAAAATGTGGTCGACTATGTATGAGAGGGATTCAAGGGATGTTCATGCTATTTTTAGCAAATTCTCAAGTTCTCCCTCATCTATAAATAGCACCTCCATTCACCTCTCAAATCATCCTTTAGTCGTCATTCATTCCACCAACATTCATTCATTCCTCTCCTCTCCTCTCTTCCAAGCCTAAAGCCCTTTATTCACTTCCATCTTCCCATTTTCCCTTAGAAAATATCACCTTGAGAGAAACTCTCTTGGTCGGCCACCTGTAGGAGCAATTTGCAAAGGATCAACCACAGAAATCAGAGGAAGCCACCACGAATATTCTTGGGAATTTCCCAGATTTATATCATAGTTTCTTCTTCCTTTATCTTTAATTTGTTCTTAGTTTATAAACATGTTTGCAAATTGTTAGATCGCTTTTCCATAGATGATTGCAATGCTTTGATTAAATTATTCAATTCATGTTTATTTTGTTCTGTGCCTCAGTTGCTCAAGCTTCCAATTAAAATATGTTTGAATACATTAGAATTAGTTGTTTAATCTGAACCAGATAGTGATTAATGGATGCAATAATTGGAAGGTGGATACTTAATTTATATCCGATCTAAAATAAATTAAAGGATCGTAATTAAAGCACTGAAGATTTTTATCCATCGGATCAACCATATGGTTATCGACAACCATATGGTTATTATCCACCATTTCCTAATTACGGTGTGCCATATCATCCTCAAATGCATCCTTCACCCCCAATGTATCATCCTCCTCAAATATATCCTCTATATCAATTATATGGAAACCAAGGTAAAAATGTTACTATTTTTGGATATATTTTTGGACAAAGCCACGAGAATCAAGTCAAGAATGCTCTCAAAGTGAAGGTGAAGGATCTGATCTTCCTCGTCATTCCACTATTTGGTGAAAACTAAATTGTATCACTACCACTATTTGTAAGGTATTTTTTTTAAAGAATACTTTTGTTAATGTTTTTAATTTTAATTATATTAAAACATTTAAAAATACATCTATAGATAAATGAATGGAGTATATTTTATGAAAACATAATTAAGAATTGAAGTATGTTAAACTATATATGAAAGTAGAATGTGAGCGAGAATAAGTGGTAGGAAATAGGAATAATTAATTAGAACCTATACATTTATCTATTGTTTTTTTTCCTTCTGCAGGATGTTTTGATATTTTCACCATCTTCAAAGTTGTCAAGAAATATTGAAGACCTTTCTCGTGTATGAATTTTTAATTATTTTATCTATAAAAAATTTCAAACTTATTAAATATGATGAATGTTTAATACTTCCTATTTTTTTTACTTTGTTATTAGTTAATATAATATTCTTAGAAAATTCGTAAATAAATATAAGAATAATTAATGATTGTAAAAATTGTGTTCTCATATGGATAAAAGTTTAGTAGTGTTGAAAAACACTCTAACAATCATTAAAAGTGATTTTTTATAATTATAATTATAATTATAATTATTATGTTTTACAATATGTTGTGCGAATTTAAAAAAAATCACGATCGCGATAGCCGCAGTGATCACAATAGCATTCGTTATGTCCGCAACCATGATAAACACAACGTGACCGCAACCGCAATTTAAATCCCTGGATATCATAGTGACTCCTGTATTTGTGTCATGCTGATATGATGATGTATTTTTACGTGTGTTCTTTATTTTGTTTTTGTTATTTTTCACTTTTAGTATTGGTTTACAATAATATAAAATCTGAAGCTATTAAATCTAAATAACATGACATGAGAAGTACCATTTTATGAGTCCCCAGATATATATTTATGTGATGATATTGTCATGCTTTAGATGATGTATTGTCTTTAAAATCTATATCTTTTGAACATACACTAAGCAATGATTCGTGATGAAATGTGCAAGTATACATTGTCGTTATCAAGTAATAAGTAAATAAAAAGAATTATCGTCTCCATAGGAACTGTGTTTAAATCTACAATTGTAAAATCAATATTTACAAGTTGATTAAGAAAACATAATATTTTAAGTTGATGGATGTAAAAATTAAATATTATATGCAAATGAAATGAAATGAATGTTTAGTAGCAATTTCAAAAGATTTAACAATAATAACATGAATAAGCTAGAGCAATTACAATTTTTTAATTTAATTCATTCATCATCATGCTTAACAAATGTTTTGGAAAATTTTCACGACAATTCGATAATTCATCAACATGGAATCTAATATAAGTTCTTTCGAAGTCTTATAATTAGGAAAACATGCATATTTCTATGTCAATATTTAACTATGGTTTCCTTAGAATTTATGTGAAATAACAGGGATTGGATCGGTTTGAAACAATTTAATCACATAAATCAAAAGTTATGCAAGGTAATATTATTCTTTTGGAATCATTACGATCATTTAACTTATTTTGGATTGGATATAAATTAAGTATGCACCTTCTAATTATTGCGTCCATTAATTTCAGATTAAACAACTAATTCTAATGCAGTCAAACATATTTTAATGGATGAATAACATGAATGATTTTAATTGGAAGCATGAACAACTGAGGCACAGAACAAAATAAACATGAATTGAATAATTTAATCAAAGCATTGCAATCATTTATGGAAAAACAATCTAACAATTTGCAAACATGTTTATAAACTTAAATTAAAATCAAAATCCCAAATCAATTCTTATCTTCTTTAAAAAAAAACCCTAAATTAAATCCCATTTATTCTTTAAAAAAACCCCTAAATTAAATCCCAAATCAATTCTTATCTTCTTCTTTAAAAAAAACTTAAATTAAACTCTCCATTATTCTTCTTCATCATCAGCTCATTTAAACCTCCCAAATCAAAATCCTTATAATGGCGAATTCAAGAAGAAAACTTTAAAGAAAAATATATATTTTTAAAAAATTACATAAAAATAAACAACACTAAAATCTTTTTTAAATTTAACTCGAACAAATATATTCGATTTGATTCGAATCGAACTCCATCTCACTCGACTCGATTCGTAAGAGTTTCAAATTGAATTAAGAGGATGAAATAGAATTCAAAAACTCGATTAACTCAAAAATTTTTCATTCCATTCTATTCAATCGAATGTTCACCCCTAATTCATTCAGCTCATGTGCATGTGTCACCCATTGAATCAAATTAGTGTACCAAGCTGCATCAATTATAGCACAAACTATAAATTTTCCAAAATGCAGTAACAGAGAAAAACATTATGTGAATTTAACACCAAATTACTCAAAATTGATAATCTTGCTTTAATCGTGCCAAAATTCTCAATGTGTACTAAAAACACATAATTCGCTATTACAATATTCGGGATTTACATAAATTCTAAGTAAGAAAGTGCTCTATTGCTTCCAATAATGATTGGAGATTTGAATCAACCACATCAAAGATCTTTAATATAGTTAATAGAAATATCTTATCTTTCACCTTATGTAATTTGTTCCATTCAACCTATCTAACTTCATCATATCTTGATGAACTTTCAAACTTGAAATTAAATCGGTTTCCTTGTAAAAAATTGCTTATAATAAAGCTTTAAAAGTGTTAGAGGAATACATAATTGAGTATGCAATATAAACTTTGAGGTCTGAGGCGCTCTCCTTAAAGTTTTATTATGCTTTCATGATGCAACAAATTCTTAAAACTTGCAAAGCAAAATAATGAAAATGAGTTAACATAAAAGTTATTTGTATAAACAATGTAAATTTACTGACAATTAATTATTTTTTTGGTAGAAATAAATACGTCTAATAATTAGGTGTGGGTAGAAACAAAGAGCCTTTCGGATAAGGAAATGCGATTATCTTCTTCTAGCAAGCATGTTACAGCCTGGGGCGGGTCTTGATAAAGAAATACTTGGTTCATCCTTCCCATTGCCATCATTGCCAATCGATCCACTACTTTGTTGCTACCTCACAGGACATGCCAAAATTTCACCTTCCAATTTTTAGTACACCATTCATGAATTGATCGGATCTCAGGAACTTTACTAGGTGGTGCGAAGCCATTTCGAATGGTATCTACAAGCACCACATTATCACAATTAACCTCAATCTGTTTATATCCCTTAATCCAAACCAGCTTCAACCCCTCTACAATCACTCACGCTTCAATCTAGAATATCTCAGCCATCCCTATTACCATGGCAAACTCCGTTAGACATTACTTTTCATAAAATATTATGTATTTACATAAAACAATTACTGTCATAATTCTTTTCAACAATTATTAGAAGTATATGCCATTTCAATACAACCGTTTTAATACAAAGATTAATATATTTTGAAAAAAATATTAATCAAAATAAAACAATTGCATTAAAAAAATTAAGCCCACTTGCTCATCTTTTAACACAGAATATAAAAGACGACTTATGCTCCCTTTGAATTTGATTTTAGTGAGATGGAATATTGGGTGAATATTCTTTTTCACTAGATTGGTTTCTCGTTTGGAGGTGTGCTGCGATTGAACACTCTCACGCTGCCGGAGACAACGTTTGAGACAAAGTTGTGGCTGAAGAAAAGGCCGAGGTGAGTTTTTTTTTTATCACTCTTGTTCTTTATTATTTTTTTGGAGTTTGATAGAAAGTAGAAGTATTATAGATAATATAAATGTAAAATATAATACATCATTTTTTGTAAAAATATATGATTTAATAAATTAAAAAAAATAAAAATTTATCGATAGGGTTTCACTATGAAATTGGCAAACATATTTGCATAAATCCTTCCGCTATTCCTTCTTGACGCTAATCTCTTTGTTGGATCCAACAAAGAATATGGACTGTTGTATGATGTTGGTATTTCTTTCTTTCTGGCCTAAGGTTTACAGAAAACTCCATGCCCGAAGAGAAAATTTACCCTGAACTCCAATAACACACCAAAATTTCTCAAATTTATCATTATTTCATTAATTTATGAAAATTAAGTGATCCGCTAAGTAATTTAAGAAAATTGATTAACACTATTTCTTTAATTATGCAAATAAATCAACTATGACACCTATCATACAAATCAATTGAAGAGAGCTTTGAACACCAGTATTTTAAATTCAATATTATGCCTTACTCAACCTTCCTCCAACTTGCTGTTTAATACAGGACCTGCTTAAGGCCATAAAAGCTGACTTGGGAAGAGTGCGAGCAGAGGAAATATACGCAGAAGGCAGGCTGACAGCTGTGGAAACTTCACTCCGAGATTTTAAGAGAGTGATTGGGGATCTAAAAGAAAAGACAAAATTGATTGATGACTTGGTCAACCTGCTCATTGAAACTATGATTGATAATGATCTAAACATTGATGATCAAACCATTGTCTTGATAGATGAAGCTATAAGGGCCTTCACCGAAGCGTTGAACGGGGTTCAATCTCACGGGAGCCGCCCTGCTGCAGGCGGAAATGGTGGAGGGCATGACAGCAGTTCAGACCGTCCCAATTGATACGATAGTGACTCTTGTATTTGTGTCGTGCTCGTATTATATATTTTATATTATAATGTGTTTTTTTTTTTAAGTTATGTTTTACTTTTAGTATTTGAGTTTATGTCTTACCGTAATGTTATACCTAAAGTTGTAAAATTTAAGTCGCATGACACTAGAAGGATCACTGATTGAGTCCCCAATAACAAATAAGAATGTTATCTAATACTTTTCTAATATTAAATTGATAGAACCAAAGATAGTGTATGTGCTGCAAAGAGGTTCAATCTCTCTAGTTCTTGAAAATTATCGAACTAGTGCGTGTTTAATTAGTACATTTCAATTTGCTTATGTGTGGTCATTGATTTTCATTTTCTTTCATGATTTATAAATGATTTCTATATTTGAGTCCCATTGAAAGAGCTTTAGAGTATAAGAATAATGAAAGTATGATTGTCTAAGTATTAAATCACTAATGCATTCACTACACTCCATTGATCACTACATTTGCATCCAATTAGAAAGTGGCTTTGAGATCTTGTTAGTTTAGTTTGATAATTTTTTTTGTGATAAAAATAAAGGATAATAACACACTAATTACATAATAATATTTTGAAAAGGGCTTCTATCCTTATTCTTGTCCGATTCCAGTAAAGGTTGGACCGTCATGTGTGGAATACCGCTTGTTTAGCTAGGCAATCTACAACTTGGTTTTGATATCTCGGATTGTATTGTATAAGCCATTGTTTTTCATAGGATAAGATATTCTAAATTCGCCTAATCAACACTGAATTCGACTCGGCATTAGTATTTTCCAGAATAGTTTTAATAGCCTCCAAACTATCAGATTAAATGGTGACTTTATCGTGCCCTCTTCGTTGGATAAGCTTGAGTCCCTCAAAAAATGCCCCACAGATCGAACATCTTCCTATATGGCGATTATAACCAAAAATCCAATCGCCATTCACATCTCGAACAACTCCCCCAGCAGCGTCTTTCCTATGTCTAATTGCATGGCACCATCAGTGCTCAGAAAGATATGATCTCCATGTTGCTCTCCTTCCAAAAATGATTCAATTCTAATGCTCGACAATGTTTTGGATCCTGGGGTGAAATAACTCGCCCAACTGAGTGACGTTTGAATTATCTCCTTCGGGCTCCAAGGTCTCCCATGAAAAATAAATAGATTGCGGTTCTTCCATATGCACCAAATAAGAAGGTCCATTCTTCGGAGTACTTATTGGTGGCATTAATAATCACAAATTCACTTAATTATTGATAATTTTGGGACTGGTTAATAAAGTAAGCAATTCATTTATTTGAAATGGATTTAAATTTTCATAATATATCCCTTGAATACAGTACTTAAAGTACATACCATAATGAATCCCATGTGATGACTTGATGGTTAAGGGTTTTCATCGCTCCAAGTATGGTCTAGGTGTTGAACACCCCGCGACCCAACAAATGCCCGAAACACTTAGAGAAGTAAAGAAGAAATCAAATGGAATACTCAACACTTGATTTATTTCGGTGTGAATAATGCATAGAACATAGATCTTTATATAGACCCAAAAGGTCCTACTGTCCTTATTTATCTAAGAAATGTAGGATATGAGATTCATAACCCATTTGTCTTTTGTTCCTAGGCAACGTGGGATTCATTCTTACTAACAATCCACTTACACTTATTTTCCAATAAGTTGGTGTTGATATTTCAACACTCTCCCTCAAACTTCCTTTTTATGTGTCACGTCGAGTTGATGACAGAAGTTTTCGAGCTTGTTGCCACTTAAGCCTTTCGTGAATAGGCCCGCCACTTGATTTTTTGTCTTTATATGTTCAAGCTTAATTTCTTCTTGCAAGACTTTTTCTCTAACAAAGTGGTAGTGCACCTCCACATGTTTAGTTATTGCATGAAAAACTGGATTCTCTGTTAAGCGTATGGCTAACATGTTATCACAATATATGGTGATTGAAAACTCCACTTGCTGATGCAAGTCCTCCAACATTTGCAAAAGCCAAGTGCTCTCTTGAGCTGCCATTGTCTCTACACGATACTTTGCTTCGGTGGTTGATAAAGACATTATGGGTTGCCTTTTGCTGCACCATGAATTTGCTTCGGACCCAAGTATAAACACATACCCTATAGTTGAGTGTCGGGTATCATAGTCACCTGCATAGTCAGCATCACAATAGCCAACTAGCTTGCAATCTCCACCTCTTCTATACAGAATACCATGATCGATCGTACTCTTCACGTGCCTTAAAATTCGCTGAACTACTTCTAAGTGAAGTTTCTTTGGATTTTGCATGTAACGGCTCACAATGCCAACTGCAAAAGAAATATCTGGCCTTGTTAAAGTTAAGTAGATAGGACTACCTACTAACTGTTGATACATCATTGTATCTTCTAAATCTTTCCCTTCGTTGGCATAGATTTTGGCATTTAGTTCTATCGGCGTAGAAATTGGCTTGCATTGAGCATTCCAAACTTTTTCAATAGATCATTGGAATACTTTCTCTGATGGTGAAAATTTCCTTCCTTGCTGTGATCAATCTCTAAACCAAGAAAGTGTCTAAGTTACTCAAGTTCGTTCATCCAGAAGCGAACTGATAATTCTCCCTAGTTCAAAGAATTTCATCTTCATAATCTCTAATGATGATTAAATCATCCATGTATACTAGCACAATAGCTAGTTTTCCTTCATTTGCTTTCGCGAACAGACTGGAATCAGATGGAGTCATAGAATAGCCACTGTGAGTTAGAAATTCAGCAATCTTACCATACCAATCCTTGGGTGCTTGCTTTAATCCATAAAGCGCCTTTCAAAGCTTGCAAACATAATCAAGATGATCTTCACTTCGAAAACTCATCGACTGGTCCATGTAAATCTCTCGATCTAACTCTCCATGCAAGAATGCATTCTTCACAACCAGTTGCCATAGATCCCAATCCTTGCTAGCTGTTAGTGCTAGTAGGACTCAGACAGTTGTCAGCTTTGCCACTGGACTAAACATTTTATCGTAGTCTAGTCCATATTATTACGAGAATCCTCGAGCTACCAATCAAGCTTTATGTCTCTCAATCGATCCATTTGTGCGATGCTTTATCTTGTAGATCCATTTACAATAAATGGGTTTCACATCTTTTGGCTTTGGTACGAGGTCCCAAGTTTGATGCTGATCAAGTGCAGCAGTCTCGTCTCTCATTGCTTCAGTCCATTCTGCCTTTTGAGAAGCTTTTTCAAAAATGTCTGGCTCTTTTGCATCAACTTTTTCTACTATGGCAATGTTAGTATATTTGAGATTTGGCTTTCTGATCCTTGTTGATCTTCTTATTACTGATGTTGGTTATTCTAATCCACTAGATTCACCTTCTTCAATCGGTTGGTGGTGAACGCTAGTTTTCCATGGACTTTGAGTTTCACCTTCTTCTCCCTCATCGTCAACAATTTCAGTTTCATCTAGACTCAACTGAACTTTAGAAGACTGCAATTCTCTTTTAAGAGTATTGGAGTCTGGCAATAACTCTTAATTTGAGGACCACTATGAAGATGCTTCATCAAACACTATATTGCAGGACACATAGCATTTTCTCGTTGTAGGATCACAACATCTCCACCCTTTTCTTTGGTTGTTGTACCCTACAAAAATGCATCTAACAGCTTTTTTGTTCATTTTGCTTCGTAAGTGATTAGCCACAAATACATAACAAACACTTCCAAAAACTCGAAAATAGCTAACTGTTTCATTTTCCATAATTTTTTAAAAGGTGAAAGAAAATGTAACCTTTGATGAGGAATTTTGTTTATCACAAAAGCTGCAGTTTTCATTACTTCCGTCTAAAAATGATCGGGAACGTTTCTTGCATGAAGTAGACTTAGGCATATTTCTGCCAAATGGCTATTCTTCCTCTCAACTACACCATTTTGTTGCGGAGTGTTAGCACATGTGAATTGATGGCGTATTCGACATTCTTAGAGAAAGTCTAAAAAATCGTTTGAAGTGTACTCTCCCCCATTATCTGTGTGAAGACAACATATCTTTTTGCTAACTTCTGCTTCCGCAACCCCTTTAAATTCTTTAAACTTTGAGAAAGCCTCAAATTTTTCCTTCATAAAATAAATCCACACATACCTGGAAAAATCATCACTGAAAGTAATCATGTACTTCATCCCACCAATAGAGGCTTGTTTCACAGGTCCAAACACATCAGAGTGGATCAATTCTAGTGGCTCACTTGCTTTGTATCTAGACTTTTCATACTAGAATTGATGTGCTTTTCCGTACTAACAGCCCGCACATATTATGTCTGTTCTTACTTCGAGTTTTGGAAGTCCTTTTAACATTGACTTCTTCATCATTACGTCTAGCTTGGAGTAACTGACATGACTTAATCGCATGCACCACAAGTCTGTTGTCTCATTCCTCCTTGTTTTGTCAACATATGTGGTTTTTGCAGACATCACGTAGACGGACTCCAATCGTATTCCCTTAATCACTGGCTCCTTTTGGATCTTAAGGTTGCGATATACCTTCACATCTTCTAGACCAAATAGAATAACATGGCCTGAAGATGTCAATTGTGCTACTGAAAGAAGATTTTTCTTCATTCCTGGCACGTGATAGACATTTTGGAGTGGCATCTCAATATCATCATTCTGGGGAGAGATCACCGTATTACCAATATGTGTTATTGATAACTTTGAGTTATTTTCTGTGACCACCACACGACTTCCCTTGTATTCTAACCGATTTTGTAGTTTCTTTTTATCACTTATCATATGGTTCGAACAACTCAAGTCAATGATCCAATCATTTTCATAATCAATTGTACCTAGTGTTGTTGTCATGAGAGCTAGTTCTTCCTCTTCTACTGCAAAGAAAGCTTCTGCCCATTCTTCTTTACTTTTGGAAGTAACGACTTTAATCTCCAAGAATTTTTCCTCGACCAACAAGCTTTTGACATGTGACCCTTCTTTTCGCAGTTGTAACACTTTCCTTCAAACCTTTATTGTTACCGTGGTTTTTGGAACCTCCCCCTTCACGAGAGCTCCAGTTTCCTTGATTTCTATTGAACCCTCAATTATTATGTTGCTTGAAGTTTCGCTTACCTCTATTGGCGTAGAGGGCCTCTTTTTCATTTTTCAACGAGACTCCTCCCATTTGTTTAGCTAAGGCTTCTTAACTAGCTAACAAATTTTCAAACTCTACAAGTGATGGTTGAGTTTGCCATCCTTGTATAGCAGCAAAAAATCTCCTGAACTCTAGATTTAGACCATGGACAATGATTCGTTTCATCCTAGTATCACCAATAGGAGTAGCTAGATCCAACTTAGAAATCTCCCAACATATTAGTTTACTTTGTGAAAGTACTATTTAATTGTCATGTTATCTTACTTCATAGACAACAACTCACTCTTCAAAAGTTGGAGCTTCATATCGTTCTTCTTAGAGAACAACTTGGCGAATGTTTCTCAAGCTTTATTTGGGGTTTTTACACCATAAATATGTTCCAACATTCCTTCCTTCACTGTTGTCTTCAAGGCATACATTGTCTTACCTTCTTTTATCTTCTATTTTCTTAGAGCGCCACTCGCATCCTCTTCTCTTGGTTGCTAAATTTCATTACCATTGACAATGTCCCACAGATATTGTCCTTGGATATATGACATCATGCAAGTTGACCATGTATTGTAGTTGTCGTTATTAAGCTTCCTCATTCCGCCTACAGCGTGTAAGTCAATCATTGTGTTGACAAATGATCCTCACAAAACTACAAGAAATAGTGAAAGTATATGAAAAATACACCAGCTAATCTCTCAGGAAAGAGAGGTGGATTACACGGATCACTTAAATACCAAGTCTTTCCTCACCAAAACTTTTCTAGACATGCACTCTCACACTACCACACTTATAGGAAAATGAGCAACCAAGCAACAGTGAAAACTTATTTTCTAATATGGCATATCAGACTATACTGCAACCACAAGGAAAATTAACACGTAACTTGACTTTGATGCCAATTGTTGAACACCCTACGACCCAACAAATGCCCGAAACACTTAGAGAAGGAAAGAAGAAATCAAATGGAAAACTCAACACTTGATTTGTTTCAGTGTGAATAATACATAGAGCATAGATCTTTATATAGACCCAAGGTCTTACTGTCTTTATTTATCTAAGCAATGTGGGATATGAGATTCATAACCCATTTGTCTTCTGATCCTAGGCAATGTAGGATTCATTCTTACTAACAAATCACTTACACTTATTTCCAATAAGTTGGTGTTGATATTTCAACACTGGGTTCAAGTTGCGCTAGTCACGTTTGCTGTTCCTACTTATCGCTGTTATTGTAATTCACCAAAAAAAGTACATATTACTAACGCAAACTCCTATGTTCCTTTCATTATAATATTTCCAAACAAGTTTCTGGATAGCAAGCTTAAAAGTTTTCTTATTGATGATATCAATATTGATGCTAATGATGATATTGATGGTAGTGACGCTATTGATGGTAGTGACGCTATTGATCGTGACCTTGATACAGAGCTGGAGATTCTAACTATGATGAATGCGTTAATTACGGATATGATGTCAGAAATAGATCGATTTTATATCACCCTTCAATTCGAACTAGCAAAAGCAATGTCTCATTGCATAATATGGATTCCAAACATTCATTATCTGGATGTGAATGAGGCGAATTACTTATCGCTTGTTCTATTAGTGAACTATCTCTCCAAGGATTGTGAAAGATGTTCCACTAGAAATATTCTTGTTATTGCTTCGACTCATATTCCTAAAAAATGGATCCCACTTTAATAGCCCCCGAATAAATTAAATACATGTATTAAGATACAAAGGCTTCTTATTCCACAACAACAAAAGCACTTTTTGACTCTTTCACATACTAGGGGATTTCATTTGGAAAAGAAAATGTCCCATACTAATGAATTTGGGTCCATAATTGTGGGTTCCAATGCACGAGATCTTGTAGCACTCACCAGTGAGGCCCTATCGATTAGTATTACACAGAAGAAATCAATTATAAACACTAATACAATTAGATCTGCTCTTCATAGACAAACTTGGGATTTGCGATCCCAGGTAAGATCGGTTCAGGATCATTGGATCCTATTCTATCAGATAGGAAGGGCTGTTGTACAAAATGTACTTCTAAGTAATTGCCCCTTAGATCTTATATCTATCTATATGAAGAAGAAATCATGTAATGAAGGGGATTCTTATTTGTACAAATGGTACTTCGAGCTTGGAACGAGCATGAAGAAATTAACGATACTTCTTTATCTTTAGAGTTGTTCAGTCGGATCAATCGCTCAAGACCTTTGGTCTCTACCCGGACCCGATGAAAAAAATGGGATCACTTCTTACGAGTTCGTTGAGAATGATTCTGATCTAGTTCATGGCCTATTAGAAGTAAAAGACGCTTTGGTGGGATCCTCACGGACAGAAAAAGATTGCGGTTAGTTTGATAATGATCGAGGGACATTGGTTCTTTGGTCCGAGCCGGGGAATCCTTTATATATGATACAAAATGGATCTTGTTCTATCGTTGATAAAAGAAATCTCTATGAAAAATACGAATCGGAGTTTGAAGAAGAGAAAGGAGAAGGAGTACTCGACCCGCAACAGATAGAGGAGGATTTATTCAATCACATAGTTTGGGCTCCTAGGATATGGCGCCCTTGGGGCTTTCTATTTGATTGTATCAAAAGGCCCAATGAATTGGAATTTCCCTATTGGATTAGGTCATTTCAGGGCAAGCAAATCATTTATGATGAAAAGGATGAGCTTCAAGAGAATGATTCGGCATTCTTGCAGAGTGGAACCATGCAGTACCAGGCACGAGATAGATCTTTTAAAGAACAAGGCTTTTTTCTGAAATGCAGTACCATAATAAGTATTTGATTGTAAAATTTTTATTAATGCAGTGATTCTTTCATGCTTTAGATGGTGTACCTCTTTAAAATCTATATATTTTAAAACAAGTCTATCTTTCCACCTTCTGTAATCGGTTCCATTGAACTCATCTTTCTTCATAAACTTTAACACTTGAAGTTAATAGTCTCCGTGTAAAAAATGCTTATAATAAAGTCTTAACAGCGCTAGAGAAATATATTGTAGAGTATGTAGACTTTGAAATATGAGACACTTTCCTTCGGGTTTTATTATGCCTCCATAGTACAACAAAGTCTTAAAATATGCAAAGCCAAATAAAGAATATTGTAGAACACAAGGCCAAAGCTAGAAAATCTTTTTGGGGCAAAACTAAATTTTATATTTTTTCAATTGTAAAAATGTAATTTCACCATTTTAATAGTCTATATCTTTATAATTTTTAAAAGATTAAATCAAATTTATATCATTTTTGGGGAGCAAAATACAATTTTACTATTAGTACTTTAAAATTTTATAAATTATAAAGAGACTTAAATGAAAAATTTTATATTTTAAGAGGGTCGGGGCCCTTATCAGCCCATTTGCTTTGCCACTAGTAGAACATAAAAGTTCTTTATATTGACAATGTAAAGCTACTTATAGTAAGCACTTAACTATTGGAATAAGTCATGTTCTTACCAATAGTGTTTAAATCCAATCAGATTAGTTGGTCAAATCAATTGGACTAAGAATCGACCATGGTATTAATCTAGAGAGAGGGGGTCAAATTGGTTAATCCATGAATCATTCAAAACCAATTGAACTGTGATAATGATCGGTTGAATTGATTTTCTCTATCTTTTATAATTAATTCAACCACCAGTATGTTTATGAAAACCTTGCTTCTTATTTAACATTATTATTTGTATAAATTGTTTTCTATATCTTTAACATTACTAGTATGGCTCCCTATCATACTTTGTATTGGATTAATTGGTTTTTAAATTTTGTTCTACTTTTAATATTTGAGTTTATGTCATACTGTAATATTATTTATAAAGTTGTAAAATCTAAGTGGCATGACACTAGAAGGATCATTGTTTGGGTCCCCTATAGCAAATAAGAATGTTATCTAATATGTTTCTAATATTAAATTGATTGAACCAAAGATAATGTCTGTGCTGCAAAGGGTGTAAAGAGGTTGAATCTCTCTAGTTCTTGAAAATTATTGAACAAGTGCGTGGTTAATTGGTACATTTTAATTTGCTTATGTATGATCATTGATTTTCTTTTTTTTTATGATTTAGAAATAATTTTTATATATGACAATGTAAAGCTACTTATAGTAAACACTTAACCATTGGTATAAGCTATGTTCTTACTAACGGTATTTAAATCAAGATTAGATTGATCGGTCAAATCAGTTGGATCAGAAATCGATCATGGTATTGGTCTAAAGAGAAGAGGTTAGATTTGTTGACCCATGAATCATACAAAATTCATTGGACAGTGATAAAAATAGATTGAATTGATTTTCTCCATCTTTTAAATATATATATATATATATATATATTATTTTTATGATTATAAAATAATTTATTTAATTAATATAAACGAATCGATCGAACCGATCAAATTAAAAACTTGTGATCTCACTAATTCAACCACCATTTGTTTATGAAAATCTTGATTCTTAGTTAATTACTTTTTTCAAAATGTTATATATCTTTACTAACATTATTATTTGCATAAATTGTTTTCTATATCTTTAATAACCTTACTAGTATGTCTCTCTACCACACTTTGAATTGGGTTAAATAATTTTTAACTAAATTATAGAATAAAAATTTGGAATTTAAAATATACTTCAAGACTTTATACTCTTCGTGGATTTAAAATTTAGTTTTCATATTTTTATTTTTAGAAATCCAGTTTATCTATTTTTTTAATTTAAAAATCCAACTCTAACTGTTAATATCATTAAAATTTTATGTTAAATTCATTAGAGTAACATTTTAATTTTTTTTAAATTAATATTCACATAGTAACCATGTAACTAAAAAATACATTAACTTTAATAGATAATTTTAATGGTGTTAACAACTAATAAAAGTTACATCATCACTTTAATAAAAATAAATCATTTGAACTAATCAATGGTACATTGTAAAAGTTAAGGTAACAAATCATGTCATAAAATTAAAGACTTAACCATTATTTTATAATATATAGAAAATATATGGTGTCATGTCACTTTACCACATTCATAGTTCTTTTTGGCCAATATGTTTATAAATAATAATAAAAAATTACCTTTAACGTTTCAACTACAAATATATATATATTTATTCTTAAACCCTTGTCAGCATATACATTTTTTTGCAAAGTCAGGGAATACAAAAAGGATTGTTATAAGCAACCCATACAAGCTTAATCCTGGCTTAAAAAACTAACAAAAACACCCCGGCAAAGCAGCCCATACAAGTTCAATCATGGCTTAAAAAGCTAACAAAAACACCCCAGCAAAAATAACTAAACAGACAAAAACCAGCTTCAAACAACAGACTACTCCAATTAACTCTGCTGCTAAAAACAGTAGACCATACCAGCAACTAAATCACCACCACGCTTTGAAGCACTCCCCACGATTCAGGCCAGCCCTTGCTAATGTTACTGCCAATTCATTATCAGCCTTTTTTGCATAAGAGTACGCAACCCCCCCCCCCCCCCCCCCGCCCCCCCCTCGACAGCCCTCCTATCAATGTGAGTGAATTTTGCCAATACCAAGGTCTCAATTCCTTATGTCTCAACCAGTTGTACACTTCCCTAAAATCAACTTCCACTATAATCAACCCAAGAGACTTCCCTCCCATTGAACTAATGACCCCCAAAGCTGTAATGACAGCCTCATTTTCAACTGAAAAACCATCCCTTGCAGCACAAGGTCCCGAAAATACCGTTCTTGCAACTCCATTATCGTCACGAAGAACCCCACCACACCCTGTCGCATCCTCCAAAACCACTCCACTTACATTAAACTTAATCCAGCCAATTGGAGGATGCCTCCAAATCAAATTCACAGGCCTTAACTCCTTTGAGAACATCCCACAACTCGTTGGACTAAACCAGAAAAATCAACCTTTCCATTGAAATCACCTTCGACTCAAAAATCAACTCGTTCCTTGCAAGCCAAACCGTCCAGCATGCTGCCGCAATAGCCATTTACTCCTTCCCAACAACTTCACAGTGCTGCATAACGAGTAAAAATCGACAAAATCACTCACCCCTCTCTAATCGACCTCCCACCAATTAAAGACTCTTTTCCAAAAACCTTCAGTAAACTTGCATCTAAAAAACAGATGCTCCACATTTTCCGGCTCTCTTTCGCACCATGGACACAAAGTATTTTGCAATTGCACCCCCCTCTTGTCAGTATATACATAATATGATAGTAAAATAATAAGATAACTATCACACATAAATACGTAAATTATTTAGACTAATTAATTCGAATGTAAAAGTAAAAGACCAAATTATGTAAATTAAAATATAAAGATTAAATATTAATATGAGCATAATAGAAAAATCAAAATTATAACTTTACTATTATCTTATGACTAAAAAAAGAGTAAAAATAATGTCATTGGCAAATAATTAACACTGTTAACAATTTTGATAGCTGTTGTGGATTTTTTTTTTAAAAATATTTATTCTAATTCATCAAGTCAAAATAATTTTGTTCATTAGAATAGTATTTTTTTTAATATTTAAAAAAATTCACGTAAATTATTTTTATCAAAGTAACAAAACATATTAACTATTTGAACTAAACATTATTAAAAAAATAGAACCAAGTTATTGTAGAAATTCAAATATAAAGATTAAATCTTAATTTTAGGCAAAATAGAGGGACCACAGGTGATATTTGACCAATATTGTATAAAATCGAAAGAAAAAGAAAGGAAAAGAAAGGAAAATGTTAAGCAGGAAGGTTTATTTGGATCTTCCTTTTTAGTATAAATTATTTGCATAAATTGTTTTCTCACATATTATTATTTTCCTCTAAATGCTAACAGAAATATTGAAAATGTCGTGTCTCTTAAACACAATTGTTGTAATGTAAAAATCAATATATTCCAAAAGTATATAAATAGAATATCAATCAAAATAAAATAAGTGCATTAGAAAACAAAAATTCAATTGTTGATCTTTTACTAAATATAATATAAAAATGAGCTTATCCATTAGACCATCCACTAATCTGATTTGTCTACTTGTAAAGGAAAATATACATTCTTTATTTTGATCTTTACTTATTAACACGAAGGGTGAAGTCAAAATTTTTTTTTTAAGGGATCGAAATTAAATTGTAATTTTTATGATAATAAAAATATAATTTTTAAAAGATTAAATCAATATCTTATATTTTTAGAGGGATTAAAATAAAATTTTATCTTTATTAATTAATAAAATTGACATTAACATTCAACATTGATTCTTTTTATTCGATTAGTAGCTAGAAAATAAAATAAAATAAAAAAACATATTATTAAATAATTAAAAATAAATAGATGTTTAATGGTAAGAGTGAACATCAAACCAATAACATAAATTTTGTTTTGAGATTTCGGCAAAGGGTTGATAGTAGGAGATGAATACGAAGCACATTTAAGTCCAAGGACAACAGAGAGTGGGCAACATCGATGCGCCTCAAACATTAAATTTATCGATAGGGACAGGACCTCTATTCACTATAAAATGGGCAAACATACTTGCGTATAGTCTCTATTCCCTCTTGAAGCTCATCTCTTTGTAGTAAACATTTGTTGTCCGGATCAAATTTGATCTGATCGAGTTTAATTTTAAAATTGGGTAAATTATTTAGTTTGTTATTTAATTTTTAGGGTTTTTTTTTGTTTTGATTATTTAAAATAAAATTTTTATAATTTCGTCATTAAATTTTTAGGGTATTTTCGTTAATTGATTTAATGATAGAGAATTGTGAACATCAAATCATGCTCACACTTTCATTTGGGTCATCAAACTTATTAGGTCACTTTTATTTTGGTGGTCGGTTGAACATTTAGAGGGCTTTCATTTTCGTCACAAAAAAATCCTTGCAATTTCATCATCCAATTTTTAGGATGTTTTCATTTTAGTCACCCAAAAACATTAAATCATCAACCGCAGTTGAAAGTAACCTAATAGTTGGGTGACCCAAATGAAAGTGACTTGATCCCTGGTTGATTCTTGTCTCTCCTTTGCTGCTCGTATTCCCTAATACTTTGGAACCAATGGTTGAATTGGTTGGTCGTAGTCGATCAAGACTCTTCAGTAATTTGGAGCTACGACAGGCAGGAAGGTGTTATGCCCTGCTTGATAATAGGGCAAGGAGACCCAAGAACTCTGTTTAGGGCGGATATAGTCCACTCTGTGGCTGTCGGTGGTTCTTCTCCCTTTAAAATGGGAAACAGAAGGTGGATGGTTGCGGTCTGATGGGATGCCTCTTCAGCTTTGCTCTTATGCTTTGGATCTAGCTCTCTGTATCCTTTTTCTCTTATCAATGAATTTAATCTTAATTCCCACATACACGACGTTGAAAATAAGAAAGAAAAAATGAAAAGGGATCATTTAGTATGACAATCTTTTTCCATTTTAAAAAACAAGGATTACATAAAATGCTTGGCTTGATTAATCTTTGGGAACAAAATTGGAAACCAAACAATTTTGTTAAATTGGTAAAAAGAAGTGGTTATCTTAGTTGAAACAAGTATGAGGCACAAAAGTAGAGGTGGTGGGCTGGTCTCCTATGATAATAACGAAACGTCAAATGCTTCCGTTTTGTCATATTCGGTTGCGATCGGTGAAGGTATTGTACGCCTTGCTCCATTAGCAATCCCTCGATTTTGACATATTCCTACGAGCATTGGTCTATTGAGGCCTCGAGGAATGCGTAAACAATGCTCCATTTTGTCATATTCCTACAAACACTGGCATATTGAGTGGCGATTGGTGAAGGCAATGATGCCCTGCTCCACACCAAATCGCTCGATTTTGGCAATACTCGTACCAGCATTGATCTATTCACTGGCAATCAGGGAAGCCAATATCTATAGACTGGCATATTCATACAGCCGAATGTTGGGGGATGACTTGTCGATTTTGGCATTTTAATATAACATTTACGTAATTTTTTTCCCTTATTTTGTCCATCGGACATTTATGTATATCAATTCAGGGTTTTTTATTTTTTTTGCTCTGTGGTAGTAAAAAGGAGAGAAAAAATTATCTAATTTTTTAAAATTTTGTAACTTTTATGTTTTTGGAATTTAATCTATTTACTTACTTTTAATTTCATTTAAAATTAAAATTTTAATTAATAATATTATTAATTAACTTCTTCAAGATTTGAATATATGCTGTTAACTAAATTTTAATTTTTAAATCAAATCTTTGAATACTATAATACCGCATAATTTTTAATATACATTCTTGAAATCAAACTAGAAGATTAAGTTTCAAAAGTTTAAAAAGTATACAGACTACGTGAGTAACTAAACTGTGATTATAAGTAAATTTAATTTTCATAATTAAAAACTATAATATATTAATAATAAGTAAATAGTTACTTAATGTTGGAAAAAATGAATTTTTTGAAAATTTTGAGGCATATTCTTGATTGGTAAAGGTGAAAATTTGAATCATAAAATTATGTTTTTATATTCCATGAGACCTTCACAACGATATATCATATGCTGAAAATAGTTAACTGATGAATGAGAAATTGATGCTCAAAATAAGTCACTTGTGAATGATATTGAGGAAATGGAAAACTTAGATCTCATCATATTGGTTAGATGTCAAGTGCGGAATATGTTTATATATGTGAACCAACTTGGTGGTTCTTGAATGACTAAACTAAAGCTCTCCCTCACGCATAGCGGGGGTTCTCCCCCAAATCCATCGGATCGATCTGGCCTTTCTAAGCCTACGGATATTTTAACTCGATACATTATTTTTCTTCAGCAAAGCTTATCCCTTCCCAATTCTGTTTGGAATTAAAAGGACACATATTTAATTGATTTAATGACTCTTTTAATTCAGGTATCAATTTGAGTTTTAATGACTCCTTAATTCACGGACATTAATGGCTTCATTAATCGAAAATTTTCAGAAGATCCTTGATTTGAATTTCTATTTAAACCGAAATAATCTGCAGGAAAAAGTTACACGCTGATTTTCTCTTTAATTTTCCTGCAAAATTTCGAAAATTTTTTTACAATTTTTTCGAACATGTTTTCAGTGATAGAAGAATGTAATGTTACAGTTCACTGATCACTACAGCTGTGCTATCGTTATGCTCATCTCGTTTTTGTATCTTGCGAGACAATCAACCAACGTTTCTCCAGCACTAAAGGAGCAACCGAATTTATCTTAAAGAAAATGTGAAAGCAAACCTCAATTACCTACGAGTACAAAATTTCAATACTGTTTATTTTCAATTTTTGTTTTTAGATTATACATATAATTATATTGTTTTGTTCGATCTTATGATTTAAATAAATATTTTAGATTACTGTTATTTCGCTAATGTGTTTTTAACACTTAAACCATAAATTTTTAGTATAAAATTAAACCAAATAAGTTATTAGAAAATCATAAGGGAGAAGTTAAAAGCTAGTATTTATACTATATATATAGGTGGCTGTGGTTTTTCGGGTGTCATATAATCCTCTCAATTTATTTTAAAATGCAACACAACCTCTCTATTTTCTCTTGGAATTGTCAAGGATTTGCTAATTCCAAATTTCCTCGTATATTTTGAGAATATAACATGGATTTCAAGCCAAATATTGTAAGTCTCTTAAAGACAAAAACTAGTGGGAAAAAAGCAGATGAAGTAATTGCGAGCTTGGGTTTTCATTCCTCTTACCGAGTTGAGGCACATGGTTTCTCTGGTGGTATTTGGTTGGGGTGGAAGGATTCAGTACAGCTGGAAATTCTTCGTAGTCACCCCCAATTTACACTAGCGCAACTAAGGTATGGGTTTCCCATCCAAGAGTTACTTATTTGCTTTGTTTATGGAAGTCCTAACAAATCTAAAAGGGTCGCCTTGTGGGATGCTTTGGCCTACACTCTCCCTACTACCTCAGTACTGTGGATAGCTGTAGGAGACTTTAATGCTCTCCTATCAACAGAAGATAAAAAACGAGAATGTCATATAGGTCAGCGATGCCCCTTCCTTGGAAAATTTTTAGATGGTAATAATTTGCATGATTTGGGTTTCCACGGGCCCCCTTTTACATGGCAACGAGAGAGGACTTTTGAGAGACTGGATCGTGCAATAAGTAATTCTGCTTGGCTCCAGTCCTTTCCAAATTGTCTCGTGACGCATTTGGTTCGCATAAAATCTAATCATTGACCTTTACACATCAATCTTTGCCCGGATCTTAACCTTCCTAGAGGTCGGCCCTTTCGATTTCTATTGGGCTGGGCTTATCATCAAAATTTTGCTAGTATAGTTCAGAACCTTTGGGAATATAATGGGGACATGACACATACTTTGGGCGACCTCACCAAAGGGCTTAAAGAATGGAATAAAATAGTTTATGGGCATATAGGGGAGCATAAACAGAAATTGCTTTCCTCTCTTAAAAAGACGCAACATGAGGTAGAAAGATCATCTTCTGCGTTATCCATTAGTAAAGAGATGGATATTAGGTCAGAATTGGAAAAAGTCTTAGATCAAGAAGAATTACTACGGAAGCAAAAGTCTAAGTGCGATTGGCTCTCGCTTGGGGACAGAAATACGAAGTTTTTCCATATAGAACATTGCAAAGAAGGAAAACAAATCGCATCAATGCTCTCCGAGATAGTAATGGCATTTGACTCTATGAACCAGAGGCAATTCAATCAGAAGCAGTATCGTTTTTTTAAAAGCTGTATGAAGAGAGTCTTGGGAACATAGGGGAGTTACCATTAAGTCACTTTCCCCAACCTGAGCAGAATGATATTAATTTCCTAGGTAGAGAGGTGTCTAATGAAGAAATTAAGACTGCTCTTTTTTACATGGCCCCGATTAAAGCCCTTGGGAGTGATGGTTATCATGCAGTATTCTTTCAAAGTCAACGGGATAAAATTGAGGAGTCTGTGTGCGAATGGGTAAAGGAAGTTTTAAAGGAAAACCTATTGATTAAGAGCTAAATAATACCCTTGTGGTTCTTATTCTAAAGGTTGAACATCTTGAGGAAATATCACAATTCCGACCCATTAGCCTGTGTTCAATACTCTACAAACTAGTTATGAAAGTTATCGCTAATCGTTTTCCCTAAAATCATCGCCCAGAAGCAGGTAGGTTTTATAGCTGGTCGAAATATTTCTGATAATATCCTCATTGCTTAAGAAGTTATTCATTCCATGAGAGGGAAAAACAAAAAATGGATGGCAATCAAAATTGACTTAGAAAAAGCTTATGATAGAGTTCGATGGGATTTCATAGACGAATCATTACAAAAAGCAAGCATTCTAGATTTCTTACGGAAAGTCATCATGTCAGCTATCTCCACTTCCACTAGGCAGGTCATGTGAAATAGGATGGTTACAGAAAAATTCAAGCCTGCGAGAGGAGTTAGGCAAGGTTGCCCATTGTCCCCATATTTGTTCATCAAAAAATGGTAACTAAATCTACTATGCGATTTTTGGTTGACAAAATCCGAGCAAAGCTCTGTAATTGGGACGCTAGGAAACTTTCAGTTGTCGACAGGTTTACCCTTTGTAACAGCTCGTTTTTCAGTGGTATCGAAAATAGTGATTTCGGGACCACAAATTCAACGAGAAAATTTCATAATGAGTGTTTAAATTAAATAAGTCAGTAATAATTTTATATAGAATTTTGAATTAAATAATTTTAATTATTGAATTAAATAATTTTAATTATTGAATTAAAATTTAGTATAAGTGGTTTGGTTCAAAAGTCAAGTGGTTTTAGAAAATAAGGTATCGGGACCTCGTTTTTGAAATTAAGTGTCGTAAATATTTTTATTAAATATTTACAGAGTCTTATTATATGTGAATTGAAGTTTGGTTGGGTAATTTTGATGATTAATTGCTTAATTAAGGAAAAAGGAGTAAATTGTAAAAGAGGTAAAAGTTAATTACTATTGATCAAAAATAAAATGGACCAAAATGGTAATTACACCATGGTCAAAAAGTCCAAACGGTGGTGGATATGATTACCATCCACTAACTTTTGGGTTATTTATTCATTAAGTCCTAATTAGTTTAGGACTAAATTGAAAACAAGTTTGTTTAATAAAAAAATAATATAATTGAAGGACCAATTATGAAATTGGACCCTCTTTAAATGGCCTAATAATAGAAATGATGTGAAAATCTTTAGATTTTGGTAAATCGCAATTAAATCCTAATAAAATGAGGATTTACTAATTAGTTTATTTTAGTATGATAGGGAATGGTGGTTTCGAAGCCACAAATTCAATGTGTTAGACCTGTAAATATTAACTATTTAATATTTATCAGGTCATTAGTATTATATTAAAATTTGGTTATAAAATTTAATTGTTTAGATAGTCAATTAAATGAAAAAGGATTGAATCGTAAAAGGTGCAAAAGTTAAATTTTCTCTAATTAAAAGTATTAGGTGTCAATTGGAGGTTTATTTAAAGCACCTAAATGGTAATTAAACAATCTACCATGTATATGGACGGTTTTAGCTTTTTAAATGATTAATTTCATGTAAATTAAAAGGGGTAAAAGGGTAATTATGCATGTTAAGTGATAATTAAAACAAAAGTTAAAATTTTATCATTCTTCTTCTTTTCTTCTTCCTCTAAAGTCGAACCCTAAGAAGCCATGGATGAAAACTTCGGGTGGCTTTGGTTCTTCATTTGGGTGAGTAGATTTCATTCGTTTTTAGTAATTTTTATGTTTTTGAGTTCTTTTTAGCTTAATCTAGCTAACCCAAGGATCAATTTGTGATTTTGATAAATGTTATAAATTTTTTTATTGATGAATAAGCTTGTTCTTGAAAGTTTATGGAAGATTTATAAGCTTGGATGTTAGGTTTGATGATTTTGTAAAGTAATTTTTGGTAATTTTTATGTTAAAGGAATAAATTTGTAAGGACTTGAGCTGAAATATTGCAAAAAGTGGGTTGTAGAAATGCTTATAAACAATCGACAAGCTAGAAATTAAAAAAATAAAATAGTTAATTTGCATGTTTGAACTAAAGGACTAAATTGAATAAAAGTCAAAAGTTAAGGGTAATTTTGTAAAAATACAAAAAGCTAAATTACGTCAAATGATTAAAAATTCATGTTGATTTAAATAATTAAGTGAAATTATTGTAATAGATCAAGTTTGTGTCACCGATCGTTGAAAAGGAAAAATTACGAATTTGTCCTTGGAGTTCACTTTTACTGCAATTTTGTCCGGTAAGTTCATACCGTTAAATTTACATTTAAATAGTCTATTTTTTGTATTCTCTATGATTCTTATAGAACAGGTTATGGTACCTGAAATTGCGAAAGATGAAAAAGAAATGAATGAAAGAGACATCAGGCTTTGAACAGATGATTTGAAACTGACGCGATGGTTGAGGTACCGCATAAGTTGCGAGTCCTCGATAGCTCGTGTAAACAGCATCGTGAATCAGGAAATAAGAAAAGAATCCAATAATGGATTACAGGCCCTACTGTGGTTGAGATTTATGCGTAAGTGCATATTCTCGATAGCTTGTGTGAGCAGTATCGTTATGGAACAGTTATATGCATAGATACGGTATCGATGGCTAAGGTACCACATATGTTACGAGTCCTCGATAGCTGATGTGAGCAGCATCATGACTCAGGAAAGAGATATGGATCCTAAATGGATTATAGGCCCTATAATGGTTGAGACTATGCTTTATGCATACTCTCGACAGCTTATGTGAGTAGCATCGTTAAGGAACAGTTTATAGTACAAACAAGCGTCGTACCGATGGTTGGGGTACCGCATACGTTGTAAGTCCTCGATAGCTCATGTGAGCAGCATCGAGTATTGGTAACAGAAAGTATAGACTGGAAAGTTGGAACACCAAATATGGCTTGGGGAAGCAACAGTTCATCCTAGCTCGGTTGAGATATAATTGCTTTATGAATATGATTGGTAACTCTTTAAATTCTTCAAACTTACTAAGCTTTGAAGCTTACCAAAGATGTTATTATTGTTTTGTAGATTGTTTGTTGTTTGAAGATCAGATCATCTCAAAGAAATCACCCTATCTCGGGAGCTCATTCGGTAGTATTTACATCACTTGGTTATATGACATGTACTAGGATGATGTTACCCTTGAAATGCTTGATTTTGGATTGTTGGGTTCTTTGTTGAACTAAACTTGCTTGTTTGCTTGATGTTGTAATTAAGCAAATATGTTTGGTAATGAATTGACATGTGAATTTAAGAATACTTGCAATGATTAATTGTATTTTGTGTTATATGATGAAACAAGTATTTCATGTATATATTTTTCAGGATGAGAACTTGAATAAAAATCTTGTGTTAAATGATGGTTGATAAACTTGAGGACTTGTGTGAATAATCAAATTCTGTATACTTGTTTCGGTAGAATTCTTACATGTATCGGTAGAAGTACATAATAGGGGAGAGGTTGGTTATTGACTTACATTGTATCGGTAGTAACATACGAAGTATCTGTAGTTTTGTTCATAGTAGTACCGGTAGTCTAAATACTTGTATCGGTAGAAGTTGTAAGGTAAAACTTCTTAGCTCTCTGGAGTTTTTAGAATCGGTTGAAGCATGACATGTTTCGGTAGAAATCATATTTGTATCGATAGTATTGTCTCAAGTACCAGTAGAAGTATCCAAAAATCATAGAAATGACCTTTTTGCCCTTATTGAGTTATGATTATATTTAAATGATTATGTATGACATGAAAATTAAAAGATGAACAGTGATAAATGAATAGAAAGACACCAAGACCCTAACTAGCGATGGTTTTCGGGTCTTGGGTGTTACAGACATGAAAAATGGATGTTATGATTTGTGAAATGAATATTGATTCCTTTTGCGATGTAATGATAAGTATGTTTGATTATAGTTTGGTTAGCTAATGGTGAGAACTGTGTGTTTGAGATACAGGACCATGTGATCCTTAATGGAAAATATTTGTACGTGATTCCTAAGTTTTTGCATGATTGAATTTGATTATTGATTGATTTAAAGGTTGTAAATGAATGTGTAAAATTAAATGCAATTAGTATTCTGAGCTACAAGTTATAATTGTATAAATTGTGATTGAATTGTATGTAAAAAAAAAACTCGAAAAGTTCTGTAAACCTTGAGAACTTGGACCGGAGATGGTTTTGGGTTTTTGGGTGTTACACCCTTGCCCCGTCTATCCTTCTAGCTATGCCTAATTTCTTTATGCAAAGCATGCGTATATGGAAATTACTATGTGAGGAAATAAAGAGTCTAGCTAGGCGGTTCATTTGGGGGTCAAGCTCAAGGAAACAAAAAGTGGCGTTGGTTGACTGGAATTCCATGTGTTAACCTCGCATGAATAGGGGACTAGGCATTCGTAAATTAGAGGACCATAACACTTCTTTTCTTCTAAAATTAGGATTTCACCTCATCACAAAAGAAAAAGCCTTATGGGTACAAGTCTTACGCTCTAAATATAAACTGAAAAAACAAATTCCTACTATTCTCACTCAAGGGAATTGTCCGCCCATTTGGCGAGGGACAGCAAAGGTTAGGCCCTTGCTTAAAGTTAACTTAGGTTGGGCTATCGGGACGAGAGAGGTGATCCAAAGCTGGGAGGATTCATGGCTCCCAAATACAAGACCTTTGAAAGCTTTAGCTAGATCCCTTGAAGGTATCCCGATGGTGTGCTACTTAAAAGATACGGTTTTTACTGATGGGAGCTGGAACCTCCAGGCCTTTCGGGATCATTTACTCGAGGATGTAGCCAGGAAAATAGTTAGCATATCTCCACCGCATCCTATGGTTATTCTTGATAAGGTTATATGGCTACACTCTCCTACTGGCAGATTCTCCGTAAAAAGTGCATACCAGAAAGTTAAGGAAGACACCTGGCATGAGAGAGCTGGTATTTGGAAGTTCCCATGGAGATATCAAGGCCCTCACAGGATCTGATTTTTTATCTGGCTGGCAGTTAAAAATAAACTACTCACCAACCTAGAGTGAGTACGGACGCATATTGGCCATGATGCACAATGTCCTGTCTGCCATCTGCATGTCGGAGACATTCTGCATGTATTGCGAGACTGTAGAGAAGCAAGATTGGTTGGAAGTATTTTATACCAAGGCAATACTGAGATTCCTTCTTCTTGGGTGATCTTGAGCACTGGTTAGCAGCCAACTTAACCAGCTCACAACGCATGGAAAGGAATGATACACCGTGGGCAACCCTCTTTGGGATCTTAGTATGGCGGTTACAGAAAAATCGAAACCTGTCGGTATTTCAAAGTTTGTCATGGAGCTTCTTGGATACTAATAAGGTTTCAGTGGCTTGGGCAGATCAGTTCCATGCAACACAAAGCAAAAATAGAGAGAGGAGAGGGGTTTTGACTACTGAAACTGCTCCAGGGAATGGTCAACGCAACAGCATTGATAACCTATAGGTTTAGGTAGTTTCTTTACTTCTTTTATCACCAAAAAAAAAAAATGTAATGAACATTATTATAAAATTATTTTCATCTTTTTATATAATCTTCAAATAAAACAATTGAAAAACATTATTTGAAAATCAAATACAAAACTAATAAATTCATATGAAAAACCCTTACCACTCTATTAATAATCTTTAATTGATATATTTTTAATATAAAATATTTTGATTCACCCACATAATGAGTTGGATAAAATCTAAGATAAAATCTAGTATATATAAAGAAATTCATCCTTATATTACCATAAAACTATTAATTTTATACGATTTACATAATTGTATATATTATTAATAAATTAACTCTCAGATTTAATAATATAATTATATTTATTATTCACATGAATTTTTTTGTTGTAAATTATTCACATGAAATTTAAAACAATTATGATGTTACCATTACATTAGTAAAAATATTATTCTTCTATATATATTTAAGGGTTAAATATAAAATTAGTAAACAAATTTGTTCACCTCTCCCATATTAGTACTTATGTTTTTTTGTCCCAGATTGGTACTCGAACTTTTTCGCCCACTAGTTTGATAACTGAGCCTAATGGCATTTAGATTTTGTTGATGTGGTAAAGTTGGCCACTCGCACGCTGCCATGTGCCGAGCTCCCAAGACCCCTTTGACCCGTGATTAAGTTTTTTTGATCATATTGTTTTAAATTTTATTACTTAATAATATTAACCCATAATATTATTCCTTCAAACTTTTTTCTTCACCATCGTCTTCAACATTTTCCTCTTCTATTTGTTCCTCTTTCGTTTTCTTTGCTATCTTTCATTTTTTTCCTCTTTTGTTCATCCATTTGTTTTTTCCTTTCACTTCTTTTTTCTTATCTCTTGCGTTTGCAACGCGATTAGGGTTTTGTGCTCTCTTTCATTTTTCATCTCCTTCACGTCTCCACCATGTGTTCTTCTACAAACAGAAAATCAAGTGCGCAGAAAAGGGTTTTGTACTGCTATTGCGGGTTAATGGCTCCCATTTGCAACGTGAATATTCCAAAGAACAAAGGGAGAAATTTCTTTGGGTGTACGAACTTCAAAGAGGTAAATTAAGGTTTGTGTTTTGGTCTAACATAGTTGGGTTTGTGAGCAACAAAGGGTTTTGTGTGTACTGACATTTTGTTACAATTTGGGTTTAATATATATTCTTAGATTTTTAATTTTTTTATTTTTTTTGTATGTGAAAAATCAAGACTAAGGGTTGTGATTTTTTTGGTGGGTTGAAGGTAACAGTGACGAGATGGATTCACCTACAAAAGAACAAGGATGCACAATCGATGAAATAATGCTTCAAAATAAGATGTTATTGATAGAGAACATGAGATTAAGACTTGAGAATGATAAGCTCAACATTGACGAAATGCGAAGAATGCGATTGAAGGTAACTCGTTTGGAAAAGAATATAACATTGTACAAGGCTAAAATGTCAAGGAACAACAAAGTAATAGTTGCTTATAAGTTGTTGTTAATTGTATCATGGATGGTGTTTTTGGATTATCTTGGTTGTGGATGGTGAAATGTTGTCCATGTATTTGTTGCATTAGTTGTTAAGAACAAATGAATGGAATGGAATGAAAAATCTTTTTTATGTTGTTGTAAAAGTATATGCAGATACCCAAATCGACATCAATAAAATAGAACCATCCAATACAATCATCATATAAAGGATCAACATAAACTATCCAACAAAATACAACCATCAAAATGATCCAACAAAATAAAATCACCAAATTACCGATTGTATGTTAACTAACTAAACCCAACTGAGAGGTATAAACAACAAAATAGAGACCATAAGTCATCCATGAAATCAGACTAATATCAACTATCTCCATGGCTTACGATTGTACTTGGGTGGATTTCTGGTTCCTACTTTCTTGTTGTTGCTTCACTTCCTTTTACTGGTGCACTTGGTTGGGGTAGTCACCATGGTTTCCCCTCTCATTCCAAGCTGTAATGCATAAAATACATAATTAAAAAACATGTCACCAAAATACAATAAGCATAACAGTTCAACAATTGGCAACTTACATTCAAAATTTACATCCCTATCCTTTCATCAGTGTATAACCCAATCCCTTGCTCAAGTTGTTTTCCCCTATTACAAAGTCTTGTAAGTATTTGCTGTGTTGAAAAGGTTGGCATGGTGGGAGGAGTTGGTTGTGTTGAAGGAGTTGATGGTGATAATGCAGATGCTTCGGATGCAATTGTTTAAGAATGAGCTAATGGAACAAGATCATAAGGAGCTTGTAAAGTAAGAGCTGCTCGAGCTGGTGGAGGTGTACTCTGCATAATTCACATGTTAGGAGTTCTTAAATTAGCTAACAATTGCATTAAAATTCTTTGTCATTTTGAGAACTTTTGGAGTTGTGTCTAACCATGAAACACTTGTGACACTTTATCTTCCTCACTCTTTTAGACAGTTTACTCCCACTCCTTTCTCCCTATTTTGTTACTCTATTCTTCTTCGGTCTCCCAAGCATCTTCCATGGAATGGGGGTCAATTGGTCTCATATCAGTTTTAAACAAAAAATTCTCACTTAGGATAGTAGGCAATACAAAGTCATACAATTTTTCAAACATATCTTTTTTAAACTCTTTATAAACAAAATTAGAAATATCAGTTTTTTTCCATAAAATGGTTGCAACAACATGTAGATATGGGATGCCAGTGAAATCCTATCTCTAACAACTACATGACCATTGAAATAAGTCAATAACTACAACATCACCAAATTTTGCCACTTCAAACCTTTCTGCTCCGTTTCATTTAACATGATTGTATGAACTCATTTGGATACTCTTCTGTAACTTCTCAAATATCTTAGGAAAGAATTGTTCATTACATTTGGCCAAATTGTTTACAATCCTCCCCATTACATACTGCCTAATTTCTTCTAACATGAAAATGATAGACATTGACCTAGCTCCTAAAATTGTTACATTAAAGGACTCGAAAAAATTGTTGTCAGTTGCATCACATGTAAACTTACCAGAAAAAAAAAACCCTTGACCATTGCTTAAGATCAATCCTAAGTAAACTTAATTTGACACTATGTTTCATACAGACAATCATATCGATATTATCTTCAAATTCAATAGTTATGTATGATTTGCATGCTTCCCAAAATGCTTGTTGTAGGTATCCTCCAGGATTTTCTTTCCTCTAGTTGGCATATAAATTTCTTTCACAGACTCTGTGCTCAACCCTTGGCAACAACTCAGATATCTCCTCCATCAATCCCTAAATTTAAACAAAAATAATAGTATTAGATGATTGGTTTAATAAATTAAGCATAGTAGGATAGAACTATTTAAGTAATGTCTCTAACATACCTTTTGTTTATCAATCATGAACATGAATACAAAATCATCACCAATTTGTAAATTTGAAATAAGATTCTTAAAAACTGAACACCATGTTTCTCTACTTTCATTTTGCTCAACTGCCCATGAAAAAGGGTAGATTTGGTCGTTGTCATCTCTATCAACAACAGATAGAAGTTCCCCCTTGAATCTTCCCTTCAGAAAACATCCACCCAGACAAATAAAAGATTTACAAATCTCTAGAAAACCTTTTCTCAATCCACTAAACCCTACATAAAATCTCAAAACTTGGGAACCTTAGTAGGGGTTGGTCTTGTAACACCCCTTGCCCAATCCGATCTACGAACTCGAGTAGGTGATCGTTACTACGATAATATTTCACTTGTCGTTACTTAAAACCTTTAAATTTATATTAAACGATATTTAAAACATATCAGTTAAAGGAATTTTGGGTTCTAGATACATCCACGATCATTTCGAGTTTAAAATTTTTTGATATGACATTTATCGGACTTCTACTGATACTTGATAAATTAGGTATCGGTAAAAGGTATGACAATAAACATGGAAAATTGACTGCAGTTTTCTATCGGTAGGAGTAGAGCTCCTACCGATACAAGTATAGGTTCTACAGAAACATCCCATACTTCTACCGGAACCAAAAACTCCAATGAGCAAGGTAACACTGCGCCAGTACTTCTATTGATACTTCTGAGCCAACTATTGCTACTTCTAAGTACTACCGATATTTTGAAAAAACTTCTACCGAAACAAAATAAGTCAGTAGCTAAAATCATTTTGTTTTGTACTTCTACCAGTAGATACCAAGGTTCTACCAGAACAAGTACCCAAATTTCTAAATAACATCCATTTAATATTTTTCCTTGTTTATGAACATTTTTAATATTTTCAAAACATCATTTTAAACCATTAAATTATCCATGTCTAGCTATTTGGATCATTCTAAGTCAAATAACAAAAATCTCCTATACATGTCATATTTAACCAAAAGAATTTAGGCACCATAACTACCGAAAGTAGATGTGTTAGGACGTGAATGCTCTAGTGATCCAAGTATTGAAGGAATCAAAAGTAAAAATCTACAAAAACAAATAAGACATGTAAGCACATTATCTAATTATATAATTCCCATGAACTTAATAAATATCCTCGAATTAACTAAAACCTCCGAAGATTTACCAATCATTCAATTAAAACTTTCCATACCATATTCTCCTATAATCATTAATGAAGGGTAGATTAATCAACATTATCAATACATTTGTGCACTTCTACTTATACATGTTTGATATTCAACATCTTGTATATGTTAAAACTTATTAACTTTTACTTATACATGTTTGATATTCAACATCTTGTATATGTTAAAACTTATCAACTTTCACACGTTTACGCTCTTCAGCTTGCACACGTTTACGCTCTTCAACTTGCACACATTTACGCTCGTCAGTTTATACACATTTACGCTGTCAACTTATATACAATTATGCTCGTCAACTTGCACATGTTTACGCTCATCAGCTTGCACACGTTTACGCAGTTTGATGTACTTATAATGTATAAAATCACCATTCGTACACAAACAACAAGCACAACAATCATAATACAAATCTAACTAAATTAAAAGTATATAGATGAACATAGGATAAGTTATAGTATAACTTACATGTCGAGAAATTTCTCCGATCGGCTTAGTTGATTGCTTTGCCCTTGCCTCGTCCGTCCTCCACACGACGTGAATCTTGATTTGGATGAGATACTCACATCGATTTGCTTCAAATTTCTCTAGCTTTCTCACTCTCCTATCGCAAGGAAGAAGATGAAAGAATGATTAAAGTTTTCTTCTCTTTCTTTACTCTTTTATTCTTTTAAATTCTTTTTTTTCTTTTCTTTTATATTATTAAATTATTAAACCATTTTGTCCACCACAATTTTCCTCAAGAATTACCAACTCTTCCCACTAACTTAAGAATGGGGTTTAATTTACATTTTGCCCCCTCATATTTCACCTTATACATAACTAAACTTTATTACTCTTAATCACCTATTTTTGTCATTTTTACTTCTAATTACCTTATCCTTAATTAACTCCCTCTCATTCCAATTAACAACAATAATTTCATATTCAAAAATAATTCACATTTATACTATATTTATCGGGACACTCACAACCCAAAGCTTACGATCCCGACTTCATAAATTTGGGATGTTACAACTCTCCCCCCTTAGGAAATTTTGTTCTCAAAATTTTTTATCAAAAAATAGGTATGGGTACTGTGTTCTCATTGAGTCTTCAGTTTCCCATGTTGCCTCTTCAACTCTATGGTGATTCCATAACACTTTAACTAAAGGTACTCTTTTGTTCCTAAGCTTTTTTACTTCATGAGCTAATATCTTCACTGGTTCCTCGAAGTATGATAGATCCTTTTGTAACTCAACTTCACAGGAAGTAATTACGTGTGAAGGATCTGACCTATAACGTCGTAGCATTGATACATGAAACACATTTTGAATCTTTTCTAGTTCTAAGGGAAAGGCTAATCTGTAAGCTATTGGGCCCACTCTCTCGGTAATATCGTACGATCCAATAAATCTTGGACTCAACTTCCCTTTCCTTTCAAACCATAATACTTTCCTCTATGGTGAAACTCGCAAGAACACTTGTAGCCTAGGGAAAACTCTATGCCTTTTCTTTTCAAGTCTGCATATGACTTTTAACGATCGAATACAGCTTTTAAAGAATCTCGTATTATGCGAACTTTATCTTCCGTTTCTCGAACTAAGTTTGTACCTACCAGCTTAGATTCACTTAGCTTTGTTCAAATATAATGTTGATCTACATTTTCTACCATATAAAGCTTTGAATAGAGCTATTTTAATACTTGATTAGTAGCTGTTATTGTATGCAAATTCCACCAAGGGAAAATACCTTTCCTAACTACCTTCAAACTCCAATATACAACACCGTAACATGTCTTCAAAAATTTGAATCATTCGTTCTGACTGTCCATTCGTTTGGCGGTGATACGCGGTACTAAAATTTCGCCTTGTGCCTAGTGCTTCATGAAGTTTACTCTAAAATATAGAAGTAAACTTGGGATCTTTATCTGAAATAATAGATAGAGGTACACCATGTAATTTGACTATTTCTGACACGTAAAATTTTGCCAACATTTCTAAAGAAAAATCAGTCCGATTAGGAATGAAATGAGCAGATTTCATCAACCGATCCATAATAACCCAAATTGAATCCTTCTTCCTCGGTGTTACCGGTAATCTTGAGACAAAATCCATTGTAACTCTTTCCCATTTCCATTTAGGAATCGTGATAGGCTGCAGCAACCATGACAGTACTTGATATTCCGCTTTCACTTATTGATAGATCAAACACTTTCCTACAAACTTAGAGATCTCACGTTTCATTCCTAGCCACCAATATACTTTTCTCAAATCATTGAACATTTTTGTACTAACCGGATGTATAAAGTATGGGCTACTATGAGCCTCGGATAAAATATCTGTTTTAAGTTCTAAGTTGTCTAGAACACATAATCTATCACGGAAATATATCATGCCATCATGTCTTACTAAAAATCTCATAGTTGGGTCATTCGGAATCTGTTCTCGTTTGGCTACTAACTTTGAATCTACTTCTTGTAGTTCTTTAATCTTCTGCAAAAACGTTGGTCTTGTCCTCAATTCTGTAATGAGGCCACCATCCTTCTCTAAGGTTAGGTAAGCATTTAAGGCTTTTAGCTCAACCATCGACTTCCGACTCAAAGCATTCGTGATAACATTCGCCTTTCTCGGATGGTAGTCAATGATCAGATCATAATCTTTTAATAATTCTAGCCACCTTCTTTGACAAAGATTGAGTTCCTTTTGAGTCATCAAATACTTCAGGTTCTTGTGATTCGAATAGATATGACATTTCTCACCATAAAGATAGTGCTGCCAAATTTTAAAGCATAAGCAACCGCAACCAGCTCTAAATCGTGTGTAGGATAATTTCTCTCATGTGTCTTTAATTGCCTTGAGGCATAGGCTATTACTTTGCTTTCCTGCATAAGTACACATCCCAGTTCGCTCAAAGAAGCATCGCTAAAGACTACAAACTCTTTTCTAGATTCAGGTTGAATTAAAATCGGAGCTTCAGTTAGCATCTTTTTCAGTTGTTCAAAGCTGTGTTGTCATTTATCAGTCCAAACAAATTGGACGCCCTTCAGAAGTAATTTCGTCATTGGTAACGCAACGATTGAAAAGTTCTTCACAAAGCATCTATAATACCCTACTAACCCCAAAAAGCTTTGTATTTCAATAATATTCCTATGAGGATTCCTATTTATAATTTCTGAAATTTTGCTCGAATCTACACATATACCTTCAGTGGAAATCACATGTCCTAAGAAAGCAACCTCAGGAAACCAAAACTTACACTTGCTAAATTTTGTATAAAGTTATTTATCTCACAAAATTTGTAGCACTACTCTCAAATGTTGATCATGATCGTTTTCGTTCCTTGAGTAGATCAATATGTCATTAATGAATACCACAACAAATTCATCTATGTAGGGTTGGAATACCCTATTCATAAGGTCTATGAATGCAGCAGGGCCATTTGTCAATCCAAACATCTAAACTAAGAACTCGTAATGACCATAACGAGTTCTAAAGGCTGTCGTTTGGATATCCATCTCCTTTACTCTCAATTGGTAGCACATTGGGCGTAAATCGACTTTCGAAAATATAATTTCTCCCTTCAACTGATCAAATAAATCTTCTATCCGAGTAGTGGGTACTTATTCTTAATCGTAACTTTATTCAATTACTGGTAATCAATGTACAACCTTAATATGCCATCCTTTTTTTTAACAAATACACAAGAGCTCCCCAAGGTGACACACTTGGTCTAATAAATCCACGATTTAATAATTCTTGTAATTATTTCTTCAACTCCTTCAATTTAGTCGGGGCCATTCGGTATGATGCCATAGATATTGGTGTAGTTCTTGGTGTTATTTTTATAGCAAACTCAATTTCACGTTTCGGTGGTAATCCAAACAACTCTTCAGGAAAAACGTCTTTAAATTCCCGTACTGTTGAAACTATATCTATCTTTGGTTCATTGGAATTAGTATCTAAAATATAGGCTACAAACGCCTCCGCACCTTTATAAATCAATTTTGTGCTTTCAAGGCAGATATCAAGTTGGTCATGCAATTAGATCTTTCTGTCTTAACCTTTATTGACTCTCCATCTGAACATTTCAAAATAATTCGCTTGCTCTTGCAATTAACCACAATGTCATGAACGGTTAACTAATCCATTCCTAATATGACATCAAAGTCATTTCTCACAGATTTGATTAACCACCACACTTTGACCTATTGGGTTTGACACCTTAACATAAAATTTAGTAGGCTCAATAAGCTTTTTCTTTTCAGATGCTAGTGTGGTGCATATATAAGAATGCGTAGACCTAGGGTCATTAATGCAATAATGGTAGTATCAAGAAGAGTAAAAATATCACGTGATTCATTTCGGTTCCCTTCTAAAGTACCATCTGGTCTTGACTTCTTACTCTTCCAAATGGTGGTAGTAAACCTCATTCCTAGTTCTGAACTGTATTCACTCTTACGAGGGCAATCTCTTATACAATGTTCAAACGATCCACAGCAAAAACAAGCCCTAGTTCTGACTCTACACTCACCCCCATGGGATTTCTCACACAATTTACAAACAGGGGCATCTATATTCCTCACACTACCAGACCTTGCTATAAAAGTAGATTGTGATCTTGAATGGATTTGATTGAACATAATTCTTCTCGAGTTTCCAACTGTAGGGATAAAATGACTACTGAATTCTCGTGAGTTCTTGTGTGATGGAGTAAGGAAATTTTTGTACTCAGTTCATTTGCTTGGGGTCCTTTTCTTTGCCTTAGCTTGCTTCTTTTCCTTCCATATAGCTTCCATCTTTTAAGCTCATTGAGCTGGTACCAAAAATTCTTTAATTTCTAACATCCCTACCATAGCTCGAATGTCCTCATTTAAACCTCTTTCAAACCTGACACACATCTCTACTTCAAAAGTCATTGCTCCCGAGCGTATTTGCTTAAGTTCACAAATTTGCGTTCATATTCTACCACAGACATATCCCCTTGTTTCAAATCAAAGAATTCTCGTTTCTTGTCTTCTAGATTCAAAGGGCTAACATATTTCTTTCTGAATTCTTTTTGGAAGAATTCCTATGTTACTATTGCACTTGGAATCATAGAGGTCAAAGTGATCTACCATTCATAAGCATCCTTTTTCAGAAGTGAAACGACACATTTCAAACTATCTTCAGCGGAGCGATTGAGTTCATTAAACACTCGATGAGTATTTACTAGCCAATGCTCAGCTTTGGTCGGATCATCATGGTAAAGCCTAAAAAATTCTTCAGCTCCATGCTTACGTATCTTATCAGTAGACAGGCAATGGACTGATGCTTGTTTTGGATTCTGAGGTCGCTTAGGCAATTGAGTAGGCGCGAGAGGAAGTAGAGGCCAAGGAGCCATCAGATTATTCTACATGAACTGAGCGAACCACTTATTCATCATCTAGAAAAACATATCACGGTTTTCACTCCCAACTGTTTGAGAACTAGGTGCATTTGGATCCACTCCTTCACAATTAGTCAAAGCATGGCTTTTCACCTCGTCGTTAACCGGAGGATCATTTATGTTTACCATTACTATTGTTTAAAAAGAAAACACTGTTAGACTGGATCATTGGCATCACATAACTTATAGGTCAATATGGCATGTAGCTTCTAGACTCATTGCACATTACGTTTAATCCCAGAATCGAATAAATCATAGCTCTGATACCACTAAATGTAACATCCCTTGATCGGTTCGATCGACGAACTCGAGTAGGTGATCGTTACTAAGATAATCGTTCACTTGTTATTACTTAATACCTTTAAATTTACATTAAACGATGTTTAAAATGTATCCGTTAAAGGAATTTCGGGTTCTAGATACATCCACAATCATTTCGAGTAAAATTTTGTCATATGACATTTATCGAACTTCTACCGATCTTGATAAATTGGGTATCGATAGAAGGTATGACAATAAACATGGAAAATTGACTCCAATTTTCTACCGGTAGAAGTGGAGCTTCTACCGATACAAGTATAAGTCTTAAGGAAACATCTCATACTTTTACCTGTACCAAAAACTCCAGTGAGCAAGGTAACACTGCCTTAGTACTTCTATCGATACTTTTGAGCCAACTATCGCTACTTCTAAGTACTACCGATATTTTGAAAAAACTTTTACCGAAATAAAATAAATCAATAGCTAAAATCATTTTGTTCTGTACTTCTACCGGAACAAGTACTCAGATTTCAAAATAACATCCATTTAATCTTTTTCCCTGTTTGTGAACATTTGTAATATTTTCAAAACATCATTTTACACCATTAAATTATCCATGTCTAGCTATTTGGATCATAATAAGTCAAATAACAAAAATCTCTTATACATGCCATATTTAACCAGAAGAATTTAGGCAGCATAACTACCGAAAGTAGATGCGTTGGGACGTGAATGCTCCGGTGATCCAAGTCTTAAAGGAACCAAAAGTCAAAATCTACAAAAACAAATAAGACATGTAAGCACATTATCTAATTATATAATTCTCACGAACTTAATACATATCCTCGAATTCACAAAACCTCTGAAGATTTATCGATCATTCCATTAAAACTTTCCATACCATATTCTCCTATAATCATTAATATAGGGAAGATTAATAAACATTATCGATACATTTGTGCACTTCTACTTATACATGTTTGATATTCAACATCTTGTATATGTTAAAACTTATCAACTTTCACACGTTTACGCTCATCAGCTTGCACACGTTTACGCTTGTCAGATTGCACACGTTTACGCTCATCAGCTTATATACGCTTACGCTCGTCAGCTTGCATACATTTACGCTCGTCAGCTTGCACATGTTTACGCTCGTCAGCTTAAATACGTTTATGCTCATCAGTTTGCACACATTTATGCTCGTCAGTTTATATACGTTTACACAGTTTGATGTACACATAATGTATAAAATCATCATTCGTACACAAACAATAAGCAAAACTATCACAATACAAATCTAACTAAATTAAAAGTATATAGATGAAGATAGGATAAGTTATAGTGTAACTTACATGTCGAGCAATTTCTCCAGCCAGCTTAGTTGATCGCTTTGCCATTGCCTCGTACATCCTCCACACGACGTGAATCTTGATTTGGACGAGTTACCCACACCGATTTGCTTCAAATTTTCTCTAGCTTTCTCACTCTCCTATCGCAAGGAAGAAGATGAAAGAATGATTAAAGTTTTCTTCTCTTTCTTTACCCTTTATTCTTTTAAATTCTTCTTTTTCTTTTCTTTTATATTATTAAATTATTAAACCATTTTTTTCCACCACAAATTTCCTCAAAAAAATTACCAACTCCTTCCACTAACTTAAGATTGGGGTTTAATTTACACTTTGCCCCCTCATATTTCACCTTATACATAACTAAACTTTATTACTTTTAATCACCTATTTTGTCATTTTTACTTCAAATTACCTTATCCTTAATTAACCCCCTCTCATTCCAATTAACAACAATAATTTCATATTAAAAAATAATTCTCATTTATACTATATTCATCGGGACACTCACAACCAAAAGCTTATGGTTCTGACTTCATAAAATCGGGATGTTACAGGTCTTTCTACCATCACCTCTATATTTCCATCCGGATCTACCTTTCTAAGTGCATTTGCATAGACCCATAGTGTATTAAACTTATATCTTAACCATCCATTGATCTCTTTCGATGCCTATCTTCTAGCCCTTTTACATGTACCCTTACTCAAATGAACTGTCAACTTAGCTAGTTTCTGCATCTCAGTTAACTTCAGCTTTGGTATCACTCTAATTTTACTTAAGAAATGTTCCTTGTAAGATGCCATTTTATTCTTAAAAGTTATGGAAACCTCATGGGTTTCTATAAAGGTTTTTATCTTGTAAAACTCATCACAATTATCTATAGCAACATATATTCTAAAAGGGGACCCGTCTTCCCTACACCTAGCCCTAATCCTCCCCTTTTCATTCCTAAGATAGATAATATCAAACTTTTGTTTTATTGCATATTTTGCTAAAACAGTTTTGAATTCCTCTGGTCCCCTAAACATCATACTAAGCTCTAAATGTGAGATTAGGTTATTTGGATCAAAACATACATGTTAGCTTCTCCTACATATTACCTCACCATCTAAATCACTTCCATAAGACCCCAAATCTAATGAATCAACATAATATATTCCCCTATCTGATGGCTCTGAAACCTCACCATTCTTTTCTCCCCTTTCACTACCGTCACCTACCTTTGAACCCTAATTGTTAACTCTATTTGTTGTTTCTCTTTGGTTTTTTTTCTTGACTTTATAATTTCTATACCAAGCCTTAATATTTCTCACCTCTTCATCCATAGATTTTATCCCTAAAACCGCTTCACTGCCCAATAAGTTGTCTATATCACTGGTCCCACTACTTTCAAAACTTTCCCCACTCTCAACACATGCATCACTACTCCTACCCAACTCTAGTCCCACATTAGATTCCCCACCTAACTCTCAGCACATACAGGCAACAACATAATATCATCAATAATATTAGGTGTGGTGTGTTTATCTCGTGTTCAACATATACATATATACACCCTATATTTCTAATATGGTTAACCATTGCTATGAATGATGAATTATCATAGCAAATACTTAGTCCCTTATTAAAATCTAACCTACCTTTTCGATATATAAAGTTCTTCACGGCTCTATACCCAGCTTCCACTCCCATCTCACACAAAGTGTAATAACACAAGAAATCTATATCAAAATCCCATTGCAGCAGTTTCCCTCCTACAAGGGCTGCATAAGGGTATGTGACAAAAGTCCCACCCAAATGCATACGGAAACATTGCACATACATAAACAGTAATATACATAACATACATAATATCCATACTAATATACATGCATAACAGACTAATCTTTCAGTTTCAATCGATTTAACCCTAAAAAAAAATTCTTCAGTAAGGAGTTCTATGCATACACACGAATGCCAATAAAAAAATAGAAATCAGTTATAATACGAATAAAATATCTATACAACAAGAAAAAATTGTTAAACATTCTTTAAACCAGAAAACTAATGGTCGCAATAAAAAAATTGTCACTTTCTGAACATGAGTCAAAATCCAAGCATTGGAAAAAATTCTATTTAAAAAAACACAATAAAAGCATACAAATGATGAAATGTGCTTTCTATGTGGGAAAAAAGTTATCCAATAAATAAAAAGTTATGATGAATAATTGATGATGAAAAAAAAACTCAAAAAGGCTGAGTAAAATACCAATAATCGATGATGAAAATAGGGCAATCTTGATTCGAATACCACAAAAGATTGGGTAATCGAAATGGCTAACTAATCGATGATGAAACAAGGTTTCTTTCAGTGAGATTGTGAAGAATTTTTCAGATTGTTGGTTAATCAAAAGGGTTTCTCAAATGGTTGAAGGATGGAATCGAAAGACTTTCACGCACAAATGTTGAAGGATGGAAATGAGACTGGTGAAAGGATTCAATGTTAATAAAATAAAATCAGAGATGGCTTTTGATGTTGAAGGATAATCCAAAAGGTTTCTTAAGCAATTGAAAAAAAATTTGTTCCAATCAATCCAGTAACCGATGGAAAACATTTATTTGTTTTTTATTTTTTATTTTAATGTTTTAATTCATTTTTTTCTAAGAAGTCGAATAAACATCGGTCAAATGGCTATTAGAAGCGCGACACATGGCAGCATGTGAGTGGCCAACGTTACCACGTCAGCAAAATCTTAACGCTATTAAAATCAGGTACTAAACTAGTGGACGGAAAAAAATTCAAGAACCAATATGAAACAAAAAAAAAATCATAAATATCAATCTAAGAAAAATGAATAAATTCGAGTACTAAATTTATATTTAACCCTATATTTAACACTAAATTACTTTACACCCAATATGGAAAGTACATGTTTTAAATGATTGAGCCAAAGGCACTAATTAAATGGAAAGATATGGAGAACAAAGTTTTTCAAGTTTGAGTGGAGTTATTCCAGGTGATAATTACAAGGAAAACATTATTTGCTTTTTCCGCGCATTTTGTTTCATCAACCTGGCTCTCCAATAAATGCTTCACAACTTTTCCCTATAAAAAACCCCTCACCCACTCTCTCTAAGCCTCTACTTTCTTTGTTCTTTGAAGGATACTTTCGATCCCAGTATTTGCAGGCGTACATGGTAATGCTTCCATTTGTACTTTCGTATTTATTCTCTTCTTTTTGCATTTCATTATGTAGCCTATTTCAGGTGATAATTACAAGGAAAACATTATTTGCTTTTTCCGCGCATTTTGTTTCATTAACCTGTCTCTCCGATAAATGCTTCACAACTTTTCCCTATAAAAAACCCCTCACCCACTCTGTCTAAGCCTCTACTTTCTTTGTTCTTTGAAGGATACTTTCGATCCCAGTATTTGCAGGCATACATGGTAATGCTTCCATTTGTACTTTCGTATTTATTCTTTTCTTTTTGCATTTCATTATTCTGATAGAGTAGCACTTTTCTTCATTGAATTTCGTGATTCCAATATGATCAGTAGAGATGCACATCCAATTTCATTATTTCTTTGCAGTCTATTGGGTTGATTTTTAAAAACTTTCAAATGTACTGGTAATTTGATGTAGCAAACAAGCGTGTTATTCGTTTTCTGGGCACTGTTCATAAATTGAATTGATAATTCTAACGGATAAATATATATTTAGTGAGCACAAATATCGTTATATCTTAGAAAATGTGTACACCCAAAATCTCCGCTATAGTACAATGTATTAATATAATATCATAATTAAGAGTGATGATTCGGTTTTATGTTGATACGAGGTAACGAGTTTTATTTTATTATTTCAACTCAATTAAAGAAAATTGAATGTCGATTGAGATTGAGTTTAATTGGTACGGGTATTGTTACCAATGCAAGATGACGTGGATTAGAGTGCGCTGAAGCGTATTATCTTCCTATTTATGAGGTGGAGAGGGATTATGAATAGTTTTACGTATTGTGTTAAAAAAAACATATATATGATAAGAACTCATAAACATAATTAGTGTGGCTTTCCTTTAAAAAATAATAAGGGAAGAGAGAGTAATGATACTTTTGACTTGGTGAGGAGGGAAAGAAGAGCGATTTGTGAATGGGTTAAAAGAATTATAGAATTTTGTTGAATTGTATTTCCTTTTATGTCAATATTGAATTTTATATATTCTTCTATAATACCATATTATTTTTGTCTCGAAATAAGCACAATAAATTATAAAATTCGAAAAAAAAAAGTGATAATAACCAAAATAAAAAAAGCTATTCGACGTTTTAACATAACATAAGACCTTAAAATATTTTACCACATCACAAACACCGTTGATCCAAAATCACTTTAAAACAATTATATCATTCCAACCAAAAGAAACCTACCACTACCAAGCACTAAGGGTAAATGGATTTTTTTTAAATCTGGTGACAGAAATTTTACGAGACATTAGACTCAAAATATTTTATTTTTACTTTTAAAAAAAAAAATTTATTTTTTTAAATTGAGAAACATGTTTGATAAATAAAAATAAAATTTTGTTGTCCATAATAAAAACATGTTTGAGAATTATTTTTCTATAATAGAAACACAAAAGAATTATATTTATATGGATTCGAAATAAGATATCAGGTTTAATCGTTGAAAAATTATTGAAGTATAGTAATCTTCGTCTTTGATCGTTAAGGAAATTGTTTGCGGATATTGAAGGTGGCTGTAGGAATATAGTTGAATCATAGTTTGAAATCTTAATTCATCATAAAAAAGGGATGACGAAAGCTTTAGTGAAAGTTGGTACGTCAAAGAATATCTTTTTTAAAGCATCGTGGTAATTTTTTATTGTTGTTGTGTTTGAGTGTTACGTTGCTTTTGCTAGATCGGTATGCTATTTTTGCAGGCATAGTGGTAATATGATGTTGTATTCGGGTGTTATGTTGCTTTTTGTTGGATTGGTCTGCTGTTTTTGCAGCTTTGTTGATCTTATATGGGTTGTATTTAATAATCCAATTTTTGTAATACAATGACTGAGAAAAAAAATATATAATGAAAATAAATTTATTATTATTTTTTAATTTGCTCATAGTTTTATTTTTATTTTTAAAATTTTCGATTAAATACATTGTTTTCAATTTTTTTTTTTACTTTTCAACCAAATGATAATGAAAACGAAAATGAAAATCACATCAGTTTCTTGTGTTTTTTTCCCTTTCCCAACTTCGATTGCATAGACAGTTCTTTAAACAACTAAAATAGTTAATTTGAATTATTCAAAAGCATATTTACAATTTGTTGGTGTCATATTGAACCCAACGTCCTCACCCAACTTGCTAGCAATTTTGCTTGTTTTAATTCATATAAATTTATTTTTATATATTTTATTGTTCAAACAGGATCATCTAAATGCCATGAATGCTGACCACGCAAGAGAGGAAATAAGCATCAGGGCAAGGCTGCAATCTTTGGAAACTTCACTCAAAGAGCTGAAGAGAGTGATTTCGGATTTAAAAGCAAAAGCAAATTTCGTTAATGACTTGGTCAACCTGGTCATTAAAGCAACAATTGATAATGATCTCAATATTGACCATGCAACCATGGTCTTGTTAGACGAAGCTACAAAGGCCTTCACCGACGCACTGAACGAGTCTCAATCTGGCGGGAGCCGCTGCACTGCTGCCGGAAATGGAGGGGACCAGGGCAGTTCTAGCGATAACAATTAATGTGACTGTAGCTGCTGTTTATCTGTATTGGTATTATCTTTTTTATATTGTAATGTGTTTGTATGGTGTTTCTTGCTTTGTTTTAATTATTTCCCAGTATTATGTTTATGTTTTATAATATCCGAAGTGGCATCGTTAACTTCATTTTCTCCTTATAAAATAAAACAATAAGAGTTTGACAGCTGCCCAAAATATTTAGGATTCTCAAGGCATCCTAACCTTACATGTTTGTCGTATGGTTGAAACGTATAAGACCTTCACTGATCAAAACAACACTATCAAACTTACTTCTACGCTACAAAACTATCATTTGGATCTTATTTAATAGAAATAATTTTGGACTTTGAGTAGTCAATTCATTTGCAATCACCTGCCTCTACTAAGAGTTCAAATTATGGACTAAATTATTTAAAATCCAAGTTAAAATTCAATTTATTCATTCAAAATTTTATAATAAAAAAAATTTGAAAAGAGTTAAAGTTTCAAAACGATGGATTTTTTATTTCAATATGGAGCAATAATGAATTAGAAGGGACAAATTTTGTTAATGGGCTTAAAATCCCAATACATGATGACAGGCTCATGTGGAAGATGTTAATAAGCTTAGGCGTTACACTTCAAGGACTCCAATCAAGCTCACATGCCTAGCCATGTTATAATCAGTCATTTTGCAGTGCATTTTTGGAAGAGATCTAGGCTTTCTAGATCAATATGTCTTCATACTGATTGAATATTTGTTTCTTAGCTTCGCAAGGCACTTTGAATTACTCGATTTTGAGTTCAGGAACTAAAGTTATGACTGTTTTAATGAATATTGCACAAGCAGATTTTTTGGACTAGATTATTACGAAAATTATGAGTTCCGGGCTTTTTATTTAAATTTAAATCATATTGGATTCAAATTTCAAGCTTAATTTTTATTATATATGAGTCTAATATTGTATTTCTTAAGTTTTATTATTTTATTATTTATTTATTTCAAATTTTGGATAATTTATAAGTATTTTAAGTTATTTAGGAGTTTTTTGTCAACAAAAAAATTTAAGGTCCATTTATTTGACTGAAAATGGTTTTCGAAAAATGATTTTTGAAAAATGACTTATTTTTCTAGAAAAGCTAATATTTCATGGTGTTTGGATGAATTTTTGTAACATATTTCTTGTTGTTTGGCAGATTTCCTAAAAATCTTTCATAAAAACTATTTTTAATAAAACAAACATACATTTGAAAATTTATTATATTTTTATTATTTATTTTATTTTACTTTATATCTATTAAATTTATATTTTACATTGTTCTTACATATATTGCAATGATTTATTTATAAATAAATACATCATAGTAAATATATAATAGTACTTAATTATTAAGCTAGAATATTAACAGTCATAAACTGAAAACAGCCAAAGCGAATAGATGATTCCTAATTGTATTATAAAAAAAATTAGCTTCTAAATCACAATTAGCACTACAAATTAATAATATTATGAAAGTGCATAATTAGTAGTACACCACATGATAACTACAATATTGTCCAAGTGCATTACTAGTATTACACCACATTAAAGCATCAATATCTTCAACATTGAGAAAAATTTTGAAGTCAAAATTTTCTATGCTTCATACTTTTAACCAAGAAAGCTTTAACCTCGGATTCACGACTCACAAGATAATCAAACACACTGCAAAGGAAGTCATCATCAAATCCTTCAACCTCCATTGAAATCACTTTCTCGTAAATATGTGATGTCTTATTTGCAGTAAATTGTTCCAATGCATTAGCAATCTTATCAAGTTATTCACTCACAAATTTAATTTATTCATCAACAAGACTTTCTTGAGTATTTTTCTTTTACGTTTAGATGTGCCAAATTAAGATACTTTTGTTCTTACCTCCTCAACCTCCTCATTGTCGCAGTCTACAAGCATTGAATATTGGTAATCATCATTCAAGTCTATGTCAGCAAATGTTCTAGCAAAACTCCATGTTGTCATATCTTTGCCAACAACCAAAGCTATTTCATCATAATGATCAATGCTTTTATTTAAAAATGGTTTATACTTATTGTATGTCTGTTGGATATTATACACAATTAAAATAACAAGTAAAAAATAATTGAAATATACTTCACACACACATATATATATATATTATCATCATTGTTGCATCATATATTGTTCTATCACATGTGATTATTTTCATGTTATCATCCCATCCAAAACCACTTACGGCCCGAATTGTGCATATAATTTGTCATTGGTTCTTTACAATCCTTGAATGATTTTCCACATGCTTAGCATCACATTGAACTTGAAATCTTTCATAAATAGTTACAGAAACTTGATTGATAGAAATTACTTTAAAAGTGTTAGAAGACTTATTTGCTTTCTAGATCTCCTCTTCTAGAATTTCGAAAAAAAAATGTTCCATCAGTTTTGTCCACCTAAATTGCTTTAATGTTCATTCTTTGTTGTCCTTACCCATTCTACATTGATAATATACACTGTCAATAATTTCAATATCCAACAAGCTTAAAACATAATAATTTCAATATCCAACAACCAAATTTCAATATCAATATCCAAAAAATAACAATTTTAATACTAAAACATACATAACATAGAAACATTAACCCTGAGCCCTAAACCAAACTAATGTTTCTAGCCATATAATCAGTTCACATAGTTTGTGCAATATCTTCTTTCTTGGCAGACCATTCTCTTGCTTTTTCTCTTTCTTCTTGTTCCATAAGTGTTGGTGTTATCAAATCAGACTCAGGCTCCTCATATAATTTTTTATTAAGTTAAATCATTAGGATCAACTCCCATTATATGATTATGAATGATGTTGATAATGCTTAAATGTGACATACATTTGGATATTAAATATATATATTTTTAGAGTATGATCATATTAAATTGGGTTATTTATTGTCTTTTTATTTTGTAGGGACTCAAGTGGTGATAGAAGATAAATTGGAGACAAAAAGCATGGTTTTAGAGGAGATTTTGAAGTTGTGTGAAGATGAAATGCTAAAACAGAGAGTTTATAGGATAAAAAGACTTGGTTTTCTTTTATTTTATTTTTTAAAATATATTTTATATTAGGATTTAATATTTAAGATATTATTTATTATTTAAATTTGTATTTAATTTATGTTTATTTTTTTTGTATTTATCTTTTAGAGTTCAAATTGGATCCAATTAGAGAAATTAAATGTTAGATATAATTCTAATTATCTTTTAGAATTTAGATTGGATTCAACTAGGAATATTATGTACTATAAATAGGGGGTGGAGTGATTGAATTGTTCATTCCCATTCATTGAAAAAATCCTCCATCTCCCAAAATCCAAGTTCAATAAAAAACTCTATTCTTTTTATTTTGTGTTCTTCCCCAAAAATCATGAGTAACTAAAAAATCCTTCTAGCCAAAGGTTATCAAATATTCCTCCAAGGTTCATGAGGCTTAGAATTCGTGCTTAATTCTTTCCAACCTGAGTATTCATCAATTCTCTGTAATACGGCATTGACGCTTCCGTCCAAAGTCCCCACAAAAGTAATTTTTTCATCTTGTGCAAAGATGGCCGCTTTGTGTGTTTTGAGAAGGTTGCACAGTCAGTTCGTTAACTTACTGCGTCAGAGGTTGTCGAGCCAAAAGAGACAAAACGGTGTGGCATTCGTCGTTGGGAAAAGGTGATCTAGTGTAAGATAGCCCCATTGGAGCGACGGTTGGCTAGAGTCAGGTTCTACTAAAAACTATATCCGGAGCTGGTGGTCGTAGGCATCCTCTTCCACTATAACTGGCTTATTCGGGCATGAGAAGAACCATCCAAAGTCTATGATTAAATCGAGGAAGAATCAAGATAACCGGAGGTTGGATCTCTAAATATCGATAAAACCCTTCTTCTTTCAACTTGTTTATTTTATGCTATTTATTTTTATTTCGACTTCCCTATTTTCTATTTCTTTTAATTCTATTTTCTTTTATTTTTAATTCTGTTTCTTTTATTTTTCCTTAGATCGCGAAGCTTTTCTTGGGCACGATTTGGCCCACGATCTTGACAAGCAATACTTTTATGACTCTCCAGTCCCTGAGGATTAGACCCTACTTCCCTTTTACTATTATTTATTTTAATTTTTGAAATAGGTTATATTTGGTGTTCCCTACGACATATCAAATTTTGGCGCCGTTGCCGGGGACTGGTAACGTACTAATCTTGTTTTCTTTTTTCTGCTTATGACTAGATCTACTCTAGGTAATCTTGCATACTCGTACGATCCCGAGATTGAAAGACTGCAAAAGCCAATCGCAAGGAAGCAAAGTTACGAAAAAGGCAGTCAAAAGTTGTAGGAGTTAAGCATAGCTCACCTTTAGAAGTAGAAGAAGGCAATGAAGGTTAATCTAGGGTAAACGAAAACCCTAATCCAACACTGGAAAACCAAGGAGTTGATCCGTCGACGGAAGTGTCGATTGCTAGGGTTGACGAAAATCAAGATCCACCACCACCTATGGATCAAACAATTCGGCAATTAGCCAAGGCTCTTGATGATCAATCACCGTTGTGCATTGCATATCCTATTGTGGATACTAACTTTGAGCTTAAATCAGGTTTAATCCAATTACTACCGATTTTTCGTGGGTTGCAGAATGAGAATCCACATAAACATCTGAAGGAATTTCATATGGTTTGTTTGAGTATGAAACCTCAGGGGGTAACTGAGGATCAAATTAAATTACGCGCTTTTCCTTTTTCTTTAGCTGACTCCGCTAGGAAATGGTTATTTTATCTACCTCCTGGATCTATTACAACTTGGGCTGATCTTTCTCGTTTGTTTTTTAATAGGTTTTTCCCAGCTTCTCGTCCCGCTGAATTAAGAAAAGAAATTGTGGAGATTAGGCAAAAAGATATGGAGTCTCTTTACGACTATTGGGAAAGATTCAAGAAGTTATATGCAAGTTGTCCACAACATGGTATAACTGAATAGTCTCTTCTCCAATATTTCTATGAAGGCTTGAAACCTATGGAGATGAATATGATAGATGCCGCTAGTGGAGGAGCATTGGTTAATATGACTCCTCAACGAGCAAGAGACTTGATTTCCACAATGGCCGCAAATACTCAACAATTCTGAGCCAACCCTAAACCTACTCGAAAGGTTCATCAGCTAAGTAATTCCTCTTAAAAGATAAAGTTGAAAAACTTACTAATGTAGTGAGTTCTCTTATTGAAAGAAAATAAGGGTCGGCCCGTCAATGTGGAATTTGTGGTGAATTTGAGCATACAACTGATGCATGCCCTAGTTTGTATGATGATTCTGTGGCCCAATTAGACGCTGTGGGAAACTTCCCTGGACCACCTCAAAGGCGATATGATCCTTATGCAAATACATACAATCTTGGGTGGAAGGATCATCCTAACTTGCGATATGGAACAAATTCACGTTATAACCATCTATTCCAAAATCGAGCTCCACAACAAGCACAAAATTCAGGTACTTCTCTAGAAACTATGGTAAATAAATTAGCAGCTAATGTTCTTGAATTTCAGCTGCAATCTATAGATTTTCAAAAGCAAATTGTGGATTTTCAAAAGAAAACTGAGGCATCTATTAAGGAGTTAACCACGCAAATGGAGAAAATAAATGCACAGGGTAGGTTACCATCACAAATAGAACCTAACCCAAGACAAAACGTGAATGCAATGACTCTATGAAGTGGGAAAGTACTAGAACCAATTCATGGTAAAAATCATGCCCAAGAATCTGCCCATGAAAATAAAAAAGATGACGAACAGGTCTGGTCGAAACCTCCATTACCCAGAATTCAACCTCCGTTTCCTGGTGGACTAAGGCAAACCCAGAAAGGTAATGAGGAAAAAGAGATTCTTCAAACATTTAGAAAAGTCGAGGTAAATAAACCATTGTTAGATGCTATTAAACAAATTCCATGGTATGCTAAATTTCTGAAAGAACTTTTCACCAACAAAAGAAAATTGACTGGAAACGAAAAGGTAAACGTTGGTGAGAATATGTCTGCGGTTTTGCAATGAAGGATGCCAATAAAATGTAAGGATAGAGGTATGTTTGCAATACCATGCCAAATATGTCACTTTGGAATTAAGAAAGCTATGTGTGACTTAGGAGCTTCTATAAATGTAATGCATTTTTTCTATTTATGAATCACTTAACATGGGTTCTTTGAAGGAAACATGTGTTATAATTTAGTTGGCGGACAGGTCTATGTACATCCCGAAGGAGTCTTTGAGGATGTGTTAGTGAAAGTTAATGAACTAATTTTTCCTGCAGATTTTTATGTGGTAAAGATGGAAGAGGATAAAACTCCTGGGTCTTTCGATATCTTGTTAAGATGACCTTTCCTTAGTACTGCAAATACTAAGATCGATGTGCAAAGTGGAACCCTCACAGTGGAGTTTGATGGGGAGATCATAAAGTTCAATGTTTATAACGCAATTATTCACCCTAGTGAAATCTTGAATGTAAATCGTGTCGATATAGCGGAATCCTTAGTAGATGAGACTTTCAAATCAATTCAAGAGATTGAGCTCGAGACATTATTTGATGATGATCTTAATGTTGATTTTGATTCTACTTTAAATTGTGAATTTGTTAATGAATTATTACCTCCTATGAATACCAAAATTTTACCTTCTATTGTGCAGGCACCAGAGTTGGAGTTGAAACCACTTCCTGGGCATCTTAAGTACTCATTTTTAGGGGATGGTGAGACTCTACTTATCATAATTTCGAATAAACTCTCTGAGTGTCAGGAAGCAAATTTAATTCAGGTACTAAAGACCCATAAGGAAGCCATCAGTTGGACCATTGTCAGTTTAAAAAGGTTAAGTCCTTTGACGTGCACTCATAAGATCTTTTTGGAGGAAACCATAAAACTGAGGCGGGAAGTGCAAAGATGATAAAACCCAAATATGATGGATGTAGTAAAGAAGGAGATTATAAAGCTATTGGATGCTGACATAATTTACCCCATTTTCGACAGCAGTTAGGTAAGTTCTGTACAAATCGTGCCATGAAAACTGGCGTGACAGTAAAGAAAAATGCCGAGGGCGATTTAGTACCTATTCGAGTGTAGAATGGGTGGCGTGTCTGCATTGATTACAGGAAGTTGAACTCTTATACTAGAAAAGATCATTTTCCTCTTCCTTTTATAGATCAAATGCTTGAACGTTTAGCTGAAAAAACTCATTATTGTTGTCTTGATGGATATTCAGGTTTTTTCTAGATTCCAGTTGCACCCGAGGACCAAGAAAAGACCACTTTTACATGCCTATTTGTCACATTTGCATATAGGAGGATGTCATTCGGACTTTGTAATGCACCGACTACTTTTTCAAGATGCATGATGAGTATATTCTCAGAATACATAGAAAATATCATTGAAGTTTTTATGGATGATTTTACTGTGCATGAAGAATCTTTTGATGAATGCCTTAGGAATCTCACGAAAATTTTAATTAGATGCATAGAATTTAATCTTGTCTTGATTTATGAAAAGTGTCATTTTATGGTAGATAAAGGTTTAATTCTAGGTCATATAGTTTCATCTAAAGGGATTGAGGTTGATAAAGCTAAGACTGATATTATAAATCCTTTACCATACCCCTCAACTATGAGGGAAATTCATTCTTTCCTTTGTCATGTAGGATTTTACAAGCGTTTTATAAAAAAACTTCTCGAAAGTAACTGAACCATTGTACTAGTTGTTGCAAAAAGACAAAAAATTTGAGTTCGGCCCAAAATGCAAAGAGGCTTTTGATACGTTGAAACAAAAGTTGGTTTCTACTCCTACAGTCCAAGCCCCAAACTGGAAATACCCCTTTGAGATCATGTGTGATGTCAGTGACCGAAGTGTAGGGGCTGTGTTGGGGCAAAAGATAGACTGAGAGCCTCATGTCATTTGTTATGCTTCAAAAACCCTAGATGCAGCACAAAACAATTACGCTACCACAGAAAAAGAACTTCTAGCCATTGTATTTGCTTTAGATAAATTTCAATCTTATTTATTGGGATCTAAAGTAATTATTTTTTCTGACCATGCAACTCTTAGATATTTGATTGCCAAGAAGGAAGCAAACCCGAGGCTTATGAGGTGGATTTTATTGCTACAAGAATTCGATATCGAGATTCGAGATAAAAAAGGATGCGAAAACTTGGTGGCTGATCGCTTGAGTAGGGTAAAAATACCTTATGACGATATTTCTATAAGAGATGAATTCCTTGATGAGGGCCTATTTTCGGCCCAAGAGTATTTTCCATGGTATGCGGATATGGTAAACTTTCTTACTACAAGTTCTTTACCTATTGAGTTATCTCATTCTAGGAAAGAAAAACTTAAAAGAAAAGCTCGATATTATATTTGGGATGATCCATACTTATGGAAACATTGCTCAGATCAGGTAATACGACGATGTGTTTCGAAAATCGAGGTAACATCTATACTTACTTTTTGTCATTCGCATGCATGTGAAGGTCACTTTGAACCTAAACGAACTGCTCATAAGGTATTAGAATGTGGGTTATATTGGCCTAAAATATTTCGTGATGCATATGAATTCTGTAAATCTTGTGATAGATGTCAACATGTAGGAAACATTACTAGGCGAAATCAAATTCCCCAATCCCCAATCCATGTATGTGAAATTTTTGATGTGTGAGGTATTGATTTTATGGGCCCATTTATCTCTTCATTCGGAAATCTATATATACTTCTAGCAGTAGAATATGTTTCTAAATGGATAGAGGCAATTCCTACTCGAAATGATAATGCTAAAACCATGGTAGAATTTCTAAAACGTTGTATTTTTTCCAGGTTTGGCACACCTCGAGCCTTGATCAGTGACCGTGGAACTCATTTTTGCAATAAAGTAATGGAAGCACTCATGAAGAAATATGGGGTTCATCATTGTATAGCTACATCTTATCACCCCCAAACAAACAGCCAAGTAGAGGTTTCAAACCGAGAAATTAAGACTATTTTGGAGAAAACAGTTCAACCTAATCGGAAGGATTGGAGTCTTCGATTGAATGATGCTCTCTGGGCTTATCGAACAGCATATAAAACCCCAATAAGTATGTCTCCATTTCGACTTGTTTTTGGCAAAGCTTGTCACCTTCCGGTTGAACTAGAACATAAAGCTTATTGGGTTGTAAGGCAGTGTAATATGGAATTAGAGCCTGCAGGAAAAGCTATGAAATTAGACATCCAAGAGTTGGAAGAGATTCGAAATGACGCCTATGAGAATGCTCGTATATACAATAAAACAAAACTGTTTCATGATAGAATGATATCTCGAAAGCAATTCTCAATAGGGCAAAAAGTGTTACTTTACAACTCAATTCTAAAATTATTTTCCAGTAAGCTTTGGTCTCGATGGTTAGGACTTTTTATTGTTACTAAATTATTTACCCATGGTGCAATAGAAATAGAAAGTGAAGAGATAGGGAAGCGTTTCACAGTTAATGGTCAAAGGTTGAAACCATTCTATGAAAATTTTCAAGCTCAAACGGTTGAGAAAATTCATCTTCAACAGCCTCAGTACTGATTCGGTTTGTTGAGTTAACGACGTTAAACAAGCGCTTGTTGGGAGGCAACCTAATTATTTTTATTTTTATTTTTATTTTTATTTTTATTTTTATTTTTATTATTTTTCTATCTTATTTTATTTATTTATTTATTTATTTTTGTCCAGGAAACTCGAGGAATTTATTTCAAAAAAAATTAATGATGGAAACTGCAGCACTACGAGAACAACGATAACATGGGGAGTATTCTAAACCCTTTTCTTTTCGTATTTATCTTCATATTGAGGGCAATGCATTTTAAGTAGGGGGAGACGTTCCTTATTGTTTTTACTATTTTTATCTGCTGCTTGTGCTGCTATGGGTTTATTATTGCTGCTACCTTGCTATTTTTTTTTGCATGTTTTATTTTTTTTTAAGTATATTTTGTCCCATTTCATGCCCATGATTTTACCCACGAAATGCCCACTGTTTTGCCCATCAGTATGATTCTTGTTTGCTGAGTTAATTTTGATTTTGCTATGATTAAATTTGTCTCCATTGTTTTATTTCTATTAGTCTCACAAGATTATGATTAATGAAGAAAACTCTATCTTGCTTATGGTAAAATTGATTGAGTCTAAGTATAAGAGAACTGTTCATTCTAATGCATGCTAAAATTGTTTTTATTGATTGTTAGTTAATTGCCAAATTTATTTTTTATACTTGTTTGATTTTCCTAGTCCTCTTAAATTAAAGTTATCTATCCGAAAAAAAAATAAAAAAATAAAATTCTTTGATGATTCCGCGGTTATGAGCATAGTTTAAAACGTGACTAACTGAGTAACCGGGGTTGGGTGCTTGGGTTGTCATCCTACTTTGCGTAAAAAGGTTGTGTGATGTGTTAAGCAAAACTCCGCTAACCCGAATAAAAATAATAATAAATAAATTCGAAATGTGTTAGACTGAGTAACCGGATTGGAGTGCTTGGTTGTCATTTCACTTCGCGTCAAAAGGGCTAACGCATTCTACAAAAAAAAAAGAGAAGAAAAAAATTGAGAGCATGTTGGGCTGAGTAACCGGGATGGAGTGCTTGGGTGTCATTTCATTTCGCGTCAAAAGGTCCAATGTATTCTTAAAGAAAAAAAAAAGGAAAAATTTGACAAAATAAAAGGAAGAGAGCTAAATTTGGAAACAATGGTGAACAAATAGGTGTCTTGGTAAGTTTAGTAAATTATCTAACTCTTATGAAATAATTCAAGATGATTTAATTGTTGTGTGTTTTAATTGGGTTACTTTTTCGATTTTACCTACAGCAAACTAAAGGTTCTGTTTATTTTTCGTAAGCATTAAGTTTAATTGGTTGTAGAACTTTGGAGTATTATTTTCCATGGTGGAATTTTAATTACTTAGTGGATTATGAGTCATACTTAAAGACAAGCATGGGCTAAGTAGGGGGGAATATGATAATGCTTAAATAAGGGGCTATGTAGGGGGGAATATGATAATGCTTAAATAAGACATACTTTTGAATATTAAATATATATATATATATATATATATATATATATATATATATTTTTAGAGTATGATCCTATTAAATTGGTCTATTTGTTGTCTTTTTATTTTGTAGAGACTCAAGTGGTGATAGAAGATAAATTGGAGACAAAAAGCATGGTTTTAGAGGAGAATTTGAAGTTGTGTGAAGATGAAATGCTAAAAGAGAGAGTTTATAGAATAAAAAGACTTGGTTTTCTTTTATTTTATTTTTTAAAATATATTTTATATTAAGATTTAATATTTAAGATATTATTTATTATTTAAATTTGTATTTAATTTATGTTTTTTTTTTTTTTGTATTTATCTTTTAGAGTTCAAATTGGATCCAATTAAAGAAATTAAATGTTAAATATAATTCTAATTATCTTTTAGAATTTAGATTGGATTCAACTAGATATATTATGTACTATAAATAGAGGGTGGAGTGATTGAATTGTTCATTTCCATTCATTGAAAAAATCCTCCATCTCCCAAAATTCTAGTTCAATAAATCATGAGTTACTAAAAAACCCTTCTAGCTAAAGGTTATCAAATATCCCTCCAAGGTTCATGAGGCTTAGAATCCGTGCTTAATTCTTTTCAACCCGAGTATTCATCAATTCTCTGTAATACGGGATTTACGCTTCCGTCCAAAGTCCCTACAAAAGTAATCTTTTCATCTTGTGCAAAGACACCCACTTTATGTGTTTTGAGAATGTTGTACAGTCAGTTCGTTAACTTACTGCGTCAGAGGTTGCCGAGCCAAAAGAGACAAAACGGCGTGGCATTCGTCGTTGGGAAAAGGTGATCTAGTGTAAGACAGTCTCATTGGAGCGACTGTTGGCTAGATTCAGGTTCCACTAAAAACTATATCCGGAGCTGATGGTCGTAGGCGTCTTCTTCCACTATAACTGGCTTATTCAGGCATGAGAATAACCATTCAAAGTCTATGATTGAATCGAGGAAGAATCAAGATAACCGAAGGCTAGATCTCTAAATATCGATAAAACCCTTCTTCTTTCAACTTGTTTATTCTATGCTATTTATTTTTATTTCTACTTCCCTATTTTCTATTTCTTTTAATTCTATTTTCTTTTATTTTTAATTCTGTTTCTTTTATTTTTCCTTAGATCGCGGAGCTTTTCTTGGGCACGATTTGGCCCACGATCTCGACAAACAAGACTTTTACGACTCTCCAATCCCTGAGGATTAGACCCTACTTCCCTTTTACTATTATTTACTTTAATTTTCGGAATAGGTTATATTTGGTGTTCCCGACGACACATCAGATGCAACAAGTCAACACTATATCTACTTGAGTTTGAAAATTCCAAAATGGTTTAACATCTAACACACGAAACTGTTTCTTCAAAATCCCAAAAACACGTTCAACAGTGATTCGCAATGATGAATGACGAAGATTAAAGAATTCCTTTACATTTTCTGGCCCCTAATCACTGAACTCTTTTAAATGATATTATACACCACGATATAAAGTAATATTTCCATTTTGGATGCCATATCTAGCATCGGCAAGATAATATTTGCCTACAATTTTACAAAGCATAATTATTACTTTATGACCAGTTATGAGCTTACTTGAACTATTTGGTATTAGTGGTGTGAAAGTGCATCACTTAAATACGAGAATCATGTGTACTACCTTTCCAACCAATTAGAACATAGGAAAATTTCAAATCAAATGTAATGACAACCAATACATTTTTTGTTGTTCTCCCTTTACAACTATGAAATCTTCATTAAAATGCTAAGTGGAACGAATGCACGAACATAAGTTTCATCTAATGCTCTGATACAATCTTTAAAATAAAGATAAAACATTAGATTGTTTCTGATTTCATTAGGAGTTGACTCATTTGATAATCTAATAACTCATTTATACAATTTGAAAATAGCTCTTAATACAACCCTAAAGGAACGATTAATTGTCTCAATTGATCTATAATATCTAGATTCAATTACTCAAAATCTTACATTATAACCAATTATATGTAAAAATATAACTTTTTGCCTCTAATATTCACCGATTTAATTTATTGTAACAAATTGTTCTAACTAAGAATGTCACACAAATTAAAAAACAAAAAAAGCAATTAGTCTCATTCTTATCACATCAAAATAATATTGGTCACCTCTATATAAAATACTGTTTATATAATTTTCTTTCATAATCTCGATTCACACGAGGGTGAGAAGTGATATCATTTTTAATTTATAAGTTTTTAATCCAAAGAGTCCCAAAAATTTGAATTGAAGTCACGACCCTAACAATTGCATTATGATCTTGATTATGATCCATCTACACAAAACAATGCTATACAAACATTTGATCACTACAAAAAATAATTTTAAGTTGTGTTTAAGCTCAAGAACTAAAAAAATCAACATCAACAATAAACAATACTGCAAATTTGATGGGACCAATATTACTTTTCTATCTATCATAACATACTACAACATTTCCATCAAAACATACAAAAAAATTTTGTTTTTTACTCGGAACAACTTAATTTGACCCATGAACTTCGAATGAACATTTTTTATAATTCCGGTAAAATATATTTCAAACATTATTGAAGCAAAGCAAACAAGAATGTAAGAAATAGAGCAAACAGTGTCTGCAACCATTTTAACCATTTTAAAATGCTTTTTAGGATTCATCTTAAAATTTTACTAAATTTGCAACCATTCAACCATTACAGTCTGTAGCAATGATCCTATGATACTAATGTTAGTTGCATCACTTAGTTAATTGCATCATTCTTTTTATAAATAAATGATAAAAGGATAAAACTTGTACAATGATCGAATAATTGAATACAAGTCATTTATCACTCCGCCCCATAATTGAACAAAGGGAATTTGAAGTAAACAAAAAAGAAATGTAGAGTAACTATGTAAGTTATCAGGTACTATGGTACAGTAATGATTTAATGACTAGAAGATTTGTAATCATATGAATAAAGTTACAATATTGAGATAATATAAATGGCTAATGTTGATTTCATGTAACTCAAAGCTATAATTACTTGTACTCGGGAATGATTGTAGGAAACAAGCAAGTATCCAGCTCACTCTTTTCAAGATCATTAAGTATCCAGCTCACTCTTTTCAAGATCATACCCTCCTATTTAGATTTAAATGTGTTGGACGTGTACTTCAGCCATACAGTAACAACTACCCTTCATATTTACCGCATTCAATGTTACCCCAAGATCCTACTTTTGTTTATGGTCCATGAGACATTATTACAGTCACAAGGGACCCTACAGCTTCATGGATTGGAACATATAATTAACATAAAGGTACTCTTTTTTTTCATGTTTTCTTGGTCCAAAACCCAAGATTGATTGTTGACTTGGTTGTTTCTCATGAATATATTTTCTAGAAAAACACTCTTTCAACTAAGAAAAAAATATTCAAATTGTTCAAAGTATTAGGTAGACAAAATCCACAACAGCTTTTAGACCATTTTGCTGAATAATAAAAGAAAAAAAAAAGACACTAAAGATACGAAAAAGAAAACCTTTCTATGATTCGTTTTCTTTTATAAAAATCTATCACAATAAAACGAAATACAGTCTACAAGGCTGCCATTACAAAGCTCCTGAATTGAGCCCTACTTAATTAAATGAGCATTGCAATCCACTGTTTCAAGTATCAGGTGAGTTCTAAGAAATTAGAAAAAAAAAAAAAAAGGTTTTTGCTTGCAATTGAGAGCACTCACATGGTGGGAATACCTTAATTATTGGTAATTTGCTTCAAAATGTTGCCCAAATATGCATATTGTCTCTCGAGACTTGTTCTAAGCTTTAGGTAGCTTGAAACCCAAAAACACACACTTCGGTAGCACTACAATTTTATGCTAAATTTATTCCATCTATCGACTCAGAAAAATAACTTTTTTCATCGGTTTCAAAGGACAAAATCAAAACAACAAAAATTGCATAAATTAAAACCTATAAAAGATTCAAATAAAGCCAACACCTTTTCTTTACAATAGATTTTTAAGTTTTACAATGGGAGCTAGCACTGTCTCCCATCCCATTAAGCCCACCTCACATGTCCTAGGATTTGGAGTCAATGTCTCCAAAATGATCTATGAAGTTTAAACAACTGCAGTAACTTAAAATCACTAGACAAAAAGCTTCTAACATCAAATTCAAAATGCAAACGAACTTAGTACTTCCAATATTAAGTTCTAGTTAAAATCACTACACAAAAAGCTTCTGATGTCAGATCTATGAACTTACACAGACCAATTTAACCCAAAGTAAAACAACTATAAGAAAATAATTACTAATAAATTCACTTAAAAATAAGCAAACCCTTTTCGAATGAAGCAACTTTAATAAGAAGAAGATAGTGATATACCTTGATAGGACTGGAAAGATTGTTTTTTATTTTTTAGGGCTTCTTGGAAATGTAGAAAAATAATGAAGATTTGGTAAGGATGACGGTCGACCGACAGAGATGACAAGGCAGAGATGAGGAGGTGAGGCCAACGGATAAAGATGAGGAAAGGCAGAGGCCAACGAACAAAGATGACGAGGAAAGGAGACTACTGTTAAGTTAGTGATGAGAGTGAAGAGAAGGAAAAATGGATTACAGGATAAAAACCGACAAGACCTTTTCCATAAGAAAGCATTAGTTTTACCCATGTTTTGGAGAATGATATCTTTTGGGAATTCATTTTCCACCAAACAAAAATCGTAAAACAATGAAAATATTTTACGGAAAATATTTTACTGGCAAATAAATGGACTCTTAGCTTAAAACAAATTTTTTTAGATTTACTAGAATTTCCATATACATGATATTTTTATTTAATTGTACTTAACTAACCCATATAAAAAGTATTTTCATTGTACATAATTCAATCAATTTATTTATTATTCACTTTAAATTAATAAAAAAATATTTGAGTTTTTTTTTAAGAATTTCATTTGAGTTTTCTTTTAGAAGAGTAGATTGTGGGGATTTCTACACGCCACATTCTATCTTTTCCATTTATTTTTTTTATTTTATTCTTTATTCTATTTTGTTCTTATTTAATTATTCAAATATTTGATTTCTTTAATTGTTCTTTTTTTCTATCTTAATTATTTATTGTAGCTGCGTTTTTTATTTTTTTTTAGATTTGACTTGAATTTATTTGCATTTCAAGTTATGTCAAAATCTAAATTTTTTCGGATCATTTAAAGCCTTAAATCAAATCTACGACGTTGACAAACTTACGATCCTATTTTGCACCACCCATTCTTTATCAGCTTCCATGCATGAAATTGTTAATTTGATTGTTTTCTGTACAACAAACGTATTTAATTTATATTTTGAAAATATATTTGAAGTTTCATATTTAGACATTTCTTTATCTGTAGCTTGAAAATCTATTTGAACAAAACTTCATATTTATATAACTTTGGAAGAAACTCATGATGTTTTTGGTGGATCAAATGAAAGTAAGGGACTCTAAAGAGAAGAGATGGTGAGAGAGAAGAAAGAAAAAGAAGAACCCGAAAAAGAACAGATGCACCCTCATAACATAACAGTCGCGCATGCTACAGTTGGTACTGCTTACAATAAGGTTGAAGGTTACAAAGACCAGTAGGGAGATTAAAAAAGATACTAGAGAATAGGAAGGACAAGGAAAATAGCCGAGGGAGATGAAGGAAACAAAAGGAATTAAAAAAGTATGAGAAACACATAATTAAGTGCATAAAGTTTAACTTATTTGAATTTCCATATGTTTTTTTTTTCTTTATTGAATTAATATTCTCCAGTTACGTACACTGGTTGATATTGGAGAACTCATCATCCTCTACTACAAGCATATCATCCTTAAAAATAAACGTAAGCTCGGCATTATAAGAAATTTATTTGGTGAGGGAACGACACCAATGGTTATCTTATTGCATAGCTCCTTCATGCCCACTCGAAGCATGACTAATTAGATATTACGAGTGAGGAGAATATGTTTGTGTATTGTTTTGTTATCACTTCTATCACAACTTCATCATGGGCTTGATTTCATGATACCATAAACTATAAAACCTAGTGTCACAGATAGTATATGTAACACCCTCAACTTGACTCGAATTTTCAGATCTGGACCTTGGGTGTTTCTTTATAGAATCACTTGGCAAAATTCAACAACAGTTGATATAAACCCATTGTCTAAGACATATTTCTTAAATTTTATTAAACGTCTCAATATTCAAGAAACAAGAAGATTATGTAAGATAACTTCAGCTTTATTACAACTTATTATAACATAAAAGTTCGCTAAAAACAGATTCTTTAAGGTGTAATCCTACTATACGCCATGTTCCTAAGTTGACCTCTGTATGCATAATATCTTGTCTTGCCGCTTCCATGGCGAATTCCTAACATCGTCCCTCATGACATACTTATTCTTACAGTAACACCTAAAATGTAAACAAAACATTTGTAAGTTCAAGATAAAATACAAACTATCTTTGCGGGTACTTTCATAATATCGAGTATATGCCTATATGTCAATTTTCGTACTTATCATATCATTTTTGTTTCGAGCGGACACTTTCAAAGTATCGATCTTGCTCGTATATGCCAACTATCATACGTAACATACCAACTTTCATTCTACTACTTGGCTGACTTCAGATCTTACCCGACGTTATTCTATTATCTTTTTCCTTTAGAACAACGAAGACACTTTTCAAAGGAATATCTCTATAAAGCCCACTTTCTACGGATTTTCCTCTTCATATAACATCGAACAATTTTCCTAGATTGGTTGTTCACAAATATAATTTTTTGGAAAATACTTACTTTACTATTTGAGCTCACATTTGGCATATTCTCATGTTGAGTTGGACGCTATCTGTCTATCAATAAATTCATATCCTAGATCAAAACCCAACACATACACATACTGATAATGAACCACTCAGATCATTTAGAAGAATTCTAACACCTTTGTCACAAAACACAAGAATACCCACGATGACATACAACTCCAGTTCCTTAAAATCCTAGAACAAGACATGGTACTATTCAAATATGATGGATACCCTCTTTACAAATACAAGTACATACTATCTTTCAAGAAAATTCTCTTAAGATTCGTTCGACTATATCACATAACTAATTATACCAAATTTACTTCAGACGAATCATATCATTATCATATAATTATATATCTCTCAGTGCTCTTAGAACATACCTAAACTTACCATAAAGGCTGATAACCATATTCTACCACACAGACATCACCGAATACGCTAATGATATGATACAAAACTTACCACAAATGTCATACCGAGTGTATCACAATGGCTTAGTAGATCACGCCACATAGGCAACATACAAAATCATATGTTTACTATCCCAACAAACTTTCACACAAGTTACCATGGGTTTCTCACCTCATGAATTTATATATATCTCCATGTCGTGATCTGCCAGTTTGATTTACATATCATTGAAGGCAACATCATGAATATTCTTACTATCATATCATGCCATGAGTCTCAGCCTACTACTTACACATTCTCATGTCATGATTTGCCAGTAAAACCTTCATTTACTGGAGGCGTCACCTTGAGTGTTTTCGTATCAAACATTTCCATGGGTCTCGGCCACATAGTCTTGCACTTATTTTTCTATTGTGATCCGCCAGTTTGGTTAGCAATATAACTGCCCTACCAAAAGCATTACAAAGAAGTGTCCTACTCAAAATTCACTTACCCAAATTTATTTATACACCTGATTAATTCGTACTTTCCAATATTGGACATACTTGCTTACTCACCACTCAAATTTATATTTAAACAACTTTTCAACATATCATTATTGCACAGGTAGCATCTTTATTATGCTTTACACTCGTACCTGTTATCTAGTGTTATTGCTATATATATCTTGACCTGAACAATTAACATGCAAAAGTCAAAATAGAGACTCACCTTATGCTCACCAAGATTGTAGCTTGAAGTTTCACAACTCCAACATCCTTCTAGAATCAACAACCATAACTGCTTAAAGAACATAAAACCACCATTAAAACCTATTTACAAACAAATTACTAACAATTTGATTACAGACAACCCTCATTCAAATTCCCTTTTTCACAACTCATCATTCATATGCTTCCCAACACCCTTGTTATCTCAAAAGCTTTACATGTTGAGGTATCAAACTTACCAGGAAAGAGATCTTCCATTAATAAATTCAAAAATCTTAGCTTTCAACTTAATAAAGAAGAGAGATCAAAGAATAAAATTGTAGGAAGAAGAACCATCTCCCAACGAACCTCTCTTACAATACATATATATATATCCAGGTCCCTTAGTGAAACTTGACAAGTGTCAATTGTTTCAAGAGTTTATCCTAACAAATAACCTACTTAGTCCGAAAAAAATACAAATGAAAATCCTATACAAATATTATTTGACTAGTCAATTCAATTGGCTCTTAACCAGTTCACACTACAAAATCAAACTAACACAATGCTCAAACAAACTAGGTGTACTATTCACTTGGTGGTATCCCTTACAAGATTTACTATTCGCTTCTCATATACTTTCTTAAATAGCAGAATACCCTGAGATAAAATCTTTAATTACTCATACGGCAAGCACCTTATGCCAAATCGAATACGCCAAAAGACTATAAATGGGCGGGCACTACGCCAAACAAATATCTTCACATTTATACATATTTTAATCGAGCCTGTCATATTTGGGGTGTGACAGTATAAACTTCAAGTAGTTGACTTTTCTTACATCACTATGAAACAAATTCAATGCCAGTTGCAGAGCAGGGCCAACTGTCCAGCACATTATCAAGGTATTCACTTCAGACTCAAAATTTTATTATTAATTGTTGGAAAAACTATGGAATATTAAAGGAACTAAATCTCACCTTTCTTAAGAAAAACTTTGAAATCCTTGTTTAGAAGCCATCGCACATCATTAAGCTTATAAGAGTTAAGGAGTTGGACTTGTGTGAACGAGAACTAACCTCAAAAAAGCCAATGTAGTATTAATTAATGGATTTTGTAATTAACAGACGTAGAGTTGAAATTTAATTACAAGTTACTTAAGCTCTTGTTATATAGATTTAACTGGTCTCTGTGCTAATTTACTATAACTCTGATGAATTGCATAATAAGAACATGAATGAAAATGGCATGTGGGAAATAGATCGCATGAATTACTTTTCATACTAAGCAAGAGATGAACTAAAATAAATTTAATTTTTTTTATAATTATTTAATTAGATGATTAGATAATTATTTAATTATTTAAGTTTTTTCATTGCGAGTTGAGCGGTCAATGAAATTGTGGTGGCACCTCGAATTACAGATTTTGAGATTGATCATAAAGCCTTGAGATTGGAACATGGGAAGCAAGATTTAGGATGTGTAGGTTCATGCATGCCAAGAAGACAACAAATCAGGTGACTCATGGACGAGGACGAATCCAGGGGGTTGGTAGGGACTTTAGCTCTTTTAAAATATTTTTTTTTTTATATTAGTAAAGATAAAATTATATTTTGACCTCTTAAAAATAATAAAATTTTGATTTAATCCCTTAAAAATTACATTTTTATTATCATAAAATTTTAATTTTAATTTCAACCCCTAAAAATTTTTTTTTGGCTTCACCCCTACCATGGACTGGCTTAAAAGGGGGTTAGGATTGGAAGGTGAAGAATTTTGGATGGAATAGTTGCTCTCAAGCTTTCTTGAATTAGTGGAAATAGATGACGTGAACAGTAATGACCCTTTTGTGAATATACGATCAGGATACTTTTGCTTGTATTAATAATAATATTATGAAATTTCATTTAATAGACTGAGCTTGAAAAAGGGTCAAAAATATAAACTAATCAATAATTTTGGGCTTAAAGAAATAAAATATGTAAGCTCCAAATATCTTTAATTACTTACTTTATAAATAAAATCTAAATAGATGGAGTTAATTTTATCAAAATAATAAAAACAATTTCAATAAATAAAATATTTTTTAAATAAAACGAAGAGAAATTTATTCATGTATAATATTAGTGTATTATATATTAAATTTTGGCCATTTACCTAATATTTTCTGTTTTAATCATTGCTCATTGACATGATTATTAATGGTGTTCATGTGACAGTTCAAGTTAATAAAATTAAAGACTCAAAACTTTCAAAAAAAAATATTTGAATTTTTTTGTCTAGAATAAATCTGGACAATCACTTAGATTCATTTGAACCTAGATAATAATTTAAGCTCAAAATGAATGTGAAAAATCACTTATCCAAATTTATTCAAGATGCTTTTTTTATAAAAAAAAATTATATAAAGTTTTAAAATTTTAAAAATATTTAAAAAAAAAAACCATATGAAGTGTTTATCAATGTTTTAATTCTACTCTACCTTTTAGGTTATATAAAACTAATTTAAGAAATAAAACATATTTTTTAATTTTATTAATCATATTTATAAAGTTTAAAAAGAAGTGTGAATATATTCCAGTTATTTGAATTTTTTAGATTACACGTGTAAGAAATATTGATACACTTTTTTAATTGAGATATATTCACACTTGTTTTTAAAGTATGATTAATAAAATCAAAATATTATATATTTTTATTTTCTAAGTTATTTTTTATTTTTATATAACCTAATGGTACCACTAGAGTTAAAACATTGATACACATTTAAATAAAAATAGTTTTAATATTTTTTAATATTATGAATTGAACTTTTTAATAATTATATTTTTTGAACCTTGTGCATTTTATTTAACATTTTTATAATTTTAATAATGTTTTACAAATTTATTAAATTTTAAAAAATATATATAATTTAAAAACATTTAGTATGAACATGTGAACATGAACAACAATTTATCTCGATTCATTCCAAATATAAAAAATTTAAATAATTTTTTAAATATTTGATTTTTGTTAACGTGTCAATCAACAATTGCCGTTAATATGAGAAAAAATATTGGTCAAAGTGCTTCATTTATTTTTTTGCCAAAGTTGAAGGGCTTATACCTCTTAAGCCTTAAATTTTTTTAAAAATTGATAAATACGAAGTGATGCATTGAAACTTAAAATATTAAATAATATACAATATAGTAGCTCCGCCTTAGTGAAATTATAGATTATTTTATTTTTAAAATAAAAAATGTATTAAAATTCATATGAAAGATACAAGTATTCGGAATGTAAATTTAGATATTCAAATCCGAATATTAAAATTATTATCTGCTGTAAAAGCAATTAGATTTCTCGAATATTTATTATTTGAATTCGCATTAATATTCGTATATTAATATCTGCATTAATATAAAATCGAAATAAATTTAGATAATAATACTGGAATGTCAAGGACAGCTATGAAAGTGATGTTGTCAGACACAGTGGGGCATATGAAAGTTGCAGAGTTTGTTTAAACCTCATACTTGCAAGGCCATTTCCTTGTTGAAAAGCTACAACTCCTTTAGCATCTCTTCCTATCTTTTAAATTTCTCAACATCGATCGACCAAAGAGTATGAACTGTTCTTCGATGACGTGAAAAAGAGTAATCATCATCTTCTTCTTTTTCCATGGCTTACAGAAAACCTCGATTAGGTTAGTAGAGTCGCCTATCTATCGCTTGATTGACTGGCGATCGGTGCATGCGCAATCGCTCGAGAGTTTGCATATTTGTGCGAGAATTGCTTTATTCACAGGCAATTTTTCGACTTTGGTCTATTGACTAGCGATAGGTGAACGCAGTTTTGGTGCACATATTCAATCGCTCGATTTTGGAATATTGGTTCAAGCATCAGGCGATCGTTGAAGGTGGTACGCCTTGTAAAACGTGCAATCGCTCGAGAGTTTGCATATTCGTGCGAGAATTGGTCTCTTCATAGGCAATCTTTCGATTTTGGTCTATTGACTGGCGACAGGTGAACGCGATTTTGGTCCACATGCGCAATCGCTCGATTTTGGAATATTGATTCAAGCATCGAGCGATCGGTGAAGGTGGTACGCCCTGGAAAACGCGCAATCGATCGATTTTGACGATATTCGTTCGAGCATTGACCTATTCACTGGTTGTCATTGTATATTTTACAAAGGGTTAATTCACATTGCAAACTTGACAGATGTTTTCATATTAACGTTTGGTATTTTTTATATTTTACTCCTTAAATTTGTTTTAGTAAAGTTAATCCCTAAATTTTAAATTTTGCCAAATGGTCTTTAAAACTCTTGGATTTTTCCAAAAAAATCAATTCGGTCTCTATATTTTTATTTTTTTTGCAGTCAATTAAATACTTAAATGTTAAAATTTTAATCCATTAATCCTTTTAACCGTTAAAGTTAATGCTCAATTGTTAAAGAGTAACGATAGCCTTTTTTTTGACTTATTTTTGTCATGTGGCATGTTAGGATTATGCCACATGATAAAAATAACTCAAAAATGATTATCACTACTCTTTAACAATTGTACGTTAAAAGGAATTTAAAGCATTACAATCATAAAAATTATAAAAAAAATATAAAAAATCATAAAAATTATACAAAAAACTATTAAAAATTACAATATTGTAAATATATATATAGAAAATTGCAAAAAAAAATATATAAAAATATAGAAAATTGTAAAGATTATTATAAATGACAAAAAATTGTACAATTTATAAAGATTATTATTAAATTTGGCAAATAAAATATATTAAAAACTATTCAAATAAGAAAATTTAAAATTATATAAATTAGATAAATTATGAAAAATGAAAAACTGATTAAAAATATACAAAATTATTAAAATTAATTTTAAATATTAATAAAATTATTAAAAAGTTTAAGGGCTTAATTGAAATTTTAAAGTCTTTAATTTATAAAAAATTAGCTAAATGGTCTTTAAAACCCCTATACTTTTCCAAAAAATCTATTATGCTCCTTTTTTTTTTTTTCTTTTGCACTCAAATTGAGCCCTTAAAGATTAAAATTTCAATCAATTAAACCATTTGACTGTTAAAGTTAAAAAAATAGTTAAAGAGTAATGGTAATTATTTTTGGGGTTATTTTTGTCACACGTCATGATTGTTCCACGTGGTGAAAATTAATTCTTTATATTTAAAATCATTTCAAAACCTTAAAAAAATATAGAAAATCATAAATATATATTATACAAAAAAAAAAAATTACAAAAATTATAAAAAAAATAGAAAATTACAAAAATCATTATAAATGAAAATTTATAAAAAAATATTTAAATAAAATAAATTATAAATTATATAATTATATAATTATGAAGAAAAATTAAAAATGTGAAAATTATGGAAAAAAATATTTAAAAATACAAAAATTATTAAAATTATTAAAAAGATAACAAAATTTACAAAATATTATAAAAAAGCATTCAAATTTTAAACAAATTAAAAATATATGGAAAATTATAAATAAATAAAAAACATTTTTTTATTTACACACTAACCATCATTAACACTAAAACACCTACTAAAAATTATAAAATATTTGTAACCTCCCCAATCTGGTCTAAACGTTAGATCCAAATTCGAGAGACTGCATTAGTCACCAAGATGGCCCGGCAAGCTATCGAAGTTTTTGAAAACAATCATTTTTAAAATATTTGTTTAATTTGTTTAGAAAACTTAGTTAAATATTCGATTTATTATGCCTCAAGTTTTGTTTTGCTTTTAATAAAATTGAGATTCATGCATAATCAATTAATAGTAAAGCTCAAAATCCTAATTAAAATATTAATTAAATGTCATGGAAAAACAAGCAAACCTAAGTCCTAAATTTCATACCACGGTTTAAAAAAAATTACAATCCTCGAACAATAGAATAAATCAAAAGATTAAGTTTTAAATAAATTAAAATGTAAAAATGGATTGTGCCGAGATCCTCCAAATTCGCGTCCTAACTTGATGAGTTATCTATAAGGATAAAATTTAAGGTAAGGTATATATATATATAAGTGTTAATGGGGGAAAAGAAGAACATCTTCTTCTCCCCAATCATTGAAAATTGAAGAAGAAAACTTAGGGTGGAGCTTGAAACTTTCGCAACATTAAGTAAGTGCAATTTAGTTATTTTCTTGTAATTTTTATGTTTTTGAGGTCGTGGGAACTTGATTTAGTTAGCCCATATACTAAATTGTAAAATTGATAAAGTTTTAGAAAGTTACCATTATTGATTTCTTGAAGTGTTATATGTTAAATTGGTAGATTTCAAGCTTAGATGTGAAAAATGATTAAATTGTGAAGTTAATTGATAATTTTGTACATCAGGGACTAAACTAAATAAAATGTAAATAAGAAATAGGAGCTCCCTAATAGACAATAGTGAAATCAAATTTCAATTTGGAGTTATAGATTCATAGTTATATTAGTCTCGATTTTAGGGACTAAATTGAATAAAGTGAAAAGTTTGTATAGAATGAAAATTGAGTGTGAATTTGGTTGAATATTGATGATATTGTATGTTTACGTTAATCCATAACTAACTTCGATTTAGATTCCTCAAGAAAGAAAGAAAAAGCTAAAGTCGACAAAGAAAAAGCTAAAGTCGACAATGACTAGTTCAAAATTTCAGGTTTGTATATCTATGATTAGGGACATATTTAATTATTGAATTTTTCATGCAATTTCCCATTATAATTATCCAGTTAAGTCATTTATGAATTATGAGTTGATTTGGTAAATAAATATATATGATTGATTTCCTAAGCAAGGACTAAATTTAAAATAGTACGAAACTTGGAACCTATTTTATAAGTATTAATTAGTGTGGATTAATGTTGGACAATGATATAAAGTTATGGAATAATGATATGTTGATTTATTTGAGATTGTTGAATCGTAAATTGTATTGAAAATAATGAATCAAATGTGGAATAACCTAATAGTTGTTCGGACCAAGTCAAATATAGTTGGCATACCATAAGGTCAGTATAGTGTTGTTAGCCATAATTCGGGCAACCCGATATGGTAAATCATATATTGAGTCATCGTTGTTGGGCAATCTGAGGTGACAATTGATTGAGTTGAAAAACCATTATTGTCGGGCAATCTGAGATGGTATTATGAATTGTTATAGTGTCATCGTTGTTAAGCAACCTGGGGTGACAGATTCGTTTATTCATTTTAGTTTGTGTCTAGTTAATAGGTTTAAAAATGCACGAATCGGTTAATGGGAAAATGAAATGATATGATATCGAAATATGAAATTTGATACAATTCCATTTAAATTGACATGAGTCTTGTGGGCTACTTGAACAACACTGAACTTATAGACTCAAAAATGAGTAATATGACACTTTAATTTGAGGGAAAATAAATATGTAATATATACTAAGAATTTGTGCTCTTGCTTGTGACATGTTGGAAATTTATTCGCCTAGTTAATGAATAGAATTTTTTAAGGCAAATGAATGAGTTAAAATGATTATATACTTAGATAAGCAATTGAGATATGTGTAAACAAGTTGCTTGTAATTTAAAATAATGGATGTTAATGATATGAGTTGCATAAGAAGTGAGCTTGACTCAATTAGATGATATTTTAGTTATGTTATGTTAACTTGAATAATAGATTACCACTGAGTGTTTTACTCAGCGTATAATTTATTTTCTCCATGCACAGGTTAGACTTAATTCGAGATTCCCGAGCATTGACTTCAACATCCAATCCATGATCTCAAACTCAACAATGTTTGTTTGTTTCTAGCTTTTGTTTATAGTTGGCATGTACCTAATAGGTTGGTTTTTGTGGAAGTTAAATGATGTTATAATCTAATGTTGCATTTTACATTCTAGAAGTAGTATATTTGGTTTATATGCATATGTATAAAAGTATTTGCAAATTATAATTCTCATAGTCTGATTAATGAGTGAGATATGTGATGGTGCCTGAATTGAAATGTTATATGACCCTAGTAGATGGTTGGTTAGTTATATGTTATTAGGTGCATATATAATTGAAACCTGGATTTACTTTGGTATGTTTAAGGAATGGTATATGAAATGTCATTATAAGTATGATGTGATTAATGAATATGTTTAGGATCAAATATTGTGTATCATGAGTAGTAGGTAAGTTGGTGAGAATGATGAAGAGATTGGAAGTAATAGAAGGTTGACCATGACATTCTTAAGAATTGAAAGTGTTATGACATATTTTAGAACCTCTACCAACTTTTCATTTGGTTAAAAATAAGATTGAAATAAGCATGCACAGTTGTGTTCTTGAATTGCCAGTTTTGGAAATGAAAAATTATAGAAACAGTATGTGGTGTCGTGACGAGATTCGGGCCCAAGCCACGGCACAATGAGGAATTTCGTCGTCACGATAAGGAGGCCATTTGGCCAAGTTAGCATGTCACGACGCGACGAGGAACCCCCTCACGTCGTGGAGTCGAACTTGAATTTTGAAAATTTTTATTTTAGTCCTAATTTGTTCTAGAGTTAGTTTTTAGAGCTTTTATAAGCTCATGTAAGACCTAGGAGTGATTTTATATCATATTGTATGCATGTTTGTTTAAATTCTAATCATTAAATTGTATAATAAAATTATGAATTTAACACAATTGATATTGTAACGAATGTGACACACTGTAGCTTGGAATCGACAATTGGGTTGGGTTTAGGGTGTTACATAAGAGATCAAAGCATGAAAGTTCTAAAACTTTGGGCGAGACCTCATAATTTTTTAGTGTTCTTTTGAAAAATCTAATCTAATAGATTTGCAGATGAGGCTTCAAGTTTCACTTTGGTAGTTTTGGATTGATAATTTGATGCTGGAGAAAACATCAAACTATTACGGTAGTGATAGTGAGAAGCAATAGTCATGGGTAGTAGAAGAAGAAGAAATGAGAAGGAAAATAGGGAAATTGAGAGAAAAAAGAGGAGTCCTTTAGTGTTGTTCATTCGTAGGATAATTCTCGTCAACGGTGGCATTTTTAACGAAGAAGATGGCTAAGGTTCTAGGGTTAGAAGGGAAAAGATGAGGAAAAAGAAAAAAAATAATAGTAAGGTGTTAAGATCGAAATACACCAAGAGAGGGTGAATTGGTGTTTTAAAAAGTTTTTTTCAGTAAATTTGAGAAAAGCAAATGACTCAAGAATTTATAGTGGTTCGGCCTCAATTTCCTACGTCCACTACCTTAGCTTAAACTAAGGATTTTCCAAATCCACTAGATTTGAACCTTTAAGGGCAAAGTTTAACCTTACAAATCCCTATCTTTTCAAAGGTACGATAAAACCACTTCCCCTTAAGGTTTTTTACCCAAAACCTTAAGTAACACCCTACAAAATGAGAGAAAATAAGAATGAATGAGAATATACCTCTAAAAGGTAGATGATCAACAATTAAGCACTATTATACAAAGTTACAACACTTAAAAAAATGATTGGAAACTTAACCCACAAGTGTGTACAATAAATATTTGGTAAAAGATTGATAAAAGATTGGAAAATTAGTTCTTTGAAGTTAAGCACTTGTTTCTTGTCTTTCTTGACTTCAATAGAGAGCTTTGACCTTGTATTTAAGTCTTCTGACAACTTTGTGGACGTTTGTAGCCATTAGAAATAAAATAGAGCCATTACAGCCATAAAAACCAACATTTAATGTAGACAACAGCTTCGTTGTTTCAGTAGAAACACACTTGTATCGGTAGAAGACTTTACAAAATATGATCGTTGAAGTCGTTGTGTTGGCAGAGCCTTCATTTTATTGGTATAACTCTGAGGGTTTCATTGGTATCTGTAGAACCCATTAGAGTATCAGTAGAAGTGCAGGGGATGCTGAACTTTGGCTACTGACTTGACTTGTTTCGATAGAAGCCTTCTAGGTATCGATAGAACTGAAGTTGTTTCGATAATCTTGGCCAATGTATCGGTAAAATCTCAGGTCACAACTTCCTTGCTCACTGGAATATGTTCTACCGATTGAAGTCTTGGTTGTATCGGTAGAACCAAGAGTTGTACCAATAGATGTCATAGTTCTATCGATAGAATTCTAAAGCATTCCATATGTTTTTCTACCTCGAGTTCTACCAATACTTGTCCTACTAAGTATTGGTAGAAGTCTTTTAGACTTCAAAAGATTGTCAAAAACTAAGTTATTTTAAGGGTTTTTAAATGTTTATTTTGTTCAACACTTTGAAAATAATTTTAAGGACTTATAAACAATTCTTGCAAGTTAAAGTAGGGGATTTTTAATATATTTTTTGTTATATTAAAATACTTGAAAAACTAGAGCTAACATAAGGGAAAAAATATATAAATTAACAGTGAAAGAGATAGATTTAATGGTGAGTGACTAAATTAAAAAAATAATTGGAGCGACCAAAATAGGAATAACCCTATTTTAGAGTGAGTAGAAATGTAGTTTATCCAACTTTGCTTGTCACAAATGATATCTAAACTATACTCTCGTACCCCAAGTGATATCTAAAATATACTTTGTTATCCAAATTACCTCAACCGTTATAAAACCTCTTAACCAATCCTTTTGTGATACGAGACACTTTTAAAATAAAAAAACTCCAAACAAAAAGTTAAATATTATTTTCTTAAGCATTTTTATATCATCTCTTTTGTTCTTCACCTTAAAAATTTAATGATGAAAATTTTAATAACTCGTCAGAAAACTCATCTAAACTTAGTTTCCGGCAACAAAATCTAGATTTTGATGAGCTTTTTTTATTTTTAAACTTTAATTTTGATTTCTTTCTTATCTCGATTCAAAACCTATGTATTATTTTTCTTAAAATTAAGTTTCTCTATTGTTTTCTATATACTTTGCACAGAATAGTTAATATTAGTTGAACCTCTTCAATAAAAAAGACCTAGACAAAACATGAAATTTGATATTGGGAAATAGCAAAGTAAAAAAATCGAAAGTGTATTGCTGAGAAAAGTTATCAAATAATTTTAAAAGATGCATTAAAAGAAAAGAAAGAATCTTGGCGGGAAGGGAGAGAGTGTAAAAACTGAAAAGCTTAATTTAATTAAATTTGATTTTATAATTTAATTTAATTTAAAGGTGTTATATGTCATAAAATGATTAGTTAAAGTAATTTTTTTAATGGTTGAGGTAATTTTGATAACAAACTATAATTTAGATAACATTTGAGGTAACAAAACATGATTAAGGTGATTTTGATCAAAAGAAACTTAAATATACGAGGCTCATTAAAAACTCGAACTACATATCCGTGTTCCTAGCAACTCAACACTAACATATTTGAATTTATATTTTAACCTAAAATATATGAGGCTCAAAATTTTGCTCAAATGTATTCGTAAGTATCTCAACACACAAGTAACAGTAGGACAAAGCTCGAACAACAAACGTAATTAGCGTGGATCGAATTCAAATTACATTTAGAGTGGTGAACACCCTTGATCATCAGGCCATCGTATAGGGTACGTCTAACCATGTTAACTATGTTAACTTTTAAAAGCTGTTAATTGAACAATTAGATGTTTGATATGCAATCTTACTAAAAACTTAAGACAAAGGATGAAGATTATAACGGGTTTTCTTTTTCCAATGTGCATGGGAATACGAAACTTTTACTACAGAGGAGAAAAGCGAAGAGGACGAACATGCGGACATTTAAAACTATGCTTAGCGCGCGGTGATGAGTTCATCATATGTTGATTCAATACCAAATGAAACGAATTTAATAGAACAGTAACGATGGATAAACATGAGGTGAGTAATAAAAAATGACATTCTGTAAAACAAAAGAGAGAGCATTAGATTTGTCCTACTTTTGGAAATAATTTCCCCACTTTTTGACTGCCTGGTGATATAGCCTATCGTTCGACTTTGGCATCTTCGGACGACCATTAATCGCCGATCCTTGAAGGCAGTGGTTCACGCGTAATCGCTTCGCCTTGCCCCACACGCTTATGCTCACGTCGTATTTTCCCACCATCTTCCGTCGGGGATCCAAGATGGCGCGCCAAAACGCGTATTCCCCATCCACTCCCATATTCTTATAATCTTATTGTGGAGTGACAAAGGGGATGTCCTACTATTTTGGGTTTTTTTTAAAGTTTAACATATCATCCATACTTGACTTGGCTCCCATATTCCATTTTTATATTTTCGCACCATCTTCCGTCGCCGATCCAAAACGCATATTTGATTAGTTTATTGACATTGAATTTTGTTTCTACTGATTTAATATTATTAAATCAAATTATTTTTTTAAAAATCAGTTAATTAATCCAATTCATCGAATTTTCAAACAACCAATATTATATATTATATAGATGAAATCATAAGTTTTCAAACCAGATCAAATTAAGAGTTTTTCTGTAAAATAAATAAGTTTTGTGTGTGAAGTTCAAAATGTCGTGTAAGAGTTTTACTAAAAATAATTTTTTTTTTAATTCACGATTTCTATAGCTAAGATTAAATTTTCGAGTTTTTAAACAAATTAATGTAATTCTTTCAACTTCGACCATAACATCTAGGTTAGATTTGAGGTGTTACATTTGATGATATTAGAGCTAAATTGTAAAATGTGAGCTGTGATTTTTGGATTTAAAATTTTATGTATAATATATTTTGAATTTTTATTTTTAAGAAAAAAATTTGGATCTAATGTGGGTGAATTTGCACAAAAAAATTTTACTAATATTTTGGAAATGTGAATCTGAGTCTCCAATGCCGATCCAAGTAAGAGTTTAGTTCTATTATATTTTAATTTTTTTAGCTAACTGGTAAACTGTAGAGATTGTAGAAATTAAACATTCTCTATTTCAAATTAATTATTTTTGTTAAAATTTAGACTTGGGATTTAAAAACAACCTATGCTAAAATTTAGAATTTTGAACTGTAGATAATTAAAATGAGTGCACGTGGTCGTGATATGCGAGGGCATGGTGGAAACCGTCGAATGGCTCGATCCGAGTTCTCTTATTTGGGCAACATGCCAAATCTAGAAATTAGAGAGTCTGCTAAGATGTCCGAATCTGACGGTGGTAATTAGGAAGATGAGGATAATTGGGAAGATGAGAATGGTGTTGTTTCCTAAATTATGCTTAGAGATTTTCAAAGGGCCGTTGGGGTCCAATTTGGACTTGTGGGCCAAAAATAGGTGATTGAGCAACCTCAAACGAATGATATCAAATTAGCAAAAATGATGAATCGCTTAGAGAGCGAGAAAAAAAGAAAAGAATGAGGTACGAAATAAGGGGAGTTCTGGTCCTACTGAATTGTCTCCCCAACCTAAGAGACAAGTCAAACTAGTCAAGCCACAGCGGGTTAAGGCAATTGTGAGCGTGGATCAGGTTTCGATTTGTACTTTCTATGATAGGCGCTATCCGAGCGAGTGTTGGAGGGAAATGGGAGCGTGTTTTATATACAGATTTGATAAGAATCGTGTCAGAGATTGTTCACGATATTCTCTTAGTTGAATGCAAATTTCGACTTAGAGGGAATCAGAGATTGGTTTGTGCAATTAAACATCATGAGTATCGAGATGTATATGGTAGCGATACAATTACATTTGGAATTGTTTCCTGCATTGGTAGAGAAGTAAAAGTTTTGGAGAAAAAGTACAAATATTTGGAGGTTTGGGGTAAAACTATAAAATATTATAGTTTAATGTTTGGTTTATTCGAATTATTCGAGTTATTCGAATTCAAAAACTTAATTTTATTCGAATTTGAAATTTGAAAAAAAAAAAATTAGTTAACTCAATTAACTCGAACAACTCGATTCGTTTAACTTGAAAATCAAAATTTTTTTCGATTTTTTCAAGTCGAATTGAATTTTGTTCACCCATAACTCTATCATGTTATTCCACTGTTGATAGGGATTTGTTTTTTCCACATCAAATTTTTGCTAGGAACAAACCCTACTTTTTACTAAGCTTGGGTTTGGTGTTTGTTGCAAAAGAGATGCTCAAATTACTGTATAAAAAAGGGTCCAATCCATCACTTGATCTCAATACCCATGATTTAAAAAAAAATCCTTTGATTTGTGATTTCTGGAAACGAGAAATAACTGTGACAAAGATGGCGTCGGTGGGATTTCCTTGGGTGAGTGTCAATAGAAAAAGCTTTCGAATGAGAGGGAGGGAGAGAGAGAGACAACCACCTTCAAACAACTTACCCATTCTTTTTTTCCATTTTTGAATAACCTAATACTAGTTAGTCGTATCAATGAGATTCGATTAGGACTGAAACTACCTAATGCTAATTATTCATGTCAATTAAAGAGCTAGATTCATTTTTTTTTACGATTTGTTGCTGCCTAATCCAACTTGCTATCAATTTTGCTGATTCTAAATTAATATATATTTATTTAGTTTCCATGGCTTCTGTTCAATATAGGGTCTAGTTAAGGCCGTAAAAGTTGACTTAGCAAGAATAACAGATGAAGAAATATGCATCGGGGCAAGGCTACTATATGTGGAAAGTTCACTCAAAGAGCTGACGAGTGTGATTTGGGATTTGAAAGCAAAGGCAGATTTGGTTGATGACTTAGTGAACCTGATCATGAAAGCAGTAATTGGTAAGGATCTCAACAATATTGACCAGCCAACCGTGGTCTTGATGGACGAACCTACACAGGCCTTCACTGAAGCGCCGAACGAGGCTCAATCTCGCAGGAGCCGCCGCGCTGCTGCCAGAAATGAAGGAGGGCATCAGTTCAGTTCTAGGGACATTGCAAGAGAGGAAATAGGCATCGAGGCGAGGCTATTATCTGTGGAGAGTTCATTCGAAGAGCTGAAGAGAGCGATTTGGGATTTAAAAGCAAAGGCAAAAATGGTTGATGACTTGGTGAACCTGGTCATTAAAGCAGTAATTGATCATGATCTCAACATTGAACAGGCAACCATGGCCATGATAGACGAAGCTACAAGGGCCTTCACCGAAGCGCTGAACGAGAGCCGCCCTGTTGTTGGCGAAAGTGTTGGGGGGTCATGAGGACAGCTCTAGCAAGCACAATTAATATTGTGATACTTTGTTTGGTTTTACTGTTTCCTGGAGTTTGTGACAGAATCCAGGTGCCATGATTGAGGGGATTAATAATGGCCGAGTCCCTTAGTTAATATTATCTAATAAGTTTCAATGTATTGATCCAACAATCAAAATTGTACTGTGAATAGCATACCAAAAACCAACCTACAGTACTATGGGAAAGCTAAATTCTGGAGTGTTTACATGTTAGCAGATTTTTTACGAGTGTCTACAGTACAGTAACATTTTGAGCAACAATAAGCTAATTAATTAAACCTATATATTTATAAATGTTTACATGTTGTTAGCAGATTTTTTAATTAATTAGTAAAAGTTTGGTAGGGAAAAGGTCTGGTAAGAGCTGAATTTAGATAATTACACGAGAGTGAGGCTGCAATGAATTTATATAATTATTAAATTTAACCATCTAAGGCGTCCCGCCTCTTTAGTCTATAGAAGCCCCTCGGCCTGGTTGCGAAGAGTGCAACGAGATCTCATGATGACTGATAAGGACTTATTAACAGTCAAACCATAAACAAAACAAATTTAGGATTTGGTAGATTAGGTGCCATCTATCCTCCATTATGAAGTTTGATCTCCTTCTTTGGTAAGGAAAACTCCATAACTGATAAAAAGACTTGGAGAAACAAACAGGTAACGTAGCTGAATTTCAGGTTTAAGGGAAGTTTAGTGTTTGCATGGAACAAGGTGTTGGTAGAAATCAGCAGCTAAGCATCTCACAATTCATGCATTGGAATTTGGAAAGACGGCCAGCCATGGTAGAATTGTGGCACCAAAGAAATCTGACCAAGTTCAGGAAACATATATCATGATTAAACACAAATTCAGCTTATTATGAAGCTTACATAATAAAATTTTTGTAGCTAGAATTAAACGAAAACCATCTATTGTTGACAAGGATATTGCAATTGCCATCTTTGTAGAATTCTTTATTCTCAAATCTATGATTTAATGCATAGTTAAATTATGTCTCCATGTATTTCAACCCAGCTCTGCTCTGCTATTATATTAACATGATCATCCAAACGATTTGCATCATAGCTGATTTGGAAGGTGGACAAAGGAGAAGGTGGTAGAAGCAACGGAGGGGGCATGCGCTTGAGGAAGCAATATTTACGATGGAATGATAAGCTCAGCTTATGGACAACGGTGAGCCATTGATTTTTTTTTTATGTTGTTTGTTTTGTTTTTTAATTTGGAATTTAATTTTATTAGAATTTTAGTATTTAAGGTTTAGGATTTTAAAATTTTATAAGAATGTTAAAATAATTTTTTAAATATCTTAAATCTAAACAATTATTATCATCTAATAATTCATTATTGTCCCTTATTTTATATATGAAAGATGATTTCGATGAAACAAACATCGATTAATACAAGGGTTAATGTCTTAGATTGGGGGCTTGAACTTTTTTTTTTTTGTTTAATTTAATCTTTAAACTTGACAATTCTATTTCCCACATTGAGATTTGATTTTTTTTTTTTTAATCCAAGTGAGTTTATAATATTTTCTCAAAAACATTTAGTCAAAATAAAGTTCAAGTTCTATTGTGAAAATAATTATCTAATTCAAGCCCTAAAAAAGAAATTGCAAAGACCCAATTTTAACCGGACCCAATAATAAAATAAATTGAAATCCAAATTTAATTACAAACCCAATTCAAAATCCTAACCAAAATTAAACAAATAAATTTAAATTAAATTTATTTAATTTAAATGTCCATTTTACAACCAAAACCCAAAAATCACAAGAAGCCCACAAGCCCAAAAGGCTAAACAATTCCTGGAAACCCTAATTTTCCCTATCAGCCTCCACATGCCACGTTAGCATCCACGTCAGCACCACGCCGCCACGTCAGCCCCGTTGACCCCTCGGCTCCCGAGGCTGCTCAGCTCCCGAAACCGCTCTGCCCGACGCTCCCTCTGCCCAAAGACAACATGCTGCCGTCCCTTTGCACCAAAATGGCAAGGGGCACGCCGACCAACGTCGTTGACCCCTGCCGACGCCCTTGCCACCAGCATAGAAACGTACCTGCAAAAAAGGGAAGCAGAGAACAACAGCAAAACAGAGCACAAGCAAATATAGAGAAAAGAACAGTAACAATAGACTCTGTAATTTTCTTTGGCTATAAAAGCCATCACCGAATCTGTAATGGGTATAAAAAAAATATATACAAGAAAAATTGGAAAGGAATAGCAAGGAATCTGAATACAAAGAAATCTCAGAGGTTGATTTGCAAGGTATATCATTTCGCCTATATACATATATCCATATATATATATCTGTTTCATATTAAAAGTACACCAATTCATTACCATTTCAAAAATACTAATTTCAAGACGAAAATAAATCAAATATAGAATAAAACTCTTCTTTCTTTTTCGTAGATTTGAAAACACCACCAGATCTAAAAAAAAAAATTTCAAAAATAGTAAGAGGGAATCATCGAATCTGTTTTATTTAGATCAAAGCTTAGATCTAAACCCTTCCTCAAAAAAAAAAGGAGAAACTGGGACATTTTCAGGGTTTTAAAGTTAAATCGGGTCTTCAAAAAGGAAAGGGAAGAAAATGTAACCTTTCGAGGTCCCGTCCACGGCGCGCGGCTGTCGTTGACGTCGGAGAGGACAGCGATTCATGCCCGCACGGCGACGGCAAAAGGGTCGGGCTAGGGCTTCACGTTGGAGAAAAAGAGTTTCTTTTCTTACGTTTTTTTTTTTAAAGGAGGCTTAAAATGATTTTTTACATAAAACAAAATTATTTTTATAGAGGGCATTATACGCTGCCGTTTTGGAACCCTTTACCCATGGTTCAAACGGCACCGTTTCAAGCTTCGCCCACACACGACCCGACCCGTCGGCAGAAGGTCTACGCGTTTCCATAAATGGGAAATTGCACCCTGCAATCCTCCCATTTCTCCTTTGTTTTAATATCGGTCCTTGTGAGCATGTTCAGAGGAAAAAACGGTAGCGTTTTAACGCTGCCGTTTAGTAGGGGCTCATTAAAAGAATAAAATGGAAAATGTTGTTCCCAGCGCCTTTTGTTTTGTCGTGTTCGAAATGGATCCAAATTTGTTTTATTTTTTGTTTAAAATTCAACTCAGAAATCTGCCCTTTCTTCTAAATTGGTCCTTCGATCAACAATAAAAATAAAAAGGGAAAATTTGTTTGGTTCGGCCCCATTCTTTTGGTTTTGTTTAAAAATTAGTCAAATTCTATTTAAATTATTTTCTCTAAAACTAGCCAATCAATTTTTCCACCTTTATTTTGATCCATATACCGTTTAAACAAAAACTAAGTCTTGTTCAAATAAATTTATTTTGGATTGGGTCTTTCATTTTAAAATCTCTGAAGTTTTCTTTTTTTTTCTTCTTCGAAAGCTTTGTTCTTATTTAAATACTTTTGTATCGTTAAATCCTGCTTTTCACATTTCTGTTGTAAGTCATTATTTTCTGTCTATGTTAAATCTGTTAGAGTTACAAAAAATAACTCTCTTTGTGAAGTTCCCCATGGTTTTAGTCTCTTTACAAACAGGGTGAAAGAGGGCTGGCTCCTTTGAATTTTTGGAGTAAGATAAATTTTCTTTGAATTTAATCCCCAAGCCACTCGTTAATAATCATTACTTAAATTCTTTAAATCATTTTTCATTATTCATTTACCATGCTATATTGTTCTTATGCACATTGTTGTTCGGATTATTATTAATATTTTAACAAAACATGTTTCATGCCCCTTACCTTATATTTTCAACTACTGTTCCCTCCTTAATTTAAGATGGGATGCATTTCTATTCAAACATCTTTGTGAAATAGTTCGTTCAATGCTCTAACGAGTTGAGTATTATTTTCTTTAAACCGAATAATCGAATATCCTTTTTAAAATCATTAGTTAAAAAAAATGGGTTGTTAAATAAAGGTAACACTATTTTATTTTAAGAGTACGAGAAACCGTGCTCTAACGTGTTGAGTACGACTTATTCTTGGAACCTAAAATCGAGCATCCTATTTAAAATCACTAATTACTTAATATTTCGTCATTTTGGGGGATTCAAAAATTGTGTTCTAACGTGTTGGGTGTAATTTTGATTTGAACCTAAATAATTGAATATCTTATTTTAATGTCTTATTTATGAATGGCACCTTTACTCGAATTTTCGATTTTCAATAATTTAGAGCCTAAGATAACCGACTAGGTACCAATTTTGAGCGTGTAAGGGTGCTGACCCTTCCTTACACGTAACCGACTCCCGAACGTATTTTCTGGATTTTAAAGACCAAATTTTTTTATAAAAATTCAAATGTTTTGTGGTGATTCAATCACACCAAATATAAGATTAGTGACGACTCCCATTTTCCAATTTTAAAAATAATTTTCGAAACTCGCATACAAAAATGATTTCGACAGAAATAATTGTCAAATTCATGAATTAACTAACAAAAAAAAAATCATACTTCAATGTAAAAACAATAACCGAATTTAGACCTCAAATAATGCATTAACCCTTAATACAAAAATTTAAAACTTTGAACTTCATTTTTGTGGGAAAATATTGTGAATATATTTATTTTTTATGAGGCCCAATAACCACTATCTTAATTTCATTAGATGAACGTTGTTTAAATCTAATTAGATTTGTTGGTCAGATTGGTTTAATTAAAAATAAATTGAGGTATTGATTTGAAAAGTGATTTTGAATTAATTAGATCAAAAATTGGTATGAATCGATTGAATTGAATTTTTATTTTTTTAAAAAATTATTAATCAGACCATTTGGATCAATTAAAGCTTTATTTAGTAGTGTTTTTTAAAAGTACTTTTGTCATAAAAAAACACTTTTGAATAAAAAACAATGCTAAAAAAGTAACTTTTGAAAAAAAATTTAACTTTTCAAAAGCACTTTTCTTCATATGGAGAAATTAAAATTTTTAGCTTTTCCATCTCAAAAACATTTTTGATAGCTCAATTACGTTTTCACCCCTCCAACATATGGTATTTTCTCTTCTTTGATTAATTGCTTAAAAAATATTTAAAATTTATATTTCATGTATTAAAATATTAATTACAAAATATAATAAATTATTTTTTATATTATTATTAAAATATCATTATATTAACTAATTTGAATATTATTTAAATGTTTATTTATTACTTTATAACACATGTTTAAGATTAATATTTTATTTCTCAAAAACATTTTTTCACAGATATAATAAACATTTAAATCTTAAATTAAACTTTTCAAAAACACTTTTCAAAATAACTTTTTCAAAGCACTTTTTAAAAACACTTCTCAAAAGTAATATTAAAATAATCTTAAATAATCAGATCGATAAATTATTACCTAACCGCTTCGACCACCCATTCAATTTAAAAAATATTGCATTAAACCATAATCGTTTGCAAAACATGAAACAACCCAATTTTAAAATTTTGAAGATTTTCAAAATACTAGCATTTTAGAATTTATTAATTTAAAGTATTAGAAATTATAATTGTACTGCTTGGAAATAATTGTTTTAAAAAATAGATTGTTAGAATTTCATGAGTTATAATAATAATCATAAAATAATTAATGATGTGGGATTTACACAATATACTTATCTGCAACCTCAATGCAAGTTGCCTCTGAAACCAAGGCTGAACGCCTTTCACTATACAGGCGATTCTTGTGTGATTAACTCCAAAAAGACTTCAAAATTCAGAATAAAAAACAACCATTTATGAGGGAGATTGACTTTAATTGGAGATGCTTTTCTCCATGGGTTTTTCTGGGATAACTCTCTGCCATCCATTGCTGGTTTGAGCAAAATTTGTTCTGTAAGCAACTGAACTTCGCAGAAAATGCAGGCTATATCATTATTAATAAGGGTAAATCTTATACAAGACGATGAAAATGAAAATGATGTCTTCAAAGCACATTCCACTCCAAAAGATTACATAAAACATGCAGTCCTGGCAGGAAAAGCTAAGACTACTCTTCAACAATATTTAGTACGATATGTAGACAGGACTCTATGCCCCCATAGAGACCAAATTCACACAAACTTTTATCACTTTTTGATGCATCTTCACATCAAATTCCATAACAAAGCATTCATCCCAAAATAAAAGTTAGTAAAAAAGAAACACAATGGCAGCGGTCGGGGCATTTGTAAAAGTACCCCATGGTGACAACTTTTGTCCTTATATTACAAACCTATAAATGGTATTTATATATCAGATGCTACTAACTAGAAAACTAAAACTACTTGGTTAATGGTTGTTTAAGCCTTAGGGGCTTGGTCTTGTTGGGATGAGATGACTTAAATTTTTAATGTTGGTTAGTTTTGGGGGTGAAGATCGGAACAATTAAAATTGCCCTCCTGTGAAAGTTTGGCCAAATGCCCAATTCGCAGGAGCCACGTTATTGGAGGTGACAGAGCGGCCGTCGCTTGTTGTGACCTTAAAAGAGAGTGCTCGGCCATTCATGTAAGAGTTGCTTTGCCAGTTTTGGCCCCAATTGCGAGACATCACTTGCCAACCAGTTCTAGAGCCTTTGATGGAGACAGACACCACATCTCCAGCACCTCCAACATTGGTTATCAATACAAGGTTGAAGTATGAATGTCCATTTATGCTAAACCTGATGCCACCAGATTTCCTACAAGCAACCCTGCAAATAAAATGATGGTTTTCAGCATGTCCTCAGCCATGTTAGACTGAAAAGGACACTGGGTTTTTTGGCTTTTACCTTCTGTATGCAACAGGCACTATTCCAGCTTTATAGTGAGCTATATGTTGGAAAACAGGTTGGGAGAGATCGAAGTGCCGTAAAGGAGGGTTACACCACCCGCCTGCATTATTCGGGAGAGCATTGTTTGGTGGGCAGAAGTTTGTTGCTGTTATTATAATGGAGCCTGGGAGACACCATCTATTGTCATTAACACACTTGATCTCAAAGCATGCCCCACAAGCGAGCCCTTTGTTGAATAGAGCGGTGCTCAATGCAGCAGTGCTTGTGCCATAACCTTGGCTGTAAAGATTTCCATAGCCACATGCTCCACCTACGTCATATAGAAAATGGTAACTGAAACGGGAACCATGGAAAAGGACAGATGGTAGTTATACATTTCGTATTGCTTAGTTCTTACCCATTGTACCAGACGCATCACTGCTCCCGTAGAATGTAGCGTGAGCGTTAGACCATCCACCTCCAAGTCCATGAACCGTCTTCAACATGGCAAGAGAAGACAACAGAAAAACTCCAAGAAAATCCATTTTCTGCAAAACCAATTGACAATCCAAATATCAGAATTTCGTAGATGAACTAAAACAGAAAGTCTCTGATAAGTTTGTACAAGAGAGATGATGTTCTTGTACCTACAAAGGCAAGAGTTAACTTTGAAACTTTGACTTGGAGAAGAAAGAATCAATGAGAAATAAGGTAAGGAAGAGATGAGGGGATCAAATTCTATTTATAGATGTGTGTGACTAGGGACAAACTGACGGGAGGGAGAGGTTAGCAGGGGAAGGTGATGTAACATAGAAGCTACCCAGGTTCATGGAGATTTATTTAACTCACATTTTATAAAAAAATAATAATAATAATTGGCACCCTTATCTTTTGAAAGACATTTGCAATGATATCAGTGATACTTTTGCACCCTTCATATAAAAGAGAGTGGAAAATAATGTATAAACCTGGAACAGGATACTCAATTGGCGTGGACCCGTGTTCCTGTTGACATTCTTTTTAGACTTGAACCTAAAATGAAAAGAAAAAAACTAAGGAAAAGGTTCTCTGCATCGATTGATGGCCCCAACATTTTGTAAACTTACTTTTTATAATGTTTTTTTTATGCACATTCGTGGCTTATCATTAAAGAACCTAAAGAATCCTTCCAGGATTGTGAATCTTTTGGCAAAGGGTTAAAAGATATTTGAAAAAGGTTTAAAGATATTTGACAGAAAATTATCAGAGAAGTGATTTAGTACCATGGAAGTAGTAAAGATAAAAAAAGATGCAAGAGCATCGTGCCGACTAAATGATTTGAATCTCTACTTTTATGCTGATAAGAGAAGATGCTGTGATGATGTTACAGTGCAACCAAAACAATTAGAGTTTTACTAGTCTGATGTTTTTCAGCTTTTTGTTCAGCATATGGTTCAACTTTCTATTGGACAGAAAAATGCACGGTATACCTCTTAATACTGTCCAAGTTCATCAGTCATATTTAACTTAAAGTCATTGGTCATCTTCAATTCCTCTTCATGTCTTACATTAAGATATCAATGAAAGAAATTAAGATAAAGAATCACATCTATAGAATATAGGCTATGAAAAGTCATAATCAATGCATGTGGCTTACCGTCCATCTTAGTAAAAGGAATCTTTATCCTTTTCCCCTCTTCCTTCCTCAATATACTTCAATTCCATTCTTTTTGCTTTTAATCATCTTAGCTGTGCCAAGTTGACAGCCCTAACATTGTCTCCATGCTGCAATTCACTTTTGAAGAATATGAAGCTTAATATAATCTTTACAGCTTGGAAGAACTTATATTTAAAACTGAACCACTTTTTTTTGTGGGACATTACAGATTTGTGTATGTAAATATTCCAAAAACAAATCTGGATTTTTCCTGCAAATCTCCATCATAGCCATTTAACTTGCTTGATAGGATTTCATGCAAAAAACCAGTCTCATCATTTGGATTTCTAGGAGTATTAATCATTGAATCCATTAATGAAGGGCAATCAGCTAAACACTCGTGCAGCTATTCATCATTGTTGAATACTTTTTTGTTGATAATAGAAAACATATATACATATTCAAATGAAACTAAAGAGAAATAGTTAGATACCTTTAGTTTTCATTATACAGTTGTCCTTCCAATAGCACCTAGACACCTCTCTTCTGCTTAGATAAGGTTTGGAATTTAGAATCAAACCTTCTAAAGAGGAAAATTCCATATCTTCTGAGAATTGATCAATGGCGGTGGGAAAATATTTTTACTTGATAGAAACCTGACAAAACATTGATTAAAAAATAAATCAAAGCTGACAAATGAGTACATCAGTTTCACCTAATGCATGCATGTTACCAGTAAACCACTTCTCGTTCAAACAATAATAATAATTTACATTTGGTAAAAGTAGATTCCGACTGGATAAATTCTGAGGACAAGTTAAAAGTTTAATGCTAAGGGTTTTGATTCCATTGTAGAGAACAAACAATAAGATTGAAAATTTTACTATTATATTCTTTCTTAGTCATCACTCATCAATTTCCAAAGTAATGAAGAATATTGTTCTTTTTTCATATACTAACAACCAGATCATGGAAGTTTGAATTGGCCACCAAATAAAGAAGAAATAAACCCCACGACCAGATGTTAAGTCCCAAAGAATGGTAACAACAAATCAAAGCAGGCCATGCATGCCAAAGACTTAAAGTTAGAAAGTTCTGTAAACCAAACTGCACATGGGATCACATGGCCAACTTGTTCAAGAAACAGAATAAGATGAAAAATAAAAGCCTAAAAGACCTAGTTGGATACCCTTTACACATACAGTTAACCCCACACTTTATCCAAATTTAAAAAGGGTTGTCAAGGTTCAAAGAGACTAAACTTACAGACATCAACTCTAAGCCACATGAAAGCCAGAAAGTAGCTTTCGTTTGTGGAAGCCACCCATCTATATGATGGAGACTCCACTGGGATTTCCCTGGTCACTTCTTTGTTGTATTTGCCACTTTAAATTCTAGGCCCCGCGTGCACAACATTTTTAAACAGAGAACGACATGTGAATGCATAATTCAAACAGCAACGCCTCAAGCACTGGCATGCACTGAAAACCTACATCTACTGGAGTCCATGATATTTAAGTTTTATGCTTTTTTATTGTCTCCAACAAGAAATGGATCATAGACTAAAGGGTTCTTTGCAACGTGATGAAACAGTATTCTAAGCACAGAGCAACCAAAGGTCTTGTGCTCGTCATTTATCTATCGTTTTAGAGACAAGGCCCCAGAAAACAAGCACTATTAAGCCCCAACAACTTGATTAAGCATATAATTAGAGTAAGAAAGCCATATAGCTGGGCCTTTGACCCCATTGCATATTAATACTAGACATACAATTACAAATAATGCGCTTTCAAAGCAAAAACCTCCATTCATACATCTGCACTACGAACACAAAATGGAGTACTTTCCAATTTAAGCACGGAAAGTAAACCTGTATGTTGCAGTGTAATCATATTCATAGCTCATTTTAACAACACAATAGAAACAAACTTAGCAGACTTGCTTGCAACTCATAATGTGCTTAAGCAAGCAATAAGATATTCGAGAAGTCCTTGCTACTAACCTGAGAAGGACCATAGGAAAAGATAATTTATTGAAAGTAGCAAGAGTCCAGAAAATGACTACATCTATCTATTTGCAAGTGAATTACATAAGCTACGGAATAGACACTTGATGTCGAACTGCTTCCCTACTAGTAGAAGAAGATGATCCGATCCTCTGGAATACCTTTGTGCTAAATATATCTTTACTTTTTCCTTTAAATGGAAAATGCTTCTTAAGACGATTTTTTATGGAAGAACCACTGTCATTCCCTCTTGGGCCTGGCCGAGACCTGTTTCTCAGTTTTTCCTTGATATGATTTGAGAATTCATCATCTTCCTGGTCTTCAGATATCATGGCACCCCTGCTCCTTCGTAAAGATCTCAAAGCCACTTGCAAAGGTTCTGAAACTGATGCAGATTCTTCTAGTGGTCCAATGGTTTTGAGGCACAATGGGCATGGAGGATCATGAATCTGGGACTTTGGAGTAACTTGCTCTAAGCATTCAGCGTGGAACACATGGCTGCAGGGTAGAATCCCTGCAGTTGGCATGTCACTACCTCTAATTATTCGATGTGAACTCCAGGGTGACTTCTGCCACAAAAGTTTTCCACAAACTCCACACTTGTGGTCTACCACAGGACCAATAGGGGACCTCAGGTTCTCTACATCAACATGCTCTGCAATGTCAAACTTTTCTCCATCTAACCCTAGATCATAACTGCTAGCACTGCTCCACCTAAAACCTTCTCTTCTAGAGCTAGCACTGGGGTCTGGTGATGCTTCAGACCTTTGAAGTTCAGAAAGTGTTTTGTGAAACCTGTGCTCAACACTAGAACTGTTTTCATGCCAGTGAAATGGTGAGAAGCGGTCCTCATTAGGTGTTAACTTGCCAACATTGTTAATGTCGGCATCACCAAAGCCTTCAGAATCCGAGACAGGGTTGCGGAACACTAAAGGGTAAACAGCTTTTGTCATGTAAGAACGTCTACCAGAGAAGTTGCGATTGGGAAAAGAGAAGGGTTGCTTGCTAGTGGATTCCGAGTGACTAGATTCAGAGAAGGACGAAGGGGATCCAAAGATAGGGGATCCTGTAGCTGCTTTAACAGCATATCGCCGCTGCATGAACAAAAAGCGGAAATATTTAAATGATCAAATTTGTTTTTATTTAAGTGCTACAAAACTGACCAAGCTGAAACACAAGTCACCTCAGTGGAGCAAGGGAACCAAGAGGTCTGGGGCACAGATCCTGATAATTAAAATTAGGTTAAGAAAACAAGCATATTATAGTTCAAATGATACAAAATCTATAAAAGGAAACTGTAGCCGATAGCTGAATCATAAATATGAAAATGCAATCATTCCAGCCTAAATTATATATAATGAACTTTTTTGGTTGATTGGTATAAAATTCAGGAAAAAGGGCATTAGAAAACTAGCTGTAGTCTTCTAAAAGAAGGAAGGAAAGATAAATAGAGAATTCGATTTAGCAATAATGAAACGAGCTAGTTGACTAATGTGACAACCCTCACTTCATACAATTCTGTGAACTATAATAGTTTTATCTTCACAGTAGAAGTGACTGCTCCGGAAACATCCATCATTTAAGCAATTTTTGCAAAATGTTTTAATTTTTGGTAGCATGATCAACATATCATAGCTTTTCCTATTGTGTTGTAACAGGATCTACTACTGAGTTCAATATCTAAATGCCTTTAATAAGCATGACATCATGGATTTAAGTGTTTATGCAACAATCCCAGGGATTGAATTGGGATAGCTTCAAGTAACAATCTTAAATAGATTGATCAGCCTATCCCTCAAAACCAATAAAAAGATACAAGCATTTGAATTATCAACCCCAGACACCATCATTGCCCTATGACTTACATTTTGCTTTATTTACTTTTTGCCCTACGATTCAGGAGCAACAGTAATCATGAAGGAGAATTGGCTACATCACAGGTAGCTAAGGAGCTCAATGGCCAAAAAGTAATCACTGATAGAGGACCTCTAAAATGTTCAATGAATTCCATAGTGCAGGTTCTCTCAAAGCTCAAGGTTGAACCAGAAGATTAACATTTTAAATATATCCCCAATAGGAATGAGGGAATTAGTTTCATCAACAGAAGTACAAAAACTTTGAAGAGACAAGTATATGGCAGTCTAAGAGACATTTCAGACATTTTTGCAGTTTACATATAAAGTTATAGTTCTAACAAAGTATTAATTTAAATGGACCAGAACACATCATCCTAATCAGAAAAGCATTCCATCTATCCTCTATTCTGGAGCACATATCTTTTTCCAATTTTGCAATTATAAATTCCTGAATAACTCACTAAATGACAAGACAACATGCCATTATGGAAAGTAATTGGTATGATAAGGCAACACATGAAAATGGAAATCATGGAAGAGATAAGAGAAACCATGATAAATAATTAGTAATGAACGGTCAAAGTATTCATTGTATTATGGCTTGCAGAAAGTAAAAACTTCCAGGAATCTACAATATCATGCAACACATTGGTTCCAGTATTAACTAATTATACTTATAAGAACTTATTTCACCAACCTTCATTTCAGAAAAGGCAATTAACTATGACCATATAAAAACTAATAAACTTAAAGAAAGTACATGACATTTGACGTTCTGTTCAAGAAAAATGCAGTAAGATATGCAGCTAATTGAATGTTATTAATACAAGAAAGTGGCATGTGATATATCATACATCTCAATCAGCAAGAAAAATAAGAATCAACCTAAGATTACCTCCAACGTTAGAGCCAAGTAGCTCCTCTGGATTGAACCTTTGAATGGGCGAAGTCCATCGTGGCACCTGAGTATTATAAGGTGGGCTGCCAGAATAAGAGAGTGCACCATCAGAAACAGAGTGGTGATGATTGATGTACCCTTCACTGCCTACCTTGCTTCTGCTATCTCTGCTATTTGAAGACAGTGATGAACCGTGTACACCAGCAGCATGCGACCCGTGTGACAAACCATCTGAGTGTAACCTAAAGTCCCATATCCTCAATGGAGGAGGAGAAAAACTAGAGTTTGTCCTCCAATGTGGTTCATTACGGTCCATGGAACAGTCCCTTCTGTTAGTGGGAGATTTTGTTCCATGTGGCCCAGCGGCCACACAACAAAGCGCACCCGTATTAGCTATTTTCTGTTCGCACACTAAGGTTGTTCAGTAATCTAGTTTAAGATTTTCATCAAAGTATGAAACTCCACACGCTTATCAGGAACCAAGCATAGTCAAATCTCAACAAAACTAAACCAAAGAAATTATTGAAGCCCACAGTTATCCACCCTAGACTTGAACCAAAGCAGAAGGCAAATCACATTCCCATCTTTTGAGGAATAATAATGGTAAACAAGAATGCACTTAAGCAACTTTCAACTCCAATAAGCCACTTGAACTAGGTTTCCTTAAAACTTGGTTTTTCCTGGCTGCAACAATCCATTTGAGCAATGTAATGAGTGACTCAGCATAATATTATGGTCTTATCCAGAGGAAGAAAAAAAACCCAATTGCTATAGATCTCAAAATAAGAATAGAAAAATAACAAAAAAAAAAAAAGAAGGAAAAATAAACAATAATATAATAACCAACAAAATGAATTTCAGGATAACTAGGCAAAGAATATAATATTAATAAGGCATTATTTAAAAGTGAGCATCTCTCACAAGTTCACCAAATAACATATCTAAACATCCACATTCAATAGGAAAGACAATCAGTAAGTTGTACAACAGAAAGAATGCAATGTGAATCACTGAGACAAGTACAAAGAAAATGTTGCTGATTATACAAGCTTCACAATTTTTTTTGGCATTTATATAAATGGAGTCACGATTTGCCAAGTTTTTCTTTTAACATTTGTGCACATTGTTAGCCTCTTTTAACCCTTTCTCTTTTTAGATGTCTTTTTGTTTGAAGAATCCTAAAACAAATATGTTGCACTTTTCCATAGTTATAAACAGGTGAAATCAAGATTATTTCCAAAAGGCAATAATAGAGATTGAAAATCACAGAACAATGCAGTCAAGTGTCATTGTTGGCAACAAAACCTGAAAGAATTTCTGAAGAAGTATCTCAAAAGTGTAAAGATTGCAAATAAACATGTAGTATAATTATGTGCAACACTTTCAAACCTAAGATTATGTTCCCAACAGTATTCAAATCTAACTGCAAAATCAATCATTGGTCAAAAAAAAAAAATCTCAACTTCAAACTCCTAAAACATCATAGAAGAAAATGAAAATCTTGCCCTTCCCACTTCAAATACATCAATGGTCCCCAAAAAATGAAACGTGCAAAACAGAAAAAAGAAAATAAAAGATCGAACTTCCCATCAAAAATAGCAATTACCCAGAAAAGAAAATTACTCTAAAATATCAAAAAACGAGAAATACCCAAACTAAAAAAAATTAGGAAAGTTCATCACCTTATCTCTAAATCAGCTAATAACAGAAACCATAATCCAAAAAGAAATTTTTGAAAATTAAACAAAAAGGAAAACCCATGAATCAAAATGGAAAGAGAAAAAGAGGGTACCTTGAAAAGGAGCCCAATCTGAACTAGATTATGAAGAAATCTGGGGATTTTATGTCAAGGACAAACAAAAGAAACCCTAAGCTGTTTTGAGCCTTTTTTATAAGCAGTTTTGTATAGAATAAAAATGGGGGAAAGGGAAATGAGACAAAGAGAAAGTGAATGAAGAAAAAGGTAAAGAGAGGGAGGCTAATAAGAAGTGAAACTGATGGGGCATCACATTATCGTTACTACAACAACGTTAGATTACGATCATGTCGAACAAGAAAATTTGTAAGGATTTGCAGTAACATTTATTTTTGGGGTTTATTTTTAAATTACTATTTTTAGGAGATGGAAAAAAAGAGTGCTATCATTGTACCTTACAATGATGTCACACCAGACAAAAGTTTCCTGTTCCTGTTCTAAAGTCATAGCTTTGCCATAAATTCTAAAATTAGAATGTTTAATTAAAAAGATTAAAATGAAAAAAATCTCTTCTTTTTCCTTATTCTTCTTCTTTATTTTTATGAAAAAGAAATAAAAAATGAACATGTAAATTGTTTTGCTGATTTGATTTATAAGGAAGAATGAAATTAAATTAGATTCCAGGAAACAGGGGTTCACTTAATGTGAGAAAGAGGGGCTTGGAAAGTAGAGGAGCCATAGCATAGTCATTCAGCACATTCAACCCCAAATCATTTCTGCACATTTCCCATCACAACCTTACCTTAGTAGTCATCCACTAATTTCCCACTTTTCGGCACTGGCCCAAGCACGCAATCATCTTTTCTTTCTTTTCCTGGCGGAAAAAAACAAAATATCTTCTACCAAACTGGATTCTTTGTTTTACAGCTACCAATTCTCCTGAGCTTTCCATGGAATCCGCCCAACTCGTTAAGCCCAGTTCAATTTGGGTTGGGTTTAAATAAATATTTTACTAATTTTTTAACACTAAAATAGATTTTTTGAATGGATCGAATCAGATACAAATTTAGGCTTTTTGGAACCAGGCCTTAGTCTATCCCGACCTGTTAATTTAGCCACACTCGCTAGATCAATTGCAATTTTTAATCACTTTATCGTGAAAATATCATTGGTCACTGGACGAAATGCTGTCATTGTCGAGCTAATAATAAATTTAACCCCTTAACATTTTACACATTTTATCAATTTAATCATAATTTTAAAAAAAATTTAACAAATTTAACTCTTAATATTCACACATTATACCAATTTAATCATGATTTTAAAAATCCATAAAATTATAATTACAAAAAATTTAAAAAAAAACATAAAAATTCAAAAATAAAATAAAAAATATTAAAACTACATAAAAAACTTTAAAATTAAAATCATAAATGTAATTATTTATTTAGGATGAAATCATGAAAACTTTTGGCTGGTCGGAGTCAATTTATTTTCTACTTTTATGTTATAGCATTATGAAATTTAAATTGAATAGAAAAGTATGTTCATGCATATTATGATAAGCATGCCATATAGTTTATGGAAAATTTATTACATGTACTTTCATGACATATTAAACATTCATGATTGAAACTAGAATTAAAAACTTTGCATGTTTTCTAAAAGATTTAGTGGGAAAAGGTCCCTAAATAAGACCTACCATCTCCATCAATGATCTCTTGTGATGACATAATAATTTACCGACCTTGAGGTAAGTATTATCATGTGAATTTCATCGAGGAGATTTCCTGGTAAAGGACAATTAGTCATACATGTTACTTGTTGAAATTGTCCCACAACGACTCATGCGTAGTACATGTTATGATAGATGTTAAGTTGATAGTTATACACTCAAGATTATCCTAATTAAGTAATTTCCCACGAAGTTCTACTTAAATTAGAATGTTGGTCAAACATTAAGTGATTATTAATACGTGTGAATACCTAAGGGATCAGGTTCACGTATTAGTTGGATGGAAATTCATATTCTTAATAGTTGGTTTAAGATTACCCCAAGGTATCTTAATTTAATGGATGTAGAAATTATCGTTGCAACGACTTACAAATGTTTTTTAAGGTTTAATGTAAGACGCATGCATATCTTAATGTATATTGTATGTTGCAAAAAAAATTCAAAATATTTGCTTAAAACAAAGATATTAATAAATGGATGATTTTATTGTACAAATTGAAAATGACACCAACTTCCTTACTTAATATCCTTATTAGGAATAAGTGCAATGAAAATAACTATAAGAAATGGAAAAAGAACCTAATGATTATCCTAAGTTGTGAGAAACATAAGATGATTCTTAATAACAAATGCCTCCCATCCATCCAAGTTGGGGCTAAAACTCGCTAACATGAATCTAATGAGATAGCTTGTTGCTTCATACAAGCAAGTGTGACCGTTACATTATTTAAGTAACTAGAGAGTTGTGATTCTACCAATGCGATATGACACAAACTAGAGGACATGTTCGGAGGCCAAATTGTCTTGGCTCAACAGTCCACGATAATTAGTTTGATAAATGCCCAGCAGAAACCCGACACTTTGATCAAAAACCATGTGATTACTCCTATGGGCTACTTTGCCTAGTTTAAGGACAACTAGGCCAACTTGGACCAGAACACATAAATTAAAATTATGTTCAAAAGCTTGCCCAAGGATTTTATATGTTTTAGGGTCACATATAACCTTGGGAACAAGAAAATGACACTTACACAACTCATGAAGAAGTTAAAATCTTATGAGTTGATGTTGAATGGCAACCAACCAATCCGAAAAGTAGAAGCTAACTTAGCAATTGCTTCTTCCTCTAGAGGGAAGGGAAAGCATGCTAATAGAAACACGACTAAGTCCTTTAGGTAACCTAAAGAGAAAAGAAAGAGAACTACGAAGCCTAAAGACTTATCTAAGTCTAACTGTTTCTTCTGCAATAAGAAAGAGTACTTCAAGGCCAACTACAGTGAGTGGAAAGATTACCTAGCCACTAAGGGCAAAGGTATGAAACTTTTTATTATTGAAATCTGCTTAGTGGAAGATTCAATATCCCAGTACATTATTGATTCGTGATCTTCCACGATTGATCATGCTATTTGTTATCCATTTTCACATAATTTTAGCTTGTTTAATAGTAAATTCAAGTAAATTTATAGTGATAATTCATGTTTTTATATTCTAAGTAGTAAATACACAATTTATAGTAGTTGTATGATATTTTATAGTTAATAATGGTTATGTGATTATATAAGATGGATTGGGAACTAAATATGCCACTTCAAGTCAAAATTGCTGCGAATGTTGCGACATTAAGTCATCAAAATTGTGATATTGAAGATAGACGTGAGGAAGGGGTAAAATAGAGTCCACGTCGCGACACCGCATCAATTTCCTTACACATGTTGGCTGCGATTTCAAGGGAAATTGAAGGTTTTTTCCAGCTCCAAGCCCTAAGTGTTGTATTAAACAAAGTGGCATTTTAGTCTTTTGATTTGACTATATAATTAACTTTATAATCAAATTTAGGGAAAAATTTTCAGAGGGTTATTCATTCTTCAATTTTTAGCTTTTAGTATTCAGTTTTCATCTTCAGTAGCTTAGGTTTTAGTTATGTTTTCTTAATATTGGAAATTTCTATTTCTAAGTTTATTCATAGTGAGCAGAGAATGTTCCAAACACATGCATTTATAGTCATTTATCAATGAGAATTCTCAACTTTATTCTTATTATTTATATCTATTCTATTAATTGATTATTTGAATATTTGTATGAATATGAGAATAACATCTGTGCTATTATTATTTTCTTGCATGATTGATTGATTAACTGATTATTCAATTGAGTGCTTATTTATCTAAAATTGAGTGTTTATTCGAGTTTATTAAATATCTTAGTATACTAGGATTGACGATCCTAGTAGAATATCTAGACAGATGAGATTGAAGAAGCATTATGTTGTGTAAGCATTTAGTAAATTTGTGCTGAGCGGTGAGATTGAAAGAGTGTCTTTATGCCTAGGTGAGACCGAAAGGGTATCTTAAGTAGTAATTTTTATGAAGGATGAGACTGAGCGAGTATTCTTAGTTAAGAGTGGTAAACAACTTAATTAAAGCAAATATTAGCTTAATCGATAATTAGTAATTCAACCAATCTTAGGCTAATTAGCTCGCACTGTTTGAACAAGGAATAGGAAGATCCAATAGTTTTAACCCTAGGTTTAGTTTTAATTTTTATTAGTTCTATTGTCATCTTAATTTTGAATTTGCACTGCTAATTCGTAAATCGATTAGACTAGTACTTGTTTTTGGATAACTAAGTTAGCAATAACTTTCACCAACTTAGTAATCCCTTGTTATAATCTTCGGAATACTTCCTGTATTTCATTGTAAATAAAAACTATATTACAATTTAACATGTTCGCTTGTAGGTACCACACTTCACTCTTATAATTAATTGCAAATTTCTAAGTAAAACCCTAGAACATAAAACACTTCAATATTATGGAAAAGTGAGGATCTTGAATGAAAATATACTTGAAAGCATTGAGATGAGAACAAGTCATCAAAAATAAATAAGTGTTTCTATTATAACTTATGAAATGTATCTCGGACAAGAAATCCAAACACCCGGAAGGTGTAAAACCAAGAGGAGTACATGTTAGCATAATAGCGGAAAAATATAAAAATCATAATATATAGAATTGACTTGTAACAAGAACGTTCACAAGACACCTAATATTGATTATGAAGAGACATACTCTCCTGTGGTGGATGCAACTACTTTTAAGTTCTTGATTAGTCTGGCAATAAGAGAAGGACTTGATTTACGCCTAATAGATGTAGTTACAGCCTATTTATATGGCCACTTGATAATAACATTTACATGAAATTCCAGAAGGTTTTAATCTGCCAGAAGCAGCTAATTCAGGTTATCGAGAACATTACTCAATCAAACTAAACATATCCCTTTATGGATTGAAACAATCTGGGTGCATGTGGTATAATCGTCTTAGTGAATACTTATTGAGGGACGACTATAAGAATGATCCCATTTCTTCATGTATTTTTATAAAGATGTTTGGATTAGGATTTGTTATAATTGTTGTGTATGTTGATGATTTAAATATCATTGAGACTCCTAAAGAGAATTTAGTGATAATGGAGTGCTTAAAGAAAGAATTTGAAATGAAAGACCTTGGAAAGACAAGATTTTGTCTAGGGTTAGATTTACAAATTGAACACCTAAAGAATGAAATCCTTATACATCAAACAACATATATAGAAAAAGTGCTAAGAAGATTTTACATGCATACCGCACATCTGTTGAGCACCTCAATGGTTGTTAGATCACTTGAAGTAAATAAAGATCATTTTTCTATCCTCGAGAAAATGATGAAGATTTTTTTGGTCCTGAAGTACCATATTTAAGTGCCATTGGTGCATTGACGTATCTTACTAGTCATACACGACGTGATATATCATTTGCTGTCAACTTATTAGCAAAATTTAGCTCTTGTCCAACCCGAAGACATTGGAATGGAGTTAAGCAGGCTTTTTGTTATCTTCAAGGTACAAGAGATATGAGTTTATTTTTGCCTAACCTACCCAAAATAGAATTAGTTGGTTTTGCAGATGCATGGTACTTATCTAATCCTCACAATGCTCAATCACAAATTGATTATGTTTTCACATATGGTGGTACTGCAATTTCTTAGCGCTCTATGAAACAAACAATTACTGCTACATTTGAGAAATTAATTTTTAACATTGGATTTCGTTGTTTCAAATATCTTAAGTAATGGTTACATGAGGGGGAGTAAATTCACACACTATATATATATGGTTGTGATATACTATTTATCAAAAGATTATATACTTTTTTTTCTTTCACTAGGTTTTTGTCCCACAGGGTTTTTCTTAATAAGGTTTTTAATGAGGTATATCCTTTAAACAATGAACATCCAAGGGGGGGTGTTATGAATATTATTAAATGGATGTTCAACCTTTTATCTCCCTTTATCTTTAACCTTCCATCTTCTTTAACCTTTCATATTTTTGTAACTCCTTTTTCCTATTTATGTATTAGAATATGAAGAGTTGAATCTCTCTCTATATATAGAGGAATATATTACTTGTAAATGGGATGAAATATATAGAATATAATACATATTCTCATATTCTTATATCCATCTTTTATCTATTATTTTTGTTTATAACAGAAATATATTTGTAGCTTATAATGTAAATTTTATATTCTAGCATGATTAGTGCCGGCTTGTATTGTTAATTTGTTCTTTCCTCTCCTTTTGTTTTTTAGTTGTATGTGGGGAGAGTGTAATTATGATAGTTTCCTTTTAAGTATTTATTTTTCCTAAATAAATGATACGGTCAAAATTGAAAAATGCATTGTTGTTATCAAAAATCAAAATACAGCTTTACAGATATTACATTCAGTTTATTCAAAAAAAAAATTATTATATTAGTCGAAATTGTCATATTGTATGCCAAAATGTAAATGATTGTAAAAAGTAAATATTATATCATTAGTTAGTAGTTTAGAGGGGTTTATGGGTGAGGTCAGGTTAGATTTGGGTCATGTCTAAGTATAATATTAATTTATTTTATGTTTATTCAAGCTCGGTATAACATGAAATTTGTATTTAAAATTTTGTTTAAATTTGTTCATATTTGTAAAAGACTAACCCAAACTCATTTTAAGTCTACCTATATTATTTTTAATCTTTTTTTTTTTAAATTTGTATTGTTTTATTTTCAGATGTAATAAGTTTATATGTTTTTATTTATTGAAACTTTTATATAGTTATCTCAACATTTTTTTTAATATTTAAATTAGAGTAGTATTATATATTTAGTATAGATTTATTTTTAAATTACATATATATAAAAAAAACATAATATAAAATATTATAAACTTAAAACAGGTCGGGTCGAGCTCGAGCCTTAAATGTTCAAGTCCAAACTTGACCCATATTTTAAACGAGCTTATTTTTTTTCCAAATCCATTTTTCGAGCCTAATATTTACATCCAAACACTTTGAATTTCGAGATTGGACAAGTAACCTAGCTCATGAACATGTCTAGCTGGTACATAATAAGTTTCTATTTCTAATTGCAAATATTTTATATAATGAATATTTTTGTAAAAGTTTAAATAATGAATATTTTATTTAAACAATATATTATAAATTTTTTCTTAAATAATAACTCTACAACTTCTATATTTTCTATTTAAGATTTTAAGTAATCGAAAATTTATTTATTTTTTATTTTCATAATCAATTTTTATACCAAATATATTATTTTATATAGCAAAATTATATAAAGATATTATATTATTAGAGATATTATAGCAAAATTATAGCATTATAAAAAGATATGTTTATGTGATAATTAATGCATGGTTACGTTGTTCAATTATTAAACTAATTGATTCTAAATCATTAAATTATTTTTTAATATTATAAATAATTAAATATGAAAAAAAAATTATAGTGACAAAGGGTAAATTTTTAGATGTGCCACACAGGAAATGTTTCCTTTTATTGTAACATCAAATTTCTATAGTATATATGATATGATCATCATTGCTTAACAAACACTCTATACTATTTTTTTTAAAATTTATTAGGTTAATATAATTTCAATAAACTATGGTTAACTATAGATTTACATCAAATTTTACATTTGTGATAAAATTAAAAAACAATAAAAACTCTTTTTTTACGTATGAGTCTAACCAAATTCAACAATTAATTATCATGTAATTTATTAATTTAATTTATTTTTCATAAAAAATGTCAAGTAATTAAAGATAAGGACTTTTATGAGTATAGATTAACGAAAAAGAATATTATTTAGGTACAAAAATATTATAAAGAGTTTATTTAAATAAGTTGTTATAGTTTAAGATATATATATATATATATATGCCTTTAAAATATATTAATTTTACTTGATATGATAATTAATTTATTTTAAGTAAATAATTTAATGAATTAGTCTCAAAGTTAAACTGTAAATGAATTAAATTAAGTTTAAAATATTTTTGTTGTTACAACTGTGATTTGAATCTAAATTATTCTTAGAGAAAATAATCACCTAATCAACAGAGCACAACTTGGGCTCAAATATAAGTTTCAAATAACGTATTAAATTGGAATTTAATTGTACAATAATTTAATATAATTTCAAAAGTGATGCGAGTCTCAATTTTATTTTAGGTTGAGTTAAACTTCAAATTTTCTTCTATTCGTCTAGAGCCTTAAGTCAAATCTGTGATTTTAATAAACTTGCGATCATGTTGCACACGAGTCCTTATAAAAAAAGTTTTCAGTTTTCATTGTTTTATGTTAGCTTTGATGTCCCAAACTTTTGATATAACAATAGTTAAGATAAATTTTATATGTATTATATGTCTTAAATCATTTGGTGAAAATATGATTCAAAAATATTTTATCAAAGATTTGCAAAATACTCAAAAGTATGACTTAAAGGTGTTTTATTTATATAAATGTTTTTGGGTTAGTACCGAAGTGTTTTAAGGTGTTTAGAATGTTTTTAAGAGACTTTGGTTTGCAAGTTTCGAGATATATGATTATAGTTTTCAATACATAAAAATTTTTGTGGGGTGTGCCTCCTATTTTCGGGCTAACCAGAGAAGAAATAGAATCGATGTAACGATGAGGAGGAGCACGACGATGCGACGAACGACGTCTCGACGAGGCGATATGCCACATCACAATGTGGTGATGTGTATTCAATGGGGGTTCGAAATTGAATTGTATATTTTTACTATAGTAAAAATATAATTTTATCATTTTAATAGCCTATATCTTTATAATTTTTAAAAGGTTGAATCAAATTTTTATCAGTTTTAGAAGGGCCTGTAACGACCCGTTTTCCTTTGTATCAAAAAACAAGAATTAGGGAGATCTTAATTTTTAAATTAGGGAATCATTATCCACTTCTTAAGCAAATTTGTTTAATCTAGTAAGGCCATGTTTAAATAGATTTGAAGAAGTTGAAAAAATAATAATAATTTTGAATGTGAAAGTGTCGATTAAAAGTGATGGATTAATTCATAAAGAATCCAAACTTGGAGTGCCCTAAAATTAGTGAGTTAATAGATAAGGTATCAAATAAGTGAGAGTTATATGGAAGTTAGACCATAGCATGTTTAGGTGGACAATTTTGGGCCTAAGTTAAACTAAAGACAATTTTACTTTAAGGGGTAAATAGGTAAATAAATAATGGAATGATAAAACAAATAAAATAAAAATGTTTTAGTAGTGGGAAATTCCACCAAAAAGAAAGAAAGGGGAAAAAAAGAAGAAGAAAGGAAGAACACCATGGGAAAAGCTTGGTTTTGGTTTAAGGTGCTTGCATGTAGGTGAATTTATGTAATAGCCTGTTTTTAGTGGTAACATAGGTTTAATTTCGAAATCAAATTCTATTTAGTGAGTTAATTTTATTGTTTATATTATGCATATAAGGTCGTATGAGTTATGTAACATATGGAATTTCTATGGTAGTTGACGAATTAGTGGAATGTATTAAATTGAGAAAGTAGAAATGTTGGTCTCATATTTTATAGTTGCTAAAACAACCTTCATTAAATGACCAAAGAAAAGAAAATAGTGGTGGACTTAAAGAATAATTTGCCAAATAACAAGTTAGTGGGTTGGGTAGTATTAAATAATTATGAAATTTTAGTAAAGCATAAGGGTAAGTTAGTAATTAAACAATTAAGGTAAAAGAACAAAATAAGAAAAAGCCATCATCTTCTCCATATTTTCTTCTTATTTGTTCCAACCGAAAATTTCAAAGGAAAAAGGCTTGAAGTTGGCTTTTTAGAAGTTCTTCAATGTAAGTTTTTGTGTTTTCTTAATCCTTGAAGTCTACTGCATGGAATCTAATAATTTTCTTTCAAAAATGTGAAGAATTTGGAAAGTTGCCATGCTTGAGTTCTATATATATGACTGCTATTTTGAGTAGAACGATGAGTAGGTGAGTGATTAAAAGGTTTAGTAGCTTGGTGTTGAAATGATCGTAGATTAAGGGTTTAGGTGAAAGAGAATGATAGGTTGAGGATTTTACTAAGTAATTAAACTTCCTATGGTTAGGATATAATTAAGAGAAAAAAATAAATATGGGTTTGTAATGTTTGTGTATATTGTTTTGGTTGAAAAATGATGGGTGAATTTGTTAGTTAAATTATGGAAATGAGGATTTTGTGTAGTAAAATTCGAAAAAGGCATGGTCACATGAAATATTTACTATTTCTAATTATTTGTAATGGAATGAGTCAATGTGTTTAGTTAAATTGATTTGTTCGTGGATATTTATTAATTAGATCAAGAAACGGACACTACAATTGATAAACGCGGGAAGGGGAAAATTATCGAATAATTCTACGCTAAACCTTTATTGTCACTATACAAGTAAGTTCGTTTCATTATCTTGTATTTATAAATTTACTTTATAAATGTCTATATTGATTTATATATGCAATGGTAGTTGACATGTATGATCCTTTGTGGATTGCTATGTTTGCATCTAAAAATTCGGGTTGTGTGCTAGGCTTTGTGCGGTGTATTCGGGCTGTGTGCCTAATAGGTTTTGTGCCGGTGAATTCGGGTAGTGTGCCTAGTAGGCTTCGTGCCGGTGTTTTCGGGCTATTTGCCTAGTAGGCTTTATGCTGGTGTATTCGGGCTATGTGCCTAGTAGGCTTCTTGTCGATGTATTCGGACTATGTGTCTAGTAGAGATTTGTGCCGATGATTCAAGAATAAGTGTTTAACTCTTGAACTAAAACTCTAGTTTTACCTTAATTATGTTCGCTTGTTTGCTGAACTTACTAAGTCTTAAATGACTTACCATGTTGATTTTTATGAATGTAGGTCTCGAGGAATCTTAGCATCGATTGGATCCAATCAAGAGTACATACTATCATCCTCATCCTCGGTAGACTCTCGAGTAACTTTTGGGTTTTAAAGGTGACATGTATATAGGATGTTTTGGTGGTTATTTTGTTAATGGGCAGCTTGTGTTAAGACTTTAGCTTATATAACTTTTGAAGTACTTATTTTTAGTTATTTTGGGTTGTGAATTTGATGTAATGAATGATTATAATGAATATAGTATGCCTTTAACATCTTGCTTGTGTTTTGGTTGTCAAGGTTGAGAATTATAGATTTATTCATGCTCAAATGTGATTGTTTAAGGTTTAGATAGAAAGATTTATTGAGTTATAAGTAGATATGAGTCTTGTGTAAAAATGAATTGAATTTTAACAAGCAGTTTGAGTTGTTTGCAGTACTTTGAGGTATAATATCGATAGAAGTGTAGGGGTTTGGAAACTTTAGCTATTGACTTATTTGGTTTCGATAGTAGGGACTTAGACTATCAGTAGAATTATATGAGTAGTATTGGTGACTAATCTAAGTATCGGTAGAAAATGACAGTTTTGTTAACTTTGCTCACTGTCAATTTTAGTACCGGTAGAATCAATTTAAGTATCGATAGAAATATTCAAGTTAGGTAGATTTACTCACTGAGGATTGAAGTATCGGTAGAAGCCTGTTTAGGTATCGATAGATTTAGAACCGTTGTATCGATAGAACTTTTAAAGTTTCGATAGTTCACTACTATGTTTTTACCTGTTTAATTATCATGTGTTCTATCGATACTTGCCAGTTCATGTATCGATAGAACCCTCTTTTCTTACAATAATTTACATGATAATCTTGTATTTCCAGCATATGATTTCTCAATTATTTTTAACTCTTAATAATCAGTTATATGATAACGAAAGGTTGAAATGTTATTTATTGTTATCTAAGAATGATTTATGTAATAAAGCTTTACTCAAATATTCGAGTTTCATAGTTAGGTTGGGTTAGAGGTATTACAGGACACACGGGTAAACACATGGGCTATTATAGGATCGTGTGGCCCCTGTTCGAATAGGCACACGGTCCGGCACACGGGCATGTGATTCAAGTCAGAATGGGTACACGACCTATCACACGGTCTGTGACACGACCTATCACACGGTCTGTGACACGACCGTGAGAATGTTTTTCGAGTAGGAACACGACCTGGTGCACAGCCAAGGCCACGAGCGTGTGCCCCTGTTTTGCAATGCTTAACTAAGTACGTATTGAATCGTGATGTTATGAGAAGTTAGTAAATGATATGTATGATTAAATTGGATTATATCACATGTTTAATGAATGCTTTATATGTACTGTGTGGTTGTGATAATTAAATTTGAATGTTTGTATGAAATGATTTAATGATTTTATAATAGTCGGTAATACTTCGAGACCCTAAATCGATGACAATTATGGGTTACGGGTGCTATATGGCCAAAGTGTAATTTTATCATTATTAATTTAAAAATTTATAAATTATAAAGGGACTAAATTAAAAATTGACCATTTTAGAGGAGACATGGCCCCTAGGGTCTCTATTACACTTCGCCAGTGAGTGTATTCAACTTAAATCGGGTGTCTTCTCCTAATTAAACTCTATTATATTTTACCTGTTAGACTTTGATTAGTCTAGTAATGTTTTAGTCTTATTAGGACTTTAATATTAGCTTATTTAAAGGGTCTTTGTAACCCTGTTTAGAGGGTAGACAAAATATCACTTACATGAGATTTGAAGAAGAGTTTTGAGGAGAGTTTTTTAGAGAACTTTGTATTCAGGTTTTTGGTTTTGCTCATTTAGGTTATTTTCTTCATTTATTTTCTCGTTAAGAGAAATCTCTTTTAACCATGGTTTTTATCCTCTTTGAAGATGTTTTCCATCTAAAATTTACGTGCTCGGTCTTCTCTACTTTTCTTACTCGTTGTTTATACAGGTAAATCCCTAACAACTTCGAAGTAAAAATATGCTTTAGGACCTGCTTGCCTTTGATACATTGTGTAGTATGTCTAGAGACAATTAGCAGATTATCTCGAGACACACTATTCATGCCTTAAGACATGACCTCGAGACATACGTTGCAGGGATAGTTTTTAAGCCCGAAATTAATGCTTCCAATGATAAAATTTATCCTCGAAGGTTATAAACGTCCACAAATTTGTTCCTTGATATAAATAAACTTCAAGAACACTTCAAAACTTACGAGAAAAAAAATTCATGCATCAAGATCAAGAGAAAAGTATTCAAATCTTATTCTTTCATTTCTCTTGTAAATATTCTCTAAGAGCTTATTGTTAGATATTTTATCACTCTCATTTCATTTCTTTGAGAGCTTAATTTTTATAAATACATACCCTGTAGAGGTCTCTTTTTTTACTCTCTTTCATATCACAAATTGTAAATTGGAAGGGTTTTAGTTGAATCATAAATACTAAGAAGGGTTCTAGTTTAGCCATAAAAGTTAGGAGGAAATATTATATCTAAGCCTTGTGAAGAAGATAGCGATTGTAAATATTATGTCCTTAGTGGTGGATAGTTAAGATAGAGGAGGTAAACAATCAGAGTCACAATCACTATAAATTGAAATATCCAAGCTTTTATTCTCTTTCCTTATCATTTAGAAAAATTTGCAAAAAAATTTAAAATACCAATTCACCTCCTCTTCATATTTTTGGGCCTAACATTTTATAATTTAAAAGAAAAATAAACTAAATATAAAATATATGATAAATATCAAAAAAATGTTATTTATTTAAATTTGCTTTATAAATAGATTTAAATGAATTTTTTTTTTTTCTTTTCAAATTTTAAAGAGATAAATATTTATCGGGTAAATATAATTTTTGTAAACATCTCAAAGGTTTTTTAGTAAGGTGGTCAATTCTAATCCGACACCCCATACCGGTTAGAGTATTACGTTCGATAGTAAAATAATAATCTTTAGATTCTGTTCTAGTGTAAAATTTGGTCGATAATGACTGTATTTATTTATATCAATCGATTTCGCTTGTACTGGTTAGACTATGGTGTATCAATTAATGAAGGAAAATATTTTTTAAAAAAATTTCTTATTTATTTTGGATTTATTTGAATGATGGACGGTTACATGCTTAGTTTGAGATGATCTTAGTGTTTAATGTATAAAATACTACTTATCCAAAAATTTCCTACATTTCTTTACTTGTTTATTTTATATTTGTTTAATGATGGATTCAATCTCTGAAGTTTATTAAAGAGTATTTTATGTGATTAATAAGTATTTTATATTTGAGATTAATTTAATTTTATTATTAGATATTTGCATATATTTTTTATATACATATATAAAAAAAATAGTAAAAAATCAAATGTAAATATTTAAATTAGAGGTGTTCATGAGTCGATTTGAGACCCGATTTTAAAAAGTTTCAGGTTAGAGTTCGAGCTTTGACTTGTCCAAATTATTCATTATTTTTATTTTAAAATAAATCATAAAATATATTAAAATAAAAAAATATTTTATTTCTAAACAATAATATAAGTCGGGTGACCCGAAATTTAAAAAATATAAAATCAGACTAAATGGATCTCGATTTATGAACACCTCTAATCGAAATAAATCAAAACAAATACTCAAATATTAATAAAAACCTATGCGATATTAACTATCTTAATTTATTGGCTTTATAGTTTTTAAGTGCATTGAGTTGACTAAGGATTTTAAACAGCACTTTGGTTATAAAATTAAAGTTTAATTGAGCATTGATTGCTAATCGCCACCATTAGGGAAAAAAATAGGGAACAGCATAAACAAAAATATTGGAAGCAATAATTTTTGCTTTTGACTAATCCCAATTTCCAAAATAAAAAGAATAAAAAATGTTACCTTTTATGTAAATTTGCAAGTACTCATTAGCCTGGTGTTGTCTATATTCTATTGGCTAAAGTAAAGAAAAAGCATGATATATGAGTGTCCAAGATGCTTCTTTAGGATTTAAGATTCCTCTTGCCTTTTGCCTTTATTAAGTTACAGAATCACAAAGAGCCAAAAATACTAAAATGAGTGTCAATTAACGAATCGAATTTGTTGATCACTTAACATGTGAATTATGATCGTTTGACCCCCCAAAAAACATCTTTTTAATAGTTTCTTAGAATTATTCATAATTCCTCCTCAATTCATAAATAAAAAAATAACGCGCTTTTACGCAGGTGAATCTACATTTTATATTGATAATAATATTTATGTCAATCGAGTTAAGGTTCAATCAGCCAAAATAAACATAGTTTAATCAGGGGCGAATCTAAGCCCTAAAATGGAAAAAAATTTACTTAGGCCCTTTGAAAATTTTAAAATTTTAAAATAATAAAGGTAAAATTATACTTTGCCCCCGTACAAATGATAAAATTTTGATTTAACCCTTTAAAAATTGTATTTTTACAATCAAATTTTAATATATGAGGAAATTACAATTTAATTTCACCTCTCTTAATGTTTTTTTTTTGCTTCACCCCTAGTTATAATTATATAGTATAAAATATGAGGAAATATTTAATATATTGTCAGTGGAGTTTTTAGACTTCACAAGCAAAATCTAGGGGTTGACAAGTGTCCTATAAAAGTATAGTGAATTATTAAAACAATAAAAATTAAAAAAAAAAAGACACATGATAATTGTTTAAAAATTGTGGAATAAAAAAAATACACTGCCAGTGTACCAAATTTTAACCCATGAAACATTAGATACATACTTTTCATGGTTTTTTGTTATGATGTAATAAAATTAATAATAATGATGTAATATACTCTCTCTTTTTTTAATCTTTTTTCTTATTTATAAGATTTATGAGATTTATAATTAGAGGTTTAATTTTATTAAAATAATTACTTAAAAACTAATTGATATAAAAATTTATAAAAAAATCAAATTTTATATTGAATTATTTTACATTTAAATCATTATGTTTCTATTAACAACAAAATTATATCACTTTTATTTTAAATACTAAATTTTAATTATTTATATAATAACTAACTTTATTTTTTATGTATGGATGATTTTCCTTTGGATAATTCACAGAGAAAATACCAATTAACCAAATCCCACATTAAAATAATCAATAGAAACTATAGAGATATATAATATAAAATATATGTCCAGAGAGAGAACATTTATTATACATAAGATATTGGTGAAATCTAGGTAATGCATTCCTAGAATGACAAACCTAGCTACTACCTTCGGTAAAAGCTACATGTAAAGATGTATATCTCTCTCTCTTGTTTTGGTTTCAAGTCTCAGCCTTAAATTCTTACTAAAACCTTACAGATTCCAGTTTCCCCCATAATCTCTAAGTCTCTCTACTCAATACTTAAGAAAAAGCAAGAATCTGATCCCAGATCTTTTCTTTACATCTTTCCATCCACTCAAATCCATCCTTGGAATCCACTTTCCCTTTGTGTGCAATATTCAAAACCAAATGTCCTTCTCAGCATCATTTTCCCTTTAGCTCTTCCAACTTTTCCTTTGCTATCATATATATGAATATTCAGAAATTACAGACATCAACAACAAGGTGCATATATATATATATTATATTACTGTTCCTTTATATAATCTCCTGGCTAACTTCTGTAGAAACATTTTCTTGATCTATAGTCTGAATGATGCAATGGAGTTCTTGGACAACATCTTTCATGGCGGGTCTATCTGATTTCCTCTCCCTTAAACATGCAAATGCAAGGTCTGAGAAAAGTTTAAAACTCTTCAACATATCAGCTGAGGGCTCCTTAAGTAGCTGTTGATCCACAACTTCCATGATCGTACCATTGGTGGCCCGTTGATTAACATAAATGGCTAAATTAACATCATCTTGATCTCTTGAGAAATCAATGGCCCTTTGGGAAGTCAGTAACTCAAGCAACACCACTCCATAGCTATAAACATCACTTTTATCAGTCAACTGGTAGTTCCTATAGTACTCGGGGTCCATGTACCCAAGGGTTCCTTGAGCACATGTAGAGACATGGCTCAAACCCGGGCTAGCCAACCTGGATAACCCGAAATCCGAAACTTTTGCATTGAATTCATAGTCTAAAAGTATGTTTGCGGACTTAACATCCCTATGGTAAATAGGGGTGTATGCTGCAGAATGTAGGTAAGCCAACGCTTCAGCCGTCTGCAAAGCGATTTTTAGCCTTGTTTTCCAGTCTAAAAAGGTCGAGTACTTTCCATGCAAATGATCACTTAGGGTCCCATTTGAGATAAACTCATAGATCATCAATGGTTGCTCAGCTTCCACGCAACAACCTAGGAGTCTAACCAGGTTCTTATGGTTGACTTGTGACAGAATCCCAACTTCATTGAGAACTTGTTGGGTGCTCTTAATGTTCCCAACTTTGGCCGACTTGACTGCCACAATATCCCCATTTGGAAGCTCGCCTTTGTAAACCTCCCCAAACCCACCACTCCCTAAGAACCTGTTTCTAGAGAAATCATTTGTCATCTTTTTCACCTCCTTCAAACGGAATATCTTAGCTGCTTTCCCCCCATTGCTTGACTTCAACATGTCTTCCCTCGCCTTCATGAGCTTTGCCTGGTTATAATTTCTCCACCGTTTCCTTGAAGTAATTGCAACAATCGCCGTAGCTAGAGTGAAAAAGGAGATCACTCCAATGGACACCTTTAAGCTGACTCTACTTTTTTTCTTCTTTCTCAAGCAAGACCCAACGACAGTGTCCCATTTGTATCCCTTATTGCAAAGGCAACGAGAGAGGCCATTTGAACTAGTAGGTGAACAATTAGAAGCCCCAAAGCAATCAAATTGGCTTTTACAAACAGGCTCAAGGGGAGGCCTCCATTGAATTTCCAACCCTTCTTCCCATTCATAAGCAGCCTTTTCTGTATCCAAATGAAGGATGCTTCTAAAAGCTTTACAACCCGAACTGTGAAGCCGTATTTTGTACGCCGACGGCATCCCTCCGGCAACGAAGGTGCAACACAGATCGACCCCGTCAGCACACTGCAATGCTCGTTTGGCTTCAACATGTCCAGAGCTCTCCAAATAATGGTGACAAAGACTGGTGGGAGTGCAATTTAGAGGAGACATCAGAAGGCGTGGGGAACAGTTAAGGAGAAAGATAGTATTCGAAGAAGTGATGTTAAAAGGGAGTGTTTGGTTTAACCATATGCCTTCACTTACACCCATGTCTTGAGTCACACACTTACCAGTCAACCATGCCGATGGTTGAACCACCATGCGGTAAACTGAAGCCATGATTCTAATAACAGGGTAAGAACTTCCGTTTAAGGCATCAAAGTAAAGCTTATGAGTCTGAGAATCACAACGAAGAGAATAGCTAGGGTCACCACAACTAGGATGGGTGCTAAGGGGGTAAGGGACCTCCATTGAACCACAGCTTGGACAAGTTTTTTGGGAGAAACAATAATGGCTACCGAGAAACAGAAGAAAGAAAACATAGACGAAGACTGGGTTTGCCAGAAACTTAATGGAGACCATGGTGAATCGACAAAAGGGGTAAGAGGTCAAATGGCTATACGAGGGCAAAGAGGAGGGATGGTGGTGGGCTAATAAAATGGGTTGAGAAAGAAGAATAAAGTAGTCATATAATGAAAAGTAGCTAAAAGAGAATCTATGTGAAAAAACCTTACATCTTTTGTCATTTATAGGAAAGGTGGATTCTTGTTGTATGGCATCCATTAGGGGAAACCATTGCTAGCCATGTTCTCTTCATAATGGTTGATATTGCCAGTAAAGGATCTTTCTTCTGCTTCTTTATTGAGGTTGAAGAACTGATGATAAAGAGATAAATTCCATAACATAATTAATAGCCTCCCACCACAACTTTCAAGGTTGGTCTCTTAAAAACATACAAGTGGCATGCACGAACTCCTAATTCCACAAACAATGTGTATATGTATATATAAGCTAAAAGTTAAATTTAACTTTTAACTCCTCTACTATGTTAATATATATTTAAGGTTTGATATTTATATTTTAATTTAGCACATGTTGATTATTCTATTTTTATAATGTTATTATTTAGGTTTAAATTGATAAGATTAATTATTCGGATAATTTTTTGAAATATACTGAAAATAAAAAAATTTGAGAAAGTGTGTCGTTCTTTTTTAAATTTATTAATCTATGTTGTTTTTGGAGAGAGAAATAAAAAAAATTGATCTGGTAGTGAAAACCCGTCCTGTAAGATGTATTTTTAAGATAGAGAATAAAAACGCGTCTTACAAGACACATTTTCCTTTCAACGGTAACTATTCCAATTATAACTTTTCCAACGGCTAAAAGGAGTCCAACAACCATAATTTTTCCTATATAAACCCCTCCAAACTTCATTCCTTTCAGCTCAATACTCAATTCTCAATCCTTAATCCTCAATCTTTAATTCTCAATTATTTTTTAAATCTTTTTTTGAATCTTATTCTCTTCGATTTTATTTTATTCCTTATAATTTTTAAATGACAAATCATCTTATTCGTTTGGATGAAAAGCATATATTCGACGTTCAATTACAAATGGTAAGAAGATATTATTAAATTATTTAATTTTAAATAGTTAATTATTATGTTGTTAACATTATTAATTTGTTATGTTTCTATACCCAGGCCGAAGATTGGATTTTGGAGACATAGATAAACAATTTAAGCGAAGGTGTGTCGGATGACAGTTATGGACACTTGCGAGATGCAAGACTTTTATAAGTGGCTCACATGCTCAGGGGGACTAAATTAGATCCCCCACTTATCAATGCTTTGGTCAAAAGATGGAGAACGGAGACACACACATTCCATCTTCCCTACAGTGAGTTTACAATTACACTCGAGAACATTAGTTTATAACTCGATCTATCGGTTGATGGGGAAGTCGTTACGGGGCCAGTGCTTAGTGTCAATTGGAGTGTAACATGAGAGCAACTATTAGGCAATGTACTGAACAAGTTTAAGGGTAGTCAAATCGAGATGAGATGGTTGGAGGACAACTTCAAAACTATCGAGCCTTTTGCGAGTGACATTGAAAAAGAACAATTCGCACGCACATTCATCTTGAGGTTGATCGAGGGTCTACTCATGACAGATAAATCTTGAAATCTGGTACATTTAAGGTGGCTAATACTACTAGTCGACTTGAAAGAAGTAGAACAACTTAGTTGGGGATCAGCAATGCTACCGACATTGTACCAAGAAATGTGTCGAGCAATGAAACTAAAAAAAGTTAAAATAGGCGGTTGCATGCTCCTTCTTTAATTGTGAGCATGGTATTGACTACCATTTTTACGCCCCTCGAGTGGACCCCCTTATGAATTCCCACTCGTAATATGGTAAAATTCATTTGATAATATCATTATCATTTTAATTTTTCATTGTTGTAATTTTGAAATCACATATTATTTTAATAGGTGGAACAACCCCGTCAGACAAAGTGGTATACCAACCAATCTTGAGGATATATGACTAGCTTTAGATTAACAAATTGAAGAGGAGGTTAGTTCATGAATTTCAAAGTTACTGATTTTTTTATTCCAACATTTGAAATTAAATATTAAGCATGTGCTAAAAATTGTAAATTCGTATTGCAGTTTGTATGGATTCCATATGCGGATCTGAGGATTCAAGAATGTGTCTCAACTGAATTTTTGGTCAAACGCAACATCTGGCACGTCTAAGTGCCATTGATTGTTTTTGCAACGGTCGAAATGAATGAATCTGACCAAGTGATGCAAAAGTTCGGGTATATGCAACATATTTCGTCGCCACCTAAAAGCTCGATGACCTGTACAATATCAACTTGCGGGGGAGACTCGAGGAAGATTGGCCAACATTCCACAATAAGTATATTGAGATTTGGAAACGTAGGTACGATTACTTTCTAACACGTAAACCATTTCTCACATCAGAGTTGGCAACATTTTCGAATTACATTAATTAGTTCAAGCATAATGACAAGTCGTATTTATCGTCAACTTCATAAATGAGTAGGCAACATCGTCGTAAGAGACCAAGGGGAGGGACCATTAATCCTAGATCAGGAGAAGATGCTGCGGGAGGATCAACATCTGCTTCATGTCCACACGAGGACTCAATTGTCCTGCAACCTCCTGATCAGTATGGTTCATATAATTTTGGTGCTAACCTAGTTTATTTTAGACAAACATCACAACACGCACAATCATTTCCTACATAAACACCTTCAGCACTAGTATATTTTACACAAGCACCACAACACACACAATCATTCCCTCCATCAACACCTTCTCCGGGGTTATATTTCACATGACTGCCACCCATCGTACCATATTTCACACCAATGTTGCTAGCAACATCGATACATTTGATATCGCCAACAATTACCACATTTTATCCGTAATCAACCCATGCGACACTGTACAGTTATTCGCCAATAGTGTCGCAAACACCCCCGACATCGTTGTTCTAACAAGGTGGGTCATCCTCGCAATTGTCGACTCATATAGGGGGATGCATGATAGGCAGCTAGGAACCAAACGTAGTCAACCATGAAAGAAGGAGATGAAGATGATAATCAACCCCAATGTGCACGTGAAGATGAAAACAAAGTCAATAAGGAGTCGTCAACCCAAATAGTGTGACTAAACCATAGGCGTGTCTGACGCCCATCCGGTGTGGCACACATTCGTGACACCGATGACTATGTTATTTGTAATTTTTCTCATCCGGTGTGGCACACATTCGTGACACCGATGACTATGTTATTTGTAATTTTTCTCAAATTGTATACTTTGTTTTACATTCCAAATTTAAACTTATTTACAATCTACGAAACAAATTTATTAAATTGGTTTGGTTTATACCATATCGTATGGTGAATTTGAATCATATTATTTCATTTCTTTGTACGCATTTTCATTTAAGTTTTTCTCCATCCATTTGTTAATTACGATATTTTCAAAAAGCAAAGATTTATTGACAAGGTATGAGAAAAGATTAAAATTTTGGCTTGCGTGTTGTAATATATATTGCTTCAATAATTAATATTAACTTACAATTTACAAAAAAATTAATGAATAAACGAATAAGTTAGTGTTTACTAATGAATGAGTTACACTTCAACCCTTGATAACATAACCTTTGTAAACTTGCTTCATCCATTAACAACATAACCTTTATAAACTTCAAACCCTAGTTACACTTCAACCTGAGACTGTATAATCACTGTCAATTGGGACCTTGAGTTGCAATGTGATTTGACTTCTCGAGTGATGACTTCATATTTAAATGACAGATGAAATTTGTAGGTCACCCAGCACCACGGCACCACCGTAAATTCAAACATACCTTAAAACTATAACAATGTCTATCTCAAACACTAACAAAAATAAATCTAAAAACTTCTAATTTTCAATCGCAAGGAGAAAAAGAAAAAAATTGTAACAAGTCCCAATAATATCTTAAAACAGTTCAAAAATCAATTTAAAAGCATCATATATCAATATCCAATAATTATTCACAGTATATAAGTGTAAACGAAACTTAAATAAGGCCTACGAAACTTAAAAATCAGTTTGCAAACAAGTAGGAACTAATATGAAAAAAAATGTGGAAAAACTATAAACAGGGATCACACGGTCGTGTGGCTAGGTTGTATGATAAGGTTGGTGTAACACCCTATACCTGGTCCAACCGCCAAACTCGAGTAATAGGATACCACATCAAACGTCACAACATCGCATATTACACACAGTCTCATTTGCATACAAACATCATCACATTTAAACATTTATAAAGGTTTTAAGTCTAAAATACCCTGATCAATACTAAAATTTACTAAACATACATTAAATAACCTTGTACCATGTTAACAAGCATGCTTAAATACCACTTAACGAAAATTTCCAGAAGGTCACAAAAGTATCGATACACACTCACTGGTATTGATATTTCTCAAAGTGAATATCAATACTGCTTAGAAAATCAGTACCTTTTTAGCATTATGTTTTTTCTACAAAATTCAAAACCAAACATTTTATCGATACGAAGCAAAAGTAGCTATATTTTTTACCCCCAAGTATCGATACTCGAGAACTAGTATCGATACCAAAATGAACTATTGTTTGCTACACATTTTTTCCAACTTAGAAGTATCGATACATATGCCCCGATTATCGATGCATCTATATAATTCAACAAAAATTACAGCAAAATAGGACATTTTACATATTCATTCACATACCACTTCAACTTGCATCTATAACCTCAATATTCAACATAAAAAATGTTAATAATTGCAGTTCAAAGCTTCATTAATAATTTCAATCAAACAACCAATAAACTAGTAACAAATGTCCATAAATTCTAAGAGTAGTAAAATCAAACAATCATTTAAAACATCATGATAATAATCAACCAAAAATAAACCAGATTGCCTTATTCCCACAGTTCAAAAATAATAGCAATAATATCACCTACTTAAACACTACATATTCATTCCCACCTAGATGACTTCTTAGGATTGTCAAGCCTAGGATTTTAAGTTCTTCCTATCCCAACCAACTGATCAGTTAAGAAATCCTACGTAAGAGTTAATTACTCCTATGTCCACTCGTTAATTCCCCATAAAGGGATTAGTTCCTCATGGATTTAATAAACATTATAAACTTAATTGAAAAGATAAACATAAAGAACAAATAAAGCGTTTAAGAAGAATCATGATATATTGATTTAGCATGAATGATAATCCACAAAGAGTCAATTGTCTACACAAATTAGATTCTCCGAAGAACGAAATAGAAACAAAAGTAAAATTACTATGATAAAAGAAACCTAAGTACAAAATAACTAGAAAGAAACTAAAAACAAAACTAAATGAAAACCATCTACTAAAACTTGAATAAATAACTGTCTATTTATAGGCTTAGGGTTGGTACGTCATCCATCGACATAATTCGATTGACATTTTTGAATTAAAGTTTGTTGTACGAACCAAAATGCCTTTGGCTCATTAATTCCTCTCTGTAAGACGGTGTCGCGACACCCACTGGCTTCTGTTGCAACATTGATATCAATTTACGAGTTGAGGCTTGATTACAGGGCTGTGTCGCGACACCCTGTAGCTATGTTGTGACACTGAAGGTAATTTTCTCCTTTTGAGTGCTCTGTTCACTATGTTGTGACATCGACACTCCGTGTTGCAACATTGCGGCCAGTCTCGTATTCTTATTCCTTCGAATGATGTCCCACATACTCACTGAATACGTTAACCTTCCTTTAGGCCTATTTTGGCCCCTAAGATCATATAAAGAGCTCAAATCACACCTTTTATTATTTATGAACTAAAATTGAAAACTAAGTAAAAACATAACTAAATTGCTTTTATACGAGCTTCTTAAGTATGGAAAATGGTTTAATCTGACACCAGAACACTGAAAAATCCCCCCAAAAGGGTCACTAAGATTAAGATTATTGGGTCAACTACAAAAATGGTCACTAAACTTTGATCAAATTTCCTTTTTTGCTATTTCACTATGAAAAGTTACATTTTGGTCACTCATTCATTAATGATCATTACAACCTTAACGAAAAAGTGAGGATATATATATATATATATATATCGTAAACAAAAACATGATTTTGTATTTAATTTTAAAACATGTATTTAATTTTTTTTAATCTATAAGTATGAGTTTTTGTTTATTATATTTTTTAGAGTTTTTATGAATTTTTTACATAATTATAATTTTAAAAATATTTTTAAATTTTGAAAAATAAATAATAAATTTTTAGAGTTCTTCTAGAATTTTAATATTTATCGGACTTACTGATAAAAATGTTATAAAAGTACCAAATTGAATGTTTTAATTATAGTTCAACAATCAAGTTGGATGTTAACCCTTGAATTAATGTGTCACCTTAATTTTCCATTAAGGTTGTAACGATCATTAACAGACAAGCAACCAAAATGTTAGTAGTCAATAACGTTAGTGACCAAAATGTAACTTTTCATAGTTTAATAAAAAAAGAGAAATTTCACCAAAATTTAGTGACCATGTTGTTAGTTTACTCAAGATTATTTTCCCGGACAACTTTCGAGTGTGACCCAAATATGGATTTCTAATCGCTTTTCAAATTTAATGTTGTTGGGTGTGGTAGAAGATGATTTAAGTATTTTGAGAATAGAAAGCCTTAACCTAAGTAGGAAGCTTCCTCAAAAGATTTGTTGGCTTTTCCAATTGAAGAATCGTGGCAGACAGGTGAGCTACCGAGAGACAATAGCTCTGGGTTGGGTTGTTGAATGATTGTCATCTCTCTTCGTGGTTTGCTAATGTTTTTAAGGATAGTGACAAGATTTTTCCCTGTATATTAATAAAATTATCAACGTGATACTTATATTTTTAATTTTGTCCAATTTGGTATATATATTTTTCTTCGGTCTAATAATATTACTTTCTGATATTAAATGACACATAAACCAATAAAAAGAAATAACATGCGACATGCGAGAAAAAACAAAACAACCAAAACTTTAGATGCTAGCTAGATTTTTTCTTTCCATTTTGAGTCAATCATTAAAAGACTGGTAAAATAAAAATATTATTCAAGCTTATTAAATAAACGAAACCCAAGAAAAATTCTTGAGAAGAAAATCAATAAACCTAAAAACTTTTTAAAGTTAAAAAAATGGGTCTATTTTGTGTCCCTACCCCTCCTCCTCCTCCTCCTCCTTTAAGCTAAGTCTCCAATCTTCATAACTCAACACTTTTACAACTTAAATACCTTCAATCAAACCTAAACATCTTCAATCAAATCCATTCTTATATTACAAACCTTGTTCTACTAAATCATACTACTTTCTATTTTATTCAATCCAATCTATTATTTCGATACTCAAAATCAACCACGGTCATACAAAAATTATATATTCACATCAATATTCAATCGTGCAACTAACATAAATATGTAAACAAATTAATTGATCTTGAATCATAAAAGCACGAATCAATATCTCGCGCTATTCGTCGACAACTCGTGCTTTTCCTTTCCCTTTCAATAGCCCAACGTCATCGTTCACTACGATTGATAATTTAATAAATAAGATAATATCAAAATCCATTAAATTCACATCCAAATATAAAACCACACATAATTTTCATTTTATTCTAATTAGTCCCTAAACTTAGGACAAACATATCTTTTGATTCCTAGCTTTGGATTAAAATCCGATTTCAAATTCTTTCATTAGGGACCCTATATTTTTTATTTCTAGCAAAATTTCATGACATGTTTTATGTTTATTCGATTTGGTCCACAATGTAACAAAATTAATAAACAAGCTCAATTAACCTTACAAGTTAGTCATTTTCATAATCTGAGATCAAAATCTATCAATTTCAAGCCTAATTCATCAATTTATCAACAATGAAAACTTACTAAAAATCAAACTATTGGACAAATTGATACATGGGTTAACTAAATCAAACTCTCATGAAAATAAATTTTTAAAAATTACATGAAAAATAACTTAATTACCGATAAATTTGGACATGGTCGAATGGTTGAAAGCTTGAAGCTTTCTACTATGTTTTGCTTCTTTAGACGGTGGAAGAAGATGAGTTTTCTCATCTTTCTTCCCACTATCTCCTTTTCTATGCTTAGTTTATCACTAATTAAGCTTAGTTAATTAGTTAAATTAATGTTTTATTTTACGTAATTAACCACGAACTTTTTTTTTAATAATACTGATTGGACTTATTATATAAATGATGAAAAGAGCAATACAAGCAAATAAAAGTCGAATAGGCCTAACCAAATACAAAGCAAAAACCCAACATAAAATAGAAACAAAAGAAAGGAAACGACAAGAGACAGATAAAGAAATAAATCAACACAGCAGCACCGTTTCATTGCCCAATCAAAAAAGAACAGAAACCCTAATCATATCAGATCATTTGCTCATTTGGTCTCAACGATTCCCATTCCACAAGGTCTTCTTCTTCTCCAAAAGGCAAAGAAAATCGATGGAAGACTAATCAACAAAATACAGGACCTCAGGGACTAGTCGGGCTCCTTCGCCATCTCCTGTTCATAAAGTCTAAGCGCAAAGGCTGGGACGCATCCCACCAGGTAAAACTCTTCACTTTTTTTCAAAGAAACTGTAGCAAAGAGGTGGGCTAATTCATTCGCAGATCTAGGGATTTTAATGAATTTTATATCTTGAAACAAACTCTTGAGATATTGAATTTTGGAGATGTAAGCACTTAACTGGGATTTATCACGTTTTTTAGATTGGCATTTTTTGATGATAGATAAGGCATATCTTTAAATTTCGATTATAGGCCATCCAGAGCCCAGGCCAAGACAAATCGCTTGATGGCAGGCAGTAGCTTAGCCACAAAAGGAGATTGGATCCCCTCATGGAGCACAGTAACCAAGGCTAACACTTCCCAATCTTATCTCTTGCCATCAAACCAGAGGCAGATCGAGATCTTTAGCCATCAAAAGCACCATCGAAGTTCATCTTAATAACACTCTCCCTTGGCTTTCGCCAGACCAGTGTCGAGATTGGAATAAAGAGTCACCTCATCTCCAAGCCGTCTAACTCTTTCATATATCACACTGTAAATCTCGCAACCATTTGCCCATATTGAACCTTTCTTTCATAAATTTTGCAATTCCAATCTCGCTAAATAGCCCACATAGCACATCCTAAGAGACGTCTTTGGTAAACAGAACACTTCTCAAAAGATTCGGTAAGCCACTGAAATTTTTTTTGGCATGGTTAATTCACAAGCTGGGAAAGGTGAAGTTCTGACCAAACCTGCACTGAAAAAGGGAAAATCAGAAAATATGGTTAATTGTTTCCTCCACACCACCATAGCGAGGAGAAGTGGCATTTTGGGTCAGCGTTTTATAGTTCAGATTCGCAATAGTTGGCAAATAATTCCAGGCACACCGATAAAGCATGATTTTTATTTTACCCGTGAGATTAAGGCTCCAAAGAATTTTGTAATAACCTTTAGAATTCATTTGTAACGCATAAGCAGTAGGATCCATAGATTTGCTCTGTAAAAGTTTGTATGTACTTCGAATACTAAAATCCCCAGACCCTTTCACACCTCACACAAGGAAATCGTCATGGGCACACTTTGCAAGTGGGATAGCCAGAATTCGCCTAGCATTGTCATCAGAGAAGGTATCCGAAATCACATCCCTTTTCCAAACTCGTAAATTTGCATCAATTAACTCAGAAACTTTAAAATCTTGCAAATGAGAAGTATCATTAACCAACAAGAAATTCGGACTATTAGTGATCGAAGCATCATTTAACACTGAAATCTGACTCTAGTTCCCACCTTCCAGCAACAACCCATAAATAAAACACCTTTAGTAACCCATAAGCTCTTCCATGTGTAGGAAGGATTATTTCCTAGATCCGCCTTAAGGAAGTCAGTCTTCACCCTTGTTTAGCCAGAAGTGCAGAATCAAATTGACACACATCACGAAACCCCAGACGACCTAATTCTTTCAGATGACACAAATTAAACCAAGAGCATCAGTTTGCCCCTTCTCGTCCCTTCCCTTTCTGCTACCAATAATGAGCAAAAATACTTTTTAATTCTCGACAGAACGATTCAGGCATCAAGAAATAGGATATTGTATATGACGAAACTGTCCGTAAAACTGACTTAACAAAAATTTCCTTCCCACCTTGCGAAAGAACTATGTTGCTCCAACTGTCCAAACGCACCTTAATTTTGTCTTTAATAAACTGGAAGGAAGCCTTGCGTCCTTTACCCACAACATTTGGGAGCCTCATACTTTTAGAATTAGATGATCTTTGAATGCCCAACACTCTTGTCACCTCCGTTTGGTCATCAACATTAGTATTAGCACTAAAGAACACCTTGGACTTGGAAAAGTGCACACATGGAACAACTTTCATATTCTTCCAATAACCCTTTCAAAATAGTAGCCCCCTCACTGTTTGCCTCCTCGAATAATATGCTGTCATCAGCAAATTACAAATGAGAAATCGATGGACTATTCATGCTAGCCTTGATCCCTTTGATTTGACCCCCTTGAACTGTCAAACGCATTAAGGTTAATAGACCCTCACTGCAAATAAGGAAAAGGAATGGACTAATCGGGTCTCTCTATCTCAAACCCCGTGTAAGAGTGAAATTACTTCCTCGACAACCATTAACAATCACAGAATAAGAAGTCGAGGAAAGACATCGCATAACCAAATCAACCCAATCTTTGGCAAAACCCATTTTAATCATAATCGCCTCAAGAAAAAAGCCCACTCAACTCTGTAGTAGGCTTTGCTCATATTGAGCTTCAAAGCTATTGCTCCCTTCTTCCCTGTTCTCTTCTGCCTAAAACCATGTAAGAGCTTATAGGCAATAAAGATATTATCAGTAATAAGCCTTTCGGGAACAAAAGCACACTGTGCTTGATCAATACATTGTCCAATTACACCTTGTAAATGGTTCGTCATCGCTTTTGCCACTATTTTATAGAGTACATGGCACAAACTGATAGGTCTAAAATTTGCTAAATTTGTGGGACTCGAGATTTTAGGAATCAATACAATATCAATTTTATTAACCAAAGCAGGGGATTAACCTTTATTTAGAATGCTCTAGCTGAAAATGACATCCTTTCCCACTATGTGCAGTATCTTTGAAAAAACAGAGCAAGAAAGCCATCGAAACTCGACGCTTTGTTCGGTCCCATCTCCCTTAATGCGTTGAAGATTTCCTCATCTGAAAATTTCGTCACAAGGCATCGATTGTCATCAGGGGAAATAAAAGCTTCAATTCCTGATAATAAGTGCTCCATATCACTCACACCCCTTGTTGAAAAGAGGTCATGGAAAAAAGTTGTGGCCAACTCCTTAATATCTATCCCATTATCAACAATCGTACCATCCCCCCTATCCAGCCAATGAATCTGATTTATCTTCCTTTTAGTCGTCGCATGTCGATGAAAAAATGTGGTATTTTTATCACCTAAACATAGCCAATTCTTTCAAGCCCGCTGCTCCCAAAAAACCTCATCCTTTTCAATTTCCAAATTAAGTTGCACCTTAGTGTCAATCAAATCAACCAGATTCTTATCATTCCTCTCTAGCCCCAAAAGCCACTCTGAGTCAGCCTCTAATTTTCCTTCAACCTGTATCTCTACTTTTTAATGCCTTTCGCCTAGAGATCCAACCCCTTAGCCAGTTGCTCCAACTTTTCAATAATATGTCTGTGAGAATTGTCCCAAAGTCGCTTAAGTTCCTTTTTGAAAGACTGTTCCATTGTCTACCATATTTCAAACTTGAATATCATCTTATCCCTCCGTTGTGTACTTGGCGCATTTTGGATTAAAATCAGACAATGGTCCGAAATAGAGTGGAGGAGGTGCTAGAGAGTATGCTCTGGGAACATTTGCAACCATTCATCATTGGCAACGCCTTTGTCCAACCTTATTAGCTGATTTGAAATCAATGTTTGCACAGTTGAGTGTTTGTGATGATGGTGCCTTATTACCTGAATTAAAAGTGAAGCCCTAGTTAATTGAACAGATTAGAGAGGCTCAGCAAAATGATGAAAAGGTGATGGAAAAATGAAGAACGATTGAGCACAGTGGCCCGGGAGTCTTTGATATTGGAGATAATGGTTGTGTAAGATATCATGGAAGGATTTATGTACCAACCAAAGTTGAATTGAAGAATGAGATACTTCAAGAGGCGCATAATAGTCCTTATGCTATGCATCCAAAAAGTACCAAAATGTATTGGGATTTACGAGAATTCTATTGGTGGCCAAGTATGAAGAAAGAGATTACAGAATATGCTACAAAGTGTCTTACTTGTCAAAGGGTAAAAGCTTAACATCAAGTTCCGACAGGGCTACTTCAGCCTATATCGATTCCCGAGTGGAAATGAGACAGAATAACTATGAATTTCATCAGTGGTTTACCTCTCACTCGAAAGAAGCATAACACCATATGGGTTATAGTGGATTGATTGACGAAATCAGCTTATTTTCTACTAGTAAGGACAGACTGGTCATTAGATAAGTTTGCAGAATTATATGTAGCTGAGATAGTGAGATTGCATGGTGTGCCAAAATCTATTATTTCGAATCGTAATCCTCGATTCAGCACCAGATTGTAGCTGAGATAGTGAGATAGAAAGATTTTGGAAGAAGTTGCATGAATCATTTGGCACCAGATTGAATTTCAGCACAGCCTTTCATCCTCAGACAGATGGCCAATCAGAACGCGTAATTCAACTGTTAGAAGATATGTTACGAGTTTATGTCATTGACTTTGATACTGAATGGGAACGATACCTACCACTTGTGGAATTTGCATATAATAATAGTTTCCAATCAAGTATTTAGATGGCACCGTATGAAGCTCTATATGGACGTAAATGTCGTACTCCATTGTGTTGGACTGAACTTGGTGAAAAGAATATGGTTGGCCCAAAATTAATACAAGAAACAAAAGAAAAGGTTCGACTGATTAAAGAAAAATTAAAACCAGCTTCAGATCAACAGAAGTCTTATGCTGATTTAAAAAGAAGAGAAATTGAGTATAAAGTGGGAGATAAAGTATTTCTAAAAGTTTCCCCATGGAAAAAAATTATGAGATTTGGTCGAAAAGGAAAATTAAGTCCAAGGTTCATTGGACCATACGAGATTATAGAAAGAGTTAGGCCTGTTGCATATAGACTAGCTTTGCCACTAGAATTAGATCGAATCGATAATGTGTTTCATGTATCGATGCTTCGAAGATATAGATCAAATCCATCACATGTTGAGTCAATGAAAAACATTGAGATACGATCTGATTTATCGTATGAAGAAGAACCAGTGCAAATTTTAGCAAGAGACATAGAAGAGTTGAGAAACAAGCGAATTCCTTTGGTAAAAGTATTGTAGAGGAATCATAGTATAGAAGAAGCTACTTGGGAACCTGAGGATATAATGCAATCTCAATATCCACAACTCTTTAGGTAAATTTCGAGGACGAAATTTTTTAAGGGGGGAGAATTGTAACATCCCCACTTTAAAAAAAAAATTCATTATCAAGTTCATGGACTAAATTGAATAAGTTGGAAAAGTATAGGAACTAAAGTGCAAATGTTCTATTTTTATTTTGATGGAAGGGATCTAATGGTAATTTTACCATTACTTTAAAAGAATCAATGATTTTTTATGTTTTCAAATGATATATTAATTAATAATAATATTTTATTATTTATATTATAAAATATAAAGAAAAGAAAGAAAGAGAACATTTTGTTCTCATCTTTCTTTATGCTATGTTTCAAAATTTTTCTTTTGTTCTTTGTTTCTCACGAAAGGGAAAGAAAAAAAATTTCTTTCATCATTTTCTTTCAAAATTCAATCATAAGGTATGGTTTTTCTTCAAATTTTTCATAGATTTTGAATATTTGAAGTTTGTTCTACATATATATACCAATAATTTTTTATTTCATCAAGTATTTTGAAAGTTGCCATTAAAGAAAATTGATGGAAGATTAGGAAATTTAAGTGAAATATGTATATTTTCTTGATAGAAAATGATTAAAAGAAGAATTCTAGTTTATTAGAAGTGTGAAAAAGATATGAAATTGGATGGGAAATTTATTTGGTTTATTTGGTTATGGTAAAGGGGTAGTAGAGAAAATTGACTATTTTGAGTAATATTGGTGCTAAATGATAGCTCATGAATTAATGAGTATTCCGGTGAAGACTGAGTTGAAAATGGATAAGCGAGTTGTAAGATATGAGAATTTCGGATTTGGAAGCTTAGTATATTAACTTGATTAATCATGCATATTTATGTTGTTTTTATTAGTTTTAGTATTAAAATGGGTAAATGATATTATTTCGTATTGAATTGCTCATATTGTAGCTAAAAACGAAACGAGCACTTTGAAGGAGAAAGACGAAGAGAAAAAGTAAAGCGATTAAAATTTCGGTTTGTGCTAATATCTTATTATCATTACATAAAGCTTTAGAATAATTAGACTATTATGATTAATTATATTAATTTTTTTATATTATTTTTATTAGTTTAGAATGAGTTTGAATTATTTAGTTAATATTTATAAAATTATGATTTGAGATGGAACATGTTTATTCTTCAAATGATTAAATTAACAAATTCATAGTAATGGTTTGAGCTTGAGTATTATGCTTTTATATATTTGAGCAATAAAATATTTAATATAGAAGCCTAATTTTACATTAGGAAAAATAAATGATTTGATCATGATATGAGACCAAATATGAGAATGATGTGAAAAATAGAATTGAAATGAAACTTGATTTTTACCCCAGTACACTAAGTTAGGCTAGATCAGATATAGTTGACATGTCATAGAGTCTTTATATCAGAGGATTTATATCTCCACAAATTCCCAGAGGGTCAAGGGAGAAAAGGCCAAATTGGTCGCTTTTGTTACTGTTTGCCTCAATTCCCAGAGGGTCGTGGGCAGTCCCAATTCCCTGAGGGTCGTGAACTACTCTGATAGCCATTGTTGTCGAACAACTCGAGGTGGCGGATTCGTATATCTGATTATGAGTCTAAATTTTAGTACGGGGTTGAGATTGAAAGAAAAGCAAAAACAAAAATTGAATATATTTAAATTTCCTTATTGTGTGAATTAAATTGATTATGTGATTTTAAATTGATTACAAAGCTTATTGTTATTTATTTACTTTTATTAATTAATCAATATTTAATACTTATGTAATTATTTATATGATATTAGCACCACTGAGCATAAAAATTGCTCAGCGTACGGTTTGTCTATTTTTCCGTACGCAAGTAGTTAGATTTGGTAGATCGTTCCAACGACATCCGAAGAACCGAAAATCAGCTCAAACAAAGTTGGTGAAAGGTTTACTTTTTGGTTAATATTCATGGCATATACATATGCTTATATATAATATTGTGTCATAAATTAAATTTAAATATATGTTTATTATATCTTTTTTGCTAGTACTTTATAATCAATGTTTTGATGAAATGGTTAAACGTAGATATTAAATTTATTGAAATGCTTTGAGAAATTAAAGTGTTGGGAATTGATTTGGGAGATTATTTGAATGTGAATATATTGTGAAATAAAAAATTTCATAGGGGGATTTTACGTAAATAAGCAGAAATGTTGTCAAAATTTTTATAAAATATTTTTTTCCACTACGTTTTCATTTAAAAAAATAGAAATGTAAGTTGCTTTGATAACGAAATGTGAAATTTTATATTCGGATCCAACAACTGGGTCTGATATAAGGTGTCATAAATATTTATTTGGTGGTTTCGACACCCATCATTGTCGTAATAAGTTCCAAGAATTGGATCTTTCAGACACTATGGGAGCCCCATAGAACTCGATAAAGCGCCATAAATTTTCTCCATTGTCATCACCTATAATGGCATCGATGTGGTTTTTTGAGTAACTACGAAGAGTAACTTTCATATCCGAATGCCACGCCAAACAGTGACCTCCCCATGAACCATTAGTAACCACATCAATCCCGAACACATAACTGCGCCTTCGTCTAATACCCTTCATCCTCTGAATATTTAGTTTTGTCTCCATTAAGAAGACAAGTTAGGGATTATTTGACTTCAAAGTGTGTAGAAATTTTCAAACTGCCCGTGAATTCCCCAAACCCCGGATGTTCCAACATAGCAAATTCATTGCTGTCGGTCGGTAGACTTGCTGGCTGCTACCAATCCCAGATGTATGGAGCCCTCATTAGCCCAAAAAATTTCAAACTTTGTCTATCCATTTCACCTCCCCCTCTCCCTACCACATCACTCTTATTCTTTTTAAATTTTCCTAGCATAGATTCCTCTGAAAATTCATCAAATGGATCAATTAAACCTATTTCCTTTTGTCTAATTCAAAACCCCCAACGTGTACATTCGAATGTGTGCTTCATGGGACCCGTTTTCAGCCCAATTTTTTATTTAACACTGTCATCACTCCTTACTAACGGTTTTGATGGGGAAAATCCATGAGATACGTATTGACCATGCAAAAAGGAGTTGCCTTTTATTACATCTGCCAAATCCACTCCTTTATTCAAGGGATTTTTAAATGATTCAACATCCCTAGAAATTTGCACAAAGTTATCAATTGTCATGTCTGTTGAAGATTCCATATCCACCCTACTTTTCTTAGTTTGATTTTCTATCAGCAGTTTCCTAGAATAAGAATATGTCATCTCCGTTTCACCCTTTCATCTTCTATCGCTGCAACTTCGCTAGTATATTGATGTTGTTTCATTTATTTTCTAGAAAACACGCCAAATTTAAAACACTCCTTTCCCAACATTGTTGTTTCCGCACGTAGAGCATTAAAGTACAGTTGATCATCCTCTTCTTTCATTCGATCTTTTGAAGGAATATGATCACATTCTCTCACACCATAGCCCATCCTACCACAAGCAAAATAGAAATTTGGACAACTCTCAAATTTAAAAGGTAACCAAACCTTGTTTTGGTATTCTGTAAAGACAAAAACACCTCGTTTTAGGGGCTTTGCGACATCAAGTTGTATTTGAATTCTGCAAAAATCATCTTTCTCATCAACTTGAATCATACCACAAAAGGTTAAACCAACAGCATGAATCAAATCCTTTTTTTCACACTCAAAGGGCATAACCCAACCTTTAACCAGAAGGGAGATTGTGTTAAGCAAACCTGGTTCCGATTTTTCGGATTCAATAAGCGACCAAAGATCACCAATTGTGTTTTAAAAAACCAACGTCTCCCACTTATTATAGCCTCCAGATTTTCTTTATTGTAAAAAACTATTTGAAACAGATTCAACCCAACCAATTGGAATTCCACCTTTCCCTTGGTTTTCGAAATACTCTTCATTTGGGCACGAAAATTGTTCGAATTGTAAGTTTTATGCGATCACACAATACAAAGCAAAGTGGGTTTCTCATTTGGAACAATCCTGTAACACCCAAAACTCGAAATCATCATTGATTAGGGTCTCGGTGTCTCACTATTCATCTATTATTGTTCATCTTTTAAATAACATGTTATACAATCATATTTCATTTAATAATTTGCACTTTATACATCATATATCGTCATTTAATCATAAACACTATTTAATAAGGGTAAAAAGGTTAATTCAAATATTTTTGGAGACTTTTACCGGTACTTGTTGGACAAATATCGATAGTAGACAAGTTGATAAGCAGTTTAAGAATAGTACAGATTTTTATCAAAACAAGTGACTCTTCTATCGAAATAAGTCTTACTTCTACCGATACTAAAAACTCCAGAGAGATAAAAGTCTCACCCTGCAACTTCTACTGATACAAGTACACAAGCTACTGATACTTCTAAACACATAACTACCAATACTTGTAATTCAACTACCGATACAACCTAAGTCAGTAAATAACCTTTCTCCTACCTAGTACTTCTATAGGTACATGAAAGAGAACTACCGAAACAATTAAGCAAATTTCATAAAAATGCATATCATTCTTCTAAGTGTTAGGACTATTATAACAAAACAATTCATAATATAAATACAGCACAATATTCATTCCAAAATAACTCAAACAAGGCTACATCAAATCATCCCAATTCGTACAACTCACTATAATATAGCCAAACATTAGTAAACATTCTAACGAGTTTTTACAACAAATTATATCAAGTTCACAGATCCTACTACATGCCATATAAGCCAAGTGATACGAAAGACTACCAAACGAACTCCCGGGATAGTGTGATTCTTCTCAGGAATCTGATCTCCAATAGAAAAATGAATCTACAAAACAGAGACAATACACAGATAAGCTTACAAAGCTTAGTAAGTTCGTTGTACAGTTATCTTTATGAATAACCACAAAAACGAGAAAGTGAATGTGATCTATCATTTCCGTTACTTTCGTCTTCAATATTCAAAATCCCTTTTGAGTTTTCCGGTGAAATAACTTCTTGCGATCCAATATTGTTGTTACAAGCCAGTATTGTTCTTACGAGCTAGTATTGCTCAATGAGTCAGTATCGTTTTTATGAGCCAATATTTGCTCAACGAGCCAATATGCTATTCCCTCTATGTCTTTCATCACGATCCATTATCGAGAAATAAACCAACAAGTAAGGTTAGCATTTAACAAGTAGAATATAGTACGTGAACTTATCGGACGAATTTGGAGCAAAAAGGAAACTCCGGGGATTACTCTGTAATTTTCCCTTTTTCGCGATCTGTTGCTCGCTCGTGATCTAAATCAACAAATCATTAATTTACACATTTAAATCATGAAATTTAAATCATTTCTTTCATTCATGCTTTTTAGGTAAATTTACAGAATCACCCCTATACTTTCATTTTTATTCAATTTAGTCCTTTAACCCCAAACAAACAAAATTCTCATTTCCCAACCAAACCCATGCTAAAAGTACATGTATTGTACAATTCTTAACTCATACATATAATTTATTTCACATTAAATGCATGTATTCTACCATTTTAGCAATTTAGTCCTCAAACCCTAAAGGTATCAAAAATCTTTTTATAAAATCATGAAATCAAACCATCAAACATACAAATCCATCAAAAGCTTTAAGAAATAAGTCTATTCAACAATGGAAAGTTTTACAACATTTGACAGATTTACAAATTAGTCCTTAAGTTAACTAGATTAAGCTAATACGGACTCCAAAACATAAAAATTACTAAAAACGGTTAACATTTGCTTACCCAAATCAAGGCTTAAAGTTTGAGAATGGAGAAACTCTAACTTTTCCCCTTTAGCTGAATGAAAAAGAAGAATATGAGAAATTAGACGAATTTTTTTCATTTTCTTTCATTTAATTCATATATATACTTAAGGGTAAACTTGTAAATTTTAAGACTTTCAAGATTAACTTAATAAACCACTTACTTAACCTTAATTAATCCCATTTATAATCAATATATTCCATAATAATCCACCCACAAAAATACTTTAATTTGCTCTTTTGGTCTTTCTAATTAACCAACTCTATTTTTGCACCATTTTCAATTTAATCCTTTCTACTCAATTAAATATCCAAACATTAAAATTTCATAACCAAATTTTAATACGATTCTAACGACATCATAAACATTAAAATAAAATAAATTTACAACTCGACTCTTAGGAGTTGTGATCTCGAAATCACTGTTTCTGACACCACTAAAAATCGAGCTTTTACAAATCCGTAAACTCCTCACCGATAATTTGACAAGCTCTTCCTCAATCAATTAATCTCACTCTCTTCCATCGAAGTACGACAAAAATCGCCGCTCCTCCGCTACCCAACCACATAATGCTCTATTTCTTCGAGTCACTCAAAGAGAGAACTCTTAGTAGATTTTACGAAAAAGAAAAAATAATATGAAAGAGAAAAGGATGGAAAATTTTTAAATAACCATTTTGATCCTTGGGAAAATTGTTATCTAGGTCTTCAAGCCTTTTGTTAATTAAATTCAATAGAGATTGGACTTTTACTATTTAGTCCCTGAGCCTTAATTAATCACTTTTTAGGCTAAATTACTTAATCGAACTTCAATATATTTTCATAATCACTATGTAAATATTTTTATTTATATTTACAGACTTAATTTACAAAAGTGGAGTTCCAAAACCGTTTTTTTTACACTAAAATAGCTTAATTTTTAGTGGTGTCAGAAACAGTGGTTTCGGGACCACAGCTCCGATGAGTCGAGTCATAAATATTAGCTATTTATTATTAGTGATTTCATCAATGTCGTTTTGAGTTTTGGGTATGAAATTTCGATGTTTAAATAGGTAAATGAATAGAAAGGACTAAATCGTAATAGGTGCAAAAGTAGAGATGACAATTGGAAGGACCCAAAGAGAAAATTGACCTAAGGTACTTTAGTGGGTGGAATAGCATGATTTATATTGGTTATAAATAGGTTTAATTAAGATTAAAAATGATTAATTAAAGTTTAATAATGAAAGTCTTAATATTTACAAAACTGTCATTGACTATATATATAAATTAAAATAGAAAAAAAAATGAAGAAATCCATTATTTCTTCATCTTCTCCACGAAAAAAAAAGAAAAGAAAAAAAGCTAGGGTTTACACATTCAATCTTTGAGCTTTGATTTGAGTAAGTAAACCTTAATCGTTTTTAGTAATTTTTATGTTTTCAAGTTCGTATTAGCTTAATCTAGCTTATGCAAGAACTAATTTGTGAATCTGTCAAAGATTGAAACTTGTCATTGTTGAAAATTCTTCTTCTTGAAAGCTTTTGAAATATTTGAGTGTTTGATGCTTGGGTTAAATCTTTTTGTAAAGGGATTTTTGATAAAATTAGGGTTTAAGGACCAAAATGTGAAAGTGATGAAACTACAAGTATTGTTGTAAAAATAAATGTGTGAAGGGGTTGGATAGACACCCTAGAGAATTCAGCTATGGTTGGTTATGTGTGAGAATGGTTATTTTGCATGTTTTGTGTTGAAAGGACTAGATTGAATAAAAGGAAACTATTAGGGGTAAAATCATAATTTTCCCAAAAAGGACTAAATTGTGTTGAATGACTAAATCATGTGACTTAATGTGAGAATTGAATTATTTGTGAATGTAGACTATGATCGTGCTACAAACCGTGAAAAAGAGAAGTTGGTGGATTAATCCCTGTAGTCTTTCCTAAACTGCAATTCAATCTAGTAAGTTCGTAATGTAAATCTTACATAATATTCCTTGGATATATACATTGTCAATGTTCAGCAAATCAGATGCATTTGATATTGAAGATGATTGAAGAAATGAGACGAAAGAGATAACAGGCTTTATGCCATTGAAATAGTATAAACGCGATGGTTCGGGTACCGCATATGTTACGAGTCCTCGACAGCTTGTGTGAGTAGCATCATGACTCGGGTAAGAGATATGGATCCTAAATGAATTATAGGACCTACAATGGCTGAGACTATGCTTTATGCATACTCTCGACAGCTCGTGTGAGAAGCATCGTTAGGGAATAGTTTATAGTATAAATAGGCACCGTACCGATGGTTGGGGTACCGCATATGTTGCGAGTCCTCGACAGCTCGTGTGAGCAGCATCGGGTACTGGTAACTAAAAGTTATGGATAGGAAAGAATTTGTTAATAACTTAAAGAGCAATAGAATTATGTTGGTTCGATGGTGTCATTGTTGCTTATTACTTTGTCTGGTAACTCCTTAGACTATTGAACTTACTAAGCTATGAAGCTTACCACAGTTATTGCTATTTTGTAGATTGTTTGCTGATTGAAGATCGGATCATCGTCATCTCTTTGAAGTCACACTATCGCGGAGTTTGTCGATAGTTTTTGCATCACTTGGTCTTATGGCATGTACTAGGATGATATTAACCTTTGTTGTTGTATTAAAAATGTTGAAATCTTACTATGTTGAATGTGTGTATGCATGAAGTACAATTTAGATGTTTAAACTTAAGATGTTTTGTAAAAACTTAGAAATTATGTATGTTGTGTGAAGGCCTAATGAATAATTTGTGTTGAAGATGTTTGAGATGTTAAACTTGTGTCTTGGCATAATTCTTGAGATTCTACATACTTATTTTAGTAGAATTTATACATGTATCGGTAGAACTACAGGGTAGGAGAGAGGTCGTTCTCTTACTTGAGTTGTATCTGTAGTTATTAGTATTGATGTATCGGTAGTTTGTATGCTTATATCGGTAGAAGTTGTAAGGTGAAAATTTTAGCTCTCTGGAGTTTCTGGTATCGATAGAAATCATACTTGTATCGGTAGAGCTAGCACAAGTACTAGTAAAAATGTGCACAGTTTTTGAATTGTTCACTGACTTGGCTACTATCGATACTTGACCATCAGGTACCAGTAGAAGTCTCCTAAAATATTGGACATGTCATTTTTACCCTTGTTGAATTGTGTTTATGATTAACTGTCTATATATAACGTGAGAAGTAAAATTCTTATTAAATAAAGTTGATTATTAAGATGTTTAAAGATGAACAATGTTAAATGAATAGAAAACACCAGAATCCTAACCGACAACGGTATTTGGGTTTTGGGTGTTACAAACACCACTAAATTTCGAGTAATTACAAGTCTTTCTCACTGCAATACATGTATTTGCTAGCTCATTCTCTTTGCTTCTCCATATGTTGTTTAAGCATGTGTATCTCATTGTGAATCTTGTTCAAATGTCTTTGTTGACAAATCCATGAATAATAGAATATTTTTAGGCAATGGAAACAATATGTTCGTGCGTGTTTGGAACACATACGACATTTATGCTTCACTATAGATTTATCATTCTCCTCTTCAATACTACATGTGTGCATTATGATGAGAATCTAAAAATAAAAACACTCAATTAATAAAATTGATCAAGCAAAATTAAGTCTCACTGTTATGAACTTGCAATAAAAAACAACTCTAAGAGGCAAAAAATAAAATAAGATAGTCTAGCTTGTAAATTTTAAAGAGCAATCAAACTTAGTATTTCTTTAAGAATTTGTGGGGACACTCTTTAGCAAGGCTGACTTGGGGCTTTAAGAAGCCAAAGAAAAACGTGATTCCAATAGAAATTGATTTGCACGAAGGAAGAAAAGGAAACTCTTTCATACCCACTAACACAAGAAACAAGAATGTGTTAGAATATATAATGAAACAAGAAAAGCTAAAACCAACGAAAAATCCTAAGGCTAGAGTCAATTAAAATAAAACTACTCAGCAGACAAATCGAAACAATGAAAAACAACTTGATTTTTTTTTTAGGTATTCCTAATGTGCTAAAATCATGATATTAAATCTGAAGCCTCCTCAAATGATGAAAAACAAATCTAACAAATTTTGACACAAAATTCAACACACAGAATATTTTATGATTTTTTTCTCTTTTTTCTTATGTTTTATTTTTCAATTTTTCTTCGAATTTTATCTGTAGAAATAATTTTTTCTCTGTGACATGAATCTAAATACAAAATCTCAGCTCAAAATGAATTGTTTACCCACTCAAAAATCAAATCTTTCATGATTTTCAAGATAAAACAATGTTTTTGAAGCCTTTCAAAACAACAACAAAGATTTTAGTACAAAGAGAAACAATCGAAAAGTGCCCAAACCTAACACCAAATGATATGGAACAACAGACTAAGGTTGAATTCAAATTGTTTTTGAATATGATTAAAATTTGTAATTTCTCGTACTAATCTCATCTAGAAATTTTGTTTGCACAGTCCTCACTAAAATGATCATAATTTAAGCTTTTGGACTTGAAATTAGGTGATTAAAAATGCATTTCGAAGCTAAGAGATAACTATTCAATCTATATGAAGACATCTTAATCCAGAAATACCTAGATCTCATCCATAAATCAATTAATCTTTTGAGCTTAAAAAAAACAACTTTAATGAATTTAAATTTATAAAATTTATCTCATCCATGCATATATTGCATTCAAAGTTGGGCTTCAATTTTTATGATATTTTGGACTTGTTAAATAGACCTTATAAAAGGCTAAAGCCCAACATATTCTTGAGCTAGAATTTGGACCATACTCTTATCATTGTATCATGTGAATAGCTATTGCAACTAATAAATAATTTATTGGTAAAAAATGAAAAATAAAAGATATTCAGAGATTGAAACATTCTTCTTCTCCTACCTAGAATAGGCAGCCTTAGTAGTTTTCGCTAAAATGCCTTGCATGGAGCAATAGATTGGTACGTTGTTAAGCTTTGTATGCAACTTACAAAATGTCATATCAATTTAATTTGATGTTTTTTTTGTCTCTGTTTCATTACTTCTTTTTGTATTTATTTCAAAGCACAAGAATCTGTGTTATCAAAAGAAAATTCTCATATTGGTAACAAAATATAGATGCTAGTTTTTTTCGGTAAATTATAATGATAAGATAAAATCCGAACAATAAACACGATTAATACGATTTGAATTCAGACCACATCTGAAATGGTTAACATTCTTGACCACCAAATTATCACTTGGATAATGATTATTAATTCTTATGTCAATAGTGATGCTTAGAATTATGGCGTAATGATTTTTTAATGAAGTGCTCCTTGGCACGCAACAATTGTACTCCTTGACATTAATTATTTAAAGTGAAGTAACAAATATATATAGTTAAACAAAGATCGTGGAGTTAAAAAGCTAAATTTTTGGGTTTGCTCCATTGGATTTCGTGGGGCCGGCGGAGTGCTGCGAAATGAAAATGGGGAATAGATACTCGAGTATAACAGGCATTTGAGAAAATGTTTGGTTTTTTATGTTGAATTATGAGGTATCTTGGATAGTTTGATCTTTCTACAACGGTACGATTACAATAAAGTAGTGATTCATTCTGACAGTTTGGATTTACAACCTCCCTTGCACTCAAGATAAAGCTTCAAGCTTAGTCATTCACCACTCAACCATTTTGAGCATATGATATACCGTTGTAAAGGTCTCATGGAGTAGAATATAAAATCATAATTTTATGATTCAACTCTTCACCTTTACCAATAAAAAATATGCCTCAAAATTTTCAAAAATATTATTTTTTCCAACAAGAATAATCGAATTCTTGATTTGCCAGCTAAAATGGCTCTCAACAGGAAGGAAGATGCAAAGATTTATGATAGTCCGCCAAGGGAGGTTTCAGAAGTATTACACTAAGACTTAGTAAATGGTATTTGTTTTCAGTTAAATACAATATAATGTAGTGATTTTCTATTTTTTTACACACAAAAAAAACTTAAATATGAATACCATTACAATGTTTGCATTTTATCCCTCTTTTAAGGCATATATATTTTTGGATTGAATTAAAGTCATAACCATAAAAATCTATGCACAGGGAGTTAAATTATATTTTGTCTTTTGTATTCAAAAAATGAATAAATTAGTCTTTATACCTTAAATCAAATAGCAAACTAATTTTTTCTGTTAAAAAATTCACACATTTCTACTACTATTAAAAATTGGTGTGACTAACAAAATTAATGAAACTATCGATACGTTTATTTTTTGAGAAAACAAACCAGTCTCGAACAATATGGTGTAATTGGATTACCACAAAACGTTTAAAATTAGTTCTTTTAAAAAATATTTTAGTCTTCGAAATCCAAAAAATGGGTTCAAGAGTCGGTTACGTATGAGGAAGGATTAGCACCCTCACACACCCAAAATTGGTACCATGTTGATTACTTTCGAGTCTTTGTGTGTTAAAACTTTGAAATCTCGACTGAAGTTTAAAATATGAGGAACAAAATGCCCGTGTATTTCGAATTTCATTGAGGCCGTGTCCAACACGTTAGGGCACGACAATCTCGGAATTTCGAAATTGAAGGACATTTTGAAAGAATTTAAAAGAGGATATTCGATCGCGTAAATTATACGAAAATCACACCTAGCACGTTAGGGCATGGTTTTTCGAGATTTCTACACAAAAAGGACATTGCCTCGGTTTTAAAGGTTTATTTGTATGTAAAAAAAAATTTTAAAACGAACATGTAATTTAAATATGAATGAGCAGTTAATAACGAAGATAAATAACACGAAACAAAATAATTAAGCAGATACGTAAATGCACAAAAATTAAACATAAAATTAATAGAATATAAAATACGAAAGAATAATTAAATTCTATGTATGAATCTTGAAGGAAAAAAGAAAAACAAAACAAACGAGGTTGAAAACGGAGTTCCAGAGAATTCGGGATGAAAACGTGATTTTCGAGGAATTTGGGGATCAAAATTGAAATTTTTGGAAAATTTTGGATTAAAATTCAACTTTTGGAAAATTTGAGGTTGAAAATGGTAATTTTTGGATGTTCGAGAGCAAAATGGTAATTTTTGGATGTTTGAGGGTAAAAATGTAATTTTTAATAAGTTTGGGGGTAAAAATGTATTTTGGAAGTTTAGGGGCATAAAAATGTAATTTTTGGAAGTGTGGGAAAAAATGTAAATTTAGAGATATTCGAGGGTAAAAATGTGATTTTTAGAAGTTTAGGGGCAAAAATGTAATTTTGGGTAAATTTAGGAGTAAAATGTGATTTTTAAAAGTTTGAGGGTAAAAATGTGATTTTTAGAAGTTTAAGGGCAAAAATATAATTTTGGAAAAATTTAGGGATGAAAATGTGATTTTTGGAAAGTTCGAGGACCTTTGGGCAATAAAACCAATAAGATGGGACATGTGGTAGCTTCTTATGCATTTTGAAGTCAAATGACCAATTTGAAAATCATTTAAAATTAATGGGCAAATTTAAAATAAATTAAAAGTACAAAAAGGACCTGATTGTAAAATTTTAAAAAAGCGAAAAGACCAAGGGAATAAATATCCCCCTGATCGAAAGCACGCAGATCCTTGGCCTAGAGCGGATCGTGTCGATCGGGTCATGGCAAAACGACGTCGTTTTGGGGTTGAAACTCAGCCCTCAAAACGAAGTCGTTTCTAAGGCCTATAAAAGGCTATTTTTTTCAGAAAAAAATCATTTTAATCACGCTTTAAAAAAAAAAATTTAGCTCCTTTCCCCTTTTCTTTGAAGCACTCCTGGGGTGCTCTCCGTCCGTCCGTCTCACCTCCCTCGTCGTCTGTCACACGTGGTCGTCACGCGTCTCTATTCGTGGCAGTTCAGGTAAAAACTTCTTTTTCTATTTTTTTAAAAGAAAATCCCAGATTGATGCTTAAAAACCTCGAATCCGAGCCAACCACACCAAAGTTTCGTTTTTTATTCCTTTTCCTTTACAAAACGTTAGATCTGGGTAAAACGTTTTTATTTCTCTCTTTCCCTTTTAAAAAAAATAATTTGTTTTGTATTTTTTTTGTTATTATTTATATCTATTGCTATTATTGCGTTCGTTGTTTTGCAGATCTACGACATTTGAAGCATTCCTCACGACCATAGGCAAGATTGGATGAGCGACGATCAAAGCTGCGACTACGACGGCGCTTCGAGTCCAAGGTACACCCTTTGATCTTCTTTTTTATTAATAAATATTATTATTATTATTATTATTATTTATTTAATATGTTTTGAAATAAATAAAAATAATAATTGATAATAGTGATATATTTAATAGGCATATTAATATATATTTAGAAATAATAAATAATAATGGTAATAAAATAAATATATGATATATTAATAAATATATGTATAAGATGTAAACAGTTTGAAATTTGAAGAGTCAATACTAATGAATAAATATCTAGTGAAATTGAATACCTCGAGGCCTTGATATCTGAACACTTGTAATCTAATTCTGCTGTATAATTGCTTTTCAAATGCTTTGTATTTCTATTGATTTCAAGATGCTTGGTGTACTAATTTCTCCAAAAAAAAAAACCTAACCTTACATATGAAATTAATTCGGCTTTTATAGCCTTATTACAATCATTTTTTTTTGTCTTTCTCAACTAAATGTGAGTCTTGTCTTCTTTACAGATTCAGCTTGCAGTGGTGGTGGTGGCAAGTTGGCCATGGCGGTGCTGACATGGCAACATCTGAGTGGGCAAGGCAGGGTGGCTGGCAGCACAAGTGGCTGCCACTAGGGTTAGGGGTGAGCATTCGATCGAATCGAATGAAAAATTTTCGAGTTTTCAAATCCAATTTCATCATCCTAACTCGATTTGAAATTTTTACGAATCGAGTCGAGTGAGATAGAATTCAAATCGAATTGAACCGAATATATTTGTTTGAGTTAAATTAAGAAAACTAATTTGGCGTTGTTTAATTTTATGTAATTTTTAAAAAAAATATTTTTGTTTAAAGTTTTTAAACATGACTATACAGTGAAAAATTGAAAAAAAAAAGTGAAAAATCCAAGTAAATAATGACAACACAACAAGATTATAATAAAAAAAACAAAAGTTCAACTAAATAACATAAATCCAAGTAATAACAATAAAAAAAACAAGTTTATAAAAAAAACATAAGCAAAAGTTCAAAATACAGTAAAAATCTGCACGGCAACACCATTCTTAACAACAAAATAAAAAATAAAAACAACACAACAAAAGTCAAATAAATGAACAATAATAAAAAAAACGATTGTAGAATAGCTTAAGCTTCTTCTTTTGAGGGTTTTAATTTAGGAAGAAAAAATAGATTTTGGGTTTACAAAGTTAATATCTTCAACTTTTTTTCCAAATAAAAACTAAATAAATACACCTAACCATAATAATAATAAACAAAAAGGAACAACAAATTTAGACACGAAAAGGAGTTGTTTATGAGTGCTATTTAGGAATAAAATTATATTTGGGTTTAAAAATATTTGGGTTTAGTTTATGAGTGTTTTTGAAGAATGAAATTATATTTGGGTTTAAAAATATTTGAGTTTAGTTTGTTGATGAGTTTTAAATATTAGGGGAAAAAAATAGGTAAGATAAATGGTTTGGGTTTTGAGGGAAAATGGATATAGTAAATTGGGTCTGGATATTGGGTTTGGGTAATATAAATTTAAAATTAAAAATAATACAGTTTTATTCGGTTTATTCGAATTATTCGAATTTGAAAATTAAACTCGATTCGAACTTGAAATTCGGAAAAAAATTCAACTCGATTCATTTAACCCGAATAAATCGAAATTCGAAAATTTTTTCGAATTTTTCTATTTGAATCGAGTTTTGCTCACCCCTAACTAGGGTTTCTGAAAAAATTTTAGAACTTGGGCCATTTGGGTCTGTGCGTGTGTTGGGCTCCTGTCATTAGGCTTTAGGGTTTTGTAATTAGGTTAAATTTTAGGGTTTGTAATTGGGCTCAAAATTTTGTAATTGGAAATTAGTAAATTTAAATAAATGTAAACTTAAATTTACAATAAATTTAAACTTAAAATAAATTTAAATTTACATTATGTTTGGGTCCAATTTGGTTTGAATTTGGGCCCGGATAAATTGGGCTTCAACAGCTGACCCTCTTTGCTCGTTGCTGTGTAACACGGACACTCTTTCTTCAGGTCTCGTTTCTTTGACACTCTTTCTTCAATTGGCCCGCTCTTCACTTTATCAGTCATTCAGCTTCACTGCATCCGTTTCTCTATGTCCTTGGGGTTGTGATTCCATCTTGCCTTGAGGCAATTTCAAAAAGACAAAATTTGCTACTGTGACTTTACTCGATTCACTTGCAACTTTGAGGAGAATGAGATTTGTCATCGTAGTCTTTGATTCAATCCATTGACACTTCAAGTGTTTGGTGTTGTAGCTTCATCTCTTGATCTATTTCTTTTTACTTCACTGGGAAGACGGATTTGGTTCAATTCTCTGCATCTTGTCAGGAAGATGACCACTTTATTGCTTCGAATGACTGCAATTTGCCCCATGATCGGGGTAAGAGATTGGCTAATGATGATCTGCCCCAAGCTCGGGGTAAAAGATTGAATGGCTGCAATCTACCCTAGGCTCGGGGTAAAAGATCGAATGGCTGCAATCTGTCTCAAGCTCGGGATAAAAGATTGGCTGATGGTGATCTGTCCCAAGCTCGGGGTAAAAGATTGGCTGAAGGTGATCCGTCCTAAGCTCGGGGTAAAAGATTGAATGACTGCAATCTGTCCCAACCTCAGGGTAAGAGATTGGTTGAAGGTGATCTATCCCAAGCTCGGGGTAAAAGATCGAATGGCTGCAATATGCCCCAAGCTCGGGGTAAGAGATTGGCTGAAGGTGATCCACCCTAGGCTCGGGGTAAAAGATCGAATGGTTGAAATTTGCCCTAGGCTCGAGGTAAGAGATTGGTTGATGGTGATCTGTCCAGGCTCGTGGTAAGAGATCGGTTGATGGTAATCTTCCCCAGGCTTGGGGTAAAAGATCGGATCTTCAATCTGCCCTTCTTGATTAAGGGTAAAAATGAAATAATGTAGTTTGAATCCAACTCCACTGCAATTTTAAGAAGAGAGGATTTGATGTCAAAATTTCATCTTACTATTATCGCAACTTCAAAGAAATGAAAACTTGGTATTTTAGTTTGATTTCGATCCACTGCAACTTCGAGGTAGAAGATTTACGACTTAAATCTACCCCTCTTCGTCTTTAGGGTATCAGCTCTAATGTTTCCTTGGTTCATCTCGCCATTTTGCGGGGATGTGACCTGTAAAGTATGTTTCTATAGACCTTGTATGTAGGCCCGAATTATCAGGATGCAATGATCAGAATTAATCAAATGCTCCTAACTACATGAATGCATATGATGAACGTCCGTTTATTATTTGGGTTAACATAGCCTGTCGCTTGTCCAAATTCTGTCATGGGTACGCTATTTTATCTCCTTGTAAGTTTAGCCTAAACTACTTGTTTTTAGGTCTTCCAATTGGTGGTCCTATTTCGGGCCCCTGTTTCATTTAGGAAATTCCAGAGTAATGCTCATAAATCTTTGTATGATTCATATTATTAGTTCATTATCTGTTATTTTAAATACAAAATGCTTGAACGAGATTATGAAAGAAAAAAGGTAGAAATTTATTGAAGACACAATTCAAAATATCAATAGGAGGTAAATTTTAATCGAGAAATTGCTAAGTATACATAAAAGACAATTAGATGCCACGAAGATCCTAGGATGAACTGCTCAGAGTCGACTCGCTGAGAATCATTTTGAGCGCAAATATGTGTTTAGAAGACCTAGAGTGCTTTGTTGATGCTTCGAGCTGTAATTTTCTTCCATCCTGTAATAATTGAAGGAGAAACAGTCACTTCGAACCCTTTCTTGAATTTGAGCCGCCCTTTGCGGGTTTTCAACTCAAAATTCCTTTGGTTTCAAGATGCCCTTTACAGGTTTTCATCTCGATCTTTTTTTTTTGAGACGCCCTTTGCAGGTTTTCATCTCAATTTTAGGCAAAATATTTTTTCACCGAGTCTGAATTGACGAGGTTGTGCAGATCTTTACTATTTATTTCTATTAGAATAAGAGGTTTTCATCTCGATCTTTACCTCGTAAGGTCCTTCCCAGTTGGGCATTCATTTCTCGCGGAAGTATTTATGTATGGGAAGTATTTTTTTCAAAACTAGATCTCCCTCATGAAATTCTTTGGGATGAACTTTTTTTTCATAAGCTTGCATCATTCTTTTTTGGTACATCTGACCATGGCGAATAGCTCTTAACCTCTTTTCTTCGATTAAATTCAACTGATCATATCGAGTCTGGATCCATTCTGCCTCATCTAACTGTAGCTCAGTCAAAACTCGGAGAGAAGGTATTTCAACCTCACTAGGTAAAACTGCTTTCATACCATACGCTAGTGAGAATGGTGTTGCCCCAGTAGAAGTTCTGATTGAAGTTCTGTAAGCAAAGAGGGAAAATGGTAGTTTTTTGTACCAGTCTTTATTGGTCTCAATCATTTTCGCAACAATCTTCTTGATATTTTTGTTAGCTGCCTCTACAACTCCATTCATCTTCGAGCGATAGGGAGACAAATTGTGATGTTTGATTTTGAATTGCTCGCAAACTTCCGTTATTATGCTATTATTCAAATTCAAGGCATTGTCAGATATGATCCTCTCTGGCGTCCCATATCGACAGATGATCTCATTTTTCAAGAACTTGCTGATTGTAGACTTCGTGATGTTGGCGTAAGAAGCTGCTTCTACCCATTTGGTGAAATAATCGATAACCACGAAGATAAATCTATAACTATTAGAAGCCTTTAGAGAAATTGGCCTAATGACATCCATGCCCCACATAGAAAATGGTCAAGGGGAAGTCATGACATGAAGGTGTGATGGAGGTACACGAATCTTATCTCTATAGATCTAACACTTATGGCATCTCTTGGCATAATTGATTCAATCACCTTCCATGGTAGACCAGTAATACCCAAATCTCATTATCTACCTGGCCATTGTGAAACCATTGGAGTGTGTCCCATAAATGACTTCATGAACTTCTTCTAAAATCTTCCTAGCTTCAACTACATCAACACATCTTATAAACACCTGATTTTTTCTCCTTTTGTACAAGATTTCCCCATCTAAAACATATTCATTGGCAAGTCTTCTCAACATCCTTTTTTTATTTTCAGAAGCTTGCTCGGGGTATTTGCGATCTCTTACATACTGAAGAATATCTTGGTACCATGGACGGTCATCTCATTCTTCTTCTTCTTCTTCTTCAATATCATAACAATGAGCTGGAGCCTCATAGATGCTCATTTGAATGGGTTTCATATCTTCTGGTATATTTACTTTAATCATCGAGGCCAACATGGCAAGAGCATCAGTCATCTGATTAGCTTCTCGTGTGAGATAATGGAATGTGACATCATCAAACTTCTTGGTTAATTTAAGAACCAATTTTCAGTAATCAATTAGCTTAGAATCTCTCATTTCTCATTCTCTTTTAAGTTGGTAGATTACTAGTACGGAGTCTCCGTATATATCCAAAACTTTAATTCCCCATTCTATGGCTGCATGGATTCCCATGATACATGCTTCGAATTTTGTCATGTTATTTATACAATCAAAATCAAGTTTACTAGTGAAAAGATAGTGGTCTCCGTCTGGTGATACCAAGACTACCCTAACTCCATTACCCATGGCGTTTGAAGCTCCATCAAAATTAAATATCCAAGGATGTTCCACTGTGGTTCCCTCTTCAGTGTTTGCAACATACATTATATCCTCGTTCGGGAAGTCGAAGTTCATTGGCTCATAGTCCTTTAAAGCCCTGCTAGCTAGGAAGTATGCTATCACACTCCCTTTTACGGCCTTTGATTGACATAGACTATGTCGAATTTAGAAAGCAAGATCTGTCATCTAGCTAATCTTCCATTCAATGCGGCCGACTCCATCATGTACTTCAAAGGATCTAGTTTTGAGATTAACCAAGTGGTGTCGTACAACATGTATTACCTTAATCTTCGCATAGTCCAAACTAGAGTGCAACATAATTTTTCAATTGGCAAGTATCGAGTCTCACAATCGGTGAATTTCTTGCTGAGATAATATATCGCCCTTTCCTTCATTCCGGATTCATCGTGCTAGCCTAGTACGCATCCCATACAATTTTCAAAGACTACCAAGTACAGGATCAATGGTTTATTAAGAATTGGAGGCACTAAGATGAGAGCATTAGACAAATAATCTTTGACTTTATTAAAAGCTTCTTGACATTCATCATCCCATACACTTGGGTTACGCTTTCTGAGCAAACGAAAAATAGGATCACATTTCTCAATCAGCTGTGCGATGAAACGAGCAATGTAATTCAATCTCCCTAAGAACCCTCGAACTTCTTTTTGCGTACTAGGTGGTGGTAGCTCTTGTATGGCTTTAACTTTATCTGGATCAACTTCAATCCCTTTTTGTTTACCACAAAGCCTAACAGCTTACCCGAAGTGGCTCCGAACTTTGCTGGTTTTAGCTTTAGTTGATACTTTCTTAGCCTCCCAAATAGCTTTCTTAAGATCCTTACATGCTCTTCCTCTGTTCGGGATTTCACAATCATATCGTCAACATAAACTTCAATTTCTTTATGCATCATGTCATGAAATAAAGTCAACATGGCCTTTTGATAAGTTGCCCCTGCGTTTTTTAGTCCAAAAGTTATCACATTGTAACAGAATGTTCCCTACAGCATGACAAATGTGGTTTTCTTTATATCTTTAAGATCTATCCTTATATGGTTATACCTAGAGAAGCCGTCCATGAATGAAAATAAGGAGTGACCTACTGTATTGTCTACTAAGGTGTCGATGTGGGGTAGTGGAAAGTTATCCTCTGGGCTTACTTTATTTAAATCCCAATAATCCACACACATACGCACGTTCCCATCTTTTTTTGGAATAGATACTATGTTGGCTACCCATTCTGAGTATTTAACTACTTGGAGAAACCCAACATCAAATTGCTTTCTGACCTCCTCTTTTATTTTCAATAACACATTAGGTCTCATCCTTTGGAGCTTTTGCTGAACAGGTCTGCATTCTTCCTTTATGGGGAGCTTATGTACCACGATGACAGTACTCAAGTCAAGCATGTCTTGGTAAGACCATGCGAAGACATATTAAAACTCTTGAAGTAACTTGATAAGATCTTTTCTGGTTTCTAGGGAGATTCTTGTCCCAATTTTTACTTCCCTCTTTTCATCTTCGTTCCCCAAGCCTATAACTTCCACCGGGTCTGAATGAGGCAGGATTTATTTTTCTTCTTGCTCCATCATTCTTAATAGATCAGGAGACAAATAACAATCTTGATCATCTTCTAAGTCCTGAAGTTCTTCTAAACACATATCTTGCTCGAACAAGGCTCTAAGTTAGCATCAGGGTCACTTATACTAATGATATTCAAGGACCTGTTAAAAGAATAAAGGAGGTTCAAAGAACATAATAAATTTATGAAAAAATGATTATATGGTATGAGTATGAGTATGTTTGTCAAATTAGACAAGAATGTATATATTAAAGATGATTAATTCTGTTTATTAGGCATGTACAAATGATTTGTTAAGTTAGATTAAAAATGAAAGAATAATTAGCGAAAGATTGGTCATATAAGATAGAAGATGCATTTCATTCAAAATAACTAGATAATGATCATGAGCCTTTTTACAAAAGGATCCATATTGCTTTCGGGCCTAAAGCAATAGGTGTGTTCTGGCATTACTCTGAAGAAGCCTTAAAAACTACAGGGAGTTCCTCTACAGTATAGTTGTCGACAGTACTTCCAAGAGCGAAATGATGAATTTCCCATGGGTTTCTTCTTTCATTTCCTTCCTCAGATACAGCGTTGATACTCAAACCCTTCATTGTCCTTATTGCTTCAATTAGTCTCTCTTCTTTCTCTTCTATTTTTGGCCTTGAATTGATTATTACTCTTGATATGAACATTTTTGTTATATGGGGAAAAATCATTGGCTCCCATTAGATCTCCTCTCTAGCTAGTCGAGCTCTCCTTCGTTCCTGCTTCTTTTCCAACTCTCTTTTCTTTCCCTTCGTGTCTAGTTTATACCCTAGGCCAAAAGTGATCTCGTTTCTCTTTCAATATTGGCACATTGATACTCCATTGAAGAAACTTTCCTAACCCTTTTCTAGTTAAGGCTCCTTTACCAATTGTCATTTTTAAGGCCATCTTCGTGATTTTTAATATTTTTGGGTACAGGGATTCTGCTTCCTTCGGTGATGAAGGTTGCATTGACGAACTCCAAAGATCGAAAAGAACATTCCAAAGCATCTTCATCTGCTCCAATGTATGGTGCATCATTCGTTATTGACGCAATTAAGTCCTCCTCAGCATCGATTGTGACTAATCGTCCTTTGGTCACCAATTTCAGCTTCTAGTGTAATAATGATGGTACTGCTCTCGCCGAATTGATCCACGATCTTCTAAGCAAGTAATTGTAGCTCGATTTGATATCCATTACTAAGAAGTTTACTTCGTATGAGTTTGGACCGATTAACAATGGTATCTCGATCTAACACATAACTTTCCTTTCTGTTCCATTGAATGCTTTCACTATAATGTGGCATGTCTTCATATGAGAACTATCAATCGGTAACCTCTTTAGCGTTGTCAATGGCAGAATGTTTAAGGCTGAACCGTTGTTAATCAATGCACCAGGCAGTGTGTAACCTTTACAGAGGGTGGTGATATTTAACGTTTTTGTTGACCCCATACCTTCTGGAGGTATTTCGTCATCATTAAAAAAGATAAAATTATCGGCGCTAACATTATTGACCAAGCGGTCTAGTTTGTTCACTAAAATGTCCTCGGTTACATAAGTCTCATTTAATACTTTCATTAGCATATTAAGATGTGCTTCCGAGCTTTGTAACAATGTCAAAAAGGATATACGAGTCGGTTGCTTGTGTAATTGCTCCACCACGCTGTATTCGTCAAGAATTCCTTAGCCTTCTTTTCTGTCACTGACTCGTTAATTGGTGACTTCAGTTCACTAGTACTTCCTCTTTTCGGTTCCTCCAGGTTTTTTCCAAATGTTTCATTTTCTGTTATTGCAAGGCCATAGTCTTTCCTACTACGCGTGACAAGACTCATGTCTCGAGTTCCTTCTTATTCAACCTTGGAATTTTCCCCTCTCGATACCATTACATTACAGTTCTAATTCCAAGAAACCCTTTTATCATCCTTGTTAGGGAAGGCTACGAATTTTTGAATTATTATTGTGAGAGCGATTCTTGCTTTAGTTTCGTTGCTCCTTGGCCATGAAATGATTATCATTGGATTATTAACCCCAAAAATTTTCTTAGTTGTGCCTTCTTCGGAGGCACACACTTCTTCCATTTCTACTTTTTCCTCAGAAAATTCTAACTCCTTATTGTCCATCAATCCCTGTACTACAGTTTTGAACTCGTTGCATTCTTGAATCTCATGCCCTTCGCTATTGTGGAACTCATAGTAGCATCCTTTTCTCACTGCTTTTCTCAATTCTTGGGCAATTAAACCTACTTTTATCATTTCGTGTCATACCTATCTCAAAGGTGATCTTACTTCCTTAATGCTAATCTTAATCTTCCTTCTTTCTCCTCCAACTATTACATTCACCTCTTGATCGGGATGTTTGGGTAGCGAATTCCCTGATACATTTTGATTCATCGGACCCTCAAATCTCAAGATCTTGGCATCAGTGAGCTTCTGTACATGCCTTTTTAGGGCCGCGAAGTTCTCAATTGAATGTCCGGCTATCCCTGCGTGCTATTCACATCGTGCGTTCGCGTCATACCAACTCGAGAATAGAGGTAGCAATGGCTTTACATGAATTGGCGCCACAAGACATTCCTCGTACAATCTTGGATAAAGTTTCATATACGTCATGAGAATAGGGATGAATTCCATTTTTGGTCTCGCACCAAACCTCTGCCTTAGATTTCTTTGATAGTTTCCTTTCGTGGTTCTAGGCGATGTCATCACCATTGGCTTTGAGTAACTTGTCTTGTAAGAGTCTGCGTTATTGACCGTATTTTCTTTTTTTTTTAAGAGTTATTTTTCTGACACCTTCTCTCGTCTCAATTCTTCCACTTCGGATTACATTCTCGACCATCTCCCCTAACATAACCATGTCAGAAAAGCTTTTGGTAGTGCTTCCTAACATATGGTTAATAAAAGGGCCTTCAGAGTATTAACGAACAACATAGTTGTTTCCTTTTCCAATAACGGTGGCTGTACTTGGGTTGCTACGTCTCTCCATCTTTGAGCGCATTATCGAAAACTCTCATTTGGTTTCTTCTCCATCCTTTGCAAGGTCATTCTATCAGGTGTCATGTTAGTTACATGACTGTATTGCTTCATAAATGCTTATGCCAGATCTTCCAATGAGCTTATATTGGCACGACTCAACTAATTAAACCATTTAGCTGCAGATTCTATTAGATTATCTTGAAAATAGTGTATTAATAATTGGTCATTACGAACATGCCCAATCATCTTCCTGTAAAACATGGTAATGTGTGCTTCGGGGAAACTAGTCCCGCTATATTTGTCAAAATCAGGTGTTTTGAATTTCGGAGGGAGCACTAGGTCTAGGATAAGACTTAGCTCCTTAGCGTCAATGCCATAGAAGGTATTAGCATCTTCCATTGCTTTCAATTTTTCTTCCAACTATTTGTATTTGTCCTCTAACAGTCTAGGGATCTCAGGCTTTGCTTTTTCCATCTCCTCTACGTCATCCAAGTCATGGACAACGGGAATGGCTAAATTATCTCTAGGGTTGGAATCAGATCCCATCTGAAAATTTACTGGTCATGACATACCGCCTAGGTGTTGTTGTGTTCTTATTATTACAGGTACTCCATGTGGATACGTTTTTTGTGGTGCTTGAGTAAGCATAAAAGCATAACCTGGGAGATATCTAGGCTCCTCACTCTCCTCCCCTGGGCTTATAGCAGGACCTTTTCCTTTATCCGCCCATGCTCTTATCAATTGTGTTAGCTCACTTATAAAGCTCTTTTGAGGTTCTATAATCTGGTCCTTCATATATTGTTGTACCTTTGCCAAATAGTCTTGCAACTGCACTTGCACTTGCTCTTGCATTTCCTTTTGAATTTGCTCTAGCCTTTGCTCTATAGCTTTGGTTTTTTACGAGTGTTATAGTGATGTGAATTTTCAATGATTATTGATGTAACTGTTAAACTTTTAATTAGTTAGAATTATCATGCTAAAATATGTGAAAATGTAATGCAAATGAATGCATGCATGCAATGTAAGAAAAGGCGTTGACTTTAAACTCAATTCCATTAGAACAACTTCTTTAAAAGGAAAACTTCTTCACATAAAGCGAAATTACACAAATGTCTTTGCATTATTACCTAAAGTTTTGATCTTCCCAATAAGTCCAGCTAATTTCTGTCCTCGTTCTGATTTCGATTCATATTGGAGGCTCAAAATATTAACTTCGACAACTAACTCTTGCACATGATTAGCGGCTTCTCTCATTTGGGTCAATGCTTTTCCTATTACATAATTTCTTTCTTTGACCTGTCTCTGAGTTTGTCGAAAGTACCATTCGCTGGTTTCCAGATTCCTTTCAAAGATCTCCACTCGAATCTCATTGTTGTGGAGTGCAGCCTCCAATTCCTACACATTTTCCCTTAATTCCTTACTCTCGGCCATCTCGCTTTAAGTTCCAAGATGGAGTTTCAATTACGGTGTCTACGTAGTGATTCTTCTAACTCTATTATTCTGGCTTCTAACCCAGCTATTTGGGCTTTCAATTCGGGCTTCTCGACTTGTTTTTCTAACTGTTCTCCTTTCATGACGTTTTCTTGAGCTTGAACGTCTTGAAATTTCCTTTACCACTACTCTGTTTGATCTTCTTGCATCTGAATTTCTTGCCACCATTGTTTCGATGTATTACCTAATCCCGCGGTTCCCATTGACAAATGAAGCTTCTTATAAACCTTCTTCATATCTTCCAAGTCTTCTTCAACCTTATTTTTTCCTTTCCTTAATTTTTCAGCCTCTAGCCTGTATATATCCACGTCCAGTCCCAACTTCATCTTTTCTTCTTCCAGAATCTCTATCCTCTTTCTAAATTCTGTACTCTTCTTCTCAAAGTCTTGTTTCATGACGTCTATCTCTGACGGGACCTCTTGCAAATATTCCTCTATTGGCCAAATATTTTCAGGATTTAGTGCTAAAATATTATCGTTAACTCTTTTACTTCTCCACCAATCATAGTTTGGTGTCGTCAACGGGCTTGCACTGAACTTCTTCATCCTATGTAATTTCTTCCATGCATTTGCTACCTCTCGGACCTTTTTCTTATAATCATTCCCTTTGTAGGAGAACTCGTACTGAGCTAGGTCATGCGTCGCAATGATAAATTGTCTCGTCTTGTATTGCCTCAACACGAGCAGAGGGGCATGTCCTATAGCATCTCATACCACGAGTAAAGGGACCTAATCAAAACTACCACAACGATAGAGGATCTCATCTGGGATAAACCAGGGCACACATCATTCGACGTCCTTGTCCTGAAGGTTCTGAAGGATAGCCATCCATTTTTCCTCGGATATATTTTGTTCCCTTTTTGTGGCAACAAAATCCTTCAAAGGCGAGAAGTCGGCTGAGAACACTTTGCATGAAAATTTATCTACCTTTCAAAAATGACTCTGAAACCAAACCATTAAAAGTGGTGCATAACCAATGAATCTTCCTTCGCCTTCCTTTCGGTAAGCGTTCAATGATATGAAGGTCTCGGTGAGAATTGCTGGGACGGGCGTGACTCCTTCACTAAGCCGATCAAACAGAACTGCAACTGCATCTTCCACATGCCTTAATACTTTTAGGAAAAGGACTAACCCGTAAATGCCAAGAGCAAAAATGTCTATGCGTTTCTTCATATCTGGTGTGATAGCATTAGATCTCGTAGACTTTTTCAATTGATACACTTATTGTCTCCTTTTACCTTGATCCGAGACGCAACTCACTGTTCACTCATCCTAGTTACGTTCATTAATCTTTTCAGAAAGGTTGGGACACATGCATCTTTCGAGTATGCCTTGTCAACTTGAATTCTGAAACAACGAATCAAAGCAGTATACTCTTCCACCGTGAGTGTCTTGTCGAAATTTCCAAAAGTGAAACAACTATATGCAGGATTTCAGTGCTGGGTGAGCGATCCACTATTCTGCACGGAGGTAAAAACCTCACGAAGGAATAGTTTCTCACTTCCACTTAAAGAGTAGTAACAAATACATATGAATGCAAACTTATACTAGCAATATCAACATAATATAACATCACACAAAAATGCAAAGGATCGTACATTAAACAAAACTGAAGGTTTAAAAATTTTCAACATAAGACTCAAAAATAATCAACTTTTGGCTTGACTCTATTTTATTTTTAAAAAAAACGTCCCCAGTGAAGTCGCCAAACTGTCGAAACGTTTATCTTTGGGAAAACAAACCAGTCTCGAACAATATTTTTAAATCAAAAAAATGGTCACCACCAATCTTTTTATATGGTGTGATTGTATCACCACAAAACGTTTAAAATTCATTCTTTTAAAAACATTTGAGTCTTTGAAATCCAGAAAATGGGTTCAGGAGTCGGTTACGTATGAGGAAGGATTAACAACCTCACATGCCCAAAATTGATACCATGTTGATTACTTTCGGGTCTTTGTTTGTTAAAACTTTGAAATCTTAAGTGAAGTTTAAAATATGAGGAACAAAACGCCTATGTATTTCGAATTTCATCAAGGTCGTGTCCAACACGTTAGGGCACGACAATCTCGGAATTTTAAAATTGAAGGACTTTTTGAAAGGATTTAAAAGAGGATATTCGATCGTGCGAATTATACGAAAATCACACCCAGCACGTTAGGGCATGCCTTTTCGAGATTTTCACACAGAAAGGACATTGTCTCGGTTTAAAGGTTTATTTGTATGTAAAAATAATTTTGAAAATGAACATGTAATTTAAATATGAATGAGCAGTTAATAACGAAGATTAAATAACACGAAACAAAATAATTAAGCAAATAAATAAATGCACAAAAATTAAACATAAAACTAATATAATATAAAATATGAAAGAATAATTAAATTTTATGTATGAATATTGAAGAAAAAAAAAGAAAAACAAAATAAACGGGGTTGAAAATGGAGTTTCGGAGAATTCGGGATGAAAACATGATATTCAAGGAATTTAGGGATCAAAATTGAATTTTTTAGAAAATTTGGGATTAAAATTGAACTTTTGGAAAATTTGAGGTTGAAAATGTGATTTTGGAAAGTTGAGGGGAAAATGGAAATTTTTGGATGTTCGGTGATAAAATGGTAATTTTTGCATGTTTGAGGGCAAAAATATAATTTTTGGAAAGTTTGGGGTAAAATGTGATTTTTGGAAGTTTGGAGGCAAAATGTAGTTTTTGAGAAGTTCAAGGGTAAAAATGTGATTTTTGGAAGTTTAGAGGCACAAAAATGTGATTTTTGGAAGTTTAGAGGCACAAAAATGTGATTTTTGGAAGTATAGGGTAAAAATGTAATTTTGGAGAAGTTCGGGGGTAAAAATGTATTTTTAGAAGTTTGAGGGTAAAAATGTAATTTTGGAGAAATTCGAGGGTAAAAATGTGATTTTTAGAAGTTTGAGGGTAAAAATGTGATTTTTAGAAGTTTAGGGGCAAAAATATAATTTTAGAAAGTTCGGGGACCTTTTGGGTAATAAAACCAACAAGATGGGACACGTGGCAACTTCTTATGCATTCTGAAGTCAAAGGACCAATTTAAAAATAATTTAAAATTACTAGGAAAATTTAAAATAAATTAAAAATATAAAAAGGATCTGATTGTAAAATTTTAAAAAAGCTAAAGGTCCAGGGGAATAAATATCCTCCTCATCGAAAACAAGGGAATCCTTGGCCTGGAGCGAATTAGGTCGATTGGGTTATGGGAAAACGATGTCGTTTTGGAGTTAAAACTCAACCCTCAAAACGGCGTCGTTTCTGAGGCTTATAAAAGGCTATTTTTTTAGAAAAAAAAATCATTTTAATGTTTTAAGAAAAAAAATTTAGCCCCTTTCCCCTTTTTCTTTGAAGCACTCCTGGGGTGCTCTCCGCCCCTTTCCCCTTTTTCTTTGAAGCACTCCTGGGGTGCTCTCCGTCCTTCTGTCGCACCTCCCTCGTCGTCTATCGCAGGTTATCGCAAGTGGTCGTCACGCGCCTCTATTCGTGGCGGTTCAGGTAAAAACTTCTTCTTTTTCCATTTTTTTAAAAAGAAAATCCTAGATCGAGGCTTAAGAACCCCGAATCCGCCAACCACACCAAGGTTTCATTTTTTATTCCTTTTCCTTTACAAAACCTCAGATATAGGGAAAAACGTTTTGATTTCTCTCTTTCCCTTTAAAAAAAAATATGTTTTTTATTTTTATTATTATTATTTAGATCTATTGCTATTATTGCATTCGTTGCTTTGCAGATCTACCACATTTGAAGCGTTCCTCGCGACCATAGGCGAGATTGAAGGAGCGACGGTTGAAGCTGCGATTACAGCGACGCTTCGAGTCTAAGGTACAACCTTTGATCTTCTTTTTTATTAATAAATATTATTATTAATATTATTTATTTAATATGTTTTGAAATAAATAAAAATAATAAATGATAATAGTGATATATTTAATAGGCATATTAATATATATTTAGAAATAATAAATAATAATGGTAATATATATATATATATATATATATGATGTAAACAGTTCGAAATTTGAATAGTCAATACTAATGAATAAATATCTAATGAAATTGAATACCTCGAGGCCTTGATATTTGAACACTTGTAATCTGATTCTGCTATATAATTGTTTTTCAAATGCTTTGTATTTCTATTGATTTCAAGATGTCTAGTGTACTAATTTCTCTAAAAAAAAAATCTAACCTTACATATGAAATTAATTCGGCTTTTATAGCCTTATTACAATCATTTTCTTTTGTCTTTCTCAACTAAATGTGAGTATTATCTTCTTTGCAGATTCAGCTTGCATTGGCGGTGGTGACAAGTTGACCATGACGGTGCTGACGTGACAACATCTGAGTGGGCAAGGTAGGGTGGCTGGCAGCACAAGCTACTGCCACTAGGGTTTCTGAAAAAATTTTAGAACTTGGGCCATTTGGGTCTGTGCGGGTGTTTTGCTCCTGTCATTGGGCTTTAGGGTTTTATAATTGGGTTAAATTTTGGGGTTTGTAATTGGGCTCAAAATTTTGTAATTGGACATTAGTAAATTTAAATAAATTTAAACTTAAAATAAATTTAAATTTAAATTCTGTTTGGGTCCAATTTGGTTTGAATTTGGGCCCGGATAAATTGAGCTTCAATAGAGACAATTACATTTGGTAACATTTGGTGTGTCACATGTACCTCATGTTGACATATATAGACCAATTTTTAACTGGTAAAATAGATAAGATTATTAACAGAAGGACGAATTATGACGAATTTACTCTTTGATTTAACATAAATGCACTAATTTACTATTTTTTAAGCAGAATGAGAAAAAATAGAATCTATTTCTTAATACAAAAGCTTTTATGGGAGTTTTAGTCATGGTTGAACCACTGAATTCAAGCATTTTACATCCCCAGCAAGCCGTGAGTTACTTGGAGCACATTTGGTTAAGCACAATGCGAGTTCCAAGAGATATCTACAAAGCCAAACCCACCTCTGAAGAAACCTCTCTTTCATAACCTTGTATTTTAAGAAATCCCCGGCTTGCTCCCTTAATGATTTTTTATTGGTCACATAACTTATTGTAACCTTATTTTTTAATATATACAATCATTTTCTAAACCAATAATTTAATAAATTCAACTATTAAATTCTTATTTATTCTATCTTTGATTTACAGTCTTTTATCGTGAAAAAGAAAACAGTGAAAGGGCTAATGATATACCTTGGTGGCATTATGATTTCAACATATAAGCATGGTGACAACTTGGGGTTTGGGAAAGAACATATAAAGTGGGGAATTTGTAAGAAAAGAGAAACATGAAATGAAACCGCTTTCACCCTTTTTTTTCCTTTCAAAACAGAACAGGTAGGGGTAATGAATCCAATTCTAAAGTGTGGAACCAGAATCAGTTTGAATGATGGGTGGGGTCCCTGTTGGCCTGCCTACCTTATGGGGCGACCTAAAAGCCGACATATTTCCGCCATTGTTGATCCCCATTACTAGATTAAGTAACATGCTAATTCATCACAACTGCTTATGATTAGAACGACAACCCCCACTCTTAGCTTTTCTGGACTGTAGCCTCCCATATGACTCTTGAATTTTAGGAATATTAGTGGGAAAAACACAAATTTGACTGCGGCTGCCTGACTGTATTTTCTATCGATTCCCTTCACTTCAAACTTTGATTTAACGCACATATAGCGGTGCCTGTGGGGGAGGCACAGATACCTAAAAGCCTGCTTTTTCATGTGTTTGGAAGAAGTAGAGAGAATTTTTCTCTTGGCTTATTATTGAAAGGGTTTTACCCTGCTATTCATCATTTTTATCTTTTAATTATGAGGTATTCATAAAAATGAAATATATTTTTTATATATATTTTTTAAAAGACACAAATAATAAGGAAATTAGTCATATTTATCGATGATAAACACTTAAATTTTGATCAAATCAATATTTTACTTAAATATTATTTTGATTTGAATAAAACTAATCTCGAACTATAAAACAAATGAATACAACTGTGATTATTCAAAAAATTATGTTTATTCTTTCCATTAATATTTATCCTTTTGCTATATATCCAACCTTTTCATATTATTTTTTAATTTTATTATAATAATCATTTAAGTAAGTTGGTATCACAAGCTAATCGAGTAATAATTCAATTGAAAAATAGTTAAAATCTTATTTTAATATAATATATATTCTTTCCATAAATATTTGATCCTTTTGCTGTCCGGCCTTTTAAAATTATTGTTATAATAAATCGAGTAATAATTCAATTTTGTTATAATAAATTTAAATGAGTTGGTGTTACAAGTTAATCGAGTAATAATTTAATTAAAAAATGGTTAAAATCTCATTTTAATCAAATAATATAGGAATAAATGTTAAAATTATACATGAACGCTGATTTTGTGCAATTATCAAAACTAATATTTTAAAAATATTTTTAATTTATATGATCATATTGGGAGTCCGTCACATGCCACTATAGGATTGACCATTAGTTTCACGTGAGCACAAATTAATGGTGCTAATGCTGAGGTATCAATCCAAGTGACAAAATATAAATTCGAATAGTAAAAAAATTAAATACTAATTAAATACTTTTCAAAATGTATTAATCCTTACTAAAATAATAAAAATAAGCCATACATAGTAGTAGACATGCTCAGGAGCCGGGCTACCTACCCAGGCCCAAAGGCCCCCTCGAATTTTGGGAAGGTTTGGGAAAAGTATTAGACTCGAAAAATGGGTTTCGGCAAAAAATTAGGCCCATTTAAAGTATTGATCAGGCTCGAACTTGATCGAGTTTGGCCCGACCCGATCCGATCCGTTTTAAGTTTATAATACTTTATATTATGTTATTTTTATATATTATTTAATTTACAATACATTAAAAAAATAAACATAAATATATAATACTACTCTAATGTAAATATTAAAATAATGTTAAAATAACTATATAAAAAGTTTCAATAAATAAAAAATGTATAAAATTATTAAATATTAAAATAAATATTTTTAAAAAAATAAAAAAATAATTTGGACAGACTTAAAATAGGTTTGTGTTAGTTTCTTGCAAATATAGACGGATTTTGAACAAAATTTTAGACTCAAATTTCGTACCGAATCAAACTTAAACAAACATAAAATATATTAATATCATATTTAAATTTAATCTCAATCCGACTCGTAAATATTTCTACGTAGGAATCAGTTGAAGCTATTATAAATAACAATATTTTAATATCCACGAGTGAGACGAAAAGAAACCAAGGCAGTCGGTGAGCAGAAAATAATAGGTTTCGTAATTGCCTTAAACACTGCAAAAAAGAGATCACTTTTTTTTTTTTTTTTTTTGGTGATAGCATAGCATAATAGGGAGGGCAAACCACCGAACCAAAAAAAAAAAAAATTTAAAGATACAAGGATTTGACAGTTTTGGAGTTTGTCTGGTATACGATGCATACTGCATGCTGCATCACATTAACAAGTAGGGCACTTTCTTCCATGTAAAAGTAGTGCTTCATTATGAGATCCTCTGCCTCTCACGCTTCTCCACTATTCCTTTTTAGAAAATAATAAACCAAATTATTGCCTCATCAAGAAATTGTTGAATCATAAATGAATCAGGGTTCCTATCCCTCAATCATTATAAACTAATTGATTTATTTAATTGTTTTTTAAGCGAAATGTTTCCATTTCTCATCTCTTTTGCTTCTGCTTCTGCTTCATTTTGGTAGAAAACAGTTCACATTTATGCCCCCAAATATTTCTTTGTATTAAAGAGTGTATTTTTTTGATTGGTGTGGATATTATTGTTAATGAAAAAAAATGTAAGTTCGAATACGATTAAAGGTATTATCTCTCTATTTATAGGTTGAAGAAATAATTATGAGTAATTTTAAGTATTGTGTTAATAAGATTATTCAAATAAAATGACAATAAAAAATAAATCTTTGGGGTGGTACTTCATCATGATCATAATGGTAAGAGTGGAATGGTATGGCCATCAATAAACGTTAATGTTGCAGTGTAACTTTAAGTAAAAGCTAAGATTTCAGCCTCGAAAGGGTGGAAGGGTTGTAAGAGCAGACAATGGAAAGACTCTTTTAGGCAGACCAAGACAAAGTGGGGTTCATTTAGCATTTTTGACACAAAATAAGAAAAGAAGAAAGCTTAGGATAAATATAAGTAGACAGCAAAAAGTGTGTTTACAAAATATGATTTAGAGTTGGAACATAAAAATATATATATGATTTGGGATTTTTAAATTTTCTATGTTGTAGTGAAATGTTAATATTTTGAACACACGATGATAGTATATAAAGTATTCCTTTAAAAGCTAAAATTGAAAAAAAAAAAAAAAAGAATTATTTTTCCTAACTTTATAATTTAGGTGGTCAATTATTTGATTTGCAAAGTAAGAGTCTATTTTTTTTTTAAATAATTTTATTATAGGTTCTAATCATAATTGATTTTTTAAACATAATGTTTAAAATTATCCATAGTTTTTTTCCTAACTCATAAGTAAGAAGTCAATGCATTTCAACGCACTTAAGTCCCGTCCTCTTACACTCACAATAATACCGACCCATACCAATTAAGTTAAGACTCAATCGAATAGCCAATTATTCAATATGCGAATTCCAAACAATACGTAAAAATAGAAGCCATTATGGTGATAAATTTGATTATGGGTGGTGGTGTTAGTAAAGTTGTTAAGGATGTTGCAATATATGAATATTATGCTTTACGCCCAAAAAATATCCACTAAGAAACCAATAACATAGCTACCAATTTAAGAGCAGCCAATGTTTAGGTTATTGCAGCACTTCTTAAGCCTAATCAATCCTCAGATGATTGCAGCTTTGACGAAGATTGTAGTCTCTATTTATGGCATCCAATAAGCTAATTAATTTAACTAAAATAATTCTCCAATTCAGGATAAAAATGAAAGTAGGATAATCAACCTTTTAATTTTCAACACTATTTTCATCCATAAACGAAATTAAAACAAATCATAACATTAACTCTATGCGATAGTCTGATGGTTAAATGTTTTCACAACTTTAAATGTAACTTAAATTTGAGTCACGTTAATCGCGTTTATTGTTTGTATTTTACCTTATTATTGTAATTCACCAAAAAAAAAAAACAAATAATAAAATTATTATATTTACTACAACTAAATCTCAACATAATTAATAAGATTATTATAAATCAAAATTCTCAACCTCATCTCCATTCTTGTGGTATTACTCAAAGTATTGTAACACTTTATGCAATGTTCTAAAATATAGAATTAAATGCAACTTTTAACTTTAAAAGTTGAGCTAATAATAATATTAATATTTGGTTCATGAAATATAAAATTATTTTTCTGGTAATAGTATCAAGGGTGAAGTCAAAAAAGATTTTAAGGAGGCCGCAATTGAGTTATATATTTTTACGATAGTAAAAAATGTAATTTTACCATTTTAATAGTCTATACCTTTATAGTTTTTAATTGATTGAATCAAAATTTCTCTTTTTCGGGAGTCAAAGTACAATTGAGTTGTATATTTTAAGGATTAGGCCCTTGAATAGAATTACAAGAATGTAAGATTACTTATCACATTACCAAATATATTATATTACTTTTTTAAATTCATATATCTGGAATATAAAATTTTATTATTTGATTGATAAAATATAAAACTACTTAAAAATACATTTTACTAAATTATCCTTATAAAATTTGCTTCTATTTTTATCCTTTACTACACAATGGTTTAATTCTTATAGTGTTTTATTTTACTAATAAATTAATGCATTTTGTTCCTTTTCAAATAAATAAACTAAAATTGAGGAAGATCAATAAGTAGCTACGGATCTAAAATTGAATTATGTAAAATATACAAAATTGAATGGTAGCACATTATAAATTTAACATTATAAGCACAATAAAATATACAAAATATAATATAAAAATAAAATATTATTTTTTCTCGACTTATAATAATAATGATAACAAATATAATTAAAATGTTACCTGAATAATATATCAAAATGAATTAAATTCATTAAAAAAACAAAAATCTCACATTATCCTAGAAATGTAAGATTGCTTAAAGAATATATGATAATGAAATCACTCTTATATTTGACACTAATGGAAATGTAAACTTATGTTACATTAGAAATTCCCAAGATCTAAAATTACTTGAACCAAACATTAGGTTACCTTATCTAATATTTGTTTTTGTTTTTGGAATTTGAACATTTTACTTTTATTAAAATGAAAATTAATTATAGGAAACATATTTACATATACATTTAATATGGAAATTTTAGTTGGGATTAAAGCCGTCCCAACTCGGAGTAGGGAAAAGGATATAACATGAGAATTTATTTGGTGATAATAAATATTTACTAGCTGAGCATGGGATAGTGAAAGATGGTACGGAAGGGAAGAAACCTTTATCACAAAATTCTACGACTACTGGGACCAAACATACAACATCTCCCATTCAGCTAGCTGTCCTCATCACCTCGATCCTAGATCATTATTGTTACCATTTTTATCCAAAAATATCAAAACCCCAAATACCAGCATCATCCCCCATTTCGGCATTTTCATTTTCTCTCTATATATATAGGCCTCAGCTCATCAACCTCATCCCCCCTCCCTGATCTTCCTCTCACTCACTGTCTCGTCGACATCCTCCTTTTCTATTTCCTTTTGCTTTTATATATATCTTCGTGCTTATGTTGTTTTCACCAGCAGCCTAGCGTTTAGGCCTAGAAAGGATGGTGTAGCCAAGGATGACTTGCCGACTCTGCCTCCTCCCATCATGATAAGTGGTGGTCGGCAGGTTGCCTTTGGCTACATTTTTCTTTCTGCTCCTCATGCTAGGCTTTTGGTGATTCTATCTCTATCTCAACATATTTATCACTGTTATCTATAGGATCCCCAGTCTACATAACTAGCTGGATTCATTAGTTTTATTCAATTTATCCTTCTTTTTTCATTCCATTCCATATATACTACGAAGCTCTTCTATTTTATATGCTCACTATCTATATATATACGTTGTTATTTACTCCTCTCATCTGTTATCTATTTTTTATGATGGTCATTGCTGCCAACAATGAATACCCCATAGATTTGTATAAGATTATTATATTATTTTGTTTGGTAAAGTTAAAAGTATTGTACGTGGCGACTAGTTGTTCCTATTAATCTTTCATAAATTCATGTTGGATTGTTAGTTTGTTATACTTCATTGGATCAATTATAACCAAAGTTTTGGGTGCCCAGAGCCCCTGTCTCTCTCTCTCTCTCTCTCTCTCTCTATCAGGTCCTTTTCACCAAAAGACTGTGGGCTTTAAGAGCTTTCAGTGGAGCAGCCCAGTATAAGATGTTAAAACCACCATTTTTATTGGATTATGAAAAACCCAACAATGTCTACAGAAAATTCAAATCAAACTCAGTTTAGTATTGCTTCTAAATTGTATTTTTGGAATAAAAATATTTTTAAATAAGTTTTTTTTTTTTTTTTCTCATGTCAAAAATTGGCTCAAAAGTATTTTTTTCAAAAATTGAAAATTTTAGTTCCTCTCCAAAAGTATTCTTTTTTTTTTTTTTTTTTTTTTCCAAAATCACTTTGGAGAAGTATTCTTAAACTACCTCAAATAGTTGCGGTGAAGAGGACAATGTTATTTTAAACAAATTGATTATTTGGTAAAAATTATAAATTTATTTTTTGTAAAATTTATAATTTAATTTTAATATAATATAGCAATTAATTTTTATCAAAAGCTATAAATGACGAAATGGTTATTATTATGTTATTAACTATTAAAAGTTTAATTTCATAAAATCATTAAATATATTTTAAATAAAAGAAAATAAGTAAAATTCGGTAACTGTTAAAATAATAAAATTCAATCTCAATTTTTTCTCTAGAAAATGCCATCAACTTATTCCATCAGTCATTTATTTTATTCCAATTTCCAAATAAATCTTTTTCTACTTTCATTTTTCAATAAATATGATAAAATGTTTTATATATATATATATATATATATATATATATATTTAAATTAAATGTAATATTCCTTACCCATCCAAAGGCCTAGTCAGGCAAGAGACACTACATCAGTATCCAGAGCAACATCACTTGATCTGTCTCATCAAATTTACTCATTCAAACATGAATTATAGGCATCCAACAACATTTCAAACACTCATGGATCAATATGAACAAAAACCAAGATTAATCAAACCTTAAAACATTGACTTGAGACCAAATTATACAAATTGCAAGCCAAGTGCCAAAACATGTTACCGTGGTGTAAATACTTCGGTCAAATTCTCAATTATTTACCTTTGATGTTGCAAAGTATCGACAAAATTAAGGGATGTATCTGTACTTGATGATAAGTATCAATACTCAACATCAAGTACTGACACATACCTTTCCTATTTCAAAATTTTGGCTACTAATTTTAAAAGTATCAAAATTTGGGTCTAAGTACCAACACTCAATTCAAAAAAGTATTGATACTAAGACACGAAGCAAATCATTCGATATACGAATATTCATTCAAACCCAATACTTTACTATAGAACAATGAATTATACTTTGTTACGTATACAACATAACTTAATCAACATAGAGTATTTCAGAAAATTAGAAAACACAAATTAATCATCAATCTAAACCACGAGTTCATTCACTCTTCAATTCCTTTCGTCTTTCCCTGCACCTTTGAATTTTCAATACTTCTTTCACTTCAACAACACATTCACAACATCGAATCTAATCAGATTAATAAAATTAAACATCTAAAATCCTAAATCAACTAATCTGAATGAATCCGATACAAGGAAACTCTCTTCACTTTCTAAGAACCCAACTAAATCCTATCAATATTCAACCTAATCTTTCATAATCTAATTTCTAATGATTTAATGCTGATACAAATCTCAAGAACACTTAAATCCTCTATATAAAAAAAATTTATCAACGACAAAGAGGAAGAAAAATAGCATAAATTTCATTCAAATATCTAAGGTTTCTCTTTGATTGATAAAGGAAGCAAGTAAAATCTCTCATACCTTTCTTGATTAAATGAATTTTGACTCCAATATTGAAGAAATTCGATAGAAAATTTCCTCCAATTCTTTCTTTTCTTTCTTTCTTCTAGCTTTGACGTGAAAACCAAATGAAATTAACTAACACTTGCCTCTGTTTTCCTTAAACTCTATTAGCTATTAAGTCCTTGAGAAAATTACATCCTAAACCTCTCCCTTATATCCTAAATTGAAAATCTAATCTTAAGACATTTGACCACTAAATTTCCATTTTCTTACAAAATAGTCCATATCCCAATTTACTAATTCCTCGATATTCATTACAATTTTTCTTGGCTTAATTCAACAAGAGGTACCTAAACTATTGAGCTTGTTTGAGTTAGGTACCTAAATTATTTTTTGATCGATTAAGGTACCTAAATTTTAATTCCGTTACTGAAGTTGGTACCTGCTGTTAGTGCTGTTGAAAAGACTTTGAAAGTAGGAATCATCTCTTTTTTTACTGTGTGTTTTCTAAGAAAATTTGGTCTGAAGTGCTTAGGCTATTGAAGATTGTGAATTGGCAGCAAGCCTGCATATACCAAGCTGAAGAGTAAATCTATTATCACTTTGATTATGAAGATTGCTTGGTGTGCTCACATCTATTTGATTTGGAGGGAGAGGAAATTGAGGCAATTACAAGGATTACGTGGTAATGAGCAAGACTTATTGGGTGACATTAAACATATTTTTTTTAATAATTTTTGAATTTTTAAAAATACTTTTTTATTTTTAATATTCATTTAGAATCAAGATCAAATTACACAATTTGTAATAACTGAAGACTATTTTTTTTTTTTAGAATTAAGACCAAGATGACACAAATGTGTGAACTTTAAGGGCTAAATTTATTATTATGCCAATTCTTATAATTGACACATCAATTTTCCGTTACTCAATTAACAATTGGTGACAAAAAATAGATGCGATTAGTTGAGTGATCATTTTGTAACTTTTTATAGTTGGGGGACAAAAAAAAGAAACTTAAGCATATTTGCATGATTTGAATTGTAGTTTATCCAAAACTATTAATATAAATGGTTTCGATAAAATATTAAAAATATTACTTAAAATTTAAAATTATTTTCAATGTTAAAATTTATTATTAAAATAAATTATAATCTTTATTAACTGAGTTGATATCACGAGTTAACTGAGTATCAACTCAGTTGAGTTATAATAAAAATACTCCTATTTTATATAGTAAATTATATTATTTTAAGGATGTTTTTATCATTTTATATAAAAAATAAAAATATAAATAAACATAATAATATCATTTACTATATATTTGTTTTTACATATTTATGTTTTTCACCCACATGGGCGTGACATAATTTAGTATTAAATAATTTTATTAAAATAATAAATAATATTGATTATATTAATGGTTTATTATATGATTAATTATAAATAATTATGTTGCGACGGAGTCCTAGTTTGGTTGGCATCGATATTGTTGTTAGTGCAAGAGAACATAGATTCAAACGTGCTCAAACACGTTTATTCTCCTATTTAAGAGTTGGGATGGGATTAAAATTATGAGTAATTGTAAGCATTACATAAAAAAATATAAATAAGTATGTTTAATAATAGGTTGAGTATTGTACCCTGTATGATAATCTGATGGTCAAGGATATTCACCGCTTCAAGTGTGGCCTAGGTCTGAGTCGCGCTAGTCGCGTTTGTTGTTCGGCTTTTATTCTGTTAATGTAATTAACTAAAAAAATAATAGGAGTGAGTATTTGGTACTAGCAATGTACTTTTTTTATTTCACAAATAGTCTTAAAAAATTGACATGTATGTTTTTTTAAAATATATATTTCTTAATAAATTATTATATTTTTATAGGACACTTGTCAACCTTTTACCTTATTTGTGGAGTTTAAAAACTCCACTAACAGTATACCAAATATTTTCTCTTAATAATATTGAAAACTATAATATTTGATATTAATATTTTAATATTTTTTAAAATAAAAATTTTATTATTAATATAACAATATTTACTTTAATCAAATTAAATCTTATATAAAAATTAAGTTACTTGGTTGGATATGTTTTTTGAAAAATAACTTATACTTTAAAAAAAAAGTCAATTTCTAAAAAAAAAAAATTTATTTTATGTTGATCAGTGAGTAATTTTCGATTAACCAAATTATTTTCTACAAAACAAACATATAAAAACATAAAAAAATAAAATATTTTCGATAAAATATTTTTCGTAAAATACACACTCTTCATTTAATTTTTATATCAATTTTAAAATATATTCTTTTTCTCCCAAACTATACCATAGTCTAACATTAATAAAATAAATTATTAAGTAATAAAAATTTAGATAAATTTATAATAATGGATCTATAACAACACTTGAAAAATAAAAAGATAACACAGAAAAAATAAAATTTCCTGTTCTTTTTCCCTTTCCTTTTTCTTATTCATTTTCTTCCTCCTTTCCCTTTCTCCGCGCGCACCAACCAACAAAGAAATTTTCCAGCTGTCAATTTTTAAATGTCAAAACGTTTAAAGTATCCTACTTTATTATATTAATAGATTTTTATATTTATCACTACATTTTGACCCCGCTACGAAAGGGGATTCAACAAATTATTATTTTTATTATTTAATATTTTAAGTAAATTAATAATTGATTTTTAAGTTAAATAAATATAAAATTAATCTTTCATAATTATGATAAATTATATAAAATATGGGATAAATCAAGATAAATAAAATTAAGATGACAAAACTAAAATAAAAAATGGCATAAACACAAGTAAGATAATACACAAATTTAAGAATATAAAAAAGGTTATAGTCTGCTCTCTCTAGCACGTTGTTGTGATTTTTATCCTTTTATTCATGTTGTTCCATTCTACTGTTTTCAATTGAAGAATGTTTTATCAAGGCCCTGTCGAAATGGAAATAGAACTAGCAATTGATCTATGATTGTTGTTTGGTTGGATTTTTTTTAAACGGCGAGTGTGGTGCACTTTCTGGCAATGAATTGGGAGAGTTCAAATCTTAGATCTGGGTGGGAAGTGATATTTGTTCAAATTTTTCCATGAGTTAGAACATTGAGCGTGTGATTATGTGCGCTTTTTCGATTTTCAATGATCATATATTGATTTTTCTCCAATTAAAGGAGCAAGAAGATTCACTGGAAGTTATTTTTGTTTCTTTTGCGTTTTGGATTCAAGTTCATGATTTCTCTTCGAGATTTTTCTCGAAATCCATGACCAAATTATCTTGTGATTTTATTAGAGAATTCATTGATTACGACGTAAAATAGTTGAATTATGGAATGAAATTTTTTTCGGTATCCAGATATAGATAAACATTCGTAAACCGCAAAAAGGACAAAAAAATTATGATCTCTCAGATTTGATATGAAAGATTAACTCTCTTTTGTTTTCTACGTGGATGTCTAGGTCATGGTGATAATTTTTGCCAAAAAAGACTTAATCAGGGATTGAAGGAGATGGTAATGGGATGGGACTCAATGTTGAGGGCGAATACTAGAAGGGCATCAACAATGAACAGCGTTTGGCTTCGTGAGGAAGCTGACGCTAATTGGGGAAACAATGGTGGGGGCGAAATTCAAGGGATTTGATGAGAGGAGAATCAGGAATGGCAATCAATCCCATTTTGGGATTTAATTAGGAAGGGTGCAAGATTCAAGTTGATAATGCTAATGCGGGTCCTGTAATGAAATGGATCATGCCAGTGTGGAAGATAGCCCAATAAAAAATGGTGATGGGAAGAAAAGGCCCAGGTTTGACAATATGGACTTAGGCGTTTATGCTTTATCAGATTCGATAAGGCTCAGTGTGAAGCAAATTAATGTTCAAATTCAACAAAGATCGGCATCTGCCAATAGGCTAGCCAATCGGGAGTAATGAAACTTTTAAGTTGGAATGTCTACGGGCTAAGGAATTCGCAGGCTATTAGAAAGACTTCAACATAGGTTGAAAATTTTTTGTTCCCAAATTATCTTCTCTACAGAGACGAAATTAAACTGTTACAGAATGGAAAGATGTTATCGTAGATGTGGTTTTCAAAATGATATTGTGTCTTCAACTAATGGAACACGAGAGGGATTGTGTTTAGCGTGGAAGGTAAGAACTTTCATTCAACTGAGAAGTTGTTTGAAAAATCATGTTGATGTGACTATTAAGGATGGAGATGATAGCCCTAAGTGGAGGATGACGGGATTTTATAGGGCTCTTGATCTTCGTTGAAAGGAAGAGATGTGAAATTTATTGAGGCGATTAGGAAGGGATCAAAATCATCTTTGGATTGTCTGTGGGGACTTCAATGAGATGTTGTATGCGCGTGAAAAAAAGGGGTGGGGTGCCGAGGGAGGAAAGAAGGATGGATGACTTTCGCAAGACTCTAGAAGACTTCTCTCTAGTGGGTATGGGACATTCAGGAACATGGTTTATGTGGGAAAGGGAAAATCTCCCAGATACAAACACTAGAAAAAGGCTTGATAGAAGTGTGGCCAATACTAATTGGATGAATTTGTTTCTGGATTTTTCGGTAAGACATTTACCCCATTCTTTCTTTGTTCATTGTCTTTTATTTATCCAAACAGACAGTAATGAATGCGTACGCTTGAAGAAAAGCTTTTTATTTGAAGTCTGATGGACTTTAGAAGAATCGTGTGAGGGAGAAATTCGAAGACTTTTGGAGACTAGTTCTAGAAATGTATGGGAAAGATTGATCTTGTTGCAGAAGGGTTTAAAAACTTGGGAGAGAAAGATCCGCATGAAACGATGAGGGTTTATGGAAGAACTTACAAAGAAGATGGAGTCTCCAAATAATTAGTAGAGAGATGAGGAAAATCTTGTGAGTTTAATGGAGGTTAAGTTACATCTTAACATGCAGATCGAATAAGAAGAAGCCTTCTGGGAGTAGAGAGCGTGTGCGAACTAGTTGAAACAGGGAGATATGAATATTGCATCCTTTCACAAATTTGCATCCCAGCGAAGAAGGATGAACAATAGTTCGATTAATTAAATTTGAATGGAGGTTGTTGTACTAAGACTCAAATTATATTTTGCCTCTTTTACTAAAAAAATACTTAAATTAATCTTTGTACGTTAGATAAAAAGTAAACTAATCCTTCTATTAAAAATTTTATCCATTTTTACTGTTAAAATTAGTTCTTGTACGTCAGCATGAGGCACATGTGATGCACCACATGGTATTGTATGGTTATTTTGCTAACCATCTCAGTTTTTAATAATATATTTGGATGAAATTTTTTAAAATATATGATCAATTTACTCTTTGATCTAATATATAATGATTAATTTATCCGTTTTTGAGTAAAATGAATAAAATACAATTTAACTACTAATACAAAGACATTTGATACTTTTAATATTTGAAGACCTAATTGATTCTCTTAATTTTATATTAAATTCATCGCATTCTTTAAGGAGTAGAATTTTTTTTTAAAATACAATGGCATTTACTAAAACTAATTAAATTTTAAAAAAATTGGAAAATTTAAAAATAAAAATAAATTTATTTAAGGGGTTTATAAGTACAAATATATTAAAAATCACAAATAAAAGAAATAATGGTCAATTAGAATAGAATCAATTCAATAAAAAGCACAACAAATTAAAATTTTAAATATATTTTAATCTAAATCAAAATAAATCTGAATAACACTAACACATGATGAAACTTAAATTAAGATAATCTATGCGATAATACATAATAATTTTGAAGTGAGGGATTATTTATTTATTTCAATGGTAGTTATTTATTAATATAGACACAAAAAAAAGTATGATTCAGTAAATTTTATATAAAAATGAAATGTTTATCATTATTTAATAAATTTATTAGAATTCTTAATTAATTTTTTAATTTAGTTAATATCGATATTGTTATTAGCACAAAAAAATATAAATTTAAACGCGTTAAAATGTGTTTATCTTTTTATTTAAAAATTAGATAAAAATTATGAATAGATTATAATGTAAAAAATAAATTTACTATTAATCATATGACTGAGAAAAAAGTTTATAAACGCATAGATATGAATAAATAATGTATTTGTAAATAGTTAAAACCCATTAAATTGATTGAATAAATTTACTTTAACTTGATTTAAAATATATATATATAGTCAATTTAATTTGATTTAAAAATTTTGAAAACGGTCCTTGCGATTATAGAAAATTATAGATGCAATGTTTCCTTAATGAGGAAGAAAGGCGAGATGGATGAGAAGTTAGTGGTGTCACTGTCATATAAGCCGTGTATTGCGTAGGACGGAATACACGTATCAAGCATCCAATGCCCCTTTTCACTAAAATAAAAAAGCCTTGCTTGCTTGGTCAACTTCCGTTATTTTTACACCTAATGACCTCCACTCAGTTCCTACTACCCCAAATAGTAACAAGGAAAAGGGCTGTCGGCCATCCCCCTAGGATTTGCTTTCAACCCAATCACACCATGACAAGATTTCTGTGGATATGCCCCTCCACACCTGTGAACATAGCGTAAGAGAAGAGTTTTGTATTACTTTGAAACCACAACTTTGTTGCTTTCAAGCAATTAACTTGTTAATCATGGAACATGGGACACAGGTTGGATGCTTTGGTTTATTAATCAAAACCCTGAATTTTCCTGTTGGTATTTGCTGTAGTTGTCTTACTGATAATGAAAGCATGAAAATTTCTGTTAGTATTTCCTGTAATTGCCTTTTGAGAGGGTAAAAAGAATCCAATCCATGCAGATGAGATTTTGTAATCTATGCTTCATTTAATGTTCGAGGATAGTATCCTGGATATGTTTATGGCCTTGTAATAAACCAGACAAAATTCCTACAAGTTATTGAACAGCTGTTGAAGATGATGTGAACAGAATTCTTGAAGCTTCCACGAGGTCCATACAATCCAAAACCAACCGGATATTTTAAGGTTTATGACAGAGGATAAGTGGCCCGAGGACAGCTTCGTTTTTGGGTACAAGATCTGGTTACTTTCAGTACACAAAGGGTAAATGCATTGCCTCATCGAATTTTTTAGTTGTCCTTTTCAGGGATGCCCACTTCTTCAACCATATCCAAAAAAAGTAAGAAGACTACATGAATGCAATGAAATATATAGAACTGCTTTTACTTTCTATAATATTTTTAACCATACAATTTAAACCATATATTTTACTTTCACATTAGTGGTTTATCCTTAAAAATGACGACCACCATACAAACACAAAGCTAGTTGCTCTTCAAGCATGCTTGAATCAAGCAGGCTGGGATCCAGAAAAAATAAATCCAAAAGCCTGCAACTCCATGAGGAAGACGATACCTAATGGCTTCACCTCTACTATGTTGTTCATTTCTTACAGGAATATATATATATATTAGTACATGAAAACCGAACATGTAGATAGTACTATAGTAACTGTACAGTGGCTATCGAGAGTGGGATGGGGTTGGCAAAAGCTATCCCTGACGATCATCTCTCCACACCAACCAAGGTCTTGTCCTCACTTTCTTTTAGCCTGAAGAATGAACCGGCTGGAACTTCTTTCGGCACCGGAATATCTTCTGGTGCAGGATGAACTGGTTTTGGTGTGTAGTTGAAGGAAAGGTCTTTGTTGGCAGCTAATGCCAAAAGCTCCTTCTCCTCAAGACCTTTAGTCGGCCAAAGGCTGCATCGGTCTGGTGAGTGCTTGGCCAATGCATCTTTGAATTTTTTGATCTGTGGGATTAACATTGTGGTTAGAACATATATGATGTTACAACATGCACAACAATTGGCAAACATTTAAGATACAAAACCAGATGCATTAAAGGAGCAAAAATAGCAGAGCCTCATCAATAACACAACCAACTGATAACTAAGATGGACCATGGCCATCAAAATCAAATGTTCCAAAGGGAACCATGTGGGTTTATTTCATTCTAATTACTAAAACGTATCTGATAAAACAAGACTAACCGTGGCATTGGTGCAGCTAAAGCTGCATAGACGACCCTGAGCTCCTCTATAGAACCTAAAGAAAGGCAACACATGTACATTAAGGCTATAACACATGGATTTATGCTCCTCATAGTTCACCTTAAGGAACTGCACATCCGGATTCATCTCTGCCAATTGGCAAATCTGGCAAATCCCAACATCCAAATCCACCATTAACACAAAAATACACAACCATGCAAGAGAAAATAGACAAAAAAACAAAAAAAACTTCAAAAGTCTATATTATTATACCTTGGGATGAAGAGCCTTGCAGCCACCACAACCAGGAGAGAAGAAATCTACTATAACAAGTTTATCCCCAGCATTCAAAAGTGAGTCCACCAGGTCTTGTGCAGATGTCACTTCTTTCATATTTGGTTGATTCCCCTTCTCCCACCATTTTTGGGTTTTACCAATAAGCCCAGTTTGCATCTAAACAATTCCAGAAAAATAAAAGAGAGAAACCAATTAGAATTTTTTGTTTTGACCCTCTGCAACAGATCAAAGTACAGGGAAAAAGGAGTGTTAAACATAAAAAAAATCATACTAATTAACCCTTCCAAAAAAGGAAAAATCTATTTGGGAATAACAGAAAAAATTCTATATGAAGATTTGACCTTTGGCATGTGAAAAATAAACTAAGAAATTCAAAATAAGAAAGTTCATAAAATAAATCAGAAAATACCCACACCTTTGCACCAAAAATAGAGATCTAAAACTTAAAAAAAATTAATAAAAGTTAATTAAACCAACCTGTGCTTTAATGGGAACTCGACAGAACCTCCTCTCGTTTACCCTTCTTTTCTCTAAAAAAACCACTCTTTGACCATTAAAATCACTCCTCAAAGCTTGAGATTTCAACTTCAAAGAAGGAAAACTATTCTTTCTCAAACAAAACGAAGAGATTCTCCTAGAAAACAAAGGAACAACACCTTCTTGATTCTTCTTCTGACTATAGTTACAAGTTGTAAACATATTTGACTTCCCCAAAACTTCAGCCATGCTTAATTTTTCCCCTTTTTTTTTTTAACAACAGGAACAAGAAATCAGATTCAAAATTTAAACTCTATGCTTTACTCCCGAACGGAAAATAAAATATCAAATATGAAAACGAAGCTTTTTTAATCAAAAGTTGCTTCCTTTATATTTCTCTTTCTTTGTTGAGTAGCATCGCCGGTTCTGTTGGTTATTTTAAGGTCCAAGGATGGACTTTAACCGTTGATCTGGTTTGTCTTGATGTGAATCTAACGGTTGATTATCTGTTGTGACTGGAAAATTTTCATGTCAAAACGTATTGGATAAGGTTCTTTGTCTTGCTATTTTTTATTGTTTTCAATATTGGTCGGTTTTTATGGTGGTAAGGAGATGCACGTGATAACTTAATTTTGTGACACGTGGAATCAGACTTCAAACTTTGGAAAAGTAAAGGGCAGTTTCGGATATACAATGGATAAAAGGTCGCTTCTTTGACACGTCATTTATTACTTTTGTGGACCAGTTTAATTTTTTTTTTTTAAACTACATTAATGTTGATTAAACTATTAGGAAATTTACGGTTTGGTTATTAAATTTTAAAAATTTACAAAATAATTATTAAATAATTTAAAAGTTTTTGTTTAAGTCACTTAACTATTTAAACGTTTTTATTTAAGTTATTAGGCTGTTAATATTTTTAAAGTTCAACTAGTAAGCTCCAAGCGACAATTTGAGAATCGGTACAGTGGATCAGTACCATTGACGAGTAGAAGAATATACCTTAGATCAAAATCGATCCAACAATCAGTGTTAGAGATCAGAGAAAAAATTTGTTTGGATTTTAATTTACATATTTGTGATATTCGAAATTATTTCATGAAAATAATTGAACTATAGAAGAAAAGGGAAATGAAAGCTTTCAATTGGTGCAAGCAGTGTGACAAAGAAGGCCATACAACAACGATTTTAATAGGCTGGGGTGACTAGAATGAAAACTATTGAATAATTCAATGACTATTTTGTAACTTTTTTAAGTAGAGTAATCAAAATGTAAACTTATTAATAGTTTAGTGAACTTGAATTGTAGTTTACCCTTTTTTTCTACTTATTTTCTTTTTCAACTTTTATTATTATTTTCTTTTGAGTTAATTCAACCATATATCTCCAAACTATAACCTTCATTCTAAATTGGTTTTAAAACTTTAGAATATTCTAGTTACATCCTCAAACTATTGAAATTATATCAATAATTCAATTACTAAAACCACTATTTTAACCATTAAACAAGATGTCAAATCGTGTATGGCATAGTTTAACTGAAAAGTTTAGAGAAAAATAGGTGTTATAAACATCTTGGGTTTAAGGTTTCAAAGCTTTTACAGAAGTTTTATTACTTACTCTTTATTTTCAGATTTACTTTATTTTTAGTTTTTACTCTTAAAAGTTATGCAATAATATTTTACTTTCTTTAAAATTTTCATTTTAAATCATACCACGTAAGATTTTGGCATGTCATTCAACGGTTAGGTTAATGATTTTAATAATTAAGGACTTAATTGATATAACATCAATAGTTTAAAAATTTATTAGAACATTATAAAGTTTAGGATCAATTTTAAAAAAATCATAGTTATGAGATGTTTAATGTAATTAACTCATTTCTTTTTGAAAAGCAACCTCACCATCTACTTTTCATTTTTATATGCTATTATTATTTTACCTAATTTTTTTTTGGAAAAACCTAGCTAAACTAAAAAAGCTAAATAGTAGACGTACTGTCTTAACCTAATACTTCTCCTAATGACTGCTCAGTTGGTTCCTTGGATGGATCCCCGCATAAGTATCAACGTACTGTCTTGCCCAACATACTGATGCCTTAACAGTTTCTATTAAGCTCCATGATAGTTCTTGGAAGATTATTGTATCTAATTTAAGATTAATATTTTGTATAATAATTGACTTGGTATAATATTCTTTTTTAACTTATTTATTTTTATATTATTACTTATTTAAATATTTTAATGAGGTAGGAAATTTATTTATTTTGTGAATAAATCTATACATAATATAAAATTAGCTTCATTTGCCGATCGAGTCTTATCTCGATTGATATAAGTATTATTGTCAATGCAAGAGGATGTGAGTTTGAGTGTTTTGAAATGCATTATCTTCCTAGTTATGGGTCTGGGAGGAGCTATGAATGGTTCTAGATATTATGTAAAATATGATCAAAACTTATAAGGAGAATTGTTCAAAAAAATTAGCTCCATTTAGGAGTCATTGAAATTAACAGGGGTAATTTAGTTATTTTAAAATTTTAATAAGGGTAAATTAGGTGTTTTGAAAAAATTAAATAGATTTTAAATTAAATAAATATTTTTATTAAGATTAAATATATACAATTTGGGTAAAATAAAATTTTAATTTATTATTAAGTGTTTTGAAAAGAGAAGAAAAAAGTTCATTAGATTTTCAATTCAATAAATACTTTTATTGAGTTTTTTTTTTTCAAATAACTTTTATTGAGATTAAATATAGGCATATGGGAAAAATAAAATTTGAATTAATTATGTTTCCTCAATTTTATTATTTATTAGTTTTTTTAATATATTTTCTACTATGTAATGTATAAAATCGGTTCCTAAGAGTTGAATAAAAATAAAAAATATTAATATAATCAATAAATTTCATTAAATCAATTTGTTCAAATAATAAAAATATACATAAACGAAAATACTATACTGATAGAAGAGTTCTTTCTCAGAAAACGATTTACGCCTTTCAAAAGGGTAAGTCATTTTACAAGGAAAAAACGTTTATAGTACGTTGATCTGTAAGTCCATTTTCGTTAACCAAATTATTTTCTGTATTTTCCGTAAAATCTTTTATACGTAAACAAACGGAAACTAAATCCAAAATTTGATTCATTAAATTTTCTTTTCTTGGGTTAAAGTAATAGCAACTACATATGATCTACATTTGTCACAAAGCAACTACATATTTTTGACAGAAAGCAGGTGGTTTGATTCAGAACAACAATGAAAATGTGTACAAGTATATCAAGCTGGAAACAGCTTTATTTATTTTTGCAATGATGCAACCAACCTTTAATTTCTGCAAGTGGCTTTAGCCTACTCTCCTTGATTTCTTCTTCTCATCACCCAAAGAAGGTTTTTCTAAGATAGACACATTATACATGATCTCGACGCAGTGCTTTCTAGCAATTTCGGAGCTGGTATTTCTTTTCATATCAATCAAGTATCGAAGAGTATTATCATCCCCGAGTTCTTCAGCGGCATCATCATGTGTAGATAGAACTGCAAGAACACCCAATAGCTCATCAACAAGGATACCCTCTTTGATCTTCTGTAGGATTATCTTCACTGCTCCTATTTTAGTGAACTTGTCTTTGTTCTCATATAGGCTACAAAGGCTGATCATTACAGAGGCAGCTTCTTTTATTGCCAATGGATGTCCTACACATAATACTTCAAGTAGAGGTGAAAGAACACCGGAACTTCCAATGATGAACTTGTTTATTTCGAGTTCCGATAATGATAAGAAAGCAGCTACAGCTTTTCTTCTTGTTTCGTTGGTTCCATACCTCATAGATTCAGTAAGCAAACGGATGGCACGAGGATGTTCCCCTACGAGATGCTTATTGTCGTCATCAGTCAAAATGTTTAAAACTGTTGTGATCAAATCTTCCTGGAGCTCTGGATCTGACTCGACCTTGGTTAACAATAGCGGACTGAGCAATCTAGAGATGGAATCATTGAGCTCGGAAAAAGCTGCCCTACATGATGGTTTGGCCTTTGTCAGGATTTGAAGATCTTTAGCAGCTTCGTTCTGACCAGGAAGTGAAGGCGACGACAACTTTTCAAGCAACAACTCTACTAAAACTCGATCCACTATAGTGCATTTTAGGTTACCATCATCCAACCAGTTCTGAAAATTGATAACATGCGGTCACCACATATGATTAAGAAGAATAAAAACCAAAGGCAAAATGTTGAAGCTCTATAGGTTTTGGAAGTTCAACCTCATTAACAATCATGACAGAGACTAGTCTGCATTACCTATTAAACTTCAATCTCATTAACATTGGCACGGTCAAAGATTCTTATCTTTACATTCACAATGCATAATGCAACTTATTATCTGTAAAAGATTCTTGAAGAACGCCAAGAATCAGAACGTTTACCAGTAGCTTTAAAGAATGAATTACTGGTAGACAAGAAACCCTATTATGCAACAAACCAACCAAAATGATAAGTTTATGCTTAAAGAAAAGCCAATTTACCAAATACAGAAAGGTTCAAAGTCTAACCTCGCCTGAACCCAAAATCACGGGTTGCTCAGCCAACAATGCACTATCTCCATCACCCATTCCAAGACCAGCCGTTTGATTCAGCTTCATCTCTGTTAAAAGAGACAAGAGTCTTATAGATTCGTTCATTATATCAAATTTGTACGGATCATCATCTTCAAGAATCGTTGTCACCGCTCTTTCCACTTCTTTCTCTAAATCTGGTTCTTCCCCTTCTGCTGATGCCTTTCTTTCCTCAGCCATTGAAGATGTTTCTTGTTCAGCCATTGAAGACGTTTCTTTTTCAGCCATTGAAGATGTTGCTGACGACGCTTCTTTTTCAGTCATTGAAGACGTTTCTTTTTCAGCCACTGAAGTTGTTTCTGCCCCTGTTGCTGATGAGTCCTCTTTTTCAGCCATTTAAGAAGAAAAGAAAAACAGTTTCTTTTGAAACAGAAAGGAACAAGATCTTAAACCCAATGAACAAAAACGAAGGTGTATTGTTGTGATCAAAGCTTTCTTGACGTTCTAATAGCAAAGAGATAAATGAAAGAAAAAGATTGTAATCTGGAGTGAGTTTTCTTGGCTTTCTTCCTTCGTCAGTGAAAAAAGGGAGCAATATTTTGTGCCATATACTTCAACTATATATAAAATGTCATTTGCAGGTGAGATATGGATTTCATGTCAAACAGGCTTTTACTTGCTCACCTCTTTTGCCATGCAATTTCTTTTGTCAGAATTATTTTACAACTCATTCGGTATTTTTAAATTTAGTATTTGAGATTTTTTTTTTTAATTTAATACTTAAGTTTGATTTCAGTGTTTAATTTGGTACCTAAACCAAATGGCATCATGTAACTTAATGAATGTTTGACATGTGTACTTAAATTAATAAAACATAAGTACTTGATTAAAAAAAAATCTCAAATATCCAATTAAATATTAAACCAAAATCAAATATCAAATTGACAAAGGGTAAACTACACCCATGATCACCTTTATTTACCTCAAATTACATTTTAGTCACTTATGTTTGAAATGTTATGTTTTAGTCACTTACGTTGTCATGTTGTAATATTTTAGTCACTGAACCGTTAATTGCAGTTAGCAGTGTAACGATAAGCTGGCGTGGTACTGATAACATTTCAAATATAAATGATTAAAATATAACCTGAAATAAACAAAAGTAATCATGTATTTTAATCATTGAAAGATCCAGACACCAAAATAGACTTTGAAAACCAACATTAACCCTATAAATATGAAGTAAATTTTGAGTCGGCGCAGCCTCCTTCACTAACGGCCACCAACAATGGCGTTGAATATGCAAAAACGAGAAGTACCAGCTAAAATATTAACATGTTATTGATGGATTGGTGGTGAGAATAATTTATATACTTATATACATAATGAATGTCCAAAACTTCTCCCTTTTGCTGACACGTGACACATTTATTATGCTCTCTCTCTCAGTTTTACAAAAATGGTTAAATTTTAGTTTTGGTCCTTATAATATATTTAAATTTGAGATTTAATCTTTATACTTTAATTTCTAACATAAATTGGTCTTATATTTGTATATTGTTATTAACTAATGTTGTTAGCTTTTCGATTGAAAGATTACGTGGTTATATAATTTGAATACCTAAGAATTTTAGAGGTGGATACATTGCTTCCCTTTTCTTTTAGATTTTCGTTGCTTTTCTTGATATTATAAAGTAATGGTCAAATTTCAATTTTGGCCCCTAGACCATGCTGAAACTTGACATTTACCTTATATACTTTTGTTTTTAATATAATTTGGTCCCCTACTTTTATGATATCATTAGTTAGTTTAAATAGTTAAACTATTTCAATTAAAACGGTAATTTTAATTTTTCTTAAGAATACTATTCCAACAAAAATATTATTCTATCATGACAAATTCGAATAGGTATTTTAAAAAAAAAAAAAACATAATCAATATTTTCAACGTTATTTTTATTGTTACATAACTATCAAATGAATCTTTTTTTTTTAATTTCAAATATCACACTAAAAAATTTAATAGAAAAAATTTAACAGTGGTTACAACTGGACTAAACTTTTAATTCAAAAAGTAGAGGACTATATTTCTGAAAAAAAAAAGTAGGTGAACTAAATTTTAAATGTATAAAATATATAAGGACTTAGATAATATTTAACCTTTAAAATTTCACTTTATAGTTTGGTACAAACAAATAATTAACCCATGTGAAGCATAGATTAAAAATCATATTAGTTAACAATGAAAATTATGAACGAGGAAATTAATATTTCAAATAATTTTTTATATTTATATAAATCATTAATTTTTAAATATTTTTTATTTTTAATAATTCATGAATACAAATGGTAAAATTTAAGTTTTGAAATTTTGAGATTTAAAAATTATTTCTTGAAATTCTATATTTTTTATAGTCAAAAGAAATTACGCAATGTGAAGACGTTAAGAACTATTTTTTTTTTTTAAATTAAGATCAAATTAATATAAATATGTGAATTTAGAGTGTTTGCATAAAAAAATTAGTTCTTAACAACTCCATGTTGTATAATTTCTTTTGATTATGAAAAATATAGAATTCCACATAATTTATTTTTATTCTTATTTTTAAAAAGATTATTTTCAATTAAAAACTCCAAAAATTATCCTCCATAGTCACCATTTGAATTCGTCCGTCTACTTCAATTGTATTAAATTTATGTTATATTAGCCTGCCTAATTTTTTTTTCTAAAATGAAAACTCGACCAATAGAGGTTCGATAAATGCAATATACTACTAGTTAGATATTATGTCTCATTAATAATTATGTTAATCTAAAAAAAATTAGAGTTTTTAATAGAAAATAATCTTTTTAAAAATAAGAAAAAAAAAAAAGTTGTAATATTTAGCAATTTTTTACAATGAAATTATTTTTGGAGTGTTTGCATTTGAGTATGGAGGATTATATTCCTAGTTTGAATAATACCCATCAAAAAGCTCAATTAGGTCTCTATTATAATAAAACAAAAACAATATTTGAATTCAATGATTTTGTTTATTTATGTTGCCAAGAAATTTCAAAGTCATGACCAGCGCAGAAATTCGGTGGATGATTAATAAATGATTTTCACACTTACATTTTTTAATTCATTTGGGTATAGCTCTGCTATGATACTTATTATTATCAATCCACAACTCGAATGAACCTGAATTAGATCCTACATGGTTCGCACATTGAGCTCGCACGTTGAACTCGCGTATCAAGTTCTTGATGTGGGCGAAAGCGAACCCCTATCGTATAAACACGTGTAAAGTCTAAAGTAGGGTACGTGTCAACATGCATGAAATCTGTTTACAATGTCACATCCATGAACAATAATCATATCATATAAATACACAGTTTCACCCACTTACAAGACACAAAAACACTCAACAAGCTCACACCATCATCAGATATCTCATGGTACCCAAAGTCTTCATACAACTATATAAATTCAATGAACAAGCACTGCAATCATATGCTCCATTTTGAACAATCAACATGAAAACTTTCAAGTTCAAGAATCCACATGGGAGAAAGATTTAGAGAAATTAATTTATCAAGACATCACTGCAATCATATGCTGATTCTTATTCTTGTGAATTCTTGCTTGAAAATGTTAAAATTGAGAAGCAATTGTACTGACAATAATTGACAATGTGAAGGAAGGAAACCAGAATCATGTATCTTCAGAATAATCAGGCCTTATGACCTATCTCTTATTTCAATATTTAACCTTGGAATAGAATTTGACCCTATTCATCAGCTGATAACAGAGAACAACATAATTCACAAACAGCTCAAGATTTAAAGAATCTACACAAGTTCTATGATTAACATCCAAAATGCATCCACAATGCTATGAAAGCACAACGATTGATTTCACCAATTATGCCAAGGTCGCTCTATACATAGTTTAAAAGAATTAACATTCATAAACTCTGAACCCCGTTACCTTTATAATATTTTTCTCCTCTTCAATCACACGCTTGATGTAGGCTGAGTTCATGTTTCCAGCTTGAGTAACATATGGTTCTCTCTCCTATGAAGAAAAATACACACATATTCAATATGAGATACCAACAGAAAACTTCCTATAAAAAGAAACTACCTACTGGGATAACCATTACCTCCTCGTACATGTTTCTCCAAGTCTAAAACCCCTTCCGGTCAATATCAATCAAATTTCCTTTCTTGTTGGTTTCCATAAAGCTTTCCTAGGAAACACACCAAACGAAATGCATAATTCAGTTTAGTTTGTACAAACCCTCAACTCAAGAATGGTCATGAAGGTGCAGTTTAATCCCTTTTTTCAATTCCATCTCTTTCCATTTTCTCACCAACCAAGATGAATTTCAAAATGTGGTTAACAAGTTGCATGTAAAATCAGTTCATTTCTTGACCAATTACATGTTTCTCCTAATTAAAAGAGTTGGGACTCAAGTTCATGCTTACCACAAAGGTGTATCTTCTACAAAAATAATTGAATAAGCAAACAAAAAGTACCCAAGTTTGACAGAATATACCATCAATAAAGAAAAAAAATGCCATAAGATAAAAGACGTAGATGCATGGCCAAGAGTTCTACAAGATTTGAGGTTTAAGGTTCTAGTCCCTTCTCCCCCTCATTAGAATTTCTCAAACCTACCAAAACCTAAACAATTTAAAAAAGTAAATAAATGGATGATATAGAAGAATGTAAAGTGAGGAATCAGAATAGAGAAGTTCACAATAAAATATTAAAGGCAACCTGTGTTGCAAAGAAATTATTGGTTTGACAGCATTTTGATTTCCACCTATGCCCTTAAACCTTTTCAACTTATTCTCTTTCTGCCCACAATAGTCATGCATGTCAGCCAACGCAATTGCCACCATTTCACCACAAATGATATTTTGACAGTACGTGATAATATAAAAAACCCAAACCTCAATATCGCTAAAAAAATGTGAAGCATAGAAAAATCCTAATGATCATTGACCAATGATCGCCCCACCAGAAAAGGAAAACAATAGGCAAAGTAATAGTTTTTAGGTATATATAAGACTAGGGGAATATAGGTATTTATTACCACTTTAGAAAGGCACCACCTTCCTGTGAACAGCGGGGGATGGCAACATGGACTCTTTTGCGGGTTCTTGGGTGATTTGCCACTGAAGCTCCACTTCAAGACTCTGCAACATTCTCCACCTTTTTACATAAATAAATAAGTTAAACAATAAGCAAACTATGGCCAATTCATTTTGGTAGCGAAGATCATTGGTTTCCCATGTCATTCTCTTGGCCTTCTATTGAGTGATTTTAGTTGCATCTTCGGCACAGCCCACAAAACCTAAATGACTGATTTCTAACATAGAGAGTAATGTAGTCAAAAGCCTCATCGACCATCCATAAATGTATCACCCAACAAATAGACATGTATCTTGCTCCTTATGTTCAGTCCAACTATAGCCAGGATCCTTAACAATCTGCTTTTTACTCATCAGCTCTCTTATAGCTCTTACATCATCCCATCTTCCTAAAGAAGAATAGATATTGGCTAAAAGCACATAAGGGGTAGAGCTCTCAGGATCCAGGCGAAAGAGTTCCTCTGCTGCCTGTTGAGCTAAACTGACATTACTGTGGACTCTACAAGAACTAAGCACAACTTCCCATACAATTGGATCATCTCTATATGGCATCTTTTCCATAAGGAGCTCTGCATCATGAAAATGACCAGCTCGGCTGAGACAGTCAATGATGCAAGTATAATGATCCAATTCTGGGTCAATTCCATGCTCACTCTGCATTGAGTTGAAAATTCTGAACCCCAAGTCTACTAATCCTGAGTGACTACAAGCAGTCAAAACAGCAATGAAGGTTACAGCATCAGGGTTCACACCTGATGCAATCATGTCTTCATATAGATGAACCGCCTCATCTCCATATCCATTCTGGGCATATCCATGTATCATCTCATTCCATGTAACGATGTTTCTGACAGGCATCATATCAAAATGCTTCCGTGCTCCATCTATGTCACCACATTTACAATACATATCAACAAGAGCAGTGCCTACAAACACATCACTCTCATAACCATCTTTTACTATCTGAGAGTGGACCTGTCTACCTTGAAATAAAGAAGATAATTTTGTGCAACAGCTCAATACTGTAGCATAAGAGAACTCAGTAGGCAACATTCTACCCTGTCGCATTTGCTTAAAGAGAATGAAAGCTTCTCTGTTTAGAGAATTAAGAGTAAGACCTGCAATCATAGAATTCCAACAAACAATATCTAACTCTGGCATGGAAGAAAATATGTGCCCTGCCCTTTCTATCTTCCCACACTTTGAGTACATGCCAATCAGCCCACCAGCAACATAATTGTCAGTATGAAGAGCAGCCTTTTGCAAGGCAGCATGGACCTGTTTACCACCCTCCAGGAAGACCATTCCAGCACATGAGCCAAGGATGACAGTCACAGTAGTCCGATCAGGTTTTACACTTTGAAACTGCATTTCCCTAAAAAGATCTATCGCTTCTCTGTGATTCTCATTCTGGGAATAGCCAGAGATTATAGCATTCCATGAAATAACACTTGGGCATGACATGTTATCAAACATTTGACGTGCAGTTTCAACATCTCCACACTTTATACACGCTGCAAGCATATTAATATATGTAACCTCATCAGGTTTAAAACCACTAAACTGCATTCTTTGAAAACACTCAATAGCTTTCCCACTATTTCCTTTCTGGCCATATCCAGCAATCATTATATTCCAGGAAACAACACTGGGTTTTCCCAAAGTATGGAAAACCATCTCAGCACTCTTCATAATCCCATTCTTAGCATACATATCAAGCAATGAGTTGCTCAAATAAAGATCATGTTCAAATCCAAGCTTAAATGCAAGACCATGTATTTGTTCTCCAAGTACAACATTACATAATAATCTATCACCATTTTCATAACAGCCAAATTCATCATACTCTCCCCCCTTTGCACAAACACTCAAAACAGCAGACAATGAAACGGAATCAATCCGAACCCCTTTCCGAGACATCATTCTAAACATCTCCAAAGCCTCAACGACCCCGTCAATCCTTCCTAACCCACCCATCATTGAAGTAAAAGTAACCTCATTAGGTTCATCAATGTCTGCAAAAATTTGAACAGCTTCCCTCATAACCCCACATTTAGCATAACAAGACAACAAACCATTACAGACAAAGATATTCTTATTAAGACCAATCTTAATAACAAGACCATGGCATCTCTTCCCAAGCTGCAAATCAAAAACACTTCCACAGGCACTTAAAACGCTAGCAAAAGTAATGTGGGTGGGCAAAAAACCTTCCAAAACCATAAGCTTATAAACATCCAAAGCTTTTTCCTGGTACCCATTCTTTAACATTAAACTAATCAGGTTGTTCCAGGAAACAACATTTCTTTCAGGCATTTGTTCGAACACTTTACGGGCAAAAGTTAAGTCCCCAGTTTTGCAATAGAAACTCAAAATGGCGTTCCAGGAATAAATGTCCTTCTGAGGGGTATTGTGGAATGTATGATGAGCATATGTTCGGTCATTGCATTTGGAATAGAGTTCAATGAGACGATTGCATAGGAAAGTATTGGTTAAAAGGTTGGAGCGAAGAATGTAAGCATGGAGGACTTTGCCTAACAGAAGAGATTTGTTGTCTATGCAAGTTTGCAAAAGGTTAGCTATGGCCTTCATGTTGCTTTTGCTTCCCACTTGGCTGTATTTCTTGCAGACTGGTAAACACCAATTCAAAAAACAAATGATGTCAATGATAAATTGGGTTAGTCAATTCTATTCTACCTTATTAGCTATGGAGCTCCAATAAAATGAAATCAATCATATGCACATAATAGAAATTATACATAAAAAATATAAATGCTTACATATGGATTGGGCAATAATACCAACTGAACAAATGAAAACTAAACGATCATTAAAAAAGATATACCAATCGTTAATGAACAATGACAAATATAGCAATACCAGTCAAACATGGTTTAACACAACTAATTTACATGCATAAGGTCAATACCATTACTATGAATCACGAGTCGAGCCAATTAACTTGAAAAGGAATTTTAAGATTCGTAAACATGTTTAAACATTCATATCAAACATACATGGCATAAGAAATATCAAAAGAGATACCAATTGTTAAACATATATGCTTACAATTGCTAGTAGTTACTGCCACGCCTTCTAATTATTCTAATTTCTAACAATTCTCCAAGCTCAAGCTTCTATGTTAAAAAGAAACTATTGGAGAAATAATAAGTTAGTTACCGAGTACGCATGCATAAATTAAATCACAAGTGAAAGCCGAACACCAAACAAAGTCGAAAGGAAGTGTAGCTGTGTACCTAAAATCCAGAGTCGAGGCTTGGATGTGCAGCGCGGAGAAATGGTTTCAAATAGCGGTGGAGCAGCCGCCAATTCGCAGCAACGCTAAGAGAGCAGATATCATCTCATGACTCAAGCTGAAGAAATGTTGTAAGTGAAGTTTAGGCGGTCAAAATTTACCTTATTTATTGTCCTTGTCTGTCGGAAGGAGAGGGCTTTGGGACAAGGCACTGAAGGAGGCTGGGACAGGAGTGGACTATAGTGGTGAGAAGCTTGTTTGGCGACGGGGTATTGTGTGTTTCATGGCCGGGCTACCGCCCGAGTTCCGAGTTTGGAGAAAAAAATAAGAATGGTTTAAAATATAGGGCTCCCGCTTTCATTTAAGGCTCAGGCCTGGTCTTGTCTGGCCTAATTTTTTAAGTACAAGTAACCCAATTATGGTTAAAATATAATGTAATATTTAAAATTATTTTATATCAATATTAAATAAAAATAATTATATTAATATTAAAAAAACTCTTCCTCTCTCCACTCTCCTCTCTCTCTCACCCCCACCCCTACGGACGGTGGAGGAGAGAGAGGGGATAATGGAGGAGGAAGGGTTTTTTTAACATTAATATAATTATTTTTATTTAATATTAATATAAAATTATGATTCAATCGATATAATACGTAAAAGTTAAGAGTTAAATTTTTTAATTTTATTACAATAAAAATCAAATTAATAAAATACGTAATTGTTGAGGGTTGAATTATTATTATAACAATTTTAAAACCCCCATGTCATCCATCTATCCAAGTCTTAATAGTAATTAACGGAAAAGGGACCAAAAAATATTAACCCAATAAGTTTGGTGACCAATTTAAAACTTTTTATAATTAGACGATCAAAAAAGAATTTTGACCATATTTGGGTGACTTTTATTGAATTTACCCAAATTAAATCTATATTACTATAAGTAAATATTAAAAACATAAAAATGATTATATATACCATTTTAATAAGTAAAAAATATATAATTATAACATGTTAAATAAAAAATAACATAAATATATTTATTATTATTTTTAAAAATAATATGAAATGACCTAAAATTTAGACAAAAAATTAAGTTCATATTTTGGGTCAAATTGAATTTAAGCAAATATAAAATATTATGTTTAATCTTGGCTCGAACTAAACTTGACCCAACCATAAACACCTCTAGTTGAGCAAATATAACTGTTCTATTTCAAAAATATTATGTTTAAAATTCGAATTCGATTTTTTTTTAAATGGAACGTGTGCCGGCAATTTTTTATAGCGGTGAGCAAAATTTAACTCGACTCAAAAAATTGAAAATAAATTCAAATTTCGAATTATTCGAATCGATTTAATCGAATCAACTCGAATTTTTTTTAAATTTCTAGTACGAATCAAATTGAATTTCTGAATTCGAATAAACCAAATACAAAGTATATTTTTTAAAATTTTAAATTTATATTCTCAAACCCAAACCGTTTTAAGCTTTTACTTTAATCTAATTTTCCCCAATCCCAAACCTTTTTATTTTAACCTCATTTCCCCCCAAGCCCGTCTCCCCCACAAATCCAGAAATTAAACACTCCAAGTTCCACCAAGCTCCATCGTGAATCATCCAACTCCAACCATTATTTCAATTTCCATAATTCCATTCATTCCAGATTTCAAACCCCTAAATTTATCTTCTTCACCAAAAAACCTTAAATTAATTCTTCTCCTTCTTATTTAATTTTTCGTTGTACATCACGTTTAAAACTTTAAAGAAATTTTTAAAAATTACATAAAAATAAACAACACCCAAGTTATTTTTTTAATTTAACCCGAACAAATATATTTGATTTTATTCGATTCGAATTCCGTCTCATTCGACTCAATTCGAAAAAATTTCAAATCGATTTAAGATGATAAAATAATATTTAAAATTTTAATTAACTCGAAATTTTTTCATTCGATTCAATTCGATCGAATGCTGATCCTAATTTTTTATACCAAAAATATAAAAAATGTATAAGAAGGTTGACTTTACCAGATATTTAATGAGTGTAAGCCCACTTTTAATGTGGCCTTGAATGGTTGCTCTTCTTTTTCTCCATACTGCCTGGTAAAATACATATATTGATGAGGCCTTCAATCTTGCCCCTCTAATTGGTCTATATAGATCCATGATCTCCTCCATATAAGGTTATTAGTCCTTCCACTGTGACAAGATAGAAGCTAAGATTTTCCAGTGAAACTTTCCCTACCTATCAGCCCCTAGAAAGGGGAAAAAATAAAGTACACAAGAATCTCTGAGATTCTTTTGCCAACAAAGTTTTCTTGACAATATGTTACTTTCTCACCATCCATCTTTCATCTCACCATTGAAGTCAAGACTCAGTCTTTCATATCTCAACACTCAGTCTCACAGGTTGTCCATTCCCTACACACCAGCATTCAAGAATAAGCCTCTTCCATTCTTTGCCATAACCCAACATTCTTTCTCTACATTACCCTCCAAGAATCACCAGCCGCTCCTTAAATCTACACCCCAAAGTTCGGCACTTCCTGTTGTTCCACTTGATGATGAGGAACATAATGTTGAAACAGTGAAGACTCAGCTACCAGAAGGATCCCAACAAGAAGACAAGAGCTTCTGGGGTGCTGTTAGTTTGATTATTGGTACGGCTGTAGGGCCTGGAATGTTGGGTTTACCAGCTGCAACGATAAAATCAGGTCCACTTCCATCAACCATTGCCATTATTCTTTCTTGGGTTTATGTTATTTCCTCCATCATTCTTGTTGCAGAGCTAAGTTTTGCAGTAATGGAAGATGAGGGTGTAGCGGAAGTGAGCTTTACTAGCCTTGCAACAAAGGCATTAGGAAGTCATTTTGGTGCTCTGGTTGCGGTCATTTATGCCTCCCTTAGTTTTTCTTTGTTAGTGGCTTGTGTTTCAGGCATTGGTTCAATAGTGTGTCAATGGTTTCCTTGGATGAATTTATTATTGGCTCATGCTTTGTTTCCACTAGCTGCTGGGACTGTTATTATGTTCTTTCCATTCAAGGCCATTGATGTTTCAAACAGGCTTTTATGCTTCCTCATGCTTTTCTCCATTACTGCATTGGTGGCCATTGGTTTATCTGTCGCCAGAACAAATGTATTAGGCTCCTTTGCCCATGCCTCGTGGAGTCTATCATCAATTTTGCCTGCAATTCCTGTTACTGTACTCACATTAGGATTCCATGTTATTACTCCTTTTATTTGCAAGATTGCTGGAAATTCAGTATCCGAGGCTCGAAAAGCAATACTGATCGGAGGGGCTGTTCCTTTAGTTATGGTTCTATCATGGAATTTGATTGTTTTAGGACTGGCTGGAAATACCTCCCCCAAATACCCTATATCCCTTTTACTTTCAGTGAATCCTTCTGCTTTGTCTGCAGTTCAAGGCTTTGCATTTTCTGCTTTGGCAACTAGCCTGATAGGATATGCTGTAAGCTTTCCAAAGCAACTTCTTGATACTTTGGAACTGATTCTAGGGAAAACAAATATGCAAAAGCGAATTCCTTATCAATCTCAGTTGGTCTCTAATGGTTCAGGGAGAGTTGGTTTTGTGATTTATTCAAGTCAGCACGAATGCGGAAAGTTTGGGAAAGTTTCATTCCGATCTGCTTCAGAAGATGAACAGCTGTTAAGAATAACTGACCTTAAATCATTAGAAATATTTGTAATGCCACTAGTGCTCAGTGCTCCAGTTCTTATAGCTTCCTTCTTTCGCTCAACTTTTTCAAAAGCCCTTGATTTTGCTGGGGTTTATGCAAACTGTTTCCTCTTTGGCATCCTTCCCCCTGCAATGGCATATATACAGCAGTCAAGGAAGAAGCTCAGGTATTTGCCTAAATATACCAATGTAATGCATATACCCGACAGAACAAATATTACTATGTGAACTGCATTTTCCCATTTCTTGATTAACATCTTCATTTTACAGGTTTTTGATCCTCCCGGGAGGAGATGCGACGCTTGCACTACTCTTTGGCATCGCAGTTGTTTTGGGGTTATGGCATTAGATGACTAACAGGTAGTTCTTACAGAAAAAAGATTTGTCTTTTGAGACTGACATGAAAGATATCTTCTATGTAGTTGAGATCTATTCATTAGTTGAAATGAATTCTAATATTGAAAGTCTTTCGGATAGCAATATTGTATTATTTGAACTGCAAACAATGAATAGAAATCATATTAAATTGAATGTCTCAGCAGGTGTTAATCTCCTGATTTCTATTTCATATCTGTATTACAGATTCTTGAACAATCTGTCTCATCTGAAGAGGCAGATCTCCTAAAATGAAGAAGTCGAGATCCTTTTGGACTATGATTTTCATCTTAAGGAATCAAAATGATACAACATTTTCATTTTGATACTAATTCAGACCATGCTTCCTGCAGAATGTCAGTGGAAGATAATTTCTTTCTCCCTCTATGGATGAACCATCACCAACAACTATGGTATGGAAGATACATAACCCCTGAAATCTGAACTAACAAGTTCAGTCTCTTGTTGCTCTTGTTCATATCTATATATCATATTAGATTTTTGCTTGAACCAGCAATAAGAAAGTTTAACCCACAAATTAATTGTAACCATTAATAGATGATGGTAAAGAAAAATGGCATCTTTGAGATTTTCATTACAGGATAGCATCAAAATAAAGCATTGAGAGTGTAAGAGTGGGAAAATAAAGGCAGTTGGGAGTGAAAGTGGACTTATTTGGGACTATTTGGTTTGTTTGGGTTTTTTATAAGAATGAGAACTTGGAAGTACTTTTGATGGTTGTGTTTTACTGAGGAGAATGGGAGAGATGGTTTTGGGTTTGTTGAAGTGAAAGCAGCAAAGGAAAAGAATTTGTTTGAATCAAGTGCAACTTGAGCTTGTTATAACTTGAGTTATGATAATTTGTTTGAACCAAGCAGAGAAAATGATGAAAAAAGAGAATTTGAAACCATTGATTATAATAATAAAAAAATTATAACCTGAGGTATCAAAAGGCTCAATAGTTTTCACTTTACTGTCCAAATAAGTGTAAGCTTTCCTATTCTGTATCTAATTTATTTGATCGAAAATCCAAATCACAATCAGGAGTACCAAGCCTAAAAATAAGTTCTACTTCAGCAATCACCAGCATGCTTGTACCCAGTTTATGATGGACCAAGAAAAACTCTGAGGGCAATGCAACGGCTTCACATTAGAGCTCTGGAACAATAAAGGTTTTACCCTAGAGACTCTGCACCTTTAAATTCTGTATTGGCAAGTTGCAAGACCCTGCTCTGCTTTGCTCTCCTTTCACCAATGAAGGTACAAATCATGACTTTTGAGTGGACCTTCAAGGAAGCCAAGTTGCAAGATCCTGCTCTGCTTTGCTACATGAAAATTTAGTTGCAAGATATGTCATTTCACAAACCCTATCACATCGCTCAGTGCATCCTTGGGATTATAACATTATGCAGGTAAGACCATCTGGCTTAATAAGGCCTGATCAACAATATATGGAGGCTTGCTCCTACCACCTCATATCAATTTAATTTGTTTTTGCTGCAGCAGGATTCCGGCCAAACTGGACAATTATTGGTTTGCCTTTGAACAAATATCCATTTACAAGGTTCTGCAAGGAGAATCCAATTGAATACTACATGAGAAGTCCATCACTGCTACTGAAGATAACAAAGAATTGATAGACCTAAAATAAAGCAGAAATCCCTGGGAGTAACTACTCCGGTGAGAAATTAAGAACTAAACATGAATAGCTTGTGTACTAAGAATACCTATCTTAGAAAATGGTTAAAGTCGCTTGCTAATAAGACTGAACACTTGCTAATAAAGGTTTGTAATTTGCACAAATTTTACAAGTTAATAATTATTGTATAGTAGAAATACAAACAGGAGAGTCCCAAGAACATCGTTCTGAGCTTCAAAACGTTGTCTTTGGCTAACAACATAGTATCAGAAAAAGCTTTTATCTTCATATATATAATACTGATGTGTTTAACTTTGCTAACTTTGTCACAAGAAACAGATTTACTGTGAAAGGGAACCAGGTCAGCAGTTTAGGCAAAAGAATCATAATGTTGAGATGATAACTACTAAAGAAGAGAGCTAATTCATCTTGCCTCACTTTTGTAGGTTATTGTTTACTACCAAGTTATTTCTAGCTGGTCTGGCTAAGTACCTAATTTTGTTCACACTGGTTTGAACTTCAGTCAATTCTTTTAAACATTTAGGACAACTGATACTGCTGAGCAGGCTATGCGGCTACTATTACAAGATAAACAAAGTGGACAAACTCCCTTGTAACAGGAAAACACAAAACCCGAGATAAACATACCAAAGCACGATGGGCAAGTTCAATTGATGGAAATGTCACAAACGCTTGACCCCTCATCCTTCCCTCCTGTAATCAGAAGATTACTTTTAGCTTCACAATTAGGTAATCACAGCACCTTTTTATTTGCATGCAAGTGAAACATTCTGAATGGAAAGACATTTTATCAACAAAAAGTTCAGCAATTAAGTTGGGAGAAGAAATTTAAATAAGCCAGTGCACATTAGAAATAACGCTACAGAGAGCAATCCAGAAGTAAGGTAACCTGCATTAGCTTCACATTAAGACCAGATGTAGCAGCATCAATGCTTCCAAATAATGATCCTACATCACAACAATATTTAATCAGCCAAAATCTTTTTGCTAATACCAACAAGGAACAAAGTAAAGAGGCATTTAAACTCCAAGGACAGTTTTAGCTGGAAAAGTTATAAAGTTACTATTATCTTCTTTTCCCATTTTATCATGGGCACTGAGTGCTCAGAGGTTACTATTTGTGTAAAGTAAGAATGAATCCATTTAGTCTCACCAAATATGAAGTAGAAATCTTCAGGAACAACATCCTTTGCCAAGTTCTTTATATACAACACAGAAGCAGGATTACCAGCTGTATAGTTCTGCACAAACCAAGAGTCCGAGTTCAGTTTATGTTTTCTCTGATGCACATGTACGAAAAACTTTCATACTTCAAGAGATGAGTAAATGGAAACTAGGGTAATTGCATATTTGATTTAATCTACAATCTAAAAGCATCTGCTGAGATACGATCCAATACCTTAAACATTGGAAGTGATAAGATTTCTTCTGGAGGCAATTTTCCCTTTTCCAACTCGTCTGCAGAAGCAAATTGTTTAGCATCTATGCCCTCCTCATTCGGTTCCTCTAAAATCTGTTTATGGTCATCATCAGCACCATCATCTTTCTGCTCATATGGAATGTGTTTGGGGGCAATTTTGATCTGTGAAAACACCGAGAAGATCATCAAATTTCAGACAGTAAAGCTTACCCTAAAATAGTCACATTAGATAATAGTATGACCTGTAGTAAAGGGTTCTTCTTTTTAATCAATGGGATTTCTTTTGGGATCAAGGTGGCAGGTTTCACACCAACAGCTTCATGAGCTACACTTTTATCAATTGCAGGGCCTACAATAACTTCTCGCCTTGCACGCTTCCTTGCAGATTTTGGCACACCTTTGTCATTGACCTCCTACAAACATGTTAGTAAACAAACAATCAACAACTACAGAATTCATAAATATGGTTAGATCTATGTTATTGATTTTCAGCATTTCATTTTAGCAGCAGTATCTTGCCTCATCTGAAGACTCCATTTCAGATTCACTAGAAGATGCATCTTCCAAATTAGGCTGTGCAGGTGTGGAAGCAGGAGGTGGTGGTGGTGGTTGTGGTGCAGGTACTGGAGGTGGCAGAGGTGGTGTGGGCAAAGCCATACGAAATGGAGCTGGAATATTCATTTTATTCATTAGGTGCAACACCTGAAATTGATATACTGTTTTGGTAAGGGACATATCTCCAACTATGGTTACAAGAACCTAAAAGGAAAGATTATGATATATTTAAGTAGGTTTACAATAAAGCGAAACAAAGAAAAACCTGAGTATAGAAGCGGGGAACAGCAATAAGTGCATTGACAATATTGGTCAAAATATTTCCATCTGGTGGAGGGTAAGCATATCTGCACCACAAATATGCATAACCTTTTGTTCATATCTGACATGTTCATTGCATTTAGAGAGAAAGCAGGGTACTCTATTCAAACTATTAAATCATTATTGAATAAATCCTTACCCACTGGTTGCAAAAAAAAAAATCCAACTTTATGCCAATAACTGTATACGATGTGTGCATAATACTTGACATTATATTGGGACCTTCATATTTCAAGCATCTTCTTATAAAGAGTAAAAGGAAAATTGAAACTAGGAGGAAAGACTCACTCAAGGTGAGGAGGAAATGGATAGTCTACACCGAGTCTAGGAGCAATTGGTTCACTAGCAGGTATTGATCCCGATCTTGAACCTAGATTTGGGTCTCTGGTCGAGTTGGCATCTTTCAGAAAAGATGCAGATTGTGAAAAATCCTTTCCAAGCTGAACTCCAGTTTGTTGAGGTTTATTATGTTCAGTTGGCTTACTAGCTCTCTCCACTAACAAGACTTTACCAAGAAACCTCAGGCTGGGAAACCAAATAAATAGGATAGTCAGATACTGGTTTCTGATGTTGTATCAATATCAACAAATAAAAACATGATTAATACACAAATCATGAAATATAACTACAATACAGGGGTTCCCATCTAATGCCAATGAGAGATAACTCAAATGTTTGATAAACCAAGTGCCTAACATGGGAGAACAAAAAGAACAAACATAAGCAAGATATTTACCCATTTAATTGACGATGCGCTAGAGAAGCCAATGCTTCATTTTTGAAATCCACAAATGCACAGTTTCTCAACCTATTTAACCAAATAAGAAAAAATGATTATGCATAATAAAAAAAAGATATACAAGGCCTTGGAAACTAAATTCAAATTGAATAAAATTTATAAAGGAACCATCAAAAGTTTAAAATTCATTTACTTTCCACTAGCGCAAGGTCGAACAGATGACGCGCCATAGTGACAGAAAAGCCGCAAAAGGGTTTCAGGAGGAATGGACTCGGGAAGATGCCGAATCAAAAGGGTAGCCACAGAATCCGCTCCTAGAGGGTTTGATGTTGCTCCTTCAACACCTTGATATCCAAATTGCTGTATTTGAGGACTGCTAAAAGGCTGTGACGATGGAATAGCAGCCATTAAAGAATCACAGTACCTTACTTCGTTTCCTAAAAATAATAATAATATCCAAAGATTACACCTTATCAGAAAACAAAGCCATTGAAATGTAGATGACTAAAAGAAATTAACACACATATTTTCTTGCATTGAATTTTGACCAAAACCCATAATATAGTAAAAGGACTCCAAACTTACAAATGAAAAATAATAACAACAAAACACTGCCAACATGGAAAAATAAAACCATACAAAATCAACAAGAAATACAGTTCTTACAATCAAATTTGTCAGAAAAAAAAAAAAAGAGAACTTTTCAGAAACCCATATGTGATTTCTTAGTTTCCGTATATATTTTACTTTACAAAGGTAAAATAAAAATTGCACCTTTGAGTTTTGGGTATTAATTTGCTTGCTGCTGCTAGCTTGTTCTTTTTCTGAAGAAATTTCGTCCCCAGGGAGGGTTCTAAAAGAAGAATTGCTGGGTTTATGAGGATGGAGATTAGATCTATGGGGGCTTTGGGGTTTCATAATGGGCTTTTGAGATCCAAATTTTCTGGTTTGTTAGTGATGTCTGGGCTTTTCTTTCTGATTCTAATAATGTCTGGGCTTTGTTTTCAGTTGATGAAGACCATTTTATAAATCTTTATTTTTTTAAACCAATAAACTGTTTAAAAGTTTATTTTTCGATAATTTAACTTTAAAAAGATACAAAATACTCAATAAATTATTTAAAAATTTTCATTTAAATCATTGAGATATGAAAATTATTGTTGTATGACCTTCTTCGTTTGCACCGTCTGCACCAATCAAAAGCTCTTATTCCCTTTCTTTTCTATAATTTAGTATTTTTCATGAAACAACTTTGAACGTTACGAATCTGTGAACTAAAATCTAAACAGATTTCTTCTTCGTTCTCCGACATAGACCGTCAGATTAATTTTACTCTAAGGTATGTTCTTCTACTTGTCAATAATCATCACTTGAAGTTCACTAGCCGGGCTTTAAAAGAAACCCAATGACTCTGGACTCAAACAATTTTTTTAAAAAAAATAATTCAATAATCATTTTGTATATTTCTTAAATTGAATGATCAAAACATGAACTTACGAATAATTTAATAATATTACGTATAGTTTATCCATTTTCAATGTTTATTTTAACGATCGAATTGGAATTATAGAGATTGGATTCAAAACTGATGTATTTTCTAATACAATTTCATTTCACTTCACTTCACTTAGGGTTGTTTCCACGGGTTATAGACATATATTGAAATTAATAAATCAAAATTTATGGATCATTTACAGATATTTGAAAGCATGTTATTGGTAGTAACATAGAAAAACATGAAATTGGATCCAAAGGATGTCTTTGATGGTCTGATTAAGTGGAAGATCCTTTACTCTCAAATTTTGTATGGATTTAATTATTTAATTAACTTGACATAATGCTTGCATATGCAGATTTATTTCTACTCCTTTCTTTGACGAGTATGAAACTGACTATACTCCATTCTTTTTCCTAAGAAAAAAGAACAATAAACTTTGGACATTAGTTCAACAACAAAAACACACATTAAGTACTAGGTTTCATCATTGTCTGTTTTGTCATTTTTTTTTTTTCTCACTACAAATTGGAATATACATGTATTCTTTTTATTAGGTATAATTATAATACGAGAATGTAAAATAAAGGGTATTCGAACCCTATGTGTTGGTCTGATAGTCAAAGACGTTCATTGTCCCAAATATAATCTGGGTTCGAATCGCGTCAATCGCGTTACTGTTAGAAATTTATCCTCTCCTCATAATTGTCAAATAAAATAAAGGGTATTCATAATTTTTTTTATTATTATATATGACATAAACAAAATGGTTGTAGTTTCTCATTGCCATGGATTCACTTGGGAAGGTTTGGGTGTCTCTTCTCAAATCATTGATTCTGTGTACCGATAGAAATTGATAAGAACTTGGAGGGTAGCTAGCTACTACCCCACTTTCTTTTTTACTTTTAAAAAGGAAAAAGAAAATGGAAAAGAAATTGCTTTAAATACAACAAGGTAGTGATTGTGAAGTTGATATTTGGGACGTAGGGATCGATGACTGTCACTGTCCTTATCTTGAGCTCTCTATTCAATTATTAGAGAATCATTTGTCGAATTCCTCAATTTAAAGCAAGCTGCCTGGTTTTATCGAGACCTTCAAACAGCAGCAATCATCTGCATATTCTATTCCTTTCACCGATTATTTGGCTCAAACCTCGGGTTTCTCTAATTATTGCCTTCCACATTATTTGGATGAATCTTCAAACAATGTGTAGTCACAGACATTATGTAATTGTTAATCTGTCAAGTGGATATCTAGTGTTGTATTTTTCTTTCTGAAAAATAGAGTTTTCAAGATTTCAATTTTAAAATTTTATCTGATTCGAATATTTTTTGTTCATATGATCTGTAAAACTATTAAATTTAGATATACAAATTTTATCTTATTGTAAGCTCTTTAATTTTCATGGTTTTATTTGCTCAGTAATTCATAAGAAGCCCTCGTGATCCTCGAGACAAAATCTAAAAAATCTACTTCCATAAGCCCCTCGTTAGTGAGGGCACGGACACTTCCCCTTAAAATAAAAAAGTTGTAATTCAATTTAATCTCTTAAAAAATAATACAATCTATTTGACATATAAAAAAAATTGTCTTTCAGTTTTGCTCTCCCAGTGTTTTGTCTATATATTGGCCTTTATTCACTAGGTTAAGAGCATCCAAAAAATACAATACCTGACACGTCAACAATAATCATGAATCACCCAGAAAATGATAAAACTTTTTTTCCTAATCGTCGGGTAGTTTTTTGAAGTTAAAGTTACAATCACAATTATCGTATATCTGTGTAAAAATAACCAAAATTAATCCAATACAATACACCAACGAAAATATAATTACAATTTATACGTCCTTATAACTACAACCAGAAATGATCATAACAATACAGAAACCAAAAAAAAAAAAAACAGATAATTGGAATAAATAATTGTCATGTTAATCATAAACAATTGCATCTTAATTCCTTCAAGTTTTGTGAGGATAGCAAGTCTTCAGGGCAGTTATCACAGACAAAGACAGATATGTCACATATAGATGGATCATAATATATATATATATATATATATATATATACATGTTACTTTCCTCTACAGTTTCGTCATCTGTTAGTTAATTTGATGGTTAGGACAGTTTGATTTTAATTAGTGGAGAAGAGTTTGATTAGCTTAAAAAGAAAAGTCCACTGTAGAACTTTCTCCAACCAAACACAACACATATATACAACACCCTCAAAAAGTCCATTATCTTGACTTTCTTTTTCATGTGCCCAAAGTCACCTTAATTAATAAGTGATTAAAGAAAGTAAATCTGGGATTAAAAGATCTTATCTTTTTCAAGCTGACATGTGAGTGAATAAATAAATACTGCCTTAAAAATCTTATTGCTTACTGATCTTTATATATTATTGTTTAGTAATTTAAATCTGATCCCCTTATCTGTCTCATTGCCAGCCAACTGTTTCAAAATCTGAAACAGTGGCTCATCTCTAACTTTATTACAATACTATTTTCTTTTTCTTTTATGAATAAATATAGGTTATAGAATGTGATGTGTTATTTTGATAATTAAAATATTTATTATTTTTGATATGATCTGAATTTGAATTACGTTGTTATTAAAGTTTTTATCTTCACCTTATAATTTATAATATATATATATATATATATATATAGATCATTAGTATTGAAATCCAAACTTTAGATTTATTGAATACCATTTCTTAAGTATATTCTACTTGTCCACTTGATTCCGTTTACCTTTGTTCTTAAACTATTTTTTTGTTGGTTGTTCTCAGGTCGATTATTGATATTGAGGGGTGAAGTCAAGAAAAATTTTTAAGATGATCGAAATTAAATTGTTTATATCATCATAATTTTTGAAATATTAAATTAATTTTTTATTTTTAGAGATAAGTGTAATTTTACATTTACTAATTTAAAATTTTAAAAATTTTAAAGAGTTAAAATGATAAATTTTTCATTTTAGGAGGGATCGAAACCCCTGCCAGCCCCCCTAAATTCGCTCCTGTTGATATTTTTAGGTCCTAGGCGAAATAATAAATTAAACTTCCTTTTAAAAAAAAATTATAAAATGTAATACAATACAATAAAAATATATATTAGTAATAAAAAAAAAAATTGGGGTTCTTTTTATTTTCTTTTTCTTTCTTCCTTGCAATAAAGAAAATTTAAAGGGTTGAATTTTTTTTTCACATTAAAAGTTGGAGAGATCTTTTTTAAGCCCTTTCAACCTTGAGCCTTGGAGGGTCGTATTACCAAACTATCCTCAAGATCGGGTTTTTTTTTTTTTTTTTTTTTTTTTGTGAATTACAAAGAGAAGGTAAAGTCCTAACAACAACGCGACTGACGTGACTCGAATACAAACTACACTTGAGACAATAAACATCTTTGACCATCAAGCTAACACACGAAGTTACGGACTTGGTTGTTCTTAAACTAATTTAATTGTGATATTAAAGATTTTAAGATTTATATTAAAAGACCAAGATATACGGTGGGGGGTTGAGGGTGTTAATGATGTTAGTTCATATGGGTATTCTTTTTAATTTTATATATCTTTGTGGCCTCAAAGTGAGATAAATAGATTCCATTTGTGCACTTCACATTACGACATAAGTGTGGAGCAATTCATGTTCACATGAGTAATTACAAAGTTATCTTTCATTATTTCAATCCCAATATTATATACATATAACCCAAAAAGTACAGTACATATGAACTATATTTGTGTGTGCAAAAAAAATTAGAATAATCCCTTGAATTACAATAGTTAACATATTTTTTTAAAATTATAATAATAAATTAAATCTCAAACAATAAATATAATTATAATTAAATTTTTATCTAAATTAAAACCTATTTTTAATAGATTTTTTTTTTTCAAATATGAAAGAAAATTTTATTTCCAAAGACTGAAAATGGGTGAAGAATCCAGTAGATTGCACCTCATGGTAGTGCAATATAAGGACCAACGGGAATTTGACAGGTGAGCAAAAAAGATGATGAGGTGTAGAGTGTCACCAATCGTCACCAATGGCGGAAGGGTTCTTTGCTTTGCAGTTTCGTTTATAGGGTTCAAAAGTCAACAGTTTTAAGTTGTGAGAGTTAGGCTAACACTTTCTGAAGCCGTCTCTTTTCATAGGTCCACACGTTATTCTTTGACAAAAACTCTCTCTTTTTATTTTCTTTTAAATGATTAAAAGAAGCCCATCTTATTATATTCCGTATCTTGCGTTTCCACAATCCAAAAAGTCATTTTTTATACAATAATAAAGTTTGGATTAATACAAAATTAATAAAAGAAGGGTGTGATGAGGTGGTAAGATAGAGCCAGGAAAATATGAACACATAACTAAAAGAAATGTGGAAAGTGAGTTTCCCGCTCAGCATGGTTAAGCCTCATAATGTGAATAATATATATGGCAGTGTCAAGGTATTTGGTTGGTTTTGCCCCCCCCCCCCCCCCCCCCCCACCTAATCTTCTAACCTACTATTACTTCTCTTCTTCCTCATTACTCACAACCTAATTTATATACACTAATCCTTCTCTTTCTTTAGTTTTTGCCCAATAATATGAAACCTCAAAGTCCAAGATTTAGTCCCTTTTTTCTTCCTCTCTCTCACAAAATTTCGAATAAAATATTATGAAAAAATAACTGTTTCACAGATAAAGTTAACAAAAACTATATTAGAGATGTTTATGAGTCGAGTAATCCGTTCGGTTCAATCGATTTGGTTTATTTTGGGTTGGACTTAAATTTATATATTTCAGTTTGAGTCGATCTAGCCCATTTTATTGTTTAAAAATAATAAAAATATATAAATTATAATTAATTTTGAGTAAGATTAAGTGGGCTGAACTTAAAGTTTGAGACTGAATCTTTTAAAAACTGAACCTCAACCTGGTATAATCCATAGGCACTTCTACTCAAGATATAAGAGAATCAAAAAAAAATATTTTACCATATAGCCCACGCAATGAACTCATGCTTCTCTTTTTACATTTATTTTTCAAATTTTTATTAAAGTACGAGGGTTAGTTGTCGATTGAGTCTTAATTCGATTGATATGAATATTGTTGTCAATACAAGAGGACAAGAATTCGATTGCGCTAAACCGTATAATCCTCTTATTTATAGGGTAGGAGAGATTATGGATAGTTTTAGGCATTGTATCAAAAAGAGGAGATACAATCAGAACTTATAATGAGATTATTAATATATATATATATATAAGGATTAGTTTAGTCTTCAAATTAAAAAATATCCTTTTTAGTCTTCAATTTCAATGCTAGAAATCTCTGGATAATTCATTCTTAATTAAGTAGTAATACAATTATTTGGATGATCAAGGCAACGTGTACATAATGTTTTGTACGTAATCGAGAATAGTGTTGAACTGAAATTTGTCCAGAATCTCAAGCCTAATCTTGTTTTAAAAGGTCAATAAGCTTTGCCGAGTAGTTGAGTTTTATTGGTAAACAAGATTTCTTTTTTTTTTTTTGGGTACAATTTCTATGCAAATGCAAATTGGAATTACTTCTTCATTTGTTTCCTAATTTTAATTTCTATTTTCAATTTGTCGGCGCGGGAAAAGTAAACTTTTTCAACGTATTTACTCCCACGCGTTGGTTTTATTTATGTTATAAATTAGGAAACATATGCGCGGCTTCACCCTAGTCACCTATCATTGCTTCATTTATTAATATTGTTTTGGGTTGCTAGTCAAAACTACACATGCTTGTAAGAAAACAGAAATTTGAATTTGAATTTCTAAACGGTGAATTTTTTTTTCATGTTTATGGAAAAAATAGACTTTGAATTTCACATGTTAATATTGATAAAAAGTTTTAATACACACATTGCATTAAGCACACCTTTGTTAGGGATGCTTTACCAGCAATCTCTTTTTTTGTCACAAAAATTGTTCTGTCAGGTAATTATTCTCTCTTAATAACTTAGTCACTCTAGCAAAACATTTATCATTTGACAGTTATATACCCTGCAACCTATTTACTTTACATCATATTATCGACCCAATAAGGAACCAATGAGTGATAGATCAATCTATTAGAAAGTGCCACATGGCATAAAGAAGGGGCGGTCAACCCATTTATATACCCTTTTTACTACTCAATAGAGTGACACTTTTCGCTCTTTCGAATGGATTTTCCTTCCCTTTCTTTTCAACCTAAGCTTTCCTACTCGTCCTCCCTTCTTCCTCAACCAATTCTCTCCTCTAACACTTCTATCTCTAGCTTATGACTCTCCACCCCACTAGGTGATCCAACTCCAGCTTCTACACAATATTATTATATCAACAATCAATGCAGTAAGCATGGACAAACATGTCTCATTTCAACTCAAGTGTTCCTGTGAATGAAGAAGAACAAGAGCAAGACTCATAAGCTCAGATTCAACCCTAACAACTTAAGGCCAACTTCAGACTAGCACAAGGTAGAAATACCCTTAACAACAATCACAACCAAATTGCCATTGTGACCAATTTAATCCATATGAACCCATTATCACAAACTATGCATGGTACAATTCATCCCGATATTACACTCAATATCCAAACCAACAAACCCAACAACCACTCCATCAAGTCCACTCCAATGTCCTCAATGGTGGGCAAACCTCACATAACCTAAACTTTGGTTCACAACAATTCAAAAAGATGCAAGAAAAATATAAAGGATATTTTAAGAACAAAATTCCATGCAACAACGATTTTACAAACATCAAAAGTGAACTCAAAAAATGAGAAGATTGTACAAGAACTCAGGGAAAACAAAAACCCTTAGCTACAGAACCCTCAACATAAAGAACAATAGGAAGAGACATTTTAATTCTTCCCTAATAAAAGAAGGAGCCTAATACCCAATAAAAACCTAAAGGCTAACCCCCCCGTATTAGTCACAAATGCAAGATCCTTAATGACAAGCTAATTCTTTTAAGCAAAAATAAAACCCTCAAAAAAGAAATGTAGTCCTTTTGCAAAAATACAAGTTTTTTGAGTTTGAATGAGATTATTCTAATGAGCTTTTGGCTTTGGAGGTAGTGAAAGAATGTATGTCTCCAAATTTCAAATTGCCCAAGGAGCTGTATAACGGCCAAGGCGACCCTTAAGACCTTTTGGTGCACGACAATAATGCGATAAATATATTGGTTACTTTAGACACCATGAAATGACACTTTTTTAATGGCCTTAAAAAATAGTGCAAGCGCTTGCCATTTATCTTTGCCAAATGGCTTTACACATTCATTTGATAGGTTGGAAAAGTTATTCATAAGTAGGTTCCTCACCAACAAAACGTTACAACAAAATTCAACTTAACTCATTTCTATTAAGAAAGAATACGACAAACTCTTCAAAGAGTTCATTCGCGAATTTAATACCTAATGGCGGATCTTGGCATTAAGTTTTGGGAGGGCCTAACTAAAATTTTTAAAAACTTTGAGGGTTTTAATGAGAAGTTTCAAAATTTTGGTAGGTTTAATTAAAACTTTAAAAAATGCTAAAGGTTTTATGAAAATTTACAAAAAAAAATGAAGAGTCTAATTGAAATTTTTTAAAATTTTCAAAAGCTTAATAATAATTTTCAAAAAAATATGGAGGCATAATTGAACTTTTCAAAAAAATTTAAGGGTATGCTAAAATTTTCAAAAACTTTGAGAGGCAAGGCCGCTTTAGGCCTTAGTAAGGATTTTCCTTTGTTAACACTGCAACAATGAAGATTAAGGGGTTGACAAATGAATGGGTGATGCATGCATTTATTAAGGGGGTGGCACAAAAACACTTCAAGTATGCGTTGATAAGTAACCAAACAAAAAGACTATTAATTTTATCTGAGAAGGTGTGAAGGTATGCAGAAACTAAAAAAAAACTTCAAGTAGCGAACATTTAGTTATCCAAGTCTTATGCCAAGCCTTAAACATAAAATTACAATAAATTGTGCAAGGGCCTCCCACCATTACATGGTTACAAAAGATGAAACCCCATTACGAGCATACACTTTGAGGGGTAACGTTTCTCCAATCCTGTCAACTTTCCATAACATTAGAGAATAGAGGGAGACAATAGGCAATGACATCAATAGCGAAGGTAAATTGAAAAAAGTCTTTATAACATGTTTAAACTTATACACCCCTCGTTGCTTTGCCAACTTATATTTTCAATCAATTTAGAAGCCAATCAAGCCATATAAGTGTTAATTTCATAATACTTCTAGCAACATGATTGAGGATTGCATACACTTGAAAAATACAGTAGTATCTGCGATGCGAAAAGGGAAATTAAAGCAGTATGTAGCTTAACCCCCTTAAAATTGGAATAATAGAATATTGTAACTGAGAAGAAGATTTTTCTTGAGAGTTTAGAGGGGATAAGGCAAGAGGTAAGCAAACCATTCATAGGATTTATAAATGTAATTGTATGCAGTAATGAGGATTGAACAAGATCTAATGCTAAAAGAAAGACATATTTAGGGAGTGTGGTGTTTATTAATGCAAGCCCCACAGGAGTTATGGAAACTTAAGTTTGATGACATAAATGAAGACCAACTCTTATAAGCAAATGATAATGATCCTTTAGTGGTCGCAACAACTATAGTAATTTTCAAGTGAAATGGATATCATATGATATTGGAAGTGTGGTGGAAGTCTTACATTGGTAAGCATTCTACATGTGGGTTTAAAGAATTCAAAACTCAAAAGTGGGAGCCTTATTTATGGTTTCACCAACCAACCTATATAAGTGAGAGGATTAGTAACTTTTCCGATTACATTAGGTGATAGGCAATATACCACAACAAAAACAGTAGAATTCTTGGTGCTTGTGTTAGGATCCAGTTCCCTAACTGTAGTGTATTTGTCATTTTGAACTTGTAATTTTTCGAACAATTTGGTTTTAAAAGAATTCCATTATACATTAATATCATTTGTATTGGTTTTCAATGATTTTTCCATACAAATTAAAATGTAAGTAAATATTGCTTCATTAATTATCTAATATTTAACTAATATTAAGTTGCATTATGTGGTCGGATTATAATGTGAGAAGGAAACTTATATTAGTAGATAATCTAAATAGTTAGTAATTTAATGAAAATTGAGCGAATTGATTGAAAAACTATTATACTGTCTATTAAGTCTAATCGGAGATATGTAATGTCTTGGGCATCAAAGTGGATGATTCTCAGAAGATAGAAACATAAATGCCATTGTTTGGACTGGAAATGCATCATATACAACATAAGTTGAATTTATCCTAGGCTTATTTATGGATTTATTACTTGTGACATTCATAGTGTGACATACCTTAATCTTGAGTAGATTTTAACACTACCTCCCTAGTGGAAATTTTTATGCTTAATTTCGTAAACTTTGCAGCATTCGTCGTGGCTTTATCAATGAAAGCTTTCAATGCATTCCTTTTGTGCAACAAACCTTCAGCTTTGGTCTAATAATGATGCCAAAACTTTTAGAATCTCTCGTTGGTGGGGGAAATGATGCAATTCTTATGTAACATTACCTTTAACGATTGTTCACCTCATAAACAATAATCAATAACATATGTCGCAAGTGCCCATTATGAGGTCCTAATTAACTATAGTGTGACCCTATATGTAATTAGCACCTCCACGAAGAAGGAATGAGTAAAAAGATGGATATCAATTTCGTAGGCATATAAGGGTATACAGGATGCTAGTTTACCTTTATTTGTTATAACCACCGTACTCAAAACACTGTCCCCCATTAGGGTTAAGAATTCGTATTGATAATTATGCAATTATATGCTATGATACTCCAATAGGGCTTCCATCTCCTCCATAGTAGTTGTGCACTCAAAGTTCTCACTACTAATGAATAAGTTGATTGACCTCTCCCTCCCACTTCTTCATCCTTTTCTTCTCATCAACATGTTTTTTTTCCTTACTACCACCATCCATCTCACCAACCAAGAAACAAAGATAAACCTAGATAAAAAGCTAAAGAAAAACAAGAAAATATTACCTAACGTACTCAGATTAGATCAAGAATAGAGAACGCAAATGAATAACAAGTAGAACACCTAATAAGAAAGAATAAAGGAAGAAAAATATAAATATTGTAGAAGATAAAGAAAGAAAAAGAGGAATACATAAACAATAGAACTCTTAAACAACTAAGAAAATTTCGAAATGTAGAATAATAAAAACAAAGCTCCTATTTATAAATATACCTATTCCCCTTATACCCAAGTGCGTGACTCTCACACACATCCCCTAAGAAGCTACCACAGCAACCAACCAAACATTACCACTTATCCTACGCTTCATCATCACTCAAATAATTTGCATAACTTAAGTAATAGCTCAAGTAGTGTTTCCCTAATTCACAACTCACCAACAAATTTTTAGTTATAAAATTCAAAATTAAAAATGGTAAACTACACCCATGGCACTCTAAAATAAGGTTTGTTCTATTTTGGTCGCTTCAAATTTTTTTCTCAATTTGGTCACTCTAAATATGATAATTGTATAAATTAGTCTTTACCGTTAAAATTTTCGCTCCCTTTTAACGAAATTTTGATGTGACATAATAACATATTGAGTGACTGACATATTGCATTTTTGTTGACTTTTGACTAAAGCTTAGAGACCTCCCCAAAATGTCACATGTTAATCACTCAATGAGCTAATGTGCCATGTCAACAATCTATTAAAAGAATGGAAATTTTACTGATAATAACTAATTTGCACAATTATCTTATTTAGAGTAACTAAATTGAAAAAAAATTGAGTGACCAAAATATGATAGACCCTATTTTAGAGTAGTAATAGATGTAGTTTTCCATATAAAAAAATAGAAACTTCAGATTTTTTTTGAAAACTACACCAAAAGAAATATCCAGCCACAAATAAGAACAAACAATCTTCGTCCAATGCACATTCTCGTCTTAAGGAAGGCCACTTTGTAACCTCTCATTCGACTAGGAGACAGTTGTTAAACATAGCCCACTAAAGACACCTTCGTCAAGGATACCCTTACTACTTGACTCTGCTTGACCACCAATTTAACCATCTAAACTTGTTTTCCAGTGGCTTATTCCTCTCGCCACAAGAACTGTTCCGCCATGTTGTTAGAAGTATACAAGTCTACTACCCTTGACAACCTAAAAACTCTAACAAGACATCTATTATTTGTCACCTACATGTCTTGTAGCATAATCACTTCACATCAAATTACGAGCCTAACAAGGAACTAATGAATGATAGGTTGGTCCATTAAAAAGTGTCGCATGGCATAAGGAGTTAACCCATTTATATATCCTTTTTCTTGCTCAATAGGAGGGCACTTTTTACTTTTTGGAATCAACTTTCTCCTCTTGATCCAAACTAAGTTTTCCTCAATTTATTCTTTTTCTATTCATTTTTTTATCCATGGCTTTTATCTCTTATTTTACAACTCCCCACCCTTATTCGGCGAATTGTCTGTGGTTTTTGCCCCACATTCTTATGTTACGGGCCATAATTCAAAGCTTGTGACCATTGCACAAAATGCATCCCACGAAAGTCTATCGTTTAGATGGGGATAATTTGACCTACAAGAATTGGCTCGATTCAAAGAACTGTTTAAGAAGTCTGTCCATTTGAAGTTTAGGTGGCCCAATGAAACGGATATGGAAAATTAGGCTACCTTGTTAAATAGGGAAACTAATCTTAGAAGATTGGGGGAATCATATCTGATAAGATTAGATTTGAATTGATTATGTAATCTTGCAAATCCCTTAATTGTAGTGATATGCTTCATCCCGTCTGTCGATGTAATTCAATCTATACCATCGATTTTAAGGGAGATCAACTATAAATAGAGAGTCTATCCTTTGTTGTAAATAATCCATTTGTATCCATTGTATTCCATTCTTTAGTTATGAATACTAAAGTGAGAGCATTTATTCAAACACCTCTCGTGCATTGTTTTATGTGACTATTTTGTTCTTTAAGCATTTTTTTTGGCTTTAAATTGCTTTTGCTATATAAATTGGTGCATTTGAAGAATTCTGTGTGAATCCTCAAGTTTTGATGGTTACACTAATTTAGGCGTGTTTGAAACGAAGGAATCGCCTAAGCCCCATGGTAGTTGGTATCCAAGCCTGGGTTATTAAGGCATCGTTAAAGATGTTAAAAGAAGTTGTCGATCAGAGTGAACCAATGAAAACTCGTGGGAAGGCAAGAAAAGCAAGTCGATTGAGGGACATATTGTCAGCTTTGGAAAATTGATTGGTCAATCTCGAGGAGTTCATGGGGACGTGAGGGAGACACTCGATGAAGTTGAGGGAAGACTCACCAAGGGGTTGCAATCTATGAAGAAGCATTTTAGGGACTATGTGTTGGACTCTCTTGGTTTTTTGAAGAACAAGCTGACGAGAACGGATGATGCTCTCGAGGCTATAGTGATAATCTTGAAGGAAGAGATCGTTAAGCTTAAGGGGGAGCTCAAGATTTACAAGGCTTCTTTAGGTAATAGAATGATGGCTTCGAGACCAAAGTAATAAGTAATAGATGTGTTGAAATCGAAAGATTTCAAAAGGGCAAGGTCCGCAAGTAAGGTGTATAATTTTTTTGGGCAATAGAGCACTACTTCCATTCCAAAGGCACCATGGAGGATGCGATTAAGGTAAACATTCCTTCCATGTTTCTTACTAATATTACGCTTTTATGATGGCGAAGTAGGTCCAAATATAAAAAGCATAATGAGATTAGGATGTGGGAAGAGTTCCAGCATAAGTTGAAGGGATAATTTTATCCAGAATTTGTTAAGGCGAAAGCTCAGGCAAAGTTACGATGACTTATACAGCGAGGCATAGTGCAGGAGTATGTTCAGGAGTTCAAAGAACTCATGCTCTAAATTTTAGATGTGATCGAAATTGAGGCTTTTTTTGCTTTTAAGAATAGGTTAAAGACGTAGGTCAAACAAGAACTGGAACGAGGAGGTATCCAATAGCTGTTGAAAGCCATGACGATAGCATAGTTTGTGGTCAAGCTTGGTCTAAAGAAAGAGAAGCTTGAGTCTTCCAAGTTCGAGAAAAGAGGTGTATGTGAGGGGAATCACGAGGAAGATAATGATAATGGCAACAACGATAGTGGTAATAAGAAAGCAAGAGTTAGGAAGAGCAAACCTAATAAAAAGAAAGGCAAGATGACATGCTTTCTTTGCGAGGGTTCACATATATTGAAGAAATATCCGAAGAAATTCGTGCTTTTTGAGAAGGACAAATCGGAAGGTAAGGCTAAGATACTTGGTTCTACTGTAAAGGGTGTCGAAGCCAAGGAGACCAAAGTGAGTGAAAAGAAGCTAATGGAGTGCTTTTTGTGTCATGTTCCGCATAGGTTACAAAAATGTTCGAAAAAGTATATTGTCAAAGGGGACGATGGGTTATACAAAGCGTTCTTTAAGCTTGGTTCGATCATGGGAAGATTCGAAGCCAAGGGGGTAAAGAGGGGCAAGAAGAAGTGAGTAAAATGCTTTTTGTGTCGTGGTCTGCATGAGTTGTAAAACTGTATAGAGCAATCCAAGTTAGCTACTGTTAAAAGAAAGGCAACGACAGAGCTTGTTGAGTCATTTAAAGGCCTTTCACTTAATGAAGAGGTGACCTGTGCATCGAATTTAAGGGAAAAAGTAGCAATGCAAACATTAAAGCTAGGACCAATGAGGATCAATTTGGGGAAAGTGATAGAGTTAGTCAAGTCATTAAAGAAGCTTCTACCCAAGGAACATGTGAGTTGTGCATCGGACTTAGAGGAAGAAGTAGCGATGCAAACTTTGAAGCTAGGATCAATGAGGCTTATTTTTGTTGATTTATTGAAGGATATACCACCTATAGAAAAGGTGGGTTGTGTATCAAGATTTGGAAAAGTGGTGATGCAAACTGGACAACTGGCCTAAGTAAATGCTGCGAGTAAGGTACATTTCGAATACTTTGGTAGTGTTTTGCATTCTAACTTGTTGGCTTGGAAAGAACGTGAGGGCCCTTTCAAAGTTCTGAAGCGAGGAGACCATGGGATTATGGGCAAGCCGAAGCCTAGCTGTGAAAATCAAGAGGATTTCGATAGAGACAAGTCAGAATGTGGGCAAGTGAGAGTCGTGGCTTCTTACCAACAAGATGTACCAACGAGTGAAACGAATCGAGCTAAGAGGCGACGAAAGCCGAGGTAAATGTTTCGAAGGAAGTGACAACTCAATAGTGAGACTAGTCGGGAAAGAGCCAAAGCGACAAGAAAGTTTCAAGGCGAATCAAGTCAGTGCCATTTCGAATGCGCAATGAGGGCATTGTTAGATTGGGTATGGGAGAATGTCACGGGCCACAGTTCAAAGCTCGTGACCATTGCATAAAATGCTTCCCATATAGGTCTATCATTTAGATGAGGATCATTTGACCCACGAGAATTGACTCGATTCAAAGAATTGTTGAAGAAGTCTGTCCATTTGAAGCTTGGGTGACCTAATGATGCAGATATGAAAAATTAGGCTACCTTGGTAAATAGGGAAACTAATCTTAAAAGTTTGAGAGGAATCATATCTGATAAGATTAGATTAGATTTGATTATGTTATCTTGTAAATCCCTTAATTGTAGTGATAGGTTTTATCTCGTTCGTCGATGTAATTCGATCTATACCATCGGTTTGAGGGAACTCAACTAAAAATAGTGAGCCTCTCCCTAGTTGTAAATCATCCATTTGTATCCATTGTGCTTCATTCTTTAGTTGTGAATACTACAGTAAGATCATTTACTCAAACACCTCACATGCATTGTTTTTTGTGGTTATTCTATTCTTTAAGCATTCTTTTGGCTTTGTGTTGCTTCCACTATATCAATTGGTGTATTGGAGGAATTCTGTGTGAATTCTCAATTGTTGGTGGTTAGACTGACTTAGGTGTGTTTGAAACGAAGGAATCGCCTAAGGTTGCACGCATTGTGAGACTAAAATTCTAGTCCCGTGACACTTGTATCAACAATATTAAACTTTAGTAAGTGAGATATTCTGGGTGACTCCTCAATTATTAGTGGTTAGGTTGATTTAAACGTGTTTGAAACAAAGGAATCGTTTAAAGACGCACGGTTTGCGAGATTAAAGTTTTAATCCCATGACACTTGTATAAGCAATATTAAACTTTAGTGAGTGAGATGAAATTTCTTTTTGTTTTTTTAATTTTTTTGAAAAAGTAGTACATATATATATTTTTTAATTGTGACTACTGAATTTTCGTTTTCAACATTTTTGGTAATCTGACGGTTGAGATAAAGACAAAACTCAAGTGTGTACAAAGTATAATATATATTATAGAAGTGTGCTTTAAATTAATTTTAATATTCATAAAAAATGGAAATAAGAAAGTGAGGGATCGATTTAGAAATCTGTCTATTCTATTGACAAGAAATAATTATACGTCTTTATCAACAATTTTTTTTTTTTTTATCTTTTTAGCATTTATTTGTATATATTTTGGCCGAGAATTTACTGTATTTGATTCATTGCATATAAGATTTTTACATGAAATATCTTGAAAGAGAACCCAAAAAAAGGCTTCGGATTTTTTTACATATAAAACAAAAGTGCAATTTCAATTTCCCATTTGATAAAATAATTTTAAATTTCCAAATATTAGCAAATTAAATTAATAGGTCCCTCCATTTATTTGGAAGAGAGCTAAAAGAATTGACAAGTTGCACTTATTTAAGCATACTAAATCCAGTTCTCATGAATTTATGTTTATAATATAATAGGAAAGTTTATAAAATTATACAACAAAAATTATTTTTAAGAAAAGGTATTAAGTTTTTTTTTTTAAATATAAGAAGATGACATAGTCCTAATAATAATGTGATTTGAACCCATACCATATCTAGAGTCAGTGGCAGAGTCAAAAAAATTTTTGGAGACGAAATTAAATTGTGTATTTTTATGATTGTAAAAATATAATTTCATCATTTTAATAATCTATATCTTTATTATTTTTAAAAGATTAAAACAAAATTTTATTATTTTTAGAGGACTAAGGTGTAATTTTACTATTACTAATTTAAAATTTTATAAATTATAAAGGATCAAATTGAAAAAAATCATTTTAGAGAAAGTCGAGGCCCCTGACAGTTCCTCTTGACTTTGCCATTGTCAAAGGTAGTGAATATCGTGATCATCAAACCAAATACGAGATTCTAAATTTTTTTTATATAAAAATTATTAATCCACATTCCACTTGAAAAGTATGTTACACGTATGAATAATTTTCAATACGTATTTTTTTTCTAAAAAAAAGGTCATAATAGATTATTAATAGTAAAATACAGTAATAATACTTGAATATGCCAGCTATTATCGTGTGAACTGGAAAATTCCATGAAATTTCAATGCCCTTATTCTTTATCTTTTTTACTTTTTCAGTGTCTAAAGCCTTTAGATTCTAGATTCTAACCAAATGAATGGTTTCCTTTGAATTTATCAAAACATTTATTACCTCTTTTAATTGTAAATAATAACTATTTTAGCCTTTCAATTTAAATTTTTTTTATTTTAACCGATCATTTAATTTTTCACTTTTTTAATTTTTAAGTTTACATTTTTTGTCAAATCATTCAAACTTGAATGAAAAAGTTAACATTCGTTAACTTGTTAATGTGGCGTACATATGGATTATCTTGTAAAAGACACATAAATAAATAAATAAATAATTTTTTAAAATAGTTTTTATAATTTTTTTGAAATTTAAAATTTTAAAAAAATAATTAAATGATGACGTATCATCTGCCTGTATGCAACCTAGGCAAAGTTAGAAAATGTTATCTTTTTCATTTATTTTAGGTGATTTGACAAAAAACGTAAATTTAAAAACTAAAAAAAGGGAAAAAATTAAACGGAGGACTAAAATAATTTTTTTATAAAGTTGAAAGACTAAATAAATCATTATACCTTTTGATTCTTGCAATACCAAGTCATACCAAAATACCCAATTAGTCTACAATGTCAAGTATGACCATATCCATTCCCAAAAAAACCAAACCTAAATTTGCTACTATTTTCAGATAAAATAATGAATTACAGCACCGCATTTTTGTAAACCTTTGAAAGTAAAACCCTCCTCTTAGAAAATATAAGAGGTTTATTGGGAATTTAAAATACTGTAAACAGGATCAATTGGTATGGTTGTCAATTTAAGAGGATCAAGATGTGAGTTCGAATGTGTTGAAGCGTATCATTTTTTTATTTAAGACTTGAGAAAATTTTTTTTTTTTAAATATTATGTAAAATAAAATAGATATTATCCGAATCTATAAAAATACCGTAAAAAAGGAGCAGAATTTTTAGCTTTGGGTTAGGTTTAAAACAGAGATACGTCACATAGTTTAATGTGAAAAGAGTGGCGGAAACATGGGTCCCCAACTAGGTTCATTTTACCATTTGCTTTTTTTAATTTAAAATAAATGAAATTTCATTCTAATTTGTATTTTTCAAACAGGTAGATATGGGTAAGAAAGCTACATAAATTACAAAAACAAATAAAATAAACAGAGAGAAAACCAAACAAAATTTACTTTGAGAAATGCCGAATCAAGGCTTCCTTGACAAGTGCCTTGCAGCCTACGGATCTTCAATCAACATTAGCTCTTCAACAAGCTCCTCTATTTAAGCTCCCTTTTTCCCCTTTGTTCTACTTTCGTAACGGCCTTTCCTTCATTTCATCTTCTGCAACCTAGCCTCACATATTCTCTAGTTCTTTTGCTCTCTATAACAGTTCCCTTTGTGTTGTTTTTATACTTGTTTGTTTCTGGGTTTGTTTTTTGTTTAATATTTCCATGGAAGAAGCTATTGTTGTGAACAAAGGAGACGAACTCATCGATTTGCCTCCTGGGTTTCGGTTCCATCCCACAGATGAGGAGATCATAACTCATTATCTCACAGAGAAGGTGATGAACAGCAGCTTCAGTGCAAGCGCTATTGGTGAAGTTGATTTGAACAAGTGTGAGCCTTGGGATTTACCTAGTAAGCTTTCTGTTTAAGCCAACTGTGTGTTTTTTGTTTTCTTTGCTTGGGTGTTTAGTTTTGTTTATGACTGCTTTGCTGCCTTGTATTTGCATCTAATCTGTTGCTTAAATTTGCAGAGAAAGCTAAGATGGGAGAGAAGCAATGGTACTTCTTTTGTCAGAGAGACAGGAAGTACCCGACAGGGATGAGAACAAACCGAGCAACTGAAGCTGGTTATTGGAAGGCAACTGGCAAAGACAAAGAGATTTTCAAAGGGAAAGGTTGCCTTGTTGGGATGAAGAAGACCCTTGTTTTCTACAAAGGAAGAGCTCCCAAGGGAGAGAAATCTAATTGGGTCATGCATGAATACAGACTTGAAGGCAAATTCTCTTACTATAATCTCCCCAAAGGTGCAAAGGTAACATATTTTTCAACTAAAGCTACACTTTTGGAAGCCTCTTTTTCTTCTTTTCAATTTTTATCATCATCATCATCATCATCTTTTTACTGTTCTGTTGGTTGAGAGGTATCTTTTCATGGGGTCTTTTTTTTTTTTTCTTTGCTTTTGTGTAAATGAAGTATCTGTGCAGTTGTATGTTAACTTTTGCTGTTTCTTGTTGCAGGATGAATGGGTTGTTTGTAGGGTTTTTGATAAGAATAATACGGGGACCAAGAAAAGCCCAATCCCCGATCATCATCAGCTGTTGAGAATGAATTCATTTGGTGATGATTTTATGAATTATGCTTCACTGCCTCCTCTCATGGACCCTACTTATAATTCCAACAAGCCTGGCTCCTCCTGCACTTTCATGGACGGCGGCGATAATGAATTCAAGGCCGCCATCAACAATCAAACCTTCCTTCAGGTTCCGCCGAATCATCCTTACGGTAGCTCCAATATTTTCAACCCACAAATCCCAATCCAAAATCCCATCTTCTTCCATCAAGCCACTCCCACTTCCACCTACTTGCACCAAGGGAGGATTGCAACCGGCTCCGGCTTCGCAGGCAATGATCCAGCTAACAGGCAGTGCAAGGTGGAGCAGTTTTCATCAAATCAATCAGTGGTCAGTCTCTCACAAGATACCGGTCTCAGCACTGAAATGAACAACAATGAGATTTCATCGGTGGTTTCCAAGAACGACATGGAACTTGGAATCAGCAAATCCTTTGAAGATTTGAGATGTTTATGGGATTACTAAGAATCATATGATGGGTACTATTTGATGACGATCATCACCAAGTTGGCTTGTTGAAATTTCCTAGGAATATATGATTTGAAACGGTCTTTTTTTTTTTTTTTTTAATTTTCTTTTTCTCCACTAGGTAAATTATTTATTTTTATTAGATTGGAAAGTTTCTTGGTATTTGGATGGAAAAGAAAAATGGGTATACAATTTGTATAGGTAGATTCATGGTGTTGAAAATATTTTTCACTTCATTACATTTTTATCAACAGATATATGTCTGAGAAAGGTTTATGTACATGAATTCTTTCTTATGGTAGTGCAATTTTTTTCTTCTTATTTTCAAACCTTTCCACTTTAGCTATAAATTCTCATTCATTCCATGTCCTACTGTTGTAATCATATTTCCTACTTAAAACCAAACATACATTCAAGGTTTATTTGTTTTATTTACTTGTTTTCAACTGTCTGTTAAATGAAACAAATTTTTTTTTTTACGTAATTAATTGTCTTTGTTAAAACTTACAATAATTGTAAAAAGGAATAATTAACATTAGATTTCAAGAAACCCATAATAAGTGCATGTTCACTGAAGTATCAGTTTAACCACCTTCTCCATGAAATTCACTGCATGAGCTGAATCAGATTATGAATCACTTGCATAATTAATTAATTGCCTTAAATCACTGAACCCAATGTGCCTTTCCCTGACCGTAACACTCCCACAATGTTTTCTTAAACAGCAACGCTTAAACTTAATCTTCTGTCTTAAGTACTCTCATATTTGATAATTAATTATTACATGTGCCCCTCCCTTAACCCTTCATTTAATGTAGTACCCTTTCTCTTTTTCCAACAAATTTTGAACTAAAAAACAAGGAGTCCCAACATAAGAGTCTCCACGATACTTTTACAATCATCTGTTTTTTAACTGCAACGTCGTACTAAAACAATAATAATGTGATGTTAATGTTTAAAACATGTTTTAATATCTGTTGTTTTGATTTGATGACATGGAATGTGAATGAAGTAGTTAGGAATAGAACAAAAGAGGATTAGATCAAGAAATGTAACAGAAAGGCAGCAGGAGAAAAACATGATGAGAGGGGGGAAGGGGATGATTGATGGGGAATCGGTTATTGAAAGAGAAGAAAGGTTCATGTGATAGTGTGGATATACATTGAACCCCCCATATTTTTACTTTCTGTTCAAACCAAAGCTTCCGTCTACCCTTAGGAGATTCATGCTTACAGGAAAGTTTTAAGAGCCTATTTTATATATACATCTCCTTTTACCAAGCAACACAATCCGTGCTTAAACCTATATTTAAACATAGACACAAATGGGAGGAGGGAATATTCTATTGAGGAAGCCCTGATTTGTTGCATGAAAACATGGGGATACCAACCAATTGCCAGCCTCCACCGCGTGGACTTGTAAATCGTTGTCAGCTTTTGAAAAATGAAACCTTCTTTCTTTTTCTTCCTTTGTTATCGCCATCATCATCTTATCCGCCTTCTCGGGTTTTTCTTTTTCTTCACCACTTCCTTTGCTTCAGTCTTTTTGTAACATTTGCTTGATTCCAATTTTGATGTCTTTAATTATTTTTAAAAAATAGATTAAAGATTTTTTTTTTTAATTTATTCTTTTTAAATTTGGTTTACTGACATTAAATTAGACTTGGTATTTTGATGATTCATCTGAAGTGAAATTTCTGAAATAATGGAAATTAACTTTGAGATCTAATGTGTCTTAATATGCCATTTTCTTTTAATAATTGTATAATAATTTGAACAGCCCCTTTTAAACACAGATAAATATATATTTTGATTAGATTTATGTCGGTATATATATTTAGTCTGAACTTCTAGATTTGATATGAATCTTCTTCGTTAAGTAATTTATTTCGTGATTAATCCTAATATTTGATTTATTATATATAATATAATACTTTTAGCGGTGAGTAAAATTTGATTCGATTCGAGAAAATTAATTAATTTTTTAAATTTGAGTTAATCAAATCGAGTTATTCAAATTATTCAAGTCAACTCAAATAAATCAATTCGAGTTTTGAATTCAAGTCTAATTGAATTTCACAATTCGAATAATAGATTGGTGTTAATACCTTTTCGGTCCATGTCAACTTTGAAAATAAGCAAATTAATTTCTTTCAACAAAAATTACAAAAAAAATTTTTTAAAATAATTTTCAAAAATTAAAATATTTATAAAAATTTCAAAATTTATATTTTAAAAAATCTAATATATATATATATAAAAGTTGCAAATTTTAAAATTTTCTAAAATGATAATTTTGGGATCTAATTAATGATTCAAAATTATCATACTCAAGTATTTTTATTATTATTTTAGTTTGAAAAAGTTTTCAAATATATATGATTTCAAATCTATATGCTCTAACATGGAATTAGTTATATTGTAATAATATTTTTATTTGACATGTTTAATTTATTAATTTAACTCAAATAATTTCACTCGATTCAATTTGACTCGACTCAATTTGAAAAAAAAAAATTAAATTGAGTAAACTCGATTAACTTAAAAATTTTCACTCAATTCAATTCGATCCGATCGAACATTCACCTCTACTTTATTCTATATGTAAAAAATAATTTCTATCATTTCATCTAGGATTACCGATCTAATATTTAAATAGGCAATTCATGTATCTAAAATTTGATAATATATATTTTATATTAGGGTTTTTTTTTTTTTTTTTTATGGAAAAATCTATCACGATATTAGGGTTTTTTTTTCCCTAATTAAGTCGAGAATCATGCGGCTTGGTTCCTCTTCAACGAAAGGACAAAAATGAAGTATACTCATGTTTCAGATGGAATTTTTTCATTATAAAAAACCATATCTGCTTATGTAATTAAATTTTCATTTTGACAAACTAACTTTAGTTGTACACAATGTATTTATATAAATTATATGAGGTTTATTTGGGGTAATAATTTTACAGTATCATTAATCGATTCCACCAATGAATTTAGGGTAAATTTGAATGAACGGTATGTTTATTTACGGTTCGTGTAAAAATAACGGTGACGATAAAATTAAATACTATAACGATACTGTAACGTGAGATAAAAAAGTAAGTTAAACACACCGCTCCGTCCATCCAATCTACCCTAAAACTTTTATTTGATACTTAAATAATAAAGATTCAAATCTTGTCATCTCTTCACTTTTCCTTAATAATAATATTATTATCTAAAATTTAAACCTCAAACATTTATGTAAAATATTTGATGGAAGTAAAAGACAGGGAAATTTCATATAACATAGAGTACTTGTAACTAATTTTCAACCTAATTTCTGATTGAATGGCATTAAAGATACCAGAAGACTGTAGGAAAGCCATATAATATCATTTTCCACTATTCAAATATAGTGGCTAAAATATTTTTATTTTTATTTTTTTAAAATCTCTGAATTATTTTATTTTTCTTACTTATATCTAATTAAGCTTTTATTTTAAGTAAAAGTTTGGTTTATGCAAAATATTTATTCTGAAATAAATTCAAAATCAAGAGCTTATCTTGGTATGAAACTACAAATAAAAAAATTTAAAAGGTTTATTTAGATTTAATAAATAAATAGTTAAATTTGAAAAAAAAAATATTCTAGATGCTGTAGAAAAAACATGCATCCTACATGGGGCTAATTTTCTTAAGTTTGGTAAAATTCTTAGAAGTTTCTTAGGAAATAAACTTCTTTAGTCTTCATTAATTATATATGGTGAAATATTGGGTATACTATTTGTAGAGTTTTTAGATTTTACAATCAAAATTAGAGGGTTGTCAATTGTCTTCTAGGGCATAATAAAATATTAAAAAAATAAATATTTTAAAAAGAAATTTATTATAATTTTTAAAGTTACTTGTAGAATAAAAAATATATCACCAATATACCAAATACTAATATATATATATATGATTTTCTAGAATGTTTGAACAGTGATGTTGAAACTTATTATTAGTTCAACATTGGAGATATTGTTAAGTATGGTTTAATGATTAATCCTTCAATTCAATATATTTTTGTTTACTAAGATTGAAAAGAGAACTTAATATATTCAAAGGATGTTCCATATGATTTGTAAAAAATTATTCTATTATAAATGTTTTTACTAACCAAATCTTGTCATATGTGTCTAACTTTTTTAACCATGACAACAATGGACCAAAAGAAAAGTTGGAGCTTACTCTTCAAATGAGAACATATATATGTAACTATGAGAAGGGGTTGCATGAAATTGTGATTTCACGTCATTCATATTCATTTTTAATAGGAGAATGTAGAGGTGTTCATGGGTTGGGTTGAGCTAGGTCTAAGCATGATATTAACATACTTTATGTTTGTCCAAGCTCGATCCAGCCCGAAATATGGGCCTAAAATTTTGTCCAAACCTACCGATATTTGCAAAAGATCAACTCAAATCCATTTTAGGCCCACACATATGATTTTTAAATATTTTTTTAAAATATTTATTTTAATATTTAATAATGTTATACATTTTTTATTTATTGAAATTTTTTATATATTCATCTTAACAGTATTTTAATGTTTACATTAGAGTAGTAATATATATTTAATATATGTTTTTTAATGTATTTTAAATTACATAATATATAAAAAAAAAATATTATAAACTTAAAATGGGTCGGGTCAAGTTCGGGCTTTTAAATGGTTCTAATTTTCGCCCAAGCTCATTTTTAGGTATAATATTTTTGCTCAAACCCTCCCAAATTTCAAGGGGCCTTCGGGCCTGTGCAAATAGCTCGGCCCTGTGCAAATAGCTCGGCCCATAAACAGGTATAAGAGAATGACAAATTAGGATTTTTAGCATTTTCAATTAGATTTTATGAATAAAATGGCATTTTCTAACAATTGAAATAAAAATAATTGTGAACCTAATCAGAACTGTTGGATTACATATATTAATTAATCTTCTTTATGAAGCTTAACTAAAAGTAATTCTAACATGTCATCAGTTTTAATCAAAGTAATTTGACTTCTTAATTCAATGGCTTATAGTGCAATGCATCTAATGCTCTAAAAGAAAAAGGCAATTTCTAGCTTGGAGACCAAAAACTTCATATATATATATATATATATATATATAAATATAATATATATACCCCACAACCTTGAGAAAGAAAAACTCTTTGTAGATAGGGGATGTATTATTTATAGATGTAAATTTCCTCCACTTTTAATATTCCATCTTTACTTTTAATTCAAATTTTAAAGGATTAATTTTGTTGAAAGTGGACTGGTTGTGATGAAATGCTTTTTCCCACTAAATTATTTTAGTTAGAATCATTCTAAAAAGAAAAAACAAGTCCTTGTTTGATAAATTATTGGTAATTTAAAAAAGCATATATGTATATATAAAGTCATTAAGAAAACATATAAATGGTTAAAATTTGATATATAAAATTATGTGATCATGTCTTGTCTCTTGTTCATGATGACTTGATCGAAAATGATCATAACAACATGACTCGTAACCTTTAAAATTACCTACCCGTGAAATTCTATAACACCCTTCACCCATCTTGAAGGCTTGGTCGGACAAGAAGCATTACATTAGTCATTGGAGTGACTTTGATTGATCTATCATTTAAGTGTTTTTTAGTCGTATACAAGTTTTATAATCCGTACAATAAAACCAAGCATCCACAAACAAATACAAACAAGTTGTATTCAAACAAGTCTTTAAGAGTCATTTGGGGGCCTCACTTAGGCAAGCAATAATCCATGTATCCGATCCGATCGTCGGGTCCAAGTTACGAGATGTTATATTTGATATCGAAATAGTTACAATAGTTAATAATCTATTTACCATAATACAAGCATGCATAATCATAACATTTCATAAATACGACACGCAATATTTTTCGGGACTTGATTGAGCTTACGAAAGCTCAATTACTAAATTTGAACATGAAATAGGATCAAATTGCAAAGTTTCCAAAGTTTCAAAATAGGTATCGATACCCTTGAAATGGTATCCATACCATTTATAGATTCTATGTTTAGAAAATTCTTCATAAAAACATAAGTATCGATACTTGTCATATGGTATTGATACCGCTTTTAGGACTTTTACAATTTAATTTCTGTACCTTAATTAACTATTCGATTGACAAAATTAAAAGACTAAACTTTAATTAAACTTTATATTAATCTCGTAAACATTAAAATAATAATATTTATGGAATCAATAATCGAGAATGGGATTTCGAAACCACTATTTTTGACATCACAAAAAATTGGGTTGTTATAAGGGTCGTGGGTATCAGTACCTTGGTCAAATCTTAAAATAATTTAGGCTCGTTGTTTTGGAATATTGAAACTCCTATAGGCTGTATCACAACTTAGACCCATGTTTCACTATTAGGGGGCATGTGTTGGTACTTGCCTCCCTTGTGTCAAAAAATTGGCTATTGTTTTCGAAAGTATCATAACTAGGGGGTTGAGTATTGACACTCAGCCAAGAGGTTGTTGGGATCTAGTGCCCTTAGTGTAATGATTTCGTCTATATGTACTTGTAATTTTTCGAATAAATTGATTTAATAAAATATCCATCAATATTATTAATAATATATTCGTATATTGCCCTTAATGACTTTTGCATGCAAAGCAAAATGTAGATAAAAATTGGCTCACTGATTATCTAACGGTTAACTAATATTAAGCGGTACTACATGATCGAATGATAATACAGAAAGATAACTTATATTAGTAGATAATTTAAACATATCCTTAATCTAATCAAAATTGAGCAAATCAATTGAAAGGATAATATGTCGTCTATCAAGTCCAATTGTTTAGATACTTTGTCTTAAGTATTGGAGCGGATGTCTCTCAAAAGATAAAAACATAAATTTGACTGACTGTACTGATATTATATTGGACAGGACCCAAGTAAAATATATCTTAGATCCATTTATAGATTTATTCACTTGTGACTTTCATATTTGGAGTAAAATAGTACTCGAGGAACTTTTGAGAAGTACACAAAACCTTCCATTATCGTTTCTAGATCTAGCTCCTAATAATAAACTTACAAAAGATCAACAACATAGGGAACTTCATCACAATGAAAGGGTTTCTCGTAAGTCTACTTCCCTCTAGTTTAGCAAAAGTATTTTTAACACTGAGTCTACCGAATATGAAGATGATGATCCGCTCACGTTTGACAAAGTGATGCAGAGTGATGATTCCAAGCTCAAGCTCTTCATCTAAAGCTGAGCTACTTGAAGAATCCTCATCACTTCAAGTTACACACATGAGTTTTTTTCTTCTTCTTTAGAGTGTTAGCACATTCAATTTGTATATGCCCAAATGACAATGAATGCCCTTCGCTTTCTCCTTGGATGTCTCCTCATTTATCACAACACCTTTGCTCTTGTTTTTTGAGAAATTATTGACAGCTTCAAACATCACATTCCTCTTAACTTGCTTCCTAAAGTCTTTATTAAAATTCTGAGTCAACAAAGTTATATACTCTTGCAGTTCTAGTAGTAGTGGTACCTTTAATTGGAATTACTCCTCTCACTTGTAAGGCAATGCTCTTTTCTCCCTTGGATGTGCACCTTCTTAACTCATCCAAACTGATCTTGAAAGTTTGCAGAGATCCAATAAGCTCATTAATTTTCATGTTATCACTGTCTTTTGCCTCATCAATGGCAATTACTTTGATGGCAAATCTCTCAAGCAGAGATCTAAGTACCTTTCTCACAAGTTTGGAATTTGAGTACTATTTCCCAAAGCTAAAAGTTTGATTGGATGTGTCACATAACCTTGCATAGCACTCACCAATGGTTTCATTCTTCAGCATCTTAAAGTCTCAAACTTAATGCTCAAGTGATAATAATATTGTTGTAAATTTTTTTTTAGACCATGGTTAAAGGTGATAGGACTGTAAATGAATCGAGCTTGAACGAACAAATTCCTGTTCATGTTTGTTTGTTTATTTTTAAGATTGTTCGTGTTCAGTTTGTGTTCGTTAAGAATTTTAAATTTTTGTTCAAGTTCGTTTATTTAAAATTATGTATGTTCATGTTCATGAACATATAATTGAACATGTTCACGAACATTAAGCGAACATGTTCACGAACATTAAGCGAACATGTTCATGAACATATAATTGAACATGTTCACGAACAATGTTAATGAATAATAAACAAACAAACAAACAATAAATACATACATACACACAAATATTATTTTAATATTTTTATAAGAAAATATCAGTAATAAATAAATGCGTCATAAATGAACCAATAAATGAGTTTGTTCGTAAACATAAACGAACCGAATACACTTCTGTTCGTGTTTGTTCGTTTATTAGACGAATATAAAAATTTTATTCATACTCGTTTATTTAGCTTAGTAAACAAACATAAACGAACGTTATACGAACGGTTCACGAACAGTTCAACGAACGTTCTGTTCATTTACATCCTTAAATGTGTGCAATATCTTCCTTAAATGAGTATAATTAGTCAGATGTTAAAGAAACTAAAAGCAAATTAAAAAGATATTAAAAAATTCACTAAGACTTAATCAATTGAAGGATATTATAAATGATTAAACTACATTTCAATAATGATTAATTTTAAACATTAGATTTGGTAAAAATAATTATTGTATTAAAATAAATTAGATTGAAAATAAGTTAATATGCACTTGAGTTTACAGTAATATTCAAAACTACAAAGTGAGAACATTTTAGATTTTGATGTAAATAACTTTGAGATGAAGTACAGGTCATTATATATCTAACCAAAAGTGACATTATTAGTAAAAGAGATATTAAAAATGAATATAAAATGAAAAAAAAATCGAGATTTACGAATAACATAAGGAAATTATATGCTATAAGAAGATTTGTTCATGGATCGAGCTATTCGTTCAGATTTATACGAAGGCTTGCTTAAAATTTGGAAGGATTTGAGCAAAAAAATTAGATCCGTAAATAAATTTGGACAAAAAAAATTAGGTCCGTTTAAAATATAGGTCGAGCTTAAATTTGAACATTCAATACGTAATTAATATAATCTCAATAATTTAAGAATATAATAAAAAAATTTAAAATTTAAGGACCACTTTAAAATAAAAAATAATTAATTTAGAGATATTTGATGCAATTAATTTTTATTTTAAATGAGTGAATTATTTTAATTTAATTTGTGAACATAATTTAGATGAGATGAGGAATAGTAAATGTAATAATGAGGTATGAAGATAAATCAAAGGAACTTTTGATATATAAAGATTAAATCCAAATATGAACAATGTGAACACCCTTCTTTACACATTCATCATTCTGGAATATTATTATTACAGATAGAAGGAACACACACACAAAGTATCCAATCTATTTACTGTTTAAATTGAACAGATTATCCGCGTTGATGTCATTCCTGGCAATATTTACGCTGAGAAATTAAAGATGAATGAAATCAAATCAACAAAACTTTTTTGATGGAAAAGATTCATATATTTGCACAGGAAAGTGACAACCAAATCCATTAATAGAATAAAATACTAATCTTTAATGTATCTATACGATTCCAGTAATTAATCCTTTGCATTTTGCACATCTATTAAAGGGTAGATGTTACTAATCTTTAATGTGTCTATACGATTCCAGTAATTAATCCTTTGCATTTTGCAGATCTATTAAAGGGTAGATGTTGATCACAAGTTTTAAAACAATCTCATACCACAAGACAAAAATTAATCCCTCGACCATCGATTAAGATTGGAGATAGCAAAAGTGATTTGCTTTAAAAGAAAAGGTGAGACATGGAGAACCTTTTCTTACGTTTGGGGCCTCAACATGCCTTTTTTTTTAGTTGCTTATTCGTGGCATCAACTTAGGTAGGCCGTATACAGCATTAGTTTAAGTTTGCGGAGTTTTAAATATTTAAAGACCTCAGAATATTACATCTGAAAGAAAGTTTTCAGCTTTTGTTTGGAAAGGTTGATCTCAAAAGCTCAGAACTAATAATAGTGTGCAGAATCATACAAGATGATGGCAGCACATATTGTAGCAATGGTAAAATGTTATAAACCTTCATTGTTTTGCCAAAGGAAGAAATTTTCATTTGAATCCTTCATCGACTGATTTGATTTGGGTTGGTATTCGTTTTCTCCACTAATGAGCTCAAACCAAAAATAAGAAAGCATATTTGAATAGAATAAATTTGCAGGCATTCACAGAAACTATGCAGCCAGCAGATACGTAGTACTTCCCAACATATTAGTATAATTAAGTGGCAACCAGTCCTTCCAGGCTCTTGGATCACGAAACTGACTCCACCACACTGCAACCATCCTGCATGTAATATCACTGATTACTGGAAGAAACATAAAAGAAATGAAGGTAATCGAGCTTAATTGGCTACACCATTTGACTGATGATCATGTTTATCTCAGTTCTCTGTTGCTAAAACTTACAATGCGATGATATTTTCCATATTTGGTTATCTCCAGTCTTCCATTCCCAAAGCACAATTTTATTGCCGTCTTGGATATCAGGGTGATCACCGAGTTCTGCGTCCATATTCAAGTGAATGTTATTAAACATTCTTATACGTCTATAGCCTTCATTATCAATCACCTTGCTCTCACTCCACATTAGAGATAAATCATTTGGGTTGAAGCATGCCAATTGCACCTGCAAAGAAAAAAAAACTTTTTCTTCAACACAAATGTAAAGTTATATATTCAAAATGTAGCTCATTTTTACTGAGGAAATATGTATCACATTGTTTAATGAGGATGTTTGTTGCTTCTTACTGATATCAGAAAACCTTATCAAGCAAAGAAAAATACAAGGCAATGAATAATTCTTACTGGTTGAGTAGCTCCACAAGCATGCTTGAGGGCTAAACCAGTGGCTTTATTAACCAGAGCAAAGCCGGGGAAACCCTCTTCATCTTTCACGCTGGACCCGAACTCATCATCCTTGAACCAATGCTAAAATAGCGAACAAAGCAAGTAAGAACAAAATTCTTTGCCCTCCTTTTCAGTTTTAACAATCAAAATGGGCTTTTTGGCTGTTAACTAATTTGTTTGCAAGAGGGGAAAAGTGGATAAATAAGGTAAATCTAACCAAAATCATAAAAAAAAAAAAAATTCCCATAATCTAAAACTATTTTGCTAATATAGTTGACAGATACATACTTGGTGTTCATCATAGGGATCGGCTTTAGCAAGAACAACCTTGTCAAATCTAACCGAAAGATTTAATTTTGGATCAGCTTTACAGCAGATTTTAACAGTAGGTTTCTTAGAGAGGTTGGAAGTATGACCAGAATGATAGGAATGGTGAGTGTGAGATGAGCAGTAGGGACAATCATCACCATGACATTCAAACCTTCCTTCATCAAATTTATGACCACCATGTTCTTCGTGGCCTGACACTGCTGATTAGTTGTATAAACCAAGTGAAGAGTAAGAGACATTTGCTAGGACTTTTTATTATGTTATCTTTTCTTTTTCGTTTTTAAGAAACTCACAATGTGGTGATATCTTCCATAGTTGGTTATCTCCTGAGTTCCATTTCCAAAGCCCAATCTCATTGCCATCTTGGACTTGAGGGCGATCACCTAGGTATGCATCCATATTTAGGTGAATGTCATTAGCCACTCTTATAGCTCTATAACCTTCATTATCATTCACCTTGCCCACACTCCAAATCAGGGACTTATCAAATTCGTTTGGGTTGAAATTTTCTAATTGCACCTGTAGAGGAAAGAAAACATTTCTCAATGCAAATTTGAAGTTAAAATAATAAAAAAAATGATGAAATGAGCAAACAGTGTATCGGATAATTTAATGTAGATGCCTACTACTTCTTACATGTATCAACAAAAGTTTTCAAGCAATGAAAAATAAAAGGCAATGAAGAATTCTTACTAGTTGAGTAGCTCCACTAGCATGTTTGACGGCCAGACCGGTGGCTTTATTAACCAGAGCAAAGCCAGGAAAGCCCTCTTCATCTTTCACGTTGGACCCAAACTTATCATCCTTGTGCCAAAGCTAAAATAGCAACCAAAGAAAGCAAAATGAAAATCAAAATAAGATCAAATTATTTGCTTTCCTTTTAAGCTTTAAGAATCAAAACGGACTTTCGGGTTGTCAACTGATTTGCTGAATATGAAGTAAAAAAGCTTTAGACCTATATGCAAGAGGGACAAAAATGATACATAATCAAAAACTATTTTGCTGATATAGTTTCCAGTTACATACCTGGCGTTCATCAGATGGATTTGCTTTAGCAAGAACAACCTTGTTATCTCTAACTGAAAGATTAAGATTTGGATCAGATTTGCAAAATATTTTTACTGCAGGTTTCTTGCAGAGGTTGGAAGCAGAATCTAAGTGGGAGGAATGGTGGGTGTCAGATAAGGAATAAGGACCATCGTGACCATGATGTTCAAGCCTTCCTTCCCTACTTGCATGACAACCTTGTTTTTCATGTCCTGGTGCTGACGAGTAGTTGGATGAACCGAATGAAGGGTTAGTGACATTTTCTGGATTTTTTTACAGTGTTGTCTTTTCCTTTTAGTTTTTAAGAAACTTACAATGTGGTGATATCTTCCATATTTGGTTATTTCCACCATTCCATTCCCAAAGCCCAACCTCATTGCCATCTTGGACTTGAGGGTGATCACCTAGGTATGCATCCATATTTTGGTGAATGTCATTAGCCATTCTTATAGCTCTATAGCCTTCATTATCGATCAACTTTCCCTCACTCCACATCAGGGACTTATCACATTCATCTGGCTTGAAACACTGTAATTGCACCTGCAGAGGAAAGAAAACATTTTTCAATGCAAATTTGAAGTTTATATATAAAGAATGAGCAAACAGTGTATCGCATAGTTTAATGTAAATGCCTGCTACTTCTTGCATGTATCAACAAAAGTTTTCAAGCAATGGACAATTCTTACCAGTTGAGCAGCTCCATTAGCATGTTTGAGGGCCAGACCAGTGGCTTTATTAACCAGAGCAAAGCCAGGAAAACCCTCTTCGTCTTTCACGTTGGACCCGAACTTATCATCCTTGTACCAAAGCTAAAATAGCAACCAAAGAAAGGAAAATGCAAATCAAAATATTCCTTTTAAGCTTTAAGAATAACAAATGGACTTTCGGGTTGCTAACTAATTTGTTGAATATAAATTAAAAAAGCTTTAGAACTATATTCAAGAGGGACAAAAATCTAATCCAAATCATAACCCAAAACTATTTTGCTGATATGGTTTCCAGTTACATACCTGGTGTTCATCGAAGGGATTAGCTTTAGCAAGAACAACCTTGTTATCTCTAACTGAAAGATTAAGATTTGGATCAGATTTGCAAAATATTTTGACTGTAGGTTTCATGGAGGGGTTGGAAGCAGAACCAGGATAGGATGATTGGTGAGTTATAGATGAGGAATATGGACGGTTATGACCATGATGGTCAACCCTCCCTTCATCAGTTCCATGGCGGCAAGGTTGAACATGTCCTAGTGTTGTTATGTAGTTGTATGAACCATGTTCAGGCGGTAGGTAGTTGCCACCATATCCTGGTTGGTACATCGGTGCTGCTTCATATCCAGGTTGGTGCGGTTGTGCAGTTCTATATCCGAGTTGGTGAAGAGGTGCAACCCCATGTCCCGGTTGGTGCGGCAATGTAGCCCCATATCCTGAATGGTGTGATAATGCAGCCCCATATCCAGGTTGGTTTGACGGTGTAACCACATATCCAGCTTGGTGCGATGGTACAGCTCCAAACTCGGCTGGGTGTGACGGTGCAACTCCATAACCGAGTTGATGCAATGATGCAGCCCCGTATCCCGGTTGGTGCTGTGGTGCAGGCCCGTATCCTGGTTGGTACGGTAATGTAGCTCCATATCCAGCTTGGTGCATGGGTGCAGCCCCATATCCGAGTTGGTGAGGCAATGCAGCAGCATATCCTGGTTGGTGCGGCGGTGCAAAGTCATTCCGTTGTCTTTCATCGGAATTAGTTCTATGATGGGCAGTATGAGAGTGTTCCATTTTGATTAAAAGTAAACAACAGGAGAGTAAGAAATCCAATATATAACAAAATTCCAATTTCTTTCTGAAAATCTTGATTTTGACAGCATGTTTTTAGAAAATCTTACCTTAAATTAGTTAATTTGTTATTCCACATAAACTTCGGTTTGTCACAAATGAGGCAGATTGTTAATTTGGATGTTTTTAGCATGTTTTTTTTCCAAATTATTGCCACCTCTTTAAATAATAAAAAAATTTGGCTGCACCACTTAAATTGTAGGCCAACCCTTCTTCTCTCTCCTTTTCTTTCTCTTGTAATTGCAATTTGCAACAGTCGTTTCTTTTTTTCTTGAGCACTTCAAACCAGCAGTTAATTTCTTTTCCCATGAAGCTTATCATTATCATTGCAGCTTTTGTTTTTTTAATTTTAAAATTTAATTATTAATACTTTTAGATTTTGATTAAATTTAGATTCATTACAACGTTATTTTTTTTATTACATAGCTATCAAGTCAATATATATATATTTTTATTTCAAAATATCACACCATTAAATTTAATAAAAAAATTAAGAGTATTAATAATTGATCCTGAATTTTAAAATTTTAAAATTTAACCCGTGTATTTTTAATTTTAAGAACTCAAGATTGATGACAATTTCATCATAAACAATTGTATTGCATCTAGTACTCTTAACTTGATGTAATTATGTGTTTAAATTTCGTTTTACTCATAATTTGATCAATTTTTTTCACTTTAATACCATATATATTTTATGTATTATTATTAATTAGTTTCAAATCTCACGGATCATTATTTATTGTGTGTTATTTTTAAACACATATACTATGCAAAATATTTAGTTTCCACACACATGCGCTGGTTGATGCTTGGTTGACTCATGACATCAACTTAGTTAAGGGCTTTAATAATAATATAGATGTTCAAAATTTACAATTATTGAGAGGGATCCATTTGCACGGTGTAAAATCCCAAGTCTAGCCCGATCTAAAATCTGGGTCTAAAATTTTACCCAAAATCCGTCAATATTTTCAAAAAAGCTAAATCAAGCCTATTTTAGGCCCATTCATACTATTTTTATTTAAAAAAAAAAATTATATTATTTTAATTTAATATTTAATAATTTTATAAATTTTTATTTATTGAAAATTTTTATATAGTCTTAAATGTTTACATTAGAGTAATATTATATATTTAATATAGATTTATTTTTTTAATATAAAGTATTATAAACTTAAAACGAATTGAGTCGGGCCAAATTGAGATCTTAAATGTTCAAGCCTAACTTATATTTTAAATACGCTTAATTTTTTTGTCCAAACAAATTTTTAAGTTTAATATTTTTGTCCAAACATTCTCAAATTTCGAATGAATCCATGAACAGGTCTAACAAGAGTAATTTTACTTTTGATTAATTTTCTTTGGTTTGGATTTTGGGCATAGGTCAAGAATAATTTTGTGGGTAAGGCCCAATCTTTAAAATATTACTTACTGGGGCTTCTAAGTTCTTTGTTTTATATATCTAAGTTTTCAATTTTAGGCCCAATTTTGATTTTTTTTTTCCCTTTTGATAAAATGAACTTCGATTAATTAGTAATTTCTTGAATTAGTGTTTCGATGGGTTCTCTTTTAAAAAAAATTAATATTTTATTGTATTTTTTAAAATATTGATTAACATCTATATGTTTGTGGGTAAAATACTGAAATTCATAAATGTTTAGTATAAAATTAATAAAAAAATTATATTAAAAATATGTATGAAAACCAAAAGCAAAACAATTTTGATATTGGATATTAAAATAAATGTTTGATGCATATTTAAGAATTGGGTTATGTAATATAAAAGGTCTATTTTTAAAATTATTTATGAAAATGGGTGAAAGTGGAAAAAAAATTATAGAAATAGGTCGATTTTGTAAAAATGCGCCTACGTGACGATGATTTTAGGAGGAATTCTAGAGAAACATTTTCACGTGAAAGCATTTTTCCTTAATTGAGGCAAAAACACTCTTACGTGAAAGCATTTTTCAGCATGTTTTCACAGTGGGATATTTGAAAAAAGCTTTCACGTAATAGCGTTTTTGTCTCAATCAAGGAAAAGTGCTTCCACGTGGAAGTGCTTTTTTAGAATTTCCCCTGAAAACATCGTCACGTAGGCGTATTTTTACAAAATTAGCCTATTCCTGTATTTTTTTTTTTTTTCACTTTGACCCATTTTCGTAAATAATTTTAAAAATGAACTTTTATTGGTGTATAACCAGTAAGAATTATATGAAAAACAAGCCCTTATTCGATAAATATCCGAATTTACGTAACGTACATTGAAGCCACCACTCTAAAAACTTCTTGAGGTTCAATCATGAAAGTGCAATGAACCTTGAATACAAGTTGAGAAACGTGGAAGAGAACAGATAATATTTTACTAAAACAAGCTGCTGCCTGCAGCAGCTGCCAAACTCTACCTATCAACTCTATCTCTTTTAAGTAATATATAACCTTCAAGCTTCCATAACCCTTTTTAACTTTATGCAGACTTCTCGCCTTTACAATATGTTATCTTAATTATGTCTCACAATTCTATTAGATATTGTGTTCTCTTTTCTTTTCTTTTCTTTTTTGGGTCTAAATCCCTTTAGTGTTTGATAATTACATTGAGCTCTGATTAGTTTTGGAATTGAGTTTAGGGAGACAATTTTTCCAAGCAACATTTGTTATATCCATAAGACTTAAACCCGAGACTTTACTAAGAGACATTGAGCTTGTTACCACTTGATTGATGCTATTTGATCCAATTCTCATAAATTATCAACACAATTATTACATACACTAGTTATTATATTTATCTAATATAAAAATAAATTGATGTATTTATTTCTTCAAATGTATATGATTGAATCAAAATTAAAATTTCACGTACACATTTGAACCACAATCAAAATTTCGTATGTAGAACTGCACATTAAGTCCAAGTTTAAAAATCGAAATAAAAGTGTAAAGAATGATAAAGCAAAAAGTGGTGGTTTGTAGAGTGAGTGGAGGGAGGGGTTTTAGGGGGGAAAGTAAGGTGTAATGAAATATATTAGAGCAGAACTATCAGTGTCCCTCAATTATTCTACACAAAAATATTTTTTGTGAAGGGCCCCTCATGAATAATTTAAACATTTCTTAAGTTACAAGCATAATTGAACCCTTATCTTCTCGAAAAACCCAAGCTAATAATGTGAACGATTAGTGTTGATTGTGACACGATTTCTACTTGTGATCACTATAAACTTAATTATTATATAGTTTAGGCACCAGTCATGTGACATTATATGTCATTTCTTTAGTGCCTGCTAATGACAAGATTAGGAAATAAAAAACATGATTAGGGGATATTCCTGTAATTCTTCAATTCTCGTTATGTACTGGAAAAAATATGGTTTAATTATTGCTCCCATATCGCATTTGTTTTTTAGTAATGAAACAGCTTCCTCACTTGTCTCATATCCCACCATCAAAGTGATTAGCATTGCAAGAACTGTTAAGTACTGTACCTAATTATTTTATTGAAATCGATCCAATTCCCATTAATATATGTTGAAATTGTTTATGTGTCATTACTAAAAAGGAGGAAATGACAATCTTGATTCCATTTGTCTTTGTGGTAGGAAAGTTGGTGACTGATAAGGAATGCAAAGCTTGAGAATAATAATAATAATAATAATAAACTTTTCTTTTTCATTCCCATAAAGAAAAAAGAATCAAATCATCAAGTTCAAGCAACACACTGTTTACAAAGTGTGAATTTGATCTGCCGATTCCACCACTACATAAATTTTCTACAAAAATCATGTATGATTGATTCCCTTTCCAACTCCTTTTTTAGTTTGGGTTTGTTTTTTTTTTTTTTCATTAGCTTTTTGACTATGTAATATGGTATCAGCTTTTTGATACCATACTAAGGAGTTCAATGTTTCTAACCATGTTTTTCTTCCTACAGAAAGCACACACACGTTTCCTTCTTTACACACCCTGCACTACGGGTCCTAGACAATCATTGTTTTGTTTTGTTTTTGTTTTGTTTTCCATTTTTTTTATTATTTTATCCTTGGAACTGAATGTGAGGACTTAGGAGTAAACTCTGGTTGAACAATGACTGGTTTAGAAAGGTGTAGTGAGTCATATCAGATTGGGTGCTGCTGTTACTGTAACTGCAAGAACTGTTAAGTTTCTTTGATGGGTGATCCTCATCAATACTTGAGTATTGGCGCTTGAGCTTGTTTTCCATGTTTGGAACCGAAGGGCTCAACTGGGGAAGCTTTTGCACCATCATGCTGCTGCTGCTGCTGCTGCTGCTGCTGCTGTTGTTGTAGTTGTTGCCAATGGTGTAGTTATTCACTAGTGGCTGCTCAAAGGTAAATGAAGTGGGATCATATCCGGATCCATTGCACTGGTTGTCTGAGAGGAAACTACTGAGCATTGAGTAATCCATGGCGTCTAACAGGTTGGAGAAGGAACAAGATTTCTGAGGCAGAAGGGCATTGGTGGTTGGAGGGCTTTTAATGGCTGCTGGTAAAAGGGCATCTTGAATGAACTGTTCTGCTTCTTCTTCCTCTAGATCCTGATCACTTGTTGCTGCTCGTATTGTTGTTGTTGAAGATAAAGCATTGGATTTCTTGTAGATCCGGCAAAGAACCCAATCATCTAACTGAAAGGAAAAAAAAACAGAGAAAAATGAACGCATGGATATCAGGCATGATTTTTTAAGAACATTCATAAGAAAATGATGAATGTGAGTATACTTAAATGTAAATGGTAGACTTCAAATGGAATTACACTGCATTACCAGCCATGAAGAAGTTATAAATCCATTATGCAAAATGCAATCATTGTTTTTTTTTTTTTTTAAAGAAAAGGAAAAATAAATCAATGTCACCATCACAATTATCAAATCATAAGTTGAAATTTAAAGTTCCTAAAAAACTGTCATAATTTTATACTTCTTTTCAGATTTTTTTTTTCCAAAAAAAAACCCCACTATTGTATATGATAAAAGGTTTCATTTTCTTGAAATGAAAGTTCAATTTTGGAAGCCAAAATAATGGAGTGTTGAAAAGATGAGGCTCACCCTCATGGAGGAATCTTTGGACTTGAGTGGTCTATTGTTGAAGTTGGAATTAGGGTTATCTGCAAGTCGATATTCATGCATAATCCAATCGGTCTTCAACCCCTTAGGAGGCCTTCCTTTGTAAAAAACCAGAGCTTTCTTCACACCAATATTCTCTTGTACTTTTCCCCTTCCATCCGCCATTGAAGAGGTAACTATAACCTTATCCGTGCCGGTTGCTTTCCAGTAGCCGGAGGCTGCTGCCCTGTTCGGCCTTGCACCGTTAGGGTACTTACGATCTCTAGGACTGAAAAAGTACCATTCTTTCTCACCAAACGCAGCTTTATCTGATCAACAAAACACAGCGTTAAAAAAAAAAGAAAAAAAAAAAGCCTTGAAACACGGCATGATGATAAACATGAAAAAGGGTTCTGACCTGGTAAATCCCAGGGATCAAACTTGTAAATATCAACGTCGGCGACGATGGAAACAGGGAAAGGAGAGGAAGTGATTTTCTTCTTTAGATAATGAAGGATGAGCTCCTCGTCTGTAGGGTGGAACCTAAACCCTGGAGGCAAACTTGATTGTGGATGCTTCATGTTCATATATATATAGCTTAAAAGAAAGCTTGAGATGAACTGAAACAAAGGAAGTAGAGATGAAGCGCAGCAAAACGAAAGGGAGAGATGAATTGAAGCAAAAGCAACTCAAAGAGGAAGAAGGGGATTGAAATTTTTGGGAGGTGAGGAAGGGTTGGCATTTTATGGATGCAGGATTTTTGTCGTTATGCAGAAAAAAATAAAAGAATAATTAAAAAGAAAAAAAAGAAAAAGAAATGAAAGGTGGGGATTAGGCCAAGGCAATACATTGGTTTTTTGTGAGTATTTTATATTGATTAATTGAGAGAGGGTCCTACTCCCACGCCAAGTGCCAGCTATTGAGAGCTTTGAAACTGAAGATTATTGGTTCAGCTTTCCATTTTTTTGTCTGCACCTTAAAGATGGCGGCTCAACTAAATGACATCATTTTCTTTGACATCTATCTTTTCCACGTGTCCACTTTCCCATTCTTTGGCCTCAATGGATATATTCCTTTACCATCAATGTTCTTGAGGTTAGGTTTGAACTCAGAAATATCTTTGTGTTTTGTGCTTGGAGATGTTTTCATGGGGATTTCCATCAAGTAATGGGGAGAAAATGGTTAAGGAAAGCATATATGGGGCTTTATGTAAAGGTCTCCAGCTACTTCTTCCATGTGATTGATACCAGCAAGCAGGGTTGTGGCTTCCAATCTTTTTGTTGATCTTGCATCTTGGTTTAGGTCACATACAGTTGTTGCACTTAATAGCTTCTTATTGCTTAGACATTGTGTGCCAGTTGGATGATTTTAAAGCTTGGGTGTGTTGAGCTGTTGATTATTTTAGGCATGAGGATAGTTTTTCTTGGACTATTATAACGACATGCCCCTTAAGCCTACAATATCTTGGTGAAAACTTGCATCAAGCTATCATTGAGCTATGAAGTTATGGCTATTTAAGCATTTACAAACATGTCATTTGGCTAGATTGTATCTTGGGTTGGGTTGGGATGGGGAGGGGGTTGGCATTGTTTGACTTGATTTTTTTTTGGTGATAAGATAAAAGGCTTCAATTACAAGCTAACAGTAGTATTTGGGTTGAATAGCATAGCTCGTATATCTGTCTGCAGTTGATCATCGACTTGTGGAGGGGCAACATGAAATATTCTCGAGTCTATAGTCATCAATGACTTAATAGTGGTAGGCTATTCTAGGAAAAATAATAAGTCATCAATTGCAATAGTGATGTGTGAACAGATAACGAGACACCATGTAGCACAATGACTTATGGCAATAGTCCCGGGTTAATCGATAAGATCGAGAGATAAATCGAGCCTAATTCGTCTAAGTTGATAAAATTGATATCAAGAGATAAAATGGAACCACTTAGTAATTTAAACGATTTATTTCCCAAGCCTAAAATTTGGTGAACCACATCGAAGTCAACCAACCCTCATTAGTGATTTGCTCAATAGTCCCTTTAGTTCACATTTCTTGCAATTTAGTCCGTAGGGTAGAATATTTAATTTTCTTGCAAAATCTTCTTTTATGAATTGTCGTACTATAGAATCATGTTAGTAGCCACTTAGACTCTATTTTATGTACTAATTATTGCTCAATCGTCTCTTTCTTTGAGTTCGATCCTTGAAATACTTCGGTATTTCATTATAACACTCTAAATATTAAAACTGACACTTATGCTTGCAGTAAAAACGAAATTTAAAAATAGTTTCATAAATTCAGTGTGTTAATGTGCACTCGCACAAGCGGTCAAGTTATCGGCGTCATTGTTGGGGAAGATGTGTAAGATTGAGTATTTTTTTTGTGTACACTTTTAAGTAGAGATAAGTAGCAAAAGTAGGATTTATAGATACAACCTTTCTTCTTTATGTTTTGATGAACGTCTTGAATCCACTTGATTTATGGTCAATCTAAAATCATGTTTGATGACATTAGTAGGTGGCCTAAGGGATCATTGATGTATGAGGTAAATGAAACATCCTCAATGAGGTGGGATGATTACGACCCTTTTGCAGAACAAGGATACGACATTGGCTATGACTGGTATACCTACTCGTATTTGGTGGTTAGTGACAAACAAGATGATAAAGCATATTTGGATGAAACAAATGAAAATTGCAAAAAGCCCGATTCGGATGACACCTTCAAGGATGGAATGTCTGAGTGTCAAGAAAATATGAAAGCTATTAAAAGTCAATTGGATCAAATACTCGAACTCTTACGACACCAACCTAAGAGGCAAAATCCAGTGGACGAATGTGTTAAACCAGATGTAGTTGAAGTAGAAAAGAAGGCCCCCAACACCATTATGGAACATGGAAGCTTGAGCATTAACTTCCAACCCCAAATAGAAGCTAGAAAATTAAGTGAAGACATGCATATCATTGAGGAAATTCGTGACGATGATAAGGGAATTGTGGAGAAACTGTCACATGACTTGAAAATAGTAGAAGAAATTCCTCACCATGAACCAATAAAAACGAGTATCAACGAGGAGATATTCAATGGAAAGAAGAGAACTCAACAAGAGTTAAGTTTTTGATTCCATCATCGAGTATCCTTCAAGAAAGGAAAAGGGGTGAAATGGAGTCAAGTGAAAAATGGTTTGAAAGGAATATAGGGAGACATCTCTAAGCGAGGTAAAATCAACTATTGAAATCGTTGAAGAATGCTTTAATTAATCATCTTATGAACAAAGGAAGAATGAAGGTTTCCTGGACTTCGTGGAAATTTCATTTCGGTGGAATGACAGAGAGTTCAGAAACTAATGTTTTAGACATATCGTTATGAATTTAATTTTCGTTTCGTGAATCATCCATGTTTGGACTCAGAACTCACCTTTGTGCCCCTAAACTTTGAAAAGATTCGATAAATGAGTGGAAAGACAGTGGAATCACAATATCCAACACAGGATATCGTGATACCACTAACAGTTTAGGAAAGGGGATTTCAAAATAGTTCTCGGTATCGCTATACCTAATTGTGGATATCATGATACTCCAATCAAGACGTGCTAAAACGAATCATATCCTAATGACCCACGTGTTTTTAAAAGATTTTAAACATCATTACCCTCCAAAAACCCTAAATCTTCTTGCTTAACACTTGATTCAACTTTTCTATGACCCTTTCAACTCTTTTCTCTCAAAGGGTCTCAAAAGCTACAAAAGGGTTATCGAATACATTTTTTTAGTTTATTTTAGGGTTTAAACTTGTAACACCCTATACCATGCCCGGTTGCTAAGCTCGAATACTAGGATGCCACACCATCATCTCATATCATGCTTACATCATTTTAAACTTTTTATTTTACATCCAAATTTTTCTTTTAAGGGAAAAATCGAAGAAGTGAATGTGAATTGTGCACCATGTAGGGCCCTAGGAAAGGGAGGTGAGTCAAATTTGACCACTTAAAAACCAAGCCTTTTCTAGCCAAAGCCAATCCTAGATATGCACATTCTCATTACCACACTTCTCATAATTATCGAAAAATCAATTTAATGCTAAATAATTCCATCTTACATCAATTTATCAACTATCAAACATTTATCATATAAAAAAAACCTCAAAATGTCTCAAATATCATATTTTCAAGTCTATAATGGCATGCAAATAGCTAAAGGAACATAACAAAAACCAATATAAATCCACCATATTGCTTAACACATTGCCTTAGGTTCCCATAACATAAATAACTTAAAAACCTACTAATAAAAGTAAAAAGGTCGACTTGACTTGGATCACCCTTGAGACCACACCGTTCACACCGGCACTACATATCTACAATGGTTAAAAGAGAGTGGGTGAGTTGATCACGCTATAAACGTCACAACAATAATGTGCAAGCGGACATTGTCGATGCAAGTATAATAGGCAGATGTGAATCTGTCGGATATCGATCTCACGAGGATAGTGTTCTTGTTGCTTAAATTTTTCAAAGCAAAAGTAGTTAAAATAAGGAGAACTGTCAAGAGTAATGTCAGTTCAATTAAGTCAAGATTGCACAAATAAAAGAGTTAAAACTGTCAGCGTAAATATTGTAAAACTGTAATACAGATTGTCAGAGCATTTTAATAGAAGATGAAATGAATGTTAAATATGTTTTGTGAATGTAAATTGAGAGAATTAAAGAAGTAAAACAATTATAAAGTAATGGGAGGGTCCTTGATTTGACAAGTTGGCAAACACTAAATGTGACTACAAGGTAACTTATAAATAAATTATCGTCGCAATTAAGTTTTATGAGATATCACTACTTTCGAATTCTTTATTTAGCAAAGACCCAAACACTCACATTAGCCACACCTTCCAGTACTTGCAATGCTTTGCATTTGAGAACAAGTGGCCAGAATTCCTTCTTGTCTTAAGCAACTTCCGTTGTCTTGCTTGTTGATCTAACTTTGTCATTGCACCTTTCAGTGACTGTGACTGCAACAGCACTTTCGTGGTCAAAAAATTAAATCCAAAGATAAACAAATAAGAAGAATTGAGCAGAAATCAAAGTAGATCTAACATTAATAGGTACTTCCATACACAATTAATGGATCTAACATTAATAGGTACTTCCATACACAATTAAAGTCAACAGAATTTATCAACATTCAAGAGGAATTAAATAAGAATTTGAAGCATTCTATTCCTAGCCTACTAGAATCCTTCTGTAATTGCTCCTCTTACGTCGCACTTAGACACTCCTCGTTAGAAGTAGTTGCCTTCTTGTTGCATCAGATCACCCTTTTGGAAAATTAAGCTTCCATGGCAGCTTACTTAAGAAAGAATCAGAAAAATATGGATTATTTATTCACAAGCTTCCCCCTCTTCTTCTCTCTCTCCCCTCTATTTATCTTCATTGGCCAGTATAGGTGTCCTCCTTTTCTCAAATCTAACTTCCTTGTAGTTGTATAAGTTAGTTACTCCAACTGTACACTCACGCAGATCTGATTTATGCATTAGGAAGTTGCAAGTTGTCGCAACATTACTAGACGCAAATTTATATTTTTATTCGCTGCGACAACTTGACATTTTCATGCGCTGGTGCTTCTGGATATGTTAGCAGCTTAAAGTCCCTATTGCAATCTGGAAGTGTTCATGCAATGACATATTTGGGCACAGTTCTTTATCAAACTTGTGGCTACAACTCTGATCACTTTCTTGCTTTGATCTTTTATGATGGATTCTTGCGCTGACATCTTTAGACGCAAAAACTGATACTAAATGCAGCGACATTAGTAGCACAAATGGGATAAAATGAAAGAAAATAAGACCATACAACACTGACTTAGAAAATGTAATTACTAAGTATAAAATGCTGAAAATATATGTCAAATATGATACAAAGGGAACAAATTATACTTTAATTAGGGAGAATTTAATGGTCTTTTCTAATACTATCATGAGCTTAACAAGATCAGTGAGTGCCTAGAATAACCACTACATAAACAACCATCATGCATCAATTCAGCAATCATACATCACATTCATGTCATCTTACTTGTATTTATTTGCACATTCTTTACATAGTTTTCAGCATACTTTATTCACATACAAATATATTCAGTCATATATATATATGACACATATAATTACAATCAAACATAGTTTATGATGATTTGGTTGTTGAAATTATGAAACATATAGTGAGCTCTATCATCACACATTGGATACACGGATCTCTAACACGTCAACACTGGACTCATAGAGTCGAAACATATCCCATAAGTGAAGCATATAGCTAGCACTCTCCAACACTCCAAATATATCTCGTTGAATGGAGCATAGCTCACATTCCCTTATCTCTCCAACATGTCTCTGGGCCTTAGCACCTCACATATAACACAAACGTGAGTACTCATAATCTTATGGCATGCCAACTATATCCAAAGGTTTCATAAGATCACATAGCCAAAATATTTACAATATTATTACATATTTTTATCATATATTCACTTTATTATCACAATATATTCACAATATATACTCACAAGATCACATGGCATGAAGAACATACCCAAATATTCACTTTCACAATAGTCATCATAAGCTTATAGCATATGTCACAGCATCTGATGTTTGTTCACAATATCACATCTTAATTCTTTAAGCACAAATCATTACTAAGTAAGCACAAATATCATTAATATTTAAGCATAAATCACTATTTAAGCACAAATCATATTAATATTTAAGCATAAATCATATTAATATTTGAATACAAATCATATTAATATTTAAGCATAAATCACATTAATACTTAAGCATAAATCATATTAATATTTGAGCACAAATCACATTAATATTTAAGCATAAATCACATTAATATTTGAGCATAAATCATATTAATATTTAAGCATAAATAACATTAATAATTAAGCACAAATCATATTAATATTTAATCATAAATCATATTAATATTTGAGCATAAATCACATTAATATTTAAGCATAAATCACATTAATATTTGAGCACAAATCATATTAATATTTAAGCACAAATCACATTAATATTTGAGCATAAATCATATTAATATTTAACCATAAATCACATATATACTTAAGCACAAATCACATTAATATTTAATCATAAATCATATTAATATTTAAATACAAATCACATAATATTTAAGCATAGATATAGAACACTTACACTCGAAATTTAGAGTAGGGATTTAGACTATCTCTAAATTCTCAAATACACAATGAATCATCTACGAGTAACGATTCCAAAACACTCACCAAATATACGCTTTCGTTAAAAAAAACCTGAAAGCTTAGATGTAACACCCTAAACTCATAACCTTCGTCGGTTTTCGGTTCTGGAGTATTACTAAACATCTTACCATTATCAATTAACTTTTATAAATTATTGGATCACATTCAAACCACTCACATTTACAAATGAATCATACTAATACACATACTTTAACACAATTTAAAATATACGTGTCATATGCAAGCATTACAATCAATTAGAGATCAATATCGAACATTATTAAAACTTTTAAAAGAACAAGTAATTTTCCCCAAAACAGGGGCACGCGGTCGTGTGTCTCAAACACACACCCCGTGTATCCACATTCACATGCCCGTGCCCTTAGTCGTGTTCCTACGAAAAATAGCCACACGACCGTGTCACAAATCGTGTAACAGGTCGTGTATCTAAACTGTCTTGCATCACACACTCGTGTGTGAGACCATGTGACAGATCGTGTTCTATACGAATTAAGGTTACACATCCATGTCCTAACCCATGTGTCTGCCCGTGTGACTTGCATTACACCTTAACATGGAACACAGTCATGTTACAACTCGTGTCACAAGCTGTGTGTACTTAATTGCTTCTTAAACAAGGTAATTTCTTAACCTAACTTGATCCACAAGACATACTACCAATGAGGCAAACTTCCTAAAGTTCAAAACACATTCTAAGCATCATAACAAGTCTAATTCACCTTAATTATATATAATCAAAAGCCCTTTTACAAGTAACATTCCTAACACATCACCAAGATGGATAAACTACCTAAAACTACTCATTATATGCCAACATAACCCAACTTATCCTACATAAGATAAGGAATACAACAATTGTGCATCATTCCAACATCATTAACCACATTGACATTCTAACTATTTTAATACTTCTTTGGCACAAACATATTAAACATACCTTTCAACCAAACTCACAACTCATTCAATCATAAAAGATTTACCATTCAAGGACATACATATTTCATATCATCTCATTATATTCTAAATACTTACATAACATCAAGATTAAGTAGGTTATTATATCATTCACAATATACTAAACCAACTATTATATAAGTCATATTCACAACTATAAATCACCTAAGACTTCTAGACATAATATTCATCCTAGGTACATGCTAAAATATCAAAAGGGGACTTCACCGACTTTGAGTATGAGATTCCTTGCAAGATGCTTAGTCCAAAGCTACTAATTACCTAGCCTGATATCATGAGAATGAATTTTACATTAGGAACATTTCCACTTCCACAATAATCATATATATAAGTAACCATAGCAATTGAATTTATCCAACAACTTCCATAATATAATTCAAAGCATAATATTTCTTTCTGAAGTAACTATCCTTATTCTTATGTACACAGTTACATGTACTTCTTACTCAATAATACTTATCCACCATTCTTCCCCAATGATGCATTCATTCTTACCAAATAGAGCTTATCGAGTCTTAATATACATTTCTGTCAATTCATGGCACCAGATGCCTACCGGATATACCCCAATAAGTGAGCCCAACTCTAGTTGGTTTAACCAACGGTTTTGCGCCCAGCGCTAGTCGAATAAACTAACGATCTTAGTATCCAGTGCTTAGCGGATAAAATGCAAAAGTGAGCTCAGCTTTAGTTGGATTAACCAACAAGTATCCATCAAATCTTGGCACCCAGTGCCTAGTGCATAAACCGCGAAAGTGAGCCCAGCTCTAGTTGGATTAACCAACAAATATCTGTCAAATCCTAGCACTCAATGCCTAGCGAATAAACCGTAAAAGTGAACTTAGCTCTAGTTGGATTAACCAACAAATATCTGTCAAATCTTAGCACCTAGTGTCTAGCGAATAAACCACAAAAGTGAATCCAGCTCTAGTCAGTTAAACTGACAAATAAAATAAATATTCATTTTCACTATATCCTCATTTTCTAAGATATGAACATTTAAAATACATTTATATAACTATTTCCATGCATAAAAAATTAAGATAACAATTAAATGAATTTAACCTTTAATCTATAATTAAATAAAATAATCAGTTCAGGAGTATGAACTTACCAAAAAGTTTTGGCTAACTTCTGTTGATTGAGTCGATTATTCACCAACTTTCTCCTTCCCTCAGTTACCCACTGTTCTACTCGTTTCTTGATCTATACATAACAATTTAATTTAATTAACCAATGCATAACCATAACAATTCACTAATCCTCTTCATTCAATTTACCCTTAATCTTTTACAATGTCGTTACCAAATCCTTATCACAAATATCTAATTTAAATCCCATGGCAACAAGCACTTTTCAACAATCAAATGCACATATATACACATAAATATTTTCCGAACAATCCCTCAACTATTGGAATTTATAATTTAAACACCATAACACTTAAATGCAACACAATTACATCCACAAAAATTTATACTTTTTAAACTTATTACCCAAAGTAATTTTACATAAAAATAAACCTCATTTTCACTACTAACTCCCTTCGAAATATCCATGACAGTCCATACATACCAATATTTTCACACAACAATTTCATATTCAATCTAATATTCAACTAAATTATTAAATATATAATCCATGAATTTCTCATGCCAAATCTTTCTACAAAATAAACATGCAAAGAAATATACAACTCAACTTCACGAAGAACATCAATATGCATCCATGGCATCTTTGAAAATACTTTATAATTTTATGAATTAACACCCGAGTTAACTAGGTTAAGTCAAAACAATCATAAAAAAGTGAAATTCATGAAAAATGGGTCAAGATTCACTTACATGCAAGAACCAAATAAGAATCTACCCACAAGCTTCAACAATGGCTTTCTCTTTTTCTTTTCTAATTTTCGGCAAGCATGAAAGAGATGACAAAAATGAATTATTTTACTCTTTAATGGTTTTTTTCATTAATGTACATTTACATGCTTACCCTCAGTTAAACTTAACAATTAATTCCACTTGATCCATTATTGATCCATTCATGTTCTTCATGGTATATTTATCATGTAAACATATTATCTCATTATATGCTAATTATTTAATACTTTAATTTATGGGCTAACTTTTCAAGCTCTTACATTTCAATCCCTCACTATTAAATTAATCAACTACACCTCAAAATTTTCAATCAAATTTTAATACGACCCTTATATGTATATCTATATCAATTATTGTTTATTAAACAATACCATGACTCAACTGTTAGATTTTTTTTTAAAAATACCCTACTACCTTTTTTCGATATCACTAAATACGGGTCGTTACATTAGACAAGCTTTCCTTTGCTTTTATCTTTGCTTGTTGAAGGTCTTATCGATTCTGGCACTTCAATTACACATATCACACAAATACACAAGCAAAAATCAATCATCCATACATCTCATACAGTCATAAAAATAGCCTAAACAATGTTCTCTTAAACCGAAACTTTAAACCTAGTAAGCTTTAAACTCTAATATCTCGGTCTACACTTAATCTTTTAGCATGAAACGAATTCCGTAAAAACATCTACATATTTACCCACGACAGGTTCCCAATCTTTAAACCACACACAACTACACGTTTTAAGATATCGAATTTTCAACATACAATGCCTATATTAATGAAAATTCATTAAAACTCGAGAAATACTTAACGAAACTTTAAAGTAACTTTAGAAACCTTCTAATCATGTTAAAACAAGTTGAAAAACAGTTTAAAACCAGATTTTTATACACAAACTCAAAATTCACCACTAATGACTTGATTTTTGGTTTTATTTAAAACATGCTTTTTAACGGCTAAAATACAGTTTAAGGGACTAGATATTATTTAAAATTAATAAGAAATCGAATGATTACCTTTGTCTAAAAAAAAACGAGCTTTGACACAAATTTGAAAAAACCCATGTTTGGAGAAGAAGATGAAGAAGATGAAGGTTTTGAAGGTTTTTGGGTGTTTCTTTTGGTTTTTATAGATATCTAAAGTTTTAAGGTTATTAGAATTCAAAGAAAATTAGGAATTAGAAGTATAAATTAATTGGGAGATATGGAAGAGCAAGGGATGACAAACACAAATATTTGAGATTTTTTAACGTAAAAAATATAAGTGAGAGTGGGTTTTTTAAGGTTGATTTTTAAAATTTGGTCAAATTTTTTATAAAAACTCTCAATTTTGACTCTTTTACAAATCAATCATATTTTAAAAATTAAAGATATTTAAAACTCATTTTAAGAACTTGATTTAATTTTCTAATAGTCATTGTCGAAAATATTATTAGTTAGCAAACTTATGAAATTTTGAACACATATAGGCTAAAATTCTTAAAATACCCTTAAAATTTCTAGGCTTAATTTTAGAGGTGTGACAGAACTCTAGCTTAAGAATTCTTCTACTTGCTTTAACCCTTTATTGCAGATTCCTATTATGGTGTAGTCGGGACAGGAGGTGGTAATATTCATCACAATCTAGTAACATCATCTACCACTACCTCGGGAGCTCAGTAGTCATTCATAGCACTATAAAGTTCCTTTAATTTTTTTACACTTGTTTTCTTGACTGTTTATTCAAAGAAATGAGTTCAATGGAACCCTCTAAAACACCCGAAACCCGTCACCATCATCGATTAGTATCTGAGATTCATCCAACCCTCAAATTCAAAAAAAAATACATATTTAAGCCTTTATTCGTTTCCTAAATAAGTATTACAATAAATGTAGTTAAATCATGAAAGAGAAAACATTCCAACTTAAATCAAGGGTAAAAAGGTCAATTGCAATTTTTCTGGGAGACTTCTACCAGTACTTGTCAGACAATTATCGGTAGAAGTCAAGTTAGTAAGTAATTCAAAATATGAATAGACTTATACCGATACTTATAGGTGTTCTACTGATACATGCATAGCTTCTACCGGTACTAAAAACTCTAATGAGCTAGGTAGATTTACCCTGCAACTTCTACCGATGCAACTTCACTTTCTACCAATACAAGTATAGTTAGATCTACTGATTCTTCAAAATTAACTACTGAAACAACTCAAGTCAGAAACTAACCTCTCTCCTATCCTGCACTTCTATCGATACACGCTAGAGTTATATCGAAACAAGTATACAGAATTAACAAAATCACACAAATTCATCTACAAAACTTCATTTCATAGACATGTAGTGCAATTGAACAAACACATTGCGTTCAAGTACAACACCTAGCATTACATGTAAGTACTAGATGCCACTAACAACAAGCATTCAACCAATATGCCCACCAAAGGCACCACATTTATATCAAATATCTTTAGCACACACATTAACAAATTACTTGAAGATAACTCATGTATACATATATTTACTTGTAAGTGTGATACATTCTAACATATATCTTGCTTAAGTTTTAATAGATTAAATCAAACATGTACATCCATGCATAGAAAAACATTACCATGTACAAGACAACATCATCCTTCTACTACATCAAAAAACAACATCCTATACATGCCATTTATAACCAAGATCAAAGGACTCCAAAGTCTACCAAAATGGTTGAGGGATAGTGTGATATGTCTCCAATGATGTCCACAACCGATGAGCTTCCGATGATCTACACACACAAACGAAAACAAACCACATAAGCAATTCATGCTTAGTAAGTTCACATATGAGTAATTTTACTTGCCAATGTTCTCAATGATAACATGCTTTCATGCTTGCTATTTCACATAGTTTATAACCAATCCTAGTCATCACAACTCATTCCATTAATGAATAGATATCATAATCTATTAGAATAAGGCAATTTGTCACATGATGAATGAAGTACTTATCTTTTCCTTTACCTTGAGCTAATTATCATAGCCTCATTGATATTCCCTTTTCATCATATAATCCATACTCGTTAAGCCATTTCGAATAGCATCGGATGCTCAAAAACCTTTCTATGTACATATAACTTTTTTCCTTTTCCTTTCCATTTATGCTCACACGAGCTGTGAAATGGGCTTGCTCACACAAGTTGTGGGTCGGGATAGTTGCTACATGATGCTGCTCACACTAGTTGTGGAGAATCCGTAACAAATTCTGAATCTCATCCATCAGTAAGACTTCGAAGATTAACACCCAATATGTATATATATTCCTAATGACATGTCATTTGTATCTTAAGTATTCTCTAGGTTCAAACTAGATTTTCCATTCCATCGTACATCTTTGAACGGTTACATGCGTTTGCATTTTATTTAATTTCAATGCGACATGTAAAATGTTAAATATTTTTGGATTTACTTTGAACAGTTGTTATTTTGTGTTTGTTATTATTGTTATTGTTTGGTTGGTTTGTGTTTGTTTTTCTTTGTGTGTTTTTTATGTGCTGCGAGGTATGCTGAAAGATTACACAACATTCAGAGCTTCAACGAGGAGGTGGACCCTTGAGCTAGTCTGATGCTCAATTATAGGGAAGCTTGATAACCTCCTACCCTTTCTTTTACACACATTGGGGACAATGTGTAGTTTGATTGTGGGGGGGTGCACATAAGCTCTATGTGTGTTTATGTTTTCTTTTCTTTTCTTTTCTTTTTTATGTTTAATTATGTGTTTATTTTAGTTTTTATACATTTTTCAAAAAATATTCAAAAATCCCAAAAATATCTTTTTGTTTTTAATTTCTCAAAAACCCAAAAATAATTTCCTTTTTTTTTGTTATTGCTGGCAGGGTGCCGACTCTCCTAAAATGGGATTTTTCCATTTTAGTCCTTTAAAATTTTTAAAATTTTAAATTAGTACTGATAAAATTACATTTTAACCTCTTAAAAATAATAATAATTTAATTTAATCCTTTAAAATTTATAAAGATATAAAGAATTAAATTACGACCCCTTGAAATTTTTTCCTAGTTTCGCCCCTGAACTTAGAAATAAAAATTGAATATAATAATGATATTGTCTTATTAATAAAATAAGATATTAGTATGTTATTATAATCATATTAAGATATAATAATGATATTGTTATTTTGTGTTTGCTATTATTGTTATTGTTTGGTTGGTTTGTGTTTGTTTTTCTTTGTGTGTGTGCGTGTGTGTTTTTTATGTGCAACGAGGTATCCTAAAAGATTACACAATATTCAGAGCTTCAACGAGGAGGTGGATGCTCGAGCTAGTCTGATGCTCAATTTTAGGGAAGTCTGGTAATCTCCTATCCTTTCTTTTACACACATTGGGGACAATATATAGTTTGAGTGTGGAGGTGCACATAAGCTCTATGTGTATTTATGTTTTCTTATTTTTATGTTTAATTATGTGTTTATTTTAATTTCTATGCATTTTTCAAAAAAATTTCAAAAATCTCTGAAATATTTTCTGTTTTTATTTATAATTTCTCAAAAATCCAAAAAAAATTTCCTTTTTGTTTTTTGTTTTTGTTATTGCATGGTGCTTGGACTAAAATTAAGCAATAAGTTAGTAGTTGTACATATTAAATGCGTATACATAATTGCCAAACTTGTAAATTTTGAATGATACTAGATAATTTCTTCCTCTTAATTGTAAATTAGTTCACTTAGAAATGAAAGTTGAATATAATAATGATAATGTCTTATTAATAAAATAAGATATTATAATCATATTAAGATTGGTCTTTGAGCATACTCCGACATAATCGAGATAAGTTGAAGATCTAATAGTATAGGGGTTGTACGACTAGGTTCAAAGACATTAATAGTAGCAATGACGATGGTAGGGTTAACTTTGTTGTTGGGAGGACTACCCTCGATACGAAGAAGGTTGGCTTTAGCGATGGGATCCATGGCTCTTTGCTTGTTTTCAAATTAGGTGCTAAGTGTTAACATCTTATTTAAAAGTGATGAGGTTGGAGGTTACGAGTATCTTGCGAATGAAAAGTAAACTATAGGGACATCAAAACTTCTACTGCGAAACTTTTTTCGATGCTTAAGTCGAAGGAAGAAAATGGATGCGACGAAGGTTATGATAGATTTTTGCCAAGTAATGATAGGAGTAGTGAGGAGAAAATTATCAAGGAAACACACCTAAATCTTTGTACAAGGGCCTCCCGTTTCCATGAGATTATCACCTACATAAGAGTATATGATTATCAAATTACCCTTTACATGTTCCTAAAGCTTAGGTGTCTTAGATAGTTGCTCACTTTGGCTTGAAGCTTATTTCCTTGGGCCAATATAACAAAAACATAATTCCCAACTGTGCAAATAACTTGAGAGATGATTAGATTGCAATGGTATTAAGGTCTTTTTTCCTTTTCTTTTTGAAGTTTTTTCATCATTTAAATATTAAGAGAAGAGGGGAGATATAATAGGATTTTGAGTTTGTTTCATGTAAACTTGATTATATGAACCAAAGTTTAATTACAATTGATATCAGATATGTAATAATCAAGGGCGAAACTGAAAATTGGCAAGACCCGACCCCTTAAAATAATTTTTTTTTTATTTAAATCATTTAAAATTTTTAATATTTTAAATTTAATCTCAAAACCTATTTAAAATTTTAAATTAATAAAGAGAAAAAAAAGAGTATACTTTGACTCCCTACAATATAAAAAATTGATTCAATCTTTTAAAATTATAAAATCATATTTCCATTATCCTAAGAATTATAATATTGTTTCAACGTCTGAAAAGGTTTTCTAATTTTGCGCCGATAATAATAACTATAAATATTGGGACGCAAAAGGACAAAGAGATTGTTATTGTTATGGCAGTCCTAGTCAGACTGCCGTAAATATGTGTATATCTTGACTTGTAATTTAAATGTTGAATATAGAAGGGGAGGTTTTTGTTTGACAGGAGTTGGAAGGTGGGTGGTGAGGAATGGAGGGATGGGGGGACCTCATCCCCTTCCAATGGATACTAAAGGTAAAGGTAAAAAGAGTTTGAAGATAAGGCAAAAGGAGATGGGAAATGAAAGGATAGTTAGGAGAGGATAAGATTGGTCAAGGATGAGTCTTTTAGTGGGTTACAGTGTTAGATTGAATGTTAGTCTGTTAGTTAGCTACTCGCCATATGTCAGGCCTGACTATGCCCCCCACCCTTTTCCCTTCTTCTTTTCCTCAATGTTCATTTACTTTCGTAGTTGAGCTTATAGATTAATAGGATTGAAATTTAAATCCCAAATCTTAAAATAATCTATTTATTTCACAATTACATATTATTTAGTATTTTGCTGTGTATTCTTTAAAAGAGGGAGGGAGGGAGGGAGGGAGGTCGGATATTTATATGGAATGAGTATTATTCATCGAAGTGACATCTTACGTAGATTTCATGTATGTTAATACATACGTTGACCTAAACTTAACACGTGTTTGTCGGGCTCCACATGTATCCACTTAATGAATCCCGAATCGATAATCCGAATTATATTCAAATTTGGGATCAATAATCGAAAATGCCATAACACAGATAAAACTGAAGGAAGGAAAAAAACAAAAGAGGATTTCATAATCACAACTTTTGGAAGAACTAGATTCAATGATACTTGGACCGAGGAATTGAGTGTTTAATACGTTTAAACTGTTTGAGAGTGAAAAGTATGAATGCTCCATGTTTATCCACATCCCGCATGCTACCTTATACTTTTCCTTATCATTACTTAATCACTCTTTTTTTATCACTTTCTACCCTAAACTTAATTAATGTCTTACATCCCATTTTGCTAATTTTGTTAATGGATATCCATGAATAAAATAAAATTTTCTTTTGTAAGAAAACCCCTTTTTTTCCCCCCTTAATTATGTCTCCTCCAAGGTAATGGCGCATTAAGCTTAATTAGGAACTTAATTATGATGTCTGGTTTGGAGTTTCCAAGAGATGGTTTTTAATTACTATATTCCCAATGCTTCATTTGTAGGACGCAATTAGGGAAGAAGATTTGCCCCTCCCCCCCCCCCCCCCCAGAGCCCACTCATTGTTTATTAAATGCTAATGCGAATGTCATCATGATCCTAATCGAGGTTAAGCATCGACTTAATCAAACTTAAATAGTGATGAATGCGTGTGGCGGACACGTCTAGTCTCACCCACTCACCCATATAGCTGCTGCCATTCCCTTCCTGTTTTCTTATACGGTGTGAAAACTTGATTTCTACGTAAACCATCCGTGTAATTATGAAAATGACATCTATTATTAAAATATTAAACGTGTAGCTTTTATAATTCATTGACAGATTTGGAGAAAATAAATTAAAATGAAATATTTTAACATCTAAAAATATAAAATTATATGATGATTTTTTAACTTCACTTATGAATTAAAAAAATAATAATCAGATGTATTTTTTGTACTCGATTTCTTTTTACTAGTTGTATTTTTTGACCGATACATCAAGGCTAATGATTCATTGAATAAATCGTCCTCCATGGGTGTGAGGCTACGTGCATTTTGATTGGTGAGGTTTTGATTTAGTTAAAAAACTTATTGTAGCAAAAAAGAATTCCCCTCATTCAAATCTCCATAGCCAAAATTGAGTATGGTCATTGCTATGACTCCTTCATAGCTGACAATGGCGGTCAAGTATATTACCTAAGCACATGCGTAGTCTTCTTCAACCTCCATAAAACAAGTTTTACATGCAAAACTTGAGGAATTTAAGTGGCTAATTATCATGACGTGGGAGAAAAGTCAATGGTAATTTCCTTCATTAGGACCTAATCCCATATCTTAATGAGGTAGACATAGTGTAGTTGCTTCCCCTATGAAGACGAGCTGAAAATTAAACGTCAAAAGCAGCTAAATATAGCGTATTTTGTGGACGAGGGAAATGACTGCATTAATTTTTTACAAGAGGGGTTATATGTATCTTTGTCCCATTAGTAAGGTAGATATGAGAGAAGATTAGAATAAAATAAGAATAGATTTGCGGCTATTAGTTATTCCATTAAGACTTTCTGGCAATCAAACCTACCACGGCAGTGTTCAAGAAAAATGACAAGAAATATATATATATATATATATTTGTGGGGTGAAGACTACTAGGGTTCCATCCATAGTAAAATCAGCCAAGGGGTAGTTGTGTTCAATTGAAAAGGTACCCAAATTGAACAAAAGGGAGATGAATAAGACAAAGGAAGATTTGAGAGATGGGGTCTTGGAGTATATACTAAAGAATACTCTGAATTTTGAAAAGTCAAGGTTTTATGGTTATCCACAAATATATTTTTGTTTCCGGACACTGATATAATTGATCTTTCAAAGATGCTTTTGTTTTTGGGGTTATGAGCCTTAGGTTCAGTTTGTTATCATGCAAAGAATAGGATTCATGCTTTGAATCTTACGTCATGTATGATGGAAAAACAAAAGCATCTGGGATTTCAAGCTTTCTTGTCCTCAAACTCCTTTACTTTCCATGTACTAGGTAACTTGTTCAGCTGAAATTCAAATGCTCACATGTCAAAATGTCAGTGCATATATTTATACGACAATATCATTCCTTGATTAAGAAGCCAATGAGTTTCTTTAAAGTTTGCATTTTATCAGCTTGCAGATAGACATCAAAGAAAAAGTGGGAAACCTCAAGCCAGGCCAATGAAAGAAACCAAAGGTGTTATACCTTGGTTGATAATAAAGAGGGTCAAAAACACCTTCTTTACTTAGTGGTGGGAACCTTGACTTTTGATTTACCTGCAGAGAGAAGAAAATGTTCAGACTAACTAATTGATGGAAAAAAGAAGAAACAAGAAAACTAATTGGTGGAAAATAAGTTGAGCAATTCACATGGTTATCTCCTCCTTTTCAAAGTTAATCCTTAGCTTATTAAAAGGCCAAGGGTATCTTTTAACTCCTACCCCAGATGAACGTGCAATCAATCATTACATCAAGTTGTTGGGGGATATTTGACTGAGAAAGGGTTAATCATACAAACATACAAGTTAGACTAGTCAAACGCATGGATGGCATGCAAGAATACGCATCAGCTAGCTAGGTTCCATGTGTGAAAAAGTCATGAAAATGACACCCTGTAGTTTTCCACGTGTAGTTCACCTAATCTATATGCCTAGTGGTTATCTCATGTCAAATGGAAACACACCAGCTTTGCCCATCTGAGGCACCCAACTGAATAATGAGTTAGGCCTAACTTGGAACTAAATCTGAAGTCAAGAATTCACAGGCCATTATCTACTCTCTCTCTCTCAGCCAAAGTATCTCAGCAGAAGAGATGCTTTGAATTTCCAATGTGTTAGATGTTAAAAAAATTAAAATCTAGAGTTTTCTTGGCAAAATTTTTCTTTCTCATTTTTATCCATTTTCCATGCACCATGGAAGGCTGCTTCATCATCACTCTTGTTCATATTCACTAACTGGATTTATTTTATATTGGAGCTGCGAAGACAAAGAAAAAAAAGAGTTACCTTGAAATGGAAGAATTTAGGGGAAACTTGTGAACTCTGCCATTGTGAAACCTACAAAATGTCAAAGTAGTTTTGATGAGCATTTAATTTTTCAACCATGCTCAACAGCAATACATACTAGACGCTAGTATTATTAGATCAACTTGATCTCAACAAGATATTGCTAATCTATCGACTGTCAGACCAGATTTTTGTGAACCTATCACTAGGAACTCGGGTGTGAGTGTCAGATATGAATATGAGCCCAACATATGCATGTTCAATATTTCCCAATATTTTTCATGTATTTGGAGGATCTTTTAAGGGTCATATCTCCATTTCAATAACCAAATGTGTGTTAGACATGACATAGCTAAGAAACTCTCCCCACAACAGAAATTGGACTCCTAAGCTTACACTAGAGCAAAGAATATATGACGTCTTAAACTGTATTAAGCTTGACTAATCAGATTCATTAGTTCATGCCATGCTGGATGGAAGACCTTTCAAACCAAGGATTTGCAAATGGCTAGGAGGTCAGTCGACAGTCGCTGTTAACAGTTGTAAAAATGTTCATTGTCAACTATCAAGAAATTACACACCTATAATATGCAAGTTGATGAATCAAGAATTTGGTGAAGCAGCACACACGAGTGCAAACAGGAAGAGAATAAATTGCCAGTCTGAAAGAGGCTGCGACACAGTTTGAGTAAAAAAAATCTTGTCAACGCTGTGAGAATATGCATACTAATGAATATTTAAATCCCTATATCCTAGCATAAACATAAGAACATATTATTTAATATAATTAAACAGAGCAATCTCAATTACTCCCCATTAAAACAACTAATTAAAAGTACGGATGCACATGAGCCAGAGGAGATTGGGTGCAATCATTATCATTTTTCCTTCAATGCAATGAGTAGTTAAGGAAAAAAGTAATCTGATTCATAGAAAGGCACATAGAAAAGCAAGGGGGACTAAGAATTCATGATGACAGACATAAAACTAGGTCAAAGCCAAAAGAGGAAGAAAGGAATGAGAAGAGCTCAAATTAGTCTCCGGATAACAAGATGCAGAAGGAAAATTATGCAATACACCACCACCAATGGAGGTTTTCAACTCCACCAATGAGATTAAAGGGCTGCCCCATACTAATGAGAGATATTGCAATATTCTAACTTGGCTCATAGAGTTAAAAAATTCCACCACCGTTTGTGTATAAAGTAATATTCTGATGCCAAATCACCAGTAAGAATGATCACTGGCCAAATCTTTGTAAAGATTAGCAGTCCAGTTTACCAATTAGCAAAAGATAAAGACATCTTATTTAAAAAAGAAACCAGGAATGCCAAGAAATCAATCAGGCTTATGTTACTCAGATTTGGGTGTGAATCTCAGATACGGGTATGCATCCCACATGGATGTGGTTAGTTTTTCTAAGTTTTTCATGTATTTGAAGGATCCTCAGAGGTCATATCCCCATACCTGTGTGTCGGAAACGAATGTCGGACACGGGTACTTAATGAAAAATGAAGAGTCTGAGCAATATAGAATCAGGCAATACCAAAATGTTGTCGTATCTTTTTAGTTCATCATCGCAGTCCACAAATCTCCTTAAGTATCTATCCTACATCTTATTCCTAAAATATCGATGTCTTGGAGTTTTTAACGGTATTCTTTAATATTCAGTAAAATTTTAGAAGCACGAGATCAGAATTGAGGTCCCAGATGAAGACAGAGTATTGTCACAAGATGGAAGTGTAAGTTGGTAAAAGATCACGTCCATCCATAAATTGGCATATAATTTCTTTTTACATATCATCTTGATTTTCAGGTACAACCAGTGGATTCGCAAACGGTAGAATTGACATCTATATCTTATCTATCAAAGCTCGCTACTGATTGGTAAAGTAAGGTTATAGTGTAAACAAACACAACCATATATCTGATTCTCAATAGGAGAGCTACAGCTAACATAGAATCACAGTTTCATGAATTTCAGTCAGGTGGTACTGAAACAGAACTAATTTTATGAATATTTTCACTCCCAAAATGACTGTCTAGGTACACATAGAACAGATCCTGGCCATATAGCATATAAGACAATAGGATCCTCAAAAATCTAATAGCTCAACTTGGAAAAGGTTTCTTCATCTATATTCCCTTTTTACTTCAGATAACTCTGAAATTATATTAATTCAAAGATATCATAGAGATACTGAACTATGTATAGTAGGCATCTCATGGATCCTGCAGAGTGACTACTACATACAATGTTTAGTACAAAGAATTTCACAAGTTCTAGAGATCTTTCACACTGATCATAGTTCCAAGTTAAAAAGCTGTGCAACCTTCCATCATAGTTCTAATTTCCACACCACCAATACTTTCAGAAACATTTTCTTTCAAGACCAAACAAAATGAAAAAAAAGATAAATAGGTTTAATTGCTCGTCTCATGCTATATCATCAAACATAAAATATGTAAATGCAACTCAAATTAGTGCCAAGAATGTCTTACAGAGAGTTGAACTACTAGCAGCAGTATGATCAGCAAGGCAGTGATGAGCTCACAATAAAGAGTCTGCAAACAATTGAAGCTTGGTACTCATGGAGAAAATATTGCAAAGTAGAGCTAAGATATGTAGAGAACAGTATCTATTTCTTCTTTTGTCTGGAGCAATAGTTTTGCTAGCCCTCTTTCTCTATGCCCATAAGAATGAGTTGCCACATCTTGTACATTAGCTACACGAAAATAATCATTCAAACCAGGTCAGGTACGGTTTTCGATCCAGAAAAGTTGTGATGAGCAGCACAATTTCATGTAGACAGATAGATGCTATTCATGGGTACCACTCAATTGATTTGATGCAAGTTTCAAGTTGGTTATTCATGATTCAGATAGCATGTTCTCAACCACAATATTAGATAGTATTATCAAATAGTTGCATGGCACTGAGACATCTTGTATGATTGTTGGTGATATCATGCAGACCTATTGCTGCTGAAATGAAAAGCCTCTTTCCCAGACAACTGTTTTGGCTTTAGGTTGCTTGAGAAAATCTTTCTCTGATCAAATTACTTAGTTTCAGCTCTGATCTGGTTGTCCAACTGATTATTTTGCGATTGATTACTCTTAAAATCAACCTTTTGCCCTGCCAATTGCTTACCAGAAACTTAAGCATTAAGCCTTATCTATCTTTAGTTCAGGCAATAACTGTTTTTACTTTTTCCTTCATCTCCATGAACCTGTATGCTTCATCCAGCTTTCCATTTAAAATTAGCCCATGAATCAATGCGGTATATGAGCTACAACCATCACCCCCCCCCCCCCTTTCAGTCATTTCATTCCATTACCTGAAAACGTTATCAAAGTGGCACCATTGACTAAACTTTCTTATCATCATGATCTAGGTATCATTGGTTGGTTGACATCCCATCTGTTTCATCTTCTCAAAGAGCTCAAACACTTCTTCCTTATTTCTTAGAATACAAAAGAAAGCACAATAAGTCAGAATTGTAGGTTAAAGGTTACCCCTCAACATCTTGTCAAAGACCTGCCTAGCATAGTCTATCTTTGGGGCCTTGCGTAGAGGTTTAATCAGTGAATTAAAAGTATCAACAGTTGGAAAAATTCCCTGATCTTGCATAGTTTTCAGGAGACTAATAGCTTCTTATGCATGCCAGGCATTTGCATGAGACTGGATTACCGCATTGTAAACCTTCCTATCTGGTTCAACCCTCATTTATTTCATGTGGCTGAAGAGCTCAAGTACCTTGTTAAGATCACAAGCTCTAGAATAGCAGGATATGACACTTGTTTATGAATCACCATCATGTTAAACACCTCTCTGCACATCTCCTTCCCAACCATCTCTGCCTCATTTGGACTACCAGTCATATCATGGTGTCTGTTCAATACTTCAATATGATAGTAAAACTTAAGGTATCAAACGGGAAGGCATCCTTGTTACAAAACATCAGATGGTTAAACTCAAGAGAGTCGGGTGTTGCGAGAACAGGGCCTTCTTATCCTTCTCTCTCTCATTTCATCAACCAATGCTGATGCAGTATCAAGCTTCTTCATTTTCCCAATAATGGAAATCATTCAACGATGTTCACGCAATGACTGATCATAATCCGGCTGTTTCCCAGCTAACAAAAATAATGTAAACACCACTTCCCAATCCTTTAGAACCCAAGAAAGCACCTCCACCACCAACTCAGAGGAAACCTTACACCCCATTGCTGTTTCAACATCTACCTGTTCCACGTATCATGTCCATAAGTTTCTTTGTTGTTCCACCCTGTTTTAAAGATGGGAATTTGAGACTGAGTGGTTTCAAGTGGGTATTTGCCGAACTGAAACACCATAAATCTTTGATCTTGTAAATCTGATTCCCCGCATTTCTAGATTGTATAGGACGTGTTTGATGAAATGACTGAACAAAAAGAAAACTGCCAAGTCTGTGAGTAAAAGATGAGAACAATATATTTGTAGTCACACTGTTTCAAAAATTTAACTCCGGAAGTGAAATAAAATTCGGTTGCTTTGAATCAAACTTGGTTTTCGATTTCCTGAGCCCGCCATTTTCCTTTTAATCTGTCTTTTGCATTATATATTCTTAGATGAGGACTCACATCTCGACACACAGGCCAGGGTCTTCGTTCATGTTTTCCCTAAGTCTTCTACAATTTTAAATATTTGGCTAAAATTGTTCTAGGTCCCTGTACTTTTACATATTTGAATTTTAGTCTCTCTACTTTTATTTCAATGAATTTAATCCCTCTACTTTACAAATTTAAAAATGCAAGTTCAAAAGTCGACAGTTAATATTTTTCTTTCAAATTCAGATCCATTATAAGTTCATTTTTCTGTCATATGGTTACTAAGTGAGTATTTTTTTTATTTCAAAATGTTGCACAAGTAAAGTTAATAAAATTTTAACAGATTTAACCATTGGACTTGAATGTTGAAATATAACAATTAAAAGACTAATTTCATAAATATAAAAGTAAAAAGACTAAATTTTAAATATACAAAAAATAAACTTTGAGCATATTTTAACCTAGTTTTTGTATACAACTCCTAAACTTATTAAAGGAATTCTTACGATACAATTTTTAAATACTTAAAATGGTGTAGTTTTTTTAGCAAGTAATAATGTTAGTTAATATTAATGTTCTATTATTTGAAAAAAATAGAAATAGGTAAGGAAAAACTAATGGCTTTCAAAATAGTGTTGCCTCTTGTTGACGACTTTTGCAGTGCCCCCCTCATGGAGGCTATCCTTCATACTTATAAGGTATGGTTCATTAATGTGACGTGCTATGGGTAATTAGATGACATGTATAGCAATACGTTATCCCCTTTAGGCTCAACACATATCCTTAGAGTTATCCCTACTAAGATCTTACGAGCTAGCAAAGGTGGCAAGCTGGACGACATGCCTTCTGTAACACCCAAAACCAGTTACCATCACCGATTAGGATCTCGAGGTCTTTTCGATCATTTAACGTTGACCAATTCTTAATATTACTTCATCTTAATATGACTTAATTAAATTAATATATCTTACACGATATAAATTATTAAATTACATAACATCAAAATCCATTTAGAGCAAAAATGTCATTTCCACAATTTTGAGAGACTTCTACCGATACCTATTGGACAAGTATTGGTAGAAGTCAAGTCAGTAAGCAATCCAGACATAGCTGCATTTTCCTACCGATAGTTGTGATAGTTCTACCGATACAAGGGTGAATTCTACCGAAACAATATATGCTTCTACCGATACTTCAAACTCCAGAGAGTTAAGAAGTTTTACCCTACAACTTTTATCGATACAAGTACTCAAACTACCGATACTACTAAGAACAGAACTACCGATACTACATATTTTACTACCGATACAAGACAAGTCAGTAACCAACCTCTCTCCTACTCTATACTTCTACCGATACATGCACGAATTCTACCGAAACAAGTATGCAAAATTCAAATATTCATGTAAGTTCTCAAGTTCATCAAACATTATTCATTGCATAACCACAAAATACAATAAAAACAACTCAAGTGTTCATGAATTCAAATGTCATTACACTTCATTGCATAATGTCTATTTTCAACATTTGAGCAAGCATACAAATCATATTTGTAACCCCTAAAACCCGACCTAAAAGATATGACCGGATCGAGAAGGTCACTATTGTAGTTTTGCCCTCAAGAAACCATTTAAAACCTATAATTCTAATAATTAATTTCCCATAATTTTGAATAATTCTAAACTTAAAAATTATTAGTTAAACACTTTAAACAAATATCCAAAATCTCAAATTAAAAATTTACATTACAATCTCAAAATAATTTAATAATATAATAAACTGAATGAGTGAAATAAAAATATAAAAAAAAACGTGAGATCCTCCGAGTACCAAGTCGCCTAAGTCCACTGTATCTGAAAGAGAAACTATTGGAGAGTGAGCTAAAGAGCCCAGTATGTCTCTAAAGTATATACATCTATAGTCACAACATCACAGTCATTCATAGCATTAAAAGTAACAACACAATAATTAAAATGCAATGAAAATGTAAGCATAATGCAATGCACCCATTCTCCAGCACACTAACACAGTGGAGAGGTTCCTTAGAACCCCTTCCCAACCAATCATCACCAATCGTAGTGTGGTTTTATATCATCCGTTTGAAAGGCTAATTATCACGTCTTCCACCGTACAATCCCAACCCATGAACACACAATGACATGATGTCTCATTTATCAAAGTCTCAATCTCAGGCTCATGATTCAATATATGTATCCTAGAGTACACAATATTTTTTTATTCACAGTATTTAAGTATTCCACAAACTGATAAGTAAGCATGCAATATCATCATGCGATGCCATTATACATCACAAGATCATGCCATTATACATCACAGATTAATATCACCCAATGAATTCAACACAAACAATATCATACAAAGAGATGTAACACAGATAGAAACACACCTCAAGCGGTAAAGGCTCTAAAGATAATAAGAACATCTCTCACGCTCAGATCTATCATCGGGTCTAGTTGAATCAGAACATGTCACTATCGAAACTTGTGCAGGAGAAGGTAACACGTCGTTCTTAAAATTGTAATCACCTACACACAAAATATCCCAAGTCAAATCCCTTATCCATTTTTCTTAGAAAATTTTACTAAGTATAATAACTTGTGAATAGCTAAAACAAGGCTTTCGTGTTCAAATTTGACAAAACAGACAGTGGATTCGGAATCAGGACGTTGAAAAATGGCAAGATAGGATTGGTAAAAAAAAGTCAACGGTCAAAGTAAAAGTCAACGATCAACGGCTCAATCAACAAGTCTGGTCAAATTCAACGGGTAGGGTCGATCAACTAGGGTCAATGGGTCAGGTCAAATCGAATTGGGTTTAGGGTTTATGTGATTTGGTTTTAGGGTATTAGGTTTGGGCTTCATGGTTTTAGGTTATAGGGTTAAGGGTTATTGGATCTCTTCTTTCGGTTGCCTTAGACTTGGGCTCACACATGGGTCATTATTTGAGCATTAGCTGGGTCACTTATTTGGTTCATGGCTTAGGCTTGATCAAGTGGCCCAATTTTACATCTTGTTTGCAACATAAGACTAGGGTTTGCTTAACCCCTTTAACGGTGCCGATTGGAGCCTCGACGGAAGGCAGATTGCTCACCAAAAAGGCACTAAAAAGGCGACCAAAACAAGGCGCCCAACACAATGCACAACTCTCATACGCTTAGGACGACGAGGAATCGACGGAGCTACGACAAAAATGATGCGAAAAGACGAAACCCAAATGGTTTCCAACATCGTTCTCTCATACAGCGACGGTGAGGGAGAAAAGGAGATGAGGTTGGGTTCATACGACGACGAGGAGCATTTTGATGGTGACGGTGTAACACACGACCAACAACAAGGGGATCGCTAGAGGTTGATCGAAAAAGACAAAGAGAGATGGGGGTTGAGAGGATTTGAGTTAAGAGGAAAAATAAAGAAAATTAAAATGATGATATGAGAGGCTAAAAGTCAAACAAGGAGAAAAAGAGGTTTAAATACCACCCAAAATGGGTAAACTTCACAAAAGGACTCAAAGTATCTAAGGTTTTCAAAAATATCCCCGAACTTTACCCACTAAACAATTTAATTTCAAAATTCCCAATTTAGCCACAAAATTTTAAATAATGCTCAATTTAATCTCGAATGTCACTGAAATTTTAAATTAGTCCCTAAAATTCATAAAAATTCCTTTATAGTCCTTTAAAATACTAAATTCACAATTTAATCCCTAAATTCAAAAAAAATGGGTTGTTACAATATTCAACATTCAACTAAAGTTTCAACAAGGAACCAACCAACCCAAAATCAAGCAATACATAAGATAACATCATCCTAGTATATGTCATATAACCAAGTGATGTAAATACTACCGAACGAGCTCCCGAGATAATGTGATTTCTTCGAGGTAATTCGATCTTCAACCAACAAAACGAAATTTACAAAACAACAACAATACACGAGTAAGCTTTCTAAGCTTAATAAGTTCGTAAATATTATAATTCATCACAACATAAAGTCTTGCAAAGACATATTTCATCCGAGTCCCTTTTATGAAATACCAATCCTCCATAGCTGAATTAACCTTATGCTCCAACCAAGTTATAAGTTCTTCCATTTACAATAATCTTATACTCTTGCCAAGTCATAAGTCTTCCTTTTAATCAATCTTATACTCTAATCGAGACATAAGTCTTCCTTTTAAACAATCCTCTACCGAGACATAAGTCTTCCTTTTAAACACCAAGTCTTCCATTTCAAATAGTTCAAGAACTTCCAGTTTAACATCAAATAGTAATTCAAAATGTGAAATTTAACAATGAATTTACCGGACGAAATTGCAGTTTTAGTGAAATTGCAAGGATTACTCCGTAATTTTCCCCTTCTAAGATAGGTGACTCGATCTTGATCTAACACAATAAATTAATCAATTCACTCATTAAATCATGTAATTTGACCAATTTACACATATAAGTCCTTTTTTGGAAAATTATGAAATTATCCCTAACCTTTGCATTTTTATTCAATTTAGTCCTTAAGTTCAAAACATGCAAAATAATCTTGTTTCATTCAAACTTTTACCATCCGATTATCCATGGATGTTCACCCAACATCTACATGCATTTATTTCACAATAAGGACATGTATTTTCACCATTTTCATAATCTAGTCCTCAAACCCTAAATTCTTCAAAAATCATTTTACAAAATCTTCAAATCTAACAACCAAGCTCACAATACTTCAATAAAATTTCAAGAACAAACTTATTCAACAATGGTAAAGTTTACAACAGTTGACAGATTCATAAATTAGTCCTTGGGTTAGCTAGATTAAGCTAATACGGACTCAAAAACATAAAAATTACTAAAAGCGAATAAGGTTTACTTACTAATTTAGAAAACCCTAGTTGATCGAAGCTTTTATCTTCTCCAATGGCTTATTTCATAAACAAAAATAAGGGAATAGGTTGAAGATGATATGATTTTCTTACCTATTTTACTTAATTTACTTTCATAATTCATTTACTATTATACCCTTATAATAAACACTCAAATATCAACATTGTCCCTAACCATCCACTCACCCTTAATAAGGGTTAATTTCAATTTAAATACTTCACCTTTCCTTTAGATTAGCTTCTAATACTTTGATTTACTAGTACTCAACTTTCGCACCTTTTTCAATTTAATCATTTTTACTTAATTAACTATTTAAACGATAAAATTTTTTAACCAAAATTTAATACGATGTTAATGACATCATGAATATTAAATAAATAAAAATTAAAGACCCGACTCGTCGGAGTTATGATATTGAAATCACTATTTTCGACACAATTGAAAATTGAGCTGTTACACTTTCCTTGATTGGGTCGAATCTCGGATTTTGGGTTTATAAAGTATTACATAACACCTCTATGCACCACCTTAGACTGCTACAAAGTCCATTTGTTGTAGAAGTGTAACACCCTGATTTTTAACGGTATCGAAAATAGTGATTTCGAGATCACAACTCCGATGAGTCGAGTCAAAAAATGATTTATCTTAATATTTACGATGCCATTAGCATCACATTAAAATTAGAATTGAAAATTTTGATGTTAGATAGTGAATTGAGTAAAAAGGACTAAATCGTAAAAGGTAAAAAAGTAGAGTTGATAAATTAGAATGATTAAATGAACAAATAAACCAAAGTATATTAGTGGGTGCATTATGATGTACAATATTTTGGAATAGGTGAGATTAACTGAAGTTAAACAAATGATTAACTAAATTAATTAAGAAAGTATAATTATTTACAAAATTTCCCTTTTGTATATACAGGAAATTAAAAGAAGAAAATAGGAAAAATTCACTTGTTTCTTCGTCTTCTACATGGCTAGGGCAAGAGAAGTTAGGGTTTACATCCCCAAAAATTTGAGCTTTGATTTGAGTAAGAAAATGTTAACTGTTTTTAGTAATTTTTGTGTTTTTGAGTCCGTATCAACTCAATCTAACCTATGCAAGGACTAATTTGTGAATCTTTCAAATTTTATGAAACTTTTCATTGTTGAAAATACTTGTTCTTGAAAGCTCTTGATAGATTTGAATGCTTGATACTTGCGTTAGATCTTTTTGTAAAGAGATTTTGTTATGAAATTAGGGTTTAAGGACTAAAATGTTAAAATGATGAAAATACATGTATTCTTGTGCAAATGAATGTGTGAAGGGGGTGGATAAACACCTTAGAGAATTCGACTAAGGTTGATTGTGTAAGAGAATGGTTATTTTGCATGTTTTGTGTTGAAATGACTAGATTGAATAAAAGGAAAATATTAGGGGTAAAACTATAATTTTCCAAAAAAGGACTAAATTGTGTTGAATGACTCAATTATGTGATTTAATGTTAGAATTGGATGATTTGTGGATGTAGACTACGATCGTGCTTCAGATAGTGAAAAATGGAAATTAGCAGAGTAGCCCTTGAAGTCTAATCGTAATTGCAAGTTAGTTCGGTAAGTTCGTAATGTAAATTTTACTTAACATTTCTTATATGTATATTGTCATTGTTCAAAAATTAGAAGCACTTGGAATTGAAGAGACTGAAGAAATGAAATGAATGAGATAGTAGGCTTTATGCCATTAAAAAGGTACCGACTCGATGGCTGGGGTACCGCATATGTTGCGAGTCCTCTACAACTCGTGTGAGCAGCATCGTGATTCGAAAAGAGATATGAATCCTAAATGGATTATAGGCCCTTTAATGGCTGGGACTTATGCTTTATGCATACTCCCGACAGATCGTGTGAGCAACATCATTAGGGAACAGTTTACAGACAGACACCGTACCTATGGTTGGGGTACCGCATATGTTGCGAGTCCTTGACAGCTCATGTGAGAAGCATCAGGTACTAGTAACAGAAAAGTTAAAGACAGGAAAGTGAAAGTTATAATGGACTCGAGAAAGCAATGGGACTATCCTGGCTCGGTTGAGTTATAGCTGCTTTATACATATGTTTGGTAATTCTTTAAAACTATCGTACTTACTAAGCTATGAAGCTTGCGAAAGATGTTGTTGTTTTGTAAATTGTTTTGCTGATTGAAGATCGGATCATCATCTCTCAGAAGTCACATTATCGCGGAGCTCGTTAGTAGTTTTTACATCACTCGATCTTATGTCATGTACTAGGATGATATTATCTTTTGCTTTATGTAATTGAGATTGTGAAAACGTTGTTGTGTTGATGGAATGATGAATGTTGTAATGCATGTTATGCAAGTTGAAGTATAGACTTAAAAATACCATGTAAGGACTTTGAAATCTATGTATTTTTGTGTTGGCTTAATGCATATTGAAGTCATGAATGTTTTTAGTTGATAAACTTATGTCTTGGCATGATTCTTGAGATTTTGCATACTTGTTCACTGACTTGGGTTGTATCGGTAGTTGAATAACAAGTGTCGATAGTTATATGTTTAGAAGTATTGGTAGTTTGAATACTTGTATCGGTAGAAGTTACAAGTGTGAGACTTTTAGCTCTCTCAAGTTCTTAGTATCAGTAAAAGTAAGACTTGTTTCGGTAGAAATGTCACTTGTATCGGTAGATGTTACCTTAATTTTTGGAACACGTAGTCGTATCACTGGATCTGAGCAATGTTTCCACAAGTATGGATCATCCCAAATATAATATCGAGTTTCTCTTTTAAGTTTTTCTTTCATTGGACGAGATAACTCAATAAGTAAAGAACCTGTAGCAAGAAAGTTTACCATATCCACAAACCATGGAAAATACTCTTGAACCGAAAATAAGTCATCATTAGGAAACTCATCTTTTACAGAAATGTCGTCATAAGGCATTTTTACCCAACTCAAGTGATCAGCCACCAAGTTTTCGCATCCTTTTTTATCTCGAATCTCGATGTCGAATTCTTGTTGTAGTAAAATCCATCTCATAAGCCTCGGATTTGCTTCCTTCTTCGCAATCAAATACCTAAGAGCTACATGGTCAGAAAAAATAATACTTTAGATCCCAATAAATAAGATTGAAATTTATCTAAAGCAAATACAATGGATAGAAGTTCTTTTTTTTATGGTAGTGTAATTACTTTCCGCAACATCTAGGATTTTTTAAGCATAACAAATAACATGGGGCTCTCAATCTATCTTTTGCCCCAACACAACCCTCACACTCCGGTCACTTGCATCACACATGATTTCAAAAGGGTATTTCCAATTTGAGGCTTGGACTATAGGAGCAGAGTTCAACTTCTGTTTCAACGTGTCAAAAGCCTCTTTGCATTTTGGGCCGAACTCAAATTTTTTATCTTTTTGCAGCAACTCACACAATGGCTCAACTACTTTGGAGAAATTTTTTATGAAGCACCTGTAAAATCCTACATGGCCAAGGAAAGAACGGATTTCCCTCACAGTTGAGGGGTATGGTAAAGAATTTATAATATCAGTCTTAGCCTTATCAACCTCAATCCCTTTAGATGAAACTATATGACCTAAAATTAAACATTTATCTACCATAAAATGATATTTCTCATAATTCAAGACAATATTAAATTCTATGCATCTACTTAAAATTTTAGTGAGATTTCTAAGGCATTCATCAAAAGATTCCCTATGCACAGTAAAATCATTCATAAAAACTTCAATGATATTTTCTACGTATTCTGAGAATATACTCATCATGTATCTCTGAAAGGTGTGCATTACAAAGTCCGAATAACATCCTCCTATATGCAAATGTGCCAAATGGGCATGTAAAAGTGGTCTTTTCTTAGTCCTCAGGTGCGACTGGAATTTGAAAAAAACCTGAATATCCATCAAGACAACAATAATGAGTTTTTTCAGCTAAACGTTCAAGCATTTGATCTATAAAAGGAAGAGGAAAATGATCTTTTTTAGTATAAGAGTTCCTGTAATCAACGCAAACATGCCACCCATTCTATACTCAGATAGGTACCAAATCGCCCTCGGTATTTTTCTTTACTATCACGTTCGTTTTTTTGGGCACGATTTGTATCGGACTTACCCAACTGTTGTCGAAAATGGGGTAGATCACTTCAGCATCTAACAGCTTTATGATCTCCTTTTTTTACTACGTCCATCATATTCGAGTTCAATAGTCTTTGCGCTTCTCGCCTTGGTTTTTTGTTTTCCTCCAAACAGATCTTATGAGTGCATGTCAAAGGACTTATCCCTTTTAAGTCGGCGATGATCCAACCTATTGCTTCCTTATGGCTCTTTAGTACCTCAATTAAATTTGTTTCCTCACACTTAGAGAGTTTATTCAAAATTATGATAGGTAAAGTCTCACTATCCCCTAAAAAGGCATACTTAAGATGCTCGGGAAGTGGTTTCAACTCCAATTTTGGTGATTGTACAATAGAAGGTAAAAGTTTAGTATTCACAGTAGGCAATAATTTATTAACAAATTCACAGTTTCAGTAAGAATCGAGATCATTATTAAAATCATCAACAAACAGTGTTTCAAGCTCAATCTCTTGGAGTGATTTGGAAGTCTCATCTACTAAGGATTCCACTATATCAATATGATTTATGTTCAAGACTTCACTAGGTTGACTGATGGCGTCATAAACATTGAACTTTACAATCTCCTCGTCAAACTTCATTGTGAGGGTTCCGCTTCACACATCGATCTTAGTATTTGTGGTACAAAGGAAAGGTCATCCCAACAAGATACCGAAATACCCAAGAGTATTATCCTCTTCCATCTTTACCACAAAAAAATCTACAGGAAAATTTAGTTAATTGACTTTCACTAACACATCTTCAAAAACTCCTTCGGGATGTACTATGGACCTGCCCGCCAATTGGATTATAACACCTACTTCCTTCAAAGAACCCACGTTAAGTGATTCATAAATAAAAAAATGCATTACATTTATAGAAGCTCCTAAGTCACAGATAGCTTTCTTAATTTCAAAGTGACCTATTTTGCATGGTATTGCAAACATGTCTCTATCCTTACATTTTGTTGGCATCCTTCATTGCAAAATCGCAGACACATTCTCACCAACGTTTACCTTTTCGTTTCTAGTCAACTTTCGTTTATTGGTACAAAGTTCCTAAAAAAATTTAGCATACCATAGAATATGTTTAATAGCATCTAGCAACAATATATTTACCTCGACTTTTCTAAACGCTTTGAGGATCTCTTTTTCCTTATTACCTTTCTGGGTTTGCCTTAGCCATCCTGAAAAGGGAGGTTGAATTTTGGGTAATAGAGGTTTCGATCGAATCTGCTCGTCGTTTTTCTGCTTTTCTTGGGCATTTTCTTGGGCATGATTTTTACTAAGAATTGGTTCCAGTACTTTCCCACTTCGTAGCGTCACTACATTCGCATTTTATCTTGTGTTAGGTTCTATTTGTGAAGGTAGCCTACCCTGTACGCTTAATTTCTCCATTGACGTGGTCAACTCCTTAATAGATGCCTCGATTTTCTGTTGAAAATCAAGCATATTAGCTGCTAATTTATTTATCATGGCTTCTAGAGAAGTACCAAAATTTTACGCTTGTTGTGGGAGTCGACTTTGGTATGGCTGATTGTAGTGTGAATTTGCTCCATATCTCAAGTTAGGATGATCTTTCCACCCGAATTTGTATGTATTTCCGTAAGGATCATATCGACTTTGGGGTGGTCCATGGAAGTTTCCCACAACATCCAATTGGGTCATAGAATCATCATACAAACTAGGGCATGTATCAATTGTGTGTTCGGATTCTACACAAATTTCACATTGACGGGCCAACCCTATTTTTCCTGTAATAAGAGAACTCAAAACATTAGTAAGTTTTTTAACTTTATCTTCTAAGGAGGAATTACTTAACCGGTGAACCCTTTTAGTAAGTTTAGGATTGGCTCGAAATTGCTGAGTGTTTACGACCATTGTGGATATCAAGTCCTTTGTTCGTTGAGGAGTCATATTAACCAACGCTCCTCTACTGGCGGCATCTATCATATTCATCTCCATAGGTTTCAAGCCCTCATTGAAGTAGAGAAAAGACTGTTCAATTATCCCATTTTGTGGACAACTCGCACACAACTTTTTAAATCGTTCCTAATAGTTATAAAGAGACTCCACATCCTTTTGCCTAATCCTCACAATTTCTCTTCTTAACTCAGTGACAGGCGAGGCTGAAAAAAACCTGTTAGGAAACAAACGAGAAAGATTAGCCCAAGTTGTAATAAACCCAAGAGGTAGATAAAATAACCATTCTCTAACGGAGTCTGCTAAAGAAAAAGGGGAAGCGCGCAATTTAATTTGATCCCTAGTTAGCCCCTGACGTTTCATACTCAAACAAACCATATGGAACTTTTTCAGATGTTTATGTGGGTTCCCATTTTGCAGCCAACAAAAAATTGGCAATAACTGGATTAAACCTGATTTAAGCTCAAAGTTAGCATTCACAGCTGGATACGCAATGCACAACGGTAGTTGATCATCAAGGGCCTCGGCTAATTACCGAATTGTTTGATCCATAGGTGGTGGTGGCGGATCTCAATTTTCGTCAACCCTAGCGATCGACACTGCGGCCAGCAGATTAACTTCTTGGTTTTTCAATGTTGGATTAGGGTTTTCGTTTACCTTAGATTCACCCTCGTCGTCTTCTTCTACTTTTGAATGTGGGCTATGCTTAATTCCTACAACTTCTTATTGCCTCTTTCGTAACATTGTTTCTTTGCGATTAGCTTTTGCAGTCTTTTCAATCTCGAGATCGTTCGGGTATGCAAGATTTCTTAGAGCAAATCTAGTCATAAGCAGAAAAAAAACAAGATTAGTACGTTACCAGCCGCCGACAACAACATCAAAATTTGATTTGTCTTCGGGAACACCAAATATAACCTATTCCGAAAATTAAAATAAGTAATAGTAAAGAGAAGTAGGGTCTAATCCTGAAAGACTGGAGTGTAAAGAATCTTGTCTGTGGAGATCGTTTTGATCTGGGAAAAAATAAAAAAAATTAAAAGAACTAGAAAATAGAGGTGTCGAAATAAAAATAAATTGCATAAAATAAATAAAGTCGAAGGAAGAAGAATTTTATCGATATTTAGAGATCCAATCTCCAATTATCTTGATTCTTCCTCAGTTCAATCATAGACTTTAGATGGTTCTTCTCATGCCCGAATAAGTCAGTTATAGTGGAAGAGGATGACTATGACCACCAGCACCAGATATAGTTTTTTAGAGGAATATGACTCTAGCCAACCGTCACTCCAATAGGATTGTATTACACTATATCACCTTTTCCTAACGACAAATGCCATGCCGTTTTGTCTCTTTAGCTTGGTAACCTTTGATGCAATAAGTTAACGAACCGACTGTGTAATCTTCTCAAAACACACAAAGTGGTCGACTTTGCACAAGATGAAAAGATTACTTTTGTAAGGATTTTAGACGGAAGCATCGATCTCGTAATACAGAGAATTGATGAATACTCGGGCAAGAGAAATTAAGCGCGAGTTCTAAGTCTCATGAACTTTGGAAAAATGTTTGATAACCTTCGACTAGAAGGGTTTTTAGTTGATCATGTTTTTGGGAAAGAGCACAAGATAATAAAAATAGAGCTTTTTATTGAACTAGGGTTTTTGGGAGAAAGAGGATTTTTTCAATGAATTAAAAGTGAATAATTTAATTATTTCATCCCTTATTTATAGTGCATATAAATTCCTAGTTGAATCCAATCTAAAGTCTAAAAGATAATTAAAATTAAATCTAAATATTAATTCTCTAATTGGATCCACTTTAAACTCTAAAAGATAAATCTAAAAAGATAAATACAAATTAAATATAAATAATATCCAAAAGATTAATCTTAATAAAATTAAGTTTTAAAATAAAATAAAATAATCTTTTTATCCTATGAAAACTCTCTTCAAGTCTTCTACCTTGTCACAACTTTTCTTTCTCTTTCAAAATCATGCTTTTTGCCCCAATTTATACCAATAATAACATATTTCTAAATCAATTTTTTCAATAATTGGTATCAGAACCAAGTTGTGTTATACTATAAGTATAAATCAATATTAGATTTTCTCTCTATCTTTCATGTTTGATTAAATTAGATAAGATGTGTCATTCTTTATAATATATGCATCTTTTAGAATATATGAATTGTAGAGGCCCAATTTTGACCGGCCTAGTACAAAATAAACCAAAACAAAAAATAAAAGAAAAATAAATAATAAACCAAAGTTCATTTTGTTTTCAATGTCCAAATTACAAAGAATTAAACAAAAAAAAATTAAAAACCTAACACAAAGCCCAAATGTACAACCTAACCCACTATCCTTAATTTTTTTCCTAAACAAAAACCCTAGCACCGCTCACCCCTTCACGCTAGTCGCCATGTCAACCACAAGACCTTTAATTTCTCCTCTGCCCCTTTCCATAGAAATGGCAAGGGCACACCTTCCATCATCGGAGTTGACCCCAAACATTGTCATTCTAATGATACTTGCAAAAGAAGAAGAAACAAGACAAAAACGAAGGACAAAAATGAAGGAAAAACTATTTCTTTATGTATTTCGAATGGTTATAAAAGTCTTACTTCACCATTGTCATTTTGGGGGGGATAAAAAGAAAAATAGAATACGAAGAAATAAAAAAGAACCAGTTTCAATGTGTATATAAATTTGTTTTAGTTTTTTTTCTACTATACTTTCATTTCAAAATAAGAAAAAAATAAAGGAAAGGGAGAAAAGTTAGGTTTTACCTGGGTTCCGCACCGCGATCATCGTTGAGGCCGTAAGGAGTCTCTCTTAACCTATTGATGTTCGCGAGGGAGGCTCCGTTGTATGGACGTTTTAAATAAAATGAGAAAAACCCAAAAAAGATTTCGAAAAACCTAAAAATCGAAACTTTTGAAATTTTTTTAAAAGGATTTGGTTGGATTTGAAGGTTTTAAAGCCTAAATCTAAATTTTAAAAAGAAAAATCTAAAAAAATATATTTTTAAAGAATCCGACCACCGTAGGCGACAATAGCCAGCGCTGATGATTGGTGGTTAAAGACCCTTGCCCAAGGCCGGAGATGGAAGAGTTGCGAGAAAAAAAATGTGTAAAGGAGAGTTTTTTTTTTTTTTTTTAAAGAGAATGAGAGAATGAAATTTTAGAAAAAAAATTGTATTTTATAGCCATTTAAAGCGACATCGTTTTGGGAACTAAATTTCAGTGCCAAAACGGCGTCGTTTAGACCAAACTGACCCATGCCCCATTCGAACCTTGAGGATCCGCGTGTTTTCATAAAAAGGATTATTTGTGCCTTTGGTCCTTTCACTTTTTTTCTCGTTTCGATTTCGTCATTTAATCCTATTTTTAAATTTATTGCAAATTGGCCTCGAAATTCAATTATGTTTTCAGATTGGTCCTTTGGCAATCAACCCATGGAGTTGACACGTGTTTAAGTAGTGGAAAAATTACCACGAAGCCCTTAAACTTTTTAAAAACTAGATTTTTACCCCGTTTAGTTATTTTCTCTCATTTTCTGCTTGAAATTTCATTTTACTTTAATTTAATCCTTTTTTTGTTTTTTTAATATACCCTTAAAATTTTCTAATATTCAAATTCGACCCCCGTTTTTGTTTTTCTTTATTTTTTTACTTTAAATTTTATTTAGATTCCAATTTAATTCTTTGACTTTTTTTCTATTTAAAATTTGGCCTTTTTTTATTTCGTTTTATTTTCTCGTCCTTTTATTTTTCTTAAATTTTTTTCCTTTTCTCCTTTTATTTTTGCTCATTTATTAAATTTTCCTTTTATTCTATTTTTTAAATTTAATATTTTTCTATTATGTTTTCTTAAATTTTTTCCTTTTCTCCTTTTATTTTTACTCATTTATTTAATTCTTACCATGCATGCACTTTTTAATCTTGTCATTTTAATTATAAATTAAATGCATAATCATTCACACTTTGTAAAACTATTTCAATAAAATAAATTATATAACATTTTAATTTATTTTTAAATGCATAAGTAAATTTCTAAATCGAGACAATATTATTTTATTTTAGAGAATTCGATAAATTGTGCCTAAACGTGTTGAGTATGATTTTTCTTTGAACCTAAGTAATTGAATATCCTATTTAAAAATCGAGGCAATTTTTTTATTTAAGGAACTCGAGAAATTATGCTCTAACGTGTCGGGTATAATTTTATCCTTGAACCTTAATAATTGAATATCCTATTTAAAATTGATAAATGTTCTTTATTTTCGAAAATTCGAGAATGTTGTGCCCTATTTTATTGGACATGATTTTTCTCGATTAATTTGAAATAAATGGGCTTTCTTTGAAAAAATTTTATTTTTAAATAAAATATCTCATTCACACATGTATGGATCACATTTTAAATTCTTTTTGAGTTTTCGATTTTCAACAACTAAGACTTTCAATAATCGACTAGGTATCAATTTTGGGCATATGAAGGTGTTAATCCTTCCTCATACATAATCGATTCCTAAACCTGTTTTCTGATTTCGTAGGTCAAAAGTCATCATTTTAATAACTTTAAATATTTTATTAAAATGAATATATTTCGAGGTGATCCGATCACACCTAATTAAAAAATGATTAGTGGCGACTCCATTTTCGGTTTTTAAAAATATAAGTAGGGACCTTTTTCAAAAAAAATGGTTTAGAATGTTTGGTGACTCCACTGGGGACGTTGTTTAAAAATAAGAGAGTCAAGTCAAAAGTCAATTATTTTTTGTTAAAGTTTTTTAACTCGGTCTAATTTAATATGGGATCCTTGACATTTTCTTGTGATAATACTATATTGATACTACTAGTATAGAGTTGCATTCGTTTGCATCTGTCACTACACCTTTTAAGTGGAACTGAGAAGCTACTCCTTCATGAGGTTTTCACCTCCGTGCAGGATAGTGAATCGCTTTCGGGAATACATCTGTACCTATGTTTTTGTGAAGTTTTCACTTCTGTGCAAACATATGAGAAATGTATCTCCCTGAACTGAACTCGTCCGTACGAGCCTATAATGGGTGAGGATTAAGGAATCTGCCAGTTTAGGTACCTTTACTTTAGAACTCAAACCTCATATAGTCGACCCTAGGAGCCTACCCTAAGACTACGCAAAACCTTTAGTGGTCATCCAAATGATTGCAGGAGAGAGACGTTTTACACTTTGATTTTTATCTTCAATTGCAATTTTGTTTTTCTGTTGATTATTCTAACTTATTTTGTCTTTGTTTTTCTTCTCGCATTGCATTTTTATCAAAGAAAGGTGTTGATTTATATTTGATTACTAAAATAGAGAATTTAACATTGAAAACGAGTTTTTTGATAAGGTAGAAGACAATATGGTCGTGTGTATATGATTAAAAGAAGGACGAAAAAGAATTCGATGGCTTACCAGATGATTAAGACGGAAACGAAAACCGCATAACAAGCCAAACTTTGACCTAAGTACGATAAATGACTAATCACTCGACCATTCAAGATTGACATTTTGGACCTAAAATCGGAATCCAACCAAGGCGAAGTCAAATGATTTCCTTGTGAAGATTAATGTTTTTGAACATTAAGGCACAACCATATACACATCTGCCTTATGTAAAAAAATTTGCTTTCTAGTAAAGTTGTTCTAGTATAATTGAATTATGAGTCAATACCTTTTATTATGCATACATGCATTCATAAGCATAACATTTTATTAACTTGCATTTAAAGCCTACCTTAAGTAGAACTGTGCCAAACCTTTAGTGGTTACCCGAATAAGGTAAGAGATACAATTATATTCTTGTTTCTTTGCTTTTAATTGCAATTTATTTTCAAGTTTTATTCTTGTATTAATCATACTAACTTAGTTATTTTGAATCTGTTTGCATTGCATTTTCATCTAAAAAAGGTGTTGATTCATGTTTTATTGCTAAATGGAGAACTAGTCATAAGAAAACGGGTTCCTTGATAAAGTAGAAGTCAAAATGGTCGTACATGTGTGGTCAAAGAAAAACAACGCGAGAAGGGTGATAGCTTGCCAAAAGGGCACATATCAGAGTTTTGGGATTACACCCAAATAAGTGTAACCCAGAACAATTTGCAAGAGCTGAAAGAAATATGGATGACGAAATGAGGTAGATGCTCTATTTCGAATATGGTGATATGCCTTACCTACTTAAGGCTAAAGAAGATATGCACCTTTTTCGAGCCCTAACACAACATTGAGATCTAGCTTAGTTGCTTCACTTTCAGAAACATGGACATACGGTAGAAGAATACGCTATGTCGCTCCATTGCCCGAGGATTCAGAATAATAAGGCCTACTCTAGATGAATGAGCATTGGGTTGTAGCCCTGATCAAGGAAAAAAGGGATAACAAGTGCATTGAAAAACATGCAAGATATAGTACACTCAGATGCACGAAAGAATGTCGACATCTTCACCTCAGACACGTATGAGTTAGTCGTCTTCCCTAAAGTGTTGGGGCACGTAGAGGACGCGGTTGCAGATTTGTTTATCTAACTTGACAAGAGAATCGCTTATGTTCTAACAATCTTAGCCATTAAACACCTGTCGATGAGAGGGCAAAACAAGATTTATCGGGCACAACTTTTTTATAGCAATTTTTGAAAGTGAAAAAGCTCTTTCATCGAGTATTCTCTAAAGACTACTCTTTGTTGAAGGAATTTATGGCTATCTAGAGACGAGAAGATATCGCCAAAGAAAAGTGGAAATAAACGAAGAATGACTCCAACGCTCATAGAGGCAAGTCAGAGACATGGACCATGTTGTGAGCAAAAAAAAAATAAACCTAAGTGTAAGAAGCAACTAAACACTCGCAAGCCCAAACCATCCAAATCGATTTTGAGCCTGAAATCGGAGTCGAATAGAGGCAAAAATTAGCTTCGCTTCTTAAGAAGATTAAGACTTTGAGCATTAAGGCACGACCATAGATGTATTTGCCTTATGTAAAGCAATTTGTTTTATAGTAAAGTTGTTCTAGTGGAATTGAACTAGAATCAACACCTTTTTGCATGCATTAATTTGCATTATACTTCATGCATTAAAGTTCAATTAAATCCCACATATCTGAAACATTCATGTGTGAAAGAGTCATCAACCCTAAATGAAAACTAAGAGAAAACATGATAAATCAAGATAATAAGAGAATGTTAAAAAATATATATCGACCAAAAAGTCATATCCGAATAAGAGAACGGAGAATGGAATCTATCAAGAGTTCGTCCTTATACCCTTGGAAGTGTTTTGGACAACTAGATCGTGGAGGAGCTTCCTGTAAATTTAGGACTTTTCCAGAGTAATATTCAAGACATACTTATCGCTTTAAGCCTGAGAGCAATAGGGATCCTTTCACCTCTTCATGTCATGGTTTCTTTTTATGTGGGGCATGGACATCAAGGAGCCAAATTCGTCAAAAGCTTATAATAGGCATCGATTCATTACTTCACCAAATGGGTAGAAGTTGCTTTCTATGCCAATCGGCGGTTAAGAAAATTCTTGAAAAAGAGATTATATGTCGATATGGAATGCCAAAAAGGATCATATCCAACAAAGACTTGAATTTGAACAATAGCACGATAGCGAATGTATGCAACCAATTCAAGAACAAGTATCACAACTCAATGCCATATCACCAAAAGTGAATGGGGCAGTGGAGGCAACCAATAAGAACATCAAAGGATTAATTGAAAAATATATCACCAAAAGTGAATGGGGCAGTGGAGGCAACCAATAAGAACATCAAAGGATTAATTGAAAAATAGCAGAAACCTACAAAGTTTGGCATGAGAAGTTATCATTTTCTCTCTACGCTTATTGAACATCAATCAAGATTTTGTGAGGGCAACACCTTTCCCATTGATTTACAGAATAAAAGCAGTCCTACCCATTGGAGCTGAGTTTCCTTTCCTCCAAAATTTGTTACAGTTGATAAAGAAGAATGGATCCAATCCAGATGCCGCCAGCTAAACTTGATTGAATAAAATATGCTAAAAGTCACCCATCATGATTAGATTAACTAATGACAAGGGCTTATGCCAAAGAAAAATCCGCTCTAGAGAATTCCATAAGGGAGCCTCGATTTTGAAAAGGATCTTGCTTACAAAAGATGTTGAATTTGGAAAGGCTTCATGAGGTGAAGAAAGCCTTTTTTGAATGAGCTTTGATTTTGATCGAGATGGACGACAAAAACTTGCCCAACCCCATGAACTCGGATTCGATGAGAAAAGATTTCACCCAAAAAAGAAGAAAAAGAAAAAAAAAAGAGAACAATAAAATGAAAAAATAAAAGAAAAAAAAGAGAGGTCGAGGTGAAAACCCATAAAGGGCATCTCGAAACCTAAGGAGATTTGAGTTGAAAACCTGAAAGGGCGGCTTAAATTTGAATAAGAGAAAAGGGCATGAAACGATCTTCTCTCTTAAAAGTAATAAGGTGGAGAAACTTTACACCTTGAGGCATCAACGAAGTATTTCATGGATATATATCAAGCTCAAAGTGATCCTCATCAAGTTTATTCAGCGAAGCTCAGACTTTTATATCTGGGGCACCAAACTCCATTCTTTGCTCACCTTATGTTTATCAACTTTTTGACCAATGTGGGTCATTTTTAATCTTTTCATTCATGCAAGTTTTACCTCCAATAAAATTTAATTTCATCCGCCTTGCAAACCTATTCAAGCATTTTTACATTGAAATAACGGTAAGTGGACCAATGATTTTTAATCTTTTCATTCATGCGACCTTTGTCTCCATTACAATTTAATTTTATCCACCTTGTTCAAGCACATTTGCATTGAAATAACAGTTAATGGACTAGTGATTCTTTTCATTCATGCGAGCTTTGCCTCCAATAAAATTCAATTTTATCCACCTTAAAACCCTTTTCAAGCAATTTTACGTTGAAATGATGGTTAGTGGTCTAACGATATAAGGAATAAAAGGATTTCTGCATATCGCTCTGGAAAATTTCTAAATAGAACAAAGACCTGAAACAGGACCACTAGTTGGAAATAACTAAACTTGAGGGTTAGAAGGGTCTTGAAACAAGTAGTTCGAATTACGACTACCTCTTTAGGTTTCATGACAAAGATACACATACGAAACATGATAACACATCAGTGATAGGACTTAGACAAATGACGAACGACGTCGGCTAAGGACTAAAAATAAAATCATTTCTCAAATATGACATTTTTGCATTCATACCCATATGTTTAAGAGCATTTGATTCATCTTGATCTACATAGAGGCCCATTAAAGCATATTCTACAGATTTTATTACCACGAAATGACGAAATGAACAGAGGGAACATTAAGATATGAAGGGAAAGGTTGAGGTCGTAACGACGAACCAGGTACCTTAGAAGATATGATGGGAAGGATTGATGCCGTAACGACAAATTTGATACCATGAAGATATGAAGAGAAAGGTTGAGGTCGTAACGGTGAACTTGGTACCTTAGAAGATATGATGGGAAGGATTGAGGCTGCAACGACGAATCCGGTACCATGAAGATATGAAGGGAAAGGTAGAGGCCGCAACGGCAAACCCGATACCTTAGAAGATATAATGGGAAAGATTGAGGCTGCAACGGTGAATCCGGTACCATGAAGATGTGATAGGAATGACTGAGGCCACAACGGCGAAACTTGTACCATGGAAATATGGAGGGAAAGGTTGAAGCCGCAATGGCGAACTTTATACCTTAGAGATATAAAGGAAAAGATTGAGACTGGAACAGAAAATCTCATACCCTGAAGATGAGGAAAAGCAAATTGAAGTCGTAAAGGCGAATCTCAAAGCTGTAAAGGGCTAGATTAAAGTTGAAAAGGTAAATCTTACGTCCTTAAAGCTAAAGAGGAGCAGATTGAAACCGCAATGACAAATCTTCTACCTCGAAGTTGTAGTGGGTCAGATCAAAGCTGCAGTAGCAAGTTTTTATCTCTCTAAAGTTATAGTAGAGCAAAACGAAGACATCATCCAATCTCTTACCCAGATCATGGGGTAGATTGAAGACATCATCCAATCTCTTACCCCGATCATGGGGCAGATTGAAGCCAACCAATCTCTTACCCCGATCATGGGGCAAATTGAAGCATCTAATCTTTTACTCTAATCAAAGGGCAGATTGAAGACACACCAATCTCTCACCCAGATCATGGGGCAGATTGAAGCATCTAATCTTTTACTCTAATCGGAGGGCAGATTGAAGACACACCAATCTCTCACCCCGATCATAGGGCATATTGAAGCATCCAATCTTTTACCCTAATTAAAGGGTAGATTGAAGACACATCAATCTCTTACCCCGATCAAAGGGAAGATTGAAGCATTCAATCTTTTACCCTAATCACGGGGCAGATTGAAGACACACCGATCTTTTACCCTAATCACGGGGCAGGTTGAAGCTATCATTTCACAGAAGCGAATCTCAATCTCCTTAATGTTGTAGTGGAATGGAGTGAAGCTACAATAGCAAATTTTATCTTTTTAAAGTTGCCATAGGGCAAGATGAAGTCACGTCGCCAAATCCTATCTTCCAAAGTTGTAGCAAAGCGGATGCAGTGCAGTAGAGTGATTGATGATTTGAATGAGTAGGTTACGTGAAGAAGAGATCGAGTTTCAACAGGACCTGAAAAAATTGGTCCTCTTTTAGTATTTGCTTCATTCTCGTTACAAGACAATGAGCAAACAGGGGCAGCTGTAGAGGCCCAATTTTGACCGGCCTAGTATAAAATAAACCAAAACCAAAACAAAAAATAAAAGAAAAATAAATAATAAACCAAAGTCCATTTTTGTTTTCAATGTCCAAATTACAAAGAATTAAACCCAAAAAAATTAAAACCCTAACCCAAAGCCCAAATGTACAACCCAACCCACTACCCTAAATTGTTTTCATAAACAGAAACCCTAGCACCCACTAGCGTCGCTCACCCCTCCACGCTAGTCGCCACGTCAGCCACAAGGCTTCTGACTTCTCCTATGTCTCTTTCCACAGAAATGGCAAGGGCACACCTTCCATTGTTGGAGTTGACCCTAAACCTTGTCATTCTAATGATATCTGCAAAAGAAGAAGAAACGAGAAAAAAACGAAGGAAAAACTATTTCTTTATGTATTTTGAATGGCTATAAAAGCCTTGCTTCACCATTGTAATTTTGAGGGGGATGAAAATAAAAAGAAAATACGAAGAAATAAAAAAGAATCAGTTTCAAGGTATATATATTTGTTTTAGTTTTTTTCTACAATATTTTCATTTCGAAATAAGAAAAAAATAAAGGAAAGAGAGAAAAGTTGGGGTTTACCTGGGTCTCACATTGCAGTCGTCGTTGAGGCCGTAGGGAGTCTCTTCGAACCCGTTGATGTTCATGAGGAAGGCTCCAGTGTAGGGACGTTTTAAACAAAATGAGAAAAACCCAAAAACAGATTTCGAAAAAACCTAAAAATAGAAACTTTTGAATTTTTTAAGAGGAATTGGTTGGATTTGAAGGTTTTAAAGCCTAGATCTAAATTTTAAAAAGAAAAATCTAAAAAAATATTTTTCGAGAATTTGGCCTCCATACGCGGCGATCACCGACGTCAATGATCGGCGGTCGAAGACCTTTGCCCAGGGCTGGAGATGGAAGAGTTGAGAGAAAAAAACGTGTAAAGGAGAGATTTTTTTTTTTTGAAAGAGAATGAGAGAATGAAATTTTAGAAAAAAATTGCATTTTATAGCCATTTAAAACAATGTCGTTTTGGGAAGTAAATTTTGGTGCCAAAACGGTGTCGTTCGTGAAAAGGGCTATTTGCGCCCTTGGTCCTTCCGCTTTTTTCTTGTTTCGATTTTGTCCTTTAATCCTATTTTGTAATTTATTGCAAATTGTCCCGAAATTCGATTCTATTTTCATATTGGTGCTTTGGTCATCAATCCATGGAGTTGACACGTGTCTAAGTCGTGGAAAAATTACCATGAAGCCCTTAAACTTTTCAAAAACTAGATTTTTACCCCGTTTAGTTGTTTTATCTTATTTTCTATCTGAATTTTTTTTTTTTTAATTTAATCCTTTTTTGTTTGTTTTTTAATATACCTTTGAAATTTTCGAATATTCAAATTCGACCCCCATTTTTGTTTTTCTCTATTTTTTACTTTAAATTTTATTTAGATTCCAATTTGATCCTTTGACTAGTTTATTAAATTTTCTTTTTATTTTATTTTTTAAATTTAATATTTTTCTATTATGTTTTTAGGTAATTTAAATTTAAGTGTGTTTATTTAATTCTTACCATGCATGCACTTTTTGATCTTGTCATTTTAATTATAAATTAAATGCATAATCATTCACACTTTGTAAAAATATTTCAACAAAATAAATTACATGACATTTTAATTTCTCTTTAAATGCACAAGTAATTTTCTAAATTGAGGCAATATTATTTTATTTTAGGAAATTCGAGAAATTGTGCTCTAACGTGTTGGGTATGATTTTTCTTTGAACCTAAGTAATTGAATATCCTATTTAAAAACCAAGGCAATGTTTTTTTTTTTTTTTAGGGAACTCGAGAAATTATGCTCTAACGTGTTGGATATGATTTTTTCCTTGAACCTAAATAATTGAATATCCTATTTAAAATTGATAAATGTTCTTTATTTTCGAAAATTCGAGAATGTTGTGCCCTAATTTATTGAACATGATTTTTCTCGATTAATTTGAAATAAATGAGCTTTCTTTGCAAAAATTTGATTTTTAAATAAAATATCTCATTCACACATATGCATGGATCACATTTTAAATTCTTTTTGAGTTTTCGATTTTCAACAGCTAAGATTTTAAATAATCAACTAAGTATCAATTTTGGGCATATGAGGGTGCTAATACTTCCTAATACATAATCGACTCCCGAACCTGTTTTCTAATTTCATAGGTCAAAAGTCATCATTTTAATAACTTTAAATATTTTATTAAAATGAATATATTTAGAGGCGATCTGATCACATCTAATTAAAAAATGATTGGTGGCGACTCCATTTTCAGTTTTTAAAAATATAAGTCGGGACCTTTTAAAAAAAAAAAAGGTTTCGACATGTATGTGAATGAATGTATAGATATTATTTTATGATAAAATAATTTTGATGAAGATTGTGATTCCTAGAAATTAGATTGTGTAATTTAGGTTTTTTTTATAAATTTTGGGATATGTAATTAGATCGTGAATTATCATATCCATGCAGATTTTATTTATTTATAGAATAATTCATGTGAGTCGAGAATAGAAGTAAATTTTTTAACCTAAATTTTTTTAATGAAACATATAGAAACGAGACATATCTCAAATCAATCAAGACGACACAAACCCAACCAAATCGATTGACAAGAGATCAACAATGGGCCAATCGACAATGGTTGGTGGTGGTTCGACCGACGATGGAGGGTGGTTGATCGGAAGTGGCCGACGACGACAGTTGTCGGCAACAACATTGACCTGTGGTGATGATGGTGGTTAGATGGTAAACCCCTTAAGTGATTGTTTGAGTCTTTCAAGTTTCTCGAAAACCAAACATAAGATGTTTGACTTTTATTCAAAAGACCAAAGAATGCTTTGGGAATAATAATTGTAATTTAATTTAAATTTATTTATTTATATTAGGATGAAATCATGGAAACATTTGGCTGGTCAAAGTCAATTGATTTTCTTCTCATATATTATATGATGAAATTGAAATTGACAGAAGTATGTTCATGCATATGTTTGAGATAAACATGACATAGTTTAGGGAAAGAACGTTACATGTATTTGTCGTTGCATTTTAATCATCCATGATTGAAATCGAAAATAAAAAGAACCTTGCATGTTTTTTAAAAAATTAAGTGGGAGAAGGTCCCTAAACAATACCTACGGCCTCCATTGGTGACCTTCAAGTGATGATATGATAATTTCTCGACCTTAAATTAAGTATTATCATGTGGATTTCACTAAAGAGATTTCCTTTAAAATGACAACTAGTTGTGCATGTTACTTGATGAGATTGTCCCACAACGACAGATTCATAGCACATGTTATGATGAGTGTTGTTTGTCACCTGCTTTTGAGGCCCAGTCCAACCCTTTGTAAACGATACTGAAATTTCTCCCAAAGACAAAGCATGGTCAGTTGTAATCCCATTCATGGTTTTGTTTTCTTCCATTTTCGTCTTCTCTAGGTTAGCTAGGGAATCAAATCTCAATCCCTTTGAACTATCCTCTTGAAAAGTGGACTTCACGTTGTTTACTTTCTAGTTACTCCTCAACTTCCTCTCCACCACTACACTCAGTGGCTTTGTCTTGTCCCCTACCAAAACTTCATGTTCCTCTGTCGAAGAGCTTTTCGGACACAACTCCTTCACATAACCATACTTAGCACAATTGAAACAAATATTGGGCTGTGATCCTTTGCAATTTTCCTTCAATCCATATCTTCAACACTAGATGTTGTCGCACATCTATGTGTACCACCATCCACGCAAACCTCCTCGGGTATTCACTATCAGTATTATAATCAACTTGGACCATCTTACCCACTACTTCACCGATAGCCATAAGGCTACTCTTTTTGTACATTGCACTAGAAAGACTTGGTAGTCGGATCCATGTCATCCTTGTGTTAGGATATTCCATACCAGTGCTAAATGAAGAAGATTATAGTTGGACAATAAGATGCTTCTCAAAGATACCTCAAACACCTTCAGGCAAAACCTTAATGTAATTTTTTCACAACTAAAATTAATTCGCGAAGGTCTTATTCAAAAGTGCATTAAAGTCAATTTTCTTACACAATAACCAAGTTTTTAAAAACCAATCTAATGCTTTAATTGATTAAATCATCAAATTTTAATTTGATTGATTCGATCGGTTCAATCGTCCGATCCGTTATTAAGAACTCATAAAAATTAAAATATATAAATTAAAAAAAAATCTGTTCAACCACTTATTCTGAACTATTTGCTTCAAAATCGATTCAACTCTTTGTCTAGATCAAATCCCAATCCAACCGATCTAATTGATTGATCTGATTCCAACAATCATGCCAAAAAGTTTAAGAATCATCGTAGGAGCCATACTTCTCTACCCAAGACTATGGACTCCCTTCGAAAATTTAATAGAAGGAACTCCATCTTCAAAGCCTATAATCTCACCTCCCTCATGCAGTAGTACAATATCATCTTCAATCCCTGTGTCACTTTTTACATTCCAAGCCTTATATAATTTATCCTTGAATGATTACTGTCACGACTATGAAAGGACCAAAGCAGTTGGTAATTGGGAACCCTAATTTACAAAGTGAATTGGGGAAAATGGAGGTCAATGCAGCAAGGAGGCCGAGTCATTGGGCGAAATGGAAGCTGGACCAAGAGAAGGAACTAAAGGATATAGGCCGCCGTTCCGAATATTGGGTTTGGTTCTTTTAGCTATGGAAGAAAATTAAGGCGGGAGTTCTTTAAAAAGGCTAAAATGTTGAAAAAGCTTCCATATATTTTTCTTTTCTTTTCTTTTTTATTGTTATACTGTAAACTATTTTTGTTTCATAACTTGCATTATATATAAGTGTATCCAACATAAATCTGTCAATTTAAGCCGGCGTTATACAAAAAGGTGAAGTCCAAAACAGTCCTTCCCTTCATCAAGCCTGCGTAAATTATAATTAAGAGTGATTAAAATTCGATTCGAATAGAAAAATTTTAAAAATTTTCAATTTATTTAAGTCGAATTAATCGAATCAATTCGATTTTTTTTTTTTCAATTTTAAGTTTAATTCGACTTAAATTTTTGAATTCAGATAACTCAAATAAACTGAATATGAATTATATAATTTTAAATTTTAAATTTATATTCCCCACTCTTTTAAGGTCAAAGGCCGTCTGCCATTTTCCAAATTTTCCAAAACTTGGCCAGTCCCACCATCCCAATTTCTCCAAAAGTTAAGATTCTATAGTCCATTTTCTTCTTCAATTCAAACTTGAAACTCCCAATTCCCAAATAACACATTTACTCTTCATGAAAAAAACCCTAAATTAAGCCCCAAATTAAATTTTAAAAAAAAAAAAACTTAAATTAAACTCTCCACTCTTCTTCTTCATCAATTCATTCAAACCCCAAATCAAAATCCCATTACAGTTTTAAGTTCAACTCAGATGTAAGGAACTCAAACAAAATACAAAGATAAGAAAAAACAAAGAAATTTGCCTCTTTTCTTTTAAAAGAAAAAAAACTAACAAAAAATTAGCGACACAATCACATTGGTATCGTAATCTGTTTGTTTAGTTCCGTAGGACAAAATAAACGAACAAGTTCAATTAAATCTCACAAAACCTAGTAATAATGTAATTACAAAATGACTCATCCTCTTCCTTTATTCCCACCAAAATCTGATTTCAAGCATGAACGTTATTATCATCCACTGGTTTGAATTAAGAAATGCCCATGCTTTAGACCCACTAACCATGGATATATCCAGGGAGTGATTAAAGCAGCGCATTACCTGCAACTTTACTTCAAGATGATACGGCCTCGATGGCACTGCCTAGTGGCCAAGCAGCTTCAACAAAGGAATTGCGAAATTTCACTTTCTTTACCAATGTAATATCTTGGTAGGGATCAAGGCCTGTCCATGAAAAGATTCCACTCTTTATAGGATCTGCATTCTGCAACTAAGAAATTGTATAACTGAAAATGATAAGTATAGGCTTACCGAATCCATCTACAAGCAGGGTGTACTGATAAACTAGATCCAAGCATAGATAAGCCCGGTTACTCTCAGCCACAGCTGGGTATGTTGCTTTAATATCTATGTACTTGGTTCCACAAGCTCGTTTAGCAGCTTCTGCAAAAGAATGAGGCTGAACTGTTGCAACTGGATCAGCAGCTTTGATAAAACCAGCCTGAATTCATGAACATTTAGTTAGAATGGCAAATCAGTTTCTTCCATAGTTTGTTTCAGGCAATATGAATCTTGATGAACAATACCTCAGCAGCCCTGTCAAAGAAGAATGAAGCAATAAACAGATGCTTCTGTCCATCTCCGCCTCCCCCATTCCATATCCCACCAAATGTGCACTTCAAATGCAGGCATGTGTCATTTATTTTAAGAGCCTTGTGAGTCACCCTCCTGCAATCTTCCATGCTTGCACCTGATGGAGGAGCTGATGCTTTATGGTCATGTCTTCCATATGCATAAGTACCTTGTAAAGATTTTTTCCGAACATGTTAAGTACTTCAAATGTCACAAATTGGTCAACCATGGAACAAAAAATGTTATAACTCCAAACAACTCAAACTACTTCATCAATCAGAGCATTTCAAAATTCAGGAATATAAGTACCTTGTAAAGATTTTTGCCGAACATGTTAAGTACTTCAAATTTCACAAATTGGTCAACCATAGAACAAAAAATGTTATAACTCCAAACAACTCAAACTACTTCATCATTCAGAGCATTTCAAAATTCAGGAATAGAGAGATAATTTACAGTTCCTAGTATAGGAAGCTGGCTGCCAAGATTACATTTCCAGTTGTCAAAGCATTAAAAGACTTTTAGCTACTGAATAGTTTTACATCGCTATTGAACAAATCAAGACTTACCATGAAAACCCTCCGAGATGCAAGGGTTGCCAGAATCATCTGATGCCTTCAAAATTTCTGCTCGAGCTGCCAATAGGCCATAGCGCAAATAACTGTATGCAAAAAGCCAAAAGTATATTTAACTAAAGCTTATAATTAAAATATAATGGTTTCATTATTCTACAGAGCTATACAAATGGCTGAATAAAAACATGTCTGATAAAATTGACTGCTGTTGGAATCACAACCATAAAATCCCCTTTTTCTCCATTTCAAATCATTAATAGAATTTCTATAAAAAAAAATCATTAATAGAATCATAAAACCAATTTATCAAAATGAAAGAGAGAAACCTGTGAACATAGAGGTAATATTTTGATCCCTTCAGATACATTTCATTTACATAATTGTCCTGTCCTGCTGGTACACTTGGAGCATTTGAAGCAGCTTCCTTGGAGATGGCATAAGCCATTTGCACAGATCCACCACCAAGATCAATTATGCCAACTGTGTCTTTGTATGTCCCTCCCAACTTCCCTAATAGGTAATTTATTGTAACCTGAAAAAGAAGATGGCAGTTAAAAAACTCAGAATTAGGTCACTGTTTCAACCAGTAGGAAACTTTGCAGTGGATCCAGATCTTTGACTGGATGTTCCTCCCAATAGATACAGTAGAGTCTAGCTTCATTGCAAAATGTAAATATTTGCTCCTATGGAAAAAACCACAAACTACATCCATGTACGTGTCCATTTATATATCTATATCACCCAAGCTTTAGAGCATTCTTGTTTGTTACCATAGAGAAGACCCCGAGGATCTCCCCTTCGAATTGACCATCATCATGTAATCATCTTGAGTAAGACTGCTAGATGCTGACCAGCTATAGCATGTAAAAGCGCCCTCTAGGAAAAGATTTATAGGAACAATGTGAAATGTGATGACAATCTACCACAACAAAAGGGAGCCTGATCAAGCATGCAACAAAATGCATTGTACAGCAGGCTTGACATATTTTCCCTACAATCAATCTTGTGAAGGAAAATTATTTTAGGCCCAAAATAAAAGCAAAGTATAAAACTAAAGAGATTCAGCAAAACATACCCACTCATAAGAACCTTCTTGAGAGCCATCCAGAATCTTAACACCGTTTGCCTCAGATTTGAGGGTACTTCTATCTTTCAGAAGTTCTCTAACCTATATAAGTAGTTAAAAAGTCATTCGCATGAGGAAATGGACAAATAACGTGAACATAGCCAACATGCCTCCAAAAATAGAATTACCGCTTGCAAAATTCTGTCAGCTGCATCTCCTTCTAATGCCCTCAGACCTGCAGTTGCCTACACAACATTTAAAGTACCGGTTTTCAGCAATTCAAAGGACTTAGAATTAAAAAAATATGAATGACTTAAGCATCTAAGTATACCAACCCCAACTCTAACAGGAGTTTTTGATCGCAAATCTAGTGGCACAACACTTTCTGCCTTGTCTAGAAGAGAAAGTAAAGACTTCGCTGCTGCCTGTGGATCTTTTGCATAGAAGCTCAAACCTGGTTTGAGCTGCAACAAAACAAACCACATAAATCAATTAATGCATGAATACAATCGCAGATATTCAGGAAGAAGCTTCGTCTAGAACATACAAATAAATGAAAATTTTAAAAATACCAACTAACTGATGCTAGAAAATTCTCCTTTAGTCCCAATAAGTAAAATCCTCTTTTAAAGTATGTAAATTCAAATCTTACATTAAAATATGCCAGTAAAGTACATTTTCTTCTTAAAAAAGCTTAAAAGAACACATGCAACAAAAAGTATCATTTTAAAGGTGCATTTTCACTAAAAGTCCAGATTTAACAATGTATTTATATCCTGGAAGTCAATCCCTAGGAATCTAATTCATTTCTAAATGACAGCAAAATTTGGGGTAAAAAATAACAGTAAATATTAAATAAAATCCACTAACATAATTAAAGCACTTGAATTATCATTTCAAAGCTTTATTTCACTCTCAAGCTCCAAATTTTAATCTTTCGCTTCTAAATTTAAACATATAGAACATATAAAATCAAATCCTACTTTAAAAATTCGAACAAATTCATCTTTAAGTATATAAATAATGTCACCAAAACAATTAAAGAGAAACAAAAAAAAAAAACATGATAAAAAAATTCACCCTTACGTTTATCCACATTCTAAAAGAATAACTAGTTTTCGTTTCATAAAAACTAAAAAGAATAATTAAAAACGTAAAATCTGGCCAGAATATATATTTTGAAAAAGATTGGCGGTTCAAAAGGCTCTAATTCCTAGCAAATCTATCAACAAAATACTACAATTACATTAGCACTCAAATTATCGTTTCGTAAACCTGCATTACAAGCAAATATATTTTTCAGCTTTAAAAAAATATTGTAAAATTATAAGAAAATAATTTACCTGTTCAAAAAGTTCTAATTCAGAGCCAATTGGAACAAGATCCAAATTCTGATCAAAACAATAAACATGAACTCGACTCCCGGAACTCCCCGCATCAAAAATCACCGCATAATTCCTATTCCCTCTCGAATTCGCCCCCACTTTCCTGCTATTGATCTCGATCTCCTCCATCACGGCCGCACCTGGAGAAGATTTCCCCGGCATGACATACAAAACAAAGGTTACGAGCAAGATAGGGATGGCGATCACCAGCAAAACGCCTCGATATCTGTGGATCTTGTCGGAGATGGAGTCGTGTCTCGCCAATGAACGCTTCATCTTTTCAGGGTGATCCGTGGTCCCGTTTCCGGTGGGAGATATTGCGCCACCGTTTGTAAAGGACTCGAATAACTCGGTCGAGGATGGTGTTCTGTACCGGATCTTTCCGTTCCCGGAAGAAGTCGGTAATGACTCCAGATCTTCCAGTTTTCTGGATTGGGGGTATTTCCAAATTTATAATGAAATGAAAAAAAAAAAAAAACAACAACAATAATAATAATAATAATAATAAAAGAATTAGCCAAGCAAATAAGTTATTGATAATGAAAGGATTGGAAGAGGAAAAGAAATGTTGATCATATGGAAAAATAAAAACAAAGAAAAAAGGTGGGGGGAAGAGAAGGGATGGGAATGAGAAAGAAAAGAAAAGGAAGGAGGTAATGTAGTGATAGTGACTTTGGGAGGAAGGGAGGGGAAGGAAAGGGAAGGCGAGAGATTAGGGAGGGAGGGAGAAATTAAACGTAAAGAGGAGGATTCATTATTTCCTAAGCTAGATCCAGGCCCAGCCGTAGATCAATCACTGCATGTGTTATAAACAAATCAATATCTACATTTATTTTTGTGAAATTAAAAGAATTTACAACTTGAATTTAGACAATATTGAAAAAAAGAGAGAGACATATTTCAGTGTTTTAAGATTATTGCTTGTAATGATTGTTTTATATTTTAAATTTATGTTTTTAATAGAATGTATTATTTTAGTTATAATATTTATAGTTTTAGTTAAAATGACGTTAATATCGTTTTGAAGCTCCGCCATTCACCAAGTAATGAAAACTTGAATTTCGATAAAATAAAAAGGTAATGAAAACTGAAAAGTATCATTTTTGGGCTTTCCTTTTCTATTAAATATTTTGTCGGTAAAGAATTAAAAAAATGCATTATTTATTTTTTCTGTAATTAGTAGTATAAACACGTATTTATGTTTGAAATTGGATTTGATATTTCATTTTTATAATATATAAGTAAACTTTGAATTTAAATTTGTTCATGAATCGAATTAAGATCTATTCAAAAAATAAGAGAATTTAAAAATATAAATTCGAAAAATAAATTTAGACAAAAAAAAAAAACTCGTCTCAAGTAAAGCGTTTTCCCCAAGTTCGGCCCAAGTTTACAAAAAAAACTGTTGCTTTCTTTTTATTATTATTATTATTATTATTATTTTATTGTTGTTTTCTTATTGTTTTCTCACTATTTTACTATTATTTCACTATTATATTATTACTATTTTGTGGTTATTATTTAGATATTATACAATTCTTGTTTTATTGTTAATTTCATTATAATTTTAAAGTCATTACTTGTTAATGTCGAAAAATATTTATTTTAATATTTTTAATATTTTTTATGTATTATATTTTTTAAAAATTATATAAAAAATTTTAATACAGACAGTTTGGGTTTAGGTTTTAATATTTCTATCCATGCCGAACTTTGACAAAATTTTAATCTCATTTTTCAAGTTGAGCCAAACCCAAACCTAACAAATAAGCCTAAGATTTTGATTGGGCCCAAACCCAAACCTGGCCCATGAACAATTTTAATTTAACCAACCCAATTTATTTAGTTTAAAATTGAATTAATTAATTAATCAAAATTAAGAATATAATAGATATCTCTCGGTTTTAAGTATAAATCCAGTTAACCAAAGTTGATGCCTGCAGAATCAACCAATTTACATGAGAAATTCTAGGGTTGTATTAATTCCGAAAAACAATGGATGCAATACTGGGATAAGTTGTCTATGATGAATGAGCATGCATTCAGTCGGTGGGTACGTTTCCAATCTTCATCATGAATATATTTCCATAACATATGGATCCAACCGAACATAAGAATGCAGAAAAGGTTAGTACACGAGATGAATGTTTCGTCCATATAATCCATAGAAATGTTGGAGATAAATGGATACCATCGGAATTCAACAATTGGAAACAGAACAAAATTATATAAATTGTTCTTTGCATGAACTTTGTTATGCCACCTTACGCTCTCTTTGTTTTCCTCGTTTTCTTTGCTTTCTTCACCGGTGGCGGTGGGGGGAAGAACAGTCGGAACACCCATGCTGCTAATATAGCTCCGATGAACGGACAGATCCAGTAAACATAAAACTGATCCCATGTGTTGTGCCAATTGTTTACGTATGCCCAACCAAAGGCCTGCAACGTGATACACCATTACTAAGCTTTAACTGATGTATTCGCCAGTAAGAAACCGTTACTTTTTCGATAAGAAAAGTAGGACGTAATCAGTTATGAACTATAAAATCTATAAAATCAATGAAAACTAGGAAAATGCATGCTTAAGTTATTTCACTCAGACTTTTCATTTTCCTTGAAATATTCAAGCCCAAATAGTATTAGAATACGAGTATGGGAAATATGACCCTCTAACACTGAAAAGAAAATCGAACATAATATTCGGATACTCACACCCAAGTCCTAGTAACCTAATAAGATACATAGATTATATTAGAGAATAACTTTATTGAATAGAAAGTGTAATTAGTACTCAAGTCAAAGAAGCAATAAGAATGGGAAAAATAAAGTCTTAAGTCAGCAAAAAGGATTAAGAGTCTAAGCTATTTGCTTTATACATAAATCGACCAGCGCACGCAATTGAATAGAAAGACTGGTACGCATTAACTGTCATTCTTGAAAGAGCATATGGAGAATGGCCATTGCTTATACACAAATCGAATAACATTAATAGGACTTCAAATCACTATGACTGAGAAAACAGCAGACACTTGAGTCTAAATACAATACAGGACCGGATGACTCTGATCCTACATTTATTATCACGGAGATTGCCTATGGTGAACAAAAAACTAAGGGCGACTAGCTTTCCAAGAATGAATCACAAACACCAAGTTCAGTAGAAAGAACCTCATACATAGATTAGTTTACGTATTTTATTAGAAGTATTAGGAGATTTCATTTATGAAAATTTTATATCTTTTAAGAGATTTTCTTTTTAATTAAAAGTATTTTAAAGAGATTAAGAGTTTTTCTTTGTTTAGGTTCTTTGTTTTAGTTTCCTTAGCTTATAAGTTTTTACTCGAATAAGTAAACCTATGGAACTTGTATTTGATAGCAATAAAATTAGGTTAGATTAAACAAATTTTATGAGATTTAAGATTCTCTCTAACAAGTCTTAAGGTCTGAAATTTCTTTCGACAAGTTCCACTCGTTAATCATAGGTCATTCGCGAGGAAGAAGTAAAAATCAAGGAAAATATCCTGATAAGACGACGATTTGTCCAGTGACAAGACCCATTAGTAAGGACCTTAACAATTTGGTATCAGATTAGAAACAATAGATGATTCCGTTACTAGAGAGGACTTTGAGTCGTTTAAAGCAAGAATAGAATCAAAGATTGATCAGTTCATGCTACAGATGAGGGAATTGATGATTTCCAATAAAAACTTTTATAAGGGAAAAGGGGTTGACAGCAATAATAGCAGTGTTGACAAAAGCAAAAGTCGACTAGAGAAGTTGGAAAACTGATCAGAGACAAAGGCAGGATTTGTTGTGGTTTAACGATGCACGAAGTTGGATTTTCCGACTTCTAATGGGATAAAAAAACCCTCTAATTTGATTGCACCGATGCGGGGTGTTCTTTGCGAATCAAAAGATAGCCGAAATAGACAAAGTGAGTCTAGCCGCTTTTCACTTGATAGGAAAGGCTTGCGATATTATCAAATAGAGTAGGAAAAGCCTAATATTTTGTGGAAGGCATTCGAAGGATACTAAACTCTATGGTTTGGACCATAGATGCACAAGAACCCTTTGGGGGAATTAGCAAAATTGAACCAAAGAGGACAGGTGGAAGACCATTTTTGCCAATTTCAAGAACTGTTAGCCTGTGTAAATTCCATAAGACTAGATCAACAAATTAATTTGTATATTGCAGCGTTATTAGATTCAATCTGAATAAGTGTGGAGATGCAAAAACCTAAAAACTTGGTTCAGGCTATGAATCTAGCGCGAACTTTTGGGACAAAATATCAACCAACTCAAGTTGCCAACCTGCGTATTGGGAACCAACAAGAGACTCTAGTGCTAACAAGAAAGATCCTCCTTTTATTTATAAGTTGACATGTGTAGAGATAACAAAGCAAAGAGACAAGAGTCTTTATTACAATTGTGATGAACCATAGTCATTCAGACACCAATGATTTAAGCAAAATCAAGAGGAATGTACCAAAACTAAATTATCTTTACATGCAATACTGGGCAAAAAAATGCACAAGCTATTCAATCTCGAGCTTGCGAACAAGCTCTTTTCAGGAGGAGAGTAATGTTAGACGTCAATTAATTATTAGATTAGTTTATTATTTTATTAGAAGTATTAAGAGATTTTATTTACGAGTATTTTATGTCTTTAGGAGATTTTTTTAATTAAAAGTATTTTAGAGAGATACTAGGAGTCCTTTATTTAAAGTCTTTTAGTTTCCTTAACTTAAGTTTTTTATTCAGATAAGTAAATCTATGCAACCTCTATTTAAGAGGTCAATTGGTAGCTATAAAATTAAGTCAAATTAAACAAATTTTACGAGACTTACGATTCTCTCTAACAAGTCTTAAGGTTTGGAATTCCCTTTCACGAGTTCCACTTGTTCATCATAGGTCATTCGCGAGAAAGAGGTAAAAATCGGAGAAAGAACCCTGATAAGACAAACAGTTTGTCTGTGAATTGTCCGGTGACAAGATCCATTAGTTGAGACCGTAACAGATATCTAAATGTACTTACTTATTCAACCTAACTAGTTTAAAATCGCTTAGGTCATCATCATTGTATCACCCATATCTTAGATGTCCTAAGACTGCAGACGACTATCCTCTAGTTAATTTTAGTTCATTGCCTACTTAATATGAAAGTCAAAAACAAACGAAGTGCATTTCAAATACCAACAATTTTTAACATTGGGCATAATGCATGACAGTCCAAACAAGTGAGAGAGGCAGTGTCAATCATATTCCAAGGAATCCAAACCAGTGTAGTAACAAGAAAGCCAGACATATCTGTAGTCGGGAAGTCGAACAACTACAGATGCTTGAAAAAGGAATAAGCTCAAGTAGCAATTTAAAGTAACAAAGGAAACAATATCACAACACCCTACATAGGTTAGATACAACGAAAAAGCAGAACAATATATGGAAAAAGAAATGCAACTTACATTGGCTGGATTCATGGAAGGTCCAGTGTAAGCAGTACCAGACATGACTATTGCTACGGTTGCAATGGCGAGCAACCATGTCTTGAAAATTTCACTCTTTGGACCTTTAAGAATGATAAAAAGAACGGCTAAAGTAATTACAAAAGTCAAAACCCCCTCAGCAATGGCTCCTGTGTTTGTATCTACTTTCAAAGATGGTGCTACTATCATGTGCTTGTACTGTTCTGGCATCACCTCCGTGATTGCCAGGGCACCACCCACAGCACCAGCGGCCTGTCAGTTTGGATATTTTAAAAAGGAAATAAATATGGCAAGAACTCAGATTTAAAGCTTAATTGAGCTATAAAGTGAAAAATAATGCCAAAACCATGTGATAGAAAAGACTGACAGGCAACAAAGTTATAAAAAATGAAGATTCTAAAGCTTTAAAAAGAACAGAGTAAAAATAAACTACTTTCACCTCTTGAGCTAGCAATGCATATTGTAATTGAATTGAAGGATGATTTTACAAATTTTAACAATTAAGATTCTATCACTTGAATAAGTAAAGTACTGTCGTGTTAGGCAAGGCAAACTTTTTTGCTTTTCAAAAGCATATGCAGAATTAAGAATTTCAAAGTAATTTCATTTTGATCCGCATGAAGAAAAGACTACAGAATGAACCTATCGAAAAGTTAAAATATTATCAGTAAACCCACAAAAATGTCATATAATTTGATCTAAAAAGATAATAAAAAGCAGATCCAGATCAAATCAAATAGAGTTCAATTAAAAAAAAAACATACAGAAAAACATGAACAGATGACCAAAAAAGCAGAATCCAGATCAAATCAAATAGAATTCCATAAAAAACACAAAAAATAGATTACAAATTTATAATTACCTGAGCTGGGAAACGGAGGCCCATGGAGATAAGGCTATCTTCACCGACCCCGGCAGCATAGAAGGAAGCAGTTCCAGTAGGATTAAAGCTAGCCCCACCAAGAAATCCACCAATAACATTAAAGATGAAAACGAAAACGAAAATAATGAAGGTGATGATAACAATAGGAGCCCAAGAAATGGTTTGGACACCAATGGCCGTGGCTATCCAAGAAGTAAATAAACCAAACATTGACGAACAGAAAACCCACATGAAAGTAATCAACATATCACCAAATGCAATCTTTATTGGACCCATGGTTTAAGGTTTTATTAGTTTGCTTTGATGAGTCCTTTTTTGTACAAACAAGCAAATGGAAAAAGGGGATTTCAGAAGAGAACTTTGCTTTGTTGGACGTGTGGAGAGGGAGAAGAGAAGTAGAGCTGAGATTGGTATTAGTGTGGGATTTTTTTTTCTTTGCCAAATCACAGACAGAAGAGGTTTCCAAATATACGCAGTTTTTATTTATTTACTTGCTCTGTTCTGTTCTGTCTTTTTTACTTCTTGCCCTTCAAAACAAAGGAGGAAAAAAAAAGTCAGCTTTTAGTATTTGTCTTAATCCTATTTAAATATTCATTTTTCTAGATCCTTTCCATTCTTGCCTTAAAAGCTTATTCATTTTGCTAATAATTTTGAAAAAGTGAAAAAAAAATCCTTTTAATATTAAATGTAAAAATTAAATAAAGTTAAATAGTAACATAATTAATATTTACTATTAAAAATGATAAAAAAATTTATTTTTATCTATAACTCAACCCAAAATAAAAGGTTTTTATTTGCAAAACTTTTTAAATTGAGTTTAAATATGCATTTGACTCCTAAATTTGATATCATTTACGTGTTATACTTATGAATTTTTGAGTTAGTACTCAAATTTTAATTGCGTCGAGATTTAATATATTTTGTAATGATGTTAAGTTTAGTACATGTGATACTTCTAGACTATAACACATGGTATTGATGATGTTACAATAACGTTATAATTTAATTTTTTATATAAAAATCTTAAAATTATTTAAATAATATATATATATATATATATTAAAAAAATTTAAAATTACAAAAATTAAATTAAAAAAATAAATAAATTTTTGTTTATTATTTGTGCTGATGATGAATTTTTCTAAAAAAAATTAAAATCACTTTTATATATATTCCTTTAGCTATTTTAGAGGTGAAGGGTTTTTTCTAGGTGAAAAGAACAAAATTATAATTAATTAAATTAAAATAGAAAGACTTCCTGCAAATAACTGCAATTCTTTCTTTTTGTCAAAAATCATTTTGATGATTCCATATGTTTCTTTATTATTTTCTTTAGAGATTTGTTTTAATAACTAAATCCATACGTTATCTAAGAATTGATGAATACACTTGATTAATACCAAATTAAAAGTATTCGAATGAGGTGAAGGTCCTTTTAAAATTCACTAGAGTAGTTATTTTCTTTAATTGGATAAAGAAACATTTCTAATTTGTATTTTTATAACTAAATCTATTTGGGTTTTTTTTTTTCCTTAAAAGAAACATTTCTAATCTATTTTATTTTTCCTAAAATTAATGTTTTTTATATTTTGGTTTTAATAAATTAAACATTTAGAATGTGTTAACTTGATAAAGGGAGAGTATATTTTGTTAAGAATTATTTAGACACACGTTCTTCTGTGCTTTAGTTGTAAACAAATCAATTTTTTTTTATCTTAAAAAAATTAAAAGAAAGTATATATAAAAAAATTTAAAGCTCATAACAAAATTTAAATAAAAATAATAAATATGTTTTTAAACTAAATTAAATTTATTTTATTTATTTAAACTTTTTAATGATTTTTAAAATATAATTCTTTTTAATTTTAAATGATTTTTACTTTTTTTTTTAAAAAAAAGGATTTTGAAGTTATCATTGCTATATGTCATAGTCTAGAAATGTCATGTGACTTAATAACATTACAAAAAAAAATATCAAAACCCTTGATTAAATAAAAATTCGAATACAATTTGAGGAAAAAAAATCATAAATACTAATTTAAGAGAAAGTATCGAGTTTCAAAGGTCAAATATTTATTTAAACCTTAAAATTATTTATTTAATAATAGAATGATTAATTTAATGCAAATCCTAAAATAAAGGGCCTAGTAGATACATTCACCATTAATTATGATTATAATTAATGAAACAATAATAAAATTTCACATAAAAAAGTACTAACATAGATCGAATTAAATATACATCTACGAATATTGTTTAGAAAATCAATTAACTAATATCAATTCAATATAAATCAACAATGATCTGATCTCATCTTAACAATATTTACATTAGAGTAGTATTATATATAAATTAATTAATATCAATTCAATACAAATTAACTAATATATCTAAATATGATTCTCATTACCTACTTTATTAATTAGTATTATCAAGTTTTGATAACACTCACAAATAAAACAATAAAATTACATCAAATTAACAACTAAGCACATAAAATGCTTTGTCTTGCTGAAGAGTCATAAAGACAATATCCGAAGGCACTTCAAAAGTCTGTAAGTTTATCTGTCTTGAAAGACTCATCTTTGCTATCTGGTCTGCCACAAGATTGCAATCCCTATGAATGTATCTAACTTTCTATTGTTCGCCTGAGCTCAAAAGTCTTGAAATATTTTGAAGTAAGGTAGTACCTATGTGACATCTTATATCCGACTCAGTTATTGAATCTGAATATAAAATGTCACATTTCGTTGCCGAAGCAACTTACTTTTCTATTTTTTTAAAACGTAGTAAAAAAAATATTTCATAAAAATTTCGGCAGCATTTCTGCTTATTTATGTAAAATCCCCCTGTAAAATTTTGCATTTCACAATATATTCGCATTCAAATAATCTTCCAAATCAATTCCCTACACTTCAATTTCTCAAAGCATTTCAATAAACTTAATATCTACTTTTAACCATTTCATCAAAACATTGATTATAAAGTACTAGCAAAAGAGACATAATAAACATATTTAAATTTAATTTATGAGACAATATTATATCTATATAAGCCTATGTACATGCCATAAATATTAACCAAAAAGTAAACTTTTCACCAACTTTGTTTGAGCTGAATTCCGGTTCTTCAGATGCTGTTCGTACGATCTACTGAATCTAACTACCTGCGCACAGAAAAATAGACAAATCGTATGCTGAGCAATTTTTTATGCTCAGTGGTGCTAATATCATATAAATCATTACATAAATATTACATATAGATTAGTTAATAAAAGTAAATAAATAACAATAAGTTTTTTATTCAAATTTAAAATCATATAATCAATTTAATTCACACAATAAGGAAATTCAAATATATTCAACTTTTGTTTTTGCTTTTCTTTCAATCTAAACCCCGTACCAAAGTTTAGATCCATAACCAGATACACGAATCCGTCACCCCGAGTTGTTCGGCAACGATGACTATCAGAGTAGTCCACGACCCTCAGGGAATTGGGACTGTCCATGACCCTCTGGAAATTGGGGCTAACAATAATAAAAAACTGACCAATTTGGCTTTTCTCCCCTGACCCTCTGGGAATTGGGGAGACCTAAATTCTCTGATATAATGACTCTATGACATGCCAACTATATGTTATCTAGTCTAACTTAGTGTACCGAGATAAAAATAAATTTTCATTTCAATTCTATTTTTCATATCATACTCATTTTTGTCTCATATCATGATCAAATCATATATTTTGCCTAATGTAAAATTAGACTTCCAATTCAAAAACATATTAAATATTTTCTTGCTCAAACATATAAAATCATAATACTCAAGCTCAAACCATAACCATGAATTTGTTAATTTAATCATTTGAAAAATAAACATGTTCCAACTCAAATCATAATTTTATAAATATTAACTAAATAGTTCAACTCATTCAAAACTCATAAAAAAATAATATTAAAAATAAAATTAATATAATTAATCATAATAGTCTAATTATACTAAAGCTTTGTATAATGAAAATAAGATATTAACACAAACCGAATTTTAATCGTTTTACTTCTTCTCTTCGTCTTTTTCTTTGAAGGTGTTTGCTTCGTTTTTAACTACAATATGAGCAATTCAATACGAAATAATATCATTTACCCATTTTAATACTACAACTAATAAAAACAACATAAATATGCATAATTAATCAAGTTAATATACTAAGCTTCCAAATTTGAAATTTTCATATCTTTCAACTCGATTATCCATTTTCAATTCTACCGGAGTACTCACTAATTTATAAACTATCATTTAGCACCAATATTACTCAAAATAATGAATTTTCTCTACTACCCCTTCAACATAGCCAAATAAATCAAATAAACTTCCCAACCAATTTCATTTCCTTTTCACACTTCTAATAAGCTACAATTCATCTTCTAATCATTCTCTATCAAGAAAATATACCTATTTCACTTAAATTTTCTAAGCTTCCATCAATGTTCTTTAATGGCAACTTTCAAAATATTTGATGAAATCAAAAATTATTGGTATATATATATGTAGAACAAGCTTTAAATATTCAAAATCTATAAAATTTGAAGAAAATCATACGTTATGCTTGAATTTTGAAACAAAATTATGAAAGAAATTTTTTTTCTCCCTTTTCGTGAGAGAAACAGAGAACATGGAACAAAGCAAAAGAAAAGATGAGAATTGAGAACAATGTTCTGTCTTTCTCTTCTTATATTTTATATTATTAATAATAAAATATTATTATTAATTAATATATCTTTTGATAATAATGATAATAATAAAAATCATTGATTTTTTTAAAGTAATGGTAAAATTGCCATTAGGTCCTTCGATCAAAATAAAAATAAAATATTTGCACTTTAGTCCTATACTTTTTCCAACTTATTCAATTTAGCCCCTAAACTCAATAACGAATTTTTTAACTAACCACATGCTCCTAATAATAATTCTCTATTTTTCCATGTCTAATAGTTTCCTCTAAAAACGATCATTACTTCTTATACTACTGTTTGTTTATAAATTCTTAATTCAAGGACTTCTACCATAAATATATATTTTTAAAGTGGGGATGTTATAATTCTCCCCCCTTAAAAAATTTCGTCTTCGAAATTTACCTAAAGAGTTGTGGATATTGAGATTGCATTGTATCCTCAGGTTCCCAAGTAACTTCTTTTATATTATGATTCCTCCACAATACTTTTACCAAAGGAATTCGTTTGTTTCTCAACTCTTTTATGTCTCTTGCTAAAATTTGCACTGGTTCTTCTTCATACGATAAATTAGGTCGTATCTCAAAGTTTTCCATTGACACAACATGTGATGGATTCGATCTATATCTTCGGAGCATCGATACATGAAATACATTATGAATTCGATCTAATTCTAGTGGCAAAGCTAGTCGATAAGCAACAGGTCCAACTCTTTCTATAATCTTGTATGGTCCAATGAACCTTGGACTTAATTTTCCTTTTCGACCAAAACTCATAATTTTTTTCCATGGAGAAACTTTTAGAAATACTTTATCTCCCACTTCATACTCAATTTCTCTTCTTTTTAAATCAGCATATGACTTTTGTCGATCTGAAGCTGCTTTTAATTTTTCTTTAATCAATTGAACCTTTTCTTCTGTTTCTTGTATTAATTTTGGGCCAACCATCTTCTTTTCACCAAGTTCAGTCCAACACAAAGGAGTACGACATTTACATCCATATAGAACTTCATATGGTGTCATCTGAATACTTGATTGAAAACTATTATTATATGCAAATTCCGCAAGTGGTAGGTATCGTTCCCAATCAGTATCAAAGTCAATGACACAAGCTCGTAACATATCTTCTAACAATCGAATCACGCGTTCTGATTGATCATCTGTTTGAGGATGAAAGGCTGTTCTAAAATTCAATCTGGTGTCAAATGATTCATGTAACTTCTTCCAAAATCTTGCAGTAAATCGAGGATATAATAGACTTTGGCACACCATGCAATCTCACTATCTTAGCTACATATAATTCTGCAAACTTATCTAATGACTAGTCTGTCCTTACTGATAGAAAATGAGCTGATTTCGTCAATTGATCCACTATGACCCATATGGCGTTATGCTTCTTTCGAGTGAGAGGTAAACCACTAACGAAATCCATAGTTATTCTATCCCGTTTTCACTCGAGAATCGATATAGGCTGAAGTAGTCTTGTTGGAACTTGATGTTCAGCTTTTACCCTTTGACAAGTAAGACACTTTGTAGTATATTCTGTAATATCTTTCTTCATACCTGGCCACCAATATAATTCTCGTAAATCTCGATACATTTTAGTACTTCCTGGATGCATAGCATAAGGACTATTATGAGCCTCTTGAAGTATCTCATTCTTCAATTCCACCTTGTTCGGTACATAAATCCTTCCATGAAATCTTACACAACCATTATCTCCAATATCAAAGTCTCTCGGGCCATTGTGCTCAATTGTTCTTCGTTTTTCCATTACCTTTTCATCATTTTGCTAAGCCTCTCTAATATGCTCAATTAACTGAGGCTTCACTTTTAATTCAGCTAATAATGCACCATCATCACAAACACTCAACTGTGCAAACATTGATCTCAAATCAGCCAGGGATTTTCGGCTCAAAGCATCAGCAACAACATTTGCTTTACTTAGATGATAATCAATCACACAATCATAATCTTTTAACAACTCTATCCAACGACGTTGTCTCAAGTTCAATTCTTTCTAAGTAAGAAGATATTTCAAGCTTTTGTGATCTGTGTAGATGTAGCACTTTTCACCATATAAATAGTGTCTCCAGATCTTTAATGCAAAAACCACTGCTGCCAGTTCTAAGTCATGCGTCGGATAGTTACGTTCATATGGTCTTAGTTGTCATGAAGCATATGCAATCACTTTTCCATCTTGCATTAAAACACAACCAAGACCATTAAGTGAAGCATCACTATATACTATAAACTCCTTTCTCAATTCTAGAAGCATCAACACTGGAGCCTCGGTCAACAATTTCTTAATCGTGTCAAAGCTTTCCTGGCATCGCTCATCCCATTTGAATGGTACATTCTTCTGAAGTAGTCGGGTTAAGGGCAAAGCTATCTTTGAAAATCCTTCAACGAATCTCCTGTAATATCCTGCTAATCCTAAAAAGCTGAGGATTTTTGAAACATTCTTCGGTTGTTTCCATTCTAAAATAGCCTCAACTTTCTTCGGAACTACACGGATACCTTCAGCCGAGACTATATGCCCAAGGAACACTACTTCAGATAACCAAAACTCACATTTGTTAAATTTCCTATAAAGCTGCTTTTCTCGTAATTTCTGCAACACAATCCTTAAATGTTGATCATGCTCCTCCTCAGTATTTGAATAAATTAAAATATCATCAATAAACATCATTACAAACTGATCTAAATATGGCTGAAAAATACGATTCATGAGATCCATAAATGCTGCAGAAGCATTGGTTAACCCAAAAGGCATCACCAAGAATTCATAATGTCCATATTTGGTTCGAAAAGCAGTCTTCGGTATATCACCTTCCTTCACCTTCAATTAGTAATAACCAGATCTCAAATCAATCTTGGAAAACATTGTTGCGCCTTTCAATTGATCAAATAAATCATCAATACGAGGCAAAGGATATTTATTCTTTATCGTCACCTTGTTTAACTGACGATAATCAATACACAACTGCAACGAACCATCTTTCTTCTTTACAAACAACACTGGTGCACCCCAAGGTGATACGCTGAGTCGTATAAAGCCTCGATCTAATAAATCTTGTAACTGTATTTTTTATTCTTTCAACTCTTTTGGTGACATGCGATAAGGGGCAATAGATACTGAAGTAGTTCCCGGATATACCTTAATTGCAAATTTCACCTCTCGGTTAGGCGGAAGTCCCAGTAATTCTTTAGGAAACACAACTGAAAATTCATTCACCGTACGAATTTCCCCAATTTTGGACTTTTCGCAGTCGAATTCATAACATAAGCAAGAAACGCTTCACAACCCTGATTCATCAACTTATCTGCCTTTATTGCTGAGATAATTCGAGCAGAACCAACTGCTTTCATACCTTTCACTTCTATCTTTTCACCATTTGAATCTTGTATCATAAACTTTTTCTTTCGACAATCAAGAATTACACCATGCTCTAACAGCCAATCCATTCCCAAAATAGCATCAAATTCATCAAATGGCATCAACAATAAGTCGATTGGAAATATTTTACCCTGAATCTATATAGGGCACCGCTTACATACTTGATTTACTGTCACTGAATGTCCCATTAGATTTGAAACATTAATTCTAACCTCAGACATCTCAACTATTAGTTTCTTGGTTTTAATCAACCCAATTCTCATGTATGAATTTGTAGAACCCGGATCTATCAATGCATGAATAAATACAAAAAATAGAGAAAAAATACCAGAAACAACATCAATGGCATCACCCTCATCTCTGGTCCTGATAGTATCAACTCTGGCAGGAATGGTAGCCTCTACACGAATAGCAGATGAATCAGTGACTCTCCCCTGATTACCTCTACTATTAGCACCACCTCGAGTACTACCACGACCTCGAGCTGCAGAAGCTGATTTCTGAGATGGCACAGGAGTAACATCAACCGACTTCGAACAATCCCGAACAAAATGCTCCATCGAACCACATCTAATACATGCTCCGATCTTACGCCAACATTTTCTTTTATGAGTTTCCACAATAATCACACTGAGGTATCCAAACAGTACGACCAGGATGGTCTGTTCTGGCTTTTGGAATAGATGACTGTCTAGATCTGCTTCTGCTATCAGCACTAATCTGAAGCGAAGTGGATTTTGAAATCTCTAGCTCGTTTAGAAGGTGGCTGTGAGCTAGAACCAATCGGTCTTTTTCCTTGAGTTTTATCATTCACTTTCTCTTTATCTAAACCCATTGCTTGCTCTACCATTTTGGCTCTTTCTACCATATCAGCAATCTTTGTAATCTTATGAGAAGCCAACTGAACTTTAATCTCATCTCTCAATCCCTGACGAAAGCATTTGCAGCTAGCTTCATCAGTAAGAATCAATTCTGGAGCATAATTGGACAGGCGAAGAAATTCTCGTTCATAATAAGTAATGTTCATTTTTCCCTGTTTCAGCTCAATAAACTCATTCTTCCTTTCTTCTAAATACATTTCTCCAACATACCTCTTGTTAAACTCAGTTTGAAACAACTTCCAATTAATTTGATCTGCTCGATGAGAATGAACCACTGTTCTCCACCAATGATAGGCATTTCCTTGCAGTAGAGACACAACACACTTCAAACATTCAGTTGGGGTGCATTCTAATTGTTCGAATATTCTTTCAACTGATTCTAACCACTCTTCAGCAGTAGAAAGATCAACACCTCTCACACCTCTAAACTCAATTGCCCTATGCTTTTTAACTTCTTTAATCAAAAACCCTTTCTGTCTAGCGGAAGGTGCAGGCTGACGTGCAACACCAGCAACTTTCTATAACAATTCAGCAACAATATGCAATAACGGATCTTCACCTTGAGCCGACTGTCTCTGTCCTGAATTACTCGGGGGCTGATGAACACTAGTTCCCTCTTCACCAAGTGGATTAAGTCTATTTTCGTCTTCTATTTCTCATTCAATACTAGCTCTCGATTCCTCAGACATTTTACTATACAAAATTTCAAATAAAGCAATTTCAACATCCGATTTTTAGCTCAAACTAAATATTTAATGATGGCATGTACACTAGACTTAACTATACACAATACATCAAATTTTTTTAGTCACCCAATATTAGATTCAGATAGCTCTGATGCCACTCAAATGTGACACCTTATACCCGACCCAGTTGTTGGATCCGAATATAAAATGTCACATTTCGTTGCCGAAGCAACTTACTTTTTTATTTTTTTCTTTTTTTTTAAAGCGTAGTGAAAAAATATTTTATAAAAATTTCGACAGCATTTATGCTTATTTACGTAAAACCCCCTGTAAAATTTTGCATTTCACAATATATTCGCATTCAAATAATCTCCCAAATCAATTCCCAACACTTCAATTTCTCAAAGCATTTCAATAAACTTAATATATACTTTTAACCATTTCATCAAAAAATTGATTATAAAGTACTAGCAAAAGAAACATAATAAACATATTTAAATTTAATTTATGAGACAATATTACATCTATATAAGTCTATGTACATGCCATAAATATTAACCAAAAAGTAAACTTTTTACCAACTTTGTTTGAGCTGAATTTCGGTTCTTCGGATGCTATTCGTACGATCTATTGAATCTAACTACCTGCGTACGGAAAAATAGACAAACCGTACGCTAAGCAATTTTTTATGCTCAGTGATGCTAATATCATATAAATCATTACATAAATATTAAATATAGATTAGTTAATAAAAGTAAATAAATAACAATAAGCTTTTTATTCAAATTTAAAATCATATAATCAATTTAATTTACACAACAAGAAAATTCAAATATATTCAACTTTTGTTTTTGCTTTTCTTTCAATCTAAACCCCGTACCAAAGTTTAGACCCATAACCAGATACACGAATCCGTCACCCCGAGTTGTTCGATAATGATGGCTATTAGAGTAGTCCACGACCCTCAGGGAATTGGGACTGCCCACGAACCTCTGGGAATTGGAGCTAATAATAATAAAAACTAACCAATTTGGCCTTTTCTCCCCTGACCCTCTGGGAATTGGGGAGACCTAAATTCTCTAATATAAAGACTCTATGGCATACCAACTATATCTTATCTAGTCTAACTTAGTGTATCGAGGTAAAAATAAAATTTCATTTCAATTCTATTTTTCACATCATTCTTATTTTTGTCCCATATCATGATCAAATCATATATTTTGCCTAATGTAAAATTAGACTTCCAATTCAAAAACATATTAAATATTTTTTTGCTCAAACATATAAAATCATAATACTCAAGCTCAAACCATAACCATGAATTTGTTAATTTAATCATTTGAAAAATAAACATGTTCCAACTCAAATCATAATTTTATAAATATTAACTAAATAGCTCAACTCATTCAAAACTCATAAAAAATAATATAAAAATAAAATTAATATAATTAATCATAATAGTCTAATTATACTAAAGCTTTATGTAATGAAAATAAGATATTAGCACAAACCGAATTTTAATCTCTTTCTTCTTCTCTTCGTCTTTCTCCTTCAAGGTGCTCGCTTCGTTTTTAGCTACAATATGAGCAATTCAATACGGAATAATATCATTTACCCATTTTAATACTAAAACTAATAAAAACAACATAAATAGGCATGATTAATCAAGTTAATATACTAAGTTTCCAAATTTGAAATTCTCATATCTTTCAACTCGATTATCCATTTTCAATTCCGTTTTCACCGGAGTACTCACTAATTTATAAGCTATCATTTAGCACCAATATTACTCAAAATAATGAATTTTCTCTACTATCCCTTCAACATAGCCAAATAAATCAAATAAACTTCCCAACCATTTTCATTTCCTTTTCACACTTCTAATAAGCTACAATTCATCTTCTAATCATTCTCTATCAAGAAAATATACCTATCACTTAAATTTCCTAATCTTCCATCAATGTTCTTTAATGGCAACTTTCAAAATATTTGATGAAATAAAAAATTATTGGTATATATATGTAGAACAAGCTTTAAATATTCAAAATCTATGAAAAAATTGAAGAAAATCATACCTTATGCTTGAATTTTGAAAGAAAATTATGAAAGAAAATTTTTTCTCCCTTTTCGTGAGAGAAACAGAGAACATGGAACAAAGCAAAAGAAAAGATGAGAATTGAGAACAATGTTCTCTGTCTTTCTTTTTTTATATTTTATATTATTAATAATAAAATATTATTATTAATTAATATATCTTTTGATAATAATGATAATAACAAAAATCATTGATTTTTTTTAAAGTAATGGTAAAATTGCCATTAGTTCCTTCCATCAAAATAAAAATAGAATATTTACACTTTAGTCCTGTACTTTTCTAGGTTACTCAATTTAGTCCCTGAACTCAATAACGAATTTTTTAACTAACCACATGCTCCTAATAATGATTCTCTATTTTTCCATGTCTAATTGTTTCCTCTAAAAACGATCATTACTTCTTATACTACTGTTTATTTATAAATTCTTGATTCAAGGACTTCTACCATAAATATATATTTTTAAAGTGGGGATGTTACAACCTAAGTCCATCATTCCTTCCATTGATATCGCATTAACCACCTCGAGATTGTTCGCCTGGATGACAGTTCAATTGTAACCTTTGTCTAATAAGATGAGAAGAACGTCTAAAATACCCTAAAGCTCTGCTTCAAAAGGTAAGCAGTTTCCCAAAAAATTATTGTACCCTAAAAGCCAGTTGCCAAATTGATCACAAATAACCCTTCAATCGGAAGCATTTCCAAAGCCTTTAGCCACTGGCTTATCAAAGAAAAGGTAAATCCAATCTCCTGTGGAATTTGTTTGAGTTATCGAACCTTAATAGTTAGCTCTAGAGTCTTTATTAAAAGGTTCCCACTGTTGTGCCTAGCTTATCGAGACTTTGAGGGTATCGTATGCTGTCCAAGTTATGTGTTGGAAGATAAACAAATTTCTGTTCTTCCAAATCCTCCAAGCGATTAAACTGAACAAGCATGACCAAGTAACTCCCATATCCTGCAATTTAGAATGACAACACAAATTAGTGTAAAAACCAAATGTGGAAAGGATAAAAAAAAAACTTTTGTTTCTCTTCAGAAGGAATCACGAGCCTCCACGTTTCCTTTGTTGCACTACAGTCTCTAAGAACATGAAGGATGTCTTCAACTTCATGTCCACAAATAGGGCAGGCACTATTATGACCAATTCCTCTTCTTGTATGCTCAGAAGTAGTAAGGAGTCTCTGTTTAGAGACCAATCAAAGAAAGAACCGACTTGATGAGGACCTTGATATTTCCATGTGTTACCCTAATTATCCTCCCTAGGATTCCACAAATCTTCTTTTAAGGCCCAGTAAGCACTACGAATGGAAAAAGAACATGATGCCGGCCGAGCCCAAATAACTCTAACCTCTCCTCCAGCCAAACAAGGAGGGGGGGTGCTCACTATGCGATTAATCACATTTTCAGGCAACCAGATGCGAAGTAAGTCCAAGTTCTAAGAACCATCACTCAAAACCCAATCAATCCATGGACACTCCAAATTTAGATTTGCATGAGCTAGAACATAAGCAAGTAAAGGACCAATTCCAGGAACCCAAAAATCCTTCCAAGCCCAAATACTAATCCCATTGCAAATAGACCACATTAAATTTTCCCGAAAAAGAGGTCAAACCTTGGAGAGGGAACACCATAAGTGAGAGCTTTGACTTTTACCTATGGAATCAGGAATATGCTCTTTCCATCCATATTTTGATTGGAGCACCCGCACTCATACCCATAAAGCATCCTTTATAGTAGCTAAGTTGAAACCAATTTTCATGAGAAAAGAGTTATTTTGATCTTGAAGATGTCAAAATCCAAGTCCACCATGAGACCTAGGTTGGCAAATGGACTCCCAACCGACCAAGGCAAGCTTTGGATGACCCATAGGAGAACTCCATCACAATCTTCTCAATTTCATCACACACCTTTTGGAATAAGCATAGACTGCATGAAATAGTTTGGGATAGCGAGAAGGATTGATTAAGTCAAAGTAACCCTTCCTGCAATGAACAGTTTTCTAGTAGCCCAATTTTGCAATTTACGTCTAACTTTTTCCACCACGAAATTAAGAGTACTCTTAGTCACCCACTCGTGAAGGAGAGAACCCCCAAATATATTCCAGATTGAGGACCGTCTAAAATCCAAAAATCTGGCTAATTTGAGTACATAAATCAATGTCAACACCTTTGGAAAAATACATATTACTTTTCCTCACACTGATCTTGTGCCTAGAAAAACCACAAAACTTCTTTAGAATTCCCTTCAACATGTAGGCTTGCTCCACTTCCGCTTTGATGAAAATAACTAGATCATCTGCAAAAAAGAGGTGGGATAAAGCTAGACCTGATCTAGATAAACGCACCAGATTCCACTTACCAATACCTATTTCAGCACAAATGAGATGACCTAACCATTCCATACACAAAACAAAAAGATAAGGCGATAAAGGCCCTCCTGCCTAATCCCTCTAATCGATTTAAATTTCTGAGTAGTGGCTCCGTTACATAAGATTTGCATGGTTGAGAAAGATATAGCGTCTATGATCACTGACCTAAGGAACTGAAGAATCCCAAATGTTCTTAAGGTCGCATCAATGAAATCCCAACTCAACCTATCATAAGCTTTCTCTAAATCCAACTTGGTTGCCATCCAATTCCTTCCTATTTTCTTACTATGCATAGAGTGAATGACCTCTTTCGCAATAATAATATTATCAGAAATATTACGATGCTCAATAAAACTAGATTGCTCTTGCGAGATGAAACAATGGTGATTGCTTAAATAACAAATATTCTTTTAGTCGTTAAAGTGAATAAAGGTGATTGCTTAAATAAGATTTAATTTATAGATTGCGCCTCGAATTTCACCGTTTTTCTTAAGTTGGACTCTATTTTTTTTATTAAATTGGTCTTTGAGATTGATATTTGTTACACAAATTAATTCCCATTATTAACATTATTTGTTTTTTTAACAATTAGGAGATGTGGTGACTTGGGCAAACAAGAGAATGACATGTATTTTCTTTTTTAATTATTCTAACATCTCAAAAAAAACTTTAAAATTAAAAAAAATTAAACAATTTTTAAAATATATAAGAAGATTATATTATAAAAATTCAAATATTAATATATATAATTCAAAAATAAAAATAAAAAATCAATTAAAATTTCAAAATACAAAAAAATTAAAAAAAATTAAAAATTCAAAAAATATATAGTTAAAAGTTAAAAAAATTAAAAAATCAACATGCCAAAAAAAAGTCAAAAAAATATTTTAGAAAGTAAAAAAAAAAGTCTGGTCACCAACTCTCGAATTAGGAACTTAAATTGCTTAAACTCCTAAAATGACTCCATTTTACCTCTCGATCTCAATTTTATCAAGTTAGATAAATTAGTCTGATTTATCTCTCGGTCTCACCGCCTAGTCCAAAACTAACAAATAGTTGCTCAACAAGATTATCTCTCGGTTTCAATTGCCTAGAATTTTCCTTAGCGGTGTCAATCCTAAGTTTTAGGTTTATTCAATTTAGTCTCTCATTCAAAAATTAATTTACCCACATCTCCATCAATCAACCCCTTGTTACCCATGATAAAAATTAAGCTAACAAACATAAAAGAAGAAAACATGACAGCCATTAACATCAAACTTAACAAGAAAATGAAAGTTGAGATTTTTATCTTGGAAAATTTAAAGGAAAAGTAAAGATGAACATTCAACAGCAAAATGATGAACAAAAAACATTAAAGTTTAAGTTTTTAACAAATTAAAGTAAAGGAAACTGAAATAACATTAAGCAAAAGAGGGAAATGTCATTACAAGTAAAAGAGAAGTACTAAAAATGCAATTAGACTCTAGCTACAGTAGTAACTAACTTAACCAACTTAATAACTAACTTAAGAAATGATAAAAACAAGAAAAAAATGCAAAAATAATAATAATAATAATAACACTGCAACTATAAAAGAAGAAAAATGTAAAACCTTATAATGAATAGAGAAAACCTAAGAGAAAAATATACTAAAGTACGCCTAATGCTCCTCTTTCTCTCTCCTTAGCCAAAGTTGGCTCCTTTTAGCAGTTATTTTCATCCAAAATTGTTACTCAAAATGCTCTTGAATATGTCTTTCTGATTGGTGCTTTGGTTGGACAAAGACTACCCATGATGGACAAAGACTATTCATGATGTCATTTTTTGTCTCCTCACGACAGCGATATCGTGATACCCAGGGTAGGATATCACGATATCGTTGACAGTCTTGAAATAGGGCGCTCCTTGGCAAGTGAGTATCGCGATACCATTGTAAGTGATCTTTATCTCAGGCCTATTGGAGGTATCACGATGACCATGCTTTGGTATCGCGATATCCCTTTCTTTGGTGATGTTTCTGCACAATTTCGAGCCTCCATTGAGTTCCTACTACATTTAATCAGTCGTTGGGTTCAAATGACACATTTGACCAATTTGAGTCTCAAAATAAGCATAAGAGCACATTAAACACTACTTTTTTTTATCTAAGAACTAAAACTAAAATAAATTACGGAAAAAGACACTTAAATTACTCGAGAACAAGCTCATTAAATATAACGGGAGCCTAATTTGACATATCAAATTACAACAGATCAATTTGGCACTAAGGTATCGATACATTAGGTAAGGTATCGATACCCTAGGTAAGGTATTGATACTTAATATTTTTTTCGATCAATTTTTCAAACATTGAATCCCAAAATGGTCTCGACACCAGACTAAAGTATTGATACTCTATATTAGGGTATCGATACACTTGTCTTTTGGTTAATTTTTGCAAAAGTAACAAAATTACAAAACAATATCAATACTGGAATACGTATCAATACTTTGTAAGAGAGGTATCGATACCATATGACAAGTATCTATACTTTTGATTTAATGAAGAATTTTCTAAACAACAAAGTTATATATTGTATCGGAACCATATCAGGGGTACCGATACTTGTTTTGAAATTTTGGACTTTTGCACTTTGATCCTATTACATATTCGTTTTATTGATTGAGCTTTGTAAGGTCGAATGAAACTCGAAATAGTTTACTTTGCGTGTAATGACAGTATTTAATGGAATGTTTGAACGTTTAATCGATTTAAATTACAATAATATGATAGTAGTTGCTCCGGCAACGAATGTAGCATCCCGTAGCTTGGACCCGGCGATCGGGTCGATCGAGAGGTGTTCCAGAAGTAACATTAGAAATATGACAGGATTTTGAGGTTATCTTCACTTTTGAGACGTTCCGAAAAGCTTGACTTAGTGGATCAGATATGTAGGTAGTTCGTAAGTTTCCTCTTAACCTTTTCTTGTAACATAAAAGACTTCTCCCTCCTCCTTTCAGAAACGTAGTGAACTCTTACTCACTCTACACCATCATCGTTATAACTTAAACTCTTTATTATAAAAAAATATTAATGCCTTTGCAACTGAATAGTCACTCATTATTATTATTTAATGTCAGCTTTGTGACTCCCATCTTGAGACATAATATATAGGAGCCTTTCACAATCAGTGAAAAGATTTTGTTAACATTTTGACTCCCAAAATCTCTCTTTAAAACTCTCTTCTTATTCCTTTACTCAGCTTTATTCTCAGCCACTCAACGCCTTCCTCCACCTTACAAACCATTTCCTACTGTTACCTTTAGTGTTACAAAATCTGCTCTAATATTTCTTTTTGGCTTCTTGCAGTACATCTCGACACTTTATAAGAAACCCCTACAATATTTTACAAACAATTAAAATTAAAAATGCATTAATATGTAAAATTGTTGAACTTGAATGTTTAGTTCGGATTGGATCCTGATTGAGATTATTAGAGCAGTGGTTATAAAAATTGGATATTTTGTTGAAGACCGTCAATCCTTTTACTAATACTGGAAAGTCTTTACAAGGACCTGACTCTCATCTGTGTCCTGTCGTTAGAGGCAGATCATTTAAGCTACTTGTGATCTTTATGAAATCTTGAATAATTCACTCGGATCAGACTTCTCATCTTTGATTTGCAATAATCGAATCCCAAGGTTTGAGGCTACTATGTGTTTTGATCTATAGATATCTAGTTGCATTTAGATCGACTCTTTTAGAGTCGATCTTGGTTGATGTTTTGCATATTACATGTATACATATTTATGATGTTAAGAGTCGATCTTGGTTGATGTTTTGCATATTACATGTATACATATTTATGATGTTTTCCGTTGAGCTGTTTGATAATTGATTCTTGATGAACTTTACTTAGATCGTGTTTAATATCATGAATATGCATATGTTTAGAACAAGAAGTAGCTGAATCAATATTTTTTGAACTGATATGAGCCTCCATGTGAATTACGGAGATATAAGCTATACAGTTTCTAAAACAAAACGTTGTAATTTAACTGCGGTGAATTACTTGTGAAACAATTTTAAGTTACTTGCGAAACAATCTATCTCAGTTTCCTAATCGGCAGTGCTTCCCCGAAGAGTTTCTCGACTTCACTCGCTTCCATTTTCAAGTCGTTCAAAAGTTCCATCTCTTCTTTGCTTAGCCCTCTCAAGAAGTTTTCTTCATCTTGTTGCAGCTCTTTAAAAGCTTCAAACAACCTCTGAAACAATGTCTGTTCGGTCTTCTCAACCTTCTCGACCTCCTTCTCGACCTCCCCTTCTATCTGCTCGACTTCTCTAATCAGTGTCTGCTCACCTTCCACTACTTTCTTTTCAAGTCTTTCTACAAGGGGAGGCTCTGGACCACAACGATTATCTGTTCTGATAAATTTGTTGAAGTTTCGGCCTACATTTTGAGCTGCTCTTTCGAGTTCAGGTACAATGGTTTCGGGCAAAACTGCACTTCTTGTGTAGACAACGGCACCACCATATCCATCCCATGCATCATTTCTACCCCGGTAATATACAAATACATAATCATCTGGTTTGTTTTCTATTTTGGATGATATAATATACCTGCATATTATATTAATCAATGAGTACAAAAGCAAGAATCTTATGAAATAACGCACAATCATCGCCTGGGGTTTCGAAACTCAAAACACTTTGCCTTACAATAGCACCAGATTATAAATTTCAAGCACATACAAGTGAAATGCTTCCCTCAAATATGATTGAATGCTTAATATTCAGGATATACTTAACCAGCGAATGCTAACTGAAAAGATATATATGGGAACGGATGTTACCAGTCATCTTGATAGTGAAGGTACTCATTGTCATGATTGTAAAGAATCCCAGGGTGGTTTGGATCTTGCACGAATCTTTGCATAGTTGATCGAGTGAAAAAGCCACCATCCGGTGTTCTTATTCTCCAAGACAGATTCCCGACAAGTTTGCCACCTTCTGTATGGAATTCATGTAATTGGCAGTCAAAAGTGTCAAAGGTAGGATTTAGACCACTACTTATGAACCATTTCCCAGTAAAATCTGCAATGTTGAAGTTTTGAACTAAAACAGCAGGATCTGGGACAGGGAAGTCCCCTATATCAGATTTCTGAGGCACGCACTTCTTGCGCGAGACGGCACACTCATTAAATTCATCTACAACATTGTTCTCAAACAGGTCCCCGCATTTAATCTGCAAAAGTGCTGATAAAAAGCATAATATGCACCCCCCTCAGGCATAAGCTGCCCCATCATTCAACATAAATCATTTGCAAGAAACATACAGAACTAACCTGGCATTCGGTTTCATCTGGCCTATCATTGCAGGTCTGGAGGCAAGCAACGTTCGCAGCACATGACGGGTTGGCAATGCACTTAGCAAGTTCTATCCTGACAAGAATAACATTGCACATCGAGTTAGATGATGGTAGAATCTTTATCTTTATATACTTAAGAATGCAAACTCAAGTAATCAGGGAAGTAGGAGGTTCGTTTATGAAGCTGAAACAAAAAACATACAAAAGATTGAATTCTGTTCCATAGTTGTATAAGATATCTGATGATTGAAAATTGATAGTTATACTCATTGGTGATGGTTTCAGGATTGATCTCCTTACCTATCAATGTTTCACACCATCTATAGATTACTAATGGATATATAGATTACAAAATGTGGGGAACTGTAGGCCTTCCATAAACCACTTATGCAGTAAAGGCAGCTTCTCAGTTACCCTTGCAAACAGCTTTTGACAGGGTAGAAATAAGTAAACAGGAACTATTAGTCGGATGTGGTGCGACAGTACAGATTGTTGTCATGTTTTAATGAGCTAAAGTTAAAACCCTAAGATGAGTACTAGATTTAAAGACTAATTTCACTTAATTTGATCGAATACCTGCACTCCTTCAACAAGCAAGTGCATGTTTTTAGAGCATCAACAGCAGCAGCTGATGGAATCACCAAGTATGCACATGCAAGTAGTCCAACCAATTTCACAGTCTGTGACTGGCTCCATTGTTCTAAGAGATTTGATATGACGGGCATCTGAAATGAAAATACCTCTTCTGCCTTAAAGAAGACCCCAAAGAGAAAAAGGAAAAGAAGAAGGTACGTAAATACAAAAATACAAACATTATCATACGAAGGAATCTGGTTAATTAGTAAGAAACTCAGCAGCATCTAGAAGGCAATACTACCTTAGGTGTTCTTTCATTGCTGCTACTTGATGAAAAATTTCTCTCTTTTCTTCTTGAAAGCTGACGTGAACATCTTAACTTCAATGCAGAATAATTCGTATTCGGCTTAATTAACTGAGAATACCTTGAGTTTCTGCAACTAGATTGAAGTTTCAGTAGCATTATGCCATGAAAATGAGCTACTAGTCTCCGGTGAAACCTCTCTTTATGAGTAAATCCGGATGTTCTACATGGAACTTTAACACTTTTACCATGGGAAAAACATATTAGACGAGCAGCTCCTGCCATATTCCAGTACCTCAACTTCACATACAACATGATTATCAACAATAAATCAGTATAAATGTTGTTACTGGAGAAATTCAAAGGAATAGAGTCCAATTCTTTCAGTAGAAATGTCACAATCCAACTTTCCATATATGCAGATGGTCTAAATATATAAGCTTTGCATCATTCACTAAACCAAACTTTCAGCACATATAAAAAAACAATCAACTACTAGCATTTGTAAAAGGAAATGAAAAAAGGAGCAAAACAATCAAAAGAAAAGCATTGAGTTGCCCGGTTTACCATTTCTGGAACAAATTATCAACTAAGAAATAAAACCCATTTTCCCAACAAACAAATTCCATAGAAAATTAAGCAAAAGATGCTCCATTTCGAGATAAAAATAAAAAAGGAAGAGCAAAACTGTAATAAAAATCTTATTATTCAATGAATCATATCCATTTCCCACGAAGAAATGCCAGAATGAAACTTAGCAACAAATTCCCAATCTTTACTAGTTTACAAACCAATTTTTTTTTTTCATTTTGCTGTCAATTAACAGCTATAAATACAAGAAAAAGGTTATTTATTTTAAAGATAAAGGGAGAAAAGAACAGACCTTAATGGAATGGAGCAGGAAAATAAAATGGTAGGTTCTTCTTCTTCTTAATGTTTTTTAAATGTTAGGCATGGTTATAAAAGAGAGATTGCAGACAGACAGGCAATGGATTGTTAACACTTGGGGAAAAAAAGGCGGCAAGAAGCCAACAACAACGTGTGACTAACAGCAAGTTGGTCGATAAGTGAAATTAGGATAAGACAATGTGTGGAAACCAGACCTCTTACGTATCCCTTTATATTGGGAATGTCGGGCCTGGTCTTTAACCAAGTATAATTTGAAACTAGCTTCAATTTATCAAAATTTCACTACTACAAGCAAAATAAATACAATTTTTTTTTTTTTTTTTTTTGTGATTTCACCCGAAAATATTGTAAATGATACATTTAGCCCAAAGTTTAAATTTTTATGGGTACTAAAATTTATCCATTAAAAAAGTAGAAAAAAAATGATTTGCTTAATTTTCTCATCCATGCTGAAAAACTAGAGTAACCATATTTATTTATTTATTTTCATGTTGAAATTCCAAAGTGAGTGATTGGATAGAGTTGATGTTATGTGAAGTACAAGATGACAGTTCGATCCATACTCGACAAGTCTGAAAAAGATGTATCATTTTAAGAACTGTTTTTTATATACGTAATTAATGTAGCATCGAAAAGCTTTGGGAACCATACATGCTTCGAAATCTTCAAGGTAGTAGATTAGTGCTGAAACGACAATACAGGATTTAGCTCCTCCAAACGAGGAGTTTTGCTGCATTTTTTCACACCAAATTAATCAAGCCGTAAAACCTTGAAAATTCATGATAACCCTCTCCTTGTTGAAATGTTATATCACTGATAATCACTAAGAAAAACATGGTCTATTAATATATTTCTGGTTGGCGTTTTTTCCCTGTGAAATTAACTTCCATTTCTCCATTATACAATATCACATTTTGCAGACATTGATTTTTCTGCTCATGCAATAATAACTGGAAAAGAATATGGAAGTTACTTCGGGTTAAAACCATACATTTCTTAAGTTACAAGCAAAAGAAATTACAGTAGTAGAACCCACATATGTTCTTGAATCAACCTTGCTTAGAATTATGTTTTGTCTAGCCTGAAAGACCTCAATACTTACAGAAATTATATATCAGATATGCGGGCAAAAGCTTTAGTTAAGGTTTTTATTGTGGTAATAGTACTAGTGCTGATCCTTGTCCTGGTAAAGTATGTGACCATGAGGATGAAGAACAACAAGCTCAAGAAACAACGTCATAAACATATTAAATCAAAATATAATTATTGTCGAAACCTTCCCTTTTTTTTTATGTAACGTGTTTCGAAAATTATTTTTATGTTGGAAAATGGGAGTCGCCACCAATCCTTTATTTGGTGTGATTGGATCACCATAAAACGCTTTAAAAACCGTTTTGAAAACATGTAGGTCTTCGAAATCCAGAAAAACAGATTCGGGAGTCGGTTACGCATGAGGAAGGATTAGCACCCTCATATGCCCAAAATTGGTACCGTATTGATTATTTTCGAGTCTTAATTTGCAACATTTAAAATCTTGAATAAAGTTTAAAATATTATCCTTGAATGCATGAATTGAGTTTAAAAGAAATGGGGTTTGTTTGGAAATCTTGCTATCTCAAAGTGATCGAGGAAGAAAATTACGTCCAGTGAGTTAGGACATGACATTTCAAGATCTAGAAATAACGAGCTTTCCTTTGTAAAAGCCTTTTTTATTTCTGCAAAAGGATATTTGATTATTTTGATTTGAGGAAAGGTTGCACCTAGTAAGTTAAGGCGCAATATTTCGGAATCGAAGATAAGGAAACATTGCCTCGATTAAGGGTATTCGATTATTTCGATTTGAAAAAAATTGCACCTAGTGAGTTAAGGTACAAATTTTCGAAACTCGAAACAAAAGAATATTGCCTCGATTTTTGAAGCTTTTAAAAAAATAAATTTGAAAACAAGCGTGCGAGTTAAATATGAATAAACAGTTAATAATGGATATTAAACGCAAAGTAAGATAAACAAGAAGATAAATTATCCACGAGAAATCAAGATGCAAAATACGAGCGCATAAAAAATACAAATGTTGATGAGAAAGAAAAATGATACAATCAGAGTTCAAGACGAGACCTTTCGGATCCACGGGGGCAAAATGGTGGTTTCGAGAATATTTTTTGAGGGTAAAAATGGCAATTTTGAGAGTTTCGAGGTCGAAAATGGGATTTTTGGAAGTTTGGAGGTAGAATGGTAATTTTTGGAAGGTTCGGGGTCAAAAATGGGATTTTTGGAAGTTCGGGGGTAAAATGATAATTTTTGGAAGGTTTGGGGTTAAAATGGGATTTTTGGAGTTTTAGGGGTAAAATGGTAACTTTTGGAAGGTTCGGGGTTAAAAATAAGATTTTTGGAAGTTCGGGCGTAAAATGGTAATTTTTGGAAGGTTTGGGGGTTAAAAAATGGGATTTTTGGAGTTTCGAGGGTAAAATGGTAATTTTTGGAAGGTTTGGGGTTAAAAAATGGGATTTTTGGAGTTTTAGGGGTAAAATGGTAATTTTTGGAAGGTTTGGGGTTAAAATGGGATTTTTGGAGTTTCAGGGGTAAAATAGTAACTTTTGGAAAGTTTGGGGTTAAAAATGAGATTTTTGGAAGTTCGTGCGTAAAATGGTAATTTTTGGAAGGTTCGGGGTTTAAAATGAGATTTTTGGAAGTTTAGGGGTAAAATGGTAATTTTTGGAAGGTTTGGGGTTAAAAATGGGATTTTTGGAAGGTTTAGGGACTTCGAGGTATTAAAACCAAAAAAGGTGACACGTGGCAGCCCTTGAGGCATCCTGAGGTCAAAGGACCATTTTGAAAACCATGGAAAATTTCTGGGTCAATTTTGTAATTAAGACAAACTTGATTTAAGGATTGAATTAAAACAAATTAAAAGGAAAAGGGACTGTTCGAGGAAATAAACCCAAACAATGACACGTGGCAGCCCTTGGTGTTCTAAAAAGGGTTCAAGGATCAAATTGAAAAGCATTGAGAATAAATGGGCCAATTTGAAATTAATTAAAAGTACGAGAAGGACCTGATTGAAAATATGAGAAAAAGCGGAAGGATCAGATGCATACATAACCCTTCCTTCAAAAACACGCGGATCCTAGGTCGGGTCGGATCGAACTCCGGGTCGAACTCGGGTAAAAGCTCAGAACGGTGTCGTTTTAGGGCTGAAACTCAGCCCTCAAAATGGCATCGTTCTAGGGGCCTATAAAAACCCTGTTTCAGAGAAAAAAACATTTCCTTTCACCCTTAAAAAAAACCAAAATCCTCTCCAAAAATCCTCTTGCCCTTTCCCAACCGGCCATGCCTCGGCCAGTTAGGTCGGTCGCCGTCTGTAGCATGTAGGGTCGCACGCACACTGCCGGCCCCCGCGCGTGGTCATCGCACGTCACTGCCGGGGGTCTTTTGGTACATGCGTTGTCGCCTTCCACACGCCACGCGCCCCCGTCGAAGATGAGCCGCCTCTTCATCTCCGTCCGCCGTCGTTTTCGACCGTCAGTAGGTAAAACGTATTTTTGTAACCTCATACCCTTTTTTTAAAAAGCGTGAGTCTGGTTTTAAAAGCGAGATCTGAGTCTTCGGGTTGGTTTCGAAACCCAGATCTGGGTTTTAATGTATAAAACGGAGATCGGAGGTAAAAGAAAATTTTCAATTCTTATTATTATTATTGTCTTTTTTTTGATCCATTTTCATATTTTTTTTTTGCAGGTCTGCGTGTAACGAGGCACGGTCGACATTCGGTGGCAGCTTCGGCATGACTCCGACGACGACGCGACCACCAAGGGGAGTAACTTAAACCGACTCTTTGTTTTTTTATTATTAATTAATAATAATGTTTTTAATAATATTTTAAATAATAATAAATTTCATTTAATATACTTTGAAATAACCGAAAATAATAATGGATGATAATGGTTGCAATCAATGCCTTCGATTGTAAAAAGGGATGTGAATGGTTTTAAAACACTTAAATTATAAACAATAATAAATGAATGCATTAAAGTTATACCTGAGATGATTCAATGCTTGAATATTCTGAGACTGTTTGTGATTGCCTCGTACCCGTATCCTTTCCTATTCTATTGCCGAATGTTTAGTGAATTCAAAAGTAAACTTGTATGCAAATATTTCAAAGTATACTTCTTTTCCTTTTTTTTCTTTTTCAGCCCCTGAACAATGGATTTGAATATGTTCTTATACCCAATTTTACAATGATGGTTTTCAATTTAATGCCCATCTTTTCTTCTTGCAGGTACTAGTGGTGGCTATGGCAGCTGATGGCAGAGGTGCAAGTTGAAGTTGGAGGTGGCAACTTGGTTGCTGATGTGGCGCGTCCTGGTTGGCTGAGGTTGAGGCAGCAGCAACACTTAGTAGACTAGGGTTTGGGTCTATTCGGGTCATTTAAGCTTAGGTTTAGGGTTATTTGAATCTGGGCTCGATTTGGGCTTAAGTTGGTATTTGGATCTAAGTTTGTAAATAGATTTTGTACTTGGACATTTTTTAAAATAAATTTTAAATTTAAATTTATAATAAATTTAAATTTAAAATAAACTTAATTTTAAAATAAATTTAAGCTGATTGGGCCCGAACGAATTGGGCTTCAAGAATTATAATAGGTGTTCCTGTCTCTAAAGTTACTCCAAGGGTGAGATTGAGAATGCTATAAACTTTAGCGGAAAACGGAAGAGTCTAGGCAAGGGAATTACCAGTGAAGTTTATCAAGGCATTCTTCCTAGTGGACAGCTTGTGGCCATCAAGCAGATAAACAGAAGTAACTCTCCTGATTCTTTCAAAAGCGAATTTGCATGTCTTTCTTGGATTCAACATCTGAAGCTTGTTTCAATGTTTGGTTGCTGAATCGAAGACGATGAGCAATATCTGGCATTTGAATATTGTCTTAAGTAAATCTTGCCTGAAATCGTTGTTTGTTGTGCAGTTTTAGTTACTCATTGAAGTCAAGCTTGCTTAGGCTAGTGGAAAGAGATGTATCTATGACTCATGTGGCAAGCGCATCCCTGACTCACAGTGACGCTTGCCATGCTGGAGAAAAAGGTTTTACAGTCCAACCTTTTAGGATTTTAGACTGCAGACATACATATAGCTCTCCTTTAATCTTATTCTCTCATCAGTTTTAGAAAACTACTTGGTTTTTATCATTTTTCTGGATAAGACAGTGTTCTTGACATGGGGAAAACGAGTTAATATCCTATGAGACTCTGCTTGCGTTGAGGATCTCCACCATTATATGGATGGACGCATTGTTCGTAGAGATATTAAGGTACAATGGCTTCTGGACCATTCACGAAACTATATGAAATTTCTAACCAAAAAAGCAATTGAAATTCTGTAGTTTTAGTTCCATTCTTGTTTAATCTTCTATGTTGCAGGTTACTAACATTCTTTTAACTCAGAATCTTGAGCTGAAACTCGCTGATTTTGGGATGGAATCGGAAGAGATCCAAGTATTACACTTTCTTCTAATTCTAGTCACTCTGAGGTATAACACAGCCTATGTTTTTCAGCATTATGTATGGAGAACAGAGAATGGAACAAAAATTCATCAGAAACACCCTCTTTTAGTATCGTTTTAAGTGATCTCAGCTTTCAGGATAAAGATGGATCTGCAAAGGAAAAAAATGTAAGTAATTTGGTGGAAAAAAAACATATACAAGAACCCTCCAAATACACGAGACTGTAAAAATATTTAACATATACCAATTGTATAGGTACTCGAATGATATTCTTAGACCTTAGTCCAAATAACATAGAAAAAGAAAAAAAAACAAGTAGTCTGTCAAAAAAGTTATCAAATTTGGCTGGTTTGCCATCTTCAAAATAAATGAATCTAGCAAGTGCAACAAGAAGTTCATGATTCAAGATGTTGCAGAATGTACAAAACAAGTGAGAAGGCTGGGGTTTATGGCGTGGGAGTGTGTTCCCATTGTATACTAGTAAAGTCTAACACCAGCCATCCATGGGGGGCATCGGGAAACAATGAACTCCTTACATTTCCGGCCTATCAGTGCCACTATCATTGTTGTTCTCTGAGCTCATTTCTCCTTGATTTATGATATTCATGATAGTCTTTGTGGCTTGGCCAACAGCATGAGAAGTTTTTCTAGCAGCCCCGGCAACAACTGGTTGTAAAGATATGACTGGCAAACTAGCCCTTTCTTGAATCATTGCTGGATAGAGATGCCACACAGGGTGAAGTTCTAATAACTAAACGGATAAAAGAAGAAATTGGTTGATTGCCTTGGAACTTACACATTGTCTGCTGGCGAGCAAGTGAACCAATCTGCCAAATCCCAGATTTAGCAGCCTGCACAGCTTTAGCTGATTTGTTGACACCATCGGCAATCTCTTGGCTAAAGTGTCAAGTAGCAATTCAAAGCATTATACACAAAATCATGAAAGCTATTGAAACAATGATAAATAGATGAGTTGTAAAAGTTACGTCTCAGTTTCTAGATGGCATGATTTCGATATGCTATGAAACTCAGTACAAGAAAATATACAGTATCGTTTCCAGCAATACACAAAAATAAGCCATAGAAACAATTTCTTGGTTTTAGAACTGAAATATTGATCCCGGTAGTAAGTCTAAATGTCCCATGATATAACAAATTCTAGAGAAAAAGACCTTCTATGACAAAATCATTTTTTTCCTGCAAGAGTGCATCAGTCTTCATTACAAAACATGTTCTTCTCTTCTATTTACACAACGGATATGACTAACTGCTTTCGATACTGGAAAAACAATCATATGCATGCAACAAAAAGATGAAAATAGGAATTCAGTTGTCACCTTAAATCACTTAGTTCCAGTGTAAGATCACTGATCTCCATGCCTGAAAGCCTAATTGCAGCCATAGTACCGGGAAGCTCCTCTCGTGCTGTATCTGCTAGCTTGGAAAGAGAAACCGCAGCTCTCTCCATCGCCTGCAAAACAAGGGAAAAAATAAATGAACATAAAAATATAAAATACAAATTAGATCTATCGTTATATATACGAGGAAAACTTATTTTCAATAGTATCACCCACAAAAGCATTCCTTTCTTTGATTGAGGCTGATATAGATTTATTTATGATCACATAATGCTACAGAACAAGTTTAAAACAGACTACATTATGAATACATCACAATCTGGGTGAGCAAGCATGAAAATGTGCAATATTAACATTATTGTTCGCCATACGTTACAGCTATTGCCAAATTTTATGACATTCATAATACAAGATAACTAAAAATTATTATAAATGAAATGATTAAAAGAATCCAGAATATTGAAACAATCTTTAGGTCAGTCAAAGTTTCAGATACAATGTGTGAAAACTTACAGAGAGAGTTGGAACAGCTGCAATGACCATACTTGTAAACGCCACAGATGTCTGCATGTATACATTTCATTGCAATACATCAATCAGAAAATATAATATCTAAATATCAAACATATTTGTTTGTACCAAAGCTTGAGGACAATGTAATGAACATGTCAAAATGGAAAATTTCAGCACCAAACACTTAAATTTTTCCTAATATGCATCAAAAGAATCTATTTAAATTTTCAACCATTAGCACCTAATGACAAGTACCCAACAACTACGGAAACCCACCAAAACTACACTAAGCAAGCTATAAACACCACTATAAAGAAGATGCAATCATTTCAAACTTAAGGTAATATAAGATGATATTTCTTCAAATTCAACTTCTAACCAACTCATACAAAACCCATGGCCATAATCAATAGAAAATCCATACAGAAAACTGCACTAACATATAAAAGAGAAAATCCATACAATAAAAAGCTCCAAAAAGAACTATCCAAAGCACCCAATAACCTCAACAACCTTAAAAACCATACCGTGCAAGCAATAAAGGCCATCAGATAGAAGGCCTGATCACTCAAGCTCAGCTTTTGAGTCGAAATGAAAATTGGGAGAACTGGTTTCCCAACTCCCACGTTGTAATTTTGATTAGATTCTTCTCCAAGACTGAACTTTGAAGTTTGGGGCAATCCATTGGCCTCCAAACTTGATATTTTCAAATTTGGAATGGCAAAACGATTGGAAGAGCAGAGTGGGATGAAAGAAGGAGAGGGTTTTGTAGAGAAGGAAACAGATGTGGGCGATTTCAACAAGAAAAACTGGTTATTTGACTTTGAAGGGAAAGACAGGAATGGGGTTGAAGTAATTGCTGCGGGGTTTGCGTTTAAAGAGAGATAGAGTTTCATTTAAGAGAAATCTGGGAGAAGAGAAATGAAAGAGAGTGAAAGGTTTCAAAGTGAAAAAGTCGAGGTTACTAATGGTGTCTCTGTATCTCTGCACCAACGGTCTATACGGTGGTCGTTGTTGTTGTTGTTTCAATTCACATTTGCGCCCATTCAATGGGCCGAGCGGAGCTGGTTCGAGTTGGATTCTAGTTTGGGCTCAGGTTTCACGATTAGTCCACATCCAATGGCTGAGTTGGTTTAGGATTTTATGTCCGAACAAAATTATGAAAATAATTTAAGGTTTTAAATTGATTTTTAAGAAAAACTTTATTATTTGTTATAAAACTAAAGGAAATCATAACAAAAACAAGAGCTAACAATTTCTTTTGGGGTCACTTACAAGCTCGACTTTGTAACATTATAACATCTCATAACTTACATACAATATGATGTCTCTGCCATAATATTCAACAATAAAATTCATGATATTATTTTTAAAAATTTTAACAAGTAAAGATAAACAAAAAAAAAAAAATGACTTTAGAATATCGTGTAATAGAGAAATTATTTTGTGCACCATTCCCACCACGTCAACCATGATCATATCACTCATACATATTTTTGATAATTTTTTATCTTAAACCCTAAACGAAAAATTTCGAATCTCAAATCTTAAACTCTGAATTTCAAACCTCAAACCTCGAATCAAAGTTCATGGTTCAAAATTCCAAATTCAAGATTTGAGATTCAAATTTAGATTCGAGGTTCAAGTTCGAAATTATTAAATAATCAAAAAAAATTATGAAAGATGCAAAAAAGATCCACAAAATAATTTCTTCGGGATTTTATAACGTTATTCTTTTAGTAAAATGTAATAATTGTGATTTAGACTTTATTAGTTGTACGATCCAATTTGAGATGGGCTAAATAATTCAAAAAAACCCAACCCAACTTAGGTCACGGTATAAAATTATTACTTAAAAAATAACTATAAATATATGTAATAATGTAAATATCAATTTAAAAATAACTATTTTTTTTTTTAAATAAAAAAAGGTTTACAATTCGACCCACAAAGTGAACAATATATAAGAAAACAAAACCAGAGAATTGCCATTTTCCTTCACGCTTTATAACTGCATGCATGCACCGACACGCCCACACACACACACACACACACATACATACATACATAGATTTCACATTGCGGCATATCACATTACTTGATGCTTGGCCACGATCAACTATAACTACCCTTTTTCACTAAAATCCAAACACACACACAAGTAAGACAAACCGAGCATTGAAGTAAAGACAGGAAGATCATCATCATCATTATCATCATGTGGAATGAAAGGGGGCTTTGTTTTTATGTTAGAAAAGGCTTGCAGCGCAAGAAGTATCGCCATATCAAATTTAAGTTGTCTTTCAGCATGTCGGAGATTGCATGTGTTGCAACATCCTGCTCCTGAAAATTAAAAGAAAAAGTATGTTACAGACCAAAGGCTTTGGCATGATGTGGAAGTTGACAATATCCTGCAAGTATGGAACATTTTGATTCCAAAACTTTAAAGACCAGCTAAAACCCGCTAAACTCTTCGCACAATAGCTGCATAAAACAATACCGGGTCCTTTAATAGACTTGGGAAGACGGAAAGAAAGTACTAACCAGCAGTCCTGAGACAATGCCTTTCAACTTCAAGCTAATTTCCTTGGAATCTTCCCCATATTTAGTTTTGAAATCAAATCGGTCAGCATGTCGAACCTTGAGTTTTATGGATGAGTTTTGATAAGAAGTAGACATTGTATGCCAAACGCCAACGATACTGTATCTATCCCCACTCGTTGCTTTTCCAAAGGGCCATCTCAACCCACCTTTCACATCTGGGTCTAGGACCGCTGAATCAATCAGATTTTTAATGCTTTGCATCTCATCTTCCTGAGAAGTGTGAACGAAATAAGTTTTGATGATTAGATGTTTAGTTCCGAACCTTATCATAAAGTAAGCAGGCTTGAGCAAGTCATGATGTTCAATGGCTAAAACTGATGTCCTTAGAGACCAAAAGGATTCAAATTAACTTACAGTCATAGAAGTTAAGATTCTCTTGTGGAACAGTGCCAGCCTCAAATCGAGATCCATATCCAGGCATGATATGTCTATAAACATGTCACGAACTGGGTTTAGTTCTACCTACACGAGAAAATATTATGTTTCATGGTATGCCTCCACAAAATTAACAGATAAGGGGAAAAAAAGCAGGGGGAGATATGGAAACAGGTAATTCGAAATTTTCAACTGTTAAATGCTAACTAATATCCGAGTAAGGGGCAGACCATTAAGACGGTTAAAAATTAGACAGAGAGAGCAATAGAAGAAGACTTGCCTTGTATAGCCGGAGTTTTTTATCATCTTTTACGCTACATTTACATGAAATGGTTGAATCTGGTTGCGTGCTATCAGACAACTACATAAAATGTTAACAGATTAAAAACATTCCATAGCTAACATAATCAATTAGATGAGAATCATGACCTAAAAAGTAGAGTTTAGTGGGGAAATATACCTTCACTTGGTATACATCTTTCACCCCCGCGAAATCAACTCCGATCTTCGAGACAACTTCAGCCACAATGTTTCCTGTGTATGAAGCAGGAAGACTCGTGTAAAAGGTTCTACTCAATTTACTCAATATTGTCTCTGTAACGCAATCTTTACTAACACTTCCCAGGTCCATGGAAGGGCTCCTGCACCAAGTATATTAACATAAACTTGTTGGAATTTGGACAATCTATTTATCTATAAATGTATTTTGGTCATCAATTAGATATTGCAGTAGCCACCAATATCCGGGATCGCTTTGATATCCTTCAAGGAAAAATGGCTAGTTAAAGACTCAATAATGTACTCTTAGCAAAGTAATCAACGCCTACCCTTGAAAAAGTATTTTTCCAAACCGAGCAGCCATTACTGGCTTTACATCTTTCAAATCTTTGCACTCTATTTCAGCCCTCACTTTTTCAAAGGAAGATAATAGGTCTGGCAGAATATTTTCTGCAATAGAAGACCACGGGCTCCCTTTTACTTCGTTTTTCTCTACGACAATTGGAAAAGAATAGTTAAGAACAACTTTCTACAATGTAAGCAATGGAAGGGAGGCAAAAAGGGACATGATTTAAGGAAATGATGGTTCACTAACCTTTATCTAAATTACTTTTCACCAAGATTGCAGGTTTCTCGCCTGTTTTCCTCTCAATAGATTCAACTGAAACTGGCTTAAGATGAACGGAGGATGTGTCCCCGTTTCCATCATCCAAACCAACAGCAAACCATCTAGAGATGGCATAGTTTGAATATATGATTCTTCCACACCTATCAGCTTTGGTGTTTGAAGCTCTTAACTGTACATTTCTTTTAAATTTGGGAATAAGGGAGACAGGAGTTGGCGTTGGACTCTCCCCATCCTTCGAATGTCGCTTGTGTGGAGGGATGTAAGCCATATATGATGATATTCAATTCAAACACCTACTAGAAACAACCCCATAATCAAAGGAGTTTCAAGGCAAGGTTACTAATTAATAACACAAATCTTAACTAACTAATTCAAAGCCCGTCATGAATGCAAATCGATCTGTCTAATTGAAGTTCAACTATAAATAGAGACATTCCCCACATTTGTAATCACTCAGTTAATTTATTCATACAGTTGGTGAATACTATTTTTTTTTTTTTTTTTTAGTTTTTCTGTTTGTTCATAGCTTCTTTTTATAGATCAAGTTTGCTTCCGCCTTGCTTTGATCCCTTAGAAAATTTCTGCGAGAAATCGAATTTTTCGAGAACAAGGTTGACTTACATGAATTTGAATCCAAAAAATCATCTAAAATCGTACGAATTACGAGAATAAAATTATACCGTGGTGAACAAAAAAAAACAAAGCATTGCCATGAAAACTATCTTTCTTTAGAAGCTAAACATAAAATACTTTAAAGCCGTGTTTGGTAGCATAGAAAATCAAAGAAATACCTTAAACCTTCCCCTTTATTAATTTAGTCCCTAAACTACAGTCTACAAACAGCCTAAGGTAACTAACTCTAAGAAAACCATAAAAAGAAACTATCTTCATTCTTTCTTTAACACACCACAGCAAAACTTTAAATACCCATCAAAGAAAAACACAAAAACGAAAGAGTATAAAAGAGAATCATATAAAAAAGAAGCATAATTTCATAGTTCTGGAAACTAACAAAGAAAATGGGTTTGAAAGAATAAATGAGCCACTACCAGAGAATTCAATGGCCTGATTGTGTTGGGAAGATTGGGTTAACGCCAATTTAGTGAAAGAAAACTTGATAGTTGAAGATCAAAGGGAGAGGGAACGTTTGATTGATGGTTTAAGAATGGGGATTGTAAATGATTGTAGCGACTCCTTCTATTCCTAAACTTCATTTCAAGTACTTAAGTTGGAGGTAGTTCCTTAACGAACCAAAAAAATAAAAAGTAAAAGCGAAGTACTTACATCAGAAGTTATGGATTTTTTTTTTTTTTTTTTTTTTTTGGAAAAACTCATTATCATAATAATAAAAAATTAAACGCTGTTATTATTTTACATCATTTTTATAATATTTAATATATTTTGGGTATCAAATCAAATTTAAAAAAAAACTTAGGTGTTAAAGTAAAAAAAAAAAAATCAAGTTCAGATATCAAATTTATTCAAAAAAATTTAAGTACCAAATTAAGAAATAATAACAAGTTCAGGTACTAAATTAAATCCAAAAAAAAAAATTTAAATACTAAATTAAAAAAAATATCAAGTTCAGGTATCAAATATTATATTAAGATATAAATTTAACCTTTGTTATGGTTTATACATCTTATTAATTTAGTCATAATTTTTTTAAAAAAATTAATTCTCAATATCCATACATTTTATTAAATTCATCATGATTCAAAATTTAAAAAAATTATGATTACAAAAAATGGAAGAGTAAAAAAAATTATAAAAATACATAATTATATATAAGAAATTAAAAGTTAGATTTTAAATATATATGTAAATCAATTTAAAACCAAATCAAAATCTCAAGAGATATATTTGATTTTCTCAAATAGAATAAAAAAGAGGTATAATAGTTATTATGTGGAATGGAATAAAGAAGGAATAGGTGTTACTAGTGATGTCGGAATCGAATCGAATTCTCTAATTGGATCGTGAACCAATCTATAGACCGATTCGAATGATACAAGAAAACTGTTTGAACCGAGAATTAGAAAAAACTGCGGTTGAACTGCGAATCATGAACCGGAAAAACCAGTGGACTGATTTTTTTTGAAAATTTGGGCTAGAATATTTTGGGCCTAGCCTAAAATGACAAAAATCGCAACAAAGAAAAGTTAAAAAACTATAAGCAACTGTTGACCGCCTAAAACTCCCAAACCCTCTTTCCATCCTTCAGCCGTTTAACCCCCTGTTTTGCTTCACCCCTAAAAAGTAATTTAGGGTCTTTTTATTTATATATATATATATATATTTTTAAATTTTATAATGTCTAATTGATGTTTATGACATTAAATGAGTTTATAATTTTTTTTACAACTTTTCTAGTTTTTTTAAGTTTTCCTTATTTTTTTTTATCTATTTTCTAAATTTTTTAAAATTTTTATATATTAAATCAATTAAATCAATAATTCGATCGATTGAATCAGAAACTAATAGTTTAACTACTGATTCAATTCGAAAAATCTTGTGTATTATAATGCTTGGTAGACATGAAGAATAATGAATTATTACTTGGATGCTATAAATAGTGATAAATAATAGTATTGTACTAAATGTAAAATATTTTTTATCCACATAATAATTTATGTAATTTTTAAAAATCAATAAAATATATTTAAAAATATTATTTTTAAGTTTAGTGAGTCTTAACTCGGTTGATATTAGAAGTGCTATTAATGTAAAAAGACGTGAGTTCGAGTGTATTCAAGTGTTTTTATCCTCTTATTTAAGGGTTGGGGTGAGAGTATGGATAATTTTAAATATTGTGTTTAAAAAAATATTATTTTTAAAAGAATAGTAATATTATGAAATATTTTTAAAACAATTTAATAAAATATATTTACAAACTTTTAAAATATATAGATTATATATATTTAATTATAAAATATTTAATATGCATAAATTAATATTGATATTTAAATGGTTATAAAAATACTAATATTTAAATTTAAAACAATATTTTTTTATTATTTTATGGGTGTAAGCACCTGATTTATTTTTAATTATTTTATTTTAATTTAAATATATCAAAGTATTCTTCTAAAATTTAAAATTTAATCTATATATTTTAATTTTGAAACAATGAATCGTTATATTGTTTTTATTTAAAAATTTTGATTCTTTCGTCCCTTTTTCGTTAAAATTAGTGATGTGGCTATTATTAAAAAAAAAAAAAAGGTAAAATAGCTCTTTTTGAAGATAAATTTATGAAAGGTTATAAAAATTTATGAATAAATATCTAACAATATCCCTTAAAAATTTTGATAAAACATTAGAAATATTGATATTACTTTAGAAATTTGGGGATTGCATTAGAAATTTTGGTATTACCAAAATATTTAACTAAATGCTCTTAGAAATTGTGGTTTTTGATTAAAAATTTTGCTATCTGTAAGAAATTTTTTTGAAAAGATACTCAAAATTTTGTTTTTCAAATTAAACTTCATTGTTTATTTTAATTTCAATATTTTAAATTAATTCGTATTAATAATTTGTCAAAAATAAGTATAAATGAATTCATATTCTAAATAAATGAAAATTAGTTTCCAATCCTAAATAACATTTAAATACAAATTAATTTTTTTATTTTGTTTATTATTTATTATCATGATAATTGGTATTTTAAATGAATAATAATTTTTTTTGAACAATTTCATTATAAGTTCTGATCATATTTGTATTTTTTGATACATTGCTTAGAATTACCTATAGCCCCTTTCCAATCCATAAATAAGAGGATAATGTGCTACAACTATAGGTATCAACGGGCCGGGACTAAATATAGTATTAACATATTTTATATTTGTCCAAGCTTAGTCCGGTCCGAAATTTGAAACTATAATTTTGTTCAAACCCACCCAAATTTGCAAAAAAACTAACCCAATCTCATTTTAGGCCCGCACATATTATTTTTTAAATTTTTAAATATTTATTTTTATTTTAATATTTAATAATTTAATAATTTTTTATTTATTGAAATTTTTTTATATAGCTATCTTTACATTAGAGTAGTATTATATATTTAATATATGTTTTTTTAATGCGTTCTGAATTATATAAATATAACATAATGTAAAGTATAATAAATTTAAAATGAGTCGGACCGGGTTGAGTTCGAGTCTGAACATTCATGCTTGGGCTTAACTCATATTTTAAACGGACCTAATTTTTTTGCCCAAACCTCCCACATTCCGAGTGGGCTTTCGAGCCTAGACGAGTAATTTGACTCATCAACAAGTCTAGTTGCAACACACTCAAACCCATATTTTCTTGCATTGTTAACACTAACTACAAACATTTCTGAAGACGAGATACCAATATTTTTTATGTAATACTATTTATATTATCATGAAAATTGATTGGTTTTATTATTCATGGTGAGAGTAATTGTTAAGTCTCTCTATTAATTTATTTAAATCAATTCTACTATATTAATATAACCATTAAATTTAAAATTTGATATTGCTAGTTACTTTCACTTTTTTTTCTTTGCGTGAAACTATGTGGAACTTTAAGGAAATGATTAAATAAAATAGTGACGTCACGTTATTTATATATATTTTTTAATAATTTAATATCACATCAATATTTTTATTTTAAAAAAAATTAAATTCAAATTAAAATTTTGAAATTTAAGATAAAATTAATGATATAACTTTTAAATTATTGAAAAAGAATATAATCCTCATTTCATACAATTCTTACTTGTCCAACTTAACATCCATCTCCATTTTACGTAAATAAATTTTTCTTTCTCAACGTGGTTCTCTTTTAATCGGGAACACAAGAATTCAATAATTTGAAAGAAAACATTCAGATTTTATTTATATTTTCCTAATGTTCATGCAGCTAAGTCCTTCAAACCCAAATAACATAACGATGCAATTATATATGGAGTTGAGATATTCTGATTGTTACCACTTAAGGAAAATCACATTTCACAATGAATCAGTCCATAAATCCATGTCTAACATCAAATTATCCCAATCCCATTTGCTGCATCCTTCATCAGTACTACTCAATACATTAACTTCATCAAGCTGCCCAAACTGATGATCATCCGTTGCCAAATCACCAAAAAGCACACCACCTGCACCCTCCTCTCTGATGTCTTCTTCTTCTTTCACAACCTCCTGGCCTTGTTGTTTATCAACTTCAACCAAGTTGAAAGGCGTGGGCATGGTGCTTTCTTGCATTGTTGGCTGGTTCTTAGGAGCAAAATGATCTTGGGTTCTTGGTTTCATTGAGCCTGTCATTGCAATGCATCGTGGCTGGGGTTTTAGGGTTTCCATTTTCATCCCATTTTGATCTTCCTCTTCGGTTTCTTGAGCATTGTTGAGCTTTTTGCTCAGGTGGCAGTTCCAATAATTCTTTACATCATTTGCTGTTCTTCCTGGGAGTCTCCCGGCTATCAATGACCATCTGAGATCAGCAACATATATATAAACCACACATAGGAATGTATAGTGTAACAGTGTACTAATTGAGTTAACAGTTAAATAAAAAGGACTAAAAAACTTGCTTGTTTCCGAGGAGCTTGTGAAGCTTAATGATAAGCTGAATTTCATCTTCTGCAAAGGTTCCTCTTTTGATGTTTGGGCGTAGGTAGTTCAGCCATCTCAGTCTACAGCTTTTACGACACCTGTTTAGACCTAAACAGACACCAAATTAAGTACACCGTTCATTCATTAATGAAACATCAACCAAGGTACACAAGTTCAATTCATTCCCACATTTAAGCCTTACTTTTCCTTCTTGGTTTCTTCTTTGAAAACTCACCAACCATTTACAAAATATATACATATATTTCCATCCATTTATCCATTGAACGTACAAGAGTAAAGCATAAAAAGATTTCGTTTACGATTTGAAAGTGACTATACTCCAAACTTAACTCATCAACATAACGACCCTGAAGCATGCATGTGGTAACCTGATTGTCTGCAACAATTACAGACTGTGGCACACATTCAAGGGTTTGTATGTTCAGTCCAAAATTGTTGAGCCATGATGAAGATTGAAGTGGAAAGATGAAAATGTAAACTTTCAACCATGGTGAGACTGTAGTGAGAAAAACTGTTCTAAATTACCCAATAATTGGTAACAAAACACAAAACTATCTAATCATTTCATCAAATTTGCCTAACACAATGAACCAAACCCATTATTCTGCTCATCTTCAGTCAAAAAAACGGGGTAAAATGAGGCTTGTGATAGTTACCAGCCAAAAGAGGTACCCGATGCCACTTCCCTTCTCCATAACGCTCTATACATTTCTTCAGCAACTGATCTTCTTCTTCTGTCCAAGCAACGCCTCCCATGCTTTCTTCTTTCTCTCCTTTACCTATTCATCATCCACTCATTGCTCAACTTATACCCCGTAATTGCTCATGGACCATGTTGCATTCCTGTGTTTTTGTTTAATAATAGTTTTTTAATTGTTCATAATATTATAAAATTCCATACATTCTGTTTATATTTTTTTGTAACATCTTTTCCTGTATCCTAATAAATATTGGGAGATCTAAGCAATACCCCCACTATTTCGGCCTAAAAACATTTGGAAAACTGTCCCTTCCCCTTTCTTGCATTGTCCTATTGTTTCTACATGTTTATGACGAGGCATTATGATTATATCTGTGGGCTCCATATCACAAATTATTCATTTCTTTCTCATATTTACTTCCCTTTGGTTTTTTAGACTAAAAGATTACATGTTCTGGAAGAGGTAAAAGAACAAGTTGTGCTTTATGCAATGTCGTATAAAACGTTTGGGTTTTTTCCCTTTTTCTTTAACCATCCATTCATATTTATGTGTACGTTGTTCACCCACCGTCTTTTTCCCTACTGCCAATTCTAAAAGTCCAAGCCATTAAACAAAAACTCACCCTAATCTACTAATCAAGTCTTCAACTTTATAAATCAATTAAAAAATCAGTTGAATTGACTGTTGAATCGTTTGAACTAAATTTTTTTTTAATTTTTAATAATTTTTTAATCGGATCGATGACCTGATCGATTCAATCACTGATTTGATATAAAAAAAAAAACATTGAAAAAATTATTCAAACCCCTTGAATGTCCCCCCCCCCTCCCAGATTCAAACCCCCTTCGGATTTGATAAAAATCTACTCACCTTTATAAGGTATAAAAAATACCTACCTATCAATGGTGGAGCCTAAATTTTTTTCAAGAGAGAGGAGCGAAATTAAATTGTATTTTTTTACGATAGTAAAAATACAATTTCATTATTTTAGTAATTTATATCTTTATAATTTTTAAAGAATTAAATCAAACTTTTATCATTTTTAGGAGCCAACGTGCAATTTTATTATTACAAATTTAACATTTTATAAATTATAAAAAATTTAAATTAAAATTTTACCATTTTAAAGAAACTTTAACCTCGAATCTTCCATCACTGCCACCTATCCTATAAGGTCTGACAAAAAATATATTAACCTACCAAAGTTTATTTATTAAAGAATTTTAAATAATTAAAAGGAAACATTTACCCTTTATTAATTAATCATAATTCTATTTATTTTGTTATTTTTTACTTCTATATTCAATATTTTTAATTATAAATAATAAATATCTAGTTAGTTAAAAAATATTTTAATTATTATTAAATTAAATAAATTATATTATATTTAATATAATCATAGTTAAACATAATGTAGTTTCCAATTAACATATGCAAGTTTTATTTGGAAGTGGCAATTAGATTGATAAATAAAATATATTTAAATTTATATCAAAATAAATTTATGTAAGATCTACATAATGTGAGACATAAATCAAAATAAATATAAATTAAGAGCTCACATGATTAGAACTTAACAAGTGGTTTTAGTGGTGAAGAGAATATTGTTCATCTTCGGAGATTCAAGTTCGAGCACCTATGTGTGCATTGTCAAAAGGTTAAGAAACACAAAATTTCAAAACTTAAAATATTATTCATTAATTAGATATTTTTTTTGCATTTACAATAAAACAAAGAAAATTATATGGTTTTGATTAAATTAGTGTTATCAACAAAACTGGTAACTTAATTAAAAGTTAAATATGGATATAATAAAATATCATAATATAAAAAATTAATATTACAAAAATATGACATAAAAACCTTATAATTAAATATTTCGATAGATATTAAAATTTTTAAGGATACCAAAATTTTTACACGAATATTCATAGATATTTTAATATATACCACAAATTTTAAGGTGATAGTAAAATTTCCAAGATAATCTTTAAAAATTGTTGTATGTCAAAATTTTTAGTCACGTATTATTAGATTTTTTGGTATATATCCAATTTTTAAGGGAATATCAATATTTATATGGAACTAAAATCATGTTACTCAAACTTCTATCACGATTTCTAACGGAATATCAATATTTCTTTTAAATGTTTAGGTATATACCACAATTTCTAAAGTTATGCCCTTGGAATTTTTTATATTTTGTAATTGGGTCATATTATTTTTCTTTCATATTAAGAAAATTTTATATTGTAATTTAATTTTTTAAATTACCATTTATCTTAATAACATCTATTAACCAAAACAATTTATTATTAATTCAAATATATTTAAAAATGTTGAAAATTAACAAATATAAGAAAATTGATTGAAAATAATCGAAATTTTGAGTTTTCATTATAAAATTAGTTATAACTTACGGAATTTTGATAGGCTTTTATAATCAATATCAAAATATCATTAAAAAATTTAAATATTCCTTAAAAGTTTTTATATATACCAAAAATATAGCTCAACCCCACTAAAAGAAAGTTAAAAAATATGTCATATTTTACCGAATTACCCAATAAAAAATAGTTGTATAAGCTAACCCTAAGAGCTCATAATAGAATTTGGTAAGGGTGGGTTTGGATAGATCGCGGGGTGCAGTACATTTAGTTTATTTTTTGTTTCAAGTTACAGTATCGTTACAATATTTAATTTCATCGCCATCGTTGTTTTTACACTAATCACAGATAGACACACCTAGAGACGAACCCTAAAATTGAAATATTTTCTTTTAAACTCTTTAAAATTTTTAAAATTTTAAATTAATAAAGATCAAATTACATTTTAACCCTTTAAAAATAATAAAATTTTAATTTATTCTTTTAAAATTTTTATTTTTATTATTATAAAAATTACAATCTAATTTTAACTCCTTTAAAAAAAAATTTCTGATTTCGTCTTTAAAAATAGGACTCATCCAAATCCACTTTAAATGGTTTAGCTAGTGCCAGCTCTCGGAAAAGAAAAAGTAGGTAGGCGTAGTGATGGGTCACAAGGTTGGACCAAAGTTTTAGAGTAGAAGATTAGTAATTGCATGGACCGCAACGTCAACTACAGTTTTTAAGACCTTAAAATATGTGACAATCTTAAATAACGAGATACTATCATTTGCTTGCTTGCTTGCTTGGTCTGATTGAAATCTGCGGTCCTGATTTTTAATAGAGACACCTCACCCCTTTGTCGGGACCGCACGTGATTATTATTTTTATAATATATGAAAACATAATAAAAAATAATATCAATTTTATTATCTATAAGTGTGACAAGTGGCGGAACGTGGTAGAGACTCGTTCTCTTAAAATGATAAAATTTTAATTTAAATTTTTTATAATTTATAAAATTTTAAATTAATAATGCTAAAATTATATTTTGACTCCAAAAAATAATAAAAAATTATTTAACCCTTTAAAATTTTTAAAATATAAACTATTAAAATGATAAAATTACCTTTTTACTGTCATAAAAATATACAATTTAATTCCGCTTGTAAAAAAAAATTCTAATTCCATCACTAGGTGTCACCCATCATTCGAGTTCCAACTCAATTCAAAAATCATTAAAAAAACCATTTTTATTTGCAAAGTAAATTAAATGATTTTAAAGTTGTTTTCATCTTTCATATTTTTATGAATCAATAAAAATTTATCCATAATAAGATCAAAATTAGAGACACCATACATAATAAAACTTTTTCATTTACCATTTGAATTAAAGCATTTTTTTGGTTTTCATTTGAAACTTTTATAAGTATATATGTTTTAAACTTTAATATATTTGTGTATTAAATGATTAATATTATTGATTAAATTAATGTCACAAATAATTTTACCTGCATAATATATGATAAGATTTCTATTATTTTTAAGTTTTTATTTCAATTTTAATTTATAAGATTAATTTTATAGGTAGAAAATTGTTTTTGACTAGAAAGCATTGTTGCCATTATTATCTTCTTTTTACTATTTCTCACTTGTCCCAAATTTTGTTTATTCAAATACATGTAAATACATATAAATCAATACTTTTAAAATTATATTTAAACTTTCCCAAACAATAGAGTGGACTAACTAATTTTAGTTTTTAAAAGGTTTATATGTCAAAAGAAAACTTTAAAAATAAGAAAAAAAAATTTCAATATAAAATTTGCAACTAATTAAATTTTTGTCGTTAATTAAAATAACTCATTTCGTTAATAATTTCCATCATGGATCATGTTGACAGTTAAAATAAATTGACGGACTAATCAGATTATGACATGTGATAGTTTCTAGTTTAATCTAAAATTTTCTCATAAAAATGATTAAAAATCATAAAAATTAGGCATATTGACAAAATTGGTCCCTAACGTTTGGGTGTTTGGTCACTTTGACCTTTAAGGTTTTTTGGGCTCACTTTCATACATAAGTTTTTTTTTTTGGTTAAATTGATAATTTTTAACGGTATTGTTGACGCCAAATTAAGGGACTAACGACGCTAACGTGGCAAAATTTTTTTTCACCTAAGCACTTTCACGTATGAAGCTGTTGACGTGACATATAAGACAAAAATATGTCACGTCAGTAAAAAAAATTAAAGTTAAAAACATAATTAAAATTAAAAAAAAACAATTTAAACACCCTAACTAACACACACACTCGGGCAGAAGTAAAAAAAAAATTAGCAGCTCCCCTTTGAAGAACCCTAAATCCCAAATTCTCACATTCTCCATTCAAATTCTTTAGAAATTGAAGCTTGAAATTTAGTGAGTTTCTATCTTCTTCGAAAATATTGTTTGAAAAAACTGATTAGAAGCCATCAATGGAGAAATTTTCTTATTCGAAGTTAGTTTCATCATCATGAGAGGAATTCGTTTATGATAAAGAAAAAATAAGATGTTTTTGTAACAAGTTAGCTTCGAGAGAAACATCGTGGAGTGATTTAAACCCAGGCAGAAGGTATTATGATTGTTTAGATTTTCGGGTAAGCATATATTAGCTTATTTGTTTTAGGGTTCATACGAAATTGGGGATTTTTTTTTATTTTTTTGCTTAATGTGTCTTAGATCTCTTTTGTGTAATCGATCAGCTGAATAGATATTTTTTTTGCTTATTTCGATTGTTTAATCGTGTCTAAATTGGTGCTACATAATTCGGCTGGATTATATTACTATTTTGTTTAATCGATGAGCTGAATTGACGTTAATATATGCTTCAGTATTAGAGTAGTCACTGTATTTTTTTAATAGATGTTAATCGATTAACTGAATTGAATATTGATGAAACATTTCCTTCCCATGCTGTTTTGTTTAATATATTGTTGTTTTGTTTTTTTTTTTAATTGGATATTGATTAAACAATATTTGCATGTGTCAATATTAGAGTATTGATTGTATATGAACTCAGTTGTGGAATGTAGAATGCAGAGTTTATATAATAAAGACTCAATTTTTTTTGTGTGAAATGTAAGTTGGTGAATGTGGATTTTTTAAGTGGTATGATGATAAACTGTGTAACAGGGTGAATGAAGTAATACGTGAATTACGTGGTAGCAAACGACAACTTGCAAAAGAGAATACGAGACTTAGGTAGGAAATAATGAAGTATGGAAGTGATGAGATGTTTGAGATTGGCAATAAAAGTAGTAATGTTGAGATGTCTGAGAGTGACAGTATGCAAAATGTGGGCAAGGACAACCAAATAAAAGATGTAACAGCCTGTTTTTTGCTGGTGTCGAAAACAGTGGTTTCAAGACCACAAACTCGACGAGAAATTTTTTATCATGAGTGTTTTAAATTAAAAAAAAAAGTCAATAATAATTTTATATGGAATTCTGAATTGAAGAATTTTAATCATTGAATTAAAAGTTAGTATAAGTGGTTTAGTTCAAAAGTCAAGTGGTTTTGAAAAATATTCTATCAGGACCTCGTTTATGAGATTTAGGGTCGTAAATATTTTTATTAAATATTTATATAGTCTTATTTTATGTGAATTGAAGTTTGGTCTGATAATTTTGATGGGTAATTGTTTAATTAAGGAAAAAAAGGGACCAAAATGTTAATTAAACCATGGTCAAAAATTTCAAGCGGTGGTGACATGATTTCCATCCATTAACTTTTAAGTTATTTATTCATTTAGTCCTATTTAGTTTAAGACTAAATTGTAAACAAGTTTGTTTAATTGAAATTTAATATAATTGAAGGACCAATTATGAAATTGGACCCTCTTTAAATGGCCTAATAATAGAAATGTTGTGAAACTCCTTAAATTTTGGTAAATTGCAATTAAATCCTAATAAAATGAAGATTTATTAATTAGTTATTTTTAGTGTGATCGAGAATGGTGGTTTTGAGGCCACAATTTTGATGTGTCAAACTGTAAATATTAATTATTTAATAATTAAGAGGTCATTAGTATAGTATTGAGTTTTAGTTATGAAATTTTAATGTTTAGATAGTTAATTAAGTAAAAAAGACTAAATTATAAAAACTACAGAAGTTGAAAATTCAAAGATGGAACTGTTAAATGGTAATTTAAAAGGAAAGGTAAAGTACTTGGTTGGTAATTAGACCATTGGTAGGTGATTGGATGGTTTTGACTTTATTTTGGTTGGAATTTCATGTGAAATTAAAAGGGGTAAATTAGTAATTATAAAAATTAAACCTAATTTAATGAAACAAAAATGGATAAAAATCCTTTCTTTTCTTCATCTTCTTCTTTCTTAGCCGAAACGTCATTTCTAAGGGGAGAGGAAGCTTTGACTTAGCTAAAATCTCATGTATGATAAGTGTTTGATGCCCTTTTTTAGTAATTTTTATGTTTTTGAGTTCGTATTAGCTTAATCTAGGTAACCCAAGGACTAATTTGTGAATCTGTCAAATGTTATAAATTTTTCTATTGTTGAATGAGTTGTTTCTTGAAGATTTATGGAAGAATATCAAGTTTGGTTATTAGATTTGATTATTTTGTAAAGTAGTTTTTTTATGATTTTAATGTTTAAGGACTAAAATGTAAAAATAATAAAAGTACAAGGACTTGATATTAAATAATTAAAAAGGGTTGTTGAAAGACTCATGAACATCCGGATAAGCAAAAAATTTGAATAAAAATGGTTAATTTGCAAGTTTAAGGCTTAAGGACTAAATTGAATAAAAGTGAAAAGTTAAGGATAATTTTGTAAAAATACCAAAAAGGCTTATTTGCATGAAATGATTAAAAATTCATGTTGATTTAATTAATTTAATTAAATTATTGTAATAGATCAAGAAGGTGCCATCGATCGTGAAAAAGGAAAAATTACGGATTAGTCCTTAGAGTTCACTTTAACTGCAAATTCGTCTGGTAAATTTGTAACGTTAAATTGCATTTAAATGTATATTATTTGTATTCTTTATAATTGTTACAGAATAGGTATGGTGTGTGAAACTAAGAAGGATGAAAAAGAAATGAATGATAGAGATATCAAACTTTAAGCTGGAAAATGAAAAGATCCGATGTCTTTATGATATCGTGAGAATTACACGGGAAATGAATCCTTTTACGAATTAAAGGTCCAATGCCTTTGTGATATCGTGAGTATTACATGAGAAAAGAATCCTTTTACGGATTAAAGGTTCGATGTCTTTGTGATATCGTGAGTATTACATGAGAAATGAATCCTATTACGGATTAAAGGTTCGATGTCTTTGTGTATCGTGAGTATTACATGAGAAATGAAACCTATTACGGATTAAAGGTCCAATGTCGGGAATCTTACTTGTTGCGGATTCTTTTCACATCGTAAGTTATCAAATGTGGTTTGAATCTACTAACGGATGAATGCAACTTACTTGATTCGTTTGATTTCAGATTTTACAACACTTGATATTTGGTAAACTTATTTAACTCTACGAACTTGATAAGCTATGAAAAGCTTACTTGTAAAATTGATGTTATTTTGTAAATTCTATTTTGCGGCTTGAAAATCGGATCGTCTCGAAGAAATCACACTATCTCAGAAGCTTGTTCAGTAAACTTTAAATCACTTGGTTATATGGCATGCACTAGGATGATATTATTTTGTAAATGTTTGAATCGGGACAATTAGTACCTTGTAAGAATTGTTGGATGTTTAACCCTTTCATATGCTTGTTTAATGTTGAAAGTAGGCATCTAGTACTAGAAAGGGATGTAATGTTGATCTTGATCACTTGTATTGTCTACTTAAATCATAAGTTTATGAAACGAATGATTGGTTGTTGAACTTGTGTGAAAATATGAATTCTGCATACTTGTTTCGGTAGAACTCCTACATGTATCGGTAAAAGTACACGATATAAGAGAGGTTGCATTCTAACTTACGTTGTATCGATAGTACTAATAAAAGTATTGATAGTTATGTTCATAGTAGTATCGGTAGTTTGGATACTTGTGTCGGTAGAAGTTGTGGAGTAAGACTTCATAGCTCTTTGGAGTTTTTAGTATTGGTAAAAGTCTCCAAAAATCGTGGAAATGACATTTTTACCCTTAATGAATTGTGATTTTATTTCATTAATGATTTATGCTCTGTTAAACGTATTTCTTTATTAAATTATGATCAAATGAAAAGGTATTAGGAGATAAACTATGATAGATGATCGAAAAGACATCGGAACCCTAATCGATGATAGTTTTGAGTTTTTGGTGTTATAATTACATGGTGATAGTAGGAATGATTGATGTAACTTGGTTGATAGTTATGGTATTGTGATTTGATATAGAATACAGATGTTATGACAATTGATATGAATATTGACTCTTTCTTGTTTGGTTAGTATTGGAGGTTATGTTTGAGACACAAGGTTATGCGATCCTAAGTTCTTGTATGAGTATACTTTATCTGTGATTGATTTGTATGTATGAGAAAGAAAAAACACTTGTAAAGTTATGTAAACCCTGAGACCTAGCTCGGAGATGGTTACAATTTTTGGGTGTTACAAAAGAGGTGGATCACATTGAATTAAACACAAAGATTAAGATGTTGAAGAAAAAATGTAAATCACTCAAGAAAGAGAAAAAGTCTTATAATAAAATGTTTATTTGAAGTATATTACTTATATTATTTGTCACATTACTTAGGAATGTTATAATTTAACCTATTTTTATGTACTAAATGTTTAGGGATTGCAAACATTTTTAATGTTTTTAAGGCTTTGGTAGCCTTAAGTAATAATATTTTAGGTTTGTGGATGATTTTGTATAAGAAATATTCTCTATCAATGTAATTTTGAAATCTTCGGACAATAATGTAATTCACTATTAATGGTTTAGTTGGGTATAGTTATGGTTACAAGGGATGAATTATGGTTATTTGACAATGTTGTATTGTATCTTGCTGGAAAAGGTTGAGACTTGCGATATACAAAAAAATCGTCCACAAATCAAATAAACCATTTCAACCATTAGTAATAAGAAAGTTACTATTTCAACCATTTCAACAGTTTCAATAATTAGCAGTAAGATATTTACATGCAAACATAAAAAAACAATCAGGTGCATCAATGGTCATTTTTAACTATTTCAATTAACAAATTTATCCTATAGCTATAAGATGTGTACCAACCATTTTAAAAAACTAACAAAAAAAATCAGAACAATATCAAATCATTTCTTCAGCTTCTTTGTTACAGTGGATTCTTGTGTGCTGATAGGATCCTAAAATGTCATCCTTTTTTGGCTTCTAGTTCTCATTCTTGTACCAGATTGAGAACAAAAATCAAAACCCAAATTACATTTAAATAATTTGGAATTGACAATGAGAAAGTGTTTACGATATACCTGTGATCTAGTTGTGTTAGGCTAAATGCATGGTGGTGTTTTGTCCTTCTTTTTTTGGGTTATAGTTCTCGTACTCGTACCAGATTAAGACCAACAAAATCAGAATCAAAATTAGATTATTATATTTTAGAATTGACAATGAGAAAGTGTTTACGATATACTTGCATTCCCGTTATGTTAGGATCTTGTTTGCATGATTGTTTGTTGTGACCCTCACCACCACATTTCCTGCATCTTATAATTAGACCAGCCCTACTGAGGTGTCCAAGTTTCATTTTTTTTGGTTCATTATTTGCTTTCCTTCTATTCTTTTTTGGCTTACAATGCATTGTTTTCTCAACTGGTAGAAGCACAGGCTCAATACCATATTTAGCCCATTCTTGTGACCTATTTATGAGTTGCAAAGCATATTAATTTGCTTTCAAATATGTGTCCTTCTAGTAGTACCTATGCAAGTAGTCATCAGGATCTTATTCAAGATGCCATACAGCACAGTAAGCATGGGGACAAGGGATCCCAGATAATTGCCAACTTTGACAACTGTAGGTTTTATGCTCTATTTGTACTACGTACTATTTTCTGCCTTTCTTAACTTCACACCCATTTACCCCATTTTAGATCATCTTCCAATCAACACTTTCCTTTTTACTCTCATCAAAATTCTTCTTTATTGGTGGACCATAATTGTATTTCCATGAACTACATTGCTTCCTCTTAGCCACTATTCGAGTCATCATATTAACTCTAATTTCCTCCAACATGGTGATTATGCTCTTAAATCTAAACTCTACGATGCTGGATTTAAATGCTTCACAGAGGTTATTATCTACAATATCTGACATCGAGTGTAACCTTTGGAAGGCCTTAGTCCAAGCTTTCAAATTCTTAGAGAATAACTCCTTTGCAAGACCTTCATCAAGCTTATATAAGTCTTCTTTGTTTTGTTCCCACTCCCTTTCTGTTGTAGACTTCACAACTTTCCAAAAAACAAATTCGAATGTCTTTCCTTTCTTCTTACCAGACCAATTTGATAAGACATGCCTCGCACAATTTCTATATTCTACTCTAAGCAGAATGCCATTAATGGCTATTTTGAGACTATGCAATTTAAATTAAAAAAATAAGTAAGTCAATATACTAAGAATAATTAATAATATTAGTACTAAATAAATGCAAAATAAAAATTTTACCTTTTGTTGGTCACTAATGATGGTATACCCAAAACCATCTTCCATTCTTAAGTCTGCTGTTAATATACTAAGAAACCATGCCCAAGAATCAGTGCATTCCCCCTCAACAATAACTCAGTCAATTGGGTACATTTGAATGTTTCCATATCTCCCAATAGTAGCCAATAGCTCACCCTTAAATGGACCTTTTAAAAAGCAACCATCAAAACTTAGTATAGGTCTGCACCATTCTTTCCAACCTCTTTTCACTGCTTGAAAATAGACATAAAATCTCTTGAACTGTGGTGGAGATTCAAGTGTGACTCTATTCACTGCCATCTTTATAGTACTTTCAAGATTCTTTAATCTCAACTCATCAGCATAATCTCACAGCATAGCAAATTCATTTAAGAAGTTCCCTGCCAACTTATCCTTCACCTTATTCTTGGCCCTTCTACACCTTGTCATATTAACATTGACATTCATTTCTGAAGCTACCCTTCTTTGTATCTCCCTTAGCTTCATTTTTGGGTAGTCCCCAATAGTAGCTTCAAAATGTTTTACAATAACTTTCACATTAACTATTTTGTTTTTAAAACTAACATAACAGTTGTGCTCATCATGAAAACTTTTCACCTGTGTGCATTTGGCCATGTTAGTGTAGCTTGCAAATTTTCTCCATTGACAGTTTTTTGATGTAATACACTTAACTCTAACCCTATTTGATCCATTCCTGATTATCTCAAGTTCCCTTCTACAACACATTGAGTACTTATGAATTACGGATTTGAATTGCTCACCATCTTTAAGTAGCATACCAATACAAAAGTGTGGAGTTGTTGAGTTTGGATTGTATGTGGGGAACCTATGTATTCTTCTACAAACATTAGTATTATCATCATCGTATGACCCAAGTATGCTCCCGTGATCATCATTATCAAAATATTCAGTCTCATTTCCATCTTCTTCCCTACCAACACTATCATTTAACCCTTTACCCTCGACTTCTTCAAGGACGTCAGCCTCAAACTGCTCTACAATGCTTTCACTTTCAGTCTCATCAAGTACTGTTTCCTTACCTTTCCCACTGGTTTTCCCCTCCAGTTCCCTCACCTTTTTCCTAGCTTCTTGAAGCTCCTCATCAGCATCACCATCTGATAAGTAAATATCATCTTGAAACTCTTTCTCATCATCATCACCATCTGATAAGTTAATATCATCTTGAAGCTCCTCATCATCATCACCATTTGATAAGTTAATACCATCTTGAAACTCCTCATCATCATCATCACCACCTCCATCACTAATAGCAACATCAACCTCACCCTGACCCTCAACACCTTCACTAACAACAACATCAACACCCTCCACACCTAAACTTATAGCAACCTCACCCTTATCCGAACTCTCACCACCTCTCTCACCCTTACCACCATCTCCCTCATCCTCATCCTTACCACCCTTATTGCCAACATCCAAACCCTCACCACCCTTACCACTAACAACCAAATCCTCACTGCCTTTACTACCAATAACCTCACCACCCTCACCCTTACCATCATCACCTTTATTACCATCGGCATAATATTCCAAACACGCTATAGCTAAAATTGATTCATCATAGACGAAAACAATAATATCAATCTCATGCTTTAAATATAGGCCTATCTCCTTATGCTTAACCCAATAGTTTATCATGTCAATAGTGCTACTATCATTCCACACAACCCTAAGGTTATCCTGCAAAGTGCTATTGTCAGGTACATGTAAATAAATTAGTTGCATTGTATTAAACACTAACCCATATTTAGCTATTTTACACAACTCAAAATACAATATCGTATCTGGATCCTTTTTAAGCCTTACAATCTCACCACCTAAATACCTAACTTCAGGATCACGTACAAATTTACCCTCAACATACAAATTAATGTAGTATTCCTCCTCAGACATTTGCAGTTTAGAGAATAAAAAAATATATATGTCATAAGCATAATGACAAACAATGTGCAGCCAAAAAAGAAAATAGAAGCAGCACAACAATAAAACATGGAGGGACTACTTCCATTCCTCGTGCTGTGAGTGAACCAGCAAACATTTAAAATTATTGCTCCCACCAAAATTATTAACAACAGCAAATAGAAACAACTACCAACAAACATATTTAACATAAAAGAAACATTTTAAACATATTAAACAATTTAAATAAAAAAATTTGTTTATAAATCTAATATCTGAGTCCCGGCATATTTAAATTTAAAGAAAATCATATCATGCTAGTGAGAGCAGTACAATGATATTCTCTTGATCAAAACAGGAGTATATATATACATACATATTGGATCCTAAATCTAGAAATTATAGGGTAACTAGTTGCTTTAACTTTACTACTGATAGAAAAAATTCCTAAAGAGTAATCCACTGTCAATCAGTAATACAAGATGCAATTTAAGTTCAACTTGTTCACAAGTTACAACCTCACTCCTATAAATCAATTAAATCACTCTTCTCACTAATACTTAATTACAAACTGAACATAAAAAAATAGTTTGTTTTCAAATTAATTGCAATAAAACAAGTTGTTAAAGATGCAGAAGTTGCAGATAATAAAATAAACAAGCCTTTTTAAATAGGCAATGTAGGCTTACAAAACTGCTTTTCAATTCCCTTAAATAAGTCTTCAATAATTAATTAAATATATAGTATACTTCTTTTAGAAAGAGAATCTCTTTAGTTAAGAAAATTTAATCACACTAAAATTTCTGTTCGAATAAATTATGTCTTCTTTTCTAAAAGTCATATTAAAGTATAAATTAATCCATTTCATGACAAAAATGTTAGGTTGATATTAAAGTAGTGCTGAAAGAGAATCTCTTTAGTTAAGAAAATTTAATCACACTAAAATTTCTGTTCGAATAAATTATGTCTTCTTTTCTAAAAGTCATATTAAAGTATAAATTAATCCATTTCATGACAAAAATGTTAGGTTGATATTAAAGTAGTGCTGCCTTTAGTCAGTCTTTAATATACAAAAAAAGACAAGACACAGACAAGTTTATTGAGGGGGGGTTGGAAAGCTTACATAAACTAATTTATCGAGGGGAATCTTCTTTTATTTAACTTCAAATACATGAAAAAGTTGCAGTAAAGTAAAAAACCAAAAAAAATCTCAACAAATAAAAAAGAAAGAATCATACAAACAAAGTAAATTCGAGCGTCGAACAGTTTGTACCTTTTCTTCTCTATGATTTTGAGCATGAATCTTCGACAATCCTCACTGCAAAAGAGAGAAAACAGGTTAGAAAGTGAAAATCCCCAAACCTAAATCCCAAAAATTCCTAAATTTTTGAAACCTAAACCAAAATCTCCAAACCTAAGAACCCTAAAAATTAATTGAAAGTGAAAATTATAGAAACATACCCCATTTTTTTCCTTTCTCGATTTAGGTTAGGGTTCAAAATCTTTGTTTCAATTGAAAACTTAGGTTTTCCGATCGATTGTTTTTTTTTTTTTACTTTTGTTTCTATTTAGGTTAACTGTTTAATTTTTTTACTTTTTTAATTGTTTTAATTGTGGATAAATATTTTGTTTTTTGTTTTTACTTTGTGTGTACTGTTTTGCAATTAAAGATGCAGTAGTCACATGGGCCAAACACACGGGCGTGTGTCAGACCGTGTGTCACACACGAGCTAACACATGGTTGTGTGTCAGGCCGTGTGGATCATGTTTTGTTCGTAAATACTGTATAAAGCAACCTTATGCTGACCGTAAAACTTGTATGACCTAGATTGAGCCGTGAAGGTTGATTAACATGTTTGAAATCTGAATCCGAGTATCTGTAACTAATTATCTGTGTGATTTCAATATTCGATATATTTGAGATATGTATATATATGTAACTGAAATGTAAAGATCTAATATATGTTTCTACATCTGCATGCTGGTGGACGAGGGACTCGATCATCCATAGGACTTTGTTACGACTTTTCTAAGTATCTATGATATGCTACATGTGAACTTTAAGTCTAGGATATCTATGGATATATAAGTGTGCACACTTTAGTTTGATGTTTATTCTCTTTGGTTATTTTCAACATGCTTATGATAAGATTTAGCTACTATGGATTGATTCTATTATTGCTTGCTTTCTTTATGATGTTGATGTAACATTCTTGATTTAATCTTTTCTTCTAGGCAGTGTTTAGGGTGTTACAGGTATCATAAGTTAATTGGATATCAACTTAATTAGAAAAAACTTAAAAATCAAAATTTTTTTCTTAGTCATAACCAAAGTGTCCACCGGGAATAAAAGTATAAAAACTTAGTAAAATTTTAAGAAAAACTATAACATTTTGGCCCTAATTCTAAAAATATATAAATATTTTCAGAAAATTATATAAATTTAAAAATATATAAAAAATTTACACTGTATTTCATATAAAATAATAAGTTAATATAATAAGAATACATATACCAAAAAAATATTTTTGTTTCTTTAAAGAGAAGCATATCGTGATTTTTTTCTCTTTTTCCCGGTATCAAAATTTTATAATATTTCCCATTTTCATGTTCAATACAGTGGCGAGTCAGAAAATTTTTGGGGGGTCGAAAATAAATTGTATATTTTTATGATAGTAAAAATGTAATTTCATCATTTTAATAGTTTATATCTTTATAATTTTAAAGTGTTAAATCAAATTTTATTATTTTGGTAGGGTCAAAATGCAATTTTATTATTACTAATTTAAATTTTTATAAATTATAAAATGCCTAAATTAAAAATTTACCATTTTAAAGGGTCTATGATCCCTGGATCTCTTAGTGGCTCTGCCATTGATTCAATGCATTTCTTCTCTTTCACAATCAAACTAAATTTTTGCTCATAAACCAAAAACGCCCCAGACCCTCCAACTAAAAGAGAAAAGATCAGTGGGTGCCAAAAGGTTTGGATGGTACCTTGCCGTGTGAGGCTTCAGTGAGCTCATTTCTTGATGGCAGTAGGTGGAATGAAGGGCTTGTGTGGCAACTATTTCAATCGAATGAAGCGGATTTGATATCCCATTCCCCCATTGTGCTTCGAGGGATGTTTTAGTATGGGGGCACTCACCAACAAGGCTGTACTATACTACAAATGATTACTCTTGGCTTTTGTTGCAATCGTTGGGATATGGCCTGCATAGGGCCCTTTGGAGAGTACTCTAGAAGTTATCGATGTTACTGAAAGTGCACTTGTTCGTTTGGTCTGTGTCAGATGAAATTCTTCTGACTTATGTTAATATTGCTACCTTTACTAACCTCCTTAACCTGGTGTGTAGGCGGTGCGATAAAGCAAAACAGTCTTGCATGTGTCGGGGACTGCCTTACATCGAATGCCACACTAAGACTGGCAGGTATTGATGAATTTTATTGTGCTGATTGGTTAGAATTTGCATAGAGAAGGTTAGACAGGGTGGCCATCTCATGTCTATACATGCTTTGTGGGAAATATGAAATGTTCGTAATTAATGAAGTTCTTAATAGGCACCTCACCTCACCACACATGACATCCAATTTCACTCGTTCCTTGCATGAGGAATTTAGGCTTCTTAATTTGCTCAACCGGCCCATATTGCCAAGACAACCGTGAGAGGAGCGCTGGTGTGCGCCAAGCATGGGGACGGTGAAGATAAATGTGGACGCGGCTTGGGATGTGGAATCACGGGAGGTTGATATTGGCTGTGTAGCACGCCACAAGGATGGCTTGGTCTTAAAGGCCTTGCGCGGTATGTTTCCTCATGTTGGGACGCAACTTGGGACTTGAATATGCGCAGGATAAGTTTATAAATATTATTATTGATGACTTGCTCTGTTATTTCGAAAGTTTTACATGATACGCTGGACTTTACTCATTTGGGCCAATTTGTTTCTAAGGCCCTTTTTTTTTGTATTTGAATTTTAATTCTTTAGATTTTCAATTTGTTAATAGGGCGGGTAATAATGTTATCGATAAGGTTGAGTATTTGGTTGAGTCGAATCAAGTCAAAAAATTTCGAGTTAATCGAGTTGACGAATCTTGTTTTATTTGAAATTTTTTTGAATTGAACCGAATCGAGTAAAAAAATTTCGAGTCGAGTTAATGAATCATATTATTTATATTAAATGTTGCGTTTACATGGATCGATTTGTAACTAGTAGACGAAGTACAAGAAGATTTAACTAGATAAACAATATAATAGTTTTGCCTTTTAACTTAATGAGTAAATATTTATCTAAACGACATAGTTTTGCCTTTTAACTTTAGAAAATGTAAAATTTTATCAAAATGATGTAGTTTTGATCCCTCTATTTTTGGATTATAAAAATAGTTAAATTTCAATTTGATTCTTATATTTCGCTCAAATTTGAGATTTAATCTATATACTTTAATTTTGTCATGATTTGATACCTCAACTTTTATAATGTCATTAGTTTGTCTAAATATTCTATTCTAATTTGATGATGTGAATTTTTAAGAATTGTTAGCACTGTTAAATTTTTTTATTAAATTCAAGTCGGTTACAACATTATTTTTTTGTTACATGGATACCAAGTTTATTTTATTTTTTAAGGCTGCTTGTGGAATAAAACAATACACTATTAGTATACCAAATGCTCACCCTTTATTAATTTACTAAACAATTTTCTAATATATATTCAGCACTTATAAAATTTAGAAGTAAAATTTCACTACTTAATTTTTCAGTTTATCAAACACTAAGAAATATGGAGGAGAAGATGTACCTAGACTGCAAAACAAATTGTTATAGTGACGGTTCAAAGACTGTCACTAAAAATAAAAGTTCATTTGATATAGGTCTAGAAACCATATACAACAGTCAAAAATGTTATTTCGACGAAAAAATAACCATTGATACATGTAACATCGGTATAGGCTTTTTACAGTGAAAAATGTGACCGTAGAAATAAAACTAAATTTCTATATCGACGGCTCAAATGTCTCGAAAACAAAAACCGTCGATACAAATACCATACCCAATAGTTGATTTGCTAATACCTATACCAAAATTTTATTCCATCGGTATAGGTTTCAAGTATCAAGGTGCATGCTTAACATATAGCGATGTTAGTGATTGTCAATAAAGAGTCATATAAGTGAAATTACAGTTATCTCCTTCGATTTATACTGACAGTATGAACTGTCAATAAATGTTCTATGAATGAAATTTCCAATATGCCCTTAAACATATAGCAACAGACTTAACCGTCAGTAAAGGTTTTTATTAACAAAACTTTGTACAATGGATTATGGAGATGAGCAGCATGTTTTTTTTCCTGGGTTCTTACCACTGCTGATGATGCACGAGTTCCATCCATCCATCCCCAAAGATCCAGACTAGAACAAGGGTTCCTATGGAAGTAAGCCACAAAGCTCAAACCCACACAAAGTTTGTTTCTTTGGGCAATGAGGCAGTCAGATGCATTAGGTGGTGCAACAGAAAGCATGGAACATGCATCTTGCGATTATGGATATGGAAGAATAAAAAGAAGCCTGGATCACATTGATTTCATTGCTGGAATCTTGATAACTCCTGCACAATCCTTCCGCTTCAAGCATGAAATCAAATCCTGAAACTAAATTACAAAGACGTTTCAAGACTAAGCCAGATAAATATTTTCGACATTTAGGCAAGAAAAAATGTTCAGAGGAGAGAACTTGGTAACGCATAAGATTGCTTCAAGCTGAAGCCTCGTGGACCAATTTGCTCATGTTTGAAATTGATAGGGATTAAATTACTTTAATTTTTTTTTAAGAGAGATCAATTTGCTCAATTTCGAAATTGAAAGGTATTAAAGAAATATTTTTATCATAAAAAAAAATAAGGGTCTACACAATCAAATTACAAACTCAATGAATTCTTTTACATAAAACCATTGAATTAAGTTTCTGAGTTTAAAGTAAATGATGTTCCATCGCCACAAGATATTACCTTTACATCTTCAAGAATTCCTTCAATGTTTCACATATCTTTTAATCCAGATGAATTTTTTTAGAATTTCCATGTTTAATGAAAAAATAATCGATGAAATTTACCCTAAAACCAATCCCCAATGTAACAATAGTTAAGTGACAATATATACGTAATATCTACCCTAGTATCTTTTAATCTTTTGACAACGTATTTATATTTTACACACACAGGTGTTCGAATCCAAATTTTTTATGATGAACAACATTCTTTTTAACCACTAAAATCACTCGTTGAGTTTGAAATGATCATCATTTTAAAACTTTTAAAGATTCGGTAAAAAAAAAAAAGAAAAGAAAACAAGAAACATAACCTTGCCGTGTAATTTACTTTATTATTTTCCGAGATTTTGGAAGTTGCAAAAGAAATAATATTAGTGTCAAAAGAAATGAGGCTTTTGGAGGCGAAACCTACTTATCCATGCTTCAAATCTTGGGTCCAACTCACACTTTATTCTTGGGCCTTCTACTTTGTAAAATCATTTTGGTGTGGATTTTAGTTTTTTTTTCCCAAATTACTTGAAAAACATAACTTTGAATACGTTTACATATATAACATATCGAATTTTATGTATTGATTTGAATGGTTAAAAATATTTATTGTTTAAGCTGTAATTTGAGTTTGAAATTTAAAAAGTATTTTAAATTTTTGTTATTTTCGAAATTTATAATTCTATTTTTCAATAAATATCATCCCAAAATTCCAACTTACATTTTGTTTTTGGGTGAAAAACTTAGGGATGGGTTGAGAATATTGTTTAGGTAATTAATATTTGAGATGGGCAGGTGTTTTTTTTTTTTTTTTTTTTTTAAAGTTAAAATCAAATTAGTAAAGAAAATTAATAAGAAAAAGGCAAAACTAGCGTGCAGGCAAAAAGAAAAGCAGGTGTTATTGTTGAAGTTTAAAAGTGAATTTTTTAAACAAGTCATTTCAGTATGGACAAAGGCACAAACAATCACGCCTGTTCCCACCCTAAAATAAATAAACAAATCACGCAAGCCGACCGACTTTCATAAATCCGGATACCCTAAAGGGAAACATGAACCAGCCTAGGACGGACGCCTCAGTCTGTATCCATTCAAATATTATCATTCTACTCAAATTAAATATCTTATGTAAATAAATAAATAATACAAATTAACCCCTTGCAATGATGAAATTGCAGTCCTCTTATATTATCTGTCCTACAACTTAAATTCCTTGGAGGATCACGTGAACAAATTTTGATTTTCCATCAGTCCCAGGGTTGGTCCCCCCACCGGCGTCATTTTCTTTCAAGCCAAACAACAGGGGATGGTCAGCTAAGCCGTCACTACACATCTGATTTTACATTCTATTTTATTTATATTTCCAATCACTACTTTGACTTACCAAACTTGCTTGTCAAACTTGGCCTTCTGTAATTTGTTGTTACTGGGGAGATTTTCACCTCCAAAGTCAAGCCAAGACGGGTGGCATTTTTGACCCTTTGTCTCAAGCCCCTAGGCTGGGATTTTTTCTTTAATTAAGCACTTGGAAAATAGTAAACCTTATATCACTCCACGAGGTAAGGCTACTAGCGCAGGTTGAGCCAATAAAAAGACTTTGCTTTTTCCCTTGTTTTCCCATTTTTTCCATGGGAAAATGAAGCCCTAATATGAGGAAATTGGAATTCTCATTTACCACAAAATTTCCTTTTTTCTTCGGGTCTTGAACTTTGGTAAGTTCATAAACCAAGCGCATGATCTAATGACATTAAACAAAGTTTTAGTTTACATCAAGTTTTTAAATTTTTTTTGGCAATCTAAAAACCTTCATTCGGATTGGTTTTCGATCTGATCGGGTTTTTTCCCGACCCGGCATTGGCACATTCTAAAACATTGTGTAGTGGAAACACTAAGAGGAGCTCAAAAGTAAGACTTATAAGGGAAAAGTGGCAGTGTTGAGCTGTGCTGCTTTTCGCATTTGGTTCATCTTTTTGGATGGTTTTAAATGCAAACTTTGTACAGTCATCTCATCTCTGCTCACCCAATCAATTTAAGCAATTATTTACCTTTCCAAATGTCCTATATTATGATTATTACTTTATAACAAAACTTTTATGGGATTAATTAAAACATAGCTTTTAAATTAATTTTTTTTTATTTAAAAAGTGTGATAAAATTTTAATATCACTTGTAAAATTAAAAACTTTCACCGTTGAAGTATGAAAAGCCAGATAAAGGTTTGAGAAGTGGATTGCAATAGGTAAGGAAGATAGAAAGTGAGTTTTGTTTTGGCATGATCTGATCAGTTGTGGGTTTTGGTATGATGGAAAATTTTGATTGTTCTTTCGTACAAGCTTCATTTACCCACAAGTGGAAGTACCCTTTTATTTTTGGGATTGAATCACATTTAATCCTTAAATTTGATCATGTTTTTCATTTTGATCCATGAATTATTTTTGTTCAAATTAGTTTTGCAAGTGGAAGTGCCTTTGCACTTGTAAATGCAATGGAGAGCTAGTTAGTTTTTGGACTTAAAATGCGGTAAAAAAAATATTTTATATATCAATTTTAAAAATAATTTATATTAATTACTTAATAAATATTTAAATTTTTATTTATATTTCATGTATCATTATATTAAATTATTTAAATATCACGTGACTTAATTATTATTTTTAATTTTTACTATTTTTGTCTGAAAAAGAAATTTTAACTTTTAATCGTAATTTTTTTCAGTAATAGAGAACAGTAAAAACCAATAAATATTTTTTCATGACACTTTTCAAATTTAAATATTGTTTTTTTTAATTTGATCCATAAATTTAAATTTTGATAAAGTATAATGATAACGTAATATAATCTTAAAGTATAATATTATCATACCTTAATAAAATTCAATTATTAAATTAAATGAGAAATAATTATCAAATTCAAAAATTATTGTGGAATAAAAATAAAAATCAAGTTGAGAAAATTAGCAAATTCAAAACCTAAACGTTGTTTTATCTTTCTTTTTGCCTCACATGATGGTAGTCAAATATAGCAATGAGTTGTTGCCTCATTGGATGCCAAAATCTGAAAGGAGAGACTTTAAATGGAGTACGCATTTTATTATTTTTAATGAAATTTTATATATTTTAAAAATAAAAAATAGATTGTATGAAACTGTGATTTCACGTAATCTCTATTTCCTTTCAATAGGAGGATGACAAATTAGATTTCTGTGGTTCCATGTCATCTCTATCTCCTATTGAAAAGTGATAGGGATGATACGGAATCACAGTTTCATTCAATTATTTTTCTCTTTACAAATATTTGATTAAAATTTAAATTAATTTTTATTTGTTTATTATTAGAATATTATCTGAGTTTATATCTAAGAAAAATATGTTTAAAATACTTGAAATTGTGAATATCATGTGATGGCATGATAGTTAAGGGTATTCATTATCTCAGGTACGGTTTGGGTTTGAGTCGTACTAATCACATTTGTTGTTTGCGCTTTATCATGTTATTGTAATTCAAAAAAAAAAAAAACTTAAAATTATTAAATATAAATTAAATGAAAATTAAATATATATTAAATTTGAAATTTGAATATCTGAATCTCTTCGTATCGATAAAAAAATTTTAAATAATCAATATGAATATATATTTAATGAAATCAAGATATTATTCATATTAGTTTTTCTTTTAAAGAAGTTTTATAATTACACTAAAAGAAAATTCCAAAATTGATTGAATCCGCTTTGAATTTGCCATTTTTTTTTTTTGGGTACAATAACAAGGATAAAAATTATATCTAGGTTAGAAGAGGTCAAGCTATTCCAAAATAATCATCGTGTAGCAATTAAAGAATTTTATCTGGCATTTGCATGTAGATATACCTATCCAGAGGCTTTGAGGACACCATTGATGCCAAACCATCGACTACCCAATTATACTTTTTAAATGCATGTGTAACCTGAACCATCGAAGATAGTTGGAATAGATCTTTAATAGCTCATAATACAGTTGAGTGATGTTATTCTACTGAAGATGTTTGAATCAAATGAATAGCTTCAGTACTATCCATCTCAAGGACTACCCTTTTTAGCCCTAGATTTCAAGCTACTTGCAGTCCTCAAGAGCACCGTAGAACTTGACATTGAGTACAGAACAAAAACCAATATTTTTAGAAAAATTAGCAATCCAATTGCCATGTTGGTCACGGATTAAATCACCAGTTCATGCATTTCCAAACACATTACTAATAGCACCATTGGTGTTCACTTATTCCATCCCTTAGTAGAGGTGTTAATGGGCCGGGTTGGATTCAGACCGGACTTAAACATGATATTAACATATTTCATGCTTGTCCAAGCTTAACGAGGCCCAAAATTTGGGCCTAAAATTTTTCTCAAACCCGCCCATATGACTAACTTAAACCCATTTTATGCCCACTCATATTATTTCTTTAAAATTTTAAAAAATATTTAAAAAATATTATTTTAATATTTAATAATTTTATACATTTTTTTATTTATTTAAATTTTTTTATATAGTTATGTTAACATTATTTTAATGTTTACATTAGAGTAGTATTATAAATTTAGTATTTGTTTAATGTATTCTAAATTACATAATATATAAAAATAACAAAATATAAAATATTATTAAGCTTAAAAAAGGTTGGGTCGGGTTCGGTTAGGCTAGGGCCTTGAATGTTCAAGACCGAGTCCGAATCATATTTTAAACAGGCCTAATTTTTTTTTTATCCTAACTCAATTTTCAAGTCTAATATCTCTCAAATTTCGGATAAACTTTCGGAACCTGATTTGAAATTCACCTAACTAATCTGCAAATTTTAATTTATCTATGCCGCCTCAAAGAGCTCGCCATCCCATGGTTAGAACGAATATAAACATGTCTCATTCTATAACTCTTCTTCAAGGCACCATCACATTCATACTAATCAAAATTTGACATCTAAGTTTGTGATGTGTTAATATGAAAAAGTATACCCAAAAGTCCTACAAAAAATGTACCAAACTGGAAGAGTTGTCAATGGAATGGATATCAGTCTTTATCAAGAGAGAAACATAGTTTTGCAAGTAGAACTGAAATAAAAAAGAAATGGTCTAATGTCTTAGCAAATTCAAACTTTGGCCAAAAGTTTCCAATAAAACTCCATACCATTCGTTCAGAAGAAAAAAGGTCTCAGAATTAGGTTGGATATAACTTTGACCATCTCAGCAAAACAGTGTTTCCCCTTCTCACACAACATTTTCCCATTAACGTGTTTGAAAATATTATAATAACACGACATGTTTAAAACAATTAACATAACATAATGTTTGTAATGTTCTTACGTTACAGCTATGATTATGCATCTCAAAGATGTTGCCATCATTATGCAAAAATCTAAGCTTTTTCAGATCTTATTTGTCCAATATAAAAAGAAAACAAATCTTTGATAACCCAAAAAAAATTGGCTTTACAGGACACTGCAATCTGCAACCTCACCCACATTTTATAACAGTTTAACAACTCTGCTGTATCCAAGTGAACTGCGAACACACTCGGCCTGCATTGCCAAGGGTCCCACTGTTCTGACCTTGCCGCGTGAAACTATTAAACAAACAAAAAACCCCATTATTGTAACGCAAAAAAGTTGACAAACAAAGCCCCTAATTGTAGATTTCTCTGTCTTAACCTGTAATCTCCTTTTATTTATTGGTTTATTTAGCTTCTTTTTATGCTATAAATGTGTTTCAAAGGCTCAGAAACTCTTATCTTTTATCTGCAGATTCTCTTCTTCTAAGTGAGTAATTCTGAAGCAGAATTTATATCTGCTGTAGCTTTCTTCGGAATCCCTATATCTTTTGTTTACCTTTTTGCTCTCTTCTTCTCTTTTGGAAAACACAACCCTTTCAAGCTTCACTCTTCTTCAGTAACCAACTGTCACTCACAACCCCCAACAATGGATGTAAGTTATTCTTTTTCTTAAACAAGTCGTTGAGTCTTGAATGGATCTATCGTTTGACTAATTCTCTTATTGGGTTTGTTTTTAGGAATATTGCAAGAGAAGTGGGAAGATACCAGCATTTGGAGACTGGGACTATGCAAATGAGCTGCCTATAACTCAGTACTTCGAATGTGCTAGACAAGCGGGTTTGATTCGTTTCAGCTCTTCATCTGGAGAATCTAACCCTTATGTTGCTGCTCATGACTTGTATGAAACAGCTGATTCAAGGAAATATTCTCGTAATCTTGCTCCTCCTAGAAAGGTCAGTTAATTAAATTTTAATAAAGTTGTAGAATTTGTCATATTTGTTGATGTAGAAAACCCCAAGTTTGAACAAAAGAAAACAAATGAATCATTTCTGAAACTTTGTACAGTGGGGACATGGAGAAGTAATAAAGCACAAATCTGTCCTCAAGCCTTTTTCTGGGAACTTTTCTAGTGTTGGTACACAACACTGCAGCCTTTCCCAGAAATCTACTTAGCATCTTGCAGAATTTGTTATTATTATTTAATATGAAAATATGATTTAGTGGGAGTGATAATAATGGAGGTGGCTGGTGGTATGCAGCAGGCGAGCAGGGTAAGGGAAAAGGGCGGAGCGCATGTTAAGGAGCAAAAGAAGGCGGGGAGAGTATGTGACGTGACTGAACCGTCAAGGAAATACTACCAACATCCCCACCACCATGAGTCTTTGTCAATTAATAATGACAACACTACAAGCAGCAATAGTAAGCACCTCAAATACGATGCCGTTCCACCTCCTAACCCCAAGAGATTACCTGTTCGACCACCTAAACCTGTTGATGAAGATCTCTACAAAATCCCCCCTGACCTCCTTCACTCTTCCAAGCGAGTATGTCCTCTTCCCCATCTCTTCTTTTCTCTTAGTCCAACATTTAATCTATTGATCAAGTATCTCTGCAGTCATGGGATGGATTTACAGGCTATGCCTGTGTGATAGTTTAAATAAGTTTAAGATTCCAATGTATAAAAAAACATCACATGATAGGTCAATTCCTTCAAAGGTCACCAGCTTGAATCTGTTCACATGGACATATAATGAGGGGAACATTGATTTCTTGTCAACACACAAGTCTTTTTCATCCCATCCCAAGTTTGAAAAAACCCCTAAAATTCCGCTATAAATTAATTAATCATAAAGAAGTATTTGTGGGTGTTTCTCTCTCTCTCTCTTTTTTTTTTTAATTCCTTAAAACCTTGGGCCAAGGTTTAGTAGCTGAGAGGTTGCCCATCTCTTTCAAATTTGTTGTATTACCCAACCCATGGTTTCCTTAAGCTCTTCATCCTTTCCATCTAATGACCTATCTGGTGATGCTTGATTCTTACATGTGTATTTTGTTATGGAATGCAGAAGAAGATGCCAGGATTCTTTTCCTGCTTGGTACCAGCTTGTGGAACATGAAATTCTTGTGGCTTTGTGTACTAAATGGAAGGACTTTCATGTTTATATAGAAAGAGATATGTTGTTAGTGTAGTGATTTATTTTATCAAAAAATGTTTTGACTAGCAATGAGAAATGACTATGAAATGGAGATTTTGTCCCTAGTCTACCAATGAACTTATACTATATGAATCGAGACTTGCCGATACAATTCTTGCATGGTGAAAGTATAAAACTGTCTTTTTTTTTTTTTTTTTTTGGTGAATTATAATGAGAGAGTGAAGTCCTCACAACAACATAACTCGAATTTAGATTACACTTAAATCAATGAATATTTTTAATCGTTCGTCAGATCATCACACGAAATTCATAGAATTGTACTTTTTAGTAACTACAAGTCTTTCAAAGTTTTACCTTTGCAAAACAAATACCAATTGACTCGTCACCAAAAAACACAATTTCGACTTTTGATTTCGCGACTAGTAACAATTTCCTTTCTAAATTTAAACACTAATGAATTTAGAGTTTGATAGCGCTAGCTGATAATCATGTCATCTATCCCTAAAATATATACCAATAATTAACACACGTTTGAAATAGGACAATGACTATACCATAGTCAAAACTCAAATGTCCATAAAGGAAAACCTTCTTAAGAAATATTTAGTTCAAAAATAAAATTAAAAACAAAGTTACCAACCAAACGTTATCTTAATTTCTCCATACCCATGCAATATGAAGCTCATGATGCTGTAAAAAGAAATCACGAATTTAAAGAACAATATTATTATAAAAAAAACTAACTCGATTAATATGAGTATTGTTATTAATGTAGGAAAACGTGGGTTCGAGTTCGTTGAAATATATTATTTTCTTATTTATGTGTTGGATAGTGATTATGAATAGTTCTAAATACTATCTAAAAAAAAAGTACATATATGATGAAAATTTATAATGAAATTGTTCAAAATAAAATAAATTTTTTATTAAAAAAAAATAAGGTTGGTAACTTAGTAATAAACAATATAAATTTCTATCATTGGATCATAGAAGCAAACGTACGTAGATTTTCAAAGTTGGTTAATTATAAATTAATTTATAATTTTGAAAAAAAATATTTTTAGGAGCCAAGGCTGCTACTTACCCTTTCAGATTCGCCTCTGCGGGTACATGCTGCAATATTGACAGTTGAATAATAAAAAAAGGAAAAGATATTGTATATAAAAGAGAGCATTACATTGCATGATTTCGCATATAGAACAAGTGTAATGAACAAACAATGAATCCTTATTACCGGTGGTGGTGACCTCGCAAGAGTTGCAACGACCTATCAGCAGGTTCTGCTGCACTTGCAAACAGAGTTTTAGACAACCATCCACCATTTTTTCATATTTTCCTGGGATTTTTTTTTTTGGCAATTTACAGTTCATCATGCTGTGATCTACATTTGTTTATTGTTTTTTAAATGAAATTATTATATACCAATAGAATTATGTCAAATAAATAAACAACAAACCAATATATAGTGGTTATGTATAAAAAAAAAAAAAAGTCCATTTCTGAAATTATTTATGGAAATTGCCAAAGTGAAAAAAAATTTAAAGGAATAAGTTAATTTTGCAAAAACACACTTACGTGGTGACGTTTTTAGAGGAAATTTCAGAAAAAAAAACGTTTTCACGTGGAAGTATTTTTTTTTTGAATGGGACAAAAATGCTCTTACGTGAAAGTTTTTTTCAAATTAGTATCCACGTAGACGCGTTTTTCAACGTGTTTTCATAGTGCTTTTGTCTCAGTCAAGGAAAAAGCTCCTACATGGAGGTATTTTTGTTTCATTAAAAAAAAAAGTGCTTCCACGTAGAAGCGCTTTTTTGAAATTCCCTTAAAAACATCGTTACGTAGACGCTTTTTTGCAAAAACGACCTATTTCAATAATTTTTTTTCACTTTAACCCATTTCCGTAAATATTTTCGAAAATAGACATTTTATGATACATAAACTAATATATAGTAGATTATTGTCGAAATAAATCGCTCATATAACCACAAATAGATTTGTAAAGCTAAAGGAAAATGCAAGAGATTATTGTCGAAATTTTTTTTCCAAATCTACGGATATTCATTGAAACATGAAAATATTGTCATTTTTAAAAAATACCAATAACCTTTTCAAACAAAGAACTAGAATTTAATCACATTAAGATGTGCATTCTATCTATTTAACAAGGTTTTGCTTTTACCGACTTCAATTTGACATTAAAACCTTAGGTAAATTTTCCCTATACCAAGGAATGAAACTTGTTAATTTTTATGATTTTTAAAGCTGCATTAGGTATAATTCGTCCTAGTTTTTAGGTAAATAAAGTAGTCAAAAAGCAGTTTAGATTGTGATTTAATAGTAGATTTTTTCTGTATTTTAAATTGGTATAATGATAAAAATAGCTCTAAATATTTGGGTGTTGAGTCATTTTAGTTCTTAATATTTTTTTGAAATACTTTCATACTTAATTTTTATTTTTTTTATTAAATTAATTAATTTTTAACGATGATGTTGACGTGATCTTTAGTTGATTAATGATCAACATAAATTATTGACGTGATAGTTTAAATGCATTTAAATGTTGATGTAACACTATTTTATCTTGTATGTCATGTTAATAATTGATTTTAAAACTATTATTTAAAAAAAATAAAATTATTAAAATTAATTTTTAAAATAATAAAATTTTTAATTTCATCTTCTTCCCCAAAACCCCCTTTCTGCTTCCCACTGTTTCTTTCCATTGTTCACCATGATAGTCTTCTTTGCATGTTCTTTGAAACCTGTTTTTTGCCCCCAACTTAAAAAAAAGGTCTGATTTTTTGATTAATCCCTAAGCACACCGCAATGGAAGAGCAAACATCAAAGCTGAACATGTCTTTTTCTATGGTAATTGCTTGGAGTATTTTATTCAGACCCCTTATGTTGACAACGAAATAATGATGAAGAACAATTTTGCGGAAACAAAAGCATGGGGATGACATACAAAAACAAACCTTGTTGTTCTTTAACTTCGAATTTAAGAAAAAAAGGTGTTCCAGTCATCAATCAGAATCTTATAATATTACACTATTTCATCTTTTACTCAGTCATTATTATTAGTGAGAGATCTTGCACCTTTAATTTCTTTATCTGAGATCATATTTGAAAGCTTACCCATATTCAAAAGAAAAGAAAAGAAAAGAGAAACAGAACAGATATGTTCACTTGTTTTGACCATCCATTTCTATGTACTTGAAAAAATTTCATCTATTTGCGATTGAGCCTAGGTCTGGTCTGCGGTGGCTGAGTCTTGAGCAGTGGTGGTGGATTCAGTTTCGACCATTTCTTTTGGTTTGGAACTTCTAGGCAGTTACCGAAGAGTAATGAGGGGATTTCAAGTTTGCGAGGGGAAGTTCTTTTAAGCTAACAAATAGTGGAAACAATGGAAATTCGAAAGAAAAAGAACATATAAAAAAGACGATGATGGTGAACAATTAAAAGAAATAGTGGGGAAGAAAGGGTGGAAATTTAAAATTAAAGTTATTTAATAATTTTATATTTTAAAATATAATTTTAATAATTTTAAAATCATTTGTTGAGGTGGTATATAAGATAAAATAATACCACATCAACATTTAAATACATTTGGACTGTCACGTTAGCGATTTATGTTGATCGTTAGTCAACTAATAGTTACGTTAGCATCACCGTTAAAAACTGACCAATTTGACAAAAAAAAAAAACAAATGTTAGGTATGAAAGTGCTAAAAAAAATTAAGAGTCAAAGTGACCCAACACCCAAATATTAAGGGTTATTTTTGTCATTACGCCTTTTAAATTCATAAACTTTTTGTATAAATAGATAGCTTGACAATTTAATAAATCACAATGATTTTAACAAGTTCTTTAAAATACTTTTAGTTCTAGTTTACCTACAGATTGGTATCAAGAATTATTTCATAAAAGACCTGTGAAATCAAACAACCAAAAAACAAAAGTCATAAACACTCTTCATCCACTTTTATCAAGTGATAATTTTTTATATTCAGTTCTTATTTTCTTTTATATTTTGGTTTTCTTTTAGTTTTTATATGTCTTTGTGGCACGCTTTTTCTCTGCCTTGTGCTACGCTTTTTCTCTGTTTTGTGGTATGCTTCTGCCTTATGACACGTTTTCGTCTACCTTTGTGGTAGATTTACGTTCTTGGATAGTTTTCTCATAATGCTCGACTCTGATTTGTCGTTATTAATGGTCTTTCAGTAGTTTGATCCCCTTTTGTGGTTCATTTGTTGATGCAGTCATATCTGTTTTGTGAAGTAGCCTGCAATATTGTTGGTTTTGCTCACCATTCCTACTTCGATCCTTAAGTGTGTAGGTGGATAGAGACAAGGAGTTTTGTTTCCTGGTCTCTTTCTTCAGTGTTTCATCTCATCTTGTCGTTGTAGCTCACTAGACGTGTTTTACTGGTCTAATATTTCATTTTTTTTATTTTTTAGTTTTTCTTTGTTTTGTTTTTTTTTTCTGCTACATTTTAATTTCGTTTGGAATGTTTCTCTATTTTAATTTCTAATAAATTTAGCCGGTATATTATTCAAAAAACATGAATACATAAGCTTCGTTCACTGCAATTGCTCCTTCGATTTTTTAAGCACACATTATCAAGGATGGGCTGTTAGAATTTAAGCTTATCTTGAAACTGTTGATGTGTGAGAAGCTGTAGAATAGGATTATGAAATTCCTCCCTTACCAAACAATCTAATTGTGGCTCAAATAAAAAATCACAAGGATCGAAAGCAACATCAAAAGCTAAAGCTAGTTTGTTTGCAGCAATCTCAACTTATATTTATTTTTATAGAATAATGACATTGAAAACTGCCAATAAAATATTGGATTTCTTAAAGCAAGAGTATGAAGGAGACGAAAGGGTCAAAGGTATGAAAGCATTGAATTTGTCCAGAGAATTTGAGTTGGAAAGGATGAAAGAAATGGAGATGATCAAGAAGTACTCCGAAAGACTACTTGACATTGTCAACAACGTAAGACTCCTTGGCACTGATTTCTTTGATTCTAGGATTGTGCAAAAACTTCGCGTCACAATTCCTAAAAGGCTTGAAACCAAAATTTCATGTTTGGAAAATATGAAAGACCCATCAATCATCTCTTTGGCAAAATTGTTAAATGCTTTGCAGGAGTAAGAAGAAAGGAGACGCATGAGATGAGGAGGAACAATAGAGGGTGGTGCTCTTCAAGCCAAATCACAAACTTACAATGGTGGTAAAAAAAAAATATGTAGAATAAAAACAAGCAGATTGGAGGTTCGACATATGATAGGAAAAATGCAACAACCCTCAATTTTTTCCTTGTTGTCCTTATTGTAAAAAGACCAGTCACCCACAAAAAAGGTGTTGGTGGAGGCTGGATGTCAAATGCAATAAGTGTGGATAATTTAGGACATGTGGAAAAAATATACAGGTCTCCACAACAACAACGAGAAGCTAATGTTGCTCAAAATCCACAAGATGACGAGCAAATGTTTGTGGCATCCTGCTTCACCATTATGCTTCAGCACTAGCAGCTCAACCTAGAGCTCGCTTATAGATAGAGGTTGTACAAACCATCTGTCTTATGATCATTAACTCTTCAAAGAACTCCATCAGACTGTTGTCTCTTGATTCATAATTGGAAGTAGGGCATATATCTCTGTGGAAGGCAAATAAATAGTGGCAATTGAAGGTCACATAGGTTTGAAATTTATTTCTGATGTCTTATATGTGCTTGAAATTAATCAAAACCTTTTGAGTGTTGCTCAGCTATTGGGAAAAGGATACAAGATGTTGACAAAAATTACATAATCAAAGATGCAGAAAACATAGATGTGTTCAAAGTCTATATGAAGGACAAAAGCTTTGCCTTAGATTTGATGCAATAAGAGCATGTTATTGTACACAAAGAAGATAGCAATACTTTGCTTTGACACAAAAGGTTGGGACATTTTCACCTTGCCACTGTACTTTTTATGAAGAAAAACAATCTTGTAAAAGGCTTGCCTCATTAGGAGATACCTACATGTGAATTTTTTCGATATGAGAAATAAACAAGGCTCCCATTTTCACAAAATAAAACTTGAAGGGCTGTTCAGAAATTACAGTTAGTACACACTAACGTAGGAGGGCCCATCAAAGCACCGTCATTGAATGGAAGTAAGTACTACATTACTTTCATTATTACTTCCATTGATGACCACACAAGAATTTGTTGGATTTATTTCATGAGGTTGAAATATGAAGTTGCTTATATTTTTTGGAAGTTTAAATCTTTCTTGGAAACTTGAAGTGCTTGCAAGATGCAGGTGATAAGATATGATGCCGGAGCTAAATATACTTCCAAAAAATTTAATAAATTTTGTCAAGATGCAGGCATCGAGCATCAGTTGTGTTGAAATGTTTTCTTTTTGAAAAGTCTCGGAAAATATTTTTAAAATTGAAATATGGAGTCACCACCAATCTTTTTTATTTGGTGTGATTAGAGCACCTTAAAATGTTTTAAATCTGTTTTAACAAACATTTTGGTCTTTGAAATCCAAAAAACGAGTTCAGGAGTAGGTTACGTGTGAGGAAGGATTAGCACCCTCACATGCCCAAAATTGGTACCTATTCGATTTTTCGATCTTAATGTAAAAGTTTGAAAACTCAAGTAAAATTTAAAATACGATCCTTAAATGCATGATTTATTTGATGTAATTTTCAAAAATTGAATTTGATGACAAAAATGCACGTTTGTTTTGAATTAATTGAGAAATTAAAGTCGTGTCCAAGACGTTAGGGCACGACATACCCGAAATTTCCAAATTAACAGACGTTTAACAATATTGAAATGAGATATTCTATTGTGCAAATTTCACAAAAAATTATACCCAGTACGTTAAGGTATAATTTTGTCGGGACTTTTACACAAAAGGAGATTGCCTCGTTTTTTGAGTTTAAGACACTCGGTTATTTCAAGTCGAAGAGGAAAAACATGTCTAGTAAGTTAAGGCATGAGTTTCTCGAATTTTCGAAAATAACAAGCATTCATTCATTGCCAATTTCAAAATTTTGAGAAAGGGTATTCGATTATTCCGGTTTGATGAAAAACCCGCCTAGTAAGTTAAGGCACAAATTTTCCAATCCCGAAATAAGGGAATATTGCCTCGATTTTAAAATTATTTATGTTTTTGAAGAAAATTGAAAAAAACAATTTTGATTAAAATATATTTTTTAAAAATAAGCATGTGAATTAAATACGAGTGTACAATTAATGACGAGATTAAATTACACGAAGAAGGTGCAATTACACGAATAATAAATACACAAAAACAAATATATAAAAATAAAAATAAACAAAATATGCAACACGAAAGAAAATTCAAATCGAAATATCGAAAAATAAAAAGACGGGATTAATATTAGAAGAAATAAAAATAAAGGATTAAATTAAAACAAAAATAAATTTTAGGGTAAAAATGTGAAAATAAGGCGAAATGGGGTCAAAATTGAAATTCAAATTTTTAGAAAGTTATTGGGTCAAATCTAAATTTTTGGAAAGTTCAGGGTAAAACATAATTTTTTGAAAGTTTGAGGGTCGAATCTAAATTTTTGGATAATTTAAGGGTCAAAACATATTTTTTTGATAGTTTAGAGGTTAAAACATAATTTCTAAATAAAATAAGGGTTTCGTGGGTAATAAACCTAAAATTTTGACACATGACAGTGCAAGGTCATTTTTGAGTCAAGAACGAAATTATAAAAATTTTAAAATTATTGGGAAAAATTTATATAAATTAAAAATAGCACAAAAGGATTAAATTGAAAGAAGCAAAAAATACGGAAGGACCAAAGAGGAAAATTTCCCCTTTTCCAAAAACAAGCGGATCTTGAGTTGGATTGAAGCGAGTCAGATCGGGTTGACCAAAATGACGCCGTTTTGGGGTGTTTAAGCCACACCCAAAACGATGTCGTTTTGGAGGCTATAAAAGGGTAAAAAACTTCAAAAAAATCATTTCACTACTCTTTAAAGAAAAAACCTTTTATCCTTCTTCTTTTTTTTCTCTCCAAGGTTCCCAAGTCAGCCAAGGGGAGTTGCCATGCTCCATCGCCATGCTCCATCGAAGGCCATCATCGCCGGCATTGATCGACTGCCATCTGAGGTGGCCAAAAATCCCCAAATTCCTCATTTTTCCTTTTTTAGAAATTTATAGATCTAGCCTAAATCTTTTGAAATCAAATCAAATTTTCAAAAAATATCCGAAAAGTTTTGATTTTTTAGCTTTCTTTTGAATATGTTTTGATTTATATATTTTTTGAGTTTTCAGAAGTTTTTTTTCTTTAAAAGACTTTCATCGGAGCCTCCTCTCGCATAAATTGGCTTGTTCGGAAGGGCTCTCCATGGCTACGACGAGGACGACAAATCAAGGTATGAAACCTTAACTTTGCCTCTTCTTTTTATTTTATATTTTCTTAATATTTGTTTTCATAATAAAAAATAAAAATAGAATTAATATATAAGAAATATAAATGTGTATGCATTAAAAAACAGTATTACCTTGAAAAAATAACTTTCAATTGGGTTGCGAATAGATCTCTTGTGGTTCGTAAAAAATACAACAAGATTTGAGTTGGCTTTTATTGCCATTTTATAATGATGATACCTAATTGTGCAAGTTTGGCAGTGACGATGGTTGAAGATGGTGGTGGTGTTACTGACGTGGCAGCACGTGAGTGGTTGGGGCGAGCGACGGCTGAACAACTTGCATTTAAGTTTTCTAGGTTTTTTTTATTTTTTCGTGTAATTGGGCTTATTGGGCTTGTTGGGGGTTAGGTCTTTAGGTTTTTTTGGGCCATTGTAGTGGGCTTGTAATTTGGGTGTAATATGGACATTTAAATTTACAATGAATTTAAATTTAAAATTTGTTATTTGGGTTTTGAAGTTGGGCCCGGACAAAATTAGGCTCTAACAACTACCCCTCTTTGCCCGTTGTTGTGTAATAGAAATGGAGCAAAGACTAAAAGGAGGACCAATTTTTTTCGGTTCCGCTGGATTTGGCTTCTTTAGCCTCTCTTCTTCAAGTAGCTCCCCTTTCACTTCACTGGTTGTTTAACTCCACCGCATCCGCTTCTTCAAAACTTTAGGAAGGTAAGATTTAGTGTTGCGATTTCATCTTGCCCTTAGGCAATTCAAAAAAGATAAAATTTCCTACTATAGCTTCACTAAATTCCGCGTGCAACTTCAGGGTGATTGAGATTTATCATCGTAGTATTTGATTCAATCCATTGACATTTCAGGAATTTGGTGTTGTAACTTCATCTTTTGGTCTACTACAACTTGAGGGAGATGTCAATTCCTTTTTGTGGGATGAATGTTTCAATCTGCCCTATGGTCGGGCTATGAGATTAGATGGTTTCACTCTTCCCCATGATCAGGGTAAGATATTGGATGATGTCTTCAATCTTCCCTTCTTAACTTAAGGGTAAAAGATTGGATGATGGTTTCAATCTCCCCCTCTTGACTTAGGGGTGAAAGACTAAATGATGATGTAACTTCACTCCATTCTGCTGTATTCTTAGGAACATTGAGATTTGTTACTTATTTGGCCCACTTCTCTGTATCTCATCAGGAAGTTGGGGTTGGAAGTTTCACTCGCATTAAACTTCACTTCATTGTTTTGGTTTGCTTCTTTGTATCTCATCAGGAAGATGAGGCTTGAAGTTTCACTCGCATTGAGTTTCGCTTCATTGTTTTGGTTTGCTTCTCTGTATCTCATCAGGAAGATGACCACTTTATTATTTTGACCCATATCTCTGTATCTTATCAGGAAGTTGGGGTTTGAAGTTTCACTCGTATTGAGGTTTGCTTTATTATTTTGGTCTACTTTTCTGTATCTCATAAGGAAGATGACCACTTAATTTTTTTGATCGACTTTCTATATCTAATCAGGAAATTAGGGTTTGAAGTTCTACACACATTGAGCTTCGCTTCATTGTTTTTGACCTACTTCTTTGTATCTCATCAAGAAGATTACCACTTCATTGTTTTGACCCACTTCTCTATATCTCATCAAGTACATAGGGTTTGAAGCTTCACTCACATTGAGCTCTGCTTCTTTGATTTGGTCCACTTCTCTGTATCTCATCAGGAAGATGACCGCTTTATTGTTTTGACCCATTTCTCTGTATCTCATCAGGAAGATAGGATTTGAAGTTTTTCTCATATTGAGCTTCGCTTCCTTTTTTTATTCTATTTCTCTGTATCTTATCAAGAAGATGACCACTTCATTGTTTTGAGCCACTTCTCTGTATCTCATCAGGAAGATAGGGTTTGAAGTTTCACTCGTATTGAGCTCTGTTTCGTTGATTTAGTGAACTTCTCTGTATCTCACTAGGAAGATTACCGCTTCATTGTCTTGACCCACTTCTTTGTATCTCATCAGGAAGATGGGGTTTGAAGTTTCACTCATATTGAGTTTCGCTTCATTGTTTTGGTTTACTTCTTTATATCTCATCAGAAAGATGACCACTTCATTATTTTGACCCACTTTTTTGTATCTCATTAGGAAGATGGGGTTTGAAGTTTCACTCACATTGAGCTTTGTTTCATTGTTCTGGTCTACTTCTCTGTACCTCAATAGGAAGTGATCGTTCCATTATTTTGACCCACTTTTTTGTATCTCATCAGGAAAATGAGGTTTGAAGTTTCACTCATATTGAGCTTCGCTTTCTTGTTTTGGTATACTTCTCTGTATATTATTAGGAAGATGACCACTTCATTGTTTTGACCCACTTCTCTGAATCTTATCAAGAAGATGAGGTTTGAAGTTCGCTCATATTGAGCTCCGTTTCGTTGATTTAGTGAACTTCTCTGTATCTTACTAGGAAGATTACCGTTTTATTATTTTGACCCACTTCTCTGAATCTCATCAGGAAGATGGGGTTTGAAGCTTCACTCATATCAAGAAGATGATCAGTTCACTGTTTTGACCACTTTTTTGTATCTCATCAAGAAGATAGGGTTTGAAGTTTCACTCATATTGAGCTTTGCTTTATTGTTTTGGTTTACTTTTTTATATCTCATTAAGAAGATTATCGCTCCATTGTTTTGACCCACTTCTCTGTATCTCATCATGAAGATGGGGTTTGAAGTTTCACTCATATTAAGCTCCGCTTCATTATTTTGGTCTACTTGTCTGTATCTCATCAAGGAGATGACCACTTCATTGTTTTGACCCATTTCTCTGTATATCATCAAGAAGATGGGGTTTGAAGTTTCGTTCGTATTTAGCTTCGCTTCATTGTTTTAGTTTACTTCTCTGTATCTCATCAAGAAGATGATTACTTCATTGTTTTAATCCACTTCTCTGTATCTCATATGAAAGATAGGGTTTGAAGTTTCAATCACATTAAGCTCCGCTTCGTTGATTTGGTCCACTTCTCTATATCTCATCAGGAAGATGATCGTTTCATTGTTTTGACTCACTTTTCTGTATCTCATCAGAAATATAAAGTTTGATGTTTCATTCATATTGAGCTTCTCTCCCTTGTTTTGTTTTTCTTCTTTGTATCTCATCAAGAAGATGATCATTTCATTGTTTTGACCCACTACTTTGTATCTCATTAGGAAGATGAGGCTTGAAGTTTCACTCGCATTGAGCTTCGCTTCATTGTTTTGGTCTACTTCTTTGTATCTTATCAGGAAGATGACCACTTTATTGTTTTGACCCACATCTCTGTATCTCATTAGGAAGTTGGGGTTTGAAGTTTCACTTGCATTGAGCTTCGCTTCATTGTTTTGGTCTACTTCTCTGTATCTCATAAGGAAGATGACCACTTCATTTGTTTTGATCTAACCGATTGTAATTCAGGGGTATAGGATTTTGGTGCTTCGTAACAACTTTGAGGTATAAGATTCACCGTCGCGATTTTAATTTGCTCTTCTCTAAGGACGTAAGACTCCCCTTTGCTGCTTCAATTTAGCCCTTTACATATTCGAGATTTACTTTTACAACTTCAATCTATTTCTCTACAGTTTTGAGATTTTCCTTTATGACTTAAGTCTGCTTCATCTTCAAGGTATAAGATTTGCCGTTGCGGCCTCAATCTTTCCCTTCACATATCTAAGGTATAAGGTTCACCGTTGCGTCCTTGACCTTTCCCTTCACATTTTTAGGGTTCAAGATTCTTCGTTACGGCTTCAATCTGACCTTCTTATTTCTAAGGTATAAGGTTCGCCGTTGCATCCTTAACCTTTCCTTTCACATCTCAAGGGTACAAGATTTGTCGTTGCGACCTCAATCTTTCCCTTAACATTATTAAGGTACAAGATTTGTCATTGCGGCCTTAATCTTTCCCTTCACGTCTTTAGAGTATAGGATTTGACATTTTCTCGGTTTATCTCACCATTTTGTGGGAATGAGACTTGTAAAGTATGCTTCTATAGACCTCTATGCAGGCCAAATTATTAGGATGCCATGATTAGAGTGAGTCAAATGCTCTTAACGAAATGAATGCGCATGATTAATGTTAGATTCGAAAATGATTTTTCTTTGTCTTTAAATTGACATGGTTTGTCTTTTGTCCAGGTTCTATTATTGGTGTGCTACCCCGTCCTCTTCTAGGTTTGCAGTGAGACTTGGCAAAATAGTCTTAGTTCAAACTACTTGTTTCAAGTTGGGTCCTTATAACTGGTGGTCCTGTTTCAGGTCCCTATACCATTTAGAAATTTTTTAGAGCGATACTCCTGAGTCATTGTATGCTTTATATTGTGTCAATCCATTATCCATTATTTTTAATGCAAAATGCTTGAACAAGGTTGTGAAAGAATAAGATCTATTTTTATTGAGGAAAAAATTCAAAGGAAAGAGTTGAAAACATTGGCCAAAGAAAGTTGCCAAGTATAAGGAACAATATTAGGTGTCCCAGATATCAAAGTATGAGCTTCTCTGAGTCGATTTGACGAGATCCAGTCTGAGCCTAACTTGGAGTGCTTTGTCGATGCCTTAAAATTGTAAAGTTTCTCCGTCTTGTTATGTTTGAGAGAAACGATTATTTCAAGTCTATTTTTTGCTTCAAATTTGAGTCGCCTTTTTTTGGTTTTCAACTAAAAAAACCTTTTGGTTTCAAGTTCACTTTTGGCAACATGGTGCTGAATTTGTGATGTTTGCACTGACTATAGACCCTTGCTCTCATGTTGTTGTTCAAATTCAGTGTGTTGTCATATATGATCCTTTCTGGCATTGACGTGTAGCCTTTTTCAAAAAATTTTGCTCATTGTAGGTCTTGTGATATCAGCGTAGAAAGCAACTTTTACCAACTTGGTAGAGTAATCATTGATCATGAAAATGAATTGACGCTCAATGGAAACCTTTGACAAAATTGGCCTGATGATATCCATACTCCACATAGAAAAAGTCCATGACGTGAAGAGGCGAAGAAGATGCCCTTTGCGGGTTTTCTTCTTGAGTTTTCCTTCTTTTCTTTGCTTTTCTTTTTCTTTTTTCTTTTCTTGGGTTTAAGATGCCTCTTGTGGGGTTTTTTTTTATCATCTCGACCTTTTTCTTTTTCATTCTTTTTTCTTTTTTCCTTTCTTTCTTTTTTCTCTTTTTTTTGACCTCTTTTTTTATAACACGTTAGTCCTCATTCTTCGAAGTTTCTGTTTGAAATGGATTGTATTTTCCTTTATGGGAGCCTATGCATCATGACATCATTTCCTTGAACCTGACATGCTTTGAAAACCTTTGGACTCTTGGAGCAACTTAACAAGATCTTGCATTGTTTCCACAGAGATGGTTGTCCTAATTCTCGTCTTCATTCCTTAAGCTCACAACTTCCACTAACTCTTTATGAGGTAAGATCTATTTTTCATATTATTCCATCATTTTGAAAAAATCGGGAGAAAAGTTACAATTTTGATCATCTTCAAAGTCCTGAACTTCCTCTAAACACATATCTTGCTCAAAATAGGACTCTGAGTCAGCATCAGCGTTGCTCATATTTTTGATATCTGAAGACCATCAAAGAAGTAAAAAGGGGTAAAAGAACAAAATAAATTTAAGGATGAATGATTGTATGGTATTAGTATAAGTGTAAATGTTTTTCAAATTGGACAAGAATGAATGTTTTAAAGAATGATCAATTGTGTAGCTTGAGTATAAACGAATTTGTTTGTTGAATTGGATAAGAATGAAACAATAATTAACCAAATTTTTTTCCAAGTAGGATAGAAAATGCATTTTCCATTAAAGATAACTAGATAATGATCATGTGGCATTTACAAAAAGATCCATATTGCTTTTGGGCCTAAAGCAATAGTTGTGTTTTGAGTATTACTTTGAAAAAGTCTTAAAAACTATAGGAAGGTCCTCCATAGTCTAGTTGTCTAAGACACTTCTAAGGGTTTAGGGACAAACTCTCGATAGGTTCCACTGCGTTCTCTTCTTCGAATATGACTTTTGCTTAAATTTTTTCAACATTCCCCCTTCATATTGATTTATCATGTTTTCTCTCAGTTTTTTATTAAGAGTTGTTAACACTCCCTTGACACAAACGTTTTAGATATGTGAGATTTTTATTTCTATGTATGTAATGGAATGCAATGCTAATTAATGCATGTATGAATATACAACAAAGGCGTTGGTTCTTTGTTCAATTCTATTAGAACAACTTACTAGAAAACAAATTTCTTTACCTAAGGTAGACACACATATGGTCATGCCTTAATGCTTAAAGCCTTATTCTTTCTTAAGAAGGTAAGTTGAACTTTTTTTCTCGATTCAACTTCGATTTCAGGCTCAAAACGTCGGCTTGGATGGTTAGGGCCCACAAGTGGTTAGTCACTTCTTGTACTATGCCAAAGCCTTGCTCGTGACATGACCCTTATCTTTGACCTCGTAGTTCACAATTCCGTAGTGAGGCCTCAAGTTCTTCTACCCTTTTAATTTCTCATTCTTGGTTTAGCTTACATTTCAACTTAGTCGCGAATCTGAAATCACATCATCTAAATTCCCTAATGCCTTAGGGAAAATTGTTGACCCATAAAAGCTTAAGGTAAAGACGTTGTCCTTTTTCCTTGCGTCAGGGTGTGCTAAGATTGAATCATGCAAATTCTTCTAAGTGGTACATTTATTATCTCTTTTCCTCTAATTTGAGTCACAATCCATTCCTCACTTATCATGATTATGTTCATGAACCTCTTTAAAAAGAGTCGAAACAATAACGGCTTTAAGGTAGGCTTTATCGACTTGAATCCTCGAGCAACGAGATAAAGTGATGTATTCTTCTATCATAAGTACTATGTCCTCCTTTTCAAAGGTGAGACAATTAGAAGTTGGATTCCAATACTACGTGGGAGCTTGGAATCGATGCTTATTCCTCTTAACATTGAGTAAGTCACTATATTCGCGATTGGTCATTTGCTTCGTTTCATCGTATATATTTCTTTCAGCTCTTGCAAACTGTTATAAGTTAGTTTATTGGAGTTTAAACCCAAAACTCTAATATGTGCCCCTTTGACAGGCTATCACCCTTTTCGTGTTGTTCTTCTTTGACCACATATGCACGGCCATGTTAACTTTTACCTTATCAAGAAACCCGTTTTCTTATTACTAGTTCTCTATTTAGCAATCGAACACGAATCAACACCTTTTTTTAGATGAAAATACAATGCAAATAGATTCAAAATAAACAGGTTAGTATGATTAATACAAACATAAACCTTGAAAATAAATTGCAATTAAAAGCAAAGAAACAAGAATATAACCGTATCTCTTACCTTATTCGAGTAACCGCTAAAGGTTTGGCACAGTTCTATTTAAGGTAGGCTCTTAGGGCTCATTTCATGGAATTAAATGCATGTTAATAAAATGTGATGCTTATGAATGCATACTTGCATCGGAAAGGTATTGACTCATAATTCAATTCTATTAGAACAACTTTACTAGAAAACAAATCCCTTTACATAAGGTAGATATATGGTCGTGCCTTAATGTTCAAAAGCCTTAATCTTCGTAGGAAATCATCCAATTTTGCCCTGGTTTGTCTCTAATTTTTGGTCCAAAATGTCAGCTTGAATGGTGAAGTGATCAGTCACTTCTCGTACTTGGGTCAACGTTTGGCTCGTTGTGCGATCTTCGTTTCCATCTTACTCGTCTGGCAAACCATCGATTTTTCGTCCTTCTTTTGACCATATACGCACGACCATATTGTCTTCTACCTTATCAAGAAACCCATTTTCTTATGACCAGTTTTCTATTTAGTAATTGAGCTTAAATCAACACCTTTCCTTAGATAAGGATGTATTGCAAGCAAAACTCAAAAAGAAAAAGAAAACAAGTCAATACGATAACAAAAAACAGAAACAAAAAAAATAACCTAAGCTTGGGAAACTGCTAACAGTTTGATGTAGTTCTATCTAAGACAAGCACTTAGGGTTCACTATATGTGGTTTAAGGTATAGAGTAGAGGTACCTAAACCAGCAGATTCCTCGATCCTCACCCATTACAGGTTCATATGGACGAGTTCGGTTTAAGGGGAAACATTTCCCATATGTTTGCACAGAAGTAAAAACTTCACGAAAATATAGGTATGGATGTAATCCCAAAAGCGATTCACTATCCTGCACGGAGGTGGACACCTTACGAAGGAGTAGGTTCTCACTTCCACTTAAAGCGCATAGTAATAGATGCAAATGAATGCAAATCTATACTAGCAGTATCAATACAATATTATCACAAAAAAAAATACAAAGAATCACATATTAAATTAAACCAAGTTCAAAAAAAATTTAATAAAAAGACCTAGAAATAATCGACTTTTTGCTTGACTCTCTTTTATTTTAAAAATATCCCCAATGGAATTGTCAAGCTGTCGAAATAGTTTTTTTTGAAAAGTCTCGAAAATATTTTTAAAATAGAAATATGGAGTTGCCACCAATATTTTTTGTTTGGTGTGATTGGAGCATCTTAAAACGTTTTAAATAAGTTTTAACAAACATTTTGGTCTTCTAAATCCAGAAAATGAGTTCGAGAGTCGGTTATGTGTGAGGAAGGATTAGCACTTTCACATGCCTAAAATTGGTACCTAGTCTATTTTTCCGATCTTAATGTAAAAATTTGAAATCTTGAGTAAAATATGAAATACGATCCTTAAATGCATGATTTATTTGATGTAATGTTCAAAAATTGAATTTGATGACAAAATTGCCCGTTTGTTTCGAATTAATCGAGAAATTGAAGTCATGTCTAAGACGTTAGGGCATGAAATTCTCGAAATTTCCAAATTAATGGGCGTTTAACAATTTTGAAATGAGATATTCTATTGTGCAAATTTTACAAAAAATTATACCCAGTACGTTAAGGCATAATTTTGCCTGGGCGTTTACACAAAAGGATATTACCTTGTTTTTTGAAATAAAGTTTAAGACACTCGATTATTTTGAGTCTAAGAGGAAAAGCAAGCCTAGTAATTTAAGGCATGAGTTTCTCGAATTCCCGAAAATTACAAGCATTCATTCGTTGCCAATTTCAAAATTTTGAGAAAGGGTATTCGATTATTCCGGTTCGAAGAAAAACCGCGCCTAGTAAGTTATGGCACAATTTTTCCAATCCTGAAATAAGATAATATTGCCTTGATTTTAAAATTATTTATATTTTTGAACAAAATCGAAAAAAAAACAATTTTGATTAAAATATTTTTAAAAAAAAATGACCATGTGAATCAAATACGAGTGTACAATTAATGACGAGATTAAATAACACAAAAAAGGTGCAATTACACGAATAAAAAATACATAAAAACAAATATATAAAAATAAAAATAAAAATAAACAAAATAAGCAATGCGAAAGAAAATTCAAATCGAAATATCGAAAAATAAAATAACGGGATTAATATTAGAAGAAATAAAAATAAAGGATTAAATTAAAACTAAAATGAAAATTTTGGGGTAAAAATGTGAAATTAAGGGAAAATAAGGTTAAAAATGAAATTTTGGAAAGTTTGAGGGCTAAATTCAAAATTTTGGAAAGTTTGGGGGTTAAATTTGAATTTTTTGGAAGTTTGAGGGTTAAAACATAATTTGTAAAAAGTTTAGGGGTCAAAACATAATTTTTGGAAAGTTTGGGGGTTAAATCTAAATTTTTGAATAGTTTGAGGTCAAAACACAATTTCTAAATAAAACAAGGGATTCATGGGTAATAAACCCAAAATTTTGACACATGGTAACTCTAGGGCCATTTTGAGTCAAGGGCTAAATTGTAAAAATCGTAAAATCATTGGGCAAAATTGAAATAAATTAAAAATAACACAAAAGGATTATATTAAAACAAACAAAAAATGCGAAAGGACCAAAGAGGAAATTTCCCCTTTTCAAAAAAAGGCGGATCCTGAGTTGGGTTGGAATGGGTCGGATCGGGTTGGTTAGAACAACGTCGTTTTGAGGCGTTTAAGCCACACTCAAAACGGCGTCGTTTTAGGGGGGCCTGTAAAAGGGTAAAAAACTTAAAAAAAACTCAATCCACTTCTCTTTTTTTTAAAAAAACCTTTTATCTTTTTTTTTCTCTCCAAGGTTCCCAAGCAGGCCAAGGGGAGCCGTCGTGCTCCACCGCTGTGCTCCATCATCGTCAACGCCGGTCGATCGTCGTTCGGGGCAATCGAAAATCCCCAAATTCCTCATTTTTCCTTTTTTTTTTAAGAAATTTATAGATGTAGCCTAGATCTTTTGAAATCAAATCAAATTTTCAAAAAATATCTAAAATGTTTTGATTTTTTTAGTTCTCTTTTGAATCTGTTTTGATTTATATATTTTTTTGAGTTTTCAAAAGTTTTTTTTCTTTAAAAGACTTTCATCGGAGCCCCCTCTCACATAGATTGGCTGGTTTAGAAGGGCTTTTCGTGGCTACGACGGCGACGACAGATCAAGGTATGAAGCCCTAACTTTGCCCCTTCTTTTTATTTTATATTTTCTTAATATTTTATTTCGAAAATAAAAAAAAATAAAAAAAGAATGAATATATAATAAATGTTAATATGTGTATACATATAAAAATAGTAGTACCTTGCAAAAAATAACTTTCAATTGTATTGCGAATAGATCTTTGTGGTTCGTAAAAAATGCAACAAGATATGAGTTGTCTTTTATAGCTACTTTACAATGATGATCTTTTATTTTTTTTTCCCATTAAAATTGATTTCAACTCATCCCTAATTGTGCAAGTTTGGAAGTTGCAGTGGTTGAAGATGGTGGTGGTGTTGCTGATGTGGCAGCACGTGAGTGGTTGGGGCGATCGGTGGTTGAACAACTTGTATTTAGGGTTTCTAGGTTTTTTTCTAATTTTTTAGTGTAATTGGGCTTATTGGGCTTGTTTGGGTTAGGGTCTTTAGGTTTTGTTAGGCCATTGTAAGTGGGCTTGTAATTTGGACATTTAAATTTAAAATGAATTTAAATTTAAAATTTGTTATTTGGGTTTTGAAGTTAGGCTCGGACAAAATTGGGCTTCAACAAGTTGATTGCACCTTACACTCCATAACAAAATGGTGTGGTGGAGAGAAAAATAGAACAATTATGGAGATGACAAAGTGCTTAACAAAGGGTTGTCGAAGAGATTTTAGTCTGAGGTAGCAAACACAACAATTTATTTGCTTAATAGACTTTCAACCAAAGCTTTGCATAAAAGAGACCCATTTGAAGCATGGTACGGCTACAAACCTTAATTTGTTAATATGGAAGCCTTTGGTTGCTTATGTTTCTCTTATGTTCATCAGGTTAAGAGACAAATTGGACAAGAAAGCAGATGCTGAAACTTTTGTAGGCTACAACTCGTACTCAAAGACTTACAAAATCTATTTGTCAGGCCACAACAAAGTCATAATCAACAAATATGTCCAATTCCTTGAGTCAGATAGGTGAAGTTGGGATGCTGACAAAAAGATTGAGTTTAATGAGGAAGATGATGGCATAGATGATGATCTTATTAGAGGAACCAATCACTTTTTAACATCAATCAAATATGTAATGTTACTGTGATGAAGCCTGTAAGGTATGAAGAAGATACAAGTGATAAAAAATTGATGACTGTAATGAAGGAAGTGCTTAACTTGATTGAAAGGAATCAAACATGGAAACTGGTGGACAAACCAAACCACAAGAATGCTACATGAGTGAAATGAGTTTATAGAACCAAACTCAATCCTGATGCTTCTGTAAACAAGGACAAGGAGAGGTTGGTTGTCAAGGGGTTTGCTAAAATGTTTGGGGTAGATTTTTGGAAAAAACTTACTCTGATTGTTATGATGGATACTATATGGATGTTATTGGCTCTTGCTGCAAAAAAAGGTTGGTTTGTTCATCAAATGGATGTCAAATCAACATTTTTGAATGGGTACTTGGAGGAAGAAATATTATTGAACAACCACAAGGCTTTACTGTTCAAGGAAAAGAAGAGAAGGTGTATCAGTTGAAAAAGGCATTGTATGGCTTAAAAGAGGCGCCAAGAACTTGATACAGTCGAATTGATGCATATTTGCTTGACTTAGGTTTTGAAAATGCCTAAGTGAATTTACTTTGTATATCAAGAAGAATTGTGATGAATTACTTTTGGTGTCTCTTTATTTTGATGACCTACTTGTAATAGGAAGTAGATTGGACCTGACAAACAAGTTCAAAGTGGAGATGAAAGTGATCTTTGAAATGATAGATCTTTGAGAAATGACATTTTTTCTTAGTATCTAGGAACGACAAAAGCAAAATGAAGTTTTTGTGTGCCATCAAAAATATGCAAAAAAAAAAAAATCCTCAACAAATTTAACATTGAAGCTTGCAAGCTGACTACAACTCCAATGATTCAAAAGGAGAAGTTTTTGAACAGATGGAGTTGAAAAAGTTGATGACAAACAATATAGATGTTTGATGTATTTGACAACAACCAGGCCAGACATCATGCATGTTGTGAGTTTGTTATCGAGGTACATGAACTGTGCTAGTGAAATTGATTTTCAAGCAGCAAAAAGAATTCTAAGATATGTAAAAGGCATGGTTGATTATGGCATAAAGTTCAGTCAAGTTAAAAATTTCAATCTCCATGGTTATTCGAATAGCGATTGGCCTAGATGTGCTAATGATATGCATATCACCTCAGGTTACTGTTTTAGTCTTGGCTTTGGAAATATTTTTTAGTGTTCGAAGAAACAAGAAAATTGTTGCACAATCCACAGCAGAAGCAAAATATGTGGCAACTATTGTTGTTGCAAATCAAGCACTCTAAATTAGAAAACTTTTGTCAGATTTGCATATAAAGCAAGAAGAAAGCACGTAGATATTTGTGGACAACCAAACTATAATATCAATAGTTAATAACACGATGTTCCATGACAAAAGGAAGGAGAAGTGCAATTGGTTTATTGCAGTACAGAAAATCAATATGCTGACATTTTCACAAAAGCATTGCCTAAAGTCAAATTCGAGTTCTTAAGACAAAACTTGGAGTTTGCAGCTCCAACATTAAGAAGGAGTGTTAAATTTTATGATTTTTTGAAGCTGCATTAGTTATACTTTGTCTTAGTCTTTTGGCAAATATCATCCCTTATTTTTAGGCAAATATAATAGTAAAAAAACAATTTTGATTATGATTTTAAATTCATAAACTTGATGTATTAATAGATAGCTTGGAAATTTAATAAATCACAATGATTTCAAGTTCTTTAAAAGTACTTTTAGTTCTAGTTTACCTACAAAACCAACAAGGCAACAACATAGGGAAACTAAAAATTATCATAAACCATAGATTAAACAAAATAAGTAAAGAAATAGTATTTCTTATGTATTTGAAGATTGGAAAAAATATATATCTATAAGTGTTATCATTATCAAGACTAAATTAAAAAAAAAGTTAAACGTCATACATTTTCTAACTCTGTTTGCAAAAGTAGTTGTACGGCAACTAGAACTCTCTACGAGAGATAGAGAAAAGAAAAGGTTAGTATTACGGAAATTCACCAAAATTTTAATTTTAATAAGCCTCAGTTTTCTAAATTTCAAAGTTATGCATCACTTATAAAAAAAAACATTTTCTTTGATAATTTAACAAAAACAAATCTTAATTTTTAAAAGTGTTACGGGTGATTTTTTATTCTTTTGTGATAAGTCTACAAATCTAAGCGTGCTTAGATGGTCTATCTATAAACCAACACTATAACAACCCGTTTTTCAATGGTGTTGGAAACAATAGCTGCAAGACCAAAACTTCGACGAGTTAGTTCGTAAATATTTATTGTTTGATATTTATGATGTAATTAGAGTAAATTTTGGTTAAGAAATTAAAAGGACTAAATCGTAAAGGCTGTAAAATATAGATATCATTGATTAAATGTGTTAATTAGTAAAGGAATGACCTATAAAGTCTTTAAAGGGTAATTACACCTTTAGGGTGTGTAGTGGATGGTTTTTACACTTATTAAGCTAAATTATTAAGTGAAGTTAAAGGGTAAAATTGTAATTTCTTTAATAAGTTAAATTTAAACTAAAACAAAGATAGGAATTTCATCTGCTTCTTCCTTGCTTCATAGCCGAAACCCTAGGAGCTTGAGAAAAAACATTCGGCCAACTTGGATCCGTCAATAGGTGGGTGTAATTTCGCCCGTTTTTAGTGATTTTTATGTTTTTTAGTCGGTATTAGCTTAATCTAACTAGCTCGAGGACTAATTTGTGAATCTGTCAAATGTTATAAAATTTTCCGTTTATGAATGAGATGTTTCTTGAAAATTTATAGAAGTTTTATAAGCTTGGTTGTTAGATTTGATTATTCTATGAAGTGATTTTTGATGATTTTAACATTTAAGGACTGAATTGTTTAAAAATTAGAAATACATGTGCTTAGTATGAAATAATTGCATGTAGCGACTGTTCAGAGACCATATAAGGTTCGACTGGTGTTGAGCTTAAGTGAAAATGGTCATTTTGTGCGATTGAGACTTAGGGATTAAATTGAATAAAAGGGAAATGTTAAAATTTATAAAAAGCTAATAAGGACTAAATTGCATAAAATGATTTAAAATTCCTTGTTGATTTAGATAATTGAATGAATTTATTATTATTAGATCAAGTACGTGCTGAAAACTAAGGAACGGAGAAGGTAGTAGAATAGTCCTTGTTCCTTGACGATCACTGCAAATTAGTCTGGTAAGTTCGTACGTTTAACTTTCAATTTGTTATTCTCAATTATATTTACCTTAAAATTGTTCTTGAATAAATAGCATAAAATGGAAGGTTTAAGTAATATTCTGAACTCTGGCTCGAAAGAACAATATTCTAAATTCTAGCTCGAAATAGCAAAATTCTGTATTTGGCTCAATAGAGCATTACTCTGAACTCTGGTTCGAAAGAGCAATATTTTGAACTCTAGCTCAATAAAGCATTACTTTTTATTTAACTCGAAAGAGCGTTATTCTGTGTTTGACTCGAATAAGCCATTTTTCTGAATCATTTTAAAGAGTCACACTATTCTGGGAACATCTTTAGTAGTTTATATGGCATGTACTAGGATGAATGTTTTTTTATATACTTCTATGATGTTTGATATACTCTTATGTGTTAAGTAAAATGAGTTATGGTAGTTAAATGACAAGTTAAAACATACTATGGTAGTAATGCTTGTATATGATTTAGATGTTAGTATGTGTTGTAATGAGAGTTTATGTAATGAAATGGTAATGTGTTTTTGTTTAGATTTTAGGAAAGATTTGTATGGTAATTGCGAACTAATTTTGACCTTTCGGAAGTATACACGTCTTGCACACGGGCGTGTGCCTTGGACTTAGGGAGCAGGTTTTACACGAGCAACACACGGGCTAGGATACGGCTGTGTGGCTTTAATTCGCATAGACACACGGTCTAGCACATAGTTTTATACACGAGCGTGTGAGGTAATTTCACATACACACACGGCTTGTCACATGGTTTGTGACACGATCGTGTACTTGTAATTCAAACTTGCAAATGGCCTGGCACACGGCTTGAGGCATGGGTGTGTATAACAAGGCACACGGGCATGTGTTTGAGACACTCTGAAGTCGCGATGAAGCTCACATGCAAAGTCTAGCACCAAATGGGGCTACATGAGCCTATCGTTCAAGACAGAGTTATTGTGCACATTCCATAGATGCCATTACAAGACTAGCAGACTCGTGAAGGCCTATTTTTCTAGCACTCTCGTTCTAATTTCTAGCCAATCAATGCAACTAACCAAATTCACATTAAGAAAACCATTGTTAATACTAGTTAGCATAAGGGTTTCATGTGATACCTAGCAATCCTGCAAGATATGTAAGATAGTCTCCACTAACACACCACAACTCTTATACTGATAATCATTAGACAAAGGTGTTGTGGCAATCTTGGCTATTGTTGTTAATAACTTATGGCCAATGTGCCATGCAAAAGTGTTGATTTTTATGAGAGTCTTAATCTTTTATATAGACTTCCAAAAGAATCGAAAACACCTAAAATCGATAGATTTCAATAATAGCCATGAGTAGTTTATCTTGGTCAAATAACACCCAATAAGGGAATGCCCCCAAACTAATACATCCACCTTAATAGGACGGACATAATAACATCCACCTTATCATTGTTGAAAGCCGCACTCAGCACCTTCTTATCTCATCCCTCTCACCATGGCACATAAGGTCTCTCACTATCATTGGCCTTGGCAAAGGAGCATTAAAGCTAAAATCCACACCATTAAGACCTACCTTACCCCACCTCACATCTTATACCCTAATTGATGCACCATCCCCCTCCCACCAAAAACCCTCATCCACAATCTCATACAAAGTTGGCAATATACTTGCCCATGCATAGGTGGGCTTCTTTACATACTTCAATTGGAAAACATCACCATCCAAAAAATACTTGGTACTAAAAACTTGAAAGCACATGATATCTTTATTGTGCACCAAGCACCAAACTTGTGTCCAGAAGAGCAATATTAAACAACTACATATTGTCAAAACCCAAGCCTACGGATAACTCTTGAAAAGAATTATATTTCAATCTTTTAATTTGAGTTAATTGTTTGTAATTTAGAAAATTTAGTTGCAATTTAGGAGATTTCATTTGCATTTTGGAGCTTAAGATATGCTTAAAGGATATTTTATGTTATTTTTACCTGTTAGTGAAAGGGAGTTGCTTGTGTTGTGGATAACAGGTGTAAGAGAAGGAAAAGGAACCAAGGAGTGAAGTATTTTCATGGCAAAAGGTTGAATAATTGTCAACTTGAGCGCCATCGCAATTCTAGGAGACTGTTGATTCAGTCATCTTAGCCAGTTGTACGAAACACTAAAAAGATCTACTTGATGCACTGAAAGAATCACCCTGAAAATGAGGGAGCATGGATTGTGTGATGATTACCTCAATAAAAAGGGGAAGATCCGGGAGAAAAAGTACAATGGAGAGAGCACGAGAAAGAGAAGAAAAATGCGAGTAAGGAAAGTTTCTCTGAAGGTGAAGATTTGAAGCAGAAGGAGAAGGGAGAAGCAGAGGTTGGGATCACACATCTTGAAGTTCTTCCTTGGTTCTTTTAATATGTTCTTTGAGTGTTTAAAGTGTTAAAATGTTGGATGATATTTTAATTCTATGTTTGGTTAAACAACACATGAGCTAAAAACTCATCGAGTTGGATTACATGGATGATATTTAAATATTCCTTTAAACGTTGAAACTTAATCCAAATTGTTTTACTGTTTCATTCAATTTGTGTTTGTTGAAATCGCATGCATGCAGATCCTAGACATAGGCAAATGTATGACATGTGCATAAGCATATTCTAAATATGAAAAGGTTAGACTTGTTGAATAAAAATTGAATGATATGAGCAAGTACTCGATCGATACTTGCAGTAGACTTTAGACATAGAGCAACGTTCATACAAAATTAAGAAAAGCTAGCGCTGGAGATCACATCTTAGGCATATAGACATATAATGCTTAAGGTGAAGTTTCCTTAAGTTTGCTCTCGATAGAAGCAAACCACGGTAGATTTGTTCTGAGCAGTGAAATAATTAAGATTTTGCCAAGGTAATATTGGTCTTTAAGATAGATTCCTAGTAACTCAACCTTATCATTCAACAACCCATTTACCTTTGTCTTATGATATTTTCCATTGCATTTTAGTCAATTGTTTGTTTTACAATTCTCACACCTCATTGCCACTTAAATTGTCATCACCTTTTTAGCATAAAATTTTCCTGCATATTCCATATGTCATCACCCTCCCAATTGCCACTACCTTTTTATTATTGTTTTGTCGTAGTATTAATCACACTAGACTTTAATAACTTAACCAAATTATACTCATTTGATCCTTGTGGGGACGATGCTCACTCATCATTGTATTACTTGATTCGACGTGTAAACTTGCACAATCGCACAACCTTTTTACATGCAACACCTTCCTCCCTCAAGCCTACATAGATGATCCCACACCAACATTGCACACCTTATGTGCTCCTTACTTCCCGCCCACCATAACTGACAAATAGAACTCAAGATCCCATCCGAAATTGATCTTAGCATCAATAAGACAAACATAGAATATGTTGACAAGGATTGAAAAATAGACTTGATGAACACCTTTTTACCACCATACAATAGAAGCATCTTGAACCAGCTCTGGATCCACTTATTGACTCTACCAAGCACACCTTGAAAAACCATGTATTTTTTTTCTACCAATCAAAAGTGAAAGCCCAAAATAGACTTATAAAAGGCCAAGCAACCTAATTCGCAAAACCATAGCTATAAAATCCCTGTGTTCTATAAAAGTATTTGGGCTAAAATAGATCATGGACTATTCAACATTTACCTTTATTTCCAGACGTTTACATTCCTTTTTCCAAAAAGAGGACACTTTTTTGTAGATTCCACTTTGAATCTTGAGATTAATTTTTTTTTTGGAGGAAAATAATACAAGTAGTATGCATTTTAAATTTGGGCTCAAATTCCCAAGAAAAAATTAAAAATTTCAAGAATCAAGAAAAATTTTAAAAATCCTTAAAATTAGGATACGAGTTAGATGACCACGAAACTTTGTGCGATGTATCCCGGGACAGTATTATAAATTTACAATCCATAAAATTGGCATTGGCACGATAGTAAGTTGAAGATGTGCTTAAAACCATTTGTTGGTGTGCGACTCCCGCATGACCAGGGACCCCTTGGTGCTGATGGTGTATGAGGTTCCCCCACGATCAAGACCCGTGTAGATGTTTATCTAGGGTCCCACACTAACCGACCACAAGATTATCCCGTCTTGGTTGAGGAGCTCAAAAGAAAGTGTTTGAATTTCTGGTAAAAGGTGCATATGTCACCTCATTATAACCTAGCTTTGAGATGATGACATTTTGAATAATTTTCTGGTTACAAAGTTCCAAACTTGGTTGAGCGGACATGGGTATTGCAAAAGTTCCCAACTTGTTGACCCCAAGGCTAGGTTGTGTAAAAAACAAGAGGGACTTGGATAAACGAGGGAGGGACAAAGAGGAGAAGAGATGGGGGCATGAATCGAACCAAAAAAGGGTTGAATCTCAGTGGACTATGATAGCAAGATCACTCTGTCATTTACAATATCTTATCGCATATTTAAGTTATTACAGAAGATTCTACTTACTGTTTAGTGAAAATTACACCTCCTTGTTTAGAATGGAATTGGATTATAAATCAATTTGTCAGATAATGTTTGGAACTTTTATTTTGATTGACCCTCATCTATTTTCAAAGCACAAAAATAAGTTGTTTCATTTCAATTTATGTTCTATCTAACCTGCACACTTGTGAAATTTGAAAATCATCTCAATGGTTACCAAAAAAAAAAACAACACCCAAAGGAGTGTGACAAGTGCTTTTTCAAGTTTTTATTTGATTTAAAACATATATCTTATTTGATTGAAGAAATAACAAGCTATTTTATTATTTATTTTTAAAAAATATTAGTATCTAATATCACATATATTACAGGTGATTTGATATGTTTATTTTCAATTATTTTATAAATAATATATTTTAATTATTGTAATTTATTATTTAAATTTATTATTTAAATTGTTAAATATAACTTAATTAATAATTCAAATATAATAAGAAGAAACTTTTATATACCATATTAAAAGATTGATATTTTATAGATCAGTAGTATTTTAATAATATCAAAAAAACTTAAACCATAATTAAAACATTTGTACATTTTTTTAATGTACTATATTGTTTTACTTTATATAAAAATTTATTATTACTAAAGCATTTGTACAAACCATAAATTAAAATTTTCACTATTCAATCTTTATTTTTTATTTCTTTAATAATTAATAAATTGACCTTAATAGTTTACAAATAATATATAATTAATATCTAGCAAAAAAACCAAATAAAAAAAATGTAAAGCATACAAAGTAAAAAAAATAATTAATTCCAAGTGAAAATAATAATGTATCTTAGTTAATAACAAAAATATACATATTTTTTATATAAATAAAATATTTTTGTGAATTCGAAAAGTTGCTTCTTTAACATTGGTATAAGAAGTAAATGACAATTCATATTTATTATTAACATTAACAAAAATTTTTTGCAATGACTTGAATTTTAACAACATCGAAAAAATTAGTTTTAGGGCTGAATTTATTAAAATTGTGATAATCGTAATTTAGAATTGAATGATAATGTACCGAGTAGAGAAGTGTAGGGTTGATTTATTGAATAGAATTAAATTAGGAATAATTAGTAATTATGATATAGGGACTAAATTGCAAACGTATGATTATTATTGAGTTTTAATTTAGTAAATGAGAAAAGACCTAGTTAGAAATTAAACCATTATGAAATAATTAAACCAAATAAAGGTTAAGTTAGTGGAATGGAATGATTAGATCCATCCATCATTATTAACATGATTTATATCATTAAGTTGTCTTATATTTATTAGCTAATTAAGATTAATTAAGTTTAATCTTATCATTAATCTAAGTAAATATATGTTTTTCAAGGTGGGAGAGAGAATGTTAAAGTTTATCTTCTTCCTTAGTCTTGCCGTCCAACAACTAAGAAGGAAGAATATTTCTTTTACTTCATTTGGCCACTCGGTCCAAAATTGATTAGGTAAATTTGATTCCTTAATTATTAAGTTTTAATCAAGTTATTATTCATGGATATTGTTGAGTTTAAGTTTGGCAGAGATAGATTTATGAATAATGAGTTTAGATTATGTTAGGACTAACTTAAAAATCATAGAAAAGTATTGGATTTTATTAAAAATTCAACTAAGCCCTATAGTCAATATTATGATATTAGGGACCAATTGAATAAAATAAAAGTTGTTAGAAAATTATGTCATAGATTAAAAGTTAGAGATCCCTAATACAGAAACATGAAATCGATTTTTAATTCGATAAAGAAAACAAAATGTTACGAGCATTTTGATTATTAGAGTTTATAGGAATTAAAATGAATAAATTCATGTTTATATTGTGTCGATTTATGTTTAAATTGTGTAATTAATAAGTTTCTATATTCAGACTTAATTTCGTAGTTAATTCGATGTAGGATATTTTTGAGGTAAATGAAAAGTTAAAGTCGTTGACGAGTAGATATTTTTGTTTGTGCTTTTATAATTCGAATTCGTTAAATAATTAAATGTATATGTTTGACTTGTTAAATGATTGAAATGATTATGTTTGAAAGGTACATATATACCTAACTATGTGATTTTCGATCTTTGGTATGTGACTTGTAAATGTATATGTTCAGTGATATATGATCATTAATAAAATTAATTACTGATAAGTAATATCTGTTCATACTTTTTATCCTTTAACAATGCACACACACCTTGCACACACAGGTACTCTAACTCGAAACCCTAAGATGAATAACATTCCCTTTTCTACTGGAGCTAATTGTTGAGTTCAATTGATTGAAATTTATACCTCTGCACCTTCCTCCCAAAGGAACAAATTACTTTCCCGATATAATCAAGAATAACAACTGTGAAGGTTATGCCATGTTAATCAGGAGTAGACATGGAATATTATATTTAAATGGGATTATTTCATTTATTATCTCTTTTTTCATACACGAGAAATTAGTGTAACATGCATGCGAGTGTTTCTTTGGAAGGATACATGTTATTTGATTGATGTTGTAGTTAATTTGAGATATAATCATGCCTTTATTCTTTCTTAGTATGATGAGGAGATTGCAAACAAGCTACCAGTTCATGGCTAGTAAGTCAAAGCCTATCCCCTCAATTGTTTTTCCACCCGAAACGAGACTGCAGATACTTCACCACATTGTTGTCAAGCTGGAAAGCCCTAGTAAGAACATCAGGATTGATAGGTGGATTCGATCCGAAAACAGCATTTGCTATGGTAATCACCCCAGGATTCTGGCTACTCAAACCAGCAAAGGCGACGGCATTAGTCTTTCCCACATTTTGCTGGAAGTGAATGAGGCCAATAGGGAAGACGAAAACGTCTCCCGGATAAAGGACTTTGGATATGAGGCGATTATCGGGGTTGGAGGTAACGAAACCAACATAGAGTGTGCCTTCCAAGACAACTAAGATCTCGGTTGCACGAGGGTGAGTGTGAAGTGGATTGAGCCCTCCATAGGGTGCGTAGTCGATACGAACCAAGGATATGCCCATAGTGTTAAGGCCTGGTATTTGGTCAACATTTACCGGAGTCACAACTGATCCAACAGGATTTGATGTGTCTCTTGGGATGTTAAGCCCTGAGAAGAAGAAATCATCTGCTGTAACAAACTTTGGGTCCTTGCAGAACTCTCCATTGACAAATACTGCAATTAAAAAAAAAGTGCTGGTTAAAAGCTTTTAGCAAGCCAAAGAGAGCATTAATTCAAACGTTGACTTAAGTTTCGTTTGAGACATTAATTCAAAGATTAAACAAAGAAAAGAAAAAGAGAGCATACTTCCAGTCTTGGGGTCATTGATGGCTACACAGGTATCCTGGAGAGGGCTTGGGTCGTAGGCTGAGGTGCCCAAAATGGAAGCCAACGCCAGTAAAGCAAAAACTGCTAGGAAACTACAATGACCTTTCATTTTGACTTAAGCCAATCTTAAATTCTTCTAGATGGGATACAAATTTTTCATGGCTTACAGGCTTATTTATAGAAAGGAGTCACTGAAACCAGCACATTTAAAAACACACACACAAGGAAAATGTGGGATTTGCCAATTCTTCAAAGGTTATCTCGTATCTCTTTCCTACTCCAACCTAGGCACATTTATTAATTGCTTTTGTTTTTTCTTAGCTTTGACATCAAGTGGATGCATTTCATTTGGGTGCCTTGTTGCTAATCCAGAGCTGTTTTTTTTGGTGATAAATAAAAAAAGATCTTACAGGTAAGTGGTAAGTACAATATGCAATGCCTATTATAGTAATTTAAAACAAATTTGACTTAAAAAGCAGTCTTATCTCGAATCCCGACTGAAAACTTGACACACTTAACACTGGTCTACCTCTTCAAAATTTCAGGCTTCGTTTCTGGTGAAAATTCTGAATGTACATGGATCTCTCAGGAAGTTCTCATCCGAATTTTGTGTCTTTCATGTCCATAACTAAAAACAGCAGTCTCTGTATCATGTCGTATTGATATCATAATCTTATTTAACTAGCTATATATTATTTACATACAAGCAACAATGATGGTGGGAGGTCTGATGAGCGAAGAAGTCATAGAAGGGAAGGTGATGATGCAGAATCCACCAGAGCCACGCACAATGAGAGTGGAAGTGATTTATTATTACTAAATATAAGGATTACAAATCATCTTACTCGGTTTCTAATTCTTGAGGCGGCTGTCGTGTAGACTGTTGAGAGCTGGTTATGGCAAAGGAGTTGTTGTTATAATCATACTTCAGGATCCGGAGAACAAAATGGATATGCATATGATGTATACAATCCTTAAGAATCGGATGAAATTGTTGGAATTAGGATGACAACAAAGGAAGAATTACATAGAAGAAGCAATAAATTTTGCTAAAGTTTTATTTATTTCACTCTGTTACACTCTCATTATAAAACAAAGTATTTATAACAATAATAAATGGCTAAATATGGAAAGAAATAACTTGAGATTTTATGTTAATAAATAATAAATATATTATTTTAATAAATACTAAATCTTTTATAAAAAGTATAATTTGTAAACAAGATTTGCATGTAAGTTCTTGAAATCTAGTTGCTTCGTAGTTTCAAGGTTAATCTTTAAACAGCTCACATATCTTTTACGAGATCCCTATTCGCATCTTTCTCTTGACCTCAGCTTATTTTGATCATCATGTCTTTTGCGAACCTATTTCGCCATAATGTTGCGAAACCAGTTCACCAAATGTAAGGGATTCACCACTTTGTGGTAGCTCGCTAATCTTAGGCGATTCACCAATATTAGTGTGTTCACCATTTTGGGGGAGTTCATCAATATTGTTGAGTTCGTCACCTTTGCATGTATTCATTTGAGGTTGCTCGTCATACTCAAAGGGTTTGTCAATCTTTGTGGTTTCATACATCTAATGAGCTCGGATGTTTTGCCCATTGTATGGATGGCCACTTTCCAACAAAAATGCATGAAGATGATGTATTTGTTTAATTGATATCATGAATTATATTTGGTAAAAAAAAAAAAGTTTTCCTAAACAAGATGGAGCAATTTAAATCACTATCGATTTTTTAAAAGTGAATAATTAAAGATAATTAATCACAAAAATTAATATCCCTCTTGTCGTCTGTTTTGGCCCCCCTTTCTTTCTCCTTCCTCACCTCCTTCCTCCCCTTTGCCTTGTTCTCTCTCTGCCTTCTTTTCGCCCCTCCCCCCCCTCATCGGTTGGCAGTGAGGTCACTGGAGGTTCATTGGTGGCAACTTCCAATGGTAATCGACCCTTCTGTTTCTCCTCCCTCTCTCTCGTTGTATTGTTATGGAGAGTATGCTTATTTTGAACTCAGATTGTGTTTATTTGTTTTAACTTCAATATGATATTGTGCTTGTTACTCTTCAAATAACATGTATGTATTACAAACTGATGTTTTACAATTTGCTTTGTTCTTTGTTTATATTTGTTATATATTGTTCTTCTATATGCTATTTTGCAGTAGTATAATGCGATTGTAGTGCAACAAAAATTACTTGTATTAAAATTATGATGAAGTGATCAGTTTCAAAGGACATCAAGTGTGGTAGATTTGAGATTCATTCCTGATTTTACGAAATTTAAACATTCACCCCATGATGTTGCAGTCTTGTTTCGTCTGCTTGACCATTACATCCATCCTTCTTATACATATATTACGTGCTCTTTTTTGAGATCTGAGCAAATTGATTAATTAATAAAGAAAAAGAAACACATGTTATGAATGTTATTAAATGGATGTTCAACCTTTCATCTTCCTTGACTTTTAACCTTTCATCTTCCTCAACCTTTCATATTCTTGTAACTACTTTTTCCTATTTATGTATTAGAATATGAAGAGTTGAATCTTCCTCTATATATAGAGGAGTATGCTACTTGTAAATGTGATGAAATATATAGAATACAATACATACTCTCTCTTTATTCTCATATATTATCCTTGTGTTCTTTACATTATTATTATTGTTTTATAACTCGTTATCAGCACGAGCTTGCTTGATAGTATTCAATATTTTGTTGGAGAACAAGTAATCTAGACGTACAACATTCTTGTTGAAGCAATAAGGTTAAGGTATGTGAATTTCTCTATGTGCTTGAAAGATTTTGAGATTTCAATATTCTTAATGAAAAAAAAAAAGTTAAAATGATGCTTATTTTTTCCCCATATTTAAATATAAATTTATGTTTTTATATATTCTATGATATGTTTGTTTATGATCTAAGACTTTGAATAAGATTGAAGTATCAACAACTTGAATATTTTTATTTAAATATGTATATCTTTCATATCATATGTCATTGACATGATTAAAAATAAAGTAATCATTTTTAAAAAAAATTATTTTATTTGGTGATCGTTACCAAATGTATTACGTTGCCTATTAGATTATTATTTTATTATTTTTGACACTAGAGGCTTATGTTCAATATTTGGATATGTCATATGAAAAACTTAGAAAAAGTTAAATGTACTTGTACATTATATATATCCAAATGCATATGATATAGCTTATGGTTATTTATTTCTTTGCGGATGAAATTTTCTATGGAAACCTTGATTGTAGTAAATAAAATAATGTGATGTCTCTAGTTAATATTCCATAAAATATTTTTGGGTATTCTATTGTTATGTTGATTAAATTATAAGATTGATCTTAGTTATCATAAGATTTTAATAGATCTAGATGATCATATTTCTATACTTAAGTTTGAATAAACATGAATAATAGTGCTTTCTCGCTTTAATTGTTAGCTTAGAATATATAACTTGACACGGATAATTATGAGAAAGTTACAATTGTGAAAGTTTAATGATTATCATCTACATGAAGAATTAAAAGTATAAAACATCTAACTGTGAAAGATCCTCTTAATTCTTGAATGATGTAATAATTTGAAAAAATGATGATAATAATACTCTCTAAAGCTTTCTATGATTGAAATATCTTATGTGCCCATGCAACATCAATATTGTGAAAAAGGCTTTAAAAAATATTTTGGAATGATCTCATGCCTTTTAGTGAAAAAGACTTCATCCCTTGAAGTGAATGTTGCCACGCATAACAACTATGAAAAATCAAAATATAGAAATCGTGGTTGTTGTTGTAATTGAGGATGTGGTTGGAGATATACTAATAATTGTTATCATGGTTGTTATAATAGTGGTACTTCTAACCACTAGAAAGAATAATAAGGAAAATCAAGGAAATGGAGGTTGAAAAATATTCGAAGGTTATTGAAAATTCATGCTACCAATGTTGTATGAAAATGCATTGGTCACATAGCTGTCGTATGTTTAAGCATCTAGTAAAATTTTATCAAAGCATCCATTAAAAAAAAGGAAACAATATTAAGACAAATTTTGTCCAAAATGATGAAATAGAGAATAATTTTTTCAGAAAAAAATGAAAATTTTCAATATGATGCTAAAGTTGGTTATGCATACAAGAATGATTAATATGTATTTAGTTTGTGTCAAAATTTTGTTGATCCAAGCATTGAATTTAATTGTTTGATTTAAAAACCATTAGAATCAGTGTCTGCTTTATATTTGCTCGGGGATGATCTCTTTCTCTTCATTACAAAGGATGTTTATAACCACTACTTCTCATCCATGGTAACCTAAGTTAGTCTAATCAACTTCTTTTGAAATTTGATTTGATTTTTATTAAGAAGTTTAATTTATATAGTTATTTATCCATAATTCTATGAATTTTTAAATCTCTTCACGTATATAGTTATTGAGATTTTTATGTGGAGATAAATGTTTTTATTTTTATTAGTTCATTTTAAATAGAATTGATTGGTTTAATTCTGATTTTGATTAAGATATATGATTATTGGAAGTAAAAATGCTTGTCATGAATTTTGAGATATTCATCTTATTTGGATAGTTTCATAATTGCGGTAAAGATTAGAAAAGTGTTTATGTTTAAACCTTTATAGTTGTAAATTTACTTTAATCTGACATTATAATATTTTGCATTTTGTTGTGTTCTAGTATATATAAAAATATATATTATCTAACATTTGTGATTTATTAGTAATATTAATTTATTATTTATTATGTTTAATTTATACCTATTCATTTTATTTTTATATGAATACATTAAGTATTCATTGAGAATATATATAATAAAATGATTGCATGCTCCTGAAGAGTTAATATTGCATCAAACTGTAAAAAGCTCTTGAAAAGTTAATATTTTACCTCTTTGAGATGCAAAATTTTGTAAAACATAAAATTATTTATCAGATCAAGAAGATATATGTTGAAGGAATTTTTTATGTGTTTTATATTAAAATCATGGATAGAAATGACATCAGATACTCATGTTTTTGTATTATAAATATTCCCAGAAGGAATACATTACACTTATACGAATGACATATGAGCTAGTGAAAAGAAGTTCATAGTGTTGGTATGACCGGTTAGACCATCCCGAGTCAATGTTGATGCAAAATAATTTGATGAAACTTTATATGAGTTTATTGAAGAATTAGAAATTATATTTTAATAATTTTCATCATACTAGTTATTTGGACAACATATTGATCTAACACCAGCTAAAGTTAGAAGTCGATTGCATTTTTCAATGATGACCAAATAATATATGACCTCATGTATCACATGTGTGCAACCTGAAGTTTGCAATACTATTTCTTGAAATAATTTGATTGTGCACAATCTCTATAGAATGCAATTTGTGCTAACAACGTTGGTGCATTATATCCCTAGCATGATTTTTGTAGTTTTAGTTGGGATAAATTTAAGTTGTCTATTGCCTATATATGATGGTTAGCAAAACTATGCCTCCATTTAGTTGCTTAACCATTAATATAAGAATTGCTTTACAATAAGCATGTAATTTTATTTGCATCAAGCCAACATGTAAGAAATATTTGTCTCGTGAGAATTGACTTTCATTTATAAGTCAATGGATTCCATCTAAGAATATCTGGATGTGCAATATCTATTTCATATTCCGTCATAATGCATTAAGATGGATCATCTAATATGAAGTTGAGAAATTTTAGAATTTTCATTAGTTATTGAAGGGAGATATATTTATAATTTTGAAAAAAATAGTATTGTCATGTTGCAAATTTTCTCGACATTAAGGGGAGACAAATTAGTTAAATAATTATGTCATCATTTTTCTTTTGTGATCCTCACTAATATTATGTGCACAAAGTTTGAAGGATAAAAATTATTTGTTAGATATGTTTAGTGATGACATTTAGATATTCCATATATTAGCTGATACATATACTAGCTAAAATGCTCTAAATAATTATATGTCCCAGAAGGATAATGTGATAAAAAATCAGACTTGAGCATGCTAGAAGCATGACAAGCAAGTTGACTCCATAAAACAAAAAATCATTGAAAAAAAGGAGAAAGAAATGAAGATGGTCACATACTGCAAGTTGACTCCATAAAACAAAAAATCATTGAAAAAAAGGAGAAAGAAATGAAGATGGTCACATACTAAAAGGAGGCGGGTACTCCTGAAGAGGCCTAAGGCATATCTTTTGGTAAAACCCTAGAAGAGGTTCAGGTATCTGAAATTATGAATATAATGAGATATCTCAATTAATTATGTCATAACTAAATGGAGTTGAAAAAAATGAAATTGTTGTCGACAACGATAATATACGTAGAACACTTCAATATCATGGAAAAGGGAGGATTTTGAATGAAAATATACTTGAAAGCATTGAAATGAGAATAAGTCATCAAAAATAAATAAATGTTTCTATTATAATTTACGAAATGTATCTCGGACCAGAAGTTCGAACACCCGGAAGGTGTAAAGCCAAGTGGAATACATATTAGCATAATAGCGGAAAAAAAATAAATCATAATATATAGAATTGACTTGTAACAAGAACGTGCACAAGACACCTAATATTGATTATGAAGAGACATACTCTCTTGTGATGGATGCAACTACTATTAGGTTCTTGATTAGTTTGGCAATAAGAGAAGGACTTGATTAACGCCTAACGGATGTAGTTACAGCTTATTTATATGGTCACTTGATAATAACATTTACGTGACTCCCAGAAGGTTTTAATCTGCCAGAAGCAGCTAATTCAAGTTCTCGAGAACATTACTCAATCAAATTAAACAGATCCCTTTATGGATTGAAACAATCTAGGCGCATGTGGTGTAATCGCCTTCGTGACTACCTATTGAGGGATGACTATAAGATTGATCCCATTTCTCCATGCATTTTTATAAAGATGTTTGGATTAAGATTTGTTATAATTGCTGTGTATGTTGATGATTTAAATATCACTGAGACTCCTAAAGAGAATTTAGTGATAATGGAGTGCTTAAAGAAAGAATTTGAAATGAAAGACCTTGGAAAAAAATAAGATTTTGTCTAGGGTTAGGATTACAAATTGAGCACCTAAAGAATGAAATCCTTATGCATCAAACAACATATATAGAAAAAGTTCTAAGAAGATTTTACATGCACGCACATCCGTTGAGCACCCCCAATGGTTGTTAGGTCACTTGAAATAAATAAAGACCCTTTTCTATCCTCGGGAAAATGATGAAGATTTTCTTGGTCTTGAAGTACCATATTTAAGTGCTATTGGTGCATTGACATATCTTGCTAGTCATACACGACTTGATATATCATTTGCTGTCAACTTATTAGCAAGATTTAGCTCTTGTCCAATCCGAAGACATTGAAATGGGGTTAAACATGTTTTTCGTTATCTTCAAGGTACAAGAGATATGAGTTTATTTTTCCCTAACCTACCCAAAACAGAATTAATTGGTTTTGTAGATGCAGGGTACTTATCTGATTCTCACAATGCTCAATCACAAACTGGTTATGTTTTCACATATGGTGGTACTGTAATTTCCTGGCGCTCTATGAAACAAACAATTACTGCTACATTTGAGAAATTAATTTTCAACATTGGATTTCGTTGTTTCAAAAATCTTAGGTGATGCTTACATGAGGGGGAGTAAATTCACACTATATATATATATGGTTGTGATATACTACGTATCAAAGGATTATGTACTCTTTTTTCCTTCACTAGGTTTTTGTCCCACAGGGTTTTTCCTAGTAAGGTTTTTAATGAGGCATATCCTTTATACAATGAACATCCAAGGGGGAGTGTTATGAATATTATTAAATGGATGTTCAACCTTTCATCTTCCTTGACTTTTAACCTTCCATCTTCCTCAACCTTTCATATTCTTGTAACTACTTTTTCCTATTTATGTATTAGAATATGAAGAGTTGAATCTTCCTATATATAGAGAGGAGTATGCTACTTGTAAATGTGATGAAATATATAGAATACAATACATACTCTCTCTTTATTCTCATTTATTATCCTTGTGTTCTTTACATCATTATTATCATTTTATAACAACACAAATATTTATAGCAATTATTATTATATTTATCATTTCTTGCAGCTTTGATGCTACCATAAATTCACCATCAACAAAGTCCCCATCGGCGGCAAGTTTTGGATTGAGAATTTCTTGCAAGTGATTTTATAAGTTATAGAAGTGAAAAAAATACAATTTGATTTTTTTTTCGAATTCAAGTTAATCAAATTGAATTATTTAAGTTATTCAATTTTCTCGAATTAATTAAATAAATAATTCAAATTTTCGAATTCAAGTTATTTTAAGGTGACTTTAAGTTTATATGTAAGTGGATTGTGTTGAAAACAAAGTTTGGTTAAGTTTTATATATGGCCATGGATGAGTTTAAAGAACTTTGGGTTGTATAGATTTTTTATAAGATTGAAGTCTTTAGAGTTGAAATTAAATCCGAACGAGAATATTATGAATTATGTCAATTTTGGACATGAAATCCTAATCGATAAAAGCTAAGAATTTATGAATTTTCAACAAGTATAATGGTCATTACATGACTATCTCATGTTGAATTCAAATTATTAATTCAATATTTTTATGTGTTTTGTGTAAGACGGATTCGAAACATTCTTGACTTTTAATCGAACGATTTTTTCTGTTATTTTCATACCTAAATTGTATCGAATGTGGGTTCGAACAATGAAAATCAAACACAAAATCAAAAACGATTTATTATTTTCAATAGGAAAGTAATTCTCTTAATAGAAAATAGTAGAAATTTTTATTCCAAAAAATAGAATTTATTCTAAGAAATAAATTTCTATTACTTTTTGACATAATAACAATATATGAGGCATGCCCTAGATAAAAAAACATTAGGGTTATAGCCCCTCACATGTAAAATGAAGGGAATTAGATTTCTTATGTACTGAATTCAATTATATGTGTTTCATGAACTTTTGACCTAGTACTTTATAATTTAATCCAACATAATATTTACTTTTTATTTATAAAATATTATTAATTTAATTATTTAAATGAACTAAATTAATTTTCTAATTGAATAATTTTCGCCAATTCTAATTCCTTTAAAGTTATGATAACTTTACTGTAAAAAATCTACAAAAAATATTGAACTTCCATATTCAATGAATTCATAATGACTAATTAATTTAAGTCTATTTTTAAACTTCAATTATTTAAATATAATCAATTAAATAAAAATTTGGAAACCTTAAATTAATTCCCAAGTTATTTCTATACTCGGTGAGAAAGCATATTCATTTGTGAATGAGACACATTTCTCTTACTTCATCATTTCTATTCATTTATGTTCATTTGGGTATGCATACAATTCATTTTTAGTTTCAACAAACTAGTGGAGGGACTGATTGAACATATGTAATTAGGATTCAAATAATTTATAATTCAGTTTTAGCTTTTCGCCAATTAATTATAACATTATTAATCATGAAATCATTTCACTATAGTTCGTGATTGGACTCTTATTAATTAATATCATTACGAAAGGTACTTAATTAATAATTTATATAAAAATGTAAAAAGTAAAATCTATGAAATAAAATTATAAAATTTTAAGTTTCACTATCACAAATATAGTACATTTAGAGGTATAATAAAATTACAAATATAATGTCCAACCAACAACAATGTAGAATATCAAACTAATACAAAAGCACAGTGGACGAAAAATCGAAAAAAAATTAGACCAAACCTGCACATGATGGGACTTGAACTTAAATACTCAAAAACCATCTTAACCAACACGCCAAGGCTTCATTGGAGAATTTATATTATATTTTAGGGTAAACTACACCGTTAGCTACCCTAAAGAGGGACCATTCCTATTTGATAACCTTCAAAATATTTTTTTGGTTAATTTGGACATTCAAGAAAGAAATTGATCAAATTGGTCATCTCATTGTTCAACGGTAACAAAAGACAAACAATGCATTTGTAGAAAAGAAATTTGGGGTGACAAAAATAAGAACAATCATTATTTAGACTACCTGATGAGTAGTTTACCCTAATTTTAGAGTGATTAATGTGGAAATGGACCGTTAGTCTTTATTACCATTTATAGAGTGATTAATGTGAAAATGCACCGCTAGTTTTTATTACCATTTAACAGGGGAGTGATCAAATTAAAAAAAAAAAAATTGAAACAACTAAAATAAAGTGACTAATGGGGTAGCTTACTTTATTTTTTATTACTAAAGCTAGTGGGTAATATTAATGTCGGAAAATCACTATAAATTATCTGTTTTGGAGGTTAATCTGCAAATTTACTATTATATTTTAGGTAAATTTTGAAAATTTCCATCATATTTTAGTTTTATTTATAATTTAACCTTATACTTTTGAACTAAAGATATATTTACCACTCTACTTTAACTTTATATTAAAATTTACAACTTTACTTTTGCTTGATTAAATTTTAAAATTGAAGTTCGACTTTTTATTAAATTTTACTATTCAAAGTTAAATTTTAAATAACTTGAAGAGAATTTAATAAAATATTAATGAATTAATATAATGTTAAATATTAAACTAAACTCTTATTTATATATCTAAAAAAGCCTCTTATTTATAATAAAAAATAATTTTCCTTTTTTATATTTTAAGTTTTTCAAGCCTTTCTTTTATTAAATCAAAATTCGAAGTTAATTGATTAATTTTTAGTTTTCTATAAATTACAGATTTTATTATTAACTATTAAAGAAAATTATTTGAATGATATTTTTCATTATATAAATTTTTTTAAACTATCAAAATCGATATCAAATGGTAAATTTTAGTTAAAATTTAAAGTTGGTGAGAGAATTTAATAGATTCAAAGTTTAATGACAAAGTTCATAATAAACTAAAATATACCCTCAAAAAATGTCAATTAAAATATAGCAACAAGTTTTAGTAATATTTTTAATATTTATTTATAGTATGGTGACAGTTTAATTATAATTTTTTTATCATTGAGATTAAAATATTATGAGAGGTGAAAGAGTGATATAATTTGAATTGGTTAGTGTTAAATTTTGTTTGGTTAATCCGTAAGTTAATGGTATGACTGCAGCTTTGGTTATTTGGGTGACAAAATCAGCGTTATTTAATATTTTTTTAGAAAGAAACAGTTAAAAGCGATTACATAATAAGATTAATCTGTACTTAGATCAGAAGCATTCTTGTCTTGCTGCAAAAAGGGACTGATCGAGGCTGGAGAGTTCGGAAAAATATGGAGAAGAAAATCCTCTGAAGAAGGTTGCTTTGCCATGGCATCAGCGACTCTATTCATACTTCTTGGAATATGTCGTAATTTAATCTGCCAATTTTTTTCTTAAAGTTTGGTGATGATATATTTTTTTATTAGATATTAATAGATGGGTATTTCCCAACATCTTTCGATTATTAATGTATGCACATCGACTGAGAAAAAAAAAAGAAAATCCAACCGACCAAGACCTATTGTTCAACAGAAAAAGTTAGGAAAGAAAAGGCGGAAGCATAACTAAAAAGAAGACAGGAACATGGGACAGCCGAAAATGATATCGTCTGTTTCAAGATGTGTACTGATGCATGCAATGGAAGAAGAATTAAATTAGCCTGCTGAAGAATGGTTCACAGAGTGATTTAAAAATTACATACATTATAAAACTAAGAGAAAAACAGCCAACATCGTGGACTAGTTCAATCGGATTCAACCTATAAATACCTAGTCTTCCCATGCAAGGCTTGTATGCATCTAAACTAGAAAAGCTAGCTTACCTCCATGGAAGTCTTTCATTTCCTTCAAACTAGCTCTGGCATCCTCTTTGGCCTGTGCCTCTGATCCTAGCCCTCTTCAGGACTTTTGTGTTGCCATTAATGACCCCAATGATGCTGGTATGTTCCATCTTCCTTAGCTTTCAGTCTATGAACCTAGAATATTGCTGCTTTCTACCTTAATGGAACCCCTTTTCTTATGGATGGTATGATATTACTGACATTTCTTACTTTCATGCAGTGTTTGTAAATGGGAAAGTATGCAAAGACGCAAAGCTTGCCACTGCTGATTATTTCTTCTTTTCTGGACTCAATATCGGCAAAATCACATCAAATTCAGTTGGATCATCTGTCACTCCTGTCAATGTTGCGCAAATCTCAGGACTTAACACTCTCGGGATATCTTTGGCTCGAATTGACTATGCACCTAATGGTGGTCTAAACCCTCCCCACACTCACCTTCGTGCCACGGAGATTCTTGTGGTCTTGGAAGGCACACTCTATGTTGGTTTTGTTACATCCAACCCAGATAATCGTCTAATTGCTAAAGTCTTAAACAAGGGGGACGTTTTCGTGTTCCCAGTTGGTCTTGTTCACTTCCAATTCAATCCAGGAAAGAGTGAAGCTGTTGCTATTGCTGCTTTGAGCAGCCAAAATCCTGGTGTTATTACAATAGCAAATGCAGTGTTTGGATCAGATCCATCTATTAATCCCGATGTTCTTTCCAAGGCCTTTAAATTGGACAAAAGTATGGTGAAAAGTATCCAATCCAAATTCTGATGATACTGCAATGTTGAATGATTGACATCCCTTGTTAATGCATACAAGGTTCCTTATTGACTCTCTCTACTTAGGTAAGGCTGTCTGTTTGAATTATAGCATATCTGCATATGATGAAGTTGCAAGTTGTTCAATGGACAAAAGAAATCTATTCCATTACAGATCACTAGAAGAAATGAATGACCTTACATTCATTCATACACTAATTATTTGCAGGATTAAAGCCACAAGTATATCTGAATTCACCTAAAAGAATGATTGATGTGATCTAAAGAATCAGAGTAAGCAAGTTGAAGTCGAAAACGGGATACTCGGTTCAAAGATGTGCCAAAAAGAAAACAAAAGCTACAATTCCTCAAACTGGTGCAGGAACCAGAAGAATAAATTCTAACTAAAGAACTGAAGTTGAAATATAATGATTGATGAGCACTCAACCGTTGATGGTAAGAACCAAATCTAGATGAGTTTGTAATAGCAGTTCTTTCCAGATAGAAGAATTTTATAGCCTTTGCCGCAAGGGCACTTGAAATGAAGGTCCAAACATTCCCCAATTTTCTCCACTCTCACAGCTTCTTCACAATCTGACTCACCATTATCCTATAACAACAAGCTCCACATATTAACACCAAGAATAAAAAATCCTTTTAGTTGCACCATTTTCTTGGAAACCAAACAGCAACCAATAAGCAAAGACCCCACAGAAAATAGACAAGCAAACCTTGATTTCCTCAGTGGTGCACAGTACATCTTCAACTTCTCGCATAGCCTCACCCCACCAGTTGCTCATTTCTTTCATCCGCTCCTTCATTCTCTTCAATCTCTGCCATTCGCATGCATAATAAATCAGTCATGGATCAAGAAAATAACAAAAGCAGTTTGAAATGAAAGAGAAAACCAACCTTGGCACTGGGACTCTCTTCCTTGATCAATTCCACCCCCATCTCATAGGAGCTTGAAGACCTTGACAAGGATTTGGCAGGAGAAACAATGGGATCAGATATAGACCTGCTTAAGACAGGGGCTCTTGGAGGCAATGAAGAAGAAGCACTTCCTTTTGACGATGGCGTATCTTCCAAGGCTTTTCCAGTGTCCGAAAGGCTTGATTTTGTAGGTGTATAAGGGTCAGAAGTAGTGCGTTGAAGCTGTGGAAGAGGGATCTTGGAGAAGCCAGAGAGGGAGTAGTGGTGATTCTCGACCAAAGGCTTTTTGGACTTTTGTTCAGCGATTGATTCAGGAGAAGGACGTTTAATTGGGTTGGAAGCGGTGACATTGCAGGCACAGGTTGTGCATGAATGGGGGTTTTGCTGGTTGTTCTTGAAGTTATCAAGGTGGAGGAGGGATAGGTTGATGGGTTCTTGGAGTTTAAGGTCATCTTCTTCATGGTTTGGAATTTCAAAGCCCGGTTCTTGGGTCATTTCACCCATTGCTTCTGCCTTTATTGATTCTTCAAAGCTTTCAATCTTTATTTGAGAGGGCACTGTTTCTTGGTTGAAACGCATGGGGAAGAGGCAGTGAAACTATTGAGGGTTTATATAAAAACTTTTTGATGGGGGTGTACAGATGATTCTTGAATCTTGATTTGTGTGACAGTAATTGTAATTGACAACATTCCATATCATATGATTATAATAACATACAGAAAGGTTTTGTTAAGCCGAAGTTCATAAGCAAAACCTCTTTATTTTTTATTTTTATATTTCAATCCACGAAATACCAAATTCAAAGCAACAAATCAAACGTTATCCAGTCAAGACAATCATCGATTAGACAAGTTTCTGGTTATCCCACCATAACTGGATCGAATTTGGTTAACGATATTATTATCCATCTGGAAGGCCTTGGCAAGAACATCTGAATCGATGGCAGGGTCTGAACCAAACACTGCTTTTTGAATGGTAATAGTCCCTGGGTATTGGCTACTGAAAGCAGAAAAGGAAACAGCATGAGTATGCCCTACGTTCTGCTGGAAGTGAATCAAACCGACTGGGAAAACAAAAACATCTCCAGGGTTTAAGACTTTGGTGAAAAGACGGTTATCCGGGTTCGATGTAATGAAGCCACCAAAACGACTAGGATTTCGCTGGCACGAGGGTGAGTGTGAGGAGGGCTTAGTCCCCCATAAGATGAATAGTCAACTCGAGTCATAGAAATGCCTAGAGTGTTGAGTCCTGGTATTTGTTCATCATTGGCTGGAGTGACCACTGATCTCACTCGGTTTGATTTATTTCCTCGAATGTTGAGCCCTGAAAAGAAGAAGTCTTCTGGGGTTGCAAGTTTTGGGTCTTTGCAGAACTTGCCATTAACAAAAACTGCATCAATGGGAAGAAAAGAAAATTATTACTTCACTCCTTTCACACTTACCAAATACTTTTTTTTACCATATTATTTACCAAAGAAAGCATACCACCATCTATGGCATTATTAGTTGCTATACAGAAATCCTGAAGAGGGCTGGGATCTGAAGCTAAGACAAACTTGGAAGCCAAACCCAACAGGGAAAATGCTACAAGGAATTCAACACCTTTCATAGTTGTAAGTAGCACTCTTGCAGTTGATTAAATTCTTCTAAGATATGTCTATTTATAGATAGCATTCACTTAACAGTCCCATTATCATTTTCATTATTTTCCATTTGCAGAAAAGAAAATAAAAACAAATAAAGATGTGCCAAGTCTGCTGTGATCTTTTTTTCTTAAACAATCCAAATGAATTATTATTCAACTACTATGTCCCATTATCCTGTCGCAGTCTAACATTCCCACACTCACATTAGAATTTAATATTGCAAAGCTTGCCCCTTGCCATGAAAATTTCTTCTTTGTTTATTTAACTATCCTATTGACTTGGAAAAAAATATGAAAGAAAGGAACATCCAATTGATTGCCTCGTGCGCTATATCTATAAATGAAAGCTACATGCATTTCTCCATGGTTAATATAATAATGTCGATTCAATTTGCAAGCTACAATAATGTATCATTGGCGTATCCTTAACAATATAAAAAATCTGATATGGTTGTGAAACTTAAAATAAGTAACTTGTTCCCAAAATAGAGAAGCAAAAGGTTTGAGAATTGGGATTTAGATAATGAAATTATTGTTGCTATTTTAAGTACTAGTCTTCACCTGTGAAATTTGAAATTTGTCATTGTATTTTACTTTAATTGATATTTGTGAATCATACTTTTGAGTTAAAAGGTAAATTTACCACTATTACTTAACTTTATATTGAATTTTGTGTTCTTACTTTTATTTTATTGAACTTTACTACTAAAATTCGAGTTTTGATTGAATTTTGCTACTAAAGTTCGTGAGTAAGCTATCACGATTGGCGATGGACTTGAAGGTTTGGAATCGGCACCATTTTGGTAATATTTCCCATTGACACAAGCATCTCCTTGCTCAGTTTAAGGGGGATTAAGAGAAGTGAGCTTTTTCAGATAATAGATATTTGGCTTGTCTTGAGTACGAGTAGCGATGGGAATATGAAGCTTTTCAAAAGCAGAGGAGTTGATGTGGTTTTAGAAGACTCGTACTAAGTGGATTCTATCAGGGAATAGGAACACTTCTTAATTTCACATTTTAGCTTTGGTTAAGAGAAGAAGGCGGACAATTCAGATTCAGGCTTTGAAGGATGAGCACGAAAATTGGGTATTGGACCAAGAAGAATAGAAAGATCAGGCAGTAACCTTCTTCTGGAATTTGTTTACTGTGACCATGGAGTATAGTCGTAAGCCTAAAATGTAGGTTAATTTCCCTCTATTATCTGTTGCACACTTGGAGGAGTTGCATAAGATGGTAGTGACTGCTGAGGTTAAGGAGGTGGCATTTGGGATGGGGTCCTTTAAAACACCAGGCCTTGATAGGTTTCAAGTGGTTTTCTTTCAGTGTAACTAGGAGGTTATTGGGAACGATGTTGTTCACTTGGTCAAAAAGGCTTTTTGAAATGGAAAATGTCGGAGGGGATCCATTTAACATTTATTATCCTTATTCCAAAGGTGGAGGCAAATAAAGCATCTCCGTTTGATAAGTTTTTGCAGTGTTGCTTGTAAGGTAAGTTCCAAGGTGGTTGTTAACTGGCTTAAAGGTGTCCTTCTGAAGCTAATTTCATCGAGCTAGAGTAACTTTGTTCCCAATTGACTAATTACTAATAATATTGTCATTTTCCAAGAAATGCTTCATTCCATGCAGAGAAGAAAGGGAAGGTGGCTTGTAAGATTAACTTGGAGAAGGCGTATGACAAGATGAATTGGGTATTTATCTGTCAAATATTGTTGGACATTGGCCTTAGAAGTACTCTGATTTTGCTCATTATGAGTTGTGTTGTGTCTAGTTCTTTTCAGGTGCTATGGAATGGGGAGACAATAGATTCCTTTGTGCCATCACGTAGGTTAAGGCAAGGGGATCCTCTTTCTCCGTACTTGTTTGTTTTGGGTACGGAACACTTGACTCGTATTCTTCAGGATAAGATTGCGAAGGGTCTTGTTTCCTGTTCATTCGAGTAAAGGTGGGCCAAGTATTTCTCATGTTTTGTTTCCTCGTGATTTGTTAATTTTCTCATTGAGTAAATATGCTAGATTCAGATGGCCCACAAATGTTTAAGTGTTGAAATAGCACAATCTCACATCTAAAAAATACAAGGTTGTGGAGTGCTTATACTACTATAAATAGAGGTGATCTCTTTACCTTTGAATCATTCCAAAGTTTGCAACTTTCTCCATAAGGCAAATTTTCTCTCTCACTATTTCTAATTTTCACTTGTATTTTTGGAGTGAAATATATTTGGTAATGTTCGAGGACATAAACATAATTTGCCGAACCTCGTTAAAATTTTGGTGTTCTTTGTTTTTTTTCAATATTTTGTAGGGTAAAATTATAGTGATATATTGTGCTACAAATGCATTGGAAGGAGATTTTGCTTAGGCGATTGAGTTTTAAGTTGGACTGTCTGTGACCTCTTTAATCTTTTTTGAGAGTTCAACCTAGTGTAATTTTCAAGTACAATAATGTACTCTTTTTTAACATATTCGCACAATAATGGTACGAGAGCCGAAGGTTATTCGAAGTATGCTCTATGGTTGCAGTTTAAAATGATCTTCCACATCATACAATATTTGTTTAGGTATATTGAAAGATTATAGTTGACACAGTGGACAATCCAAGAGCTTCAACATATCTATGTTAGCAAGATCAACATTGAAAAATACGAGATTGGTAGTGGAGATCTTCGATGGCACGAGTTATTTTAGTATCTGAAAAAGTGAAGTTCTAGATGCTATCTTTCAGTAAGGTCTAGACATTACCATTGATAAGAGTAAGGCAGATTATATGGAGGAGACAAATTAGAAGACTATCAATTATTTGGCATGTGGTGCAATTCGATAGTGCCTTTCTAGAGAGCAGAGGTATGCTTTCTAAAAGGAGGCTTCTGCAAATAGATTGTGGTTGGCAATAGTTTTTTTTTATTTTAATAAAAACATTCAGAATAAGCTCCACATGAAGAAAATGTTGATTCGCTTCACTTATGTTTTGGGTACCACTATGAATGATGACGTCTAGTTTTAATCTGTTAGTTATTGATCTAGTGAATATAGATGAGATCTTCAAAGATGAATATTTAGCTTTGGTTTTGTTATGGTCACTCCCTAAGGAGCTTGAGTTCCTTGAAATAACGCTACTTCACAGAAAGGTTGATGTGTCGCTTAGTAAAGTGTGTCCTGCTTTTTATAGTTATGAATTGATAGAAATTCAATCGAAGATGAAGAAACTTTGGTAGTTCGGATTCGTTCACACACCCGTAGTAAAGTTTAGAAAGGGAGATCCAAGTCAAATGGGAAACCAAGTAAAGATGAATGGGCTTTCTGTCGAGAATGTAACACCTTATCTCGTTAGGAAATGTGGCGTGAAATGCCCAGCCAAACAAACCGCCCAACAGATTGGGGAAGTTATAGGTTGACTCTAACTTGAGAGTTTTGAAAAAATAAGTTGTAAATGACATTCTATTATCCATCTACTGCTCATTTACGATGTATACGTATAAATGATAAAAATTCATAATAACTAAAACACCGAAATTAGGCGTATACTTTCAGTTTAAAAAGGGTAATTCCCTTCAAAATAGAATCGAAATAGTACAAACAAAGGAGTAAATTAAATAAGTTGAATACAAAACGTATATGTGAGCCATCTGCCAAATAGCCATGCATGATTAAAAAATAAACAATTATGTCACATCCTAAAAACTGGGTTAGTAGAAATTGGTTAACGAACCAAGAGTGGTCACGCCCGAATATTTTTTTAGATGATCTTTATTTGATAATAAATAAGTATCAATTATAATGATTGAGTAGTGGTGGAGCTGTCCTTCATAATTTGAGTTCGAATCCCTTCCCTTTCGTTAATTTCTATTTGGTACAAATTTGTTTTAAACCTTAGCAAAGGTCATTCCATGGTTTTAAATGTTTCCTGTTGAGATAATCATAATGATTAATGTGATCAAGTGGTTAAGTGCTTAAATAATTTTTTAAAGGTCTTATGTTTAATTCCCTACACTCCCAAATTATTATTTAACTTTTTTGACAACTTTAGCTAGTGTAAGCACTCCTTGCTGTCCAACCTATTTACCATGCATAGAGAAAGATTATTTCCTTGTGTATGAGTTAACCTTCCCTCTTGAAGCCCCCTTTTCACTCCCATGATCCCCTTTTTGTTCCTTTGTTCTCTCAACATATCATTCTCTTCACCCTTACCTTGTGTAATGTTCAATGAACCTCGACAAAATGAAGAACACCCTTTTGTTCCATCTTTTCATTCTTTTCCTTTTCATTTGCCATTCCCTTCTGCTAAAACATTTAAATGCCACTAAAGATAACACCGCTAAAATTTGCGAAGTTTATGAGGAAAAACGCCGCTATAGAACATGGTCTTTAGCAGCGCTTTTCCCTCAAACGCTGCTAAAGAACATGGTCTTTAGCAGCGCTTACCTCAAAAACGCCGCTAAAGAACATGGTCTTTAACGGAGCTTTTCCCACAAACGCCGCTAGATAACATGGTCTTTAGCGGTGTTTTTCCCACCAACACTGCTAAAGAACATGGTCTTTAGCGGCACTTTTCCCACAAACGCCACTAAAACTCGAATTTTCAATATTTTTTCTGTAAATTCATATTCATTTTCAATTAAATTTTTATTCAAACCTTCATAAATTTCTTAAAAGATATATAGAGCCTTTTTAAGTGTTAGTGATGAAGTCTTGCAAAGCATGTAAATACATATAGATAACTTGAAACATGTGACAGGCTAAAATTGCATTTCACAAGCAACTAAATATCCAAAAATCTAATAATTCAAGTACACTCGAATTACCAAAAATAAAACAAATATTCTTAACAAAATTGAAACAAAAAGAAAAATAAAAAACATCATCAATTATTCCTTATGCTAAATTGCAAGGTCCCTCTTATAGCACAGAATTGAAGATCATCTCCACAAGTTCTTACAACAACATAAACAATATAATCATTTTCAAATTTGATTTGGTTCAATTTGATTCATACAATATTATGAAAATACCTCACTCTCAACCCAAACATAGCCTGAAAAAACGAGACCTTAATCTTTTTTCAAGAAGCTGATCAACATCCCATATAGTATGGACTAACATTTTAGGGCTTAAGGAAGTAAAAAAATTATTATTAAGCAAATTGCATCTTTATAAACTAATCCATAGATAATGATTTTTAAGGAAGTAAATAATTAATTTTTTTCAACACCGCTATCATGAAGAGCTCCAGAAGATAATGATTTGCTTTCTTCTAAGAGGGCTTCTAAATGAGTGGCATGCTAAACAATCGGAGGAACCAATAAGGGCAGTATCAATTAAAAGAGAGGATAACATGATCTAAGAATATGTATACTATGATGATTGAGTTTTGTAGGACTAACTGTAGCATCATATGCTTGCCGGTTCAGTATCTGAGACAAGTCTACTTCACATTGAATAGAACAAATGATATTGGCAATGGAGTTTATACTATGTATCTCATTTTCCAGCTTCTCTAGAGCACCTTCAGATTGCTCTTGAGAAACCAAATCAACCTTATTAAGAATTACAACATCCTACAAGAGAGGACAAAACTTTTAGCGGATAAACACCGAGCACATATGCCAGTAGCCAGCGAATATCAGATAATAAATAAAATAATGGTCTAGCCATTTGTAAAAAAAGGTTGAAAAGGTTGTTCCCGTAGGATGTAATATGCAAGATGAGTGATCAGAAGTACTACAAATGCTATTTGAAGAAATGCTTCAGGAAATGAGGAAGAGTCACGATGCCTTTTTAGCTGAAACCACAGGTTTTTGGCATCTACAACCTATTTAAGCAGCAAAAAGGAAAGACGATGAAGAAATAGTGTTGATTGTTTCAAGTCATCTTTCTTCAGCACAGAAAAATGTATATAAAAAACTTAGTTTCTATAAAATTACTTGCGTAATGTACATGCCTGCTATTCAATAAGCTAAGCTAAGACAACTATAGGAACATGAAAATACGCTATAGGAACATGAAAACCAGTTGTTCAGTTCGATACACTGATTTCATGTCATTCTCATGAAGTAATCCACATTCAACAAATTATACAAACACTTTCCATATAACCACATAAGCATATTGATTAAAGAGAACGATGATAAAAAATTGAACACGAAAACCCCATAAAGTAAAAGGACAACAAGGAGTCTAAATGCCACACACACACAATCTATCTGAAGTCGTTGAATTCATAATCGAGACCATAAATGTACTTAGTTGCTTACAGTAACTATAGAATCAAGCTTGACTGAAGATTCCAGCTGATCATCCAGCCAAAGAACTGATGCCAGAGGAGCAGGATTCGCTAACCCTGTGGTCTCTAACAGTATATGATCTAGTCTATCAACAAAAAAAAACAAAATATTCACTGGTCATCACATAAAAAAATAACCCTAACATTGTTGATAATCAAGTTTAGTGTTGAAAAAGTAGAACAAAAAAAGAAAAGGGTGAAATGGGGTAGTCTCACTTTTTCTTCATTTGAACAAGTTGTTTCAATGCTTGAACCAAACTATGTTTAACAGTGCAACAAACACACCCATTAGCTAGTTCAACCCATTCTTCAACAAGGGCACCACTATCTCCTTCGTTTATCATAGCCCTTTCAACTCCAATCTCTTCACCAAACTCATTCAAAATCACAACAATTCTTTTCCCATGTTGGGCATTCAATATATAATTAACAAGCTAAAAAAAAGCACTTTCATCAGCTATAAGAAAGATAACCAAAACAAAAATAGTGTTTTGATGAGTTGATTTGATTACAGTGAATTTGCCAGCACCGAGGTAGCTAGTGATGACTGTTACCCCAACTGAAACGTAGTCATTTTGAGGTTTCTCTTGATCAGATTGGGAAGGTTCCTCCACCATTTGGTCAATTCGAATAGCGAGAGGTGGCTCTTTTTGGTCGTCAGCCATTATTTTTCCTCTTTCCTTTTTGCGTCTCAAAGACAAATTTTGGGGTTTATGGGATTTTGGAGAAATATGGGTCCTCCACCACTTTCAATCCCTCTACTTTTTGAATTTAAAAATTTAAGTCCATTTTATTGAAACTATTATAATTCTTTTGTTAATTTTTTTATAATTTTTTATGTTTTATCTATATATTTATGATTTTTAATTATTTTTATAATTTTCTCTATTTTAATGTAATATGTATTGAAAATTAAAAGCCTTTTATATTGTGAACATCTCAAAGTAAGAATAACATATAAAGTTTGTATCATGTAAAAACTATATGAGAGTTGTATCATGTATTACTATATACAATTTTAATATCAAATTTTTAATTTTTTAAATGAGGTTTAATATTTTAAACTTATATCCTATATTTTAAATGAAGATACTAAAAAGAAAGAAAGCACATACTAAAAAGAAAGAAAGAAATAGTTTATAGCCATGAACTGCTACTGCTCTCTCTCCATGCTGTCGATATTCCTTTAACCACTAAAATCTTAGTATTCTACACATTTTATTGTAATTTAGATAAAGCTAGCTTCAATCCTATATTGAAATACTCGTATCCAACACTCATATATGATACATGGTGCAAAAATACGAACTCCAAACACATAATATTCTGCATAATATAACTTTGAATATATAGATAACAGTTTCAGTGAAGGAAAAAGTCCTCGTAACGGATCGGGGAGCTTGGAAAAGAAGCGAAAAAGGTACCTTAGCAGCGGTATATTTGCCTGATATATGATGACCTTCATGAAAAAACTGAACGGTTCGGAGATCATACTTCTTCATTTGGCAGTATTCATGAAACAGTTTGCTTAGTTTGAGATTGGACGTAATTTCAAATGCCGACGTATTCCAGTCCTAAACAAACATAAACACAAACAATTAAAGTGCAGCCAAGAGGACAATACCAAATGACAACATTTACATATACGGTTTCAACCATGATTCCCAAATGAAAAATACCAACAGACTCCACCTAACTCTGTATGTGAACGATTATTCTTTTCCTCTCAGGTTGACCAGCATGGTTATCGACTGGATTTCTTTCGCCGCTAGTACCACCGTCGTTTTGAGCCATTTTTGTAAGACTCTCAGGCGTTAAGGTGCAGAAAAAAGAAGAAAATGTAAAATCCAAAGACAGAGTGGGTACTGTTATAATTGATAACAATATCACATAATATCTAGCAAACAAAATGGTAATTCAATCCAATCCTTGAAACCAGTATAATAAAACATTATCAAAAGAAAACAAAGATTTAAAATCCATCAAAGCTTTCAACAAGGCTTCTTGCCTTCTTCACCTACATAGATCTCTTACTTCTCAGATGAGTTAGGTCCCTTCTTTTTGCCAAATCCAACCATTGCGGCAACGAAGCGGCGGTTGTATTGCATCTACTTGTAAGCACGCCACGAGGCTTCTTCTTCTTGTCTTGCTTGGCCACTTTAGGAGTTTGGCCTCTCACCTTACTAGCACGAGCTAGAGATCCGTGAACCTTACCCATGGTGAATAATTGTCAAAAGACTGCTCTTTGGCTGCTGAGCTGCTGGCTTTTGATCTCTCTGTTCGCTTGTGACGGTGAGCAAGAATGAGCAAGAATAGGAATGGGTTTTTGATTTGGGGATTTAGGGGGAAAAAAGGAGTTGGGAGGAAAACATAAAAGCAAAATAATTTAATTTTTTAGTTTATATAAGTTTTAAAATAAATGGTTAATATTATAAGTTAATTTAATTTAAGATACATAATTTAATATTATGACTTTTAGCAGTGTTTATTAGAAAGCGTCGCAAATGCTTCGACCTTTAGCAGCGCTTTTTCATAAGCGCCGTTAATGCTTTGACTTTTAGCGGCACTTTTCTATAAGCGTCGCTAATGCTTCGACCTTTAGCGGCGCTTTCTCATAAGCGCTGCTAATGATTCTACTTTTAACGGTGCTGTTCTATAAGTGCCGCTAATGCTTCGACCTTTAGCGGCGCTTTCTCATAAGCGCCGCTAATGCCCCGACTTTTAGCGGTGCTCCTATAAGCGCCGCTAATGCTTTGACCTTTAGCGGCGCTTTCCCATAAGCACCGCTAATGCTTTACCTTTCAATTTATCTATGATTTTGGTGGCTTGTCCATAATTTTGATTATTGGCAGTATATCTGCTTTACTGTGATGCTGTTCACATTTGGTGAGTTATTGGATGGAAGAGTTTTGGAAAATATTGATACGATTATTATGATTGTACAATATATATGTTTATTGTATTTGATTATGTTTATGTTAATCTCACATTGAGCTTTATAACTCACCCCCTTTAGTTTATTGATTTTATAGATAACCCCGATGTTTGGATTCGATGACATCATTTGGAGGAGTTTCTCGAAATTCTTTTTAAATTAAAGTAATTAAATTTTATTTTGATATTTTGGGTTTGTAATAAGTTTGAGTATGGATTGTGGCATGGGACTTTATTTTGGGGAATTTTCATTCTTATTTGTAGAAATTGCTTGCATGACATTAAGTTTTAAAAACTGCATAAATTAGTATTTGTTAAGATTTCACTTGAAACTCGGTTTTTAAAATCGAATCTGTGAGTAACACATTTTTCCCTGCATTTATGAAAATTTGAATTTTTAATAAAATTAAACTTCGTTTTCAAAATGATTAATTATTACAAATGAATTTTGTAAAGACATTTGATTTATGAAGTTAATATTTTTTTTATTTTCGAAATAATGACGAATAACCAAGTTCTCTAATTTTGGATAAAAAGACAAATAATTTAGAGGTATGATACAGTCGTAAGCTAACTAAAAATCTGACTAAGATAAGTGCACCTATCAATTAATAGTATAATTACGGTGAGCAAAGATATCGTTCCCACGACGATTAAAAGTACTAATAATTACCATCTTTCTATTATTTAACTGACAAATTAGAGTGATTGATTAAAGCTAAAATTAACTAAATTAATTAACTACGAAAACAACAAAGAACAAATTTGGAAAGCAACTATTAACAACCAAGAAGCAAAACAATACCTATGAAAAAATTCACCTAGATTTCATTTGTCATTATCAATCTGAATTAAACAATTTCTTCACTAAGTATCTTGATCCGTAGAAATTCCTAAATTATGCTAGTATATCTTTCGAGAGTAAGAGCAACTTACTCTAAGTTAATTAATTGAAATTTCTTTCTAATTAAAACACCTATTATCACATTAACTCGATCTATGGATCTCCCTATTAGATTTGTCTCTAATTCGGTAGATTTATGTTATCCTATTTCTAGGACTGCATGCAACTCCATTCAATTTTGCTAGATCTACTCTTAAATAGAGATTTTTCCTTTTTTGATTTAAGCACATCAAACATGAATTAATAGTCCGAAAATATTAGACCAATAATTAAGCACACATTGTTGAAGCCCAATTTTGACTGGGCCTTTTTTTTAAATTTAATTTAAATTTGAATTTAAATTAATCTTAAATTTAAATTTAATTTAAATTTAAATTCAAAGTTAAAAAGTCCAAAAAATAGCAATGTCCAATTACAAAGCCCAATTGGGCCCAAATTCAAATAACCCAAATTACAAATGGCCCAAGTCAGCTCAATTACTCTAAGCCTAATCAGCTACAATGGATGCTGCTACCACCTTCCCCTCAGCCAACCAGGATCCGCCACGTCAGCAACTAAGTTGCCATCTCCAGTTGCAACTTGCACTGCCAACAGCTGATGCAACCGCCACTGCCACCGTCGCCGAACCTGCAAGAAGAGAAAGCAAATTAGATATGCATTTAGTTACATATGACAAAAGAAAATGATTGTAAACACAGGCTATAAAAGCCGAATTGATGTTAGTTGTTAGGGGTTGGGTTTTGAATATCCGGAAATTAATATACAGCAAGTTAAGAGTTTCAAAGATCAATTTAGAAAAAAAGTTATTCAAGTAATCTCAAAGGCAACAAAAGGCAGACCGGATTCACAGTGATTAGGCATTAAAGTATTCAGGTATACTCAATAAGTGTTTACCACTATTCAAAATCTAATTCAGTTTCGATGCATGCATTCAATACCCCGTTGTTATTTATTTACGTTATTTTCAAAACGTTTCTTAATGGTCATTATAATAATAGATGTTTAATAACAATAATAATAATGACATTAATGACAGTGACAACAAATGAACAATTTTTTTTATAATAAATGTTTAAATAATAATAATAATAATTTTTTTAATTATTAATAATAAAAAAGTATTCGAACGGTCAGAGGGTACTTCCCTGATTCACGTCGCTATCGTCGGAGCCTCCGTTAAAACCCCGAATCTCACCAACACTGCGCCACTCTTGGATCTGTAAAAAAAATAGAGTTAGAATCAAGGCGGTTCATAATAAAAACAGTGTTAAAAAAAGAAAAGAAAAGAAAAGGGGGTTTTCCAAAAAAAAACCGTTAAAAGAAAAGATTGGGGTTCGATCTCACCAGATCTGATCCCGATCTCTATTTTAAAAGAATGAAAAAAGAGAAGGCAAGAAGAAAAGAGACGGTTTACCTTCAACGGAGGAGCGTGGCGCGTGTACCGGAAGACCCCCGGCGGTGATGCGCGATGACCACGCGGGGGTCGACGGTGCGCGTGCTGCCCTACGTGCGCCTGACGGCAACCAGCCTGACTGGCCGTGGCATGGCTGACCGAGAAAGGGTGAGAGGTTTTTTGAGAGGGTTTTGAGGTTTTTTTTTAAAAGCCGAAGGAAATGATTTTTTCTCTTTGAAATAGGTATAAGCCCTCAGAACGGTGGTGTTTTGAGGGCTGAGTTTCAGTACTAAAACGGCACCGTTCTGAGCTATTACCTGAATTCGACCCGAAATCCGACTCAATTGGACTTAGGATCTTCGTGTTTTCGAAGGAAGGATTATTTATGCGTTCAATCCTTCCGCTTTTTCTAAAATTTTCAATCAGGTCCTTTTTACACTTTAAATTAATTTTAAATTGGCCCAATAATTTCCAATTCATTTCAATTTAATCCTTGGACCCATTGAAGGCATCTAGGGCTGCCATGTGTCATTATTTAGGTTTATTTCTACGAACGGTCCCTTTTCTTTTTAATTTGTTTAAATTTAATCCTTAAATCAAGTCCGTTTTAATTACAAAATTACCCCAAAAATTTTCATTGGTTTTCAAAATGGTCCTCTGACTTCAAGATGCCTTAAGGGCTGCCACGTGTCACCTATTTTTGGTTTTATTACCACGAAGGTCCCTAAACTATCCAAAAATTACCATTTTACCCCTGGCCTTCCAAAAATCCCATTTTCGAACCCAAAACTTCCTAAAATTACCATTTTACCCTCGAATTTCCAAAAATCCCATTTTTAACCTCGAAACTTCAAAAAATTACCATTTTACCCACGAACTTCTAAAAATCCCATTTTTGACCCGAACCTTCAAAAAATTACCATTTTACCCTAGAACTTCCAAAAATCCCATTTTTGACCCCGAAACTTCCTAAAATTACCATTTTACCCCCGAACTTCCAAAAATCCCATTTTTGACCCCAAAACTTCCTAAAATTACCATTTTACCCCCGAACTTCCAAAAATCCCATTTTTGACCCCAAAACTTCCAAAAAATTACCATTTTACTCCTGGATGTCTGACGACTCCGCTTTCAACCTTGAAATCCTTAAAGTTACCTTTTTACCCCAAAATGTCTAAAATTCCATTTTTTAATCTCGAAATTACCATTTTGCCCCCGTGCATTCGAAATGTCTCGTTTTGAACTCCGACTACATCATTCTTCTTTCTCATCAACATTTGCATTTTTTTATTATGCTCTCGTATCTTGCATTTTGATTTTTCGTGAATAATTTATCTTCTTATTTATCTTACTTCCCGTTATATGATATCCACTATTAACTGCTCATTCATATTCAACTCGCATGCTTATTTTCAAAATTGTTTTTTATACAAAAACTTTAAAATTGAGGCAATATCCTTTTATTTCGAGTTTCGAAAATTTGTGCCTTAACTTACTAGGTGCAATTTTTCCTCAAATCGAAATAATCGAATACCCTTAATCGAGGCAATGTTTCCTTATCTTCGATTCTGAAATACTGCGCCTTAACTTACTAGGTGCAACTTTTCTTCAAATCAAGATAATCAAATATCCTTTTCCTAAAGATTTAAAAAAAAAAAGTTTTACAAAGGAAAGCTCGTCATTTTTGGATCTTGAAATGTTATGTCCTAACTCACTGAACGCAACTTTTCTTCTTCGATCACTTTGAAATAGCGGGATTTCCAAATAAACCCCATTTCTTTAAAATTTAACTCATGCATTCAAGGATCGTATTTTAAACTTTAAGCTTTTAAATGCTACAAATTAAGACTCGGAAATAATCAATATGATACCAATTTTGGGCGTATGAGAGTGCTAATCCTTCCTCATGCGTAACCGACTCCCGAACCTATTTTTCTGGATTTCAAAGACCTACATGTTCTCAAAACGGTTTTTTTAAAATGTTTTGTGGTGATTCAATCACACCGAATAAAGGATTGGTGGCGACTCCCATTACTTTTCGATTTTAAAATAATTTTCGAAACTCGTCGTTTTCTAAAAAAAAGGGGATGGTTTCGACAGCTGGAGACTCTGCTGGGGACTTTTAAAAATAAATGAGAGTCAAGTCGAAATTGATTATTTTTGGGTCTTCTTTGAAAACTTTTGAGCTTCAGTTTTGTTTAATAGGCGATCCTCGACATCTTCTGTGACATTATATCATGTGATATTACTAGTGCAAATTCGCATGCATTTGCATTTGATATTACCTTTTAAGTGGAAGCCTGAAACTACTCATTCGTGAGGTATTCGCCTCCATGCAGGATAGTGGATCGCTTTCGGGATTACAAAATACCTTTGTCTTTGTGAAGTTTTCACTTCCGTGCAAACATGTGAGAAATACGTCCCCCTAAATCGAACTCGTCCGTATAAGCCTGTAATGGGTAAGGATCGAGGAATCTGCTGGTTTGGGTACTTCTACTTTAGAACTCGAAACCACATATAGCAAACCGTAGGAACTTGCTTAGAAAGGAGTTATACTAAACCATTTAGCAACCTTCCAAGACAAACTCTTAGGTTCTACGCTATATTTATTGATATTGTATGCTTCGCTAACTTGTTTATTTTGTCTCTTTTTTTTGCATCGCATTTTCATCATCATATCCAAAGAAGGTATATACTCAAAAATTTAGTTACCTATAAGAGAATTAATCATGGAAAACAAGTACTTTGATAAAGTGGAGGACAATATGGTCGTGCGCGTGTGGTCGGAGGAGACTCAACGCCAAAAGGGAGACAACTTAGTGGAAGGATATGAGTCAGAGCTTTGGGATTATACCAGGATCAGCACGGCTCAAAACAATGTGTTAGAATTGAAAGAGATATGGGACAGTTGGGACAACAACATGAAATTACCTTTTACCAAGAATACGGAGATTTGCCATACTTGTGCGAAGTTAAGGTGGACAAATCCCTCTTTAGAGCCTTAACACAGTATTGGAATTCGGCCTATAATTGCTTCACCTTCGGGAATATAGACATGACACCAACGATAGAAGATTACACTACTCTACTCCGTTGTTCGAAGTTGTCAGTAGATAAGGCCTATTCTAGAGCTCCAAATCTCTCGACCATGGTTAAAAAATTGATAAACATCACGGGCATGAGCGAACAATGGGTTACAGCTCGAGTTAAGGTCAAAGGCGATAACAAGTGCATCACGTGGAAAAGCCTGTGAGACTTAATATTGACTCATCCAGATGCGAAGAAGAAGATCGACATTTTAGCCCTAAGTATCTACGGGTTGGTCATTTTTTCGAAGGCTTTGGGGCATATAGAAGACGCGGTGATAGATTTGTTCGATAGATTAAATAAAAGAGTGACACATGTCCCGGCTATACTAGCTGAAACTTTTCGATCTTTAAATACATGCAGAAAGGAGGGGGAAGGCACCGCTACTGATGGTATGGTTCCATAGTCACTTTTGGAAAACAGAAAAAGTCTCCTATCAGTACTTGTCTAAAGATTACTCCCCTTTGAAAGAGTTCGTGGCCACGCAGAGACAAGAAAACTTCTCGGAAGAAAAGCGAATGGCCATACTCCAAATCCTCAAAGACGAAGACATAGAGTGGCACACGCCATGGTTTATTCTTGATGAAATATTATATCGATGCGAAGATCTTGACTGGGTCCCATTGGCAGGAATATGGGGAGTAACTGGGTATGCAGCTCTACTAGTGTCAAGATAATACAGATCAATGCAGTTCATACCCGTGACTTATGGGATAGCTCAGTGTGAATTCGTGTACCGGAGAGAAAATAATAAGAAAAGGATTCGGAAAATCTCAAATGCATGGAATCAGGTTCAAAAAATGAAAGCATTCGGCGCCAATCCCATGATAACTGCAGAATATGATTGGTGCAGAAACAAAAGGATTAACGATAATATTTCTGTACCAAACCCGGAGATTGTCCGCCTAATTGAAGAACACTTGCAGGTTGTTCCAACTGAATTAGAAATAATTAAACAGGATTTCGAAAAGAAAAACACTAAAATGGGGAAAGTGATAGAAAAACTAGAGGAAGAGAAGGTGCTTTTAGGATTGGACGTTGATGTTCAGAAGCTAGAGGCGGAGAAATTAAGAAAAGGGAAGAATAAGACTGAAGAAGATCTTAGCAACCTAAAGAAGGACTATAAAAAGCTTCGATTGTCAATGAGAATCGCCGGTTTAGGAAAGACATAAGAGCAATGGCAGTAAGAAATCCGCGAAGAGAAAAATAAGACAAGCCACTGGAAAAACAAATTTCAAGACGCCCAAGTTCAGGAGAATGCTACAAAGAGTAGCCTTTTGGAAAGCCAAGCCGAAGTGACTGAATTAAAAGCTCGAGTAGGAGAATTAGAGGAGTCCTTGTACAGGTATCGTAGTTGAAATTCAGTAATAGAATTGAAAGCAAGTCGAGCTGAGATCGAGAGACTGAGTAGGAGGGTGGAAGAATTAGGGGCCTCTTTGCAAAATAGCGAGATACGAACCGAGATTTTGGAAAGGACGTTGGAGACGAATGATTAGCATCTTCAGCAAACTCAAAAGGAAGTTAGAGAAAGGGATTATGTTATGGGTAAAGCTTTAAATCAAATCCGCGATGTAGCTGATCATGTGCAGACACTGGCAGTTGAAGCAGAAAAGCTGAGCATACAGTACGAGACGAAGACGGAACGAGGACAGAAACTGTCAAAACTCCTTAAGAAAGTTAAAGCTCTGAGCATCAAAGCAAAATCGTTTATGTAATTTGCTTTACATTAAGGAACTTGTTATCCAAATGAAGTTTTCTAAATGGAAAGTGAATTATAAGTCAATACCTCTCTCTTGCATACATGCATTATATTCACATCACATTTTCGCATACTTCTGCATAACAATCCTAACCTATTAAATTTTATTCAGCTACATCAGTAACCATTGAAAACTCACACCGCTATAATACTCGAAAGAAAACTAAAGCCATGAAACAAAGACTTGAACAAATCCAAAAGAGTTACAAGACCAGATGCAAGAGCGCATCCAAGAGCAAATGAGCATGATGTGCAGAGAAATGAAAAATCAATTCATGGAGGTACAGAAAAGCCTGATGAATGGATTAGCGCAAGTAAAACAAAGTATGGCTGATAGGAGAAAGAGCCCCTGTTATTGAGGAAGAAGAAGACCCAATGGTCCCCCTAGGCTTTACACCCCTCCACAACCCGGCTTCGCATGAAATGCCGACACGGGAGCCCACTGTTACTGTAAGGGCACAACAACCAGCTACGGGCACGTCGCGACCGGCTAATTATCCAATTAGATTAGGATCAAACCCAGAGGATAATGTCGCAAATCTGGGTGTCCCAGACTTTGACGAGATGATAAGAGAATATCTCCCTAGACAAATAGAAGAAAAATATAGGTGGTTAGAAGAGAAAATCGACGCAATGCAGGGAGTTGAAATTTCCTATGGGTTAGACGCCAAAGAGTTAAGTCTAGTTCCGGACCTAGTCCTCCCTCCCAAATTCAAAGCTTCAGAATTTGAAAAATATAGCGGGACGAGCTACCCTGAAGCTAACTTAACCATGTTCTGCAGAAAAATGGCGGGGTACGTTCATAACGACCAACTGTTAATTCATTATTTTCAAGACAACCTGGTCTGGTCGGTAACCAGATGATACAATCAGTTGAGCCGATCAAAAATTCATTCGTGGAAGGATTTGACACAAGCTTTCTTAAAACAATACGATCATGTGATAGAGATAGCTCCTGATCGGCTTACGCTGCAGAATATGGAAAAAAAGTCAAATAAGAGCTTTAGAACATATGTGCGTAGGTGGCGCGAGACGGTAACCTAAGTACAGCCACCGCTAACAGAAAAGGAGAAAACAATGTTGTTTGTCAATACCCTTAAAGCTCCTTACCTAAATAATCTGCTAGGAAACGCCACCAAGAGTTTTTCTGATATGGTCATGTCAGGGGAAATTATTGAAAATACGATCAAAGCCGACAAAATTGAAACCGGAGAAAACCCTAAAAGGCCTGCTCTTAGAAGAAGGGATAATGAGGTCAACAATACAAGCATATACAGACCTAGCTACACCAGACCCTTCGTCGCAAGTCAGCCCAAGACTCCAATAGGCAATTACCAAAATACCTCGCGGCAAGAGATGGACACTAGGCCAAATAGAGGAAGAATTCAATATACTCCCCTTCCGATGTCATATGGGGAACTCTACAAGATATTATATGATGCGCATGAGGTGGCTCCTCAGTATGTAAAACCATACAAACCTCCATTCCCGGCTTGGTACGATGTAAAAGCTCACTGTGAATACCATGCGGGGGCCGAAGGACACTCGATTGAAAATTGTCCCGCTTTTAAAAAACGAGTCGAAGGACTCATAGAGCATGGGATCGTAAAGTTGGAAGAGCCAGCAAAGCCCAATATAGCTGGGAATCCTTTGCCTAATCACCCAGAGCAAGGGGTGAATGCCCTATTGGAAGAAGGAGCCCAAAAAATTAAGCGAAATATTGAAGAAATTAAGTCTGCACTTCGGTGGGTATGGCAAGAGTTGGTTAAAGAAGGGATAGTCGTGAACGATAAAAAGAGTATGATAATCAGGGATGATGACCACTGCGAGTTTCACGCCGTCAAAGGGCATAAAATTCAAAGTTGCATCGAGTTCAAAGTCGTGGTCCAGATGTTGATGGACAATCGAGAGTTGGAATTTTTTGAAGAAAGGGTGGAAGCTAATGATGTTAGTGCCTCTGAGGACGGGACAGCTAAAACTTACGAAAGCAATTGCCCCAAGGTGATTATTCATGGTACGAAAAGAGAACAGACAACTCCCCACATCATTATACAAAAGCCTGCAACGTTTCCTTACAAGGACAACAAAAAGGTCCCATGGAGTTACAGTTGCAATGTGACCGTACCAAGAGAGAGGGAACTCAGAAAGGACACTAATCTTGTTACCCGTAGCGGTAAGAATTATGAACTTGTGAATAAAGAAAAAGAGATTAATAAAGGGAAAGCTAGAATGTGTGAGCCTGAGAAGGAAATGACTAACACACCAGAAGCACCCATCACCGAGCTTGTATCGAGAATGAGGCCAAGGAGTTTTTAAAGTTCTTAAGGCATAGTGAATATAGTGTAGTAGAGCTACTACACAGACAGCCTGCTCGGATATCGATCCTATCATTTCTTTTAAGCTCGGAGGCCCATCGAAATGCACTAATGAAAGTCTTGAACGAAACATATGTAGCAAATGACATCTCTGTCAGCAAACTGGATCGATTGGTCAATAACGTGAGTGCTGATAACTTTATTTTCTTCAGCGATGATGAAATACCAACGGGAGGAATAGGGTCTACCAATGCCCTACACATCACTACCCGTTGCAAAGGGTATACGCTATCGGGAGTACTTATAGACAACGGTTCAGCCTTGAATGTGCTACCGCTAGCTACACTACAAAGATTGCCAATTGATAGCTCTCACATGAAAGGATGTAACAATATAGTAAGAGCATTTGACGAGATAGAAAGGAAGGTAATGGGGAAGATTGAAATACCTCTTCAAATTGGGCCAAATACATATGAAGTAGATTTTCTAGTAATGGAGATTAGGCCAACTTATAACTGTCTGTTGGGGAGACCATGGATCCATTCAACTGGGGCAGTACCTACCTCTTTGCACCAGAAAGTGAAGCTAATAAATGAAGGGTTGCTGATCATGATTAATGCTGAGGAGGAAATAATTGCATCCATAACCAGAAAAGAATGATGCGAGCCTACGACAAAAAGGTTCGTCCCAAGGAATTCTATGAGGGGGATCTAGTTTTAAAAAAGATACTTCCCATACACAAAGATTTTCGTGGGAAATGGATACCTAATTGGGAAGGGCCTTATGTGGTAAAAAAAGCTTTCTCAGGAGGAGTTCTCATCTTAACGGAAATGGACGGCAAAGAGTTATACAACCCTGTCAATTTAGACTCAGTAAAAAAAAATACTTCGCCTAAAAACAAAAGGAGAATTGAGATGAAAACCCGCAAAGGGCGGCTCAGGTCCAAGAACGGGTCGACGAGATGGGGGAAGGTTACAACTTGAAACATCAACAAAGCACTCTAGATCTTCTAGACACGCATCTGAGTTAGGAATGATTCACAAGCAAGTTGGCGCAGAGTAGCTCATTCGCGATGTGTAGGGCAACCGATTATTCTTTGTATACTTGGCAATTTTCAACTAATGATCGTTTCCTTTGATATTCCTTTCAAATTGTTTCCTTTGATATTCCTTTCAAATTGTTTCCTTTGATCCTCTTCTTATTAGAATTTTGGAAATACGACTTTGTTTCCGCACAAATTTGCCCAAGCATTTTGCATCTAAATAATGGGTAATGAACTAATAAATCATACGAAAAGTCATGAGCATTATTCTGAAGTTTTCAGAAATTACAAGAAACCCGAAACAAGACCACCAACTGGAAGACAAGCTTAAAAACAAGCAATTCCAGAACAACCTGGAAGGGACAGAGCAACACATCAAAGATAGAATTTGGACAGGCGACAAACCACGCCGACCTGAATAGATAATAAACAAATCTGACATTCATCATGCGCATTCATACAAGTTAGGAGCATTTAATTCATTCTAATTATGACACTCTAATTTAGGCCTACATAGAGGCCCATAGAAGCATACTTCACAGGTCACATGGCGAGATGAATCATTAAGATCACCAAGTTAGAAAGGTATGGGACTCCAATGTCCTACCCTGATCACGGGACAGATTGCGATTATCCACAAACGACGCTCAAAGCGAGCAAAATCTTCGAACCCCAGCTTCATGATCAGACACTGAGACGCAGGTCGAAGCAATAAAAGGTTAGCTTCTTGATGAGATACTGAGAAGTGAACCAAATTCGTCTTCCTGATGAGATACAGAGGAGCGAATTGAAACAAACAGCGATGTGATCATCTTCCTGATGAGACACTGAGAAGAAGACCTAAATGAGGCTCGAAACGAGCAAAATCTTCGAACCCCAGCTTCCTGATGAAACACTGAGAAGCAGGTCGAAGCAATAAAAGGTTAGCTTTCTGATGAGATACTGAGAAGTGAACCAAATTTATCTTCCTGATGAGATACAGAGGAGCGAATTGAAACAAATAGCGATGTGATCATCTTCCTGATAAGACACTGAGAAGAAGACCTAAATGAGGCTCAAAATGAGCAAAATCTTCAAACCTCAGCTTCCTGATGAAACAATGAGAAGCAGGTTGAAGCAATAAAAGGTTAGCTTCCTTATGAGATACTGAGAAGTGAACCAAATTCGTCTTCCTGATGAGATACAGAGAAGCGAATTGAAACAAACGATGTAGTTATCTTCCTAATGAAATACTGAGAAGAAGACCAAATCGATAAAACCAGACTCAAAGACTACAGGCAAGATGGAGTCATGATACGGAGGTAGATACGGCAAAACCGAACAGTTAAACAAAGCGAAAAGTGGACCACTTGAAGAGAGATCGTCGAAGAAGTGAAACGAGACCAAATTGGGTCTCCTTTTGGTCCTTGCTCCATTCCTGTTACACAGCAACGAGCAAGGAGGGGCAGCTGTTGAAGCCCAATTTTGACTGGGCCTTTTTTTTTTAAATTGAATTTAAATTAATCTTAAATTTAAATTTAATTTAAATTTAAATTCAAAGTTAAAAAGTCCAAAAAATAGCAATGTCCAATTACAAAGCCCAGTTGGGCCCAAATTCAAATAACACAAATTACAAATGGCCCAAGTCAGCCCAAATACTCTAAGCCTAATCAGCTACAATGGATGCTTCTACCACCTTCCCCTCAGCCAACCAGGATCTGCCACGTCAGCAACTAAGTTGCCATCTCCAGTTGCAACTTACACTGCCACCAACTGATGCAACCGTCACTGCCACCGTCGCCGAACCTGCAAGAAGAGAAAGCAGATTAGATATGCATTTAGTTACATAGGACAAAAGAAAATGATTGTAAACACAGGCTATAAAAGCCGAATTGATGTTAGTTGTTAGGGGTTGGGTTTTGAATATCCGAAAATCAATATACAGCAAGTTAAGAGTTTCAAAGATCAATTTAGAAAAAAAGTTATTCAAATAATCTCAAAGGCAACAAAAGACAGACCGGATTCAGCGATTAGGCATTAAAGTATCCAGGTATACTCAATAAATGTTTACCACTATTCAAAATCTCATTCAGTTTCGATGCATGCATTCAATACCCCGTTGTTATTTATTTACGTTATTTTCAAAACGTTTCTTAATGGTCATTAATAATAATGACATTAATGATAGTGACAACAAATGAACGGTTTTTTATAATAAATGTTTAAATAATAATAATAATAATTTTTTAATTATTAATAATAAAAAAATATTCGAACGGTCAAAGGGTACTTCCCTGATTCGCGTCGCTGTCGCCGGAGCCTCCGCTGAAACTCAGAATCTCACCGACGCTGCGCCACGCTTGGATCTGTAAAAAAACAGAGTTAGAATCAAGGCGGTTAATAATAAAAACAGTGTTAAAAAAAAAAGGGGGTTTTTCGAAAAAAACCGTTAAAAGAAAAGATCGTGGTTCGATCTCACCAGATCTGAACCCGATCTCTATTTTAAAAGAATGCAAAAAGAGAAGGTAGGAAGAAAAGAGACGGTTTACCTTCAACGGAGGCGCGTGGCGCGTGATGCGTGTACTGGAATACCCTGGCGGTGACGCGCGATGACCACGCCTGAGGGTCGACGATGCGCGTACGGCCCTACGCACGCTGGACGGCGACCAACCTGACTAGCCGTGACATGGCCGGCCGAGAAGGGGTGAGAGGTTTTTTGAGAGGGTTTTGAGGTTTTTTTTTAAAAGTCGAAGGAAATGATTTTTTTCTCTGAAATAGGGCATTTATAGGCCCTCAGAACGGTGGCATTTTGAGGGCTGAGTTTCAGTACTAAAACGGCACCGTTCTGAGTAATTACCCGAATCCGACCCGAAATCCGACCCGATTGGACTTAGATCCGCGTGTTTTCGAAGGAAGGATTATTTATGCGTTCAATCCTTCCGCTTTTTCTAAAATTTTCAATTAGGTCCTTTTTACACTTTTAATTAATTTTAAATTGGCCCAATAATTTCCAATTCATTTCAATTTAATCCTTGGACCCATTGAAGGCATCAAGGGCTGCCACGTGTCATTATTTAGGTTTATTTCTACGAACGGTCCCTTTTCTTTTTAATTTGTTTAAATTTAATCCTTAAATCAAGTCCGTTTTAATTACAAAATTGTCCCAAAAATTTTCATTGGTTTTCAAAATGGTCCTCTGACTTCAGGATACCTTAGGGGCTGCCACGTGTCACCTATTTTTGGTTTTATTACCCCGAAGTTCCCTAAACTATCCAAAAATTACCATTTTACCCTCGAACTTCCAAAAATCCCAATTTTGACCTCGAAACTTCCTAAAATTACAATTTTACCCCTAAATTTCAAAAAATCCCATTTTTAACCTCGAAACTTCCTAAAATTAACATTTTACCCCCGAACTTCCAAAAATCCCATTTTTTACCTCGAAACTTCCAAAAATTACCATTTTACCCCCGAATTTCCAAAAATCTCTTTTTTGACCCCGACACTTCCAAAAAGTTACCATTTTACTCCCAGATGTCCGAAGACTCCGCTTTCAACCTCGAAATCCTCAAAGTTACCTTTTTTACCCCCGAATGTCTAAAATTCCATTTTTTATTCCCAAATTTTCTCGAAATTACCATTTTGCACCAGTGCATCCGAAAGGTCTCGTTTTAAACTCTGATTGCATCATTCTTCTTTCTCATCAATATTTGCATTTTTTTTATTATGCAATCGTATCTTGCATTTTGATTTTTCGTGAATAATTTATCTTCTTATTTATCTTACTTCGTGTTATATGATATCCACTATTAACTGCTCATTCATATTCAACTCGCATGCTTATTTTCAAAATTGTTTTTTATACAAAAACTTTAAAATCGAGGCAATATCCTTTTATTTCGAGTTCCGAAAATTTGTGCCTTAACTTACTAGGTGCAATTTTTCCTCAAATCGAAATAATCGAATACCCTTAATCGAGGCAATGTTTCCTTATCTTTGATTCTGAAATACTGCTTCTTAACTTACTAGGTGCAACTTTTCTTCAAATCAAGATAATCAAATATCATTTTCCCAAATATTTTAAAAAAAAAGTTTTACAAAGGAAAGCTCGTCATTTTTGGATCCTGAAATGTTGTGTCCTAACTCACTGAACGCAACTTTTCTTCTTCGTATTTTAAAATTCAACTCATGCATTCAAGGATCGTATTTTAAACTTTAAGCTTTTAAATGTTACAAATTAAGACTCGAAAATAATCAATATGGTACCAATTTTGGGCGTATAAGGGTGCTAATCCTTCCTCATGCGTAACCGACTCTCGAACCTATTTTTCTGGATTTCGAAGACCTACATTTCTCAAAACGATTTTTTTAAAACGTTTTATGGTGATCCAATCACACTGAATAAATGATTGGTGGCGACTCCCATTATTTTTCGATTTTAAAATAATTTTCAAAACTCGTCGTTTTACAAAAAAAAAAGGGGATGGTTTCGACACACATAATTGAGAACAATATCCAATTATTTATTGAATAAAATAGAAATCGAAAGACAAAATTCATCATAAGGTTCATCTCCCCTAGGTATTTAGAAAGTTAGTTCATAATCACAAATAAAAACATCCTAAAGACAGTATAACCACAAGAAACAAAGAAACTCATAATAATCTTCAAAGAAATCAAGAGGGGATATTCAATCTTGATGGAAATCTGCTTTAGAGTCGACTTCAAATGTGTTTTCTTGGCTATTTTGTGTCAGTTTACTCCCATCTTCTTATATTTGGTATATATAAGTCTTAGAATGCCTAAAAAACCTAAAAGACGCGTTTTCCCACGTTTTTGGAGTGTAATTTACGATTTCCACACGGTCTTGTACATGGTCATGTAACTCACACGGCCGTATGTACAACCCGTATGGAATATCCCAACCCATATAACTCCTGAAATGTGCTTCGATTTTCTGATTTTCACTCTTTTTGCTCCCTTATGCTCTCCTAAGTATAAAAATTTAAATTTAAAGGATTAGAAGCATAAAATTCACCATTTTAAATCGAATTACCCAAAAACGCATTAAAATGAGGCAAAAACATGTTACTTTTGGCATTTATCAAAATATAATTGAAAATCTGAAATAATTTGAAATAAATGATTGAATGTTTACAATTGAGATACTATTTATTTCGATTCATGAAATTTGCACAGTTTTTACGAAATTAAAATAAACGCTTTATTTTGTTGTTTTGAATTGATAAGTCAATAGTTTTAAAATATTTTTTCAAAAATTTCGAACATTTATTTCGGCCATCTTCATGGACAAATGGTTTTGAAGTGAGATTGAAAATGAAATTGAACATTCGATTGTACTAGTTTTGAATGAACTGCAAATTGTTTAAAAAGTACTTTTAAAATTACAAAAAAATTTCTTGGGGTCATTTCGGTGGCCAATGTAGCTTTTCAAATTCAGCCATAACGACTGGTCGAGTTTTGGGGGTGTTACAAATTAGCTCACTCACAATGCAACTTTGGCATAGTCCCTTCAATTGATTCTTATTCTACTATAATACACCTGAAGAAGGAAAAAAAGTAATAGAGTAGTAGTTCAATTGAACTTAATGAGTCCCAAAAATGGACATAATTAATTCACAGAACTACCATAAATCAACAAGCATCAATACCTGAAAGAAAATAGACTTATTCGCGGGACTCTGTCGTAGAGACACATTACGCCAAAGTGTTATCCCAAATTTTCTGGCGTAAACTCTTTTACAACTTATACAAAATGTATACATAGACAATTACTATCCGCCAACTCATAGTTATATCTCACAATCATTCATATTTACAAGTGATCCATCCTTGAGCTAGCTTTGGACCCATAATTCAGAATAAGAAATTAATCATATTCATATTCATATCATCCTTGTTAAGTTGAACACGTGTTCTTCTATAAGGTTGGATCGTGATTTGCTAATCCAATTTGCAATATAATTGCCTTACCAGAGGCATCACAAACAGATCTACTATACATATTTTCACATATCACAAATTGTTTGGTATCGGGATCAAGTACAAAAAGAGTGTTTTTACATTGACAATGGCCATACTCACACATCCAAGGTTATAAATGTACTACTCTTTGGTATAAAATTCTCACATAATCATTGATAGTTATTATAAAACATCAGTTTTCACAAACCATGTTTATCAAATGCAAACAAAGTTAGAGTACCAACAAAATAATAAAAGAAAAAAAATCCACACTCCTATTGGATTGGGAATACTTGGAAAGGAAAGAACCTAATCTCATATTTTCAGTGAATAAAGGTAATGTCAATAGAAAGAACACTTAGTATTTTGGTCCTTGGAAATGGCATCAAAAACTTGAAGTGAAATTCTTCTAATACAAGAGCATGTTAATGATCAAGCGGTAAAAAGATATCATCCAACAAAGACCAATTACTAAGACTATTGATTATTACCTATTCATGTTGATCTAATTTAGGTCTACGTAATAGAATAATTATGTAATCAAATTAAATTAACTAAATTAAATTAACGAAAGCAAGATTCCCAAATCGATAAAAAAATCTGATTTCTAGCATTTTTAGTTGGATTTAAATTTTTTCAGGACGAAAAAGCTTAAAATCAAGAAGAAAAATCTGATTTGTCATTCCCCTATTGTAAAGAGGTAGGAATGACATGGAATTACAGTTTCATACAATCATTTCTCTTGATAAAATACTGAAATGATCAAATTGATTATTCATGAAAATAAACAAATGTTATTCATTATCTCTATGACAGATTGTTCTTAATCATACTTGCACGCAAACAAAATGAATAAGAAAATATTTACTCATTGATTATCTAAGATTTAACTAATGTTAAATTGCGTTATATGTATGGATTATAATGTGAGGAGACAATTTATATGAGTAGGTAGTCTAAATTATCCATGATCCATAGAATTAGATTGAGAAAATAATTCAAATAATATGGGACTACTATGTCACCTATAAGTCCAATTGGGGAGTGAGTTTGCCTTGGATCGGCAATACATTGAGTTGGATTCAAGTTGAATTTATCCTAGATTCATTTATGGATTTATTCACTTATGACGTTCATGGTATGACCTACCTAAATCTTGAGTTTGCCTTGGATTGACAATACATTGAGTTGGATTCAAGTTGAATTTATCCTAGATCCGTTTATGGATTTTTTCAATTTATTCACTTGTGTAACTCATGTTATTTGATATATTGAAAACTTGTGCTCTTATGATAGTAGGCTAAAAGTTTGCATGTTGAGTATGTAACTATGCATGATAATGGCTTCATTCACAATAATGGAATTGTAGATCAATAAAAGAATAACACCACGTTTGGTACGCTGTAATAGAGTAGAACTGTAATGAAATAGAGCTGTAATGTAATAGAGCTGTAATGGAATAGGACTGTAATCAGTATTTCAATTGTTTGATTAAATGGAATGGTATTGAGCTGTAATGATATTCTTGTATTTGGTTGAATGGTATGATGCTAGCAATAGCATAAGAAAAAAAACTTAGATGACTAAAATAACCTTAGTAGATTTTTTTTAGTAAATGATTATTGTTATTGTTGTTAAATTTTAATAAAATTATTATTAAATATAATTTAATAAAAATAAATATTTTAATCATGTTTTAACTTGATTATTATTAAATTCAATTTAATAAAATAGTATATAATTTAATAACATTTTTAATATAATTATTATTAAAATATGAATTAATAAAAATCATAATATATAATATTAGAAAAATAATATATAACTTACTTTATTAATTTTAAACTGTAATGCATATTTAATGTGCTTAAATATCGTTAGCGAAATAAATAATTTAATTATCTTCTAAACTAAAAAGTAAAAGATTAGAAGTATTAATAGCTTGAGAATTATATTTTACATTCAAACAAAATCTATATGTCATAATTTATATGTTAAATTTTATAACATCAAAAAGTTACAACAGTCTGCGACATTCTATTAATAGTATATTACCATCCAAATATTATATATACAAAAAGTTAACAAAACACCGCTAACACAACCATGATTTTTAATGGTCAAAAAGAAATCTTCTCAACCATTCCAATCGCACAAAAGAAGGTAAACTAAAGAAAACATCATTTGTGTTGGATGGTATGAGATTTTGCTCAACGCACAAAATCTCTCATCCTCAGTTAATCCTTCTACTTCACATAAGGTTGGATATAATTTTTGAGCACTTTCTTGAATCACTTTTCTGGAGGCAATACTCCTACTTAATTCAATTCCAACAGTCCGTATGTTTTCCCCCAAAAATATGACAGCATCAATAATTGATGTAGAAATTTTGTCACTTCCATCAGAAATCTTTTTTTTTTGAAGATGTGGAACCATCTTGGTTTGGCTTCGACGTTTGCGATTGTGTAGCTGAGACATCCATCTCATCCAAGGAAACATCATCTTCGCATTCATAGTAATTGTTTTCTTTTTCAAGGTTATTTGTAATAGCTACATCTTCAGCATCTATTTCTTCAATAATATCTATAGCTATTTGAGCATCATTCCCAGTGGCACGATCTTTTGCATATATGAAAGTAAGTTGCTCATAATAAGGGAAACTACGATGCCTGAATTGACCGACTGCTTTATGACTCTATAAAAAAAATAAAGAATCCACGTTAGATATAAGTTTGGTATAAAAGATAGGAAAAATAATTTTTACACTTATATATCAGTTCCACACAACATCTTCAGCAACAACCATCTGCTTATGCTCGTCCCAACCAAAGTCGCTATTGTTTCTTCCACTGAGCATGTCGTAAATAGTTGCCCAATCCCTTTTCAATGTCCTAATCCTCGATTCAAAATTGGGTTTAGCTTTCAACATAGCATGAGGTAAAACCTTTTCTATCATTCTTTCCAGCTCATTTAAATAACCGGCCTTAAATCCCGTATCTGCATTAAAGGTGCCAATATTATGCAAGTCGACCATACAGACAACCAACGCAGCATCTTCTTTAGGAACCCATTTCCTTTTGACTCCTCTAGAATTTTGAGATGAAGCAATTGGTTGTGAAGCGCCAAACATAACTATCTTAAAAAAAGCAAATTTAAATTAAGTTAAATATCTTCAAATCACCTTATAAATTAAGTAGTTGAGGGAAGGGAATTGGTAGAAATGAACTCACTGTGGAAAAGCAAAACCCAAGCTTTGTGTTGTTTATGAATTTGAGACTTTTGACTGCACTTTGCTGTCGTTTTTCTTCTTCTCTTTGTCACCTTCTCTGGTTGTAACGTAAGGTGTAGATTGTAGAGATAAATATTCCAACCACAACTCTTCCAAATTTATTAAATTTTGCCCTTCTGTTAAATACAAATAATCACAAATTATGAAAATTTTAAATGATAATAAATATATATTTTCACTTCAGAAAAGAAAACAAATAAATAAATAAATGAAAAAAAAAAAAGTTTACCATGCATAAAGAAGCTGTCATTGACATAACAGGAAGACAAGTACAAATACTTCAAGGAAGGCAATGTAGCTTACCATGCATATATATATATATATATGTATTGCATATTATTACACCTAATAAATATGACAAAATAATATAATTAAAGTTAATTAGCAAAAATATGCATACGTACCGCAACAACTATTGTTTTAAGAGCTAAGCCATGAATACGAGGCAGAATGGCTTCTTTCACAAGCTGAACATAAGGAATAATTTGAAACATAAAGTTAGCACTTCAACAAGGCTATCATCATGAATACAATAACAAAAATGAACAACAAAGGTGTTCGACACCATACTGTCTAATCCATATTTCACGACCTACAAATTCCTATTTTTAATATATTTACAGAAAAAACTGCAAAACACTCGGAATAGCTCAAAGATGCTTGAACAAAATCCACTCTGAGGTAGATTAGCTTGTTTCACAAGCTGTAAAGCATAAAAAAGTAATCTTAAATAACCAGCTGTTACCTGTTGGCACTTAACACAATCATTATAGAAATATCAACAAGAATATAATAGCTAAAAAGAACTCAAAACATGAAGATCATGCTTCTCTTTCATAGTGATCTGGAAAATTAAATTTAAGCTAAAATCCACTATGAAAGTGTTGATGGAGACAATTGCAACTTACTATAGGTAAAGACCCACTATCTTGACTACAAAAAGGAAATGGAACTATGCTATGGAGGAATAAACTTATTTGCCTGCCAGATCAGCGTATTTTTTAAAATAATAAAGAGAATCCTCAAAATTAAACACGGAGAGCCAGCACTATAAGAGTTGAAGAACAAAATTTATCTGACAAAAAGTGTTTGATTTACTAAGAATAATTTTTATCAATTTCTCTATTTTTGTGGCACAAGCCAATGACATTTCTTACATTAAATTACTCGAGAAGTTGGTCAAACATGCGAGCAATTGATAAAAAAAATCAAGCACAATCATTCAAACAAAATGTTGAAAAGTTGTAAGATTTGATTCATTTCAAATCCATATTAAATGCAGCTAATGAAAAAAAAAGGGAGTGATCCTTCTGCAACGATGGAATTATTTTATCTTCTTTAAAAATTTAAGGCAAAGAAGAGATCTGAGTGTGAAGCTGTGCATTCCTCTTAGTATCTAGAGTCTAAGGAATAATAATTAACATCAAGGCTCAGGATACCTGTTCGAATTAAATCCAAAGTGCAAAGACAAAAATTAAAAACTCTTTTTTTCCCCTTTTTAACTAGTAAAAAAGTTTTCCCATGCTATAGGAAAAAATATCTGCGTTGGGTTGCATAAATGGTTCAGAAAAGGCATGCACCAAAGATCAACAGATAAATAAAGATTGGACAAACTATTTGGTGAAGACTAAACAAAATATTTGATATTCAAGCATTGAAAGCATTCCAAATAAAAAGAGATGGGGTGTAACAAGACAGGAACTTCTAAAATCCTACCAACCAAAAGGTTCAGCCACCACCAAAACCAACCTGAAAGAGACTTGCCATTAAGCTCTGTCTCCCAGTTTCTTTTCTCCTAGGTTTGGTGCTCACATCTCATAGCCACAACCTGCAGTTCAGCACTACTCTAGTAAAAATACAAAATATCGAACGCCAAATTTCAGCAGAATCTATGAAAAGCGATTTAAGGATTGTAGATCGCATGTATTGCTTAAAAATATGCAGGGAATTAAAAGGATTAATTCCTGTGAACAGAAGAGTCACTTGGTAAAATATAGCTCTAATTCACAATAACCTACTTACTTAGTCCTCTAAGTTCAACATATATCCTTCTTCTTCTTTTTTTTAAATCTTCACCCATTCAACTATCAATCATGAAATATACTCGTAATCTCAAACCTACAAATCTTACAGTATATTGCCATTATTAGTATCCTATTGAAATCGAGGTGGGTAGAAATAGTGTTAGAAGAAGAAGAAAAAGAGTGGAAATTAAAAAGATGGCTTCCAACATTAACAAGTGAATGAAGAATAAAAGAAGAAGGAAGCTTACCCATACCTTGAAATTGAGCAAAATGGAAAAGCAAAGAGAGCAGAGCTTGAAAATGAAAGTAGAAGAAGTGTAAATTTTGCAGAGACCCAAAATCAAAAACTCAAAAAAAAATGGAAGCAGAAATGGCGATAACTAGGAGGAAAGCAAACTTCTATCGATGAAAATGAAAGAAAAAAATTGATAAGTCTGAAAGAGAAAGGGAGGGTAAAATTGGAGAGGCTAAACAACGAATAGGTATTCTGTGGGGAGAGAAGGAATAGAAAGGAGTGTTTTTTTCTGCTCAAATATAATTACAAGCCCTAAGAGTATCAGTATTCCAAAACATCGAAGGATATTGTTTCAAAAATAGGTACCAAGTATCCATACAAGAGGTTCTAGTATCATTACTCGAGTCACAGATTGCATAATTGTGCTCATGGATGTCATTTAAGGTTAGTTTAAGCTCGAATTTTGTCTAGAATGTTTGATGGATGTAGAAATGTTGATAAAATGTTACTAACTTCATATTGGATTGTGAAAAGTCTGGATGATAGAACGTAAGATGATTTATGAGAAACTTTGGATTTGATTAGACCTTCGGATCGAGTTTAGAGTGTTACAATTTTTAAGACTTTTAGTTAATTTTGAAAATTTTTAGTTAATTTTACAAATTTTTGTTGTAAAGTGAGTTTTTTTTATTTTTATTGTTCAATACTTTTTATATGTTTCTTATTTAATAAATTCTTGCAAGCTATTTTTGTAGGCATTTGATCAATTTTGAGGAAGGAAAAATTTTGCAAATGTTTTCTTTTTTAAATCGAGCAAATTTTTCTTTTCATTTTAACTCGTGATTTTATCTTAGAAAAACCATTTTAGATTAGAAGAACTCTAAAGTGTATTTTTTTTTGTTTTATAATCGAAATATTCAACTCTTAATTCGTTTGTAGATTACCGTAATTCGTTAAAGATTTATTTAATATATTAGATTTATTTATTATTTCATTATGTTTAATATCAATATTTTGTATGTTGCTTGTAAATCTACAAAGAATTAAAATTTTTTATATGGTTGTGAAATTCGTAAATTAATGGTTTAGTAATTGAAATAGGATTAAAACCTAATTTAGAAAAAATGGTTGAGGTTTAATTCTTTTGATCTGTGCATATGACTTGAATTGTAGGTAACAAATAAGTCAACGAAAATTGTAGAAGAATGTGAGTTGAGAGTTAACCATCGATTCTATCCTAGCCTCTCCATCTCTATATATTAAGGCCTCAGTGTAGTTTGAGTATATCATAGGAAAACTTTTGATTAAATAACAACTATCGAAACTAAATCTTGAGACAACAAAGAGAAAAACACAACACGGAATGCAAATCTTGAGACAAGATACAAGACACAGAAAACTTAACATTCCAAGTTCACTAGCAACCATGCCATAACCATCAGATCAGGCACATTATTAAAAAAAACACACACATTATTTAGAACAAAACAATCGCAACTTCTAATGATTTAAGAATAATTTTTCCCATATATAAATGAACTAATTGTTGTCCCACTAAAATTTGGATTGGAGATAGGTAACAACATTCTTGTCCAACTGGAAGGCCTTAGTGAGAACATCCGGGCTAATGGGAGGCTTAGAGCCAAATACAGCATTTGCAATGGTGATAACTCCTGGATTTTGGCTGCTGAGACCCGCGAATGCAACTGCTTTGGTATTCCCGATATTGAACTGGAAGTGGATGAGACCGACGGGGAAAACAAACACATCACCAGGGTTTAGGACTTTGGTGATGAGGCGATTATCTGTGTTGGATGTAACGAATCCAACATAAAGTGTGCCTTCCAAAACCACAAGGATCTCCGTTGCACGAGGGTGCGTGTGAGGAGGGTTTAGGCCACCATTTGGAGCATAGTCAATTCGAACTAGAGATATGCCGAGGGTGTTAAGTCCAGGTATTTGTGCCACATTGACAGGAGTCACAGTTGATCCAACCGGATTTGAGGTGTTTCCAGGGATATTAAGCCCTGAATAGAAGAAGTCCTCTGCCTTGGCAAGCTTTGGGTCCTTGCAGAGCTTTCCATTTACAAACACTGCATGAAACAAAGTAAGGTTAGTCAATATCATGAGTCCATGCAAAAATATGAATTCTTTATGAAGAAATTTTTACTTCAGATAAAAGGCTCTAGCGTCTTGCATAATTATGGACTTGAAGATACTAATTAACAAGAGAGTACTGAGAAACAAAACATAATATAACAATAGCGTACCACCATTCTTGGTGTCATTGATGGCTACACAGAAATCTTGCAGGGGGCTGGGATCAGAAGCTGAGGCTAATAGGGAACTGAAGGCCAAGATGGCAAAAGCTGCTGCGAAAGCTTGAAGTCGTTTCATCATAAATGATGTGCAAGCTCGAAATCTATGGTACTACTTGGGAGAGGGGTGGGAAATCCTGCATGGCAAACAGTTCTATTTATAGGCATTGAAACAAAAGAACTCGTCCTGATTTGCCTTACACCAAGTATTTGAAGATTATGGGTTTGCCTTCACAATTAGTTATTTCTTTTTAGGAGGTGAATCATTCTTCAACCACTACACTTTCTAGTTATGTTTTCCTCGTACATCATTTCAATATATGTCCTGGAATTGGTCTTAATTCACTCGCAGCTCTAAACATTTTCTTATTCAGGCTTTGACAAGTTCATGGGGAAAAGGAGGTGCTGAAAATACATAATTTGCTAGTGAGAAGAAAGTTTTCTTGTAAAATACTTGTTTTGAATATATATATTGCATCAAATATGAACTCAAAAATAATTCCATCTGGCCTTGTGCAAACAATTTTATATGTAATTTTTTATTCAGATAGTGGGAATAATTTAATTTAGATTTGGAGTTGCTGCAAGCAACCGGCAGTTTTGTATGTAAAACTAAACTCGGTCATTCATGATCAAGGAAATGCTATGGAGACAAAAACTTAAGCTTGATTAAAGGCTTCTGATTTAATTTGTCTGTAATCAACATATTATACGATCTGAGTTGACATAGTCTACTCTGGCATGTTCACTTGTACTGACATCTGTGCTTATCACATCCACAACATTGTCAATTTCTTGCCAGTTCAATGAAGCATGCATGCAAGAGCGAAACTTTCCAAGTCTGTTGATCACTTCAATTACCCAAAAAATGAAATGGGGCTGCTTTGAATTAACCACTGATCCGATTCGTGAGAATATTAATTGCCAACTTTGTAATAAAAAAATTTTTAAGCCTAATTAATGACTTAATTTTTCCTTAGTACAGAAAAGTAAACTTCTAGGCTTCAGTTACCTCACAAACTTTTTTTTTTGAATTACAATAACAGGGCAAAGCCCGAACAATAAACGCAACTAACGCGACATAAATCCAAACCACACCTGGAGCTGTGAACACCCTTAATCATCAGGCCGTAACATGGGATTCGTTACCTCGCAGACTTTGAGTCATATTAGTTTGAGCGATCACACCGCTTTGTTTAATACAAGTTAATTGCTAGTCTGCAACGCCATGAACTAACAGATACGATATGATGCAAAAGCAAAGAGATTGATGTATTAAGAAAGTGGTAGATTTGGTGTAGGCTTATCCAATTTTGTCCAAAATCCAATTACATACGTAAGATACTGACTTTACCCTGTCACAAAATCAAGTCATTAGGTATATGACCTATTCCAATTAGTCATTAGGCATGTTTGGACACCAAAGAGTTGTTCTTTACAATTTTATCTAATTACATTAGTATTTCATATTTGTTCGTCATTCTTTTTCTAATATTTAAATTTAAATATTTCAAATGTTTTTGTACTCTTTCAATACATAATATTTAGACTTTATACTTTAATTTTCTATGCTTTTTTATTTAAAAATCTTAATTTTTCTGTTTAATTTTGCCATTAAAGTTAACAATGTCAAAGGTAAAATATTTTTAGCCTTCAACATTTACAATTTTTTTTTGTTAATTTAGTTCTTACCCTTAAAAAAGTACATACTTTTTTAAAAAAATAAAATTAATTATTTTTCATATTTTAAATAAAAACATAAAAATAAAAACTTTTAAAAATAAAAAAAATGTTTTTGAAAAAATATATTTTTTTTTGAAAATTCAATATTATCTAAATTGGACCAAACAAGCCAAATGGACTGAGAACCAATTGGGGTATCGATCCTGTGTGAGGTAAAAAATTGATTCACCCATGAACTAGTACAAACTAATTGAACCGATTTCGAACACGCTTGACTAGTTGATTTCCAGAATGATCAATCTAACCGGTTTAAAGCAAATAAATTATTAAAAAATAATAAAATATTAAAAATTATAAAAACCCATTCAATTGCAAGGTTTGAGTCCTTGCAGAACTTCCCATTAACAAACACCAGAGATGAGAAGAAGAATGATATTTTCATGAACCATGCCATGAAGAAAGCTATATTTGAAGGTCAAGTTTAAGAAGAAGAGGTAAAAACGAAACTTACCAGCATCCTTGGCCTCATTGATGGGTACGCAGAAATCTTGGAGAGGACTAGGATCAGATGCATAGGCAAATTGGGAAGCCAGAGCCAAGAGAAAAAATACTAGGATGAAATGGGCAGTTTTCATCATGATAAATGTTATTTTGATTGCTTTGGAGAGGATGAGGAACTCTACTGCAGAACATGCCTATTTTTTGTGAGATGACGATCCATGTAACAACTTGCACATTTGGTGAATACATTAAACACCAAAATGGTGAACTATCATTTGGCGAACAAGATAAACGTCGGAAGAATGGCGAATTATGTAGCGGACAGTCCAAAGTAGAAGCCAAAGTGGTAGACAGTCCAAATGCAAGTCAAAATAAGTGGACAGTCTAACTAGAAATTGTCCCGAAACTTTTGAATTAAGCCAACAAGTTGTCAACTTTTTTAGAAAATTCGTCAGATTAATTTATTTATCTTTAATTTGATAGGTTAATGTATCGTTGCTAATTTGGCAGAAATCAACCAAAGAGTGATCCCATGTACTTAGACATGCCAACTTGTCAAGTTGCAGTTGGTAAAATTTTCATATTTAAGTGTATGCTTTGTATGTAAACAAGCGTGTTGAACTAGTAATAAAAACAGCAAGTCAATTTTGATTGCTAAATTTTTGTTCCTTGTTTTCTTTTCTTCCTCTGTAAAAACCTAACAATAGGTACCTAGAGTTAGTCATCTCTGAGGGCTTTTGCTTTTTAAAGAAAGAACAACCTATGTTTTCTTCTTGTTTTTTTGCAAAATTGTCTTCACCTAGCTTTACACCTTCTCCACCACCAATTTTTAACGGTGAAAACTAACGTATTTGGGAAGTCAAAATGAAGACCTACCAAAAAGCTTGACTTATAGGAGGTTATGAATGCGAATGTAAAGCCACCACCTTTAAGAGCTAATGCAATGATAGCATAGATCAAGCAGCATAGTGATGATCGTGCTAAGAAATTCAAGGCGATGTCATGTATTCAGAATGGTGTTTTTTATATAATTTTCACCAGAATTATAACCGGTAAGACTCCAAAGCAAGATTGGGATAAGCTAAAGGAAGATTTCCAAGGTATAGACAAGAAAAGGAAGCAGTAGATTATCAACTTGAGGAGAAAACTTGAGAACCTGAAGATGGAGGAGCCTAAAACTATCAAACAGTATTCTGACAAAATCATGAATGTTTTAAACAACATAAGATTTCTTGGAGATCAATTTCTTGATAGTAAGGTAGTCGAGAAGGTGATCACTACACTTCTTGAGAGGTACGAGTCAAAAGCATCCTCTCTTGAAGACTCGAGAGACCTATACGTAGTCTCTCTATTAGAGGTGATAAATGCCTTGTACGCTCAAGAGCAGAGGAGAGTTGAAAGGCAGGAGGAACATGTTGAAGGAGCTTTCAAGCTAAAAATAAGGAAGGCTTGAGCTCCTCAAATAACCGAGGAAATAAAATCTGGTCAGACAAGACAGAGAAATCAAGGAGAGAGGGTGGAAAAAAGAAATATCCATAGTGCTCTCACTGCAAAAAGACTACTCATTTGGAGAAATATTGCTGGTTCAAACTAGACATACAATGTATGTCTTGTAAGTAGTTTGGACACATGGAGAAGGTTTACAAAAATAAGGTGCAGACTCAACATTCACAACCACATCAAAATATCCAAGCTAAGGCAGCTGAGGGAAATAATGCTCAAGAGGAGTAGGTGTTCGCAGCCTATTGTTTTGTACCTAAAAGCATAGTCACAAAAGGTTGGTTGATCGATAGTGGATGCACCAACCATATGACCTCAGATTAAAGCATTTTCAAAAAGATTGATAAAAGCTGCATTTCAAAAGTGAGGCTAGCAAATGGCGAACTCATACAAGCTAAAGAAAAATGTTATGTGTTGATCAATATACCATCAGGTACAAAAATAATTTTAGATGTTCTTGTAGTTCCTAAAATAAATCATAATCTCCTTAGCATTGGTCAACTACTTAAAAAAAATTATAGTGTTGTTTTCAAAGATAGTGGCTGCACTATATTAGACTTGTTGGAACAGGAAGTTATTACAGTCTCGATGAAAGATAGAAACTTTGTATTATACTGGAACTTGATGAACTCAAGACCCTATACCAGTTCAATTGATGAAACAAAACTTTGGCATAAAAGATTGGGACATGTGAACTATTGAATTATGACTCCTATTTCAAGTCAAATTTGAGAAATAATCTTTCAGTTAAACTCTGTTTATTTATTTCAATTAAACTCTGTTTATTTGTTTCAATTAAACTCTATTTAGTTGTTTGAGTTAAATTCTTATTAGTCTAGATTATTTTATTATTATTTGACTTAAGAATTTAGCCTATAAATAGGATCTACAACCTTAGAAATAACACCCATTTTAGACTTACCTATCATAGTTAGAACTCCTAACACTTTTGGAGAATTTAATGTTTATGTTTTAAAGTTTCTTTGTTTTTCGGGGTTTTGGGATTTAGTTTTTATCTCCATCTTTTGTACTATTCGTTCTTTGTCATTATAGTAAAATTATCTTTGCCCGTGGTTTTTTTCCTTTTCGGAGGGGTTTTTCCACGTTAAATTTGTGTGTTCAATTTCTCAATTTCTTCCTCTATTTTTAACTTGTTCGTTACTTAATCAGGTCGATCCCTAACAATTGGTATCAGAACTAGTTTAATTTTAGCAGATCAGCCCATTCAGAGATGGCAGCAACAAGGTTCGATATTGAGAAGTTTGATGGTGACACAAATTTTAATTTGTGGTAAGTTCGGATGATGGTAATTCTAGTTCAGACCGATTTGAAAGAGGTCGTTACCGAAAAAAAACCAGATAATCTAAATCAATCAAAATGGGAAGAGCTTGATGAAATGACTTTGTCTGCAATCTAGTTGTGCCTCGAGAATAGGGTATTGTAGGAGGTATTGATAGAGAAGACCTCATCCGCCTTGTGGAAAAGGCTAGAAACTCTTTATGCGACTAAGTCTCTGGCTAACTATTTAGTGCTGAAACGTCTATTTATGTTTCGCATGAACGAAGGTGAGCTTCTTAGAGATCACATCAGTCAATTTATTACTCTTTTGAATGATTTAAATAATATTGAGGTTCAGATTGACGATGAGGATCAGGCTATGCTATTGTTGTGCTCTTTACCCCCTTCATACAAGTTTTTTAGGGAGATCTTGATTTATGGTAGAGATAAACTCTCGTTTGAGGATGTGAAGAGTCATTTGTTGAGCAAAGACAAACTCGACAATAAGTTTGGCTCAGATAGCAAGGTAGATAAGCAAGCTTCTGTTTTGGTAGCATCAAAGAAACGAGACAAAACGTGTCGCTATTGTAAGAAATTAGGTCACGTCAAAGCAAATTGTTACAAACTACGAAATAAAAGGGCTACTAAGAGTAACGAGGAAGATTTAGCTATTGCTAATTTGGCAGATGAAAGTGGTGATGATTTCTTGTTAGTGTCAATGAGCGAAAGCTCCGAGGTTACGTCTGAGTGGATCCTAGATTCAGGATGTTCTTTCCACATGTGTCCCAACAGAGAATGATTCTCCAAATACAGTTCAATTGAAGGTGGAGTTGTGCACATGGGAAATGATTCATTCAGTAAGGTAATTGGTATTGGTACTGTTAAAATTAAGATACACGATGGTACGATTAGGACACTATCAGATGTCAAGTATGTACCTGATTTACGAAAGAATCTCATCTCCTTAAGTATTTTAGACTCAAAAGGTTGAAGAATCAACATTGAGTCAAACGGTATTAAGGTATCTTGTGGGGCTCTCATTTTGTTAAAAGGTAAAAAGATCGGCAGTCTTTATATTCTGGAAGGTTTTACAGTGATCGGTGAAATCGAACGTCCCTCGTCCTTTATGGAGTTGAAGTCAACTCATTTGGAGCGGAGGCAACTTGGTCATAGGAGGGAAAAGTGTATGACTGTTTCATTGAAGAGAGGTTTTCTTTTAGATGCAGGTTTTGAAAAGTTAGGGCACTGTGTTCATGAAAATCAGACCCAAGTTAGTTTTGATTCGATAGTGCACAAGTCGAAGGCTAGAAGACTTCCAACTCCTAAGCAAAAATTCAACTCAGTTAATTCCCTGCATAGTTCAAGATAAGCCCGTGACGGTCTTTGACAAGGATGCGTTGTGGAAATATGAGTCAAGGTGGAGATTTGTTGAATTATGACTCCTATTTCAAGTCAAATTTGAGAAATAATCTTTCAGTTAAACTCTGTTTACTTGTTTCAATTAAACTCTGTTTATTTGTTTCAATTAAACTCTGTTTAGTTGTTTGAGTGAAATTCTTATTAGTCTAGATTTTTTTATTATTATTTGACTTAAGAATTTAGCCTATAAATAGGATCTTTTACAACCTTAGAAATAACACCCATTTTAGACTTACCCATTATAGTTTAGAACTCCTGACACTTTTGGAAAATTTAGTGTTTACATTTTGAGGGTTCTTTGTTTTTCAGGTTTTTGGGGTTTAGTTTTTATCTCCATCTTTTGTACTCTTCGTTCTTTGCCATTATAGTAAAATTATCTTTGCCCGTGGTTTTTTATCCTCTTTGGAGGGGTTTTTCCATGTTAAATTTGTGTGTTCAATTTCTCAATTTCTTCCGCTATTTTTAACTTGTTCGTTACTTAATCGGGTTGATCCCTAACACGGACTACAAGTCCCTTAATTAATGAGCAGGACAAATTTGGTTCAGAATATGGCTAAAATTGAAGAACAAAGTGACATTTATGAAGTCTGTCAACTTGGGAAGCAGGAGAGGCTTCCATTTCTAGCAAATAAAGCTTGGCATGCTAATGAAAAGATTCATTTGGTTCATTCTGATGTATACGGACCCATGAAGACACCTTCCTTGATGGTAGCAAATACTTAATATTGTTTATTGATGATTATGTAATGTATTGCTAGGTTTATTTTTTGAAACAAAAAACTAATGTAGTTGAAGTTTTCTGGAAGTTTAAGGTACAAGCAAGCTGGAGATGATCATATCTGATAATGGAACAGAGTACATTTCAGATAAGTTTGAAAGCTAATGTGAAGAAGCTGGGATCCATCACTAACTCACCAGAATCTACACTCTGTAACAAAATAGGGTTTGTGGAAGGAAAAACAGGACCGTGATGGACATGGCGAGGTGCTTGTCATCTGAAACCAAGTTACCAAAAGAATTTTGGGCTGAAGTAGTAAACACTTCAGTCTATTTGTTGAACAAGTTGTCGACCAAGGTTGTGAAGGAGAAGACTCAATTTGAAGCTTGGTACAGGTACAAACCTTCTGTTTCTTACCTGAAAGTATTCAGCTATATTTGTTTTGTTCATGTACCACAAGTGAAAATAAGTAAACTAGAGAAAATATCACAACCTAAAATTTTCCTTGGTTATTGCAGTAACAAAAAGGGATACAAAATTTATAATCCAATCTCCAAAAAGATTGTGGTAAGCAAGGATGTTGTGTTTGATGAAGAAAAAACATAGAAATGGGATGCTATTGAAACTAAGATGCTTGAGAAAGGAGAGCTTGAGCTAAGGTTGCAACTTGGGGATAATCAAGTTAAAGAAGAAGACTTCAATGACATGCCATTTTAGGGTATGCGACCAATTATTAAAATTTACTGAAGATTAGAGGTAGCAACTCTTAAACCGGTGAACTCCGAAGAAGCTGAAGCAACAAAAGGCTTGAAAGAAGCTATGCAAACTGAGTTGAATATGATTTGCAAGAACCAGATGTGGGAACTTGTTGATAAGCCATCACACAAAAAGGTTATTAGCATCAAATGGGTGTTTAGAACCAAACTTAACGTCGATGGTTCACTCAACAGACTGAAGGCAAGACTGGTTGTAAAGAGTTTTAGTCATGGAAATAGGATGCTATTGAAACGAAGATGCTTGAGGAAGGAGAGCTTGAGCTAGGGTTGCAACTTGGGGATAATCAAGTTGAAGAAGAAGACTTCAATGATATACCATTTAGCGGTATGCAACCAATTGTTGAAATTTACCAAAGAGTAGAGGTAGCAACTCTTAAACCTGTGAACTCCGAAGAAGCTGAAGCAACAAAAGGCTTGAAAGAAGCTATGCAAGCTGAGTTAAATATGATTTGCAAGAACCAGATGTGGGAACTTGTTGATAGGCCATCACACAAAAGGGGTATTAGCATCAAATGGGTGTTCAGAACCAAACTCAATCTCGATGGTTCACTCAACAAACCGAAGGTAAGACTGGTTGTAAAGAGTTTTAATCATCAATATGGGATTGATTACTTGAAGACATTTGCACCAGTAACAAGGTTGGATACGATTAGATTGCAGATAGGCTTGGTGGTACACTTGGGATGGAGAAGAAGAATTTATGTTGAACAGCCTTCTGGCTTCGTTATCAAAGGAAAAGAAGATAAGGTATATAGGCTTAAGAAATCTTTATACAGACAAAAACAAACTCCAAGGGCCTGGTATGCAAGAGTTGATAATTACTTACAAATTTTGGGATTTGAGAAAGCCTTAGCGAACCAACTCTCTATGTAAAGAAGCTTGAGAAAGTAACAACATTGATAGTTTCTTTGTATGTTGATGACCTGCTGGTAGTTGGGAGCTATGATGATTTGGTGAAAGAATTCAAGCTGCAGATGGAGAAAATGTTTGAAATGTCAGACCTTAGAGAAATGAGATACTTTTTGCATAGAAATGTGCAAATCATCAAGCACACTCATGGCACTTGTTAAAAAGCTTAGCAACCAAAAAGATTTTGAAATGGTCGATGAGAAGAATTACAGACGTCTCATTGGTTGCTTGTTGTATTTGACCACAACATAATTTGATATTATGTATGCAGTAGGTTTATTGTCAAGCTTTATGCACTACTGCAATATGTCACATTTCAAGATTGCTAAGAGAGTGCTAAGATATATCAAAGGAACAACCAATTTTGGGGTTTGGTTTGCAAAAGCGAACACATTGAAACTTGTGAGGTACATTGAAAGTAATTGGGTTGGATCAGTGGATGACATGCGAAGCACCTTTGTATATTTTTTCTCACTTGGATCTAGCGTACTATCTTGGAGTTTGAAGAAGCAATCAAATATTGCTCAATCCACACCTAAGGTAAAGTATATAGTTGTGACAATAGCAGTCAACCAAGCAATTTGATTGAAAAAACTTCTAAGTGACTTAAATCTTATGCAGGTTTAAGCAATGCAAATTTTCCACGATAATCAATTTGTCGTTGCAATTGCGAAGAACCGTGTCTTCCATGGGAAGACAAAACATTTCAAGATCAATTACCATTTTGTGAGAGAAGTTGAACAGAGCAAAAATCTGACTCTGGTTCATTGCTACATAGAGAGTTAATTGGCAGACATTCTGAGCTAGTCTCTTGGAAAAGTGAGGTTTGAGAAACTAAGAAATGAAATTAGTTTTCGTTGCATAAAGGCCAAAGAGGAGTGTTGTTAGATGACCATCCATGCAATAACTTACACATTTGACGAACAGGTTAAACACTAGAATGGCAAACTGTCATTTGGCGAACAAGATAAACACCAGAAAAATGGCGAACTATGTAGCAGACAGTCCAAAGTACAAGCCAAAGTGATGGAAAATCCTAGTGCAAGTCAAATAAGCAGAGAGGCTAAATGCAAACTATCCCTAAACTTTTGATATAAATCAACAAGTTATCAACTTGTTTAGAAAAGCTATCAGATTATTTTATTTATCTTTAATTTGATAGGTTAATGCCAGTTTTGATTGCTAAAATTTTGTTCTTGGTTCTCTTTTCTTCCTCTGTAAAAACCTAACACTATTTATACATTACAAACTTTGAGCTAGTCTATGTTTATCCATTTTCAGGTAGCAAATGAAAGGCTTACCAAGACTTGTGCATTTTTATTTTAAATTTCTAATGAATTGTTCTTCAACTACTACCCATGTCTCTTCCCACTTCCAATGCTTACATCAGTATATTTGTCATGGAAGTAGTCAAATCTGTAATTAAATTATGTGTTTGTAGTACTTGATCCATTCGAACGTTGACTTTAGCAGATATCTAAGGTTGCCAAGGTTGCGGGCAGGCAACCCTATTCCTGCAAGATACAATGAAAATAATATTAACAATGATCCTAGTTGTAAACATTTTGCCATTTGGCAGTGTCTAATTAAACATAAAATACCAGCTGTTGCCATTGTGGGTTGAGGGAGATTAACTATTGAAACCTTTGACATGATCTTTTTCCCTCATTATCATCTCCTTTTGTAATAAGTGTTCTCACCCTTGTGGTTTTATATCTCTCATAATATACACGTGCATGGACATCTTCATAAAAGCCCGGTTGCATTAAATGTAATCTACATATAGTTTTCACCCTTTTATGGATATATAGGAGCACTTCAACTTTGGAATATTGCTAGAGGCTAATCAATTGTATATTATATATATATATTCAAAGTCAATAGAGTAGTTAAAAAGAAAAAGAAAATGACATTGGGTATGTAAAAACGACCAGTTCAATGAGGATGAAGGTGTGTAGAGTAGTTGAAGAATGATTCCTTCATATTTCTTTAAAAACCAGTAATCACTTCAGACTTGGCAAACCTTTTTTTTATTTTCCTTTTTAAAATGGAATTCTTAAAGAAATAAAATGACAATGGACCTGTTCCGTGATAGCTATCTAATGGACATGCTTTGAAATAACATTTCTCACCTCTTACAAAGCAACAGATCTTAGAAGCTCAATTTGATAAAGTTCAGGATTGTTGCTTACAATAATGAAAGGTGTTCAATTCCTTGTAGCATTTGTCCTCTTGGCTTTGGCTTCCAAACTTGTCTCAGCTTCAGATCCCAGCCCTCTTCAGGATTTCTATGTAGCAATTAATGATACTAAAGTTGGTGGTATGTTGTTTAATTCTTTGAATTTTCATCTTTGCAATATATTCGTTTTGACTCTTAAAAGTGGAGAAATTAGCAAGTACAAGTATTGGACAAGTGTCCAACTAGTAAACTCTTTTCTTTCCATTTATGTAGTTTTCGTTAATGGCAAGTTCTGCAAGACCCCAAGCTTGCAACCGCAGAAGACTTTTTCCTGCCTAGCCTCAACATTCCTGGAAATACATCAAACCAAGTAGGATCAATGGTCACTCTAGCCAATGTTTAACAAATACCAAGACTTAACACTCTTGGCATATCTCTTGTTCGAATTGACTATGCACCTTACGATGGCCTAAACCCTCTTTACACTCACCCTCGTGACACCAAAATTCTAGTTGTTGTGGAGGGCATACTTTTCGTCGGGTTTGTCACATTGAACACGGATAACCATCTCTTCACCAGAGTTCTATGCCCCAGAGATGTATTCGTTTTCCCGGAAGGTCTGATTCACTTCCACTTCAACATAGAGAGTATGAATGTGGCTGCCTTTGCTGCTCTGAGTAGCCAAAATCCAGGGGTGATCACCATTGCAAATGTAGTGTTTGGCTCTGACCTAGCCATCAATCCTGATGTTCTTGCCAAGGCCTTCTAGCTGGATCAAAATATCGTTAAACAGCTTCAGTCCCGGTTCTAGTTAGACAACAACTAGAGGGATACTTCTAAACCCCATGAACCTTACCTAGTAGCTAATTGTTTGGATGATGTTTAACTTGTTTTTCTCATTGAATTTGTTGAATAAACCTTAAATTATTGCTTTTAAGTGGGTTTTAAATTTAGAAGTTAGTGGGAAAATAAAAGGTCGAGAGTTTTTTTTTTGTAGGTGAAAGGTCAAGGGTCAAGTCTTTTATGGTTTTTAATAGAATTTATTTTTCAGTTTTTAACAAGAATAGTGCCTAATGTCTATATAAAGGTCTTGTTGATTTCATTTGTAAAACAACAAGAAGTCAGAAGAATACAAAAGTTGTGTGTTAATTTGATTTTCAGTTTTCAAATTGGTATCAGAGCTAATGGCGAATGTGACGGGTCAAATGCCGCTACCACGACTAACGAAGGCGAACTATGAGAATTGGAGCATACAAATGAAAGCCCTTCTTGGATCTCAAGATGCGTGGGAGGTGGTCGAAGAAGGTTTCGAAGAACCAATAACTATCACAGGATATACGACGGCTCAAACAAGGTGATGAAAGAGGCGCGATTGAAGGATAAGGCGGTACTATCCATGTTGTTCCGAGCCGTTGACGAGTCTGGCTTTGAGAAGATTGTTGGTGCAGTTACTTCAAAAGAAGCGTAGGACATTTTAAAAAAAGTGTTCAAAGGAGCTGACCGGGTCAATCAAGTACATCTCCAAACTCTTCGTGGCGAGTTGGAGAGCATAAAGATAAAGGAGTCGGAAAGTGTATCCGACTATATCATGTGTGTACAAGCCGTGGTGAACCAACTCATTCGTAATGGCGAAACGTTAACCGATGAGCGAGTTATGGAGAAGATTTTGAGATCATTAACCGATAATTTTGAGAATGTTGTCTGCGACATAGAAGAATTAAAGGACCTTTCGATACTCACAGTCGACGAGCTCGTCGGTTCTCTCGAGGCACACGAACAACGTAAGAAGAAAAAGGAGGAGACACCCGAACAAGCACTTAAAACCAAGGCGTCAATCAAAGACGAAAAGGTATTCTATTCTCAAAATTTTTGAGGTAGAGGGCGTGGCCGTGGAGGTCGTGAAAATGGACACAGTGGTCAAGGCAGTAGTCATGAAGGATACTATAAGGAGAAGGGACAGTCAAGCCAACCAAATTAGCGTGAAAGAGGACGCGATCGAGAAAGAGGCGACCGGTCAAACTATTACAACATTGAGTGCCATAAGTGTTACAAGTATGGTCACTACGCGAAGGATTTTAACTCCGACAAATGTAATAATTATGGTAAAGTGAGGCATTTTGGAAAAGATTTTCGAGCCGATAAAAAGGTGAGAGAAACTATCAACCTAGCCTTGGTTATTACGTACCAGACCTCAAGACTAACATTTTGAATATGGGGCAACTCACGGAGAAAGGTTATTCGGTATTTTTAAAAGATCGGGTACTACACTTGAAGGACAACCAAGGAAGTCTGGTTGCTCAAGTCGAGATGAGTAGAAATCGGATGTACAAACTGAATCTGAGAAGCGTGCGAGAAAAATGTTTGCGAGTCGACGTAGAAGACAAGGCATCGCTATGGCATCTCCGCTTTGGTCACCTATATCATGGTGGTCTAAAAGAGTTAGCAAAGAAGAACATGGTGCACGGGCTACCAGACATGGATTATGAGGGCAAATTCTGTGAAGAATGTGTGCTTGGCAAGCAAGTGAGAACCTCATTTCAAAAGAAGGTAGAATATCGAGCTAAATATCCTCTCGAGTTGATTCATACTAACATATGTGGACCAATCACCCCCGAATCTTTCAGCGGTAAAAGGTATTTCATTTCCTTTATCGATGATTTCTCACGAAAAACTTGGGTTTATTTTTTGAAAGAAAAATTCGAGGCATTTGAGGTGTTCAAAAAGTTCAAAGTGATGGTGGAGAACGCAATTGCTAGACACATCAAAGTCGTACGATCCAATAAAGGTGGCGAGTATACCTCAACGGCTTTCATGGAGTATTGCGAGGAGCAAGGCATAAGGAGATTTCTAACCGCACCTTGCTCTCCTCAACAAAACGGTGTGGCCGAGAGGAAGAACCGGACCATTCTTGACATGGTTCGATTAATGCTCAAGAGCAAGAAGATGCCAAAGGAATTCTGGGCAGAAGTCGTGCAATGTGCCATCTATGTACAAAATCGATGTCCACATATGAAGTTGGTAGATCAAACACCACAAGAGGCATAGAGAGGACAAAAGCCGACAGATTCTCATTTCAAAGTGTTCGAAAGTGTGGCTTATGCACACGTACCGGATCAATGTAGAACGAAGCTCGAAGACAAAAGCAAAAGGTATATTTTTATTCGGTATGATGAGAAGACAAAAGGGCACAAGCTACTCGATCCGATAAGCAAGAAGGTGATGGTGAGTCGTGATGTACGATTAAATGAAGCGAGCGAGTGGGACTGGAACAATTCGAAAAAGGTTATCATTGAAGTTGGAGAATCATCAGTTGCTGCATCAACAAGCATACTAACAAACTCTAAAACTACTGATGGTGAATATGAACCACGACAACCCAAAATGCGAAGTTTGCAAGATTTGTATATTTCAATAAATGAGGTACACCTTGTATGTCTTGTGGTAGATGTTGAAAATATCAGCTTTGAATAAGCTTTGCGAGACAAGAAGTGGCAAACTACCATGAACGAGGAGATCAAGGCGATTGACCGCAACAACACATGGGAGCTAGCAGAATTACCGAAAGAAAGTCAGCCTATTGGTGTTAAGTAGGTGTTCAAGAAAAAATGAATGCTCAAAGGGAGATAGAATGGTACAAGGTGCGACTTGTTGCGAAGGGATACAAGCAAAAGGTAGGAATCGACTATGACGAGGTGTTTGCTCCTGTTGCAAGAATGGAGACAATCCTATTACTCATTTCACAAGCTGCTCAATTCAAATGGCCGATATTTCAAATGGATGTCAAGTCGACATTCTTGAATGGTATGCTCGAAAAAGATGTCTACATCGAACACCACCCGGGTACATTAAAGTCGGAGAAGAGAAGAAGGTGTTAAAATTGAAGAAGGCACTTTACGGGTTGAAGCAAGCACCACGGGCACGGAATACATGTATTGATACATATTTCAAGGAGAACGGGTTCAAGTAATGTCCTTTCGAGCATGCCCTTTACGTAAAGAAAAATGAAGCTAACGTATTATTTCTTGCTCTTTATGTCGATAACCTCATTTTTATGGGTAATCATGATGAGATGATAAAATAATTTAAGGGCATAATGACACGGGAATTTGAGATGACAGATTTGGGCTTGATGAAGTTTTTTATTAGTTTGGAGATTAGACAAGTAGAGACGGGTATTTCTATATCACAAGAGACATATGCAAAAGAGATTTTGAAGAAGTACAAGATGGAAAATTGCAACCCGGTATCAACACCAATGGAACCAGGTGCAAAACTCTCTAAGTTCGATGGAGGAGAACGTGTCGATGCTAGTAAATATCGGAGTTTGGTAGGAAGCCTTCGCTATCTCACATGCATAAGGCCGGATATTTCATTAAGTGTCGGCATTGTAAGTCGGTTCATGGAGGAGCCAATTTATTCACATTGGAAGGCGTTGAAGCGAATCCTATGGTACATCCAAGGAACGGTGTCACTCAGGTTGTTCTACTTGAAAGAAGAATATTACAAATTGGTTGGGTACTCCGACAGTGATTGGTGTAGAGACATAGACGATCGGAAAAGCACCATGGGATATGTGTTCTTTATGGGAGATATTTGTTTACTCGGCTTTCAAAGAAGCAACCGATCGTGACGCTCTCAACGTGTGAAGCTGAATATGTGGCAGCATCTTGGTGTGTATGTCATGCGATATGGCTTGGAAATTTGTTGAGCAAGATGGAGCTAAAGCAACTAGGTGCAACCGTGATTCAAGTTGACAACAAATCAACAACTGAGTTGGCAAAGAACCCGGTGAACCATGAAAGAAGAAAACACATTGATGTTCGTTTTCACTTTGTCCGAGATCATGTGAAGGAGGGAAGTATGGAATTGGTGCATGTGGCAAGTTAGGATCAAGTTGCGGATATCTTCACAAACCGTTACCAAAAGTACTTCTCGACAAATGCAAGATGATTGACATGATGGATGGTAGAAGCATTTAAGTTTACGGGGGAGTTTTGTTGAATAAATATTAAATGATTGTTTTTAAGTGAGTTTTAAATTTAGAAGTTAGTGGGAAAATAAAAGGTCAAGAGTTTTTTTTTTTTGTAGGTGAAAGGCCAAGGGTCAAGTCTTTTATGGTTTTTAATAGAATTTATTTTTTAGTTTTTTAACAAGAATAGTGCCTAGTGTCTATATAAAGGTCTTGTTGATTTTGTTTGTAAAACAACAACAAGTCAGAGGAATAAAAAAACTGTGTGTTAATTTGATTTTCAGTTTTCAAAATTTAGTTAGAAAAATAAAGAGGTTTCTCATGTACCTTAGCTTATTAAAGTCTCTCGTAATATTATTTTGGTCATACCATATGGAGTCCTGCAATGACAATTTGTTTTTAGCTCCGAGTTTGGAACCTTCATTTAGGGAAATGAATGAATAATTATGATTGGTTGTTGTATTAACTTTGGTCCAAGGTTCTTCAATTCTTTCAAAATTTAAAATTTAGTTTTTATATTTTAATTTTTTGTTTTTTTATTTAAAAAATATCTAGTCCCTCTCTTTAATTTTATCATTAAAGTTAATAATGTGAAAGGTAAAATAATGTTTTTAGCCCTCCATTTTTTTCAAATCTTACCCTTTAAAAATACATCATTGTTAAAAAAAAATATTTTTTTCATATTTTAAATAAAAACTTTTAAAAATTCAAAAAAAAATGAAATGAGCGTGAAAATATAAATAAAAAAATTGAAAATTCAATGTTATCTAAAACGGACCGGATAGGCGAGTCGGACTAGGAATCGATTGGGGTATTGATCCTGAGAGAGGGAAAAAATCAGTTGACCAACGAACTAGTACAAATCAGTGAAAGAATGGTGTATTTAGATCTCCATATTTCAACCACTTTGCACGAGCACGCTGCTCCCAGAAAATTTCCTCGTGGTATACTTTCATATTAAGGAACAACTTGATCTCAACAATCTCGCCTAAGATCCCATCTGAAGAAAATTATTCACTAAGTCGAGACAACCGTAGCTCTAACTCTCTACGTGAAAACCGTCTCTCTTTTTTTATTTTATCGAACCACAAATTCAGTCCATGGCTTATGGCCTCAAGTCATTGAAGGATATCACCACTTGAAGTTTTCCATAAATTTACCACCATATTTTCACAACTATCCTCCAATAACCATGCAGCTTCAAATCTGAAATGATGATTTTGAGAAATATTATTCTCCAAAATAGTTGATAAAAAAATAGACAGTGATTAGAAAAACCATGAGGAAGGTGTTTCAAAAGATAATTAGGAAATACCTTAACCCATGTCGTATTAGCAACTCCCCGGTCAAGCCTTTCTCGAATGTTGTTCACATTGGCTCGTCCACGTTTCCACGTGTACCACTGACCCTTGTACCCCAAATCTGCAAGAGAACACTCATAAAGAGCATTACAAAACCGACTCATTTGAAGTTCCCGACGTAGTAAACCACCCTGCTTCTCATTGGAATAAATAATCTCGTTGAAGTCCTCTATCACAAGCCAAGGAATAGTAGGACAATCATTAAGGAAGCACAACAGCCTCCAAGATTCTTCCTAACGAGTCCCCTCAAGAGCCCCGTAAAACCCAGTGCATCTCCACACGTGACCATTCGAATCCCCAGCAATAAGTACATCAATATGGCGACGAGAAAAAGAACATAAGGCAATATTCAAGTCACTCTTCCAACCCAAAGACAAACCCCCACTCCGTCCATCCAAATCAACGTCAATCTCATGCAAAAAACCACATTTCCTTCTAACCGCTTCTATATTCGAACCTTGTAGCTTTGTCTCAATAAGAAAAACCATAGAGGGAATAATATCCCTCAACAAATGTCAGAGACTACGAACTATTCGAGACCTCTCCAAGCCTCGAACATTCCAGCTAAGTAGCTTCATTGCTCCGACTGGCCTTCTTAGAAAAGCCTGCTGAAATATTAGAACTTGGAATACAAAACTTCCACCAAAAACTTCATTCGAATCATCCAAATTAGAAACTTCTGAAGTTATAGAATGAATGCGTGAGTGCTTAAGCCCATCAGAATAATAAATTAGACAATCCACCTCATCCTTATCCACCATCAATTCCATATCATCTGTAATATTCTTGTCCCTTGCTGCCACTGAAACAGCATTAATGAGAGCATTAAACCCCATCACTTTGATTGCTTTATTTATGAAAATGGAGCGTGTAATCATCAAATCCCCATAATCATACTGATTTTTAAATCCCATATCCATATCCCTAATAATCCTCCTATCACCGATACTCTCCAAGTATACATGTTGAATTGAATTATATTTGGGCGCTCATATCTGAATTTTGACTGAAGATTTTTCACCACATTCTTGTCCAATTGAAAAGCCCAGACGAAAACATCAGGATTGATGGGTGAATTTAATCCAAACACTACATTGTCTATGGTAATGACACTAGGATTCTGGCTACTCAAAACAGCCAAGGCTACGGCATTGGTTTTCCCCATATTGAATTGGAAGTGAATGAAACCAACTGGAAAAACAAATACATCTCCAAGGTATAAAACCTTGGTAATGAGAATATTATCGGTGTTGAATGTTACGAAGCCAACGTAAAGTGTGCCCTCCACAACGACTAGGATTTCGGTGGCACGAGGGTGAGTATGATGGGGGTTTAGGCCACCATTTGGCGTGTAATCAATTCGAACCAATGAGATGCCAAGAGTGTTAAGCCCTGGTATTTGAGCAACATTAACTGGAGTAACAATTGATCTCACTAGATTTGATGTGTTTCTGGGGATGTTGAGCCCCGAATAATAAAAGTCTTATGCTTTAGCAAGCTTTGGGTCCTTGCAGAACTTCCCATTAACAAACACTGGAGATGAGAAAAAGAATATTATTTTCATGTACCATGCCATGAAGAATGTTATATTTGAAGGTCAAGTTTAAGAAGAAGAGATAAAAATAAAACTTACCAGCACCCTTGGGGTCATTGATGGTTACGTTGAAATCTTGCAGAGGACTAGGATTAGATGCATAGGCAAATAGGGAAGCCAAACCCAAGAGATAAAATACTAAGGGTGAAATGGGCAGCTTTCATTGTGATAAATGCAATTTTGATTGCTTTGGAGAGGATGAGGAAGAACTTTTCTATTTATACATTGCAGTCTTTGAGGTAGTCTATGTTTTTCCATTTTCAAGTAGCAAATGAAAGGTTTACCAAGACTTGTGCATTTTTATTTTAAATTTCTGAAGAACTATTCTTCAACTACTACCCTTGCCTCTTCCCAGTTCCAATGCTTATATCAATATCTTTGTCATGAAAGCAGTCAAATATGTAATTAAATTATGTGTTTTGTAGTACTTGATCCATTTGAACGTTGACTTTAGCAGATATCCAAGGTTGCTAAGGCCGAGGGAAGGCAAACCTGTTCATGCAAGATACAATAAAAATAATGTTAACAAAGATCCTAGTTGTAAACATTTTTCCATTTGGCAGTGTTTAAACATAAAATGCTAGCTGTTACCATCAAGGGTGGGCTGGCAAGGTATTATCTCCCTAAAATGAAAAAATATATGTTAATTTTATATTTTTAGGTATTAATAAGTTAAGTTAAAATAAATGAAGAAAAGAAATACCATTTTTATTTCTTTTGTCCTTCTTCCCTAAGCTGAAACACAATATCTAGGGATTAGAGAGTTTCGACCAAGCTTAGGCCCTTTGATGTGGTAAGTAAACCTTACCCATTTTTAGTAACTTTTATGTCTTTGAGCTCGTATTAGCTTAATCTAGTTAACTCGAGGATTATTTTGTAAAAATAATAAACGTTGAGGATTATGTCGTTGATAAGTTTAGTGTGTTCTTAAAGTTTAATGATAGATTAGTAAGCTCGATTGTTAAATAGGACTATTTTGTAAAGTAGTTTTTAGTAATTTAAATCTTTTAGGACTAAAATGTTAAAGTGATAATTTACAAGGACTTGAAGTAAAATAACAAGTATGGGTTGTAGTGAAGTATTTAATAATTCAGCGAAAAGTCTTAGTTTAAATTGGTTAAATTGTGAGTTTTGAACTTAAGGACTCAATTGCATAAAAGGTAAAATGTTGAGGGTAATTTTGTAAAAATGTTAAAAAGGACTTATTAGCATAAAATGATTTAAATTTTCTGTTGGAATTGATTAATTGAATGGAATGATTATCTTAGATCAAGAACGGGTTAAAAATAGAGGAAAAGAGAAAGTTGTTGAATAGTCCTCAACCTTTGAATGTCGGTTAAAATATTGATGCCATGAAATGAGAATTAAAGTAATGGATTGGTATAGCATTGATCACTGATGATATCTCCTAAGACGAATGAACGTAGGATAAAGCACGATTGACATGCCAATAGGTTATTTTGCTCGCGTTATGGGATTAGTATGAGATGTGATGATGATTCCTATATATCTCATGTTCACTGAATATATCGAAGTCATGCATTTTTTACGGACTATCATGTTATATTACAGTGTTTTTTGGGGTGTTATCAGGGGCGAATGTTAGCCTACGGGCTAGGCACTTAGTACCGAAGCGTGTTATCGATTGCACTTAGTACCGAGGCGTGTTATCGATTGCATAACTCTGTTAGTAATCTTGTTATTTGAATTATTATGTTTATTCGATATGCTTTATCGTTCTAACCATCGAACTTACGAAGCTTTATAAAAGGTTACTCGTGTTATTTGTTTTGTTTCCTTATAGATAACGTTTTTGTGGATAGTCGGGTCATCAGATCAACTTGAAGAAATCACACTATCCGAGGACCCTTTGGTACATTTTGAATACAGCTTTGATTATATGGCATGTAATAGGAGAATTTGATTATGTTTTGTACTGGTTCATATGTAACTATATTATGTTAGTTGTTGTGCATATGATGTTGTGATATGAGTAACTCAGTGTGTTATGCATGCTTAATTCTAAGTTAAAGCATGTGGATGTGTATGATATGGTAAGTTTGGCATTAATTAGATACGGTATTTTGGGATTAAATGTAAGATATAATTTTGAGTGTGTTTGTGGCTTGTGTATGTTAACTAAGGTAATGGGATGTTAGGTGATTGAGTTGTGTTGTCATTGATGACACATTGTTTAGGCCTTATGTTAATTGATTTGGCATGCTTTGAATGTTATTGAATGCACTTTAAAGTCTTATAAACATGTTTTATTAAGTACGCTTACGTACCTAAGCATTTGATTGTGAAATGGGCATGTTTTGGGTCATTTTTAGGCACACATGACATGGAGAACGAGCTGCCACACGGTCGTGTGCTACACATGGGCAACCCACACGGGCATGTGCCCGTAACGTTTTAGGTGCAGGGTTCACACGGGCTGGCACACGGCTTGTGACACGAGCGTGTGAGCCAAGTCAATGAGTTACACAGGTAGACACAAGGGTTGGGACATGAGCATGTGAGCAAAGTTAGTGAGCTCCACACCTTAGCACACGGGCGTACGGAATACCCACATGGCCATGTCTTGAGCCACACAATCTCGACTCTTGACACACGGTCGTGTGACCTCTATTTTGAAATTTTTCATGTTTTCCCTAAAACTCCTAATTTGTTTCAAATTGGTCACTGGTTTTTTCTAAATTATTTTTAAGGCCTCATAAACTCGATTTTTGGCCTATAAGTGTATGCTTCACTTGGATTTAAATGATATTATGAATGTTGATAATTAATTAGAAAATTTGATGCTATTTGATATTAAATGTTCTGAATTTTACTATAATACTCCATAACCTTACTCTAGTGACAGAGACGAATTAAGGGTGTTACAAGTACGGCACACAAGGAAACAAATGACATCATAATACCATTCGATTTAATTTAACTATCATATATTCAAAAACAATCATCATTCATAACATATATACTAATATGGTTCTTAAATTGAGCCTACAAAACTTTAAAATCAATTTAGGGACAAACAGGGACTAATTTGAAATAGAGTATAAAAATGTGGAAAATTTTGAGAATAGGGGTCACACGACTGTGTGGTTAGGCCGTGTAACTCATTGTGACCGTGTGAACGAAACTATACCCAAAAATAAAAAAGAAACACGATCGTGTAAGGTGATCGTGTGTGACACATGATCATGTGACAACCCCTGTCCTAGGTCATGTGCACCTAAAATGACTACTAAAATAAGCAATTTCTTAAGTAACAAGCCAATCCATTTGTAACCAATTTCACCTATTCAAAACACATTTAAACATGCTAAAAATGTACCATCTTTGAACCTATGTGTCTAACCAATGTACCATCATTAGTACCACAATTTAAATATCAAACAAGTTCACATTCAATAATCACAAATCCTTAATTATAAGCGTACAAATCATACTATCTCGTTCCTTTCATTCACATTCATTTTACCAATTCAACAACTATTTTCATAAGGCATGAATCAAATAACCAAAATCACTCATATAATCATACATGAGCTAAATTACTACATATATACATGATCCGTGCACAGATGGGGTGGAATTTATTAAATTTCATTCACCAAAGCTACCAATTTTCAAGTTTGGGAAATCAACAGAATTGCGACGACTTTTTCAATGGGATCCAGGCATTTCTGGGTTGAGATGTCTGAATGGTGTTCGAAGATCAATCTCTTAGCTTCAAAACGCACTTTAAATCACTTGTTTTCGAGTTCGGGAGCTCAAGTTATGACTGTTTTAATGAAGATTGTGTGGGTAAATTTTCTAAACGTGATAATGACGGGAATTACGAGTTTCGAAAATCATATTGGTTTTAAGTTTTAGGCTTAATTTTTATTATATATAAGCCCAATATTTTATTTCGAATTTTTAATAATTATTAAGTAATTTAAATTATTTAAGAGTTTTATGTCAACAAGAAAATTTAGTTTAAAACTACTTCTTGTCTAAATTAATTAAAATTCTAGTTTACTTAAAAGTTTTATTTAGAGTTATTTAGTTAGCCTATATATAGGCCTTGGCAATGTACACATTCATAATACACTTGATTTTTATTCTTTTGAGTTAATAATAACTCTCTTTGAACTTTTCTTCAAGAATTGCTCTTGAATTTCTTTTAGAAGTTGTTTTAACAATCTTTTAAGTTGTAAAAATAATCTTTGAACGTTTTTGAAATGCGTCTCGACTTTTATATAGTTTTTTTTTAAATTGAAAAATGGGAGTCCCACCAATCTGTTTAATGTGGTGATTGGATCACCTAAAGTATTTGAATTTGTTTTGTAAAAAAATTTGGTCTTCAAAGTCCAGAAAGTAGGTTCGGGAGTCGGTTACGTGTAAGAAAGGGTTTGCACTCTCATATGCCCAGAATTGGTAGCTAGTCGATTAATTAGTCCCTTAATTGTTGAAAATTAAAAACTCGAGTAAAATTCAAAATGCGATCCATAAGTATGAATAAGACATTTAATAAGATATTCAATCATTTAAATTCTAAACAAAATCATACCCAACACGTTAGGACACAATTTTTGAATTCCCAAAATAATGGAATATCAAGTAACTATTGGTTTTAAATAGGATACTCGATTATTTTAGGCTCGAAGAAAAAATCGTACTCATCACGTTAGGGCACGATGTTCTCGAAATTCGAAATTAAAGGATATTTTGAAAAATTTAAAGGAGGATACTTGACTGTGCGAATTTTACAAAAATCACACCCAACACGATAGGACACAGTTTTTCAAAGTTTTTCACACAAAAAAATATTACCTTGATTTTGAGATTTTAAAGTACTTGATTATTTCGATCAAAGAAAAAATTACATTCAGTAAGTTAAGGCTCAACCTTTTAAATTACGAAATAACGAGCAGTCTTTTATTTTAAAAGTCATTTAAAACATAAATATTTATTTTCTTTAAAAAGGGTGGATGAAATGGTGCGTTATACAAAATATAATAGTAGAATATGACACGGCATAAATACGTAATAACGAATATCTCCATGATAAAATAAAACCACAATAACCACAATATACACCTGTATGAAATAAACAAATTAATAAATAGGTAAGTATAAAAGAAATCCAAAACAATAACCGAAACTTAATATTTTATTGTTTTAAAAAAACAAATAATAAAATATATATGGGTATGAACAAATTTGGAACAAAAGGAAAAAATTAAAATAATGATTAATTTTAGAATAATAACCACATTAATATATTAATAAATGAATATATGTTTAAAGCAAGATAAAAGAACGAAACAAAGGCGAAATTTAAGAAAGGATTTAAAGAAAAAAAAAACTAAATTAAAATAAAATCTATTTCAATAGGGCTTAAATCGATTGTTCCCTTTTTTTTAAAGACAATGGTTCGAGGTGCAAAATTAAAAAAGAGAACTAAGTTGTTAAATATTAATTATAGGTTAAAGTAAAAGATTTAAAACATACTAAAAAAATAAAAAAAATAAAAAATAATAATAAAATAAAATAGATAAAAGAATAGCAAAATATAGAATGAAGGACTTAAAATTTTAAGAAAACGAAAATGGATGAAAAGGAATTAAAAAACATATAAGGATTGAACTAAAAAAATGGAAGTAAAATTAGAGAGGAAACATAAAATAATAAAAAAATGGGGTTAAGATGAATTTTAAAAATAATAGGGACCTATTCGATAAAATTACCACCTTTATTTTCCTTGTTTGATGTTGAAGTGACGGCATTCTGAAGCTGCAAAAAAAAAAAACAACTCGAAACGACGCGCACAGGGATATGCAAAACCAATTTTAATATTAAATTGAAGCTATAGAAAAGGGTGAGAGACCATGGAAGAAATTTACCCACTTTTGCCCCACTTTAAACCTTGCTTTCGTTTGTTTACAGAAAGAAACACCTTTCTCTGAATTTTTCAAGATCCTCTCACGCCGACCCTCTGTTTCACCCCTTTGGTCTGCTTGTCGTCCTCCGGCACTCCACCATTCTGCAACGTCGACCGAAACACCGCGTATGGTGGCCGAGTGAGTAAAAAGGACCTTTTTTTTATACTTTTTTTTACAAAGCAGATCCGGGTCCAGATCTAAAAAGGGGGTTTTTATTTTTTACAAATTTTCCCTTTTTTATATTTTCTTTGTTTAAAAATTATTTCGAAATAAAATAATATATATATAGTAATGAACAGATTTATGAATATATAAATGAATATACTTTGAAGAAAAATATTCTTGAATGCTTGCGTTTGAATCTGTGATTTTCTTTTTATTGATTTTTTGTGTATTTCTTCTATATTTCTTATGGCTATTTTATACAAACATAAATCTACCATATATGAAACAAATGTATAAAATATATATATACAAAGCAGTGTACCTTTGAACGATATTGCTTCTTGAAGATCTTGCTTTTTTTGTAATTGTTTTCTGGTATTAATCTTTTGTGTGTAAAAATTACAATGAGTTGTTGATGGCTTTATAGCCAGATTTTATTACAAAATATTGTTTCTGTCTCTTTTGCCTTGTCCATTTGCAGGGGGCTTCTGGAGCAAAGAGGGGTCAACGGTGATGGGGAACCACGCCTTTGCCATTTTGATGATACGTCGGTAGAAGTCAGATGAGGCATCAGGTTTGGAACAACTGGCCCCGAATGTTGCGTTGATGATGTGGCGAGGGAGAAGGCTGCTGAAGGGATTAGGGTGAATTAGGGTTTCTAAAATTTTTAGCATTTTGGATTTGTTGGGCTTAGGTTTAGGTGGTCTGTAATTTGGGTAATTGAATTGTAAAATAGACATTTAAATTAAATAAATTTAATTTAAACTTATTTATTTATTTTTATTTATTTTTGGGTTTAGGTTTTGAATTGGACCGGTTAAAATTGGGCCTCTACATAAATAATTTATACAACCTTATTTTAATTCTATTAAAATCATATGATTTTTTTTTGTATTAGAATCTGTGTAAACTTATTTAAATTTTTGAATAAAAATAAATTAAAAACACTACTTAATTTAATTTTCACTTTGAAATCAATTATTTAATTTATTCATCCATTAAATAATAATAGAAATAAAGTAAATTATTCATTTATTGACATATCACATAATCTAATACAAAGACAAAGTGCAAGTACGTTTGGTTATGTCATGGTAAGAGTTGGGACCATAACAATTGAAACAAGTAAACTTTATACACAAGAATAATTAACAAAGTTCAAATTGAACTCCGCGGATGTCCATCCAAATCCACATTTAAAGAATTAATTCATTTAATTCAACATAATACAAACAATAACGATTTAATTCTAACCCCTTAACTCTTAAATTATATACTTACTCAATTAGTTAATAGGTATACAAAATCATTCAAATATGAAATTCAGTCAATAACGCAATTTTTTTCTTGAACAAATAAATTTACTAAATAAAGTTGTGGATACCAAATAAAGTTGGAATGGTAAGTAAAAGAGATTTTAACTTGTCCTTTTCTGTTATTCCTAATCTAATTTACTAAAAAAGTTTAGGAAAATTCTCCGATCTTGTAGTTTTGGTTAAACATTTTACTAAGTTTAGAAGTATTGTCAAACTATATAATCCCCTCTCATGTGATTGAAGGATAGTGTAGAGTTTTAATTAAATAAGTTTATTGGAACAAAATGGGTGTGGAGAAGAAGATCATGCTGTTGTGGGTTTGTGCAATGCTGGTAAGCTCAATGTTGATGGAAGAGGGTGCAAATGGGGAACCAATAAGCAACACAGCAATGGGAAAAAATCTTGAACAACCATGCAAACTAGGGATGGGTAATTGTGTGGGAGAACGCACCCCTGATTACGATAGAGGATGTGAAAAATCTGAAAACTGCCGACAAGGTCGCTAATCTATATTAATTTATGGGGAAAATAAAAGGAGGAATTAGTTGTTTTGTATGCTGATTTTTCCCTTATTGTTGTGACCCATGCATTCCATTAACATTTCTTTCAATAAAGTATTTTATTTTTATTTTGTTTTTGTTTTTGTTTTTTCTACTTTTTGTGCGTCCAAATGCTTTTTTTTTTTTACTATATGCAATCATTCATCAATAAATTTATCTTTTAGATAATATTTAGATCAAGGTTGGAAGGGGTCCAAAAAAATATTTTCCAATTTTTAATATTGAGAAAAAAATTCGGACGAAAATAAATTAATTAAATGATTTGTGCATTTGAATTTTTCACCATAAATGTTTCATCGTCTAGGACCCAAAAAATAATTTTAGGGTTAAGAATTTTATTCTAGGTGGATCCTTGTAAGAAAATAAATATCAATTGGTTTGTATCATTGGGAGATTTGGGTGGTGCATGCGTATGGCAAGCCCAACATGATTGCAGATTGAATATCCAAGCTGGTCAATTGATCTTTCTCCGAATTAATCTGAGTTTCAACATACTTCGGCGGAATTCCAGTAAATTAGGGGTAGCTCACTTAAGGCCTTCTCCATTTTAGTTTCTTTGTACTAAAGTTTGATCTACTTTTCTAACAAGCAAACAAAAAAAAAACAATATTACGATATTATTTAAGTCTATTTACATTACAGCCTTATGATACTTTTAAGAAATTATACGATAAATAATAATAATAATTAGAATCAATTTATTACAATTCATAAATACATTAATAATCAAAATATATTTAAGATAAATATGAAGATAATTTATATTTAGTGAAACTTAAATTAGAATAAAATATATAAAAATCCATACATAATTTATATATGGTTAAACTTAATATGTTTCCTTTTATTTTAAGTAATTTAAATACCGAAGCTGGTTATTTCAAAGATAAATAAAAACCACAACAACCCCTATTAACACATGTCCAACATAGCAGGTAAATGCGGAACAAAACTAGCTGTAAAGCAAACCCAAATTAAAGAAACTAAAACAGCCAAAAAAGAACACAGAAAGAGTAAAACAAATAAAAAAATTGCCTCGATGTTGGGGAAGACGAGTCATCAATCGGAGAAAAACCATCCATCTTCTCATTCTTTGCAAAACTATACCACCTTCAAAGCACAAATCGTCTTCCACATCAAAACAGACTATAGAAATTCTTCAATCAGCCCCCATCGAAAAGCTACAGCGCCCTCTGCTTGCGATCCACCATAACAACAACCTCTTGAGGTACATCTTTGACTCAAAAAATTTAGAATCCATCTCAAACCCTTTTCTGGCAATAGCATGAGCAATAGCATTAACATCTTGATCTACATGTTGGAAAAGAACAAAATTAAAATTTAGGGCCAACAATATGATATCTGCCATAAAAACCCCTATTGTAGATATGTCAATATCCCCTTTAGATGCCTTCATAATAACTGTTCTTGTGTCACCATTAACCACCACCTGTGCTTAGATGGTATAGCTTTTCCTTTCAATCACTTTGTTACCCTGTTTTCATTTTTTTTCATTTGCGGATGATGTTTTACATAATAATTGGCACATATAGCTGGTCTTATTATTTGTTCATTGCTTGATCGTTATGAACTTTTGGGTCATTTGGTTATGTTGTTAAAACTCAATGCATGAATTTCGAATATGAATATGTGTTTCGCATATATATCGATGATTAAAAGTTATATTCCTATACCCCATCAGTTTGCATTAATGTAAGGTAGGAATACTTGAAAAAAAAAGGGAGACCAAGTGACTAAACTTCTTGATTTTAAAAGAGCCCAAGTGACTAAACATCTTGATCTTAAGAAGCAGCTAGCGGACCTACGCTCACAGCTGACACTCTTTAAGGGCTCGTAGAGTTAAGCTTGCAGCTCTAACACAGTTAGTGGACCTACGCTTCACTATTTTGAGCTCCTCCATTTCGATCCGAACTCATCCCTGACGTCTCTTGAGGGGAAGCTAACATCAAAGCTTAGGTGATCCATATCCATCTCGTAAGGGACGTCGAAGTTGATCTCTCGATTTTATACCTAGTAGATTGACCTAGTTTTCACATTTGAAGAGCTTGGAATCAAGTATTTTCCCTTATGTTTTCATAGATTTTAACTTAGTCTTTACCTTTCGAATAATTTGCACTAAAAGGTTATTTTATTGCCTTTAAAGCCACATGAGGCCTAAAGATTAGCTAACTTACTTCGTGAGTGCACAGGAGACCATTAGCAGCTGAGCAAAAGTGAAACTGATCACTTCGTCATGACATAGGGAGCTTTATGTCACAATAAAGGGACCAACAGTGAAGATGAAGTAGACTGCTTGCTTCGTCGCGACACAGGATGTAACAATCCATTTTCAGTGGTGTTAGAAACAATGGTTTCGATACCACAAATCCTACGAGTAAATTCGTATAATGAATATTTAGACTATATAAGTCAAGAGCATGTATCATAGGTTGATTGTATTTATTGATAAATTTGGCATGATGATGGGGAGTTTTTAAATTTTGGGCATGAAATTTTTTAGTTCTATAGGTTACATTAAGTATTGGTATAAAGGTATTATTGATACCAAATGATATGCCTAATATGAGGAAACGAGCATGATAGTCTATATGATAGATAGTAATTTTGAGATTGTATAACTAAATTGATATTTATGCATATTGAGGTGTTTAGAGATGACCTAAGACATTGTTTGGATGTATCTAGAGCTAAAAAACCAACCTCTATTTTTCAATTAATACTCATCTTTGAGCCTTATGATCCTTTTTGGTGAACCACATTATAAGCCTCAAATGATGATTTGTGTATACTCTCTTCTTTGGTCTTGTTTTGCATGGAAAGAGACGTATGGTCATATGTATTGAGGGTAAGTAGACACGTTAATGTGAAGGTTATAAAAAAAATCAATATAGTGTATGAACTTTAGTTTAGCCAAAAAGAGAAATAGTGAAAAATTAAGAAGAAAAAGAAAATGAGTATAAACAAAATAAAAGAATCATGAGTAAGAAAACATATTAAGAGTGACAATCATAAAGTCACCAAAAATAAAAAGAGAATCTTACTCGAAAAATAAAAGAAAAGAGAATACTCATAGGCTAGTTAAATGGATTACTTTATATTTGGATTTTCTAAAATGGAGAGAAAAGGAGGTGACGGAAAGAGAAATAAGGGGATGAGATGGAATGAGACATTAAGGGGAAGAATAGGGAACAATACAATGTGTCAAACTATTTTCGTGTTTGTAACCCTTTTGTGCTTGATTGTTTTTGAAATTCATACATATCCTAAGCCTCAACAAATTACAAGCAGAAAAGCCCTATGAGACTTAAACAACTCTATACATGAGTAGATATAAAAATTGCATAATCTCATTATAACTATCTGTATTGTACTAGGATAATCAAAATACTTATGTTAGGCATTGATGGATTTATATCAATAAAGCTTTAATATTGAACTTATATTGTTTCTAACTAAAAATGGTAAATTTCTCACTCATCATGTTAGAATTATCAAGAAATACATAATGCCTAGAGTAGATGTTAAGAACCTAATCGATAAAGCTTTAATCGTTATTTCCTTTTATGTTGTTTGATTTTGATTTTCTTGTTTGCTTGAGGACAAACAAAGACTTATGTGTGGAGGAGTTTGATTTGCCAGTTTTATACTTAGGAAATTGAACTAGTTTTCACATTTGAAGAGCTTGGAATCAAGTACTTTTCCTTATGTTTTCAAGATTTTAACTTAGTTTTTATCTTTCAAATAAATTGTGCTAAAAGGTTATTTTATTGCCTTTAAGGCCAAATGAGGCCTAAAGATTAGCTAACTTACTTCTTGAGTGCGTAGTAGACCATTAGCAATTGAGCAAAAGTGAAACTGATCATTTCGTCATGACATAGGGAGCTCTATGTCGCAACAAAGGGACCAACAGTGAAGATGAAGGAGACTGCTTGCTTCGTTGCGACACAAGACCTGCTGTGTCGCGACATCGACCCCTGAACGCAACTCTGCACCAAGTGAATGGCTTTTCAGTCTTTACAATGCAACTTAAACACGAAGGATGGTAGCTGACCTAGGGTTGATGAAAACGGTCGGTCAATGATATAAATAAGGCCTTTAGCATTAGGTTTAGAGACAACATTTACTAGCTTTCAGTTTTATTTTGTATTTTCATTCAGAAACAAGATTGTAGAACTCGCATAAATGTTCGATGAATTTTTTCCGATAGATTGCCAATACAATTAATGTAATGACCTAAATTCAGGATACCAGAAAAGTGAGTTATAGGGCCTCCGTCTTAGTAAACCGAGTTCATAAATAATTATTAGGAGTAATTATGAGCTTAGTAGTGTGTTTAATTAGGCTTTGATTAGGTGAATTTAGTTTAATTTAGAGTAATTAGTAAAAAGGACTAAATTGAATAAGGGGTGAAAGCCTAATTATAGATTAAAAGAAAGAAAGAGGGACTAAAATGACAACTATACCTATTGCATAAATTGAGGCGGCAAACAATGAGAAAAATCTAAAGATTTTTCATGATTTTAATTTATTATTAATTAATATTAGAATATAATAATATAAATTATTATTTAATTGGTATTATTTTATTAGATTAATGATATATATATATATATATATTAAAGCCAAATGTATGGTAATAAAATATACTTGTGTAAAAATTATATTTGTACATTTGTGAAATAAATATTAATTTACTTATTATTTAAATAAATAGATATTTATAATTTATTAATATTATTATTAACTAATATATATAAGAAATAAAAGAATAAAGAAAGAAAAAAGAAACAAAAGAAGGAAGAACAGAAGCTCAAATGAAACAGGGGAGAAAGAAAAGGGAAGGAAAAAGAAAAAGGGAAAACTAGGATTTTAAAGCTTTAATCTTTAATTGGTAAGTAAATTAAGTCATTTTCTCTTAAATTAGATGTTTTAGAAGCTTTAGAACAAAGTTTTGATGAAATTAAGTTCAGGTCTTGGAAGTTTTAAGGTTTTTGAACATAGTTCATGTTGAACAAAATAGTGAATTAGGGATTTAATTGAATGAATTTCAAGTTAGCATTGATAAAGGGATTAAATTGTAAAAGAAGCTATAAGTTTTGTGATAGAGGGATTAAATTGAAATAAATTTTAAATTAGGGTTTTATTATGAACATTAGATAGTTAACTAGAATATGGAAGGAAATTGAATAAAAATAAAGTATGAATTAAGTTAGAAAAATAAATGAGTTAATTAGGATTAAATTGGAATTAAGGTATAAATTGAATAGAAATCCAATTATTATTATAAATTAGTGTTGTAATTAATAGTGTAAATTATTATTATTATTATTTTTGTAGCTAGCAAAGAACCCAAAGCATCAGCACAAAAAGGAAAGGAGAAAGTTATCGAGGAGTAATCGCGAAATCCGGGTTTGTATTGCTATAATTTAAATTATTCATTATTTAATGTTTATTTCGATGTTTATATTTAATAAATGAAATTGAAATTGAAAGTGATATGAATTATAAATTGAAAGTCCCTATTAACTAGCCGGGCTGAGTCGGATATAGTTGGCATGCAATAGGATTGAAAGAGTTCAGAGATACTTCGACCTTGAGTCGATGAGACATTGGATGTCATTATTTTACTTCGGATAGATTCGATGAGGTACTGGGTACCACTTTACTTTGGCTAGGCCGATGAGACACTGGGTGTCACTTTATTGCTTTTAACTATCCGATGAGGCACTAGGTGCCATTCTGGTGTGTTTGGTTGGATCCGTGTATCCGTCAAGGTCCAATTCTTGTTAATAGGGGTAAACAATGTGAGAAAGAAAAAATGAATAGAAATGAAAAATTGAGGCATATAAAGTGATATGTGATGAAATTGAGAAATGAGAATGAAATGGTTAAATTGATTTGATATTGATATGGAATGAAAGTGATTTATAAATTAATATAATAAGTGTTCATGTATTATATGATTGATTATGTGAAATTTATTTGGTTATTTATAATTTGAATTATAGTAATACCACTGAGTATGAAATACTCAGCGTACGGTTGTTTCTGTGTGTAGGTTAGTAAAAATTAAGGTCCTGATTTAGCATCCAGATTGATCCCGACCTCAGTATAAACTCGGTGATATAATTCTCCTATTTTGGTAAAAGTGGCATGTACTAGGTGTTGTATAGGTTACATGTATATGCTCGTAATGTTGGTTGTATATATATATATATACACTATATTTTGATATTAGTTAATAAATTAGTAGAGAGTATATTATAAAATTTGGCATTATGTTTGAATGAAAAAAAAATGAATAAAGTTATTAGTAAATTCTGAATAATATTAAGAATGTTTAATTATTGAATTAATATGTTAATGAAATGATTATGATTTAGGTGAATTTGAGTATAAATTGTTTTGGTTACAGGTTGAAATTGCAGGGAAGGTTAGGTGTTTATAAAGGGGGTTATATCGATTTCGAAAAAAAAATTTACGAAAAATCTACGGAGCACCAAAACAAGTCCCAATTCCCTTCTAATACGTATTTTGAGCCTTGAAGGTCCAATTAAAGAATTTTATGATTATTTTCTAGTATGTTCATTAATTATTTATTTATTATTTGTAAGTTGTCCAATATGGCTGGTAATACCCTGTAACCCTATTTTGACGACGGTTTAGGGTTAAGAGGTGTTACAATTAAAGTTTCTTTTTCATTTGAGTTATTCAATTATATGTTTTTATATATCATTGTTTCAATTATGATTAAGAAAGCCATGAGAAACTAATTCCATTTTGGGGAATTAGGGAATGGAAGTATTAATATTTAATTGTTGTTTAACAGAGATTTTTCATTCGAATCAGTTGTTTGGGAGAGAAAGAACACAAAACAAACACTAGCCTGACAACCCTAGAACGTCATTTAGGTGGGAATGAACCCAAAATTGGTATTGCTCAGCCGTGAAAACCTTTTCCCTAAACCGATTTAAATTGTGACATCTAACGATAAGTATTCTCTATCGACTTGCTATGCTAGTGGAAGATCGGAAGATCCAACTAGAGTAGTAACTAGTTGATTGAACGAAAATCCCCAAAACCTAACAATTAAAGAAATATTACTAAAGCAACCTAATTTTCCCAAAACTGTTTATCGATTTCTCTACATCTCAAACTTTTACTTTTCTTTGATTCTTTTATTTTTAGGCTCTTCATAAACAAATCTTTTATTTAACTTTATACTATAATCCCTAAAGTGATTACTAATTACTTCTATTCTTTGCAGGGATCTAATTCACTATTTTCTTACGCCTCCTTTAGGTACGATCCTCGAAATACTACCAAGTGTTCCGTTATAACACACTATATTTACAACATGACCCGTATACTTGTGGAAGCCTAAAAACCTATGCTGAACAGGAGTACGTTCGGAGGCGGTCAGAAGTCAACTTTACGAGTGGCAAAAGGTCCAGCTGCAACTTGAGCATGTAGGAGTATGTTTGACTTAAGCTCAATAAGAAGGTTGTTCAAAGTGTTAGAAGTTTCTTTCTTAAATTATTCTAAGGCCTTCGCTTGTTTCTGCTTCGAGCTTGCCATCGTGGCCTTATATTCCGCGATAATTCGGTTTACGGTAGCTCTATGCTCTTTGGCAGTTCTCCTCAGCTCAGCATCCAAGGCATCATTCCTTTCTTTTTCACTGGCGACCTCGACAGATAACTCATCATTTCTTACCTGAGTAGCACCCAAATTCCCAGCGAGCTCCTCAAGTACTACTTGCGGGTCCTCTTTAATCTTTCTGCAAGCTCCTTATGATTAGCCTCAGCTCTACTAGCATTTTATTTAAGACCCAGACTAATCATGGTGGCCTCAACTAGGAGAGTTTTGCAGGGATGAGGTGAGCTTCATTAATGGAAGGATCAGCGAACCAGTTGATGGCTCAACGACACATATTTGTGCAATTTTTGCAGATTCTAGCATAGAAGCCTTCCACATCTCAATCATGCTTTCTAGTTCCCTCACGCTTAGATTCCCATGCGACGGGAGTAGCTCACCATCACCTTCAGTACTTGGTTCCTTAGTAGGGGCAAGGAAGAAGGAGGAACGCGAGGAGAAACAATAGGAGGTGAATTGCCCTGAGCAGTAATTGGAGAACTTAAAAGGATCTAATGATGGAGAGCTCACCGAATAAGAAGTAGGAGTAGCAACGGTTATAGTAGAAGGCCCAACATGGTCTAGTCTCCTTTAATAACAGTGAGGTTTGCTTAATTAAACAAAAGGAGACTTGATTTTTATATTTTCTGAGTTAATAATAATTCTCTTTGAGTTTTTCTTCAAGAATTGCTCTTGAGTTTCTTTTAAAAGTTGTTTTAACAATCTTTTAGGTTGTGGGAATCATCTTCAAGCTTTTTCTTACCAAGATATCTTTCTTGGAGGGGGAACTAGAGCCATTGTAGGGAGTTGTAGATTCTTAACGTTTCCAAGACTTCTTAAGATGCCATTGTAGGGAGGGTTAGATCCAAATACTGCATTTGCGATCGTGATAACTCCTGGATTTTGGCTGCTGAGACCAGCAAATGCAACTGCCTTGGTATTCCCGATGTTGAACTGGAAGTGGATGAGACCGACAGGGAAAACAAACGCATCACCCGGGTTTAGGACTTGTTAAAGAAATAAACTGACAATGGACCTGTTCAATGACTGCTATCTATAAATGGACATGCTTTGAAACCACATTTCTCACCCCTCGTAAAGCAACAAATCTAAGAAGCTCAATTTGATAAAGTTCAGGACTGTTGCTTACAACAATGAAAGGTGTTCAATTCCTTGTAGCATTTGTCCTCTTGGCTTTGGCTTCCAAACTTGTCTCAGCTTCAGATCCCAGCCCTCTTCAGGATTTCTGTGTAGCAATTAATGATTCTAAAGACGGTGGTGTGTACTTTAATCCATTGAAATTTCATCTTTGAAATATATTCGTTTTGACTATTGAAAGTGGAGAAATATAGCAAGTATTGGAAAAGTGTCCAAGAAGTAAACTCTTTTCTTTCCATTTATGCAGTTTTCGTTAATGGCAAGTTCTGCAAAGACCCCAAGCTTGCAACCGCAGAAGACTTCTTCCTGCCTGGCCTCAACATTCCTGGCAATACATCAAACCAAGTAGGATCAATGGTGACTCCAGCCAATGTTCAACAAATACCAGGACTTAACACTCTTGGCATATCTCTTGTTCGAATTGACTATGCACCTTACGGTGGCCTAAACCCTCCTCACACTCACCCTCGTGCCACCGAAATTTTAGTCGCTGTGGAGGGCACACTTTCCGTCGGCTTTGTCACATCGAACACGGATAACCGTCTCTTCACCAAAGTCCTATACCCTGGAGATGTATTCGTTTTCCCAGAAGGTCTGATTCACTTCCAGTTCAACATAGGGAGTACGAATGCGGTTGCCTTCGCTGCTCTGAGTAGCCAAAACCCAGGGCTGATCACCATTGCAAATGCAGTGTTTGGCTCTGACCCGGCCATCAGTCCTGATGTTCTTGCCAAAGCCTTCCAGCTGGATCAAAATATCGTTAAACAGTTTCAGTCCCGGTTCTGATGGGACAACAACTAGAGGGATGCTTCTTGACCCCATGAACCTTACCTAGTACTTGTTTTTCTCGTTGAATTTAGTTGAATAAAAATAAAGAGGTTTCTCATCTACCTTAGCTTAGTAGAACCTCTCGTAATATTATTTTGGTCAATTTGGTTTTAGGAAAATGAATGCATCATTATGATTGGTTGTTGTATTAATTTTTCCTTGTTTTTTCCCTTCTTGGGAAAATTCTTAGTGAAGTGAAATTGTTTAATTAGTTATATTTATTCAAAGTAAACATTGACCAATACTTTCTATTAATTTTTTTCTATATTTGTATAGAATTGACGGTTTTTTATCGTTCCAACTAGGGTATCTCCCTTCTATTTATCATCAACAAAGAAGAGTTTTGTTCACAATCAAGTGGCTAGACATTTCAATAAACAAATTCAGATCACAAAAATTTTACTTTATTTTTTTTTAAGGGTTAATAACATTTTATTCAATAAACAAGGGGCACTGAAGCATATCAAGAAATGTTATTCAGCTAAAAATATTTTTCCTTGAGCACAAATGAACATTTTGACTGATTGAGACCTTGGAATATAGTTGTTTCCATTGAGCTTGTGACCTATGATAGGAGTAGAAAACTTTCAAATCTATCCTGGTTCTCTTTGGACACTGTTTCATGTTTGGGTGAGATACGGACTGGCGACTCCATTGTTTTTTTCTTCAATCATGTCGTTTCTTGTCATAGGAAAAAAAATTGGATTAATGATACATATTTTGGATTTGATACCTTGAAGAATTTGAAGAATGAAAAGCTATTTTATTCTAATTGAAACTATTTAGGTGCTAAAGTAGGAACAAAATTAAAAAATTAATATACTATTTCACATAAAATTATGGAAAAAAAATTTAAAGGTTGATTTCATACAATATCGAATCCGGATCTCTTAATATGGACATCATCTTCTTTTTCACTGGAGTCACTCGTTGGATTAAGAGATGACTCAATCTTATGTGTTCAAGATTGTTGTGTGATTAAAAATAGATTTAATGTTGGGTGTGATTCCTATAGAGGTACCATGTCAACCACTAGTAGAAATAAATTACAATGAAATCATTTATAGCTGCCTCAATAGTTAGACCACCAGAACTTTGACCAAAGATTTTTCACCCTATTCTTATCCAAATTGCAAAGCCTTGACAAGTACATCAAAATTAATTGATGGATTTGATCCAAATATGGGAATGATGAAACCCAAATTCTGGTTGCTCAAAACAGCAAAGGCAATGGCACTCATTTTCCCCATGTTAAACTGGAAGCCTATGCGATGAATTGGAAAAACAAATATATATATCTTCAGGGTATAAGGCCTTCGTAATGAGACGTTGTCGGATGTCTTGAAGCCAATCTAGAACTAAACCACAGATACAGATATTTCCATCACACCACTGAGAACTCAACCGTTTCAATACTATAAGCAATCAAACCCCCTCGACTGCAAATTACAGCACAATCCTCTCTCGTCCCCATTAAAATTGTGTCGTTAACTCCGACCGTATTGAATTTAAACCGAACCACCAGATTGGTTTAGATTCAATATGGTCGGAGTTATCTATGCTATTTCGATGGGCATGATAAGGATTTACTATAGTTTTCAGTGAAGGGATTTGATTGCTAATTTGAAACAGCTATGAGTGCTCAGTGGTATGATGGGAATATCTCTATTCCTGATGCTGATAAATGTAATTTTCCAGCTTCAATTTTTTTCTAAGCTCGATTGCTATGGAAGGGATGATAAACTTTGCGGGAGTAGATAGCTTTTTTATACCTACAGTAATTGAAGTAGTCTTTGTTTATTAATTATGAGGAAGCAAGACTTACCAAGTCTTCTGCATTTTTATTTTAAATTTCTGATGAATTGTTCTTCAACTACTACAATTGACTTGTAGATAATTTAATTTCTTTTTGGTGTAATGACCAAACTTTGCCAAGCTACTCTATCACGTGGCAAGAAAGTAATTGGCACATTCACATAAGGCTTTCTTTAAAGTAATTGCCAAGCTACTCTATTATTAAAAGTAACTTGAAAAAGGGGGTTAAATTTCAATACCTGATCCCAGTATCGATACTCATGCTCAAATATAATTACAAGCCCTTAGAGTATCAGTATTCCAAAACATCGAATGATATTGTTTCAAAAATAGGTATCAAGTATCGATACAAGAGGTTCTAGTATCATTACTCGAGTCACAGATTGCATAATTGTGCTCATGGATGTCATTTAAGGTTAGTTTAAGCTCGAATTTTGTCTAGAATGTTTGATGGATGTACAAATGTTGATAAAATGTTACTAACTTCATATTGGATTGTGAAAAGTCTGGATGATAGAACGTAAGATGATTTATGAGAAACTTTGGATTTGATTAGACCTTCGGATCGAGTTTAGAGTGTTACAATTTCTAAGACTTTTAGTTAATTTTGAAATTTTTTAGTTAATTTTACAAATTTTTGTTGTAAAGTGAGTTTTTATTTTTATTTTTATTGTTCGGTACTTTTTATATGTTTTTTACTTAATAAATTCTTGCAAGCTACTTTTGTAGGCATTTGATCAATTTTGAGGAAGGAAAAATTTTGCAAATGTTTTCTCTTTTAAATCAAGCAAATTTTTTTTTTCATTTTAGCTCGTGATTTTATCTTAGAAAAACCATTTTAGATTAGCAGAACTCTAAAGTGTATTTTTTGTTTGTTTCATAATTGAAATATTCAACTCTTAATTCGTTTGTAGATTGTCGTAATTCGTTAAAGATTTATTTATCTTTTTCATTATGTTTAATCTCAATATTTTGTATGTTGCTTGTAAATCTACAAAGAATTAAAATTTTTTATATGGTTGTGAAATTCGTAAATTAATGGTTTAGTAATTGAAATAGGATTAAAACCTAATTTAGAAAAAATGGTTGAGGTTTAATTCTTTTGATCTGTGCATATGACTTGAATTGTAGGTAACAAATAAGTCAACGAAAATTGTAGAAGAATGTGAGTTGAGAGTTAACCATCGATTCTATCCTAGCCTCTCCATCTCTATATATTAAGGCCTCAGTGTAGTTTGAGTATATCATAGGAAAACTTTTGATTAAATAACAACTATCGAAACTAAATCTTGAGACAACAAAGAGAAAAACACAACACGGAATGCAAATCTTGAGACAAGATACAAGACACAGAAAACTTAACATTCCAAGTTCACTAGCAACCATGCCATAACCATCAGATCAGGCACATTATTAAAAAAAACACACACATTATTTAGAACAAAACAATCGCAACTTCTAATGATTTAAGAATAATTTTTCCCATATATAAATGAACTAATTGTTGTCCCACTAAAATTTGGATTGGAGATAGGTAACAACATTCTTGTCCAACTGGAAGGCCTTAGTGAGAACATCCGGGCTAATGGGAGGCTTAGAGCCAAATACAGCATTTGCAATGGTGATAACTCCTGGATTTTGGCTGCTGAGACCCGCGAATGCAACTGCTTTGGTATTCCCGATATTGAACTGGAAGTGGATGAGACCGACGGGGAAAACAAACACATCACCAGGGTTTAGGACTTTGGTGATGAGGCGATTATCTGTGTTGGATGTAACGAATCCAACATAAAGTGTGCCTTCCAAAACCACAAGGATCTCCGTTGCACGAGGGTGCGTGTGAGGAGGGTTTAGGCCAGCATTTGGAGCATAGTCAATTCGAACTAGAGATATGCCGAGGGTGTTAAGTCCAGGTATTTGTGCCACATTGACAGGAGTCACAGTTGATCCAACCGGATTTGAGGTGTTTCCAGGGATATTAAGCCCTGAATAGAAGAAGTCCTCTGCCTTGGCAAGCTTTGGGTCCTTGCAGAGCTTTCCATTTACAAACACTGCATGAAACAAAGTAAGGTTAGTCAATATCATGAGTCCATGCAAAAATATGAATTCTTTATGAAGAAATTTTTACTTCAGATAAAAGGCTCTAGCGTCTTGCATAATTATGGACTTGAAGATACTAATTAACAAGAGAGTACTGAGAAACAAAACATAATATAACAATAGCGTACCACCATTCTTGGTGTCATTGATGGCTACACAGAAATCTTGCAGGGGGCTGGGATCAGAAGCTGAGGCTAATAGGGAACTGAAGGCCAAGATGGCAAAAGCTGCTGCGAAAGCTTGAAGTCGTTTCATCATAAATGATGTGCAAGCTCGAAATCTATGGTACTACTTGGGAGAGGGGTGGGAAATCCTGCATGGCAAACAGTTCTATTTATAGGCATTGAAACAAAAGAACTCGTCCTGATTTGCCTTACACCAAGTATTTGAAGATTATGGGTTTGCCTTCACAATTAGTTATTTCTTTTTAGGAGGTGAATCATTCTTCAACCACTACACTTTCTAGTTATGTTTTCCTCGTACATCATTTCAATATATGTCCTGGAATTGGTCTTAATTCACTCGCAGCTCTAAACATTTTCTTATTCAGGCTTTGACAAGTTCATGGGGAAAAGGAGGTGCTGAAAATACATAATTTGCTAGTGAGAAGAAAGTTTTCTTGTAAAATACTTGTTTTGAATATATATATTGCATCAAATATGAACTCAAGAATAATTCCATCTGGCCTTATGCAAACAATTTTATATGTAATTTTTTATTCAGATAGTGGGAATAATTTAATTTAGATTTGGAGTTGCTGCAAGCAACCGGCAGTTTTGTATGTAGAACTAAACTCGGTCATTCATGATTAAGGAAATGCTATGGAGGCAAAAACTTAAGCTTGATTAAAGGCTTCTGATTTAATTTGTCTGTAATCAACATATTATACGATCTGAGTTGACATAGTCTACTCTGGCATGTTCACTTGTACTGACATCTGTGCTTATCACATCCACAACATTGTCAATTTCTTGCCAGTTCAATGAAGCATGCATGCAAGAGCGAAACTTTCCAAGTCTGTTGATCACTTCAATTACCCAAAAAATGAAATGGGGCTGCTTTGAATTAACCACTGATCCGATTCGTGAGAATATTAATTGCCAACTTTGTAATAAAAAAAATTTTAAGCCTAATTAATGACTTAATTTTTCCTTAGTACAGAAAAGTAAACTTCTAGGCTTCAGTTACCTCACAAACTTTTTTTTTTGAATTACAATAACAGGGCAAAGCCCGAACAATAAACGCAACTAACGCGACATAAATCCAAACCACACCTGGAGCGGTGAAATCAGGCCGTAACATGGGATTCGTTACCTCGCAGACTTTGAGTCATATTAGTTTGAGCGATCACACCGCTTTGTTTAATACAAGTTAATTGCTAGTCTGCAACGCCATGAACTAACAGATACGATATGATGCAAAAGCAAAGAGATTGATGTATTAAGAAAGTGGTAGATTTGGTGTAGGCTTATCCAATTTTGTCCAAAATCCAATTACATACGTAAGATACTGACTTTACCCTGTCACAAAATCAAGTCATTAGGTATATGACCTATTCCAATTAGTCATTAGGTATGTTTGGACACCAAAGAGTTATTCTTTACAATTTTATCTAATTACATTAGTATTTCATATTTGTTCGTCATTCTTTTTCTAATATTTAAATTTAAATATTTCAAATGTTTTTGCACTCTTTCAATACATAATATTTAGACTTTATACTTTAATTTTCTGTGCTTTTTTATTTAAAAAAATATATATTTTTTTGAAAATTCAATATTATCTAAATCGGACCAAACAAGCCAAACGGATTGAGAACCGATTGGGGTATCGATCCTGTGTGAGGTAATAAATTGATTCACCCATGAACTAGTAAAAACTAGTTGAATCGATTTCGAACACGCTTGACTAGTTGATTTCCAGAATGATCAATCTAACCGGTTTAAAGCAAATAAATTATTAAAAAAAATAATAAAATATTAAAAATTATAAAAATCGATTCAATTTCAAGCTTTGAGTCCTTGCGGAACTTCCCATTAACAAACACTAGAGATGAGAAGAAGAATGATATTTTCATGAACCATGCCATGAAGAAAGCTATATTTGAAGGTCAAGTTTAAGAAGAAGAGGTAAAAACGAAACTTACCAGCATCCTTGGCCTCATTGATGGGTACGCAAAAATCTTGAAGAGGACTAGGATCAAATGCATAGGCAAATTGGGAAGCTAGAGCCAAGAGAAAAAATACTAGGATGAAATGGACAGTTTTCATCGTGATAAATGTTATTTTGATTGCTTTGGAGAGGATGAGGAACTCTGCTGCAGAACATGGCTATTTTTTGTGAGATGACGATCCATGTAACAACTTGCACATTTGGTGAATAGATTAAACACCAAAATGGTGAACTATCATTTGGCGAACAAGATAAACGTCGGAAGAATGGCGAATTATGTGGCGGATAGTCCAAAGTACAAGCCAAAGTGGTAGACAGTCCTAATGCAAGTCAAAATAAGTGGACAGTCTAACTAGAAATTGTCCCGAAACTTTTGAATTAAGCCAACAAGTTGTCAACTTTTTTAGAAAATTCGTCAGATTAATTTATTTATCTTTAATTTGATAGGTTAATGTATTGTTGCTAATTTGGTAGAAATCAACCAAAGAGTGATCCCATGTACTTAGACATGCCAACTTGTCAAGTTGCAGTTGGTAAAATTTTCATATTTAAGTGTATGCTTTGTATGTAAACAAGTGTGTTGAACTAGTAATAAAAATAGCAAGTCAATTTTGATTGCTAAATTTTTTTTCCTTGTTTTCTTTTATTCCTCTGTAAAAACCTAACAATAGGTACCTAGAGTTAGTCATCTCTGAGGGCTTTTGCTTTGTAAAGAAAGAACAACCTATGTTTTCTTGTTGTTTTTTGCAAAATTGTCTTCACCTAGATTTACACCTTCTCCACCATCAATTTTTAACGGTGAAAACTAACATATTTGGGAAGTCAAAATGAAGACCTACCAAAAAGCTTATGACTTATGGGAGGTTATGAATGCGAATGTAAAGCCACCACAGATAAGAGCTAATGCAATGATAGCATAGATCAAGTAGCATAGTGATGATCGTGCTAAGAAATTCAAGGCGATGCCATGTATTCATAATGGTGTTTTTTATATAATTTTCACCAGAATTGTAACCTATAAGACTTCAAAGCAAGATTGGGATAAGCTAAAGGAAGATTTCCAAGGTATAGACAAGAAAAGGAAGTTGTAGATTATCAACTTGAGGAGAAAACTTGAGAACCTGAAGATGAAGGAGTCTAAAACTATCAAACAGTATTTTGTCAAAATCATGAATGTTTTAAACAACATAAGATTTCTTGGAGATCAGTTTCCTGATAGTTAGGTAGTCGAGAAGGTGCTCACTACACTTCTTAAGAGGTACGAGTCAAAAGCATCCTCTATTGAAGACTCGAGAGACCTATACGTAGTCTCTCTATTAGAGGTGATAAATGCCTTGTACGCTCAAGAGCAGAGGAGAGTTGAAAGGTAGGAGGAACATGTTGAAGGAGCTTTCAAGCTAAAAATAAGGAAGGCTTGAGCTCCTCAAATAACCGAGGAAATAAAATCTGGTCAGACAAGATAGAGAAATCAAGGAGAGAGGGTGGAAAAAAGAAATTTCCATAGTGCTCTTACTGCAAAAAGACTACTCATTTGGAGAAATATTGCTGGTTCAGACTAGACATACAATGTAGGTCTTGTAAGTAGTTTGGACACATGGAGAAGGTTTACAAAAATAAGGTGAGAACTCAACAGCCACAACCACAACCACGTCAAAATATTCAGGCTAAGGTAGTTGAGGGAAATAATGCTCAGGAGGAGTAGGTGTTCAGCCTATTGTTTTGCACCTAAGAGCATAGTCACAAAAGGTTGGTTGATCGATAGTGGATGCACCAACCATATGACCTCAGATTAAAGCATTTTCAAAAAGATTGATAGAAGCTTCATTTCAAAAGTGAGGCTAGCAAATGGCGAACTCATACAAGCTAAAGACAAATGTGATGTGTTGATCAATATACCATCAGGTACAAAAGTAATTTTAGATGTTCTTTTAGTTCCTAAAATAAATCATAATCTCCTTAGCATTGGTTAACTACTTAAAAAAAATTATAGCGTTGTTTTCAAAGCTAGTGGCTGCACTATATTAGACTTGTTGGAACAGGAAGTTATTACAGTCTCGATGAAAGATAGAAACTTTGTATTAGACTGGAACTTGATGAACTTAAGACCCTATACAGTTCAGTTGATGAAACAAAACTTTGGCATAAAAGATTGAGACATGCGAACTGTTGAATTATGACTCCTATTTCAAGTCAAATTTGAGAAATAATCTTTCAGTTAAACTCTATTTATTTATTTCAATTAAACTCTGTTTATTTGTTTCAATTAAACTCTGTTTAGTTGTTTTGAGTTAAATTCTTATTAATCTAGATTATTTTATTATTATTTGACTTAAGAATTTAGCCTATAAATAGGATCTACAACCTTAGAAATAACACCCATTTTAGACTTACCTATCATAGTTAGAACTCCTAACACTTTTGGAGAATTTAGTGTTTACGTTTTGATGGTTCTTTATTTTTCGGGTTTTTGGGATTTAGTTTTTATCTCCATCTTTTGTACTTTTTGTTCTTTGCCATTATAGTAAAATTATCTTTGCCCGTGGTTTTTTTATCCTCTTCGGAGGGGTTTTTCCATGTTAAATTTGTGTGTTCAATTTTTCAATTTCTTCCGCTATTTTTAACTTGTTCGTTACTTAATCGGGTCGATCCCTAACAAGTGGTATCAAAGCTAGTTCGATTTTAGTAGATCAGCCCGTTCAGAGATGGCAGTAACAAGGTTCGATATTGAGAAGTTTGATGGTGACACAAATTTCAATTTGTGGCAAGTTCGGATGATGGCAATTCTAGTTCAGACCGGTTTGAAAAAGGTCGTTACCAGGAAAAAGCCCGATAATCTAGATCAGTCAGAATGGGAAGAGCTTGATGAAAAGACTTTGTCTGCAATCTAGTTGTGCCTCGCGAATAGGGTATTGTAGGAGGTATTGATGGAGAAGACCTCATCCGCCTTGTGGAAAAGTCTAGAAACTCTTTATATGACTAAGTCTTTGGCTAACCGTTTAGTGCTAAAACAATGTCTATTTATGTTTCGCATGAACGAAGGTGAGCTTCTTAGAGATCACATCAGTCAATTTATTACTCTTTTTAATGATTTAAATAATGTTGAAGTTCAAATTGACGATGAGGATCAGGCTATTGTTGTGCTCTTTACCCCCTTCATACAAGTCTTTTAGGGAGACCTTGATTTATGGTAGAGATAAACTCTCGTTTGAGGATGTGAAGAGTCATTTGTTGAGCAAAGACAAACTCGACAATGAGTTTGGTTCAGATAGCAAGGTAGATAAGCAAGCTTCTATTTTGGTAGCATCAAAGAAGCGAGACAAAAGGTGTCGCTATTGTAAGAAATTAGGTCACGTCAAAGAAGATTGTTACAAACTGTGAAATAAAAGGGCTGCTAAGAGTAACGAGGAATATTTAGCTGGTGCTAATTTGGCCGATGAAAGTGGTGATGATTTCTTGTTAGTGTCAACGAGCGAAATCTCCGAGGATACGTCCGAGTGGATCCTAGATTTAGGATGTTCTTTTCACATGTGTCCCAACAGAGAATGGTTCTCCACATACAGTTCAATTGAAGGTGGAGTTGTGCACATGGGAAATGATTCATTCAGTAAGGTAATCGGTATTGGTACTGTTAAAATTAGGATACACAATGGTATGATTAGGGCACTATTAGATGTCAGGTATGTACCTTATTTACGAAAAAATCTCATCTCCTTAAGTATTTTAGACTCAAAAGGTTGCAAAATCAACATTAAGTCGAGCGATATTAAGGTATCTTGTGGGGCTCTTATTTTGTTAAAGGTAAAAAGATCGACAGTCTTTATATTCTGAAAGGTTTTACAGTGACCGATGAAATCGAATGTCCCTCGTCCTTTACGGAGTTGAAGTCAACTCATTTGGAGCGAAGGTAACTTGGTCTAGGAGGGAAAAGTGTATGACTGTTTCGTTGAAGAGAGGTTTTCTTTTGGATATAGGTTTTGAAAAGTTAGGGCACTGTGTTCGTGAAAATTAGATCCGAGTTAGTTTTGATTCGACAGTGCACAAGTCGAAGGCTAGAAGACTTCCAACTCCTAAGCACATATTCGACTCAGTTAATTCCCTGCATAGTTCAAGATAGGCCCGTGACGAACTTTGACAAAGATGGCATTGTGGAAATATGAGTCAAGGTGGAGATTTGTTGATTATGACTCTTATTTCAAGTCAAATTTGAGAAATAATCTTTCAGTTAAACTCTGTTTATTTGTTTCAATTAAACTTTGTTTAGTTGTTTGAGTAAAATTCTTATTAGTCTAGATTATTTTATTATTATTTGACTTAAGAATTTAGCCTATAAATAGGATCTTTTACAACCTTAGAAATAACACCCATTTTAGACTTACCCATCATAGTTTAGAACTCCTAACACTTTTGGAGAATTTAGTGTTTACATTTTGAGGGTTCTTTGTTTTTCGAGTTTTTGGGGTTTAGTTTTTATCTCCATCTTTTGTACTCTTTGTTCTTTGCCATTATAGTAAAATTATCTTTGTCCGTATTTTTTTATCCTCTTCGGAAGAGTTTTTCCATGTTAAATTTGTGTGTTCAATTTCTCAATTTCTTCCACTATTTTTAACTTATTCGTTACTTAGTCGGGTCGATCCCTAACACAAACTAGAAGTCCCTTATCAAATGAGCAGGACAAATTTGGTTCAGAATATGGCTGAAATTGAAGAACAAAATGACATCTGTGAAGTCTGTCAACTTGGGAAGAAGAAGAGGCTTCCATTTCCAGCAAATAAAGCTTGGCATGCTAATGAAAAGATTCATTTGGTTCATAATGATGTATACGGACCCATGAAGACACCTTCCTTGATGGTAGCAAATACTTAATTTTGTTTATTGATGATTATGTAAGGTATTGCTAGGTTTATTTTTTGAAACAAAAAACTAATGTAGTTGAAGTTTTCTGGAAGTTTGAGGTACAAGTTGAAAAATAGATTGACAGCAAGTTGGAGATGATCATATCTGATAATGGAACCGAGTACATTTCAGATAAGTTTGAAAGCTAATGTGAAGAAGCTGGGATCCATCACTAGCTCACCAAAATCTACACTCTGCAACAAAATGGGGTTTGTGAAAGGAAAAACAGGACCGTGGTGGACATGGCGAGGTGCTTGTCGTTTGAAACCAAGTTACCAAAAGAATTTTGGGCTGAAGTTGTAAACACTTCAGTCTATTTGTTGAACAAGTTGTCGACCAAGGTTGTGAAGGAGAAGACCCAATTTGAAGCTTAGTACAGGTACAAACCTTCTGTTTCTTACCTGAAAGTATTCGGCTATATTTGTTTTGTTCATGTACCAGAAGTGAAAATAAGCAAACTAGAGAAAATAGTACAACCTAAAATTTTCCTTGGTTATTACAGTAACAAAAAGGGATACAAAATTTATAATCCAATCTCCAAGAAGATTGTGGTAAGAAGGGATGTTGTGTTTGATGAAGAAAAAACATGGAAATGGGATGCTATTGAAACTGAGATGCTTGAGAAGGGAGAGCTTGAGATAAGGTTGCAACTTGGGGATAATCAAGTTGAAGAAAAAGACTTCAATGACATGCCATTTAGGGGTACGCGACCAATTATTAAAATTTACCAAAGATTAGAGGTAGCAACTCTTAAACCTGTGAACTCCGAAGAAGCTGAAGCAACAAAAGGCTTGAAAGAAGCTATGCAAGCTGAGTTGAATATGATTTGCAAGAACCAGATGTGGGAACTTGTTGATAGGCCATCACACAAAAGGGTTATTAGCATCAAATGGGTGTTCAGAACCAAACTCAACGTCAATGGTTCACTCAACAGACCGAAGGCAAGACTGGTTGTAAAGAGTTTTAGTCATGGAAATGGGAAGCTATTGAAACGGAGATGCTTGAGAAAGGAGAGCTTGAGCTAGGATTGCAACTTGGGGATAATCAAGTTGAAGAAGAAGACTTCAATGATATACCATTTAGGGGTACGCGACCAGTTGTTGAAATTTACCAAAGAGTAGAGGTAAAAACTCTTAAATCTGTGAACTTCGAAGAAGCTGAAGCAACAAAAGGCTTGAAAGAAGCTATGCAAGCTGAGTTAAATATGATTTGCAAGAACCAGATATGGGAACTTATTGATAGGCCATCACACAAAAAGGTTATTAGCATCGAATGGGTGTTCAAAACCAAACTCAATCTCGATGGTTCACTCAACAGACCGAAGGCAAGACTGGTTGTAAAGAGTTTTAGTCATCAATATGGGATTGATTACTTGAAGACATTTGCACTAATAACAAGGTTGGATACGATTAGACTATCGATAGGCTTGGCGGTACACATGGGATGGAGAAGAAGAATTTACGTTGAACAACCTTCTACTTCACTGTCAAAGGAAAAGAAGATAATGTATATAGGCTTAAGAAATCTTTATATGGGCAAAAACAAACTTCAAGGGCCTGGTATGCAAGAATTGATAATTACTTACAAATTTTGGGATTTAAGAAAAGCCTTAGCGAACCAACTCTCTATGTAAAGAAGATTGAGAAAGTAACAACATTGATAGTTTCTTTGTATGTTGATGACCTGCTGGTAGTTGGGAGCTGTGATGATTTGATGAAAGAATTCAAGCTATAGATGGAGAAAGTATTTGAGATGTCAGACCTTAGAGAAATGAGATACTTTTTGCATGGAAATGTTCAAATCATCAAGCACACTCATGGCACTTGTTAAAAAGCTTAACAACCAAAAAGATTTTGAAAGGGTCAATGAGAAGAATTACAGACGTCTCATTGGTTGCTTGTTGTATTTGACCACAACATAATTTGATATTATGTATGCAGTAGGTTTACTATCAAGGTTTATGCACTACTGCAATATGTCACATTTCAAGATTGCTAAGAGAGTGCTAAGATATATCAAAGGAACAACTAGTTTTGGGGTTTGGTTTACGAAAGCGAACACATTGAAACTTGTGAGGTACATTAAAAGTAATTGGGTTGGATCAATGGATGACATGCGAAGCACCTTTGGATATTTTTTCTCACTTGGTTCTGGCGTACTATCTTGGAGTTTGAAGAAGCAATCAACTGTTGCTCAATCTACAACTGAGGTAGAGTATATAGTTGCAACAATAGCAGTCAACCAAGCAAATTGATTGAAAAAACTTCTAAGTGACTTAAATCTTATGCAGGTTGAAGCAATGCAAATTTTCCACGATAATCAATTTGACGTTGCAATTGCAAAGAACCGTGTCTTCCATGGGAAGACAAAACATTTCAAGATCAATTACCATTACAAATGTAGTGTTTGGCTCTGACCCGGCCATCAATCCTGATGTTCTTGCCAAGGCCTACCAACTGGATCAAAATATCGTTAAACAGCTTCAGTCCCAGTTCTAATTGGACAACAACTAGAGGGAAACTTCTAAACCCCATGAACCTTACCTAGTAGCTAATTGTTTGGATGATGTTTAACTCGTTTTTGTCATTGAATTTGTAGAATAAACATTAAATGATTGTTTTTAAGTGGGTTTTAAATTTAGAAGTTAGTGGGAAAATAAAAGGTCAAGAGTTTTTTTTTTGTAGGTGAAAGGCCAAGAGTCAAGTCTTTTATGGTTTTTAATAGAATTTATTTTTCAGTTTTTTAACAAGAATAGTACGTAGTGTCTATATAAAGGTCTTGTTGATTTCGTTTGTAAAACAACAACAAGTCAGAGGGATACAAAAGTTGTGTGTTAATTTGATTTTTAGTTTTCAAATTGGTATCAGAGCTAATGGCGAATGTGACGGGTCAAATGTCGCTACCACGACTAACGAAGGCGAACTATGATAACTGGAGCATACAAATGAAAACCCTTCTCGGATCTCAAGATGCGTGGGAGGTGGTCGAAGAAGGTTTCGAAGAACCAACAATTACTATAGGATATACGGCGGCTCAAACCAAAGCATTGAAAGAGGCGCGATTGAAGGATAAGGCGGCACTATACATGTTGTTTTGAGCCGTTGACGAGTCTGGCTTTGAGAAGATTGTCGGTGCAGTTACTTCAAAAGAAGCGTAGGACATTTTAAAAAAAGTGTTCAAAGGAGTCAACCGAGTCAAGCAAGTGTGTCTCTAAACTCTTCGTGGTGAGTTGGAGAGCATGAAGATGAAGGAATCGAAAAGTGTATCCGATTATATCACGCGTGTACAAGCCGTGGTGAACCAACTCATTCTTAATGGCGAAACGTTAACCGATGCGCGAGTTGTGGAGATGATTTTGAGATCATCAACCGATAATTTTGAGAATATTGTGTGCGTAATAGAAGAGTCAAAGGATCTTGCGACGCTCACAGTCGACAAGCTCGTCGGTTCTCTCGAGGCACACTAACAACGTAAGAAGAAAAAGAAGGAGGAGACACCCGAGCAAGCACTTAAAACCAAGGCGTCAATCAAAGATGAAAAAATATTCTATTCTCAAAATTTTCTAGGTAGAAGGCGTGGCCGTGGAGGTCGTGGAAATGGTCACGGTGGTCAAGGCAGCAGTCATGAAGGATACTATAAGGAGAAGGGACAGTCAAGCCAACCAAATTGTCGTGGAAGAGGACGCGGTTGAGAAAGAGGTGATCGGTCAAACTATTCCAACATCGAGTGCCACAAGTGTTACAAGTATGGTTACTGCGCGAAGGATTGCAACTCTGACAAATGTTATAATTGTGGTAAAGTGGGGCATTTTGCAAAAGATTGTCGAGCCGATAAAAAGGTGGGAGAAACTATCAACCTAGCCTTGGAAGATGAAGCGAATGAAGGCCTTCTCTTGATGGCTCAAAATGAAGTCAACATCAACAATGACACTCTGTGGTACCTCGACTCGGGCGCAAGTAACCATATGTGCGATCACGAGTACCTATTCAAAGAGATGCAAAAGATTGAAGATGGTCATGTGTCATTTGGAGATGCATCAAAAGTGGAGGTCAAAGGCCGAGGTACGGTTTGTTACTTACAAAAGGGTGGCTTGATAGGGTTAATCCAAGATGTTTATTACATACCAGACCTCAAGACCAACATTTTGAGTATGGGGAAACTTACGGAGAAAGGTTATTCAGTATTTTTGAAAGACCGGGTACTACACTTAAAGGACAAGCAAGGACATTTGGTTGCTCAAGTCGAGATGAGTAGAAATCGGATGTACAAACTGAATCTGAGAAGCGTGCGAGAAATATGTTTGCGAGTCGATGTAGAAGACAAGGCATCGCTGTGGCATCTCCGCTTTGATCACCTATATCATGGTGGTCTAAAAGAGTAAGCAAAGAAGAACATGGTGCACGGGCTACCGGACATGGATTATGAGGGCAAATTCTGTGAGTAATGTGTGCTTGGCAAGCAAGCGAGAACCTCATTTCTAAAGAAGGTAGAATATCGAGCTAAATATCCTCTCGAGTTGATTCATATTGACATATGTGGACCAATCACCCCCGAATCTTTCAGCGGTAAAAGGTATTTCGTTTCCTTTATGATGATTTCTCACGAAAAACTTGGGTTTATTTTTTGAAAGAAAAATTTGAGGCATTTGAGGTGTTTAAAAAGTTCAAAGTGATAGTGGAGAAGGCAACTAGTAGACACATCAAAGTCGTACGATCCGATAGAGGTGGCGAGTATACCTCGACGGCTTTCATGGAGTATTACGAGGAGTAAGGCATAAGGAAATTTCTAACCGCACCATACTCTCCTCAACAAAACGATGTGGCCGAGAGGAAGAACCGAATCATTCTTGACATGGTTCGATCAATGCTCAAGAGCAAGAAGATGCCAAAGAAATTCTGGACAGAAGCCGTGCAATGTGCCATCTATGTACAAAATCAATGTCCACATGTGAAGTTGGTAGATCAAACACCACAAGAGGCATGGAGCGGACAAAAGCCGATAATTTCTCATTTCAAAGTGTTCGGAAGTGTAGCTTATGCACAAGTACCGGATCAACATAGAACGAAGCTTGAAGAAAAAAGCAAAAGGTATATTTTTATAGAAGACAAAAGGGTACAAGCTACTTGATCCGATAAGCAAGAAGGTGATGGTGAGTCGTGATGTGCGAGTAAACGAAGCGAGCGAGTGGGATTGGAACAATTCGACAAAGGTTATCATTGAAGTTGGAGAATCATCAGTTGCTGCATCAACAAGCATACCAACAAACTTTGAAACTACTGATGATGAAGATGAACCACGACAACCCAAAATGCGAAGTTTACAAGATTTGTATAATTCGACAAATGAGGTACACCTTGTATGTCTTTTGGCATATGCTGAAAATATCAGCTTTGAAGAAGCTTTGTGAGACAAGAAGTGGCAAACTGCCATGAATGAGGAGATCAAGGCGATTGACCGTAACAACACATAGGAGCTAGCAGAATTGCCGAAAGAAAGTCAGTCTATTGGTGTTAAGTGGGTGTTCAAGAAAAAGATGAATGCTCAAGGGGAGATAGAACGGTACAAGGCGCGACTTGTTGCGAAGGGATACAAGCAAAAGGCAAGAATCGACTATGACAAGGTGTTTGCTCCTGTTGTAAGAATGGAGACAATCCGATTACTCATTTCACAAGCTGCTCAATTTAAATGGTCGATATTTCAAATGGATGTCAAGTCGGCATTCTTGAATGGTGTGCTCGAAGAAGATGTCTACATCAAACAACCACCCGGGTACATTAAAGTCGAAGAAGAGAAGAAGGTGTTAAAATTGAAGAAGGTACTTTACGGGTTGAAGTAAGCACCGCGGGCATGGAATACACGTATCGATACATATTTCAAGGAGAACAGGTTCAAGCAATGTCCCTACGAGCATGCCCTTTATGTAAAGAAGAATGAAGGTAACATATTATTTGTTGCTCTTTATGTCAATAACCTAATTTTTTTGGGTAACAATGATGAGATGATAAAAGAATTTAAGGGCACAATGACACGGGAATTTGAGATGACAGATTTGGGCTTGATGAAGTTTTTTCTTGGTTTAGAGATTAGACAAGTACAGACGGGTATTTTTGTATCACAAGAGACATATGCAAAAGAGATTTTGAAGAAGTACAAGATGGAAAATTGCAACCCAGTATCAAGGCCAATGGAACCAGGTGCAAAACTCTCTAAGTTCGATGAAGGAGAACGTGTCGATGCTAGTAAATACTGGAGTTTGGTAGGAAGCCTTCGCTATCTCACATGCACAAGGTCGGATCTTTCATTAAGTGTTGGCATTGTAAGTCGGTTCATGGAGGAGCCAGTTTATTCACATTGGAAGGCGTTGAAGCGAATCCTACAGTACATCCAAGGAATGGTGTCACTCGGGTTGTTCTACTCGAAAGCAGAATATTATAGATTGGTTGGGTACTCCGACACTGATTGGTGCGGAGACATAGGCGATCAAAAAAGCACCATGGGATATGTGTTCTTTATAGGAGATATTACGTTTACTTGGCTTTCAAAGAAGCAACCGATCGTGACGCTCTCAACGTGTGAAGCTGAATATGTGGCAGCATCTTGGTGTGTATGTCATGCGATATGGCTTAGAAATTTGTTGAGCAAGATGGAACTAAAGCAACTAGGTGCAACCGTGATTCAAGTTGACAACAAATCAGCAATTGAGTTGGCAAAGAACCCGGTGAACCATGAAAGAAGCAAACACATTGACGTTCGTTTTCACTTTGTCCGAGATCATGTGAAGGAGGGAAGTATGGAATTGGTGCACGTGGCAAGTCAGGATCAAGTTGCGGATATCTTCACAAAACTGTTACCAAAAGTACTTCTCGACAAATGCAAGAAGATGATTGGCATGATGGATGATAGAAGCATTTAAGTTTACGGGGGAGTTTTGTTGAATAAACATTAAATGATTGTTTTTAAGTGGGTTTTAAATTTAGAAGTTAGTGGGAAAATAAAAGGTCAAGAGTTTTTTTTTCTTTAGGTGAAAGGCCAAGGGTCAAGTCTTTTATGGTTTTTAAAAGAATTTATTTTTTAGTTTTTTAACAAGAATATTTCCTAGTGTCTATATAAAGGTCTTGTTGATTTTGTTTGTAAAACAAGAACATGCCAGAGGAATACAAAAGCTTTGTGTTAATTTAATTTTCAGTTTTCAAAATTTAGTTAGAAAAATAAAAAGGTTTTTCATGTACCTTCGCTTATTAGAGTCTCTCGTAATATTATTTTGGTCATACCATATGGAGTCGTGCAATGACAATTTGTTTTTAGCTTCGAGTTTGGAACCTTCATTTAGGGAAATGAATGAATAATTATTATTGGTTGTTGTATTAACTTTGGTCAAAGGTTCTACAATTCTTTTAAAATTTAAAATTTAGTTTTTATATTTTAATTTTCTGTTCTTTTTTATTTAAAAAAAATCTAGTCCCTCTCTTTAATTTTATCATTAAAGTTAATAATGTGAAAGGTAAAATAATGTTTTTAGCCCTCCATTTTTTCAAATCTTACCCTTTAAAAATACATCATTTTTAAAAAAAATATATTTTTTTTCATATTTTAAATAAAAACATAAAAAATAAGAACTTTTAAAAATTCAAAAAAATTAAAATGAGCTTGAAAATATAAATAAAAAAAATTGAAAATTCAATGATATCTAAAACGGACTTGATAGGCGAGTCGGACTAGGAATTGATTGGGGTATCGATCCTGAGAGAGGTAAAAAAATCGATTGACTTACGAACTAGTACAAATTAGTTGAACTGATTTCAAACACAGTTGACCAGTTGGTTCCCAGAATGACTAGTCTGATTGATTTAAAGAAAAAAAATTATTACAAAAGAAAAATAAAAAATATTTAAAAAGTTATATAAGTTGATTCAATTGTCAGTTAAATGGTTTTTTAGCCCAATTAAACATGTTCGTAACCTTTAAACTTTTAAACTTTTTTAGTACTCAACATTTATATTTTTCTGTCAATTTGATCATTTCCTTTAAATGTATATATATATATATATATTTAAAATTAATTTAAAAAATATAAAAAATAAAATCTATTTAAAAATATTTAAGAAATTCTAAAATTCAATTTTATTTAAATTGTTTTATTGTAATTGAAACTATTTAGGTGCTAAAGTAGAAAATAAAAATAAGAAACTAATATACTATATTGGACATAAAATCAAGTGGAAAAAATCAAAGGTTGATTTCACAAATATAAGTTTCCAGGTAAATTAGACTCTTTGATTTCAACATTTCCAACTAAAACAATGGCTTACTATTGGCTAAAGGCAGTTAAGGAGGAGGTTTCGTTAATGAGTGGACTTGCTAGGATGATTCAATCTTATCAAAGGCTGCTGTGTGGTTAAAGCATATTTCATGTTTGGTGGGATCCCCATGTAAAGGGAACTTAGAATTTTAATGTTGACAATTACATTTGTGAGAAACTAGGGACTTCAAGTTGTGGGGGTGTGGGTGTGTTGTATTATGATTCAAGATTCTAAATATCGATGCTTTAGGGCTGTCATGTTTTCTAGTTTCTAGTAGTGATGGAGTGTTTCTTTTGTTGTTACTATATGTTGCAGTCGAAACTAATTAAAAATATGATTAAAGCAAGTGTACCTATCAATTAATAGTATAGTTACGGTGAGCACAGATATCGTTCCTACGAGGACTAAAAGTAATCGTAATAGTTGTCTTCTTATTATTTAACCGATAAAATGAAGTGATTTTTAAAACTTAATTTAACTAAATTAATAAACTTAAAGTACGACAAAGAATAAATCAAGAGATAACAATTATTTAATACCAAGAAGCGGGACAATTCCCAGGAAAGAATCAACCTAGATTTCATCTGTCATTATCATTCTGAATTAAGCAATTTATTCACTTAGTATCTTGATCTGTAGAAATCCATAAATTATGCTAATACCTCTGTTCAAGCATAAAAGCAACTGACTCTAGGTTGATTAATTGAAATTTATTTCTAATTAAAACCCTTATTGTAGCATTAATTTGATCTATGGATCCCCCTTTGACTCTAATCTGGTAGATTTATGTAGTCCTATTTCTAGGATTGTATGCAATTCCACTCAATTATGCGGTATCTACTCTTAAACAGAGTCTATTCCTCCTCTGATTTAAGCACATCAAACAAGAGTTAATATTCCGAAAATACTAAATCAAGAATTAAGCACACACAATTGAGAACAAAATCTAAGTATTTATTGCGTAAAATCAGAAATCAAATGACAGAATTCATCATAGGGTTCATCTCTCCTAGGTATTTAGAAAATTAGTTCATCCTAACAAATAAAAACATCTTAAAGATAATATAACCACAAGATATCAGGAAACTCATAATAAAACTCAAAGAGATTAAAAAGAGGTCTTCAATCATGATGGAAATCTTCTCCAAAGACGACTTCAATGGTGTTTTCTCAGTTGTTTTCTTTAATAATCTCTGACGACTTCCTCCCCTCTTCTCATATATGGTATATATAGGTCTTAGAGTGCCCCAAAACCCTAAAAATTATGCTTTTCCCCGTATTAGGAGTGCAATTTGTGAAATCTAAACGATTTGGAACATGGTCGTGTACCTAGCTCGTGTGGCTCCTAAAATTTGCTCTTTTTGTCCTGTTTTCGCTTGTTTTTCACTCCTTCCGCTCCCAAATGCTTAAGCATAAAAACATGAATTTAAAGGATTAGGAACATAAAATTCATCATTTTAAATCGACTAATCATCCAAAAACTCATTAAGAATGAGGCTAAAACATGTTACTTTTGGCACTTATCAAATATCCCCACACTTAGCGTTTTCTTGTCCTCAAGCAAAATTCTCAACCCACATTCAACTTAACTTTCTTAATTCTTCATTTTCATCAGCAACGTTTCCAGATAAATTGCAAACAATCATGCATTGGAAATTCATCTAAAAGAATACTAAAGATTCAAGCAATCTAAGTTACAAAATTTTTAGCACAAAAATATAAGTGTCTCCCCTTATCTAAGTAATTACCTTAAATTGAAAATCAACAAGAATTGACATCCTCACTAAATATTCACTCAAAACACTCAGAGTGTTTAAGGTTCATGAAATAAGCACTCAATAGTAAAACATGAAATGAAATGTTATTACCATACGCTTGCTTGAAAATCAAATCTCCATCACTGTAGAATGAAATAACATACCAATCAAGAGGTCTTTACAAAGTTGTAATGGGGCCAAGGTTAAGGGTATGGAAAATGCTAGAAGAATTGGTTAAAATCAAGATCAAGTTGATAAGTTACCAAACTAGAAAAAACAATCAGTTGCTGAATTGAAAGAAAGTGCATCAACACAAATAATAAAAAATAAACACGAGCTTTTCAATAGTATATGGAACTAACAGTTCTAGCTCAAATACAATTTTTTTTTCTTTTCTTTTCTTTTTTTCAATTTTTCTTTTCGAATTTTTCTTCTTCTTCTTTTTTTAAACAATAAAATTCAACAATTCAGATAGTGGAACATAATTAGATAACTTAACCAAAACAAATCTCGACAAAAAAGCAAGCCAATAAAAGGGTAAATATGCCACATATATATGGATCATGGGTTAATATTATGGGTTAATGAATAAAATGGTGTTAGACTCAATGGGGTTCACTAGAGGTTAATTGTTTGGGTATTTGTTTTAAAGGTTAAGAGGGTTAAATCTTAAGTGCCTCTATCATATCAGTATATCAAATCAATAGTGTGGTCTTAACATGCATAATCAAAGCAAGTTCTCGAATAACAAATCAAGTTGACATACACGCAATCAAAAATATCACAAACATGAAGAAATGTATGCTCTATAAGCTCAAAAGCTCACCAAATTATGGTTTTGATGTCAAACCTGCAATTTCAAAATTTGAAGATATTAATTCAATTCAGGGAGACAACCCAAAATATTTAACTTTGAAAATAGTTTATCATGCTGAATTCTCTCATGTCTTAAAGATTGAATCAACCAATACATAAAAATTCACAAATCAACTCAAAACAAAATCAATAAAAATTCCAAATAACAAAAATTCACTCTAATGGGTTATGAAAAAATTACTTAAACACAATAAATAATTCAGGAATTTTATCACAATTATACACAATCAACCCCCCACACTTAAGATGTAAATTGTCCTCAATGTACAAACAGATATAAGTAGAATAAGCACAATATCATAAAGAGGAAAGAAACTGAAACTTCCCTAAATTAGGATGATTTCATCGGAATTGGGAAAAACTGGGCATGTAGCGAGTCTAAAGGAAGTGCAATTTTTCGAGCAAACAAATAAGAAAATAGAAAAACATAAATAAGAGAGGAAGATAACAACTAAAAAAACAATCATAGGAATATAAATAGTGCATAATAAAATAAAAATAAAATGAAAAATAAAATGAAAAATGAAAAATGAAAAATGAAAAATGAAAAATGAAAATGAAAATGAAAATGAAAATGAAAATGAAAATGAAAATAAAAATAAAAATAAATGTACTAATTTTTTGAAATTTTCAATTTTTTTTTAATTTTTTTCAAATTTTAGTTAATTTTTTAAAAAAACATGAAAGTAAAATAAATATTAAAAATAAAAACACACAGGTTGCCTCCCGAGAAACGCTTTTAGAGTTTAAGCTCAACTTTTCTCCCACGTAAATGGTTAAGATGGATCTTGAGCCGAAACTCTTTTCTCTCATTAGTAGTATTGCCATCAAAATAGAGTTTGAGACGTTGATTGTTGACCTTGAATGTACCATATTCAGGATGAGTTACCTCAATTGTACCATAAGGAAAAATGGTTTTTACCACGAATGAATCAAACCCTTTTGACTTAAATTTTGAAGGAAAATTTTGTGGATCCGATTTGTCTAACAACACTTTGTCCCCAACTTTGAATTGATTCGTTCTTTTTAAGTGCACATCACGGTGTTGTTTTATCACTTCCTTTTGCTTTCTTGGTTTCTCATCAACCTTTGTTCGCGATTCATCTAATTCATCAAGTTTTACCGTTCGCTCTTCATGTGTCCCTCGAGTTTTATCACTTTGAATAAAATCTGGTTCCATTATGTTTTCATGAGTGGTTTTCTACAAAGAACGTTGAGCCACATGGTTACTAACATTAACAGAACAATTAGCATCATTACACTCACTAGGGACTCTAACAAAATCATGTGCTTTAAAAGTAATTTTTTCATCACTTACACGAAGCACAAGTTCACCAGTACCCACATCAATAATAGTTCTAGCAGTGACTAAAAAGGGGCGACCTAAAATCATAGGTACCTCAATATCCTCATCCATGTCCAATACAAAAAAAATCAACAGGGGATATAAATTTATCAATTTTCACAAGTACATCCTCAATAATGCCCAAAGGATATCTAATTGATCTGTCAACTAACTGAATACTCATCCTAGTGGGTTTGGGTTCCCCAAGACCAAGTTGTTTGAAAATTTTATAAGGCATAACATTTATATTAGCATCCAAATCAGGCAAAGCTTTTTCAACATGTAAAGTACCAATGAGACAAGGAATAGTAAAACTCTTTGGAGCTTTAAGTTTATTGGGTAGTTTGTTTTGGAGAATGGTTAAGCAAACTGCATTAAGCTCCACAGTCGACAAGTCATCTAACTTCCTCTTATTTGTTAACAGCTTCTTTAAGAATTTTACATACTTTGACATCTGCGAAAGAGCTTCAATAAAAGGTACATTAATATCCAATTTTTTTTAAGAGCACAAGAAATTTACTATATTTTTCTTTTCCGTGGTCTCTCTTAAATGCTTTTGGATAAGGAATTCGATGTCTATATTCTCTAAGCACCGGCTTACGCTCTTCCTTGCTTTTCTCAACCTCATTATCTTTCTCAACAGCTTCTAGCTTCGGGTTCTATTCAAGCTGTACTAACCCTTTCACGCTTTGAATAGTGATTGTATGGATCTGCTCTTTTGGGTTAGTTTCAATGTTACTAGATAGACTACATTGTGGTCTTTCCGAAACGAGTTTAACAAGCTGTCCCATCTGATTCTCAAGGCCATGAATTGATGCTGATTTTTCAAGACTGTCTCATTGTTTTGAAATCTAGTTTTAGAAACCGAAATAAATTTAGCAAACATTTCTTCAAGGTTTGATTTTCTTCCCTGTTGATAAGGCTGCTAAAAACCTAGAGGGATTTGTGACGTTTGGTTCCCTTGACCACCCCATGAAAACTTTGGGTGATTTCTCCATCCTACATTATAAGTATTACTATAAGGATTATTTTGAGATGTAGAATTATTACCCAAAAAATCGACTTGCTCATGGAAATATTCTGAACTCATCATCCCTGCTCCATTTTCATTGCACTGCATCATCGGATGTACTTGTTTAGAAAAATTAAAACCATCAATTTTTTTACTAAGAGCTTCAACCTGATGAGCAAACATAAAAACGACATCAACATAAAAAATTCCTGCTGTCTTCACAAGTTTTACTCTTGTAACTTGCCACTGATAATTATTCAATGTCATCTCCTCAATAAATTCTTGGGCTTCTTTCGGTGTTTTGTTATTCAAAGTTCCTCCAACTGCTGAATCAATCATCTGTCTAGTCGAGGGATTCAAACTATTGTAGAAAGTTTGAACTTGGAGCCACAAAGGTAATCCATGATGAGGACACCTTCCCAAAAAATCTTTGTACCTCTCCCATGTTTCATAAAGTGTCTCAATATCAAACTAAACAAAAGAAGAGATTTTGTTCCTCAACTTAACTATTTTAGCCGGCAAAATATATTTTAACAAACTAGCAACGAGGGCAAAGACTAACCTGCATTAAAATCTTATATTGTAGATTCTGAAAGAAAGGAATATAATTCTTCATAAAGCGCCACAGTTTTTCTTATCTCTTCTTTATCTTTTGCTACGATCAACATGCCATCAACATAAAGGAGTAGATACACAAAAGAACCATCACTGTTTTTCTTAAAATAAACACAACTATCAAAACTGCTTCTTTTGAAATCATGAGTAGTCATAAAAGAATCAAACCTCTTGTACCATTACCTTGGTGACTGTTTCAAACCATAAAGGGATTTTTTCAACAAGCAAACATAATCCTCCTTTTCTGAGACTATAAAGCCCTTTGGTTGTTGCATGTAAATATCTTCCTCAAGTTCTCCATGCAAGAACGTTGTTTTTACATCTAACTGATCAAGCTCCAAATCATATATGGCCACAATACCAAGTAAGGTTTGAATCGAAATGTGTTTCATAACTAAAGAAAACACGTCTGTGAAGTCTACATCGAGAATCTTACTGTAACCTTTTGCAATAAGTCTTGCTTTATATCTAGGTTCTTCAATTCCTAGAATCTCTTTTTTTCTCTTAAATACCCATTTACAATTAATAACCTTTTTACCCTTTGGAAGCTTCACTAAATCTCACGTTTTATTCTTATGGAGCGATTTCATCTCTTCTTGTATGGCAATCATCCACTTTTTTGAGTCTTCATAGCTTACTGCCTCGGAATAAGTAGATGGCTCTTGATTTGCATAAATATCTTCAACCACGTTTAAAGCATAAGCTACTAGATTAGCCTTGGCGTACCTCTTCGGAGATTTAATTTCTCTTCTAGGTCTATTTTTAGCAATAGAATATTGTAGTGATGAAGTGACTCTATTCTGAACTTCTGTACTAACTTGAGAAGTTGACTCTGTTGTAGATACTAGATCAATCTGAAACTCCACCTGCTTTTGTTGTTCTTTACTGGAAGAGTCTTTAAGAGATAAGTTAGGTAACATAGCAGTTTCATAAAAAACAATATCTCTGCTAAACACAACTTTTCTATTTTCAAGACACCATAACTTATGCCCTTTTACACCAACTTTAAAACCAAGAAAAACACATTTAATGGATCTTGGTTCCAATTTTCTATTATCAGCATGAGCATAAGCAGGACACCTAAAAATCTTTATATCAGAATAATCAACAGGCTTACTAGTCCATATCTCTTATGTTGTCTTTTTCTCAATGGTAACGGATAGAGATCGGTTGATCAAAAAACATGCAGTAAAGGTTGCTTCAGCCCAAAACGGCTTCGGTAAATTAGCATTCGACAACATACATCGAACCTTCTCCATGATCGTTCTGCAATGCCGTTTTGCTGTGGAGTATGACGAACTGTCAAATGTCTCATGATCCCTTCTGATTTGCACAATTTATTAAACTCATCAGAACATAACTTCAAGCCATTATCTGTGCATAGGTGTTTTATCTGTTTTCCTGTCTATTATTCAACCATAGTTTTGCAAGACTTGAATACGGAAACACATCGCTTTTCTGCTTTAGAAAGAATGCCCAAACTTTTTTGGAAAAATCATCAATAAGAGTTAGCATATAATTAGCTTCACCTCTCGAAGGTACTCTAGATGGGCCCCAAAGATCAGAATGAATATAATCCAATATTTACTTCATGTTATGGATTCCTCTGGTGAATCGAACTCTTTTTTGCTTCCCAAAACTGCAATGCTCACAGAACTTCAGTTTGCTAATGACTTGCCCATCAAGATGTCCTCTTTGACTTAATTCTGCCACGTCGTTTTCACTCATATGCCTTAGACGCATATGCCAAAGTCTAGTAATATCATCATCTGACAAGAAAGAGGAAGCGACTGTAGCATCATCAGTAATAGTTGAACCTTGCAAAACATATAATTTGGAAGTCTTTCTCTGCCCATTCATCACAACGAGGGAACCCTTACTAATCTTTAGAACCCCACTTTCAGCTATGTACTTATGTCCTTTTGAATCAAGAGTACTCAACGAAATCAAATTCCTTTTCAATTTTGGTACATGTTGCATACCACTAAGAGTTCTAACGATCTCATCAAACATCTTTATTTTGATTGTGCCAATATATGTCATTTTACATGAAGCATTATTTCCCATCAAAACAACACCTTCAAACACAACTTCATATGTTGTAAACCAATCCCGATTGGGACTCATGGAAGATGTAACTAGAATCGAGAATCCTCTCCTCACTCACTTTAGAATTGTCGACAGAAGCAACTAGGAGTTCACCATCACTGTAGTCTTCTACTACATCAGCTTTACCGGATTGTTCTGGTTGTTTTCCCTTTTGATTCTCCAAATCCATCTGCGCAAGAACTGCTTGCATCTTTACTTGCCACAACGCGAATCTAATGTTGCAATCCAATAGCGTAATATCATACTTCAATGTCGCTATAATTGTAATCGAGACTAGTAACCCGAAAAGCTCTGATACCAATTTGATAAAATTAAATGTCGACAATGAAGAAATATCGCAAAGAAAATAGGAAAAAGACATACAAATTTTACGTGGAAACCCTTTCGGGAAAAAAAGTACGGGCAAAAGAGAAAAAGATTCATTAATGTCAAAAATTGAATAATTACAAGAGGAGATTACTATGCCTATTTATAGGTTAAAAAACCTTATTCCAATCAACAACTAATAGAAGCAATGTAGTAAGGTTGAAACACCTTATTCTAATTAAAATAAAATAGATGACCTATTCTAATTAAAATAAAATAAAAGAAGTCTAGTTTATTTGGACTTTACTTTAATTTTATTTTACTACTGTATTTTATTTTAACAAGAATTCTAATCACCCAATTCTAACAAAACCCTATACCTCATTCACATTTCGACAAACACAGAGAATCCCAACAAGCCCATTGAAGGCCCTTCTTTCCCGTACTTTTTTGACACGAAAAACGTGCAATAACACTTTCTAGTTCCTTAATGAAAGAATTTGGTAACAAAAAAAATAGGACATCGCGTACATGGGAATTGCTTGCAAACGACTTTTATTAGAACTTTCGTACCCCTAATTGATAACATCCGAGCACTCCAACTAGAGACTTTATTTAAGATCCTCTCCTATAAGTCACGAAACGCTGCCTTTTTATTCCTCCCAACAATCGAAGGGAGACCCAAATAACGTTCTTTATTGGAATTTAAATGAACTCCCAGGATATCACAAATCGCCGTTTTAGAATTATTAAGAACATTTGCGCTAAAGAATAACCCCAAAATTAACCACTTGCCCTGAGCATTTTGCATAGAAGTCCAAACTTTCTTTAAGCGTATTTGCCCCATCAACCATGGTATTCCCAAAGATGAGACTATTGTCTGCAAATAAAAGATGAGTCACTAAAAAAGCATACCTGTTAATTCGATATCCTTTTAGAGCTCTATTCGTAACCGTCAACCGAAGAAGAGCAGAGAGACCTTCACCACACACCAAGAATAAATAAGGACTCAGAGGGTCCCCTTGACGGAGTCCTCTCATAGGACAGAACGACTCACCAATATCACTATTAAGGACCATAGAATAGGACATAGTCTCCACGCACATACGAATTTTTTGGACCCAAAAGTCACTAAAACCTATCTTTCTAAGCATACTCCAAATAAAGCCCCACTCCACTCTGTCATACGCCTTACTCATGTTAAGTTTGAGCGCAAACAAACTATACTCCCCTGGTCGTCAATTATGCATAGAGTGAAGGATTTCATAAGCAGCAATTATGTTGTCAGTAATAAGTTGTCTTGGTATGAATGCGCTTTGAGACTCATCAATGCAGTAGTGTAACACTTTTTGGAATCTGCTAACAACCATCTTGGAAATGATTTTATACAAAATGTTACACATGCTTATAAGGCGAAAATGAGACATAAGAGATGGATTATTAACCTTAGGAATGAGTACAATATGGGTATGATTGATTTTTGACATATCAAAAATACCTCTAAAGCTATCAATATAAAAATCTGTAACATCTCTTCCAACGATGTGCCAAAATCTCTGATAAAATATTGCCCCAAGTCCATCTGCCCCCGAAGCTTTTAGAGTTGCATACTGTTTAGCGTCACACAGACCTCTTCATAGGAAAATAGACTATCCAGCTCTGTGTTCATAAGATTTGAAATACACTTATGAACCCCATCTAAAATCACTTGGGCATCTTCAACCCCAGCCAATGTAAACAAATCAAAAAAATACTCATTAACCAGTCTTAACAAGTCAATATTACGATCAAAGCTATCTCCACTAGCATTCTGTAGGCAGTCAACTCTATTACGTCTTTTACGATTAGTAGCAAATCGGTGAAAGAATGGTGTATTTCGATCTTCATATTTCAACCAATTCGCACGAGCACGCTGCTCCAAGAAAATTTCCTCGCGGTATACTTCCATATTAAGGAACAACTTGGTCTCAACAATCTCGCCCAAGATCCCATTTGAAGAAAATTATTCACTAAGTTGAGACAACCGTAGCTCCAACTCTCTACGTGAAAACCATCTCTCCTTTTTTATTTTATCGAACCACAAATTCAGTCCGTGGCTTATGGCCTCAAGTTATTGAAGGATATCACCACTTGAAGTTTTCCATAAATTTGCCACCATATTTTCACAACTATCCTCCAATAACCATGCAGCTTCAAATCTAAAATGATGATTTTGAGAACTACTATTCTCCAAAATAGTTGATAAAAAAATAGGGAGTGATCAGAAAAACCATGAGGAAGGTGTTTCAAAAGATAATTAGGAAATACCTTAACCCATGCCGTATTAGCAACTCTCCGGTCAAGCCTTTCGCGAATGTTGTTCACATTGGTTCGCCCACGTTTTCATGTGTACCACTGACCCTTATACCCTAAATCTGTAAGAGAACACTCATAAAGAGCATTAGAAAAATGACTCATTTGAAGTTCCCACGTAGTAAACCACCCTGCTTCTCATTAGAATAAATAATCTCGTTAAAGTCCTCTATCACAAGCCAAGGAACAGTAGGACAATCATTAAGGAAGCACAACAGCCTCTAAGATTCTTCCTAAAGAGTCTCTTCAAGAGCCCCGTAAAACCCAGTGCATCTCCACACGTGACCATCTGAATCCCCAACAATAAGTACATCAATATGGCGACGAGAAAAAGAACATAAGGTAATATTCAAGTCACTGTTTCAGCCCAAAGACAAACCCCCACTCCGTCCATCCAAATCAATGTCAATCTCATGTAAAAAACCACATTTCCTTCTAACCACTTCTATATTCGAACCCTGTAGCTTTGTCTCAATAAGAAAAACCACAGAGGGAATAATATCCCTCAGCAAATGTCGAAGACGATGAACTGTTCGAGTCCTCTCCAAGCCTCGAACATTCTAGCTAAGTAGCTTCATTGCTCCCGACTGGCCTTCTTAAAAAGGCCTGCCGATATATTAGAACTTGGTAATACAAAACTTCCACCAAAAACTTCATTCTAATCATCCAAATTAGAAACTTTTGAAGTTATAGAATGAATGCATGAGTGCTTAAGCCAATCAGAATAATAAATTAGACAATCTACCTCATCCTTATCCACCATCAATTCCATATCATTTATAATATTATTGTCCCTTACTGCCACTAAAACAGCATTAACGAGAGCATTTAACCCCATCACTTTGATTGCTTTATTTATGGAAATGAAGCGTGTAGTCATCAAATACCCATCATCATACTGATTTTTAAATCCCATATCCATATCCCTAATAATCCTCCTATCACCGATACTCTCCAAGTATACATGTTAAATTGAATTATATTTGGGCGCTCATATAAGAATTTTGACTGAAGATTTTTCACCACATTCTTGTCCAATTGAAAAGCCCAAACGAGAACATCGTGATTGATGGGTGGATTTAATCTAAACACTGCATTGTCTATGGTAATGACACTAGGATTCTGGCTACTCAAAATAGCCAAGGCTACGACATTGGTTTTCCCTATATTGAGTTGGAAGTGAATGAAACCAACTGGGAAAACAAATACATCTCCAAGGTATAGGACCTTGGTAATGAGAATATTATCAGTGTTGAGATGTCTGAATGGTGTTCGAAGATCAATCTCTTAGCTTCAAAACGCACTTTAAATCACTTGTTTTCGAGTTCGAGAGCTCAAGTTATGATTGTTTTAATGAAGATTGTGTGGGCAAATTTTCTGAACGTGATAATGACGGGAATTACGAGTTTCGAAAATCATATTGGTTTTAAGTTTTAGGCTTAATTTTTATTATATATAAGCCCAATATTTTATTTTGAATTTTTAATAATTATTAAATAGTTTAAGTTATTTAGGAGTTTTATGTCAACAAGAAAGTTTAGTTCAAAACTACTTCTTGTCTAGATTAATTAGAGTTCTAGTTTACTTAAGAGTTTTATTTAGACTTATTTAGTTAGCCTATATATAGGGCTTGGCAATGTACACAATCTTTTAGGTTGTAAGAATCATCTTTGAACGTTTTTGAATCGCGTCTCGACTTTTATTTAGTTTTTTTAAAATTGAAAAATGGGAGTCGCCAACAATCTCTTTAATGTGGTGATTGGATCACCTAAAGTATTTGAATTTGTTTTGTAAAAACATTTGGTCTTCAAAGTCCAGAAAGTAGGTTCGGGAGTCGGTTACGTGTAAGGAAGGGTTAGCACTCTCACATGCCCAGAATTGGTATCTAGTCGATTAATTAGTGCCTTAATTGTTGAAAATTAAAAACTCGAGTAAAATTCAAAATGCGATCCATAAGTATGAATAAGACATTTAATAAGATATTCAATCATTTAAGCTCTAAACAAAATCATACCCAACACGTTAGGGCACAATTTTTGAATTCCCAAAATAATGGAATATCGAGTAACTATTGGTTTTAAATAGGATACTCGATTATTTTAGGCTCGAAGAAGAAATCGTACTCATCACATTAGGGCACGATGTTCTCGAAATTCGAAATTAAAGGATATTTTGAAAAATTTAAAGGAGGATACTTGACTGTGCGAATTTTACAAAAATCGCACCCAACACGTTAAGGCACAGTTTTTCAAAGTTTTTCACACAAAAGGATATTACCTTGATTTTGAGATTTTAAAGTACTTGATTATTTCGATCAAAGAAAAAATTACACCCAGTAAGTTAATGCTCAACCTTTTAAATTACGAAATAACGAGCATTGTCTTTTATTTTAAAAGTCATTTAAAACATAAATAATTATTTTCTTTAAAAAGGGTGGATGAAATGATGCGATATACAAAATATAATAGTAGAATATGACACGACATAAATACGTAATAACGAATATCTACATGATAAAATAAAACCACAATATACACCTGTATGAAATAAACAAATTAACAAATTAATAAATAGGTGAAACTTAAAATATTTTAATGTTTTAAAAAAACAAATAATAAAATATATATGGGTATGAACAAATTTGGAACAAAAGGAAAAAATTAAAATAATGATTAATTTTAGAATAATAACCACATTAATATATTAATAAATGAATATATGTTTAAAGCAAGATAAAAGAACGAAACAAAGGCGAAATTTAAGAAAGGATTTAAAGAAAAAAAAAACTAAATTAAAATAAAATCTATTTCAATAGGGCTTAAATCGATTGTTCCCTTTTTTTAAAAAACAATGGTTCGAGGTGCAAAATTAAAAAAGAGAACTAAGTTGTTAAATATTAATTAAAGGTTAAAGTAAAAGATTTAAAACATACTAAAAATATATAAAAAATAATAATAATAATAATAATAAAATAAAATAGATAAAAGAATAGCAAAATATAGAATGAAGGACTTAAAATTTTAAGAAAACAAAAATGGATGAAAAGGAATTAAAAAACATATAAGGGTTGAACTAAAAAAATGGAAGTAAAATTAGAGAGGAAACATAAAATAATAAAAAAATGGGGTTAAGATGAATTTTAAAAATAATAAAATAATGAAACTCTAGATCTTATTTTAATTTTTTTAAAACCAAGTTTTGATTTTCAAGAGGGGTCAACGGTGATGGGGAACCATGCCTTTGCCATTTTGATGATACGTTGGTAGAAGTTAGATGAGGCATCAGGTTTGGAACAACTGGCCTCGAATGTTGCGTTGATGACGTGGCGAGGGAGGAGGCTGTTGAAGGGATTAGGGTGAATTAGGGTTTCTAAAATTTTTAGAATTTTGGATTTGTTGGGCTTAGGTTTAAGTGGATCTGTGTAAACTTATTTAAATTTTTGAATAAAAATAAATTAAAAACACTACTTAATTTAATTTTCACTTTGAAGTCAATTATTTAATTTATTCATCCATTAAATAATAATAGAAATAAAGTAAATTAATCATTTATTGACATATCACATAATCTAATACAAAGACAAAGTGCAAGTACGTTTGGCTATGTCATGGTAAGAGTTGGGACCATAACAATTGAAACAAGTAAACTTTATACACAAGAATAATTAACAAAGTTCAAATTTAACTCCGCGGATGTCCATCCAAATCCACATTTAAAGAATTAATTCATTTAATTCAACATAATACAAACAATAACGATTTAATTCTAACCCCTTAACTCTTAAATTATATACTTACTCAATTAGTTAATAGGTATACAAAATCATTCAAATATGAAATTCAGTCAATAACGCAATTTTTTTCTTGAACAAATAAATTTACTAAATAAAGTTGTGGATACCAAATAAAGTTGGAATGGTAAGTAAAAGAGATTTTAACTTGTCCTTTTCTGTTATTCCTAATCTAATTTACTAAAAAAGTTTAGGAAAATTCTCCGATCTTGTAGTTTTGGTTAAACATTTTACTAAGTTTAGAAGTATTGTCAAACTATATAATCCCCTCTCATGTGATTGAAGGATAGTGTAGAGTTTTAATTAAATAAGTTTATTGGAACAAAATGGGTGTGGAGAAGAAGATCATGCTGTTGTGGGTTTGTGCAATGCTGGTAAGCTCAATGTTGATGGAAGAGGGTGCAAATGGGGAACCAATAAGCAACACAGCAATGGGAAAAAATCTTGAACAACCATGCAAACTAGGGATGGGTAATTGTGTGGGAGAACGCACCCCTGATTACGATAGAGGATGTGAAAAATCTGAAAACTGCCGACAAGGTCGCTAATCTATATTAATTTATGGGGAAAATAAAAGGAGGAATTAGTTGTTTTGTATGCTGATTTTTCCCTTATTGTTGTGACCCATGCATTCCATTAACATTTCTTTCAATAAAGTATTTTATTTTTATTTTGTTTTTGTTTTTGTTTTTTCTACTTTTTGTGCGTCCAAATGCTTTTTTTTTTTTTACTATATGCAATCATTCATCAATAAATTTATCTTTTAGATAATATTTAGATCAAGGTTGGAAGGGGTCCAAAAAAATATTTTCCAACTTTTAATATTGAGAAAAAAATTCGGACGAAAATAAATTAATTAAATGATTTGTGCATTTGAATTTTTCACCATAAATGTTTCATCGTCTAGGACCCAAAAAATAATTTTAGGGTTAAGAATTTTATTCTAGGTGGATCCTTGTAAGAAAATAAATATCAATTGGTTTGTATCATTGGGAGATTTGGGTGGTGCATGCGTATGGCAAGCCCAACATGATTGCAGATTGAATATCCAAGCTGGTCAATTGATCTTTCTCCGAATTAATCTGAGTTTCAACATACTTCGGCGGAATTCCAGTAAATTAGGGGTAGCTCACTTAAGGCCTTCTCCATTTTAGTTTCTTTGTACTAAAGTTCGATCTACTTTTCTAACAAGCAAACAAAAAAAAAACAATATTACGATATTATTTAAGGCTATTTACATTACAGCCTTATGATACTTTTAAGAAATTATACGATAAATAATAATAATAATTAGAATCAATTTATTACAATTCATAAATACATTAATAATCAAAATATATTTAAGATAAATATGAAGATAATTTATATTTAGTGAAACTTAAATTAGAATAAAATATATAAAAATCCATACATAATTTATATATGGTTAAACTTAATATGTTTCCTTTTATTTTAAGTAATTTAAATACCGAGGCTGGTTATTTCAAAGATAAATAAAAACCACAACAACCCCTATTAACACATGTCCAACATAGCAGGTAAATGCGGAACAAAACTAGCTGTAAAGCAAACCCAAATTAAAAAAACTAAAACAGCCAAAAAAGAACACAAAAAGAGTAAAACAAATAAAAAAATCGCCTCGATGTTGGGGAAGACGAGTCATCAATCGGAGAAAAACCATCCATCTTCTCATTCTTTGCAAAACTATACCACCTTCAGAACACAAATCGTCTTCCACATCAAAACAGACTATAGAAATTCTTCAATTAGCCCCCATCGAAAAGCTACAGCGCCCTCCGCTTGCGATCCACCATAACAACAACCTCTTGAGGTATATCTTTGACCCAAAAAATTTAGAATCCATCTCAAACCCTTTTCTGGCAATAGCATGAGCAATAGCATTAACATCTTGATTACATGTTGGAAAAGAATAAAATTAAAATTTAGGGCCAACAATATGATATCTGCCATAAAAACCCCTATTGTAGATCTGTCAATATCCCCTTTAGATGCCTTCATAATAACTGTTCTTGTGTCACCATTAACCACCACCTGTGCTTAGATGGTATAGCTTTTCCTTTCAATCACTTTGTTACCCTGTTTTCATTTTTTTTCATTTGCGGATGATGTTTTACATAATAATTGGCACATATAGCTGGTCTTATTATTTGTTCATGGCTTGATCGTTATGAACTTTTGGGTCATTTGGTTATGTTGTTAAAACTCAATGCATGACTTTCGAATATGAATATGTGTTTCGCATGAATATAATTAAAAATTTTAAATTTTTTCACATATATCGATGATTAAAAGTCATATTCGTATACCCCATCAGTTTGCATTAATGTAGGGTAGGAATACTTGAAAAAAGAGAGAGACCAAGTGACTAAATTTCTTTATTTTAAAAGAGCCCAAGTGACTAAACATCTTGATTTTAAGAAGCAGCTAGCGAACCTACGCTCACAGCTGACACTCTTTAAGGGCTCGTAGAGTTAAGCTTGCAGCTCTAACACAATTAGTGGACCTACGCTTCACTATTTTGAGCTCCTCCATTTCAATCCGAACTCATCCCAAACGTCTCTTGAGGGGATGCTAACATCAAAGCTTAGGTGATCCATATCCATCTCGTGAGGGACGTCGAAGTTGGTCTCTCGGTTTTATACCTAGTAGATTGACCTAGTTTTCTCATTTGAAGAGCTTGGAATCAAGTATTTTCCCTTATGTTTTCATAGATTTTAACTTAGTCTTTACCTTTTGAATAATTTGCACTAAAAGGTTATTTTATTGCCTTTAAAGCCACATGAGCCCTAAAGATTAACTAACTTACTTCGTGAGTGCACAGGAGACCATTAGCAGCTGAGCAAAAGTGAAATTGATTACTTCGTCACGACATAGGGAGTTTTATGTCACAATAAAGGGACCAACAGTGAAGATGAAGGAGACTGCTTGCTTCGTCGCAACACGGGGTGTAACAATCCATTTTTCAATGGTGTCAGAAACAGTGGTTTCGATACCACAAATCCAACGAGTAAATTCGTATAATGAATATTTAAATTATATAAGTCAAGAGCATGTATAATAGGATGATTGTATTTATTGATAAATTTGACATGATGGGGAATTTTTAAATTTTGGGCATGAAATTTTTTAGTTCTATAGGTTACATTAAGTATTGATAGAAAGGTATTATTGATACCAAATAATATGCCTAATATGAGGAAACGAGCATGATAGTATATATGATAGATAGTAATTTTGAGATTGTATAACTAAATTGATATTTATGCATATTGAGGTGTTTAGGGATGACCTAGGACATTGTTTGGATGTATCTAGAGCTAAAAAGCCAACCTCTATTTTTCAATTAGTACTCATCTTTGAGCCTTATGATCCTTTTTGATGAACCACATTATAAGCCTCAAATGATGATTTGTGTATACTCTCTTCTTTGGTCTTGTTTTGCATGGAAAGAGACGTATGGTCATATGTATTGAGGGTAAGTAGACACGTTAATGTGAAGGTTATAAAAAAAATTAATATAGTGTATGAACTTTAGTTTAGCCGAAAAGAGAGAAATAGTGAAAAATTAAGAAGAAAAAGAAAAAGAGTAGAAACAAAATAAAAGAATCATGAGTAAGAAAACATATTAAGACTGACAAAATCATAAAGTCACCAAAAAGAAAAAGAGAATCTTACTCGAAAAATAAAAGAAAAGAGAATACTCATAGACTAGCTAAATGAATTACTTTATATTGAGATTTTCTAAAATGGAGAGAAAAGGAGGTGAGAGAAAGAGAAATAAGGGGGTGAGATGGAATGGGACATTAAGGGGAAGAATAGGGAACAATACAATGTATCAAACTATTTTCATGTTTGTAACCCTTTTGTGTTAATATCCTAAGCCTCAACAAATTACAAGCAGAAAAACCCTATGAGACTTAAACAACTCTATACATGAGTAGTTATAAAAATTGCATAATCTCATGATAACTATCTGTATTGTACTAGGATAATAAAAATACTTATGTTAGACATTGATGGATTTATATCAATAAAGTTTTAATATTGAACTTATATTGTTTCTAACTAAAAGTGGTAAATTTCTCACTCATCATGTTAGAATTATCAAGAAATACATAATGCCTAGAGTAGTTGTTAAGAACCTAATCAATAAAGCTTTAATCGTTGTTTCCTTTTATGTTGTTTGATTTTGATTTTCTTGTTTGCTTGAGGACAAGCAAAGACTTAAGTGTGGAGGAGTTTGATTTGTCAGTTTTATACTTAGCAAATTGAACTAGTTTTCACATTTGAAGAGCTTGGAACCAAGTATTTTCCCTTATGTTTTCATAGATTTTAACTTATTTTTATCTTTCAAATAAATTGTGCTAAAAGGTTATTTTATTGCCTTTAAGGCCAAATGAGGCCTAAAGATTAGCTAACTTACTTCTTGAGTGCGTAGTAGACCATTAGCAGTTGAGCAAAAGTGAAACTGATCATTTCGTCATGACATAGGGAGCTCTATGTCGCAACAAAGGGACCAACAATGAAGATGAAGGAGACTGCTTGCTTCGTTGCGACACAAGACATGGTGTGTCGCGACATCGACCTCTGAACGCAACTCTACACCAAGTGAAGGGTTTTTCAGTCTTTACAATGCAACTTTAACACGAAGGATGGTAGCTGACCTAGGGTTGATGAAAACGGTCGATCAATGATATAAATAAGGCCTTTAGCACTAGGTTTAGAGACAACATTTACTAGCTTTCAATTTTATTTTCTATTTTCATTCAGAAACGAGATTGTAGAACTCGCATAAATGTTTGATGAATTTTTCCCGATAGATTGCTAATTCAATTAATGTAATGACCTAAATTCAGGGCACCGAAAAAGTGAGTTATAGGGCCTCCGTCTTAGTAAACTGAGTTCATAAATAATTATTAGGAGTAATTATGAGCTTAGTAGTGTGTTTAATTAGACTTTGATTAGGTGAATTTAGTTTAATTTAGAGTAATTAGTAAAAAGGACTAAATTGAATAAGGGGTGAAAGCCCAAATATAGATTAAAAGAAAGAAAGAGGGACTAAAATGGCAATTATACCTATTGCAAAAATTGAGGCGGCAAACAATGAGAAAAATCTAAAGATTTTTCATGATTTTAATATATTATTAATTAATATTAGAATATAATAATATAAATTATTATTTAATTGGTATTATTTTATTAGATTAATGATATATATATATAAGCCAAATGTATGGTAATAAAATATACTTGTGTAAAAATTATATTTGTACATTTATAAAATAAATATGAATTTACTTATTATTTAAATAAATAGATATTTATAATTTATTAATATTATTATTAACTAATATATATATATATAAGAAATAAAAGAATAAAGAAAGAAAAAAGAAAAAAAAAAAGGAAGAACAGATGCTCAAACAAAACAGGGGAGAAAGAAAAGGGAAGGAAAAAGAAAAAGGGAAAACTCGGATTTTGAAGCTTTAATATTTAATTGATAAGTCAATTAAGTCATTTTCTCTTAAATTAGATGTTTTAGAAGCTTTAGAACAAAGTTTTGATGAAATTAAGTTGAGGTCTTGGAAGTTTTAAGGTTTTTGAACATAGTTCATGTTGAACAAAATAGTGAATTAGGGATTTAATTGAATGAATTTCAAGTTAGCATTGATAAATGGATTAAGGGATTTAATTGAATGAATTTCAAGTTAGCATTGATAAATGGATTAAATTGTAAAAGAAGCTATAAGTTTTGTGATAGAGGGATTAAATTGAAAGAAATTTTAAATTAGGGTTTTATTATGAACATTAGATAGTTAAGTAGAATATGGAAGGAAATTGAATAAAAATAAAGTATGAATTAAGTTAGAAAAATAAATGAGTTAATTAGGATTAAATTGGAATTAAGGTATAAATTGAATAGAAATCCAATTATTATTATAAATTAGTGTTGTAATTAATAGTGTAAATTTTTTTTTTGTAGCTAGCAAAGAACCCGAAGCATCGGCACAAAAAGGAAAGGAGAAAGTTATCGACGAGTAATCGCGAAATCCGGATTTGTATTGCTATAATTTAAATTATTCATTATTTAATGTTTATTTCGATATTTATATTTAATAAGTGAAATTGAAATTGAAAGCGATATGAATTATAAATTGAAAGTCCCTATTAACTAGTCAGGCTGAGTCAGATATAGTTGGCATGCCATAGGATTGGAAGAGTTCAGGGATACTTCGACCTAGAGTCGATGAGACACTGGGTGTCATTATTTTACTTCGGATAGATTCGATGAGGTACTGGGTACCACTTTACTTCAGCTAGGCCGATGAAACACTGGTGTCACTTTATTGCTTCGAACTATCCGATGAGGCACTTGGTGCCATTCTGGTGTGTATGGTTGAATCCGTGTATTCGTCAATGTCCGATTCTTGTTAATTGGGGTAAACAATGTGAAAAGGAAAAATTGAATAAAAATGAAAAATTGAGGCATATAAAGTGATATGTGATGAAATTGAGAAATGAGAATGAAATGGCTAAATTGATTTGATATTGATATGGAATGAAAGTGATGTATAAATTAAGATAATACGTATTCATGTATTATATGATTGATTATGTGAAATTTATTTGGTTATTTATAATTTGAATTATCGTAATACCATTGAGTATGAAATACTCAACGTACGGTTGTTTCCGTGCGCAGGTTAGTAAAAATTAAGGTCCTGGTTTAGCATCCAGATCGATCCCAACCTCAGTATAAACTCGGTGATGTAATTCTCCTCTTTTGGTAAAAGTGGCATGTATTAGGTGTTGTATAGGTTACATGTATATGCTCGTAATGTTGGTTGTAAATATATATATATATATATATACTATATTTTGATATTAGTTTAATAAAATAATAGAGAGTATATTATAAAATTTGACATTATGTTTGAATGAAAAAAAAATGAATAAAGTTATTAGTAAATTCTGAATAATATTAAGAATGTTTAATTATTGAATTAATATGTTAATGAAATGATTATGATTTAGGTGAATTTGAGTATAAATTGTTTTGGTTACGGGTTGAAATTACAGGGAAGGTTAGATGTTTATAAAGGGGGTTATATCGCGTTCGAAAAAAAATTTTACCAAAAATCTACGGAGCACCAAAACAAGTTTCAATTCCCTTCTAATACATATTTTGAGCCTCGAAGGTCCAATTAGGAATTTTTTGATTATTTTATAGTATGTTCATTAATTATTTATTTATTATTTGTAAGTTGTACGATATGTCTGGTAATACCCTGTAACTCTGTTTCGACGACGGTTTAAGGTTAAGGGGTGTTACAATTAAAGTTTATTCTTCATTTGAGTTATTGAATTATATGTTTTTATATTCATTGTTTCAATTATGATTAAGAAAACCATGAGAAACTAATTTCATTTTGGGGAATTAGGGAATGGAAGTATGAATATTTAATTGTTGTTTAACAGGGATTTTTCATTCGAATCAGCTGTTTGGGAGTGAAAGAACACAAAACAAACACTAGGTCTGACAACCCTAGAATGTCATTTAGGTGGGAATGAACCCAAAATTGGTATTGCTCAGCCGTGAAAACCTTTTCCCCAAACCGATTTAAACTGTGACATCTAACGATAAGTAGTCTCTATCGACTTACTATGCTGGTGGAAGATTGGAAGATCCAACTAGGGTAGTAACTAGTTGATTGAAGGAAAATCCCCAAAACCTAACAATTGAAGAAATATTACTAAAGCAACCTATTCTTCCCAAAACCGTTTATCGATTTCTCTACATCTCAAACTTTTACTTTTCTTTGTTTCTTTTATTTTTATGCTCTTCATAAACAAATCTTTTATTTAACTTCATACTATAATCCCTAAAGTGATTACTAATTACTTCTATTCTTTGCAGCGATCTAATTCACTATTGTCTTCCGCCTCTTTTAGGTATGATCCTCGAAATACTACCAAGTGTTCCATTGCAACACACTATATTTACAACATGACCCGTATACTTGTGGAAGCCTAAAAACCTATGCCGAACAGGAGTACGTTCGGAGGCGGTCAGAAGTCAACTTTACGAGCGTCAAAAGGTCCAGCTGCAACTTAAGCATGTAAGAGTAAGCTCAATAAGAAGGTTGTTCAAAGTGTTGGAAGTTTCTTTCTTAAATTATTCTAAGGCCTTCGCTTGTTTCTGCTCCGAGCTCCCCATCGCGACCTTATGTTTCGCGATAATTCGGTTCACGGTAGCTCTATGCTCTTTGGCAGTTCTCCTCAACTCAGCATCCAAGGCATCATTCCTTTCTTTTTCACTGGCTACCTCGACAGATAACTCATCATTTCTTACCTGAGTAGCACCTAAATTCCTAGCGAGCTCCTCAAGTACTACTCGCAGGTCCTCTCCAATCTTTCCGCAAGCTCTTTATGATTAGCCTCAGTTCCACTAGCATTTTATTTAAGGCCCAGACTAATCATGGTGGCCTCAGCTAGGAGAGTTTTGCAGGGATGAGGTGAGCTTCATTAATGGAAGGATCAGAGAACCAGTTGATGGCTCAACAACATATATTTGTACATTTTTTGCAGATTCTGGCATAGAAGCCTTCCACATCTCAATCATGTTTTCTAGTTCCCTCAAGCTTAGATTCCCACGCGACGGGAGTAGCTCACCATCACCTTCAGTAGTTGGTTCCTTAGTTGGGGGCAAGGAAGGAGGAACGCGAGGAGAAACAATAGGAGGTGAACTGCCCTGAGCAGTAATTGGAGAACTTAGAAGGATCTAATGATGGAGAGCTCACCGAATAAGAAGTAGGAGTAGCAACGGTTATAGTAGAAGGCCCAACATGGTCTAGTCTCTTTTAATAACAGCGAGGTTTGCTTAATTAAACAAAAGGAGACTTGATTTTTATATTTTATGAGTTAATAATAATTCTCTTTGAGTTTTTCTTCAAGAATTGCTCTTGAGTTTCTTTTAGAAGTTGTTTTAACAATCTTTTAGGTTGTGGGAATCATCTTCAAGCTTTTTCTTGCCAAGATATCTTTCTTGGAGGGGGAATTAGAGCCATTGTAGGGAGTTGTAGATTCTTAACGTTTCCAAGACTTCTTAGGATGCCATCTTCTCTTTTTTTTATTTATCAATGATCAATCGTTTCTTGTTTAATTTAGTTTAATTCTTGTTGTTTTGGTTTGTTGATTTTATTGATTTTTGTTCTAGGTTAAAATTACTTCAAGAGGGACGTTCTCCTACTTTGCTTCATCAAGAAATACACCAAAAATTGGGTGTTTCAATCTTTTCTTGTTGTTTCAATTATTCTTGCACAAAACAATTTGTTTTTTTCTTTAAAATCACTTCTAACAAATCTATTTGCGTTCTATTTTCCAGATCTAGTTGGGACGATTTCTTAAGGTCCAAGAATGGTTTCTTTCATCCAGAAAACCCTAATTTCGTTCTCTATTAGACCCTTTACCAATCGGTTCCTTCTTCTTTTATTTTAACTGCGTTTTATTCTTCTTCTTGTCAACTAATTTGTTTTCATTATTTTCGTTTCAGTTTACATTTGTCTAGAGCTCTAGGATAGATCTGTGACTTAGACAAGCTACGATCCTATTCTGCACGCTTCCCTATCAATACACATCACTAAACCTTATTTAAACAAAGTTTAAAACAACACCATTAAACTCAAACTCCTAGTACATTCCACTTATAACCTAAATAAAAATAATCATAGTCTTTGTCGAATCATTAGTGTGAGCTCTGACTTGAACTTCCAGCCGACATAAACATTGGATGTAAGCAATGTAAGCAAATCTTTGCATAGTGAATTCTTATTAAACATAAACTTTAACTTACCGTAAAGGTTATAACTTAAACATTTCGCAATTAAATTCATAAGCAATGTCATGAGTTCATTATTAACCTATACATATCACAAGTATCACAAGATTAGTGAGTTCACATATGCAAAACTTATAACTTTATCATCTCATAAAACATATACAAGTAAACACATTTGATATACTATTCATTCAACATCTAATCATTTAGCATTCCATATTTCCATTGCAAATGTTCATTTCAAATATCCCTTTTTACATATCTATCCATATAAGCATTCCGTATAAAAACTTCATATAATTATTTCCATATAACTGATTCATATACCCATTTCATATAATCATTTCATATACTTAACACAACATGATTCAACAATTCCAAATCAGTAACCATTTAAACATACGCATACGCATACTCAAGGTTCATAATTTGTTTACTTTAAAGAAACAATTTCGTACCAAATAATCTTAATTATTTTGATGGATCTTTGTAAAAGCATTCAACACATAAGTCCAGAAACAGATGATGCTCGTATGATCTAATCAGATACAGAGTAAATGTGTCAGGTTACCCGTCCGTGCTAAACCAATGACAACACAGAAAAATAATCTGGTCAAGGCTATGTATACATGTAAGGTTACCAGTCCAAACTAAATCTTTAAAATGACAACGAATTACCAATCCAAGCTAAATCTGTGTCACATGTATATTCGAGTCCGCAACACATGTTAGAGCTTAGTCCAGAACAAAAATTTAGTCAAAAGTCTCATGTATGAAACTTTTACTTGATCCATCAAAATCATTTAAAAAAATTCAGTATATTTCATATAAACCAATTTCATTTCAATAGTTTTAAAAATATATATGTATCATTAACAACATTTAATAATGAATTATAAACAAACTAAACAATATGAACTTACCTAGACAAAAATGATTGCGAAAACAAGACCGACAACTAATCCATTAATTCAATTTTTCCACGATCGAAGTGCGATTGTTTCGTTCCATGAAATTGAAATTGAAATTTATCAAGGTTGAATTGGTTGCAAAAGCCAAAAGTGAAGAAGATGGTGTTGTGTTTTATTATTTAATCTTAATATTTTATTAATTTACCAAAATGCCATTAACTCTTATATTTTTAACTAAAACATATATACATACCGTCAAACACTTTAAATATGATTAAATTACCATATAAATCCATCTACTTATACTTTCATAACTATTTATCACAATTAAATTAATAGATATTAACTTTCACAGCTTTTACGATTTTGTCTTTTTTCTTTAATTAACTAGTCAAACAATAAAATTTTAGAACTATAACTTCACATACCAATATAATAACTTCATAAATATTTAAAGAAAATATTTACAAATTTGGCTTACAAAAATGAGGTTTTAATACCTTATTTTCTGAAACCACTTCACTTTTAAGACACACCATTTATGCTTAACATTTTGTTCAATTAGCAAAATTTAATCAAATCAAAATTCATTATAACAATATTTGATCCATATAAATAAAATAATAAAAATTACGGACTCATTAGTCGTATTTTTTTATTTTGAAACCATTACAAAACGACTTGTTACTATTTCAGTCACTGAGCTGTTAATTGTTGTTTACAGTGTAACCATAAACTGATGTGACACGTTAAATAATCATTTCAAACAAAAATTATAGATTAAATTTTACATTTGACCCCTATATTTTATCACTTTGAACAATTTATAGAACAAAACAATCTCAACTTCTGATGATTTAAGAAGAAAATTTGGATTGGAGATAGGTAACAACATTCTTGTCCAACTGGAAGGCCTTAGTGAGAACATCCGGGTTAATGGGAGGGTTAGATCCAAATACTGCATTTGCGATCGTGATAACTCCTGGATTTTGGCTGCTGAGACCAGCAAATGCAACTGCCTTGGTATTCCCGATGTTGAACTGGAAGTGGATGAAACCGACAGGGAAAACAAACGCATCACCCGGGTTTAGGACTTTGGTGATGAGGCGATTATCTGTGTTGGATGTAACGAATCCAACATAAAGTGTGCCTTCCAAAACCACAAGGATCTCCGTTGCACGAGGGTGTGTGTGAGGAGGGTTTAGGCCACCATTTGGAGCATAGTCAATTCGAACTAGAGATATGCCGAGGGTGTTAAGTCCAGGTATTTGTGCCACATTGACAGGAGTCACAGTTGATCCAACCGGATTTGAGGTGTTTCCAGGGATATTAAGCCCTGAATAGAAGAAGTCCTCTGCCTTGGCAAGCTTTGGGTCCTTGCAGAACTTTCCATTTACAAACACTGCATGAAATAAAGTAAGGTTAGTCAATATCATGAGTCCATGCAAAAATATGAAATCTTATGAAGAAATTGTTACTTCAGATAAAAGGCTCTAGCGTCTTGCATAATTATGGACTTAAAGATACTAATTAACAAGAGAGTACCGAGAAACAAAACATAATATAACAATAGCGTACCACCATTCTTGGTGTCATTGATGGCTACACAGAAATCTTGCAGGGGGCTGGGATCAGAAGCTGAGGCTAATAAGGAACTGAAGGCGAAGATGGCAAAAGCTGCAACGAAAAGTTGAAGGCGTTTCATCATAATTGATGTGCAAGCACGAAATCTATGGTACTACTTGGGAGAGGGGTCGGAAATCCTGCATGGCAAACAGGTCTATTTATAGGGATTGAAACAAAAGAACTCGTCCTGATTTGCCTTTGATAAAGTACGTGAAGACTAGGCGTTTGCCTTCTCAATTAGTTATTTCTTATTAGGAGGTGAATCATTCTTCAACCACTACACTTTCTACTTATGTTTTCCTCGTACATCATTTCAATATATGTCCTGGAATTGGTCTTAATGCAATCGCAGTTCTAAACATATTATACAATCTCAGTTGACATAGTTTATTCTGACATGTTCTCTTGTACTGACATCTGTGCTCATCACATCCACAACATTGTCAATTTCTTGCCAGTTTAATGAAGCATGCATGCAAGAGCGAAACTTTCCAAGTCTGTTGATCACTACAATTACCCAAAAAATGAAATGGGGCTGCTTTGAATTAATCACTGATCCAATTCGCGAGAATATTCATTGCCAACTTTGTAATAAAAAAAAATTAAACCTAATTAATGACTTGAATTTTTCCTAGTACAGAAAAGAAAACTTCAAGGCTTCAGTTACCTCACAGGCTTTGAGTCATATTAGTTTGAGTGATCACACCGCTTTGCTTAATACAAGTTTATTGCTAGTCTGCAACGCCATGAACTAACAGATACTGTATGATGCAATAGCAAAGAGATTGATGTATTAAGAAAGTGGTAGATTTGGTGTAGGCTTATCCAATGTTGTCCAAAATCCAATTACATACGTAAGATACTGACTTTACCCACTCACAAAATCAAGTCATTAGGTACATGACATATTCCAGTTCTGAATTAAATCCGAGTCATTAGGCATATTTGGACACCAAAGTGTCATCCTTCACAACTTTTATCTAATTACATTAGGATTTCATATTTGTTAGTCATTCCTTTTTTAATATTTAAATTTAGATATGTCAAAGGTTTTTATACTCTTTCATAACATAAAATTTAGTTTTTATATTTTAATTTTATTGGCTTTTTCATTTAAAAATTTAGTCTCTCTGTTTAATTTTGTCGTTAAAGTTAATAATGTCAAAAATAAAATAATTTTTTTAACCGTCAATATTTTCAATTTGGTTCTCACCCTTAAAAAGTACATACTCATTTTTTTTAAATAAAATTAATTTTTTTTATATTTTAAATAAAAATATAGAAATAAAAACTTAAAAATAAAAAAATAAAAAATGATTTTGAAAATATAAACAAAAATTTAAAAATTCAATGTTATCTAAACTGGACTAGACAAGTCAGTCGGACTAGAAATCAGTTGGGATATCAATCCTGTAAGAGGTAAAAAATCGGTTGACCCACGAACTAGTAGTTGAACCGATTTCGAACACACTTGACACGTTGGTTCTCAAAATGACCGATCTGATCGGTTCAAAGCAAATAAATTATTGAAATTATAAAAATCGATCAATTGTTAGTTCAATTGATTTTTTTCAACCCAATTACATCAGTTTGTAACTTTTAAGCTCTTTTAGTGCTCAACATTTACAGTTTTTTTTTTGTCAATTTAGTTCATACCATTTAAAAGTACATAACTTTTTTTAGAAATATATATTTTATTATTTTAAACAAAAAATATAAAGAAATTAAAAATATGAAAAAAATATTTAAAAATAAAATATAAAAATATATTTTAAAAATATAAGAAACTCTAAAATTCAATTTTATTTAAGCTCTAAAAAAATACCCCAATTGGTTCTGTTCCGTCTAGCTAGTCCAGTTCAATATAGATAACATTGGATTTTGAATTTTTTGTATTTTTAAAATATATTTTTTTTTAAATTTGAAGAGTTCTTTTTCATTATTTAATATATATATATATTAAAAAAAATTATGTTTCTTTATTAAAACATACAAAAATAATTTATTTAATTATTTATGTATTTTTAAAGGGTAATGACCAAATTGAAAAAAAAAACTATAAATATTGAAGGCTAAAATGATTATATTACCTTTAACCCCCCGTTAACTTTTTCAACAAAATTAGGCGGAGTGTCCAAGATTTTTAAATTAGAAAAAGTACAGGGATTCAATGTTTCAAAATTAAAGTATAGGAACTAAATCTTAAATTTCAATAGAGTACATAAATCTTTAGCATATATAGGGCTAGCTTAGCATTGTTTTTAAAAAATGCTGAGAAAAATGGTTTTAAAATGTTTAATTTAATATTTAAGTGTTTTGTATTGTTTCAAAAAGTGTTTTTGAGAAATAAAATGATCATTTTAAATATGATGTAGTAAAGTAAAAAAAAAAACATTTAAATAATATTTAAATTCATTAATATTTTGATAAAAATATAAAAAATGTTCTAACTCATTACTAATATTTTGATATATAAGATACAAATTTTGAATATTTTTAAGCAATTAATATCAATCAGACAGTCACGTCGCAACGTCAAGCATTGATCGACGCTACGAGATTAAGTCAGTATGTTGTGTCGTGACGAGGTTCCTCCGAAGTTGCAACGTCAATCCGTGATTTTAAAAACATTACAATTTGGTCCTAATTCGACCTCAAGTTAATAAAAGAACTTTTGTAAGCTTGTATAATACCTGAAATTGATTTCATAGCGTATTATACACCTGCTTTTTTTATATTTAAATGTTTAATGATTTTAATTCTAATATAATTTAATCGTAGTTTCTCCAACAAAAATAATTATAGCTCGGATCCGACAATTAAGTCGAATATAGGGTATTACAATTTTATATCACAACCTGCAAGTCCAGATTGCTTCTCTAGTATTACTGGCAAAATTTTACTTTAACTTTTTTTTTTCTTTGGAGGGCTAATAACATTTTATCCAATAAACAAGGGGCATAGAAGCCTATCAATAAATATTCAGCTAAAAATATTTTTCCACGACCACAAATGAAAATTTTGACTGATTGGGACCGTGGAATACAGTTGTTTCCATTGAGCTTGTGACCAGTTATAGGAGTATGAAAAATGAAAACAAATTATTAATAAATTTCATACTTAACAAAGAAGCTTACAGCAACATAAGAAAACGCATTTTATATTTATTGTTTCCAAAACAAAATAAATAGTTAATATTGTAGAAAAGGAAACAAGTCAAACATTATTGTGAAATTGATCAATCCAAGTATATATGATGAATTGAATTTATATTTGGGCGCCCTAATCAGAATTTTGACTGAAGATTTTTCACCACGTTCTTGTCCAATTGGAAAGCCTTTACGAGAACATCGGGTTGGATGGGTGGATTTGATCCAAACACTGCATTGCCTATGGTAATGACACCAGGATTCTGGCTACTCAAAGCAGCCAAGGCTACGGCTTTGGTTTTCCCCACATTGAATTGGAAGTGAATGAGACCAACTGGGAAAACAAATACATCTCCAGGGTATAGGACCTTGGTAATGAGACGATTATCGGTGTTGGATGTCACGAAGCCAACGTAGAGTGTGCCCTCCACAACGACTAGGATTTCGGTGGCACGAGGGTGAGTATGAGGGGGGTTTAGGCCACCATTTGGCGCGTAATCAATTCGAACCAATGAGATGCCAAGAGTGTTAAGCCCTGGTATTTGAGCAACATTAACTGGAGTAACAGTCGATCCCACTGGATTTGATGTGTTTCTGGGGATGTTGAGCCCCGAATAATAAAAGTCTTGTGCTTTAGCAAGCTTTGGGTCCTTGCAGAACTTCCCATTAACAAACACTGGAGATGAGAAGAAGAATGTTATTTTCATGTACCATGCCATGAAGAATGTTATATTTGAAGTCAAGTTTAAGAAGAAGAGATAACTTACCAGCATCCTTGGGGTCATTGATGGCTACGCAGAAATCTTGGAGAGGACTAGGATCAGATGCATAGGCAAATGGGGAAGCCATAGCCAAGAGACAAAATACTAGGATGAAATCGGCAGCTTTCATTGTGATAAATGCAATTTTGATTGCTTTGGAGAGGATGAGGAACTCTGCTGTAGAACCTGACTATTTATACATTACAGTCTTTGAGGTAGTCCATGTTTTTCCATTTTCAGGTAGCAAATGAAAGGCTTACCAAGACTTGTGCATTTTTATTTTAAATTTCTGATGAATTGTTCTTCAACTACTACCCTTGTCTCTTCCCACTTCCAATGCTTACATCAGTATCTTTGTCATGGAAGTAGTCAAATCTGTAATTAAATTATGTGTTTTGTAGTACTTGATCCATTGGAACGTTGACTTCAGCAGATATCCAAGGTTGCTAAGGCAGCGGGCAGGCAACCCTGCTCATGCAAGATACAATGAAAATAATGTTAACAAAGATCCTAGTTGTAAACATTTTGCCATTTGGCAGTGTTCAAACATAAAATGCCAGCTGCTGCCATTGTGGGTTGAGGGAGATTAACTATTGAAACCTTTGACATGATCTTTTTCCCTCATTATCATCTCCTTTTTTAATTAGTGATCTCAATTTTATTTTATTATTTTTTAAAAAAATTGGAGAAACTGTTTTTCCAGGCCGGCTTATTAACCAGCTTCAGCATCTATTAATTAATTCAAATAAAATTGCTTGATTAAAGTCAGAAGTATTTGCAAGAAAAGCGCATTGGAATGATTCAATACTTGTGGTTCTATATCTCTCTGAATATATACCTGCCTGCATGGACATCTTCATAACAGCCCGGTTGCATTAAATCTAATCTGCATATAGTTTTCACCATTCTATGGATATATAGGAGCAGTGCAAATTATATATTATATATATTCAAAGTCAGTAGAGTAGTTTAAAAAAAGACGACATTGGGTATGTAAAAACGACCAGTTCAACAAGGATGAAGGTGTAAGTAGTTGAAGAATGATTCCTTCAGATTTCTTTAAAACCCAGTAATCACTTCAGACTTGGCAAACCATTTTTTAATTTTCCTTTTTAAAATGGAATTGTTAAAGAAATAAACTGACAATGGACCTGTTCAGTGACTGCTATCTATAAATGGACATGCTTTGAAACCACATTTCTCACCCCTCGTAAAGCAACAAATCTAAGAAGCTCAATTTGATAAAGTTCAGGACTGTTGCTTACAACAATGAAAGGTGTTCAATTCCTTGTAGCATTTGTCCTCTTGGCTTTGGCTTCCAAACTTGTCTCAGCTTCAGATCCCTGCCCTCTTCAGGATTTCTGTGTAGCAATTAATGATTCTAAAGACGGTGGTGTGTACTTTAATCCATTGAAATTTCATCTTCGAAATATATTCGTTTTGACTATTGAAAGTGGAGAAATATAGCAAGTATTGGAAAAGTGTCCAAGAAGTAAACTCTTTTCTTTCCATTTATGCAGTTTTTGTTAATGGCAAGTTCTGCAAAGACCCCAAGCTTGCAACCGCAGAAGACTTCTTCCTGCCTGGCCTCAAAATTCCTGGCAATACATCAAACCAAGTAGGATAAATGGTGACTCCAGCCAATGTTCAACAAATACCAGGACTTAACACTCTTGGCATATCTCTTGTTCGAATTGACTATGCACCTTACGGTGGCCTAAACCCTCCTCACACTCACCCTCGTGCCACCGAAATTTTAGTCGCTGTGGAGGGCACACTTTCCGTCGGCTTTGTCACATCGAACACGGATAACCGTCTCTTCACCAAAGTCCTATACCCTGGAGATGTATTCGTTTTCCCAGAAGGTCTGATTCACTTCCAGTTCAACATAGGGAGTACGAATGCGGTTGCCTTCGCTGCTCTGAGTAGCCAAAACCCAGGGCTGATCACCATTGCAAATGCAGTGTTTGGCTCTGACCCGGCCATCAGTCCTGATGTTCTTGCCAAAGCCTTCCAGCTGGATCAAAATATCGTTAAACAGTTTCAGTCCCGGTTCTGATGGGACAACAACTAGAGGGATGCTTCTTGACCCCATGAACCTTACCTAGTACTTGTTTTTCTCGTTGAATTTAGTTGAATAAAAATAAAGAGGTTTCTCATCTACCTTAGCTTAGTAGAACCTCTCGTAATATTATTTTGGTCAATTTGGTTTTAGGAAAATGAATGCATCATTATGATTGGTTGTTGTATTAATTTTTCCTTGTTTTTTCCCTTCTTGGGAAAATTCTTAGTGAAGTGAAATTGTTTAATTAGTTATATTTATTCAAAGTAAACATTGACCAATACTTTCTATTAATTTTTTTCTATATTTGTATAGAATTGACGGTTTTTTATCGTTCCAACTAGGGTATCTCCCTTCTATTTATCATCAACAAAGAAGAGTTTTGTTCACAATCAAGTGGCTAGACATTTCAATAAACAAATTCAGATCACAAAAATTTTACTTTATTTTTTTTTAAGGGTTAATAACATTTTATTCAATAAACAAGGGGCACTGAAGCATATCAAGAAATGTTATTCAGCTAAAAATATTTTTCCTTGAGCACAAATGAACATTTTGACTGATTGAGACCTTGGAATATAGTTGTTTCCATTGAGCTTGTGACCTATGATAGGAGTAGAAAACTTTCAAATCTATCCTGGTTCTCTTTGGACACTGTTTCATGTTTGGGTGAGATACGGACTGGCGACTCCATTGTTTTTTTCTTCAATCATGTCGTTTCTTGTCATAGGAAAAAAAATTGGATTAATGATACATATTTTGGATTTGATACCTTGAAGAATTTGAAGAATGAAAAGCTATTTTATTCTAATTGAAACTATTTAGGTGCTAAAGTAGGAACAAAATTAAAAAATTAATATACTATTTCACATAAAATTATGGAAAAAAAATTTAAAGGTTGATTTCATACAATATCGAATCCGGATCTCTTAATATGGACATCATCTTCTTTTTCACTGGAGTCACTCGTTGGATTAAGAGATGACTCAATCTTATGTGTTCAAGATTGTTGTGTGATTAAAAATAGATTTAATGTTGGGTGTGATTCCTATAGAGGTACCATGTCAACCACTAGTAGAAATAAATTACCATGAAATCATTTATAGCTGCCTCAATAGTTAGCCCACCAAAACTTAGATTTTTCACCCTATTCTTATCCAAATTGCAAAGCCTTGACAAGCCCTTAGAGTATCAGTATTCCAAAACATCGAAGGATATTGTTTCAAAAATAGGTACCAAGTATCGATACAAGAGGTTCTAGTATCATTACTCGAGTCACAGATTGCATAATTGTGCTCATGGATGTCATTTAAGGTTAGTTTAAGCTCGAATTTTGTCTAGAATGTTTGATGGATGTACAAATGTTGATAAAATGTTACTAACTTCATATTGGATTGTGAAAAGTCTGGATGATAGAACGTAAGATGACTTATGAGAAACTTTGGATTTGATTAGACCTTCGGATCGAGTTTAGAGTGTTACAATTTCTAAGACTTTTAGTTAATTTTGAAATTTTTTAGTTAATTTTACAAATTTTTGTTGTAAAGTGAGTTTTTTTTTTTATTGTTCAGTACTTTTTATATGTTTTTTATTTAATAAATTCTTGCAAGCTACTTATGTAGGCATTTGATCAATTTTGAGGAAGGAAAAATTTTGCAAATGTTTTCTTTTTTAAATCGAGTAAATTTTTCTTTTCATTTTAACTCGTGATTTTATCTTAGAAAAACCATTTTAGATTAGCAGAACTCTAAAGTGTATTTTTTGTTTGTTTCATAATCGAAATATTCAACTCTTAATTTGTTTGTAGATTGTCGTAATTCGTTAAAGATTTATTTGTGCCTTCCAAAACTACAAGGATCTCCGTTGCATGAGGGTGCGTGTGAGGAGGATTTAGGCCACCATTTGGAGCATAGTCAATTCGAACTAGAGATATGCCGAGGGTGTTAAGTCCAGGTATTTGTGCCACATTGACAGGAGTCACAGTTGTTCCAACCGGATTTGAGGTGTTTCCAGGGATATTAAGCCCTGAATAGAAGAAGTCCTCTACCTTGGCAAGCTTTGGGTCCTTGCAAAACTTTCCATTTACAAACACTGCATGAAATAAAGTAAGGTTAGTCAATATCATAAGTCCATGCAAAAATATGAATTCTTATGAAGAAATTTTTACTTCAGATAAAAGGCTCTAGCATCTTGCATAATTAAGATACTAATTAACAAGAGAGTACTGAGAAACAAAACATAATATAACAATAGCGTACCACCATTCTTGGTGTCATTGATGGCTACACAAAAATCTTGCAGGGGGCTGGGATCAGAAGCTGAGCCTAATAGGAACTGAAGGCCAAGATGGCAAAAGCTGCTGCGAAAGCTTGAAGTCGTTACATCATAAATGATGTGCAAGCACGAAATCTATGGTACTACTTGGGAGAGGGGTGGGAAATCCTGCATGGCAAACAGTTCTATTTATAGGCATTGAAACAAAATAACTCGTCCTGATTTGCCTTACACCAAGTATTTGAAGATTATGGGTTTGCCTTCACAATTAGTTATTTCTTTTTAGGAGGTGAATCATTCTTCAACCACTACACTTCCTAGTTCTGTTTTCCTCGTACATCATTTCAATATATGTCTTGGAATTGGTCTAAATTCACTCGCAGCTCTAAACATTTTCTTATTCAGGCTTTGACAAGTTCTTGTAAAATACTTGTTTTGAATATATATATTGCATCAAATATGAACTCAAAAATAACCCGAACAACAAACGCAACTAGCGCGACTTAAATCCAAGCCACACCTGGAACAGTGAACACCGTTAGTCATCAGGCCATAACATGGGATTCGTTACCTCACAGACTTTGAGTCATAATAGTTTGAGTGATCACACCGCTTTGTTTAATACAAGTTAATTGCTAGTCTGCAAGGCCATGAACTAACAGATACGATATGATGCAAAAGCAAAGAGATTGATGTATTAAGAAAGTGGTAGATTTGGTGTAGGCTTATCCAATGTTGTCCAAAATCCAATTACATACGTAAGATACTGACTTTACCCTGTCACAAAATCAAGTCATTAGGTATATGACCTATTCCAATTAGTCATTAGTCATGTTTGGACACCAAAGAGTTATCCTTTACAATTTTATCTAATTACATTAGTATTTCATATTTGTTCGTCATTCTTTTTCTAATATTTAAATTTAAATATTTCAAATGTTTTTGTACTCTTTCAAAACATAATATTTAGACTTTATACTTTAATTTTCTATGTTTTTTTATTTAAAAATCTTAATTTTTCTATTTAATTTTGCCGTTAAAGTTAACAATGTCTAAGGTAAAATATTTTTAGCCTTCAACATTTACAATTTTTTTTTGTTAATTTAGTTCTTACCCTTAAAAAAGTACATACTTTTTTTAAAAAATAAAATTAATTATTTTTTATATTTTAAATATAAACTTTTAAAAATAAAAAAATAAAAATGTTTTTGAAAAAAAAAAATTTTTTTTGAAAGTTCAATATTATCTAAACCGGACCAAACAAGCCAAACGGACTGAGAACCGATTGGGGTATCGATCTTGTGTGAGGTAATAAATTGATTCACTCATGAACTAGTACAAACTAGTTGAACCGATTTCGAACACGCTTGACTAGTTGATTTCCAGAATGATCAATCTAACCGGTTTAAAGCAAATAAATTGTTAAAAAATAATAAAACATTAAAAATTATAAAAACCCATTCAATTGCAAGCTTTGAGTCCTTGCAGAACTTCCCATTAACAAACACCAGAGATGAGAAGAAGAATGATATTTTCATGAACCATGCCATGAAGAAAGCTATATTTGAAGGTCAAGTTTAAGAAAAAGAGGTAAAAACGAAACTTACCAGCATCCTTGGCCTCATTGATGGGTACGCAGAAATCTTGAAGAGGACTAGGATCAAATGCATAGGCAAATTGGGAAGCCAGAGCCAAGAGAAAAAATACTAGGATGAAATGGACAGTTTTCATCGTGATAAATGTTATTTTGATTGCTTTGGAGAGGATGAGGAACTCTGCTGCAGAACATGGCTATTTTTTGTGAGATGACGATCCATGTAACAACTTGCACATTTGGTGAATAAATTAAACACCAAAATGGTGAACTATCATTTGGCGAACAAGATAAACGTCGGAAGAATGGCGAATTATGTGGCGGATAGTCCAAAGTACAAGCCAAAGTGGTAGACAGTCCAAATGCAAGTCAAAATAAGTGGACAGTCTAACTAGAAATTGTCCCGAAACTTTTGAATTAAGCCAACAAGTTGTCAACTTTTTTAGAAAATTCGTCAGATTAATTTATTTATCTTTAATTTGATAGGTTAATGTATCGTTGCTAATTTGGTAGAAATCAACCAAAGAGTGATCCCATGTACTTAGACATGCCAACTTGTCAAGTTGCAGTTGGTAAAATTTTCATATTTAAGTGTATGCTTTGTATGTAAACAAGCGTGTTGAACTAGTAATAAAAACAGCAAGTCAATTTTGATTGCTAAATTTTTTTTCCTTGTTTTCTTTTATTCCTCTGTAAAAACCTAACAATAGGTACCTAGAGTTAGTCATCTCTGAGGGCTTTTGCTTTGTAAAGAAAGAACAACCTATGTTTTCTTGTTGTTTTTTGCAAAATTGTCTTCACCTAGCTTTACACCTTCTCCACCATCAATTTTTAACGGTGAAAACTAACATATTTGGGAAGTCAAAATGAAGACCTACCAAAAAGCTTATGACTTATGGGAGGTTATGAATGCGAATGTAAAGCCACCACAGATAAGAGCTAATGCAATGATAGCATAGATCAAGTAGCATAGTGATGATCGTGCTAAGAAATTCAAGGCGATGCCATGTATTCATAATGGTGTTTTTTATATAATTTTCACCAGAATTGTAACCTATAAGACTCCAAAGCAAGATTGGGATAAGCTAAAGGAAGATTTCCAAGGTATAGACAAGAAAAGGAAGTTGTAGATTATCAACTTGAGGAGAAAACTTGAGAACCTGAAGATGAAGGAGTCTAAAACTATCAAACAGTATTTTGTCAAAATCATGAATGTTTTAAACAACATAAGATTTCTTGGAGATCAGTTTCCTGATAGTAAGGTAGTCGAGAAGGTGATCACTACACTTCTTAAGAGGTACGAGTCAAAAGCATCCTCTATTGAAGACTCGAGAGACCTATACGTAGTCTCTCTATTAGAGGTGATAAATGCCTTGTACGCTCAAGAGCAGAGGAGAGTTGAAAGGCAAGAGGAACATGTTGAAGGAGCTTTCAAGCTAAAAATAAGGAAGGCTTGAGCTCCTCAAATAACCGAGGAAATAAAATCTGGTCAGACAAGATAGAGAAATCAAGGAGAGAGGGTGGAAAAAAGAAATTTCCATAGTGCTCTTACTGCAAAAAGACTACTCATTTGGAGAAATATTGCTGGTTCAGACTAGACATACAATGTAGGTGTTGTAAGTAGTTTGGACACATGGAGAAGGTTTGCAAAAATAAGGTGCGAACTCAACAGCCACAACCACAACCATATCAAAATATCCAGGCTAAGGTAGTTGAGGGAAATAATGCTCAGGAGGAGTAGGTGTTCAGCCTATTGTTTTGCACCTAAGAGCATAGTCACAAAAGGTTGGTTGATCGATAGTGGATGCACCAACCATATGACCTCAGATTAAAGCATTTTCAAAAAGATTGATAGAAGCTTCATTTCAAAAGTGAGGCTAGCAAATGGCGAACTCATACAAGCTAAAGACAAATGTGATGTGTTGATCAATATACCATCAGGTACAAAAGTAATTTTAGATGTTCTTTTAGTTCCTAAAATAAATCATAATCTCCTTAGCATTGGTCAACTACTTAAAAAAAATTATAGCGTTGTTTTCAAAGCTAGTGGCTGCACTATATTAGACTTGTTGGAACAGGAAGTTATTACAGTCTCGATGAAAGATAGAAACTTTGTATTAGACTGGAACTTGATGAACTTAAGACCCTATACAGTTCAGTTGATGAAACAAAACTTTGGCATAAAAGATTGAGACATGCGAACTGTTGAATTATGACTCCTATTTCAAGTCAAATTTGAGAAATAATCTTTCAATTAAACTCTATTTATTTATTTCAATTAAACTCTGTTTATTTGTTTCAATTAAACTCTGTTTAGTTGTTTTGAGTTAAATTCTTATTAATCTAGATTATTTTATTATTTTTTGACTTAAGAATTTAGCCTATAAATAGGATCTACAACCTTAGAAATAACACCCATTTTAGACTTACCTATCATAGTTAGAACTCCTAACACTTTTGGAGAATTTAGTGTTTATGTTTTGATGGTTCTTTATTTTTCGGGTTTTTGGGATTTAGTTTTTATCTCCATCTTTTGTACTTTTTGTTCTTTGCCATTATAGTAAAATTATCTTTGCCCGTGGTTTTTTTATCCTCTTCGGAGGGGTTTTTCCATGTTAAATTTGTGTGTTCAATTTTTCAATTTCTTCCGCTATTTTTAACTTGTTCGTTACTTAATCGGGTCGATCCCTAACAAGTGGTATCAAAGCTAGTTCGATTTTAGTAGATCAGCCCGTTCAGAGATGGCAGCAACACGGTTCGATATTGAGAAGTTTGATGGTGACACAAATTTCAATTTGTGGCAAGTTCGGATGATGGCAATTCTAGTTCAGACCGGTTTGAAAAAGGTCGTTACCAGGAAAAAGCCCGATAATCTAGATCAGTCAGAATGGGAAGAGCTTGATGAAAAGACTTTGTCTGCAATCTAGTTGTGCCTCGCGAATAGGGTATTGTAGGAGGTATTGATGGAGAAGACCTCATCCGCCTTGTGGAAAAGTCTAGAAACTCTTTATACGACTAAGTCTTTGGCTAACCGTTTAGTGCTAAAACAATGTCTATTTATGTTTCGCATGAACGAAGGTGAGCTTCTTAGAGATCACATCAGTCAATTTATTACTCTTTTTAATGATTTAAATAATGTTGAAGTTCAAATTGACGATGAGGATCAGGCTATTATTGTGCTCTTTACCCCCTTCATACAAGTCTTTTAGGGAGACCTTGATTTATGGTAGAGATAAACTCTCGTTTGAGGATGTGAAGAGTCATTTGTTGAGCAAAGACAAACTCGACAATGAGTTTGGTTCAGATAGCAAGGTAGATAAGCAAGCTTCTATTTTGGTAGCATCAAAGAAGCGAGACAAAAGGTGTCGCTATTGTAAGAAATTAGGACACGTCAAAGCAGATTGTTACAAACTGTGAAATAAAAGGGCTGCTAAGAGTAACGAGGAATATTTAGCTGGTGCTAATTTGGCCGATGAAAGTGGTGATGATTTCTTGTTAGTGTCAACGAGCGAAAGCTCCGAGGATACGTCTGAGTGGATCCTAGATTTAGGATGTTCTTTTCACATGTGTCCCAACAGAGAATGGTTCTCCACATACAGTTCAATTGAAGGTGGAGTTGTGCACATGGGAAATGATTCATTCAGTAAGGTAATCGGTATTGGTACTGTTAAAATTAGGATACACGATGGTACGATTAGGGCACTATTAGATGTCAGGTATGTACCTTATTTACGAAAAAATCTCATCTCCTTAAGTATTTTAGACTCAAAAGGTTGCAGAATCAACATTGAGTCGAGCGATATTAAGGTATCTTGTGGGGCTCTTATTTTGTTAAAGGTAAAAAGATTGACAGTCTTTATATTCTGAAAGGTTTTACAGTGACCGGTGAAATCGAATGTCCCTCGTCCTTTACGGAGTTGAAGTCAACTCATTTGGAGCGGAGGTAACTTGGTCTAGGAGGGAAAAGTGTATGACTGTTTCGTTGAAGAGAGGTTTTCTTTTGGATATAGGTTTTGAAAAGTTAGGGCACTGTGTTCGTGAAAATTAGATCCGAGTTAGTTTTGATTCGACAGTGCACAAGTCGAAGGCTAGAAGACTTCCAACTCCTAAGCACAGATTCGACTCAGTTAATTCCCTGCATAGTTCAAGATAGGCCCGTGACGAACTTTGACAAAGATGGCATTGTGGAAATATGAGTCAAGGTGGAGATTTGTTGAATTATGACTCTTATTTCAAGTCAAATTTGAGAAATAATCTTTCAGTTAAACTCTGTTTATTTGTTTCAATTAAACTCTGTTTAGTTGTTTGAGTAAAATTCTTATTAGTTTAGATTATTTTATTATTATTTGACTTAAGAATTTAGCCTATAAATAGGATCTTTTACAACCTTAGAAATAACACCCATTTTAGACTTACCCATCATAGTTTAGAACTCCTAACACTTTTGGAGAATTTAGTGTTTACATTTTGAGGGTTCTTTGTTTTTTGAGTTTTTGGGGTTTAGTTTTTATCTCCATCTTTTGTACTCTTCGTTCTTTGCCATTATAGTAAAATTATCTTTGTCCGTGGTTTTTTATCCTCTTTGGAGGGGTTTTTCCATGTTAAATTTGTGTGTTCAATTTCTCAATTTCTTCCACTATTTTTAACTTATTCGTTACCTAATCGGGTCGATCCCTAACACAAACTAGAAGTCCCTTATCAAATGAGCAGGACAAATTTGGTTCAGAATATGGCTAAAATTGAAGAACAAAATGACATCTGTGAAGTCTGTCAACTTGGGAAGCAGAAGAGGCTTCCATTTCCAGCAAATAAAGCTTGGCATGCTAATGAAAAGATTCATTTGGTTCATAATGATGTATACGGACCCATGAAGACACCTTCCTTGATGGTAGCAAATACTTAATTTTGTTTATTGATGATTATGTAAGGTATTGCTAGGTTTATTTTTTGAAACAAAAAACTAATGTAGTTGAAGTTTTCTGGAAGTTTGAGGTACAAGTTGAAAAATAGATTGACAGCAAGTTGGAGATGATCATATCTGATAATGGAACCGAGTACATTTCAGATAAGTTTGAAAGCTAATGTGAAGAAGCTGGGATCCATCACTAGCTCACCAAAATCTACACTCTGCAACAAAATGGGGTTTGTGAAAGGAAAAACAGGACCGTGGTGGACATGGCGAGGTGCTTGTCGTTTGAAACCAAGTTACCAAAAGAATTTTGGGCTGAAGTTGTAAACACTTCAGTCTATTTGTTGAACAAGTTGTCGACCAAGGTTGTGAAGGAGAAGATCCAATTTGAAGCTTAGTACATGTACAAACCTTCTGTTTCTTACCTGAAAGTATTCGGCTATATTTGTTTTGTTCATGTACCAGAAGTGAAAATAAGCAAACTAGAGAAAATAGTACAACCTAAAATTTTCCTTGGTTATTACAATAACAAAAAGGGATACAAAATTTATAATCCAATCTCCAAGAAGATTGTGGTAAGAAGGGATGTTGTGTTTGATGAAGAAAAAACATGGAAATGGGATGCTATTGAAACTGAGATGCTTGAGAAGGGAGAGCTTGAGATAAGGTTGCAACTTAGGGATAATCAAGTTGAAGAAAAAGACTTCAATGACATGCCATTTAGGTGTACGCGACCAATTGTTAAAATTTACCGAAGATTAGAGGTAGCAACTCTTAAACCTGTGAACTTTGAAGAAGATGAAGCAACAAAAGGCTTGAAAGAAGCTATGCAAGCTGAGTTGAATATGATTTGCAAGAACCAGATGTGGGAACTTGTTGATAGGCCATCACACAAAAGGGTTATTAGCATCAAATGGGTGTTCAGAACCAAACTCAACGTCAATGGTTCACTCAACAGACCAAAGGCAAGACTGGTTGTAAAGAGTTTTAGTCATGGAAATGGGAAGCTATTGAAACGGAGATGCTTGAGAAAGGAGAGCTTGAGCTAGGATTGCAACTTGGGGATAATCAAGTTGAGGAAGAAGACTTCAATGATATACCATTTAGGGGTACGCGACCAATTGTTGAAATTTACCAAAGAGTAGAGGTAGAAACTCTTAAATCTGTGAACTCCGAAGAAGCTGAAGCAACAAAAGGCTTGAAAGAAGCTATGCAAGCTGAGTTAAATATGATTTGCAAGAACCAGATATGGGAACTTATTGATAGGCCATCACACAAAAAGGTTATTAGCATCGAATGGGTGTTCAAAACCAAACTCAATCTCGATGGTTCACTCAACAGACCGAAGGCAAGACTGGTTGTAAAGAGTTTTAGTCATCAATATGGGATTGATTACTTGAAGACATTTGCACCAGTAACAAGGTTGGATACGATTAGACTATCGATAGGCTTGGCGGTACACATGGGATGGAGAAGAAGAATTTACGTTGAACAACCTTTTAGCTTCACTGTCAAAGGAAAAGAAGATAATGTATATAGGCTTAAGAAATCTTTATATGGGCAAAAACAAACTTCAAGGGCCTGGTATGCAAGAATTGATAATTACTTACAAATTTTGGGATTTGAGAAAAGCCTTAGCGAACCAACTCTCTATGTAAAGAAGATTGAGAAAGTAACAAAATTGATAGTTTCTTTGTATGTTGATGACCTGCTGGTAGTTGGGAGCTGTGATGATTTGATGAAAGAATTCAAGCTACAGATGGAGAAAGTATTTGAGATGTCAGACCTTAGAGAAATGAGATACTTTTTGCATGGAAATGTGCAAATCATTAAGCACACTCATGGCACTTGTTAAAAAGCTTAACAACCAAAAAGATTTTGAAAGGGTCAATGAGAAGAATTACAGACGTCTCATTGGTTGCTTGTTGTATTTGACCACAACATAATTTGATATTATGTATGCAGTAGGTTTACTATCAAGGTTTATGCACTACTGCAATATGTCACATTTCAAGATTGCTAAGAGAGTGCTAAGATATATCAAAGGAACAACTAGTTTTGGGGTTTGGTTTACGAAAGCGAACACATTGAAACTTGTGGGGTACATTAAAAGTAATTGGGTTGGATCAATGGATGACATGCGAAGCACCTTTGGATATTTTTTCTCACTTGGTTCTGGCGTACTATCTTGGAGTTTGAAGAAGCAATCAACTGTTGCTCAATCTACAACTGAGGTAGAGTATATAGTCGCAACAATAGCAGTCAACCAAGCAAATTGATTGAAAAAACTTCTAAGTGACTTAAATCTTATGCAGGTTGAAGCAATCCAAATTTTCCACGATAATCAATTTGACGTTGCAATTGCAAAGAACCGTGTCTTCCATGGGAAGACAAAACATTTCAAGATCAATTACTATTACAAATGTAGTGTTTGGCTCTGACCCGGCCATCAATCCTGATGTTCTTGCCAAGGCCTACCAACTGGATCAAAATATCGTTAAACAGCTTCAGTCCCAGTTCTAATTGGACAACCACTAGAGGGAAACTTCTAAACCCCATGAACCTTACCTAGTAGCTAATTGTTTGGATGATGTTTAACTCGTTTTTGTCATTGAATTTGTAGAATAAACATTAAATGATTGTTTTTAAGTGGGTTTTAAATTTAGAAGTTAGTGGGAAAATAAAAGGTCAAGAGTTTTTTTTTGTAAGTGAAAGGCTAAGAGTCAAGTCTTTTATGGTTTTTAATAGAATTTATTTTTCAGTTTTTTAACAAGAATAGTACCTAGTGTCTATATAAAGGTCTTGTTGATTTCGTTTGTAAAACAACAAGTCAGAGGGATACAAAAGTTGTGTGTTAATTTGATTTTTAGTTTTCAAATTGGTATCAGAGCTAATGGCGAATGTGACGGGTCAAATGTCGCTACCACGACTAACGAAGGCGAACTATGATAACTGGAGCATACAAATGAAAACCCTTCTCGGATCTCAAGATGCATGGGAGGTGGTCGAAGAAGGTTTCGAAGAACCAACAATTACCATAGGATATACGGCGGCTCAAACCAAAGCATTGAAAGAGGCGCGATTGAAGGATAAGGCGGCACTATACATGTTGTTTCGAGCCGTTGACGAGTCTGGCTTAGAGAAGATTGTCGGTGCAGTTACTTCAAAATAAGCGTAGGACATTTTAAAAAAAGTGTTCAAAGGAGTCGACCGAGTCAAGCAAGTGCGTCTCTAAACTCTTCGTGGTGAGTTGGAGAGCATGAAGATGAAGGAATCGAAAAGTGTATCCGATTATATCACGCGTGTACAAGCCGTGGTGAACCAACTCATTCTTAATGGCGAAATGTTAACCGATGCGCGAGTTGTGGAGATGATTTTGAGATCATCAACCGATAATTTTGAGAATATTATGTGCGTAATAGAAGAGTCAAAGGATCTTGCGACGCTCACAGTCGACAAGCTCGTCGGTTCTCTCGAGGCACACTAACAACGTAAGAAGAAAAAGGAGGAGACACCCGAGCAAGCACTTAAAACCAAGGCGTCAATCAAAGATGAAAAGATATTCTATTCTCAAAATTTTCTAGGTAGAAGGCGTGGCCGTGGAGGTCGTGGAAATGGTCACGGTGGTCAAGGCAGTAGTCATGAAGGATACTATAAGGAGAAGGGACAGTCAAGCCAACCAAATTGTCGTGGAAGAGGACGCGGTCGAGAAAGAGGTGATCGGTCAAACTATTCCAACATCGAGTGCCACAAGTGTTACAAGTATGGTTACTGCGCGAAGGATTGCAACTTTGAAAAATGTTATAATTGTGGTAAAGTGGGGCATTTTGCAAAAGATTGTCGAGCCGATAAAAAGGTGGGAGAAACTATCAACCTAGCCTTGGAAGATGAAGCGAATGAAGGCCTTCTCTTGATGGCTCAAAATGAAGTCAACATCAACAATGACACTCTGTGGTACCTCGACTCGGGCGCAAGTAACCATATGTGCGATCACGAGTACCTATTCAAAGAGATGCAAAAGATTGAAGATGGTCATGTGTCATTTGGAGATGCATCAAAAGTGGAGGTCAAAGGCCGAGGTACAATTTGTTACTTACAAAAGGGTGGCTTGATAGGGTTAATCCAAGATGTTTATTACATACCAGACCTCAAGACCAACATTTTGAGTATGGGGCAACTTACGGAGAAAGGTTATTTAGTATTTTTGAAAGACCGGGTACTACACTTAAAGGACAAGCAAGGATGTTTGGTTGCTCAAGTCGAGATGAGTAGAAATCGGATGTACAAACTGAATCTGAGAAGCGTGCGAGAAATATGTTTGCGAGTCGATGTAGAAGACAAGGCATCGCTGTGGCATCTCCGCTTTGATCACCTATATCATGGTGGTCTAAAAGAGTAAGCAAAGAAGAACATGGTGCACGGGCTACCGGACATGGATTATGAGGGCAAATTCTGTGAGTAATGTGTGCTTGGCAAGCAAGCGAGAACCTCATTTCTAAAGAAGGTAGAATATCGAGCTAAATATCCTCTCGAGTTGATTCATATTGACATATGTGGACCAATCACCCCCGAATCTTTCAGCGGTAAAAGGTATTTCGTTTCCTTTATGATGATTTCTCACGAAAAACTTGGGTTTATTTTTTGAAAGAAAAATTTGAGGCATTTGAGGTGTTTAAAAAGTTCAAAGTGATAGTGGAGAAGGCAATTGGTAGACACATCAAAGTCGTACGATCCGATAGAGGTGGCGAGTATACCTCGACGGCTTTCATGGAGTATTACGAGGAGTAAGGCATAAGGAAATTTCTAACCGCACCATACTCTCCTCAACAAAACGATGTGGCCGAGAGGAAGAACCGAATCATTCTTGACATGGTTCGATCAATGCTCAAGAGCAAGAAGATGCCAAAGAAATTCTGGACAGAAGCCGTGCAATGTGCCATCTATGTACAAAATCAATGTCCACATGTGAAGTTGGTAGATCAAACACCACAAGAGGCATGGAGCGGACAAAAGCCGATAATTTCTCATTTCAAAGTGTTCGGAAGTGTAGCTTATGCACAAGTACCGGATTAACGTAGAACGAAGCTTGAAGACAAAAGCAAAAGGTATATTTTTATAGAAGACAAAAGGGTACAAGCTACTTGATCCGATAAGCAAAAAGGTGATGGTGAGTCGTGATGTGCGAGTAAACGAAGCGAGCGAGTGGGATTGGAACAATTCGACAAAGGTTATCATTGAAGTTGGAGAATCATCAGTTGCTGCATCAACAAGCATACCAACAAACTTTGAAACTACTGATGATGAAGATGAACCACGACAACCCAAAATGCGAAGTTTACAAGATTTGTATAATTCGACAAATGAGGTACACCTTGTATGTCTTTTGGCATATGCTGAAAATATCAGCTTTGAAGAAGCTTTGCGAGATAAGAAGTGGCAAACTGCCATGAATGAGGAGATCAAGGCAATTGACCGCAACAACACATGGGAGCTAGCAGAATTGCCGAAAGAAAGTCAGTCTATTGGTGTTAAGTGGGTGTTCAAGAAAAAGATGAATGCTCAAGGGGAGATAGAACGGTACAAGGCGCGACTTGTTGCGAAGGGATACAAGCAAAAGGCAAGAATCGACTATGACGAGGTGTTTGCTCCTGTTGTAAGAATAGAGACAATCCGATTACTCATTTCACAAGCTGTTCAATTTAAATGGTCGATATTTCAAATGGATGTCAAGTCGGCATTCTTGAATGGTGTGCTCGAAGAAGATGTCTACATCGAACAACCACCCGGGTACATTAAAGTCGAAGAAGAGAAGAAGGTGTTAAAATTGAAGAAGGTACTTTACGGGTTGAAGTAAGCACCGCGGGCATGGAATACACGTATCGATACATATTTCAAGGAGAACAGGTTCAAGCAATGTCCCTACGAGCATGCCCTTTATGTAAAGAAGAATGAAGGTAACATATTATTTGTTGCTCTTTATGTCAATAACCTAATTTTTTTGGGTAACAATGATGAGATGATAAAAGAATTTAAGGGCACAATGACACGGGAATTTGAGATGACAGATTTGGGCTTGATGAAGTTTTTTCTTGGTTTGGAGATTAGACAAGTAGAGACGGGTATTTTTGTATCACAAGAGACATATGCAAAAGAGATTTTGAAGAAGTACAAGATGGAAAATTGCAACCCAGTATCAAGGCCAATGGAACCAGGTGCAAAACTCTCTAAGTTCGATGAAGGAGAACGTGTCGATGCTAGTAAATACTGGAGTTTGGTAGGAAGCCTTCGCTATCTCACATGCACAAGGTCGGATCTTTCATTAAGTGTCGGCATTGTAAGTCAGTTCATGGAGGAGTCAGTTTATTCAAATTGGAAGGCGTTGAAGCGAATCCTACAGTACATCCAAGGAACGGTGTCACTCGGGTTGTTCTACTCGAAAGCAGAATATTATAGATTGGTTGGGTACTCCGACACTGATTGGTGCAGAGACATAGGCGATCAAAAAAGCACCATGGGATATGTGTTCTTTATAGGAGATATTGCGTTTACTTGGCTTTCAAAGAAGCAACCGATCGTGACGCTCTCATCGTGTGAAGCTGAATATGTGGCAGCATCTTGGTGTGTATGTCATGCGATATGGCTTAGAAATTTGTTGAGCAAGATGGAACTAAAGCAACTAGGTGCAACCGTGATTCAAGTTGACAACAAATCAGCAATTGAGTTGGCAAAGAACCCGATGAACCATGAAAGAAGCAAACACATTGACGTTCGTTTTCACTTTGTTCGAGATCATGTGAAGGAGGGAAGTATGGAATTGGTGCATGTGGCAAGTCAGGATCAAGTTGCGGATATCTTCACAAAACTGTTACCAAAAGTACTTCTCGACAAATGCAAGAAGATGATTGGCATGATGGATGATAGAAGCATTTAAGTTTACGGGGGAGTTTTGTTGAATAAACATTAAATGATTGTTTTTAAGTGGGTTTTAAATTTAGAAGTTAGTGGGAAAATAAAAGGTCAAGAGTTTTTTTTTCTTTAGGTGAAAGGCCAAGGGTCAAGTCTTTTATGGTTTTTAAAAGAATTTATATTTTAGTTTTTTAACAAGAATAGTGCCTAGTGTCTATATAAAGGTCTTGTTGATTTTGTTTGTAAAACAAGAACAAGCCAGAGGAATACAAAAGCTGTGTGTTAATTTAATTTTCAGTTTTCAAAATTTAGTTAGAAAAATAAAAAGGTTTCTCATGTACCTTCGCTTATTAGAGTCTCTCGTAATATTATTTTGGTCATACCATATGGAGTCGTGCAATGACAATTTGTTTTTAGCTCCGAGTTTGGAACCTTCATTTAGGGAAATGAATGAATAATTATGATTGGTTGTTGTATTAACTTTGGTCAAAGGTTCTTCAATTCTTTTAAAATTTAAAATTTAGTTTTTATATTTTAATTTTCTGTTCTTTTTTATTTAAAAAAAATCTAGTCCCTCTCTTTAATTTTATCATTAAAGTTAATAATGTGAAAGGTAAAATAATGTTTTTAGCCCTCCATTTTTTCAAATCTTACCCTTTAAAAATACATCATTTTTAAAAAAAAAATATTTTTTTTCATATTTTAAATAAAAACATAAAAAATAAGAACTTTTAAAAATTCAAAAAAATTAAAATGAGCTTGAAAATATAAATAAAAAAAATTGAAAATTCAATGATATCTAAAACGGACTTGATAGGCGAGTCGGACTAGGAATCGATTGGGGTATCGATCCTGAGAGAGGTAAAAAAATCGATTGACCTACGAACTAGTACAAATTAGTTGAACTGATTTCAAACACAGTTGACCAGTTGGTTCCCAGAATGACTAGTCTGATTGATTTAAAGAAAAAAAATTATTACAAAAGAAAAATAAAAAATATTTAAAAAGTTATATAAGTTGATTCAATTGCCAGTTAAATGGTTTTTTAGCCCAATTAAACATGTTCGTAACCTTTAAACTTTTAAACTTTTTTAGTACTCAACATTTATATTTTTCTGTCAATTTGATCATTTCCTTTAAATGTATATATATATATATATATTTAAAATTAATTTAAAAAATATAAAAAATAAAATCTATTTAAAAATATTTAAGAAATTCTAAAATTCAATTTTATTTAAATTGTTTTATTGTAATTGAAACTATTTAGGTGCTAAAGTAGAAAATAAAAATAAGAAACTAATATACTATATTGGACATAAAATCAAGTGGAAAAAATCAAAGGTTGATTTCACAAATATAAGTTTCCAGGTAAATTAGACTCTTTGATTTCAACATTTCCAACTAAAACAATGGCTTACTATTGGCTAAAGGCAGTTAAGGAGGAGGTTTCGTTAATGAGTGGACTTGCTAGGATGATTCAATCTTATCAAAGGCTGCTGTGTGGTTAAAGCATATTCCATGTTTGGTGGGATCCCCATGTAAAGGGAACTTAGAATTTTAATGTTGACAATTACATTTGTGAGAAACTAGGGACTTCAAGTTGTGGGGGTGTGGGTGTGTTGTATTATGATTCAAGATTCTAAATATCGATGCTTTAGGGCTGTCATGTTTTCTAGTTTCTAGTAGTGATGGAGTGTTTCTTTTGTTGTTACTATATGTTGCAGTCGAAACTAATTAAAAATATGATTAAAGCAAGTGTACCTATCAATTAATAGTATAGTTACGGTGAGCACATATATCGTTCCTACGAGGACTAAAAGTAATCGTAATAGTTGTCTTCCTATTATTTAACCGATAAAACGAAGTGATTTTTAAAACTTAATTTAACTAAATTAATAAACTTAAAGTACAACAAAGAATAAACCAAGAGATAACAATTATTTAATACCAAGAAGCGGGACAATTCCCAGGAAAGAATCAACCTAGATTTCATCTGTCATTATCATTCTGAATTAAGCAATTTATTCACTTAGTATCTTGATCTGTAGAAATCCATAAATTATGCTAATACCTCTTTTCAAGCATAAAAGCAACTGACTCTAGGTTGATTAATTGAAATTTCTTTCTAATTAAAACCCTTATTGTAGCATTAATTTGATCTATGGATCCCCCTATTAGATTTGACTCTAATCTGGTAGATTTATGTAGTCCTATTTCTAGGATTGTATGCAATTCCACTCAATTATGCGGTATCTACTCTTAAACAGAGTCTATTCCTCCTCTGATTTAAGCACATCAAACAAGAGTTAATATTCTGAAAATACTAAATCAAGAATTAAGCACATACAATTGAAAACAAAATCTAAGTATTTATTGCGTAAAATCAAAAATCAAATTACAGAATTCATCATAGGGTTCATCTCTCCTAGGTATTTAGAAAATTAGTTCATCCTAACAAATAAAAACTTCTTAAAGATAATATAACCACAAGATATCAAGAAACTCATAATAAAACTCAAAGAGATTAAAAAGAAGTCTTCAATCTTGATGGAAATCTTCTCCAAAGACGACTTCAATGGTGTTTTCTCAGTTGTTTTCTTTAATAATCTCTAACGACTTCCTCCTCTCTTCTCATATATGGTATATATAGGTCTTAGAGTGCCCCAAAACCTTAAAAATTATGCTTTTCCTCGTATTAGGAGTGCAATTTGTGAAATCTAAACGATCTGGAACATGGTCGTGTACCTAGCTCGTGTGGCTCCTAAAATTTGCTCTTTTTGTCCTATTTTCGCTTGTTTTTCACTCCTTCCGCTCCCAAATGCTTAAGCATAGAAACATGAATTTAAAGGATTAGGAACATAAAATTCATCATTTTAAATCGACTAATCATCCAAAAACTCATTAAGAATGAGGCTAAAACATGTTACTTTTGGCACTTATCAAATATCCCCACACTTAGCGTTTTCTTGTCCTCAAGCAAAATTCTCAACCCACATTCAACTTAACTTTCTTAATTCTTCATTTTCATCAGCAATGTTTCCAGATAAATTGCAAACAACCATGCATTGGAAATTCATCTAAAAGAATACTAAAGATTCAAGCAATCTAAGTTACAAAATTTTTAGCACAAAAATATAAGTGTCTCCCCTTATCTAAGTAATTACCTTAAATTGAAAATCAACAAGAATTGACATCCTCACTAAATATTCACTCAAAACACTCAGAGTGTTTAAGATTCATGAAATAAGCACTCAATAGTAAAACATGAAATGAAATGTTATTACCATACGCTTGCTTGAAAATCAAATCTCCATCACTGTAGAATGAAATAACATACCAATCAAGAGGTCTTTACAAAGTTGTAATGGGGCCAAGGTTAAGGGTATGGAAAATGCTAGAAGAATTGGTTAAAATCAAGATCAAGTTGATAAGTTACCAAACTAGAAAAAACAATCAGTTGCTGAATTGAAAGAAAGTGCATCAACACAAATAATAAAAAATAAACACGAGCTTTTCAATAGTATATGGAACTAACAGTTCTAGCTCAAATACAATTTTTTTTTCTTTTCTTTTCTTTTTTTCAATTTTTCTTTTCGAATTTTTCTTCTTCTTCTTTTTTTAAACAATAAAATTCAACAATTTAGATAGTGGAACATAGTTAGATAACTTAACCAAAACAAATCTTGACAAAAAAGCAAGCCAATAAAAGGGTAAATATGCCACATATATATGGCTCATGGGTTAATATTATGGGTTAATGAATAAAATGGTGTTAGACTCAATGGGGTTCACTAGAGGTTAATTGTTTGGGTATTTGTTTTAAAGGTTAAGAGGGTTAAATCTTAAGTGCCTCTATCATATCAGTATATCAAATCAATAGTGTGGTCTTAACATGCATAATCAAAGCAAGTTCTCGAATAACAAATCAAGTTGACATACACGCAATCAAAAATATCACAAACATGAAGAAATGTATGCTCTATAAGCTCAAAAGCTCACCAAATTATGGTTTTGATGTCAAACCTGCAATTTCAAAATTTGAAGATATTAATTCAATTCAAGGAGACAACCCAAAATATTTAACTTTGAAAATAGTTTATCATGCTAAACTCTCTCATGTCTTAAAGATTGAATCAACCAATACATAAAAATTCACAAATCAACTCAAAACAAAATCAATAAAAATTCCAAATAACAAAAATTCACTCTAATGGGTTATGAAAAAATTACTTAAACACAATAAATAATTCAGGAATTTTATCACAATTATACACAATCAACCCCCCACACTTAAGATGTAAATTGTCCTCAATGTACAAACAGATATAAGTAGAATAAGCACAATATCATAAAGAGGAAAGAAACTGAAACTTCCCTAAATTAGGATGATTTCATCGGAATTGGGAAAAACTGGGCATGTAGCGAGTCTAAAGGAAGTGCAATTTTTCGAGCAAACAAATAAGAAAATAGAAAAACATAAGTAAGAGAGGAAGATAACAACTAAAAAAACAATCATAGGAATAAAAATAGTGCATAATAAAATAAAAATAAAATGAAAAATAAAATGAAAAATGAAAAATGAAAAATGAAAAATGAAAAATGAAAATGAAAATGAAAATGAAAATAAAAATAAAAATAAATGTACTAATTTTTTGAAATTTTCAATTTTTTTTTAATTTTTTTCAAATTTTAGTTAATTTAAAAAAAAAAACATGAAAGTAAAATAAATATTAAAAATAAAAACACACAGGTTGCCTCCCGAGAAACGCTTTTAGAGTTTAAGCTCAACTTTTCTCCCACGTAAATGGTTAAGATGGATCTTGAGCCGAAACTCTTTTCTCTCATTAGTAGTATTGCCATCAAAATAGAGTTTGAGACGTTGATTGTTGACCTTGAATGTACCATATTCAGGATGAGTTACCTCAATTGTACCATAAGGAAAAATGGTTTTTACCACGAATGAATCAAACCCTTTTGACTTAAATTCTGAAGGAAAATTTTGTGGATCCGATTTGTCTAACAACACTTTGTCCCCAACTTTGAATTGATTCGTTCTTTTTAAGTGCACATCACGGTGTTGTTTTATCACTTCCTTTTGCTTTCTTGGTTTCTCATCAACCTTTGTTCGCGATTCATCTAATTCATCAAGTTTTACCGTTCGCTCTTCATGTGTCCCTCGAGTTTTATCACTTTGAATAAAATATGGTTCCATTATGTTTTCATGAGTGGTTTTCTACAAAGAACGTTGAGCCACATGGTTACTAACATTAACAGAACAATTAGCATCATTACACTCACTAGGGACTCTAACAAAATCATGTGCTTTAAAAGTAATTTTTTCATCACTTACACGAAGCACAAGTTCACCAGTACCCACATCAATAATAGTTCTAGCAGTGACTAAAAAGGGGCGACCTAAAATCATAGGTACCTCAATATCCTCATCCATGTCCAATACAAAAAAAATCAACAGGGGATATAAATTTATCAATTTTCACAAGTACATCCTCAATAATGCCCAAAGGATATCTAATTGATCTGTCAACTAACTAAATACTCATCCTAGTGGGTTTGGGTTCCCCAAGACCAAGTTGTTTGAAAATTTTATAAGGCATAACATTTATACTAGCATCCAAATCAGACAAAGCTTTTTCAACATGTAAAGTACCAATGAGTAAAACTCTTTGGAGCTTTAAGTTTATTGGGTAGTTTGTTTTGGAGAATGGTTAAGCAAACTGCATTAAGCTCCATAGTCGACAAGTCATCTAACTTCCTCTTATTTGTTAACAGCTTCTTTAAGAATTTTACATACTTTGACATCTGCGAAAGAGCTTCAATAAAAGGTACATTAATATCCAATTTTTTTTAAGAGCACAAGAAATTTACTATATTTTTCTTTTTCGTGGTCTCTCTTAAATGTTTTTGGATAAGGAATTCGATGTCTATATTCTCTAAGCACCGGCTTACGCTCTTCCTTGCTTTTCTCAACCTCATTATCTTTCTCAATAGCTTCTAGCTTCGGGTTCTGTTCAGGCTGTACTAACCCTTTCACGCTTTGAATAGTGATTGTATGGATCTGCTCTTTTGGGTTAGTTTCAATGTTACTAGATAGACTACATTGTGGTCTTTTCGAAACGAGTTTAACAAGCTGTCCAATCTGATTCTCAAGGCCATGAATTGATGCTGATTTTTCAAGACTGTCTCATTGTTTTGAAATCTAGTTTTAGAAACCGAAATAAATTTAGCAAACATTTCTTCAAGGTTTGATTTTCTTCCCTGTTGATAAGGCTGCTAAAAACCTAGAGGGATTTGTGACGTTTGGTTCCCTTGACCACCCCATGAAAACTTTGGGTGATTTCTCCATCCTGCATTATAAGTATTACTATAGGGATTATTTTGAGATATAGAATTATTACCCAAAAAATCGACTTGCTCATGGAAATATTCTGAACTCATCATCCCTGCTCCATTTTCATTGCACTGCATCATCGGATGTACTTGTTTAGAAAAATTAAAACCATCAATTTTTTTACTAAGAGCTTCAACCTGATGAGCAAACATAAAAACGACATCAACATAAAAAATTCCTGCTGTCTTCACAAGTTTTACTCTTGTAACTTGCCACTGATAATTATTCAATGTCATCTCCTCAATAAATTCTTGGGCTTCTTTCGGTGTTTTGTTATTCAAAGTTCCTCCAACTATTGAATCAATCATCTGTCTAGTCGAGGGATTCAAACTATTGTAGAAAGTTTGAACTTGGAGCCACAAAGGTAATCCATGATGAGGACACCTTCCCAAAAAATCTTTGTACCTCTCCCATGTTTCATAAAGTGTCTCAATATCAAACTAAACAAAAGAAGAGATTTTGTTCCTCAACTTAACTATTTTAGCCGGCAAAATATATTTTAACAATCTAGCAACGAGGGCAAAGACTAACCTGCATTAAAATCTTATATTGTAGATTCTGAAAGCAAGGAATATAATTCTTCATAAAGCGCCACAGTAAAATTTTAATCTTTGCAGGGCATGATAAAGACCATATATTTTTAAAATTTGACTTATGCATCTCAGCCACAACTGAAGCAGGAAGAAGACTAGTATAACCACTCTTAACAGTATAAATACCCGAATTCTCTTTTAACCACACAACTTTGTCAGGACAACTAAAATTTGGAAGTGGGATTCTTACAATTTGTGCAGCATCTTCCACCAAAAAATTATCCTCAATAAGGGATCTGTTCCAATAGTGGTTATTGGGGCAAATTAAATCACTAACCCGATCAAGGCCTTCTGCTTTATTAGACCGAATCAAATTTCTAGATTTACTCGGCAGCCAATAATTTGTCCAAATGGATATTGAAACACCCAAGCCAATACGCCAACCAAGGCCTGAAGGAAGTAAAGCCTTAGAAGACCAAATGCTTCTCCAAATTAAAGAATAACCAACACCCAAATTCGAGTCCAAAAAATTCGAACTGAGATAATACTTGGCCCTTTGAATTCTAGTTGATAAAGAATCCGGATTATCCATAAGCCACCAACCTTGCTTCGCAAGAAGAGCTATGTTAAATTTTCCTAGGTCCCGAAACTGATAAAATTAAATGTCGACAATGAAGAAATATCACCAAGAAAACAGGAAAAAAAAACCACACAGATTTTACGTGGAAACCCTTTCGGGAAAAAAATAACGGGTAGAGCAGAAAAAGATTCACTAATGTCAAAAATCGAATAATTACAAGAGGAGATGACTATGCCTATTTATAAGTTGAAAAACTTTATTTCAATCAACAACTAATAGAAATAATGTAGTAATGTTGAAACACTTATTCTAATTAAAATAAAATAAAAGAAGTCTAGTTTATTTGGACTTTACCACTAAATTTTATTTTAACAAGAATTTTAATCACCCAATTCTAACAATCTCCACCTTGACAAGAATTCTCTACGAACAAGAACTCTCAACGAACAAGTTCTCCACCTCTTCCACAAAACCCCTTGAGGGGTGTTCTTCAACAATGAACACCAACCAAGTCCAAACAATACTCAAACTTGGTTACGGGAAGTGACTTAGTCATCACATCCGCAGGATTTTCATGAGTACTAACTTTGCTTTCAACAACATCTCCACGAGCAATAATATCACGCACAAAATGATACCGAACATCAATGTGCTTTGTTCTCTCATGAAAGATTTGATCTTTCGTAAGGAAAATGACACTTTGACTGTCACAAAATATTATACCAATCTAAAGATCTTTATTGAATTCACCAAAGAGTCCTTTTAACCAAATAGCTTCTTTACAAGCCTTGGTAATTGCCATGCACTCAGCTTCAGTGATAGACAAAACAACTGTAGTTTGCAAAGTAGCTTTCCAACTAATTGCACAACCCCCAATTATAAAAACATACCCTGTAAGAGATCTTCTCCTAACTAGGTCTCCAGCAAAATCAACATCAACATACCCAATGACTCCATCTCTAGTTCTTCCAAACTATAAGCAAACATCAATGGTACCTCGTAAGTATCTCAAAAATCCATGGAACTACTTTCTAGTGTTCTTTACAGGGATTCATCATGTATCTACTAACTGCACTGACTGCATATGATAAATCTGGATGTGAGCAAGCCATAGCATACATTAGAGAACCCACTGCACTAGAATATGGAACACGTGACATGTAATCAATCTCATCATCTAGTTACGGAGACAAAGCTGATGAAAGTTTGAAGTAGGCTGCTAATGGAGTACTAACAAGCTTGGCACTCTGCATATTGAACCTGCAAAGAACTTTATTAATGTACCTTTTCTGACTTAGGTACAACTTACTTGTCTTTCTATCTTTAAGAATCTTCATCCCAAACATCTTCTTTGCTGCTCCCAAATCTTTCATCTCAAATTCTTCACTAAGTTGGGCTTTAACCTTTCTTATCTCTTCTTTATCTTTTGCTACTATCAACATGCCATCAACATAAAGGAGTAGATACACAAAAGAACCATCACTGTTTTTGTTAAAATAAACACAACAATCAAAACTGCTTCTTTTGAAATCATGAGTAGTCATAAAAGAATCAAATCTCTTGTACCATTACCTTGGTGACTGTTTCAAACCATAAAGGGATTTTTTCAACAAGCAAACATAATCCTCCTTTTCTGAGACTATAAAGCCCTTTGGTTGTTACTTGTAAATATCTTCCTCAAGTTCTCCATGCAAGAACGTTGTTTTTACATCTAACTGATCAAGCTCCAAATCATATATGGCCACAATACCAAGTAAGGTTTGAATCGAAATGTGTTTCATAACTAAAGAAAACACGTCTATGAAGTCTTCATCGGGAATCTTACTGTAACCTTTTGCAATAAGTCTTGCTTTATATCTAGGTTCTTCAATTCCTGGAATCTCTTCTTTCCTCTTAAATACCCATTTACAATTAATAACCTTTTTACCCTTTGGAAGCTTCACTAAATCCCACGTTTTATTCTTATGGAGCGATTTCATCTCTTCTTGTATGGCAATCATCCACTTTTTTGAGTCTTCATAGCTTATTGCCTCGGAATAAGTAGATGGCTCTTGATTTGCATCAATATCTTCAACCACGTTTAAAGCATAAGCTACTAGATCAGCCTTGGCGTACCTCTTCGGAGATTTAATTTCTCTTCTAGGTCTATTTTTGGCAATAGAATATTGTAGTGATGAAGTGACTCTATTCTGAACTTCTGTACTAACTTGAGAAGTTGACTCTGTTGTAGATACTGGATCAATCTGAAACTCCACCTGCTTTTGTTGTTCTTTACTGGAAGAGTCTTTAAGAGATAAGTTAGGTAACATAGCAGTTTCATAAAAAACAATATCTCTGCTAAACACAACTTTTCTATTTTCAAGACACCATAACTTATGCCCTTTTACACCAACTTTAAAACCAAGAAAAACACATTTAATGGATCTTGGTTCCAATTTTCTATTATCAGCATGAGCATAAGCAGGACACCTAAAAATCTTTATATCAGAATAATCAACAGGCTTACTAGTCCATATCTCTTATGTTGTCTTTTTCTCAATGGTAACGGATAGAGATCGGTTGATCAAAAAACATGCAGTAAAGGTTGCTTCAGCCCAAAACGGCTTCGGTAAATTAGCATTCGACAACATACATCGAACCTTCTCCATGATCGTTCTGCAATGCCGCTTTGCTGTGGAGTATGACGAACTGTCAAATGTCTCATGATCCCTTCTGATTTGCACAATTTATTAAACTCATCAGAACAGAACTTCAAGCCATTATCTGTGCATAGGTGTTTTATTTGTTTTCCTGTCTATTATTCAACCATAGTTTTGCAAGACTTGAATACGGAAACACATCGCTTTTCTGCTTTAGAAAGAATGCCCAAACTTTTTTGGAAAAATCATCAATAAGAGTTAGCATATAATTAGCTTCACCTCTCGAAGGTACTCTAGATGGGCCCCAAAGATCAGAATGAATATAATCCAATATTTACTTCATGTTATGGATTCCTTTGGTGAATCGAACTCTTTTTTGCTTCCCAAAACTGTAATGCTCACAGAACTTCAGTTTGCTAATGACTTGCCCATCAAGATGTCCTCTTTGACTTAATTCTGCCACGTCGTTTTCACTCATATGCCTTAGACGCATATGCCAAAGTCTAGTAATATCATCATCTGACAAGAAAGAGGAAGCGACTGTAGCATCATCAGTAATAGTTGAACCTTGCAAAACATATAATTTGGAAGTCTTTCTCTGCTCATTCATCACAATGAGGGAACCCTTACTAATCTTTAGAACCCCACTTTCAACTATGTACTTGTGTCCTTTTGAATCAAGAGTACTCAACGAAATCAATTCCTTTTCAATTTTGGTACATGTTGCATACCACTAAGAGTTCTAACGATCTCATCAAACATCTTTATTTTGATTGTGCCAATATATGCCATTTTACATGAAGCATTATTTCTCATCAAAATAATACCTTCAAACACAACTTCATATGTTGTAAACCAATCCCGATTGGGACTCATGGAAGATGCAACTAGAATCGAGAATCCTCTCCTCACTCACTTTAGAATTGTCGACAGAAGCAACTAGGAGTTCACCATCACTGTAGTCTTCTACTACATCAGCTTTACCGGATTGTTCTGGTTGTTTTCCCTTTTGATTCTCCAAATCCATCTGCGCAAGAACTGCTTGCATCTTTACTTGCCATAACGCGAATCTAATGTTGCGATCCAATAGCGTAATATCATACTTCAATGTCGCTATAATTGTAATCAAGATTAGTAACCCGAAAAGCTCTGATACCAATTTGATAAAATTAAATGTCGACAATGAAGAAATATCGCAAAGAAAACAGGAAAAAGACATACAAATTTTACGTGGAAACCCTTTCGGGAAAAAAAGTACGGGCAAAAGAGAAAAAGATTCATTAATGTCAAAAATTGAATAATTATAAGAGGAGATGACTATGCCTATTTATAGGTTAAAAAACCTTATTCCAATCAACAACTAATAGAAGCAATGTAGTAAGGTTGAAACACCTTATTCTAATTAAATTAAAATAGATAACCTATTCTAATTAAAATAAAATAGATGACCTATTCTAATTAAAATAAAATAAAAGAAGTCTAGTTTATTTGGACTTTACTTTTATTTTATTTTACTACTGTATTTTATTTTAACAAGAATTCTAATCACCCAATTCTAACAAAACCCTATACCTCATTCACATTTCGACAAACACAGAGAATCCCAACAAGCCCATTGAAGGCCCTTCTTTCCCGTACTTTTTTGACACGAAAAACGTGCAATAACACTTTCTAGTTCCTTAATGAAAGAATTTGGTAACAAAAAAAATAGGACATCGCGTACATGGGAATTGCTTGCAAACGACTTTTATTAGAACTTTCGTACCCCCAATTGATAACATCCGAGCACTCCAACTAGAGACTTTATTTAAGATCCTCTCCTATAAGTCACGAAACGCTGCCTTTTTATTCCTCCCAACAATCGAAGGGAGACCCAAATAACGTTCTTTATTGGAATTTAAATGAACTCCCAGGATATCACAAATCGCCCTTTTAGAATTATTAAGAACATTTGCGCTAAAGAATAACCCTAAAATTAACCACTTGCCCTGAGCATTTTGCATAGAAGTCCAAACTTTCTTTAAGCGTATTTGCCCCATCAACCATGGTATTCCCGAAGATGAGACTATTGTCTGCAAATAAAAGATGAGTCACTAAAAAAGCATACCTGTTAATTCGATATCCTTTTAGAGCTCTATTCGTAACTGTCAACCGAAGAAGAGCAGAGAGACCTTCACCACACACCAAGAATAAATAAGGACTAAGAGGGTCCCCTTGACGGAGTCCTCTCATAGGACAGAACGACTCACCAATATCACTATTAAGGACCATAGAATAGGACATAGTCTCCACGCACATACAAATTTTTTGGACCCAAAAGTCACTAAAACCTATCTTTCTAAGCATACTCCAAATAAAGCCCCACTCCACTCTGTCATACGCCTTACTCATGTCGAGTTTGAGCGCAAACAAACTATACTCCCCTGGTCGTCAATTATGCATAGAGTGAAGGATTTCATAAGCAGCAATTATGTTGTCAGTAATAAGTTGTCTTGGTATGAATGCGCTTTGAGACTCATCAATGCAGTAGTGTAACACTTTTTGGAATCTGCTAACAACCATCTTGGAAATGATTTTATACAAAATTTTACACATGCTTATAAGGCGAAAATGAGACATAAGAGATGGATTATTAACCTTAGGAATGAGTACAATATGGGTATGATTGATTTTTGACATATCAAAAATACCTCTAAAGCTATCAATATAAAAATCTGTAACATCTCTTCCAACGATGTGCCAAAATCTCTGATAAAATATTGCCCCAAGTCCATCTGCCCCTGAAGCTTTTAGAGTTGCATACTCTTTAGCGTCACACAGACCTCTTCATAGGAAAATAGACTATCCAGCTCTGTGTTCATAAGATTTGAAATACACTTATGAACCCCATCTAAAATCACTTGGGCATCTTCAACCCCAGCCAATGTAAACAAATCAAAAAAATACTCATTAGCCAGTCTTAACAAGTCAATATTACGATCAAAGCTATCTCCACTAGCATTCTGTAGGCAGTCAACTCTATTACGTCTTTTACGATCAGTAGCAAATCGGTGAAAGAATGGTGTATTTCGATCTTCATATTTCAACCAATTCGCATGAGCACGCTGCTCCAAGAAAATTTCCTCGCGGTATACTTCCATAATAAGGAACAACTTGGTCTCAACAATCTCGCCCAAGATCCCATTTGAAGAAAATTATTCACTAAGTCGAGACAACCGTAGCTCCAACTCTCTACGTGAAAACCATCTCTCCTTTTTTATTTTATCGAACCACAAATTCAGTCCATGGCTTATGGCCTCAAGTTATTGAAGGATATCACCACTTGAAGTTTTCCATAAATTTGCCACCATATTTTCACAACTATCCTCCAATAACCATGCAGCTTCAAATCTAAAATGATGATTTTGAGAACTACTATTCTCCAAAATAGTTGATAAAAAAATAGGCAGTGATCAGAAAAACCATGAGGAAGGTGTTTCAAAAGATAATTAGGAAATACCTTAACCCATGCCGTATTAGCAACTCTCCGGTCAAGCCTTTCGCGAATGTTATTCACATTGGTTCGCCCATGTTTTCATGTGTACCACTGACCCTTATACCCTAAATCTGTAAGAGAACACTCATAAAGAGCATTAGAAAAATGACTCATTTGAAGTTCCCACGTAGTAAACCACCCTGCTTCTCATTAGAATAAATAATCTCGTTAAAGTCCTCTATCACAAGCCAAGGAACAGTAGGACAATCATTAAGGAAGCACAACAGCCTCTAAGATTCTTCCTAAAGAGTCTCTTCAAGAGCCCCGTAAAACCCAGTGCATCTCCACACATGACCATCTGAATCCCCAACAATAAGTACATCAATATGGCGACGAGAAAAAGAACATAAGGTAATATGCAAGTCACTGTTTCAGCCCAAAGACAAACCCCCACTCCGTCCATCCAAATCAATGTCAATCTCATGTAAAAAACCACATTTCCTTCTAACCACTTCTATATTCGAACCCTGTAGCTTTGTCTCAATAAGAAAAACCACAGAGGGAATAATATCCCTCAGCAAATGCCGAAGACGATGAACTGTTCGAGTCCTCTCCAAGCCTCGAACATTCTAGCTAAGTAGCTTCATTGCTTCCGACTGGCCTTCTTAAAAAGGCCTGCCAATATATTAGAACCTGGTAATACAAAACTTCCACCAAAAACTTCATTCGAATCATCCAAATTAGAAACTTTTGAAGTTATAGAATGAATGCATGAGTGCTTAAGCCTATCAGAATAATAAATTAGACAATCTACCTCATCCTTATCCACCATCAATTCCATATCATTTATAATATTATTGTCCCTTGCTGCCACTAAAACAGCATTAACGAGAGCATTTAACCCCATCACTTTGATTGCTTTATTTATGGAAATGAAGCGTGTAGTCATCAAATACCCATCATCATACTGATTTTTAAATCCCATATCCATATCCCTAATAATCCTCCTATCACCGATACTCTCCAAGTATACATGTTAAATTGAATTATATTTGGGCGCTCATATAAGAATTTTGACTGAAGATTTTTCACCACATTCTTGTCCAATTGAAAAGCCCAGACGAGAACATCGTGATTGATGGGTGGATTTAATCTAAACACTGCATTGTCTATGGTAATGACACTAGGATTCTGGCTACTTAAAATAGCCAAGGCTACGACATTGGTTTTCCCTATATTGAGTTGGAAGTGAATGAAACCAACTGGGAAAACAAATACATCTCCAAGGTATAGGACCTTGGTAATGAGAATATTATCAGTGTTGAATGTTACGAAGCCAACATAAAGTGTGCCCTCCACAACGACTAGGATTTCGGTGGCACGAGGGTAAGTATGATGGGGGTTTAAGGCACCATTTGGTGCGTAATCAATTCGAACCAATGAGATGCCAAGAGTGTTAAGCCCTGGTATTTGAGCAACATTAACTGGAGTAACAGATGATCTCATTAGATTTGACGTGTTTCTGGGGATGTGAAGCCCCGAATAATAAAAGTTTTATGGTTTAGCAAGCTTTGGGTCCTTGTAGAACTTCCCATTAACAAACACTGAATATGAGTAAAAGAATGTTATTTTCATGTACCATGCCATGAAGAATGTTATATTTGAAGGTCAAGTTTAAGAAGAAGAGATAAAAACAAAACTTACCAGCACCCTTGGGGTCATTGATGGTTACACAGAAATCTTGGAGAGGACTAGGATTAGATGCATAGGCAAATGAGGAAGCCAAAGCCAAGAGATAAAATACTGAGGGTGAAGTGGATAGCTTTCATTGTGATAAATGCAATTTTGATTGCTTTGGAGAGGATGAGGAACTCTGCTGCAGAACTTGTCTATTTATACATTGCAGTCTTTGAGGTAGTCTATGTTTTTCCATTTTCAAGTAGCAAATGAAAGGCTTACCAAGACTTGTGCATTTTTATTTTAAATTTCTGAAGAACTATTCTTCAACTACTACCTTGTCTCTTCCCAATTCCAATGCTTATATCAGTATCTTTGTCATGGAAGTAGTCAAATATGTAATTAAATTATATGTTTTGTAGTACTTAATCCATTTGAACGTTGACTTTAGTAGATATCCAAGGTTGCTAAGGCCGAGGGAAGGCAAACTTGTTCATGCAAGATACAATGAAAATAATGTTAACAAAGATACTAGTTGTAAACATTTTGCCATTTGGCAGTGTTTAAACATAAAATGCCAGCTGCTACCATCAAGGGTGGGCTGGCAAGGGTCTGATCTCCCTAAAATGAAAAAATATATGTTAATTTTATATTTTTAGGTATTAATAAGTTAAGTTAAAATAAATGAAGAAAAGAAATACCATTTTTATTTCTTATGGCCTTCTTCCCCAAGCTGAAACACCATATCTAGGGATTAGAGAGTTTCTACCAAGCTTAGGCCTTTTGATGTGGAAAGTAAACCTTACCCATTTTTAGTAACTTTTATGTCTTTGAGCTCGTATTAGCTTAATCTAGTTAACTCAAGGATTATTTTGTAAAAATGATAAACGTTGAGGATTATGTCATTGATAAGTTTAGTGTGTTCTTGAAGTTTAATGATAGATTAATAAGCTCGATTGTTAAATAGGACTATTTTGTAAAGTAGTTTTTAGTAATTTAAATCTTTTAGGACTAAAATGTTAAAGTTATAATTTACAAGGACTTGAAGTCAAATAACAACAAGTATGGGTTGTAGTGAAGTATTTAATAATTCAGCTAAAAGTCTTAGTTTAAATTGGTTAAATTGTGAGTTTTGAACTTAGGGACTCAATTGCATAAAAGGTAAAATGTTGAGGGTAATTTTGTAAAAAAGGTAAAAAGGACTTATTAGCATAAAATGAGTTAAATTTTCTATTGGAATTGATTAATTGAATGGAATGATTATCTTAGATCAAGAACGGGTTAAAAATAGAGGAAAAGAGAAAGTTGTTGAATAGTCCTCAACCTTTGAATGTCGGTTAAAATATTGATGCCATGAAATGAGAATTAAAGTAATGGATTGGTATAGCATTGATCACTGATGATATCTCCTAAGACAGATGAACGTAGGATAAAGCATGATTGACATGCCAATAGGTTATTTTGCTCGCGTTACGAGATTAGTATGAGATGTGATGATGATTCCTCTATATCTCATGTTCACTGAATATATCGAAGTCCTGCATTTGTTACGGACTATCATGTTATATTACAGTGTTTTTTGGCGTGTTATTAGGGGCGAATGTTAGCCTACGGGCTAGGCACTTAGTACCGAAGCGTGTTATCGATTGCACTTAGTACCGAGGCGTGTTATCGATTGCATAATTTTGTTAGTAATCTTGTTATTTGAATTATTATGTTTATTCGATAAGCTTTATCGTTCTAACCATCGAACTTACGAAGCTTTATAAAAGCTTACTCATGTTATTTGTTTTGTTTCCTTGTAGATAAAGTTTTTGTGGATAGTCGGGTGATCAGATCAACTTGAAGAAATCACACTATCCAAGGACATTTTGGTACATTTTGAATACAACTTTGATTATATGGCATGTAATAGGAGAATTTGATTATGTTTTGTACTCGTTCATATGTAACTATATAATGTTAGTTGTTGTGCATATGATGTTGTGATATGAGTAACTCAGTGTGTTATGCATGCTTAATTCTAAGTTAAAGCATAAGTGGATGTGTATGATATGGTAAGTTTGGCATTAATTAGATACGGTATTTTGGGATTGAAGGTAAGTAATAATTTTGAGTGTGTTTGTGGCTTGTGTATGTTAACTAAGGTAATGGGATGTTAGGTGATTGAATTGTGTTGTCATTGATGACACATTGTTTAGGCCTTATGTTAATTGATTTGGCATGCTTTGAGTGTTATTGAATGCACTTTAAAGTCTTATAAACATGTTTTATTAAGTACGCTTACGTACCTAAGCATTTGATTGTGAAATGGGCATGTTTTGGGTCATTTTTGGGCACACGTGAAATGGAGAATGAGCTACCACACGATCGTATGCTACATATGGGCAACCCACACGAGCGTGTGCCCGTAACGTTTTAGGTGCAGGGTTCACACTAGCTGGCACACGGCTTGTGACACGATCGTGTGACCCAAGTCAATGAGTTACACAGGTAGACACAAGGGTTGGGACATAAGCATGTGAGCAAAGTTAGTGAGCTCCATACCTTAGCACACGGGCGTATGGGATACCCACACGGCCACGTCTTGAGCCACACAATCTCGACTCTTGACACACGATCGTGTGACCTCTATTTTGAAAATTTTCTTGTTTTCCCTAAAACTCCTAATTTGTTTCAAATTGGTCACTGGTTTTTTCTAAATTATTTTTAAGGCCTCGTAAACTCGATTTTTGGCCTATAAGTGTATGCTTCACTTGGATTTAAATGATATTATGAATGTTGATAATTAATTAGAAAATTTGATGCTATTTGATATTGAATGTTCTGAATTGTACTATAATACTTCATAACCTTACTCTAATGACAGAGACGGATTAAGGGTGTTACAATTACGACACACAAGGAAACAAATGACATCATAATACCATTCGATTTAATTTAAATATAATATATTCAAAAACAATCATTTATAACATATATACTAATATGGTTCTTAAATTGAGCGTACAAAATTTTAAAATCAATTTGGGGACAAATAGGGACTAATTTGAAATAGAGTATAAAAATGTGGAAAATTTTGAGAATAGGGGTCACACGACTGTGTGGTCAGGCCGTATAACTCATTGTGACCGTGTGAACGAAACTATACCCAAAAATAAAAAAGAAACACGATCGTGTAAGGTGATCGTGTGTGACACATGATCATGTGACAACCCCTGTCCTAGGTCATGTGCACCTAAAATGACTACTAAAATAAGCAATTTCTTAAGTAACAAGCCAATCCATTTGTAACCAATTTCACCTATTCAAAACACATTTAAACATGCTAAAAACGTACCAAATCTTTGAACCTATGTGTCTAACCAATGTACCATCATTAGTACCACAATTTAAATATCAAACAAGTTCACATTCAATAATCACAAATCCTTAATTATAAGCGTACAAATCATACTATCTCATTCCTTTCATTCACATTCATTTTACCAATTCAACAACTATTTTCATAAGGCATGAATCAAATAACCAAAATCACTCATATAGCCATACATGATCTAAATTACTACATATATACATGATACGTGCACAGATGGGGTGGAATTTATTAAATTTCATTCACCAAAGCTACCAATTTTCAAGTTTGGGAAATCAGCAGAATTGCGATGACTTTTTCGATGGGATCCAGGCATTTCTGGGTTTAGATGTCTGAATGGTGTTCGAAGATCAATCTCTTAGCTTCAAAACGCACTTTAAATCACTTGTTTTCGAGTTCGAGAGCTCAAGTTATGATTGTTTTAATGAAGATTGTGTGGGCAAATTTTCTGAACGTGATAATGACGGGAATTACGAGTTTCGAAAATCATATTGGTTTTAAGTTTTAGGCTTAATTTTTATTATATATAAGCCCAATATTTTATTTCGAATTTTTAATAATTATTAAATAGTTTAAGTTATTTAGGAGTTTTATATCAACAAGAAAGTTTAGTTCAAAACTACTTCTTGTCTAGATTAATTAGAGTTCTAGTTTACTTAAGAGTTTTATTTAGACTTATTTAGTTAGCCTATATATAGGGCTTGGCAATGTACACAATCTTTTAGGTTGTAAGAATCATCTTTGAACGTTTTTGAAACGCATCTCGACTTTTATATATTTTTTTTTAAATTGAAAAATGGGAGTCGCCAACAATCTCTTTAATGTGGTGATTGGATCACCTAAAGTATTTGAATTTGTTTTGTAAAAACATTTGGTCTTCAAAGTCCAGAAAGTAGGTTCGGGAGTCGGTTACGTGTAAGGAAGGGTTAGCACTCTCACATGCCCAGAATTGGTACCTAGTCGATTAATTAGTGCCTTAATTGTTGAAAATTAAAAACTCGAGTAAAATTCAAAATGCGATCCATAAGTATGAAAAACACATTTAATAAGATATTCAATCATTTAAGCTCTAAACAAAATCATACCCAACACGTTAGGGCACAATTTTTGAATTCCCAAAATAATGGAATATCGAGTAACTATTGGTTTTAAATAGGATACTCGATTATTTTAGGCTCGAAGAAGAAATCGTACTCATCACATTAGGGCACGATGTTCTCGAAATTCGAAATTAAAGGATATTTTGAAAATTTTAAAGGAGGATACTTGACTGTGCGAATTTTACAAAAATCGCACCCAACACGTTAAGGCACAGTTTTTCAAAGTTTTTCACACAAAAGGATATTACCTTGATTTTGAGATTTTAAAGTACTTGATTATTTCGATCAAAGAAAAAATTACACCCAGTAAATTAATGCTCAACCTTTTAAATTACGAAATAACGAGCATTGTCTTTTATTTTAAAAGTCATTTAAAACATAAATAATTATTTTCTTTAAAAAGGGTGGATGAAATGGTGCGATATACAAAATATAATAGTAGAATATGACACGGTATAAATACGTAATAACAAATATCTACATGATAAAATAAAACCACAATATACACCTGTATGAAATAAACAAATTAACAAATTAATAAATAGGTGAAACTTAAAATATTTTAATGTTTTAAAAAAACAAATAATAAAATATATATGGGTACGAACAAATTTGGAACAAAAGGAAAAAATTAAAATAATGATTAATTTTAGAATAATAACCACATTAATATATTAATAAATGAATATATGTTTAAAGCAAGATAAAAGAACGAAACAAAGGCGAAATTTAAGAAAGGATTTAAAGAAAAAAAAATAAATTAAAATAAAATCTATTTCAATAGGGCTTAAATCGATTGTTCCCTTTTTTTAAAAAACAATGGTTCGATGTGCAAAATTAAAAAAGAGAACTAAGTTGTTAAATATTAATTAAAGGTTAAAGTAAAAGATTTAAAACATACTAAAAATATAAAAAATAATAATAATAATAATAATAATAAAATAAAATAGATAAAAGAATAGCAAAATATAGAATGAAGTACTTAAAATTTTAAGAAAACAAAAATGGATGAAAAGGAATTAAAAAACATATAAGGGTTGAACTAAAAAAATGGAAGTAAAATTAGAGAGGAAACATAAAATAATAAAAAAATGGGGTTAAGATGAATTTTAAAAATAATAAAATAATGAAACTCTAGATCTTATTTTAATTTTTTTAAAACCAAGTTTTGATTTTCAAGAGGGGTCAACGGTGATGGGGAACCATGCCTTTGCCATTTTGATGATACGTTGGTAGAAGTTAGATGAGGCATCAGGTTTGGAACAACTGGCCTCGAATGTTGCGTTGATGACGTGGCAAGGGAGGAGGCTATTGAAGGGATTAGGGTGAATTAGGGTTTCTAAAATTTTTAGAATTTTGGATTTGTTGGGCTTAGGTTTAGGTGGATCTGTGTAAACTTATTTAAATTTTTGAATAAAAATAAATTAAAAACACTACTTAATTTAATTTTCACTTTGAAGTCAATTATTTAATTTATTCATCCATTAAATAATAATAGAAATAAAGTAAATTAATCATTTATTGACATATCACATAATCTAATACAAAGACAAAGTGCAAGTACGTTTGGCTATGTCATGGTAAGAGTTGGGACCATAACAATTGAAACAAGTAAACTTTATACACAAGAATAATTAACAAAGTTCAAATTTAACTCCGCGGATGTCCATCCAAATCCACATTTAAAGAATTAATTCATTTAATTCAACATAATACAAACAATAACGATTTAATTCTAACCCCTTAACTCTTAAATTATATACTTACTCAATTAGTTAATAGGTATACAAAATCATTCAAATATGAAATTCAGTCAATAACGCAATTTTTTTCTTGAACAAATAAATTTACTAAATAAAGTTGTGGATACCAAATAAAGTTGGAATGGTAAGTAAAAGAGATTTTAACTTGTCGTTTTCTGTTATTCCTAATCTAATTTACTAAAAAAGTTTAGGAAAATTCTCCGATCTTGTAGTTTTGGTTAAACATTTTACTAAGTTTAGAAGTATTGTCAAACTATATAATCCCCTCTCATGTGATTGAAGGATAGTGTAGAGTTTTAATTAAATAAGTTTATTGGAACAAAATGGGTGTGGAGAAGAAGATCATGCTGTTGTGGGTTTGTGCAATGCTGGTAAGCTCAATGTTGATGGAAGAGGGTGCAAATGGGGAACCAATAAGCAACACAGCAATGGGAAAAAATCTTGAACAACCATGCAAACTAGGGATGGGTAATTGTGTGGGAGAACGCACCCCTGATTACGATAGAGGATGTGAAAAATCTGAAAACTGCCGACAAGGTCGCTAATCTATATTAATTTATGGGGAAAATAAAAGGAGGAATTAGTTGTTTTGTATGCTGATTTTTCCCTTATTGTTGTGACCCATGCATTCCATTAACATTTCTTTCAATAAAGTATCTTATTTTTATTTTGTTTTTGTTTTTGTTTTTTCTACTTTTTGTGCGTCCAAATGCTTTTTTTTTTTTTTACTATATGCAATCATTCATCAATAAATTTATCTTTTAGATAATATTTAGATCAAGGTTGGAAGGGGTCCAAAAAAATATTTTCCAACTTTTAATATTGAGAAAAAAATTCGGACGAAAATAAATTAATTAAATGATTTGTGCATTTGAATTTTTCACCATAAATGTTTCATCGTCTAGGACCCAAAAAATAATTTTAGGGTTAAGAATTTTATTCTAGGTGGATCCTTGTAAGAAAATAAATATCAATTGGTTTGTATCATTGGGAGATTTGGGTGGTGCATGCGTATGGCAAGCCCAACATGATTGCAGATTGAATATCCAAGCTGGTCAATTGATCTTTCTCCGAATTAATCTGAGTTTCAACATACTTCGGCGGAATTCCAGTAAATTAGGGGTAGCTCACTTAAGGCCTTCTCCATTTTAGTTTCTTTGTACTAAAGTTTGATCTACTTTTCTAACAAGCAAACAAAAAAAAAACAATATTACGATATTATTTAAGTCTATTTACATTACAGCCTTATGATACTTTTAAGAAATTATACGATAAATAATAATAATAATTAGAATCAATTTATTACAATTCATAAATACATTAATAATCAAAATATATTTAAGATAAATATGAAGATAATTTATATTTAGTGAAACTTAAATTAGAATAAAATATATAAAAATCCATACATAATTTATATATGGTTAAACTTAATATGTTTCCTTTTATTTTAAGTAATTTAAATACCGAGGCTGGTTATTTCAAAGATAAATAAAAACCACAACAACCCCTATTAACACATGTCCAACATAGCAGGTAAATGCGGAACAAAACTAGCTGTAAAGCAAACCCAAATTAAAGAAACTAAAACAGCCAAAAAAGAACACAGAAAGAGTAAAACAAATAAAAAAATCGCCTCGATGTTGGGGAAGACGAGTCATCAATCGGAGAAAAACCATCCATCTTCTCATTCTTTGCAAAACTATACCACCTTCAGAACACAAATCGTCTTCCACATCAAAACAGACTATAGAAATTCTTCAATCAGCCCCCATCGAAAAGCTACAGCGCCCTCCGCTTGCGATCCACCATAACAACAACCTCTTGAGGTATATCTTTGACCCAAAAAATTTAGAATCCATCTCAAACCCTTTTCTGGCAATAGCATGAGCAATAGCATTAACATCTTGATTACATGTTGGAAAAGAATAGAATTAAAATTTAGGGCCAACAATATGATATCTGCCATAAAAACCCCTATCTAGATCTGTCAATATCCCCTTTAGATGCCTTCATAATAACTGTTCTTGTGTCACCATTAACCACCACCTGTGCTTAGATGGTATAGCTTTTCCTTTCAATCACTTTGTTACCTTGTTTCCATTTTTTTCATTTGCGGATGATGTTTTACATAATAATTGGCACATATAGCTGGTCTTATTATTTGTTCCTGGCTTGATCGTTATGAACTTTTGGGTCATTTGGTTATGTTGTTAAAACTCAATGCATGAATTTCAAATATGAATATGTGTTTCGCATGAATATAATTAAAAATTTTAATTTTTTTCACATATATCGATGATTAAAAGTTATATTCCTATACCCCATCAGTTTGCAATAATGTAGGGTAGGAATACTTGAAAAAAGAGAGAGACCAAGTGACTAAATTTCTTTATTTTAAAAGAGCCCAAGTGACTAAACATCTTGATCTTAAGAAGCAGCTAGCGAACCTACGCTCACAGCTGACACTCTTTAAGGGCTCGTAGAGTTAAGCTTGCAGCTCTAACACAATTAGTGGACCTACGCTTCACTATTTTGAGCTCCTCCATTTCGATCCGAACTCATCCCAAACGTCTCTTGAGGGGATGCTAACATCAAAGCTTAGGTGATCCATATCCATCTCGTAAGGGACGTCGAAGTTGGTCTCTCGGTTTTATACCTAGTAGATTGACCTAGTTTTCTCATTTGAAGAGCTTGGAATCAAGTATTTTCCCTTATGTTTTCATAGATTTTAACTTAGTCTTTACCTTTTGAATAATTTGCACTAAAAGGTTATTTTATTGCCTTTAAAGCCACATGAGCCCTAAAGATTAGCTAACTTACTTCGTGAGTGCACAGGAGACCATTAGCAGCTGAGCAAAAGTGAAATTGATTACTTCGTCATGACATAGGGAGTTTTATGTCACAATAAAGGGACCAACAGTGAAGATGAAGGAGACTGCTTGCTTCGTCGCAACACGGGGTGTAACAATCCATTTTTCAATGGTGTCAGAAACAGTGGTTTCGATACCACAAATCCAACGAGTAAATTCGTATAATGAATATTTAAATTATATAAGTCAAGAGCATGTATAATAGGATGATTGTATTTATTGATAAATTTGACATGATGGGGAATTTTTAAATTTTGGGCATGAAATTTTTTAGTTCTATAGGTTACATTAAGTATTGATAGAAAGGTATTATTGATACCAAATGATATGCCTAATATGAGGAAACGAGCATGATAGTATATATGATAGATAGTAATTTTGAGATTGTGTAACTAAATTGATATTTATGCATATTGAGGTGTTTAGGGATGACCTAAGACATTGTTTGGATGTATCTAGAGCTAAAAAGCCAACCTCTATTTTTCAATTAGTACTCATCTTTGAGCCTTATGATCCTTTTTGATGAACCACATTATAAGCCTCAAATGATGATTTGTGTATACTCTCTTCTTTGGTCTTGTTTTGCATGGAAAGAGACGTATGGTCATATGTATTGAGGGTAAGTAGACACGTTAATGTGAAGGTTATAAAAAAAATTAATATAGTGTATGAACTTTAGTTTAGCCGAAAAGAGAGAAATAGTGAAAAATTAAGAAGAAAAAGAAAAAGAGTAGAAACAAAATAAAAGAATCATGAGTAAGAAAACATATTAAGACTGACAAAATCATAAAGTCACCAAAAAGAAAAAGAGAATCTTACTCGAAAAATAAAAGAAAAGAGAATACTCATAGACTAGCTAAATGAATTACTTTATATTGAGATTTTCTAAAATGGAGAGAAAAGGAGGTGAGAGAAAGAGAAATAAGGGGGTGAGATGGAATGGGACATTAAGGGGAAGAATAGGGAACAATACAATGTATCAAACTATTTTCATGTTTGTAACCCTTTTGTGTTAATATCCTAAGCCTCAACAAATTACAAGCAGAAAAACCCTATGAGACTTAAACAACTCTATACATGAGTAGTTATAAAAATTGTATAATCTCATTATAACTATCTGTATTGTACTAGGATAATAAAAATACTTATGTTAGACATTGATGGATTTATATCAATAAAGTTTTAATATTGAACTTATATTGTTTCTAACTAAAAGTGGTAAATTTCTCACTCATCATGTTAGAATTATCAAGAAATACATAATGCCTAGAGTAGTTGTTAAGAACCTAATCAATAAAGCTTTAATCGTTGTTTCCTTTTATGTTGTTTGATTTTGATTTTCTTGTTTGCTTGAGGACAAGCAAAGACTTAAGTGTGGAGGAGTTTGATTTGTCAGTTTTATACTTAGCAAATTGAACTAGTTTTCACATTTGAAGAGCTTGGAACCAAGTATTTTCCCTTATGTTTTCATAGATTTTAACTTATTTTTATCTTTCAAATAAATTGTGCTAAAAGGTTATTTTATTGCCTTTAAGGCCAAATGAGGCCTAAAGATTAGCTAACTTACGTCTTGAGTGCGTAGTAGACCATTAGCAGTTGAGCAAAAGTGAAACTGATCATTTCGTCATGACATAGGGAGCTCTATGTCGCAACAAAGGGACCAACAATAAAGATGAAGGAGACTGCTTGCTTCGTTGCGACACAAGACATGGTGTGTCGCGACATCGACCTCTGAACGCAACTCTACACCAAGTGAAGGGTTTTTCAGTCTTTACAATGCAACTTTAACACGAAGGATGGTAGCTGACCTAGGGTTGATGAAAACGGTCGATCAATGATATAAATAAGGCCTTTAGCACTAGGTTTAGAGACAACATTTACTAGCTTTCAATTTTATTTTCTATTTTCATTCAGAAACGAGATTGTAGAACTTGCATAAATGTTTGATGAATTTTTCCCGATAGATTGCTAATTCAATTAATGTAATGACCTAAATTCAGGGCACCGAAAAAGTGAGTTATAGGGCCTCCGTCTTAGTAAACTGAGTTCATAAATAATTATTAGGAGTAATTATGAGCTTAGTAGTGTGTTTAATTAGACTTTGATTAGGTGAATTTAGTTTAATTTAGAGTAATTAGTAAAAAGGACTAAATTGAATAAGGGGTGAAAGCCCAAATATAGATTAAAAGAAAGAAAGAGGGACTAAAATGGCAATTATACCTATTGCAAAAATTGAGGCGGCAAACAATGAGAAAAATCTAAAGATTTTTCATGATTTCAATTTATTATTAATTAATATTAGAATATAATAATATAAATTATTATTTAATTGGTATTATTTTATTAGATTAATGATATATATATATAAGCCAAATGTATGGTAATAAAATATACTTGTGTAAAAATTATATTTGTACATTTATAAAATAAATATTAATTTACTTATTATTTAAATAAATAGATATTTATAATTTATTAATATTATTATTAACTAATATATATATATATAAGAAATAAAAGAATAAAGAAAGAAAAAAGAAAAAAAAAAGGAAGAACAGATGCTCAAACAAAACAGGGGAGAAAGAAAAGGGAAGGAAAAAGAAAAAGGGAAAACTCGGATTTTGAAGCTTTAATATTTAATTGATAAGTCAATTAAGCCCTTTTCTCTTAAATTAGATGTTTTAAAAGCTTTAGAACAAAGTTTTGATGAAATTAAGTTGAGGTCTTGAAAGTTTTAAGGTTTTTGAACATAGTTCATGTTGAACAAAATAGTGAATTAGGGATTTAATTGAATGAATTTCAAGTTAGCATTGATAAATGGATTAAATTGTAAAAGAAGCTATAAGTTTTGTGATAGAGGGATTAAATTGAAAGAAATTTTAAATTAGGGTTTTATTATGAACATTAGATAGTTAAGTAGAATATGGAAGGAAATTGAATAAAAATAAAGTATGAATTAAGTTAGAAAAATAAATGAGTTAATTAGGATTAAATTGGAATTAAGGTATAAATTGAATAGAAATCCAATTATTATTATAAATTAGTGTTGTAATTAATAGTGTAAATTTTTTTTTGTAGCTAGCAAAGAACCCGAAGCATCGGCACAAAAAGGAAAGGAGAAAGTTATCGACGAGTAATCGCGAAATCCGGATTTGTATTGCTATAATTTAAATTATTCATTATTTAATGTTTATTTCGATATTTATATTTAATAAGTGAAATTGAAATTGAAAGTGATATGAATTATAAATTGAAAGTCCCTATTAACTAGTCGGGCTGAGTCGAATATAGTTGGCATGCCATAGGATTGGAAGAGTTCAGGGATACTTCGACCTTGAGTCGATGAGACACTGGGTGTCATTATTTTACTTCGGATAGATTCGATGAGGTACTGGGTACCACTTTACTTCAGCTAGGCCGATGAAACACTGGTGTCACTTTATTGCTTCGAACTATCCGATGAGGCACTTGGTGCCATTCTGGTGTGTATGGTTGAATCCGTGTATTCGTCAATGTCCGATTCTTGTTAATTGGGGTAAACAATGTGAAAAGGAAAAATTGAATAAAAATGAAAAATTGAGGCATATAAAGTGATATGTGATGAAATTGAGAAATGAGAATGAAATGGCTAAATTGATTTGATATTGATATGGAATGAAAGTGATGTATAAATTAAGATAATACGTGTTCATGTATTATATGATTGATTATGTGAAATTTATTTGGTTATTTATAATTTGAATTATCGTAATACCATTGAGTATGAAATACTCAACGTACGGTTGTTTCCGTGCGCAGGTTAGTAAAAATTAAGGTCCTGGTTTAGCATCCAGATCGATCCCAACCTCAGTATAAACTCGGTGATGTAATTCTCCTCTTTTGGTAAAAGTGGCATGTATTAGGTGTTGTATAGGTTACATGTATATGCTCGTAATGTTGGTTGTAAATATATATATATATATATATATATACTATATTTTGATATTAGTTTAATAAAATAGTAGAGAGTATATTATAAAATTTGACATTATGTTTGAATGAAAAAAAAATGAATAAAGTTATTAGTAAATTCTGAATAATATTAAGAATGTTTAATTATTGAATTAATATGTTAATGAAATGATTATGATTTAGGTGAATTTGAGTATAAATTGTTTTGGTTGCGGGTTGAAATTACAGGGAAGGTTAGATGTTTATAAAGGGGGTTATATCGCGTTCGAAAAAAAAATTTACCAAAAATCTACGGAGCACCAAAACAAGTTTCAATTCCCTTCTAATACATATTTTGAGCCTCGAAGGTCCAATTAGGAATTTTTTGATTATTTTATAGTATGTTCATTAATTATTTATTTATTATTTGTAAGTTGTACGATATGTCTGGTAATACCCTGTAACCCTGTTTCGACGACGATTTAAGGTTAAGGGGTGTTACAATTAAAGTTTATTCTTCATTTGAGTTATTGAATTATATGTTTTTATATTCATTGTTTCAATTATGATTAAGAAAACCATGAGAAACTAATTTCATTTTGGGGAATTAGGGAATGGAAGTATGAATATTTAATTGTTGTTTAACAGGGATTTTTCATTCGAATCAGCTGTTTGGGAGTGAAAGAACACAAAACAAACACTAGGTCTGACAACCCTAGAATGTCATTTAGGTGGGAATGAACCCAAAATTGGTATTGCTCAGCCGTGAAAACCTTTTCCCCAAACCGATTTAAACTGTGACATCTAACGATAAGTAGTCTCTATCGACTTACTATGCTGGTGGAAGATTGGAAGATCCAACTAGGGTAGTAACTAGTTGATTGAAGGAAAATCCCCAAAACCTAACAATTGAAGAAATATTACTAAAGCAACCTATTCTTCCCAAAACCGTTTATCGATTTCTCTACATCTCAAACTTTTACTTTTCTTTGTTTCTTTTATTTTTATGCTCTTCATAAACAAATCTTTTATTTAACTTCATACTATAATCCCTAAAGTGATTACTAATTACTTCTATTCTTTGCAGCGATCTAATTCACTATTGTCTTCCGCCTCTTTTAGGTATGATCCTCGAAATACTACCAAGTGTTCCATTGCAACACACTATATTTACAACATGACCCGTATACTTGTGGAAGCCTAAAAACCTATGCCGAACAGGAGTACGTTCGGAGGCGGTCAGAAGTCAACTTTACGAGTGTCAAAAGGTCCAGCTGCAACTTAAGCATGTAAGAGTATGTTTGACTTAAGCTAAATAAGAAGGTTGTTCAAAGTGTTGGAAGTTTCTTTCTTAAATTATTCTAAGGCCTCCGCTTGTTTCTGCTCCGAGCTCCCCATCGCGACCTTATGTTTCGCGATAATTCGGTTCACGGTAGCTCTATGCTCTTTGGCAGTTCTCCTCAACTCAGCATCCAAGGCATCATTCCTTTCTTTTTCACTGGCTACCTCGACAGATAACTCATCATTTCTTACCTGAGTAGCACCTAAATTCCTAGCGAGCTCCTCAAGTACTACTCGCGGGTCCTCTCCAATCTTTCCGCAAGCTCCTTATGATTAGCCTCAGTTCCACTAGCATTTTATTTAAGGCCCAGACTAATCATGGTGGCCTCAGCTAGGAGAGTTTTGCAGGGATGAGGTGAGCTTTATTAATGGAAGGATCAGCGAGCCAGTTGATGGCTCAGCAACACATATTTGTACATTTTTTGCAGATTCTGGCATAGAAGCCTTCCACATCTCAATCATGTTTTCTAGTTACCTCAAGCTTAGATTCCCACGCGACGGGAGTAGCTCACCATCACCTTCAGTAGTTGGTTCCTTAGTAGGGGGCAAGGAAGGAGGAACGCGAGGAGAAACAATAGGAGGTGAACTGCCCTGAGCAGTAATTGGAGAACTTAGAAGGATCTAATGATGGAGAGCTCACCGAATAAGAAGTAGGAGTAGCAACGGTTATAGTAGAAGGCCCAACATGGTCTAGTCTCTTTTAATAACAGCGAGGTTTGCTTAATTAAACAAAAGGAGACTTGATTTTTATATTTTCTGAGTTAATAATAGTTCTCTTTGAGTTTTTCTTCAAGAATTGCTCTTGAGTTTCTTTTAGAAGTTGTTTTAACAATCTTTTAGGTTGTGGGAATCATCTTCAAGCTTTTTCTTGCCAAGATATCTTTCTTGGAGGGGGAATTAGAGCCATTGTAAGGAGTTGTAGATTCTTAACGTTTCCAAGACTTCTTAGGATGCCATCTTCTCTTTTTTTTATTTATCAATGATCAATCGTTTCTTGTTTAATTTAGTTTAATTCTTGTTGTTTTGGTTTGTTGATTTTATTGATTTTTGTTCTAGGTTAAAATTACTTCAAGAGGGACGTTCTCCTACTTTGCTTCATCAAGAAATACACCAAAAATTGGGTGTTTCAATCTTTTCTTGTTGTTTCAATTATTCTTGCACAAAACAATTTGCTTTTTTCTTTAAAATCACTTCTAACAAATCTATTTGCGTTCTATTTTCCAGATCTAGTTGGGACGATTTCTTAAGGTCCAAGAATGGTTTCTTTCATCCAGAAAACCCTAATTTCGTTCTCTATTAGACCCTTTACCAATCGGTTCCTTCTTCTTTTATTTTAACTGCGTTTTATTCTTCTTCTTGTCAACTAATTTGTTTTCATTATTTTCGTTTCAGTTTACATTTGTCTAGAGCTCTAGGATAGATCTGTGACTTAGACAAGCTACGATCCTATTCTGCACGCTTCCCTATCAATACACATCACTAAACCTTATTTAAACAAAGTTTAAAACAACACCATTAAACTCAAACTCCTAGTACATTCCACTTATAACCTAAATAAAAATAATCATAGTCTTTGTCGAATCATTAGTGTGAGCTCTGACTTGAACTTCCAGCCGACATAAACATTGGATGTAAGCAATGTAAGCAAATCTTTGCATAGCGAATTCTTATTAAACATAAACTTTAACTTACCGTAAAGGTTATAACTTAAACATTTCGCAATTAAATTCATAAGCAATGTCATGAGTTCATTATTAACCTATACATATCACAAGTATCACAAGATTAGTGAGTTCACATATGCAAAACTTATAACTTTATCATCTCATAAACATATACAAGTAAACACATTTGATATACTATTCATTCAACATCTAATCATTTAGCATTCCATATTTCCATTGCAAATGTTCATTTCAAATATCCCTTTTTACATATCTATCCATATAAGCATTCCGTATAAAAACTTCATATAATTATTTCCATATAACTGATTCATATACCCATTTCATATAATCATTTCATATACTTAACACAACATGATTCAACAATTCCAAATCAGTAACCATTTAAACATACGCATACGCATACTCAAGGTTCATAATTTGTTTACTTTAAAGAAACAATTTCGTACCAAATAATCTTTTAATTATTTTGATGGATCTTTGTAAAAGCATTCAACACATAAGTCCAGAAACAGATGATGCTCGTATGATCTAATCAGATACAGAGTAAATGTGTCAGGTTACCCGTCCGTGCTAACCAATGACAACACAGAAAATAATCTGGTCAAGGCTATGTATACATGTAAGGTTACCGGTCCAAACTAAATCTTTAAAATGACAACGAATTACCAATCCAAGCTAAATCTTTGTCACATGTATATTCGAGTCCGCAACACATGTTAGAGCTTAGTCCAGAACAAAAATTTAGTCAAAAGTCTCATGTATGAAACTTTTACTTGATCCATCAAAATCATTTAAAAAAATTCAGTATATTTCATATAAACCAATTTCATTTCAATAGTTTTAAAAATATATATGTATCATTAACAACATTTAATAATGAATTATAAACAAACTAAACAATATGAACTTACCTAGACAAAAATGATTGCGAAAACAAGACCGACAACTAATCCATTAATTCAATTTTTCCACGATCGAAGTGCGATTGTTTCGTTCCATGAAATTGAAATTGAAATTTATCAAGGTTGAATTGGTTGCAAAAGCCAAAAGTGAAGAAGATGGTGTTGTGTTTTATTATTTAATCTTAATATTTTATTAATTTACCAAAATGCCATTAACTCTTATATTTTTAACTAAAACATATATACATACCGTCAAACACTTTAAATATGATTAAATTACCATATAAATCCATCTACTTATACTTTCATAACTATTTATCACAATTAAATTAATAGATATTAACTTTCACAGCTTTTACGATTTTGTCTTTTTTCTTTAATTAACTAGTCAAACAATAAAATTTTAGAACTATAACTTCACATACCAATATAATAACTTCATAAATATTTAAAGAAAATATTTACAAATTTGGCTTACAAAAATGAGGTTCTAATACCTTATTTTCTGAAACCACTTCACTTTTAAGACACACCATTTATACTTAACATTTTGTTCAATTAGCAAAATTTAATCAAATCAAAATTCATTATAACAATATTTGATCCATATAAATAAAATAATAAAAATTACGGACTCATTAGTCGTATTTTTTTATTTTGAAACCATTACAAAACGACTTGTTACTATTTCAGTCACTGAGCTATTAATTGTTGTTTACAGTGTAACCATAAACTGATGTGACACGTTAAATAATCATTTCAAACAAAAATTATAGATTAAATTTTACATTTGACCCCTATATTTTATCACTTTGAACAATTTATAGAACAAAACAATCTCAACTTTTGATGATTTAAGAAGAAAATTTGGATTGGAGATAGGTAACAACATTCTTGTCCAACTGGAAGGCCTTAGTGAGAACATCCGGGTTAATGGGAGGGTTAGATCCAAATACTGCATTTGCGATCGTGATAACTCCTGGATTTTGGCTGCTGAGACCAGCAAATGCAACTGCCTTGGTATTCCCGATGTTGAACTGGAAGTGGATGAAACCGACAGGGAAAACAAACGCATCACCCGGGTTTAGGACTTTGGTGATGAGGCGATTATCTGTGTTGGATGTAACGAATCCAACATAAAGTGTGCCTTCCAAAACCACAAGGATCTCCGTTGCACGAGGGTGTGTGTGAGGAGGGTTTAGGCCACCATTTGGAGCATAGTCAATTCGAACTAGAGATATGCCGAGGGTGTTAAGTCCAGGTATTTGTGCCACATTGACAGAAGTCACAGTTGATCCAACCGGATTTGAGGTGTTTCCAGGGATATTAAGCCCTGAATAGAAGAAGTCCTCTGCCTTGGCAAGCTTTGGGTCCTTGCAGAACTTTCCATTTACAAACACTGCATGAAATAAAGTAAGGTTAGTCAATATCATCAGTCCATGCAAAAATATGAAATCTTATGAAGAAATTGTTACTTCAGATAAAAGGCTCTAGCGTCTTGCATAATTATGGACTTAAAGATACTAATTAACAAGAGAGTACCGAGAAACAAAACATAATATAACAATAGCGTACCACCATTCTTGGTGTCATTGATGGCTACACAGAAATCTTGCAGGGGGCTGGGATCAGAAGCTGAGGCTAATAAGGAACTGAAGGCGAAGATGGCAAAAGCTGCAACGAAAAGTTGAAGGCGTTTCATCATAATTGATGTGCAAGCACGAAATCTATGGTACTACTTGGGAGAGGGGTCGGAAATCCTGCATGGCAAACAGGTCTATTTATAGGGATTGAAACAAAAGAACTCGTCCTGATTTGCCTTTGATAAAGTACGTGAAGACTAGGCGTTTGCCTTCTCAATTAGTTATTTCTTATTAGGAGGTGAATCATTCTTCAACCACTACACTTTCTACTTATGTTTTCCTCGTACATCATTTCAATATATGTCCTGGAATTGGTCTTAATGCAATCGCAGTTCTAAACATATTATACAATCTCAGTTGACATAGTTTATTCTGACATGTTCTCTTGTACTGACATCTGTGCTCATCACATCCACAACATTGTCAATTTCTTGCCAGTTTAATGAAGCATGCATGCAAGAGCGAAACTTTCCAAGTCTGTTGATCACTACAATTACCCAAAAAATGAAATGGGGCTGCTTTGAATTAATCACTGATCCAATTCGCGAGAATATTCATTGCCAACTTTGTAATAAAAAAAAATTAAACCTAATTAATGACTTGAATTTTTCCTAGTACAGAAAAGAAAACTTCAAGGCTTCAGTTACCTCACAGGCTTTGAGTCATATTAGTTTGAGTGATCACACCGCTTTGCTTAATACAAGTTTATTGCTAGTCTGCAACGCCATGAACTAACAGATACTGTATGATGCAATAGCAAAGAGATTGATGTATTAAGAAAGTGGTAGATTTGGTGTAGGCTTATCCAATGTTGTCCAAAATCCAATTACATACGTAAGATACTGACTTTACCCACTCACAAAATCAAGTCATTAGGTACATGACATATTCCAGTTCTGAATTAAATCCGAGTCATTAGGCATATTTGGACACCAAAGTGTCATCCTTCACAACTTTTATCTAATTACATTAGGATTTCATATTTGTTAGTCATTCCTTTTTTAATATTTAAATTTAGATATGTCAAAGGTTTTTATACTCTTTCATAACATAAAATTTAGTTTTTATATTTTAATTTTATTGGCTTTTTCATTTAAAAATTTAGTCTCTCTGTTTAATTTTGTCGTTAAAGTTAATAATGTCAAAAATAAAATAATTTTTTTAACCGTCAATATTTTCAATTTGGTTCTCACCCTTAAAAAGTACATACTCATTTTTTTTTAAATAAAATTAATTTTTTTTATATTTTAAATAAAAATATAGAAATAAAAACTTAAAAATAAAAAAATAAAAAATGATTTTGAAAATATAAACAAAAATTTAAAAATTCAATGTTATCTAAACTGGACTAGACAAGTCAGTCGGACTAGAAATCAGTTGGGATATCAATCCTGTAAGAGGTAAAAAATCGGTTGACCCACGAACTAGTAGTTGAACCGATTTCGAACACACTTGACACGTTGGTTCTCAAAATGACCGATCTGATCGGTTCAAAGCAAATAAATTATTGAAATTATAAAAATCGATCAATTGTTAGTTCAATTGATTTTTTTCAACCCAATTACATCAGTTTGTAACTTTTAAGCTCTTTTAGTGCTCAACATTTACAGTTTTTTTTTTGTCAAATTAGTTCATACCATTTAAAAGTACATAACTTTTTTTAAAAATATATATTTTATTATTTTAAACAAAAAATATAAAGAAATTAAAAATATGAAAAAAATATTTAAAAATAAAATATAAAAATATATTTTAAAAATATAAGAAACTCTAAAATTCAATTTTATTTAAGCTCTAAAAAAATACCCCAATTGGTTCTGTTCCGTCTAGCTAGTCCAGTTCAATATAGATAACATTGGATTTTGAATTTTTTGTATTTTTAAAATATATTTTTTTTAAATTTGAAGAGTTCTTTTTCATTATTTAATATATATATATATTAAAAAAAATTATGTTTCTTTATTAAAACATACAAAAATAATTTATTTAATTATTTATGTATTTTTAAAGGGTAATGACCAAATTGAAAAAAAAAACTATAAATATTGAAGGCTAAAATGATTATAATACCTTTAACCCCGTTAACTTTTTCAACAAAATTAGGCGGAGTGTCCAAGATTTTTAAATTAGAAAAAGTACAGGGATTCAATGTTTCAAAATTAAAGTATAGGAACTAAATCTTAAATTTCAATAGAGTACATAAATCTTTAGCATATATAGGGCTAGCTTAGCATTGTTTTTAAAAAATGCTGAGAAAAATGGTTTTAAAATGTTTAATTTAATATTTAAGTGTTTTGTATTGTTTCAAAAAGTGTTTTTGAGAAATAAAATGATCATTTTAAATATGATGTAGTAAAGTAAAAAAAAAAACATTTAAATAATATTTAAATTCATTAATATTTTGATAAAAATATAAAAAATGTTCTAACTCATTACTAATATTTTGATATATAAGATACAAATTTTGAATATTTTTAAGCAATTAATATCAATCAGACAGTCACGTCGCAACGTCAAGCATTGATCGACGCTACGAGATTAAGTCAGTATGTTGTGTCGTGACGAGGTTCCTCCGAAGTTGCAACGTCAATCCGTGATTTTAAAAACATTACAATTTGGTCCTAATTCGACCTCAAGTTAATAAAAGAACTTTTGTAAGCTTGTATAATACCTGAAATTGATTTCATAGCGTATTATACACCTGCTTTTTTTATATTTAAATGTTTAATGATTTTAATTCTAATATAATTTAATCGTAGTTTCTCCAACAAAAATAATTATAGCTCGGATCCGACAATTAAGTCGAATATAGGGTATTACAATTTTATATCACAACCTGCAAGTCCAGATTGCTTCTCTAGTATTACTGGCAAAATTTTACTTTAACTTTTTTTTTTCTTTGGAGGGCTAATAACATTTTATCCAATAAACAAGGGGCATAGAAGCCTATCAATAAATATTCAGCTAAAAATATTTTTCCACGACCACAAATGAAAATTTTGACTGATTGGGACCGTGGAATACAGTTGTTTCCATTGAGCTTGTGACCAGTTATAGGAGTATGAAAAATGAAAACAAATTATTAATAAATTTCATACTTAACAAAGAAGCTTACAGCAACATAAGAAAACGCATTTTATATTTATTGTTTCCAAAACAAAATAAATAGTTAATATTGTAGAAAAGGAAACAAGTCAAACATTATTGTGAAATTGATCAATCCAAGTATATATGATGAATTGAATTTATATTTGGGCGCCCTAATCAGAATTTTGACTGAAGATTTTTCACCACGTTCTTGTCCAATTGGAAAGCCTTTACGAGAACATCGGGTTGGATGGGTGGATTTGATCCAAACACTGCATTGCCTATGGTAATGACACCAGGATTCTGGCTACTCAAAGCAGCCAAGGCTACGGCTTTGGTTTTCCCCACATTGAATTGGAAGTGAATGAGACCAACTGGGAAAACAAATACATCTCCAGGGTATAGGACCTTGGTAATGAGACGATTATCGGTGTTGGATGTCACGAAGCCAACGTAGAGTGTGCCCTCCACAACGACTAGGATTTCGGTGGCACGAGGGTGAGTATGAGGGGGGTTTAGGCCACCATTTGGCGCGTAATCAATTCGAACCAATGAGATGCCAAGAGTGTTAAGCCCTGGTATTTGAGCAACATTAACTGGAGTAACAGTCGATCCCACTGGATTTGATGTGTTTCTGGGGATGTTGAGCCCCGAATAATAAAAGTCTTGTGCTTTAGCAAGCTTTGGGTCCTTGCAGAACTTCCCATTAACAAACACTGGAGATGAGAAGAAGAATGTTATTTTCATGTACCATGCCATGAAGAATGTTATATTTGAAGTCAAGTTTAAGAAGAAGAGATAACTTACCAGCATCCTTGGGGTCATTGATGGCTACGCAGAAATCTTGGAGAGGACTAGGATCAGATGCATAGGCAAATGGGGAAGCCATAGCCAAGAGACAAAATACTAGGATGAAATCGGCAGCTTTCATTGTGATAAATGCAATTTTGATTGCTTTGGAGAGGATGAGGAACTCTGCTGTAGAACCTGACTATTTATACATTACAGTCTTTGAGGTAGTCCATGTTTTTCCATTTTCAGGTAGCAAATGAAAGGCTTACCAAGACTTGTGCATTTTTATTTTAAATTTCTGATGAATTGTTCTTCAACTACTACCCTTGTCTCTTCCCACTTCCAATGCTTACATCAGTATCTTTGTCATGGAAGTAGTCAAATCTGTAATTAAATTATGTGTTTTGTAGTACTTGATCCATTGGAACGTTGACTTCAGCAGATATCCAAGGTTGCTAAGGCAGCGGGCAGGCAACCCTGCTCATGCAAGATACAATGAAAATAATGTTAACAAAGATCCTAGTTGTAAACATTTTGCCATTTGGCAGTGTTCAAACATAAAATGCCAGCTGCTGCCATTGTGGGTTGAGGGAGATTAACTATTGAAACCTTTGACATGATCTTTTTCCCTCATTATCATCTCCTTTTTTAATTAGTGATCTCAATTTTATTTTATTATTTTTTAAAAAAATTGGAGAAACTGTTTTTCCAGGCCGGCTTATTAACCAGCTTCAGCATCTATTAATTAATTCAAATAAAATTGCTTGATTAAAGTCAGAAGTATTTGCAAGAAAAGCGCATTGGAATGATTCAATACTTGTGGTTCTATATCTCTCTGAATATATACCTGCCTGCATGGACATCTTCATAACAGCCCGGTTGCATTAAATCTAATCTGCATATAGTTTTCACCATTCTATGGATATATAGGAGCAGTGCAAATTATATATTATATATATTCAAAGTCAGTAGAGTAGTTTAAAAAAAGACGACATTGGGTATGTAAAAACGACCAGTTCAACAAGGATGAAGGTGTAAGTAGTTGAAGAATGATTCCTTCAGATTTCTTTAAAACCCAGTAATCACTTCAGACTTGGCAAACCATTTTTTAATTTTCCTTTTTAAAATGGAATTGTTAAAGAAATAAACTGACAATGGACCTGTTCAGTGACTGCTATCTATAAATGGACATGCTTTGAAACCACATTTCTCACCCCTCGTAAAGCAACAAATCTAAGAAGCTCAATTTGATAAAGTTCAGGACTGTTGCTTACAACAATGAAAGGTGTTCAATTCCTTGTAGCATTTGTCCTCTTGGCTTTGGCTTCCAAACTTGTCTCAGCTTCAGATCCCTGCCCTCTTCAGGATTTCTGTGTAGCAATTAATGATTCTAAAGACGGTGGTGTGTACTTTAATCCATTGAAATTTCATCTTCGAAATATATTCGTTTTGACTATTGAAAGTGGAGAAATATAGCAAGTATTGGAAAAGTGTCCAAGAAGTAAACTCTTTTCTTTCCATTTATGCAGTTTTTGTTAATGGCAAGTTCTGCAAAGACCCCAAGCTTGCAACCGCAGAAGACTTCTTCCTGCCTGGCCTCAAAATTCCTGGCAATACATCAAACCCAGTAGGATAAATGGTGACTCCAGCCAATGTTCAACAAATACCAGGACTTAACACTCTTGGCATATCTCTTGTTCGAATTGACTATGCACCTTACGGTGGCCTAAACCCTCCTCACACTCACCCTCGTGCCACCGAAATTTTAGTCGCTGTGGAGGGCACACTTTCCGTCGGCTTTGTCACATCGAACACGGATAACCGTCTCTTCACCAAAGTCCTATACCCTGGAGATGTATTCGTTTTCCCAGAAGGTCTGACTCACTTCCAGTTCAACATAGGGAGTACGAATGCGGTTGCCTTCGCTGCTCTGAGTAGCCAAAACCCAGGGCTGATCACCATTGCAAATGCAGTGTTTGGCTCTGACCCGGCCATCAGTCCTGATGTTCTTGCCAAAGCCTTCCAGCTGGATCAAAATATCGTTAAACAGTTTCAGTCCCGGTTCTGATGGGACAACAACTAGAGGGATGCTTCTTGACCCCATGAACCTTACCTAGTACTTGTTTTTCTCGTTGAATTTAGTTGAATAAAAATAAAGAGGTTTCTCATCTACCTTAGCTTAGTAGAACCTCTCGTAATATTATTTTGGTCAATTTGGTTTTAGGAAAATGAATGCATCATTATGATTGGTTGTTGTATTAATTTTTCCTTGTTTTTTCCCTTCTTGGGAAAATTCTTAGTGAAGTGAAATTGTTTAATTAGTTATATTTATTCAAAGTAAACATTGACCAATACTTTCTATTAATTTTTTTCTATATTTGTATAGAATTGACGGTTTTTTATCGTTCCAACTAGGGTATCTCCCTTCTATTTATCATCAACAAAGAAGAGTTTTGTTCACAATCAAGTGGCTAGACATTTCAATAAACAAATTCAGATCACAAAAATTTTACTTTATTTTTTTTTAAGGGTTAATAACATTTTATTCAATAAACAAGGGGCACTGAAGCATATCAAGAAATGTTATTCAGCTAAAAATATTTTTCCTTGAGCACAAATGAACATTTTGACTGATTGAGACCTTGGAATATAGTTGTTTCCATTGAGCTTGTGACCTATGATAGGAGTAGAAAACTTTCAAATCTATCCTGGTTCTCTTTGGACACTGTTTCATGTTTGGGTGAGATACGGACTGGCGACTCCATTGTTTTTTTCTTCAATCATGTCGTTTCTTGTCATAGGAAAAAAAATTGGATTAATGATACATATTTTGGATTTGATACCTTGAAGAATTTGAAGAATGAAAAGCTATTTTATTCTAATTGAAACTATTTAGGTGCTAAAGTAGGAACAAAATTAAAAAATTAATATACTATTTCACATAAAATTATGGAAAAAAAATTTAAAGGTTGATTTCATACAATATCGAATCCGGATCTCTTAATATGGACATCATCTTCTTTTTCACTGGAGTCACTCGTTGGATTAAGAGATGACTCAATCTTATGTGTTCAAGATTGTTGTGTGATTAAAAATAGATTTAATGTTGGGTGTGATTCCTATAGAGGTACCATGTCAACCACTAGTAGAAATAAATTACCATGAAATCATTTATAGCTGCCTCAATAGTTAGCCCACCAAAACTTAGATTTTTCACCCTATTCTTATCCAAATTGCAAAGCCTTGACAAGCCCTTAGAGTATCAGTATTCCAAAACATCGAAGGATATTGTTTCAAAAATAGGTACCAAGTATCGATACAAGAGGTTCTAGTATCATTACTCGAGTCACAGATTGCATAATTGTGCTCATGGATGTCATTTAAGGTTAGTTTAAGCTCGAATTTTGTCTAGAATGTTTGATGGATGTACAAATGTTGATAAAATGTTACTAACTTCATATTGGATTGTGAAAAGTCTGGATGATAGAACGTAAGATGACTTATGAGAAACTTTGGATTTGATTAGACCTTCGGATCGAGTTTAGAGTGTTACAATTTCTAAGACTTTTAGTTAATTTTGAAATTTTTTAGTTAATTTTACAAATTTTTGTTGTAAAGTGAGTTTTTTTTTTTTATTGTTCAGTACTTTTTATATGTTTTTTATTTAATAAATTCTTGCAAGCTACTTATGTAGGCATTTGATCAATTTTGAGGAAGGAAAAATTTTGCAAATGTTTTCTTTTTTAAATCGAGTAAATTTTTCTTTTCATTTTAACTCGTGATTTTATCTTAGAAAAACCATTTTAGATTAGCAGAACTCTAAAGTGTATTTTTTGTTTGTTTCATAATCGAAATATTCAACTCTTAATTTGTTTGTAGATTGTCGTAATTCGTTAAAGATTTATTTGTGCCTTCCAAAACTACAAGGATCTCCGTTGCATGAGGGTGCGTGTGAGGAGGATTTAGGCCACCATTTGGAGCATAGTCAATTCGAACTAGAGATATGCCGAGGGTGTTAAGTCCAGGTATTTGTGCCACATTGACAGGAGTCACAGTTGTTCCAACCGGATTTGAGGTGTTTCCAGGGATATTAAGCCCTGAATAGAAGAAGTCCTCTACCTTGGCAAGCTTTGGGTCCTTGCAAAACTTTCCATTTACAAACACTGCATGAAATAAAGTAAGGTTAGTCAATATCATAAGTCCATGCAAAAATATGAATTCTTATGAAGAAATTTTTACTTCAGATAAAAGGCTCTAGCATCTTGCATAATTAAGATACTAATTAACAAGAGAGTACTGAGAAACAAAACATAATATAACAATAGCGTACCACCATTCTTGGTGTCATTGATGGCTACACAAAAATCTTGCAGGGGGCTGGGATCAGAAGCTGAGCCTAATAGGAACTGAAGGCCAAGATGGCAAAAGCTGCTGCGAAAGCTTGAAGTCGTTACATCATAAATGATGTGCAAGCACGAAATCTATGGTACTACTTGGGAGAGGGGTGGGAAATCCTGCATGGCAAACAGTTCTATTTATAGGCATTGAAACAAAATAACTCGTCCTGATTTGCCTTACACCAAGTATTTGAAGATTATGGGTTTGCCTTCACAATTAGTTATTTCTTTTTAGGAGGTGAATCATTCTTCAACCACTACACTTCCTAGTTCTGTTTTCCTCGTACATCATTTCAATATATGTCTTGGAATTGGTCTAAATTCACTCGCAGCTCTAAACATTTTCTTATTCAGGCTTTGACAAGTTCTTGTAAAATACTTGTTTTGAATATATATATTGCATCAAATATGAACTCAAAAATAACCCGAACAACAAACGCAACTAGTGCGACTTAAATCCAAGCCACACCTGGAACAGTGAACACCGTTAATCATCAGGCCATAACATGGGATTCGTTACCTCACAGACTTTGAGTCATAATAGTTTGAGTGATCACACCGCTTTGTTTAATACAAGTTAATTGCTAGTCTGCAAGGCCATGAACTAACAGATACGATATGATGCAAAAGCAAAGAGATTGATGTATTAAGAAAGTGGTAGATTTGGTGTAGGCTTATCCAATGTTGTCCAAAATCCAATTACATACGTAAGATACTGACTTTACCCTGTCACAAAATCAAGTCATTAGGTATATGACCTATTCCAATTAGTCATTAGTCATGTTTGGACACCAAAGAGTTATCCTTTACAATTTTATCTAATTACATTAGTATTTCATATTTGTTCGTCATTCTTTTTCTAATATTTAAATTTAAATATTTCAAATGTTTTTGTACTCTTTCAAAACATAATATTTAGACTTTATACTTTAATTTTCTATGTTTTTTTATTTAAAAATCTTAATTTTTCTGTTTAATTTTGCCGTTAAAGTTAACAATGTCTAAGGTAAAATATTTTTAGCCTTCAACATTTACAATTTTTTTTTGTTAATTTAGTTCTTACCCTTAAAAAAGTACATACTTTTTTTAAAAAATAAAATTAATTATTTTTTATATTTTAAATATAAACTTTTAAAAATAAAAAAATAAAAATGTTTTTGAAAAAAAAAATATTTTTTTGAAAGTTCAATATTATCTAAACCGGACCAAACAAGCCAAACGGACTGAGAACCGATTGGGGTATCGATCTTGTGTGAGGTAATAAATTGATTCACTCATGAACTAGTACAAACTAGTTGAACCGATTTCGAACACGCTTGACTAGTTGATTTCCAGAATGATCAATCTAACCGGTTTAAAGCAAATAAATTGTTAAAAAATAATAAAACATTAAAAATTATAAAAACCCATTCAATTGCAAGCTTTGAGTCCTTGCAGAACTTCCCATTAACAAACACCAGAGATGAGAAGAAGAATGATATTTTCATGAACCATGCCATGAAGAAAGCTATATTTGAAGGTCAAGTTTAAGAAAAAGAGGTAAAAACGAAACTTACCAGCATCCTTGGCCTCATTGATGGGTACGCAGAAATCTTGAAGAGGACTAGGATCAAATGCATAGGCAAATTGGGAAGCCAGAGCCAAGAGAAAAAATACTAGGATGAAATGGACAGTTTTCATCGTGATAAATGTTATTTTGATTGCTTTGGAGAGGATGAGGAACTCTGCTGCAGAACATGGCTATTTTTTGTGAGATGACGATCCATGTAACAACTTGCACATTTGGTGAATAAATTAAACACCAAAATGGTGAACTATCATTTGGCGAACAAGATAAACGTCGGAAGAATGGCGAATTATGTGGCGGATAGTCCAAAGTACAAGCCAAAGTGGTAGACAGTCCAAATGCAAGTCAAAATAAGTGGACAGTCTAACTAGAAATTGTCCCGAAACTTTTGAATTAAGCCAACAAGTTGTCAACTTTTTTAGAAAATTCGTCAGATTAATTTATTTATCTTTAATTTGATAGGTTAATGTATCGTTGCTAATTTGGTAGAAATCAACCAAAGAGTGATCCCATGTACTTAGACATGCCAACTTGTCAAGTTGCAGTTGGTAAAATTTTCATATTTAAGTGTATGCTTTGTATGTAAACAAGCGTGTTGAACTAGTAATAAAAACAGCAAGTCAATTTTGATTGCTAAATTTTTTTTCCTTGTTTTCTTTTATTCCTCTGTAAAAACCTAACAATAGGTACCTAGAGTTAGTCATCTCTGAGGGCTTTTGCTTTGTAAAGAAAGAACAACCTATGTTTTCTTGTTGTTTTTTGCAAAATTGTCTTCACCTAGCTTTACACCTTCTCCACCATCAATTTTTAACGGTGAAAACTAACATATTTGGGAAGTCAAAATGAAGACCTACCAAAAAGCTTATGACTTATGGGAGGTTATGAATGCGAATGTAAAGCCACCACAGATAAGAGCTAATGCAATGATAGCATAGATCAAGTAGCATAGTGATGATCGTGCTAAGAAATTCAAGGCGATGCCATGTATTCATAATGGTGTTTTTTATATAATTTTCACCAGAATTGTAACCTATAAGACTCCAAAGCAAGATTGGGATAAGCTAAAGGAAGATTTCCAAGGTATAGACAAGAAAAGGAAGTTGTAGATTATCAACTTGAGGAGAAAACTTGAGAACCTGAAGATGAAGGAGTCTAAAACTATCAAACAGTATTTTGTCAAAATCATGAATGTTTTAAACAACATAAGATTTCTTGGAGATCAGTTTCCTGATAGTAAGGTAGTCGAGAAGGTGATCACTACACTTCTTAAGAGGTACGAGTCAAAAGCATCCTCTATTGAAGACTCGAGAGACCTATACGTAGTCTCTCTATTAGAGGTGATAAATGCCTTGTACGCTCAAGAGCAGAGGAGAGTTGAAAGGCAAGAGGAACATGTTGAAGGAGCTTTCAAGCTAAAAATAAGGAAGGCTTGAGCTCCTCAAATAACCGAGGAAATAAAATCTGGTCAGACAAGATAGAGAAATCAAGGAGAGAGGGTGGAAAAAAGAAATTTCCATAGTGCTCTTACTGCAAAAAGACTACTCATTTGGAGAAATATTGCTGGTTCAGACTAGACATACAATGTAGGTGTTGTAAGTAGTTTGGACACATGGAGAAGGTTTGCAAAAATAAGGTGCGAACTCAACAGCCACAACCACAACCATATCAAAATATCCAGGCTAAGGTAGTTGAGGGAAATAATGCTCAGGAGGAGTAGGTGTTCAGCCTATTGTTTTGCACCTAAGAGCATAGTCACAAAAGGTTGGTTGATCGATAGTGGATGCACCAACCATATGACCTCAGATTAAAGCATTTTCAAAAAGATTGATAGAAGCTTCATTTCAAAAGTGAGGCTAGCAAATGGCGAACTCATACAAGCTAAAGACAAATGTGATGTGTTGATCAATATACCATCAGGTACAAAAGTAATTTTAGATGTTCTTTTAGTTCCTAAAATAAATCATAATCTCCTTAGCATTGGTCAACTACTTAAAAAAAATTATAGCGTTGTTTTCAAAGCTAGTGGCTGCACTATATTAGACTTGTTGGAACAGGAAGTTATTACAGTCTCGATGAAAGATAGAAACTTTGTATTAGACTGGAACTTGATGAACTTAAGACCCTATACAGTTCAGTTGATGAAACAAAACTTTGGCATAAAAGATTGAGACATGCGAACTGTTGAATTATGACTCCTATTTCAAGTCAAATTTGAGAAATAATCTTTCAATTAAACTCTATTTATTTATTTCAATTAAACTCTGTTTATTTGTTTCAATTAAACTCTGTTTAGTTGTTTTGAGTTAAATTCTTATTAATCTAGATTATTTTATTATTTTTTGACTTAAGAATTTAGCCTATAAATAGGATCTACAACCTTAGAAATAACACCCATTTTAGACTTACCTATCATAGTTAGAACTCCTAACACTTTTGGAGAATTTAGTGTTTATGTTTTGATGGTTCTTTATTTTTCGGGTTTTTGGGATTTAGTTTTTATCTCCATCTTTTGTACTTTTTGTTCTTTGCCATTATAGTAAAATTATCTTTGCCCGTGGTTTTTTTATCCTCTTCGGAGGGGTTTTTCCATGTTAAATTTGTGTGTTCAATTTTTCAATTTCTTCCGCTATTTTTAACTTGTTCGTTACTTAATCGGGTCGATCCCTAACAAGTGGTATCAAAGCTAGTTCGATTTTAGTAGATCAGCCCGTTCAGAGATGGCAGCAACACGGTTCGATATTGAGAAGTTTGATGGTGACACAAATTTCAATTTGTGGCAAGTTCGGATGATGGCAATTCTAGTTCAGACCGGTTTGAAAAAGGTCGTTACCAGGAAAAAGCCCGATAATCTAGATCAGTCAGAATGGGAAGAGCTTGATGAAAAGACTTTGTCTGCAATCTAGTTGTGCCTCGCGAATAGGGTATTGTAGGAGGTATTGATGGAGAAGACCTCATCCGCCTTGTGGAAAAGTCTAGAAACTCTTTATACGACTAAGTCTTTGGCTAACCGTTTAGTGCTAAAACAATGTCTATTTATGTTTCGCATGAACGAAGGTGAGCTTCTTAGAGATCACATCAGTCAATTTATTACTCTTTTTAATGATTTAAATAATGTTGAAGTTCAAATTGACGATGAGGATCAGGCTATTATTGTGCTCTTTACCCCCTTCATACAAGTCTTTTAGGGAGACCTTGATTTATGGTAGAGATAAACTCTCGTTTGAGGATGTGAAGAGTCATTTGTTGAGCAAAGACAAACTCGACAATGAGTTTGGTTCAGATAGCAAGGTAGATAAGCAAGCTTCTATTTTGGTAGCATCAAAGAAGCGAGACAAAAGGTGTCGCTATTGTAAGAAATTAGGACACGTCAAAGCAGATTGTTACAAACTGTGAAATAAAAGGGCTGCTAAGAGTAACGAGGAATATTTAGCTGGTGCTAATTTGGCCGATGAAAGTGGTGATGATTTCTTGTTAGTGTCAACGAGCGAAAGCTCCGAGGATACGTCTGAGTGGATCCTAGATTTAGGATGTTCTTTTCACATGTGTCCCAACAGAGAATGGTTCTCCACATACAGTTCAATTGAAGGTGGAGTTGTGCACATGGGAAATGATTCATTCAGTAAGGTAATCGGTATTGGTACTGTTAAAATTAGGATACACGATGGTACGATTAGGGCACTATTAGATGTCAGGTATGTACCTTATTTACGAAAAAATCTCATCTCCTTAAGTATTTTAGACTCAAAAGGTTGCAGAATCAACATTGAGTCGAGCGATATTAAGGTATCTTGTGGGGCTCTTATTTTGTTAAAGGTAAAAAGATTGACAGTCTTTATATTCTGAAAGGTTTTACAGTGACCGGTGAAATCGAATGTCCCTCGTCCTTTACGGAGTTGAAGTCAACTCATTTGGAGCGGAGGTAACTTGGTCTAGGAGGGAAAAGTGTATGACTGTTTCGTTGAAGAGAGGTTTTCTTTTGGATATAGGTTTTGAAAAGTTAGGGCACTGTGTTCGTGAAAATTAGATCCGAGTTAGTTTTGATTCGACAGTGCACAAGTCGAAGGCTAGAAGACTTCCAACTCCTAAGCACAGATTCGACTCAGTTAATTCCCTGCATAGTTCAAGATAGGCCCGTGACGAACTTTGACAAAGATGGCATTGTGGAAATATGAGTCAAGGTGGAGATTTGTTGAATTATGACTCTTATTTCAAGTCAAATTTGAGAAATAATCTTTCAGTTAAACTCTGTTTATTTGTTTCAATTAAACTCTGTTTAGTTGTTTGAGTAAAATTCTTATTAGTCTAGATTATTTTATTATTATTTGACTTAAGAATTTAGCCTATAAATAGGATCTTTTACAACCTTAGAAATAACACCCATTTTAGACTTACCCATCATAGTTTAGAACTCCTAACACTTTTGGAGAATTTAGTGTTTACATTTTGAGGGTTCTTTGTTTTTTGAGTTTTTGGGGTTTAGTTTTTATCTCCATCTTTTGTACTCTTCGTTCTTTGCCATTATAGTAAAATTATCTTTGTCCGTGGTTTTTTATCCTCTTCGGAGGGGTTTTTCCATGTTAAATTTGTGTGTTCAATTTCTCAATTTCTTCCACTATTTTTAACTTATTCGTTACCTAATCGGGTCGATCCCTAACACAAACTAGAAGTCCCTTATCAAATGAGCAGGACAAATTTGGTTCAGAATATGGCTAAAATTGAAGAACAAAATGACATCTGTGAAGTCTGTCAACTTGGGAAGCAGAAGAGGCTTCCATTTCCAGCAAATAAAGCTTGGCATGCTAATGAAAAGATTCATTTGGTTCATAATGATGTATACGGACCCATGAAGACACCTTCCTTGATGGTAGCAAATACTTAATTTTGTTTATTGATGATTATGTAAGGTATTGCTAGGTTTATTTTTTGAAACAAAAAACTAATGTAGTTGAAGTTTTCTGGAAGTTTGAGGTACAAGTTGAAAAATAGATTGACAGCAAGTTGGAGATGATCATATCTGATAATGGAACCGAGTACATTTCAGATAAGTTTGAAAGCTAATGTGAAGAAGCTGGGATCCATCACTAGCTCACCAAAATCTACACTCTGCAACAAAATGGGGTTTGTGAAAGGAAAAACAGGACCGTGGTGGACATGGCGAGGTGCTTGTCGTTTGAAACCAAGTTACCAAAAGAATTTTGGGCTGAAGTTGTAAACACTTCAGTCTATTTGTTGAACAAGTTGTCGACCAAGGTTGTGAAGGAGAAGATCCAATTTGAAGCTTAGTACATGTACAAACCTTCTGTTTCTTACCTGAAAGTATTCGGCTATATTTGTTTTGTTCATGTACCAGAAGTGAAAATAAGCAAACTAGAGAAAATAGTACAACCTAAAATTTTCCTTGGTTATTACAATAACAAAAAGGGATACAAAATTTATAATCCAATCTCCAAGAAGATTGTGGTAAGAAGGGATGTTGTGTTTGATGAAGAAAAAACATGGAAATGGGATGCTATTGAAACTGAGATGCTTGAGAAGGGAGAGCTTGAGATAAGGTTGCAACTTAGGGATAATCAAGTTGAAGAAAAAGACTTCAATGACATGCCATTTAGGTGTACGCGACCAATTGTTAAAATTTACCGAAGATTAGAGGTAGCAACTCTTAAACCTGTGAACTTTGAAGAAGATGAAGCAACAAAAGGCTTGAAAGAAGCTATGCAAGCTGAGTTGAATATGATTTGCAAGAACCAGATGTGGGAACTTGTTGATAGGCCATCACACAAAAGGGTTATTAGCATCAAATGGGTGTTCAGAACCAAACTCAACGTCAATGGTTCACTCAACAGACCAAAGGCAAGACTGGTTGTAAAGAGTTTTAGTCATGGAAATGGGAAGCTATTGAAACGGAGATGCTTGAGAAAGGAGAGCTTGAGCTAGGATTGCAACTTGGGGATAATCAAGTTGAGGAAGAAGACTTCAATGATATACCATTTAGGGGTACGCGACCAATTGTTGAAATTTACCAAAGAGTAGAGGTAGAAACTCTTAAATCTGTGAACTCCGAAGAAGCTGAAGCAACAAAAGGCTTGAAAGAAGCTATGCAAGCTGAGTTAAATATGATTTGCAAGAACCAGATATGGGAACTTATTGATAGGCCATCACACAAAAAGGTTATTAGCATCGAATGGGTGTTCAAAACCAAACTCAATCTCGATGGTTCACTCAACAGACCGAAGGCAAGACTGGTTGTAAAGAGTTTTAGTCATCAATATGGGATTGATTACTTGAAGACATTTGCACCAGTAACAAGGTTGGATACGATTAGACTATCGATAGGCTTGGCGGTACACATGGGATGGAGAAGAAGAATTTACGTTGAACAACCTTTTAGCTTCACTGTCAAAGGAAAAGAAGATAATGTATATAGGCTTAAGAAATCTTTATATGGGCAAAAACAAACTTCAAGGGCCTGGTATGCAAGAATTGATAATTACTTACAAATTTTGGGATTTGAGAAAAGCCTTAGCGAACCAACTCTCTATGTAAAGAAGATTGAGAAAGTAACAAAATTGATAGTTTCTTTGTATGTTGATGACCTGCTGGTAGTTGGGAGCTGTGATGATTTGATGAAAGAATTCAAGCTACAGATGGAGAAAGTATTTGAGATGTCAGACCTTAGAGAAATGAGATACTTTTTGCATGGAAATGTGCAAATCATTAAGCACACTCATGGCACTTGTTAAAAAGCTTAACAACCAAAAAGATTTTGAAAGGGTCAATGAGAAGAATTACAGACGTCTCATTGGTTGCTTGTTGTATTTGACCACAACATAATTTGATATTATGTATGCAGTAGGTTTACTATCAAGGTTTATGCACTACTGCAATATGTCACATTTCAAGATTGCTAAGAGAGTGCTAAGATATATCAAAGGAACAACTAGTTTTGGGGTTTGGTTTACGAAAGCGAACACATTGAAACTTGTGGGGTACATTAAAAGTAATTGGGTTGGATCAATGGATGACATGCGAAGCACCTTTGGATATTTTTTCTCACTTGGTTCTGGCGTACTATCTTGGAGTTTGAAGAAGCAATCAACTGTTGCTCAATCTACAACTGAGGTAGAGTATATAGTCGCAACAATAGCAGTCAACCAAGCAAATTGATTGAAAAAACTTCTAAGTGACTTAAATCTTATGCAGGTTGAAGCAATCCAAATTTTCCACGATAATCAATTTGACGTTGCAATTGCAAAGAACCGTGTCTTCCATGGGAAGACAAAACATTTCAAGATCAATTACCATTACAAATGTAGTGTTTGGCTCTGACCCGGCCATCAATCCTGATGTTCTTGCCAAGGCCTACCAACTGGATCAAAATATCGTTAAACAGCTTCAGTCCCAGTTCTAATTGGACAACCACTAGAGGGAAACTTCTAAACCCCATGAACCTTACCTAGTAGCTAATTGTTTGGATGATGTTTAACTCGTTTTTATCATTGAATTTGTAGAATAAACATTAAATGATTGTTTTTAAGTGGGTTTTAAATTTAGAAGTTAGTGGGAAAATAAAAGGTCAAGAGTTTTTTTTTGTAAGTGAAAGGCTAAGAGTCAAGTCTTTTATGGTTTTTAATAGAATTTATTTTTCAGTTTTTTAACAAGAATAGTACCTAGTGTCTATATAAAGGTCTTGTTGATTTCGTTTGTAAAACAACAACAAGTCAGAGGGATACAAAAGTTGTGTGTTAATTTGATTTTTAGTTTTCAAATTGGTATCAGAGCTAATGGCGAATGTGACGGGTCAAATGTCGCTACCACGACTAACGAAGGCGAACTATGATAACTGGAGCATACAAATGAAAACCCTTCTCGGATCTCAAGATGCATGGGAGGTGGTCGAAGAAGGTTTCGAAGAACCAACAATTACCATAGGATATACGGCGGCTCAAACCAAAGCATTGAAAGAGGCGCGATTGAAGGATAAGGCGGCACTATACATGTTGTTTCGAGCCGTTGACGAGTCTGGCTTAGAGAAGATTGTCGGTGCAGTTACTTCAAAATAAGCGTAGGACATTTTAAAAAAAGTGTTCAAAGGAGTCGACCGAGTCAAGCAAGTGCGTCTCTAAACTCTTCGTGGTGAGTTGGAGAGCATGAAGATGAAGGAATCGAAAAGTGTATCCGATTATATCACGCGTGTACAAGCCGTGGTGAACCAACTCATTCTTAATGGCGAAATGTTAACCGATGCGCGAGTTGTGGAGATGATTTTGAGATCATCAACCGATAATTTTGAGAATATTATGTGCGTAATAGAAGAGTCAAAGGATCTTGCGACGCTCACAGTCGACAAGCTCGTCGGTTCTCTCGAGGCACACTAACAACGTAAGAAGAAAAAGGAGGAGACACCCGAGCAAGCACTTAAAACCAAGGCGTCAATCAAAGATGAAAAGATATTCTATTCTCAAAATTTTCTAGGTAGAAGGCGTGGCCGTGGAGGTCGTGGAAATGGTCACGGTGGTCAAGGCAGTAGTCATGAAGGATACTATAAGGAGAAGGGACAGTCAAGCCAACCAAATTGTCGTGGAAGAGGACGCGGTCGAGAAAGAGGTGATCGGTCAAACTATTCCAACATCGAGTGCCACAAGTGTTACAAGTATGGTTACTGCGCGAAGGATTGCAACTTTGACAAATGTTATAATTGTGGTAAAGTGGGGCATTTTGCAAAAGATTGTCGAGCCGATAAAAAGGTGGGAGAAACTATAAACCTAGCCTTGGAAGATGAAGCGAATGAAGGCCTTCTCTTGATGGCTCAAAATGAAGTCAACATCAACAATGACACTCTGTGGTACCTCGACTCGGGCGCAAGTAACCATATGTGCGATCACGAGTACCTATTCAAAGAGATGCAAAAGATTGAAGATGGTCATGTGTCATTTGGAGATGCATCAAAAGTGGAGGTCAAAGGCCGAGGTACAATTTGTTACTTACAAAAGGGTGGCTTGATAGGGTTAATCCAAGATGTTTATTACATACCAGACCTCAAGACCAACATTTTGAGTATGGGGCAACTTACGGAGAAAGGTTATTTAGTATTTTTGAAAGACCGGGTACTACACTTAAAGGACAAGCAAGGACGTTTGGTTGCTCAAGTCGAGATGAGTAGAAATCGGATGTACAAACTGAATCTGAGAAGCGTGCGAGAAATATGTTTGCGAGTCGATGTAGAAGACAAGGCATCGCTGTGGCATCTCCGCTTTGATCACCTATATCATGGTGGTCTAAAAGAGTAAGCAAAGAAGAACATGGTGCACGGGCTACCGGACATGGATTATGAGGGCAAATTCTGTGAGTAATGTGTGCTTGGCAAGCAAGCGAGAACCTGATTTCTAAAGAAGGTAGAATATCGAGCTAAATATCCTCTCGAGTTGATTCATATTGACATATGTGGACCAATCACCCCCGAATCTTTCAGCGGTAAAAGGTATTTCGTTTCCTTTATGATGATTTCTCACGAAAAACTTGGGTTTATTTTTTGAAAGAAAAATTTGAGGCATTTGAGGTGTTTAAAAAGTTCAAAGTGATAGTGGAGAAGGCAATTGGTAGACACATCAAAGTCGTACGATCCGATAGAGGTGGCGAGTATACCTCGACGGCTTTCATGGAGTATTACGAGGAGTAAGGCATAAGGAAATTTCTAACCGCACCATACTCTCCTCAACAAAACGATGTGGCCGAGAGGAAGAACCGAATCATTCTTGACATGGTTCGATCAATGCTCAAGAGCAAGAAGATGCCAAAGAAATTCTGGACAGAAGCCGTGCAATGTGCCATCTATGTACAAAATCAATGTCCACATGTGAAGTTGGTAGATCAAACACCACAAGAGGCATGGAGCGGACAAAAGCCGATAATTTCTCATTTCAAAGTGTTCGGAAGTGTAGCTTATGCACAAGTACCGGATTAACGTAGAACGAAGCTTGAAGACAAAAGAAAAAGGTATATTTTTATAGAAGACAAAAGGGTACAAGCTACTTGATCCGATAAGCAAAAAGGTGATGGTGAGTCGTGATGTGCGAGTAAACGAAGCGAGCGAGTGGGATTGGAACAATTCGACAAAGGTTATCATTGAAGTTGGAGAATCATCAGTTGCTGCATCAACAAGCATACCAACAAACTTTGAAACTACTGATGATGAAGATGAACCACGACAACCCAAAATGCGAAGTTTACAAGATTTGTATAATTCGACAAATGAGGTACACCTTGTATGTCTTTTGGCATATGCTGAAAATATCAGCTTTGAAGAAGCTTTGCGAGACAAGAAGTGGCAAACTGCCATGAATGAGGAGATCAAGGCAATTGACCGCAACAACACATGGGAGCTAGCAGAATTGCCGAAAGAAAGTCAGTCTATTGGTGTTAAGTGGGTGTTCAAGAAAAAGATGAATGCTCAAGGGGAGATAGAACGGTACAAGGCGCGACTTGTTGCGAAGGGATACAAGCAAAAGGCAAGAATCGACTATGACGAGGTGTTTGCTCCTGTTGTAAGAATAGAGACAATCCGATTACTCATTTCACAAGCTGCTCAATTTAAATGGTCGATATTTCAAATGGATGTCAAGTCGGCATTCTTGAATGGTGTGCTCGAAGAAGATGTCTACATCGAACAACCACCCGGGTACATTAAAGTCGAAGAAGAGAAGAAGGTGTTAAAATTGAAGAAGGTACTTTACGGGTTGAAGTAAGCACCGCGGGCATGGAATACACGTATCGATACATATTTCAAGGAGAACAGGTTCAAGCAATGTCCCTACGAGCATGCCCTTTATGTAAAGAAGAATGAAGGTAACATATTATTTGTTGCTCTTTATGTCAATAACCTAATTTTTTTGGGTAACAATGATGAGATGATAAAAGAATTTAAGGGCACAATGACACGGGAATTTGAGATGACAGATTTGGGCTTGATGAAGTTTTTTCTTGGTTTGGAGATTAGACAAGTAGAGACGGGTATTTTTGTATCACAAGAGACATATGCAAAAGAGATTTTGAAGAAGTACAAGATGGAAAATTGCAACCCAGTATCAAGGCCAATGGAACCAGGTGCAAAACTCTCTAAGTTCGATGAAGGAGAACGTGTCGATGCTAGTAAATACTGGAGTTTGGTAGGAAGCCTTCGCTATCTCACATGCACAAGGTCGGATCTTTCATTAAGTGTCGGCATTGTAAGTCAGTTCATGGAGGAGCCAGTTTATTCAAATTGGAAGGCGTTGAAGCGAATCCTACAGTACATCCAAGGAACGGTGTCACTCGGGTTGTTCTACTCGAAAGCAGAATATTATAGATTGGTTGGGTACTCCGACACTGATTGGTGCAGAGACATAGGCGATCAAAAAAGCACCATGGGATATGTGTTCTTTATAGGAGATATTGCGTTTACTTGGCTTTCAAAGAAGCAACCGATCGTGACGCTCTCATCGTGTGAAGCTGAATATGTGGCAGCATCTTGGTGTGTATGTCATGCGATATGGCTTAGAAATTTGTTGAGCAAGATGGAACTAAAGCAACTAGGTGCAACCGTGATTCAAGTTGACAACAAATCAGCAATTGAGTTGGCAAAGAACCCGGTGAACCATGAAAGAAGCAAACACATTGACGTTCGTTTTCACTTTGTCCGAGATCATGTGAAGGAGGGAAGTATGGAATTGGTGCATGTGGCAAGTCAGGATCAAGTTGCGGATATCTTCACAAAACTGTTACCAAAAGTACTTCTCGACAAATGCAAGAAGATGATTGGCATGATGGATGATAGAAGCATTTAAGTTTACGGGGGAGTTTTGTTGAATAAACATTAAATGATTGTTTTTAAGTGGGTTTTAAATTTAGAAGTTAGTGGGAAAATAAAAGGTCAAGAGTTTTTTTTTCTTTAGGTGAAAGGCCAAGGGTCAAGTCTTTTATGGTTTTTAAAAGAATTTATATTTTAGTTTTTTAACAAGAATAGTGCCTAGTGTCTATATAAAGGTCTTGTTGATTTTGTTTGTAAAACAAGAACAAGCCAGAGGAATACAAAAGCTGTGTGTTAGTTTAATTTTCAGTTTTCAAAATTTAGTTAGAAAAATAAAAAGGTTTCTCATGTACCTTCGCTTATTAGAGTCTCTCGTAATATTATTTTGGTCATACCATATGGAGTCGTGCAATGACAATTTGTTTTTAGCTCCGAGTTTGGAACCTTCATTTAGGGAAATGAATGAATAATTATGATTGGTTGTTGTATTAACTTTGGTCAAAGGTTCTTCAATTCTTTTAAAATTTAAAATTTAGTTTTTATATTTTAATTTTCTGTTCTTTTTTATTTAAAAAAAATCTAGTCCCTCTCTTTAATTTTATCATTAAAGTTAATAATGTGAAAGGTAAAATAATGTTTTTAGCCCTCCATTTTTTCAAATCTTACCCTTTAAAAATACATCATTTTTAAAAAAAAAATATTTTTTTTCATATTTTAAATAAAAACATAAAAAAATAAGAACTTTTAAAAATTCAAAAAAATTAAAATGAGCTTGAAAATATAAATAAAAAAAATTGAAAATTCAATGATATCTAAAACGGACTTGATAGGCGAGTCGGACTAGGAATCGATTGGGGTATCGATCCTGAGAGAGGTAAAAAAATCGATTGACCTACGAACTAGTACAAATTAGTTGAACTGATTTCAAACACAGTTGACCAGTTGGTTCCCAGAATGACTAGTCTGATTGATTTAAAGAAAAAAAATTATTACAAAAGAAAAATAAAAAATATTTAAAAAGTTATATAAGTTGATTCAATTGCCAGTTAAATGGTTTTTTAGCCCAATTAAACATGTTCGTAACCTTTAAACTTTTAAACTTTTTTAGTACTCAACATTTATATTTTTCTGTCAATTTGATCATTTCCTTTAAATGTATATATATATATATATATTTAAAATTAATTTAAAAAATATAAAAAATAAAATCTATTTAAAAATATTTAAGAAATTCTAAAATTCAATTTTATTTAAATTGTTTTATTGTAATTGAAACTATTTAGGTGCTAAAGTAGAAAATAAAAATAAGAAACTAATATACTATATTGGACATAAAATCAAGTGGAAAAAATCAAAGGTTGATTTCACAAATATAAGTTTCCAGGTAAATTAGACTCTTTGATTTCAACATTTCCAACTAAAACAATGGCTTACTATTGGCTAAAGGCAATTAAGGAGGAGGTTTCGTTAATGAGTGGACTTGCTAGGATGATTCAATCTTATCAAAGGCTGCTGTGTGGTTAAAGCATATTCCATGTTTGGTGGGATCCCCATGTAAAGGGAACTTAGAATTTTAATGTTGACAATTACATTTGTGAGAAACTAGGGACTTCAAGTTGTGGGGGTGTGGGTGTGTTGTATTATGATTCAAGATTCTAAATATCGATGCTTTAGGGCTGTCATGTTTTCTAGTTTCTAGTAGTGATGGAGTGTTTCTTTTGTTGTTACTATATGTTGCAGTCGAAACTAATTAAAAATATGATTAAAGCAAGTGTACCTATCAATTAATAGTATAGTTACGGTGAGCACATATATCGTTCCTACGAGGACTAAAAGTAATCGTAATAGTTGTCTTCCTATTATTTAACCGATAAAACGAAGTGATTTTTAAAACTTAATTTAACTAAATTAATAAACTTAAAGTACGACAAAGAATAAATCAAGAGATAACAATTATTTAATACCAAGAAGCGGGACAATTCCCAGGAAAGAATCAACCTAGATTTCATCTGTCATTATCATTCTGAATTAAGCAATTTATTCACTTAGTATCTTGATCTGTAGAAATCCATAAATTATGCTAATACCTCTGTTCAAGCATAAAAGCAACTGACTCTAGGTTGATTAATTGAAATTTCTTTCTAATTAAAACCCTTATTGTAGCATTAATTTGATCTATGGATCCCCCTATTAGATTTGACTCTAATCTGGTAGATTTATGTAGTCCTATTTCTAGGATTGTATGCAATTCCACTCAATTATGCGGTATCTACTCTTAAACAGAGTCTATTCCTCCTCTGATTTAAGCACATCAAACAAGAGTTAATATTCCGAAAATACTAAATCAAGAATTAAGCACATACAATTGAGAACAAAATCTAAGTATTTATTGCGTAAAATCAAAAATCAAATTACAGAATTCATCATAGGGTTCATCTCTCCTAGGTATTTAGAAAATTAGTTCATCCTAACAAATAAAAACATCTTAAAGATAATATAACCACAAGATATCAAGAAACTCATAATAAAACTCAAAGAGATTAAAAAGAAGTCTTCAATCTTGATGGAAATCTTCTCCAAAGACGACTTCAATGGTGTTTTCTCAGTTGTTTTCTTTAATAATCTCTGACGACTTCCTCCTCTCTTCTCATATATGGTATATATAGGTCTTAGAGTGCCCCAAAACCTTAAAAATTATGCTTTTCCTAGTATTAGGAGTGCAATTTGTGAAATCTAAACGATCTGGAACATGGTCGTGTACCTAGCTCGTGTGGCTCCTAAAATTTGCTCTTTTTGTCCTATTTTCGCTTGTTTTTCACTCCTTCCGCTCCCAAATGCTTAAGCATAGAAACATGAATTTAAAGGATTAGGAACATAAAATTCATCATTTTAAATCGACTAATCATCCAAAAACTCATTAAGAATGAGGCTAAAACATGTTACTTTTGGCACTTATCAAATATCCCCACACTTAGCGTTTTCTTGTCCTCAAGCAAAATTCTCAACCCACATTCAACTTAACTTTCTTAATTATTCATTTTCATCAGCAATGTTTCCAGATAAATTGCAAACAACCATGCATTGGAAATTCATCTAAAAGAATACTAAAGATTCAAGCAATCTAAGTTACAAAATTTTTAGCACAAAAATATAAGTGTCTCCCCTTATCTAAGTAATTACCTTAAATTGAAAATCAACAAGAATTGACATCCTCACTAAATATTCACTCAAAACACTCAGAGTGTTTAAGATTCATGAAATAAGCACTCAATAGTAAAACATGAAATGAAATGTTATTACCATACGCTTGCTTGAAAATCAAATCTCCATCACTGTAGAATGAAATAACATACCAATCAAGAGGTCTTTACAAAGTTGTAATGGGGCCAAGGTTAAGGGTATGGAAAATGCTAGAAGAATTGGTTAAAATCAAGATCAAGTTGATAAGTTACCAAACTAGAAAAAACAATCAGTTGCTGAATTGAAAGAAAGTGCATCAACACAAATAATAAAAAATAAACACGAGCTTTTCAATAGTATATGGAACTAACAGTTCTAGCTCAAATACAATTTTTTTTTCTTTTCTTTTCTTTTTTTCAATTTTTCTTTTCGAATTTTTCTTCTTCTTCTTTTTTTAAACAATAAAATTCAACAATTTAGATAGTGGAACATAGTTAGATAACTTAACCAAAACAAATCTTGACAAAAAAGCAAGCCAATAAAAGGGTAAATATGCCACATATATATGGCTCATGGGTTAATATTATGGGTTAATGAATAAAATGGTGTTAGACTCAATGGGGTTCACTAGAGGTTAATTGTTTGGGTATTTGTTTTAAAGGTTAAGAGGGTTAAATCTTAAGTGCCTCTATCATATCAGTATATCAAATCAATAGTGTGGTCTTAACATGCATAATCAAAGCAAGTTCTCGAATAACAAATCAAGTTGACATACACGCAATCAAAAATATCACAAACATGAAGAAATGTATGCTCTATAAGCTCAAAAGCTCACCAAATTATGGTTTTGATGTCAAACCTGCAATTTCAAAATTTGAAGATATTAATTCAATTCAGGGAGACAACCCAAAATATTTAACTTTGAAAATAGTTTATCATGCTAAACTCTCTCATGTCTTAAAGATTGAATCAACCAATACATAAAAATTCACAAATCAACTCAAAACAAAATCAATAAAAATTCCAAATAACAAAAATTCACTCTAATGGGTTATGAAAAAATTACTTAAACACAATAAATAATTCAGGAATTTTATCACAATTATACACAATCAACCCCCCACACTTAAGATGTAAATTGTCCTCAATGTACAAACAGATATAAGTAGAATAAGCACAATATCATAAAGAGGAAAGAAACTGAAACTTCCCTAAATTAGGATGATTTCATCGGAATTGGGAAAAACTGGGCATGTAGCGAGTCTAAAGGAAGTGCAATTTTTCGAGCAAACAAATAAGAAAATAGAAAAACATAAGTAAGAGAGGAAGATAACAACTAAAAAAACAATCATAGGAATAAAAATAGTGCATAATAAAATAAAAATAAAATGAAAAATAAAATGAAAAATGAAAAATGAAAAATGAAAAATGAAAATGAAAATGAAAATGAAAATGAAAATGAAAATAAAAATAAAAATAAAAATAAATGTACTAATTTTTTGAAATTTTCAATTTTTTTTTAATTTTTTTCAAATTTTAGTTAATTTAAAAAAAAAACATGAAAGTAAAATAAATATTAAAAATAAAAACACACAGGTTGCCTCCCGAGAAACGCTTTTAGAGTTTAAGCTCAACTTTTCTCCCACGTAAATGGTTAAGATGGATCTTGAGCCGAAACTCTTTTCTCTCATTAGTAGTATTGCCATCAAAATAGAGTTTGAGACGTTGATTGTTGACCTTGAATGTACCATATTCAGGATGAGTTACCTCAATTGTACCATAAGGAAAAATGGTTTTTACCACGAATGAATCAAACCCTTTTGACTTAAATTCTGAAGGAAAATTTTGTGGATCCGATTTGTCTAACAACACTTTGTCCCCAACTTTGAATTGATTCGTTCTTTTTAAGTGCACATCACGGTGTTGTTTTATCACTTCCTTTTGCTTTCTTGGTTTCTCATCAACCTTTGTTCGCGATTCATCTAATTCATCAAGTTTTACCGTTCGCTCTTCATGTGTCCCTCGAGTTTTATCACTTTGAATAAAATATGGTTCCATTATGTTTTCATGAGTGGTTTTCTACAAAGAACGTTGAGCCACATGGTTACTAACATTAACAGAACAATTAGCATCATTACACTCACTAGGGACTCTAACAAAATCATGTGCTTTAAAAGTAATTTTTTCATCACTTACACGAAGCACAAGTTCACCAGTACCCACATCAATAATAGTTCTAGCAGTGACTAAAAAGGGGCGACCTAAAATCATAGGTACCTCAATATCCTCATCCATGTCCAATACAAAAAAAATCAACAGGGGATATAAATTTATCAATTTTCACAAGTACATCCTCAATAATGCCCAAAGGATATCTAATTGATCTGTCAACTAACTAAATACTCATCCTAGTGGGTTTGGGTTCCCCAAGACCAAGTTGTTTGAAAATTTTATAAGGCATAACATTTATACTAGCATCCAAATCAGACAAAGCTTTTTCAACATGTAAAGTACCAATGAGACAAGGAATAGTAAAACTCTTTGGAGCTTTAAGTTTATTGGGTAGTTTGTTTTGGAGAATGGTTAAGCAAACTGCATTAAGCTCCATAGTCGACAAGTCATCTAACTTCCTCTTATTTGTTAACAGCTTCTTTAAGAATTTTACATACTTTGACATCTGCGAAAGAGCTTCAATAAAAGGTACATTAATATCCAATTTTTTTTAAGAGCACAAGAAATTTACTATATTTGTCTTTTTCGTGGTCTCTCTTAAATGCTTTTGGATAAGGAATTCGATGTCTATATTCTCTAAGCACCGGCTTACGCTCTTCCTTGCTTTTCTCAACCTCATTATCTTTCTCAATAGCTTCTAGCTTCGGGTTCTGTTCAGGCTGTACTAACCCTTTCACGCTTTGAATAGTGATTGTATGGATCTGCTCTTTTGGGTTAGTTTCAATGTTACTAGATAGACTACATTGTGGTCTTTCCGAAACGAGTGTAACAAGCTGTCCAATCTGATTCTCAAGGCCATGAATTGATGCTGATTTTTCAAGACTGTCTCATTGTTTTGAAATCTAGTTTTAGAAACCGAAATAAATTTAGCAAACATTTCTTCAAGGTTTGATTTTCTTCCCTGTTGATAAGGCTGCTAAAAACCTAGAGGGATTTGTGACGTTTGGTTCCCTTGACCACCCCATGAAAACTTTGGGTGATTTCTCCATCCTGCATTATAAGTATTACTATAGGGATTATTTTGAGATGTAGAATTATTACCCAAAAAATCGACTTGCTCATGGAAATATTCTGAACTCATCATCCCTGCTCCATTTTCATTGCACTGCATCATCGGATGTACTTGTTTAGAAAAATTAAAACCATCAATTTTTTTACTAAGAGCTTCAACCTGATGAGCAAACATAAAAACGACATCAACATAAAAAATTTCTGCTGTCTTCACAAGTTTTACTCTTGTAACTTGCCACTGATAATTATTCAATGTCATCTCCTCAATAAATTCTTGGGCTTCTTTCGGTGTTTTGTTATTCAAAGTTCCTCCAACTATTGAATCAATCATCTGTCTAGTCGAGGGATTCAAACTATTGTAGAAAGTTTGAACTTGGAGCCACAAAGGTAATCCATGATGAGGACACCTTCCCAAAAAATCTTTGTACCTCTCCCATGTTTCATAAAGTGTCTCAATATCAAACTAAACAAAAGAAGAGATTTTGTTCCTCAACTTAACTATTTTAGCCGGCAAAATATATTTTAACAATCTAGCAACGAGGGCAAAGACTAACCTGCATTAAAATCTTATATTGTAGATTCTGAAAGCAAGGAATATAATTCTTCATAAAGCGCCACAGTAAAATTTTAATCTTTGCAGGGCATGATAAAGACCATATATTTTTAAAATTTGACTTATGCATCTCAGCCACAACTGAAGCAGGAAGAAGACTAGTATAACCACTCTTAACAGTATAAATACCCGAATTCTCTTTTAACCACACAACTTTGTCAGGACAACTAAAATTTGGAAGTGGGATTCTTACAATTTGTGCAGCATCTTCCACCAAAAAATTATCCTCAATAAGGGATCTGTTCCAATAGTGGTTATTGGGGCAAATTAAATCACTAACCCGATCAAGGCCTTCTGCTTTATTAGACCGAATCAAATTTCTAGATTTACTCGGCAGCCAATAATTTGTCCAAATGGATATTGAAACACCCAAGCCAATACGCCAACCAAGGCCTGAAGGAAGTAAAGCCTTAGAAGACCAAATGCTTCTCCAAATTAAAGAATAACCAACACCCAAATTCGAGTCCAAAAAATTCGAACTGAGATAATACTTGGCCCTTTGAATTCTAGTTGATAAAGAATCCGGATTATCCATAAGCCACCAACCTTGCTTCGCAAGAAGAGCTATGTTAAATTTTCCTAGGTCCCGAAACTGATAAAATTAAATGTCGACAATGAAGAAATATCACCAAGAAAACAGGAAAAAAAAACCACACAGATTTTACGTGGAAACCCTTTCGGGAAAAAAATAACGGGTAGAGCAGAAAAAGATTCACTAATGTCAAAAATCGAATAATTACAAGAGGAGATGACTATACCTATTTATAAGTTGAAAAACTTTATTTCAATCAACAACTAATAGAAATAATGTAGTAATGTTGAAACACTTATTCTAATTAAAATAAAATAAAAGAAGTCTAGTTTATTTGGACTTTACCACTAAATTTTATTTTAACAAGAATTTTAATCACCCAATTCTAACAATCTCCACCTTGACAAGAATTCTCTACGAACAAGAACTCTCAACGAACAAGTTCTCCACCTCTTCCACAAAACCCCTTGAGGGGTGTTCTTCAACAATGAACACCAACCAAGTCCAAACAATACTCAAACTTGGTTACGGGAAGTGACTTAGTCATCACATCCGCAGGATTTTCATGAGTACTAACTTTGCTTTCAACAACATCTCCACGAGCAATAATATCACGCACAAAATGATACCGAACATCAATGTGCTTTGTTCTCTCATGAAAGATTTGATCTTTCGTAAGGAAAATGACACTTTGACTGTCACAAAATATTATACCAATCTAAAGATCTTTATTGAATTCACCAAAGAGTCCTTTTAACCAAATAGCTTCTTTACAAGCCTTGGTAATTGCCATGCACTCAGCTTCAGTGATAGACAAAACAACTGTAGTTTGCAAAGTAGCTTTCCAACTAATTGCACAACCCCCAATTATAAAAACATACCCTGTAAGAGATCTTCTCCTAACTAGGTCTCCAGCAAAATCAACATCAACATACCCAATGACTCCATCTCTAGTTCTTCCAAACTATAAGCAAACATCAATGGTACCTCGTAAGTATCTCAAAAATCCATGGAACTACTTTCTAGTGTTCTTTACAGGGATTCATCATGTATCTACTAACTGCACTGACTGCATATGATAAATCTGGATGTGAGCAAGCCATAGCATACATTAGAGAACCCACTGCACTAGAATATGGAACACGTGACATGTAATCAATCTCATCATCTAGTTACGGAGACAAAGCTGATGAAAGTTTGAAGTAGGCTGCTAATGGAGTACTAACAAGCTTGGCACTCTGCATATTGAACCTGCAAAGAACTTTATTAATGTACCTTTTCTGACTTAGGTACAACTTACTTGTCTTTCTATCTTTAAGAATCTTCATCCCAAACATCTTCTTTGCTGCTCCCAAATCTTTCATCTCAAATTCTTCACTAAGTTGGGCTTTAACCTTTCTTATCTCTTCTTTATCTTTTGCTACTATCAACATGCCATCAACATAAAGGAGTAGATACACAAAAGAACCATCACTGTTTTTGTTAAAATAAACACAACAATCAAAACTGCTTCTTTTGAAATCATGAGTAGTCATAAAAGAATCAAATCTCTTGTACCATTACCTTGGTGACTGTTTCAAACCATAAAGGGATTTTTTCAACAAGCAAACATAATCCTCCTTTTCTGAGACTATAAAGCCCTTTGGTTGTTACTTGTAAATATCTTCCTCAAGTTCTCCATGCAAGAACGTTGTTTTTACATCTAACTGATCAAGCTCCAAATCATATATGGCCACAATACCAAGTAAGGTTTGAATCGAAATGTGTTTCATAACTAAAGAAAACACGTCTATGAAGTCTTCATCGGGAATCTTACTGTAACCTTTTGCAATAAGTCTTGCTTTATATCTAGGTTCTTCAATTCCTGGAATCTCTTCTTTCCTCTTAAATACCCATTTACAATTAATAACCTTTTTACCCTTTGGAAGCTTCACTAAATCCCACGTTTTATTCTTATGGAGCGATTTCATCTCTTCTTGTATGGCAATCATCCACTTTTTTGAGTCTTCATAGCTTATTGCCTCGGAATAAGTAGATGGCTCTTGATTTGCATCAATATCTTCAACCACGTTTAAAGCATAAGCTACTAGATCAGCCTTGGCGTACCTCTTCGGAGATTTAATTTCTCTTCTAGGTCTATTTTTGGCAATAGAATATTGTAGTGATGAAGTGACTCTATTCTGAACTTCTGTACTAACTTGAGAAGTTGACTCTGTTGTAGATACTGGATCAATCTGAAACTCCACCTGCTTTTGTTGTTCTTTACTGGAAGAGTCTTTAAGAGATAAGTTAGGTAACATAGCAGTTTCATAAAAAACAATATCTCTGCTAAACACAACTTTTCTATTTTCAAGACACCATAACTTATGCCCTTTTACACCAACTTTAAAACCAAGAAAAACACATTTAATGGATCTTGGTTCCAATTTTCTATTATCAGCATGAGCATAAGCAGGACACCTAAAAATCTTTATATCAGAATAATCAACAGGCTTACTAGTCCATATCTCTTATGTTGTCTTTTTCTCAATGGTAACGGATAGAGATCGGTTGATCAAAAAACATGCAGTAAATGTTGCTTCAGCCCAAAACGGCTTCGGTAAATTAGCATTCGACAACATACATCGAACCTTCTCCATGATCGTTCTGCAATGCTGCTTTGCTGTGGAGTATGACGAACTGTCAAATGTCTCATGATCCCTTCTGATTTGCACAATTTATTAAACTCATCAGAACAGAACTTCAAGCCATTATCTGTGCATAGGTGTTTTATTTGTTTTCCTGTCTATTATTCAACCATAGTTTTGCAAGACTTGAATACGGAAACACATCGCTTTTCTGCTTTAGAAAGAATGCCCAAACTTTTTTGGAAAAATCATCAATAAGAGTTAGCATATAATTAGCTTCACCTCTCGAAGGTACTCTAGATGGGCCCCAAAGATCAGAATGAATATAATCCAATATTTACTTCATGTTATGGATTCCTTTGGTGAATCGAACTCTTTTTTGCTTCCCAAAACTGTAATGCTCACAGAACTTCAGTTTGCTAATGACTTGCCCATCAAGATGTCCTCTTTGACTTAATTCTGCCACGTCGTTTTCACTCATATGCCTTAGACGCATATGCCAAAGTCTAGTAATATCATCATCTGACAAGAAAGAGGAAGCGACTGTAGCATCATCAGTAATAGTTGAACCTTGCAAAACATATAATTTGGAAGTCTTTCTCTGCCCATTCATCACAATGAGGGAACCCTTACTAATCTTTAGAACCCCACTTTCAACTATGTACTTGTGTCCTTTTGAATCAAGAGTACTCAACGAAATCAATTCCTTTTCAATTTTGGTACATGTTGCATACCACTAAGAGTTCTAACGATCTCATCAAACATCTTTATTTTGATTGTGCCAATATATGCCATTTTACATGAAGCATTATTTCTCATCAAAATAATACCTTCAAACACAACTTCATATGTTGTAAACCAATCCCGATTGGGACTCATGGAAGATGCAACTAGAATCGAGAATCCTCTCCTCACTCACTTTAGAATTGTCGACAGAAGCAACTAGGAGTTCACCATCACTGTAGTCTTCTACTACATCAGCTTTACCGGATTGTTCTGGTTGTTTTCCCTTTTGCTTCTCCAAATCCATCTGCGCAAGAACTGCTTGCATCTTTACTTGCCATAACGCGAATCTAATGTTGCGATCCAATAGCGTAATATCATACTTCAATGTCGCTATAATTGTAATCAAGACTAGTAACCCGAAAAGCTCTGATACCAATTTGATAAAATTAAATGTCGACAATGAAGAAATATCGCAAAGAAAACAGGAAAAAGACATACAAATTTTACGTGGAAACCCTTTCGGGAAAAAAAGTACGGGCAAAAGAGAAAAAGATTCATTAATGTCAAAAATTGAATAATTATAAGAGGAGATGACTATGCCTATTTATAGGTTAAAAAACCTTATTCCAATCAACAACTAATAGAAGCAATGTAGTAAGGTTGAAACACCTTATTCTAATTAAATTAAAATAGATAACCTATTCTAATTAAAATAAAATAGATGACCTATTCTAATTAAAATAAAATAAAAGAAGTCTAGTTTATTTGGACTTTACTTTTATTTTATTTTACTACTGTATTTTATTTTAACAAGAATTCTAATCACCCAATTCTAACAAAACCCTATACCTCATTCACATTTCGACAAACACAGAGAATCCCAACAAGCCCATTGAAGGCCCTTCTTTCCCGTACTTTTTTGACACGAAAAACGTGCAATAACACTTTCTAGTTCCTTAATGAAAGAATTTGGTAACAAAAAAAATAGGACATCGCGTACATGGGAATTGCTTGCAAACGACTTTTATTAGAACTTTCGTACCCCCAATTGATAACATCCGAGCACTCCAACTAGAGACTTTATTTAAGATCCTCTCCTATAAGTCACGAAACGCTGCCTTTTTATTCCTCCCAACAATCGAAGGGAGACCCAAATAACGTTCTTTATTGGAATTTAAATGAACTCCCAGGATATCACAAATCGCCCTTTTAGAATTATTAAGAACATTTGCGCTAAAGAATAACCCCAAAATTAACCACTTGCCCTGAGCATTTTGCATAGAAGTCCAAACTTTCTTTAAGCGTATTTGCCCCATCAACCATGGTATTCTCGAAGATGAGACTATTGTCTGTAAATAAAAGATGAGTCACTAAAAAAGCATACCTGTTAATTCGATATCCTTTTAGAGCTCTATTCGTAACTGTCAACCGAAGAAGTGCAGAGAGACCTTCACCACACACCAAGAATAAATAAGGACTAAGAGGGTCCCTTTGACGGAGTCTTCTCATAGGACAGAACGACTCACCAATATCACTATTAAGGACCATAGAATAGGACATAGTCTCCACGCACATACAAATTTTTTGGACCCAAAAGTCACTAAAACCTATCTTTCTAAGCATACTCCAAATAAAGCCCCACTCCACTCTGTCATACGCCTTACTCATGTCGAGTTTGAGCGCAAACAAACTATACTCCCCTGGTCGTCAATTATGCATAGAGTGAAGGATTTCATAAGCAGCAATTATGTTGTCAGTAATAAGTTGTCTTGGTATGAATGCGCTTTGAGACTCATCAATGCAGTAGTGTAACACTTTTTGGAATCTGCTAACAACCATCTTGGAAATGATTTTATACAAAATTTTACACATGCTTATAAGGCGAAAATGAGACATAAGAGATGGATTATTAACCTTAGGAATGAGTACAATATGGGTATGATTGATTTTTGACATATCAAAAATACCTCTAAAGCTATCAATATAAAAATCTGTAACATCTCTTCCAACGATGTGCCAAAATCTCTGATAAAATATTGCCCCAAGTCCATCTGCCCCTGAAGCTTTTAGAGTTGCATACTCTTTAGCGTCACACAGACCTCTTCATAGGAAAATAGACTATCCAGCTCTGTGTTCATAAGATTTGAAATACACTTATGAACCCCATCTAAAATCACTTGGGCATCTTCAACCCCAGCCAATGTAAACAAATCAAAAAAATACTCATTAGCCAGTCTTAACAAGTCAATATTACGATCAAAGCTATCTCCACTAGCATTCTGTAGGCAGTCAACTCTATTACGTCTTTTACGATCAGTAGCAAATCGGTGAAAGAATGGTGTATTTCGATCTTCATATTTCAACCAATTCGCATGAGCACGCTGCTCCAAGAAAATTTCCTCGCGGTATACTTCCATAATAAGGAACAACTTGGTCTCAACAATCTCGCCCAAGATCCCATTTGAAGAAAATTATTCACTAAGTCGAGACAACCGTAGCTCCAACTCTCTACGTGAAAACCATCTCTCCTTTTTTATTTTATCGAACCACAAATTCAGTCCATGGCTTATGGCCTCAAGTTATTGAAGGATATCACCACTTGAAGTTTTCCATAAATTTGCCACCATATTTTCACAACTATCCTCCAATAACCATGCAGCTTCAAATCTAAAATGATGATTTTGAGAACTACTATTCTCCAAAATAGTTGATAAAAAAATAGGCAGTGATCAGAAAAACCATGAGGAAGGTGTTTCAAAAGATAATTAGGAAATACCTTAACCCATGCCGTATTAGCAACTCTCCGGTCAAGCCTTTCGCGAATGTTATTCACATTGGCTCGCCCATGTTTTCATGTGTACCACTGACCCTTATACCCTAAATCTGTAAGAGAACACTCATAAAGAGCATTAGAAAAATGACTCATTTGAAGTTCCCACGTAGTAAACCACCCTGCTTCTCATTAGAATAAATAATCTCGTTAAAGTCCTCTATCACAAGCCAAGGAACAGTAGGACAATCATTAAGGAAGCACAACAGCCTCTAAGATTCTTCCTAAAGAGTCTCTTCAAGAGCCCCGTAAAACCCAGTGCATCTCCACACATGACCATCTGAATCCCCAACAATAAGTACATCAATATGGCGACAAGAAAAAGAACATAAGGTAATATTCAAGTCACTGTTTCAGCCCAAAGACAAACCCCCACTCCGTCCATCCAAATCAATGTCAATCTCATGTAAAAAACCACATTTCCTTCTAACCACTTCTATATTCGAACCCTGTAGCTTTGTCTCAATAAGAAAAACCACAGAGGGAATAATATCCCTCAGCAAATGCCGAAGACGATGAACTGTTCGAGTCCTCTCCAAGCCTCGAACATTCTAGCTAAGTAGCTTCATTGCTCCCGACTGGCCTTCTTAAAAAGGCCTGCCAATATATTAGAACCTGGTAATACAAAACTTCCACCAAAAACTTCATTCGAATCATCCAAATTAGAAACTTTTGAAGTTATAGAATGAATGCATGAGTGCTTAAGCCCATCAGAATAATAAATTAGACAATCTACCTCATCCTTATCCACCATCAATTCCATATCATTTATAATATTATTGTCCCTTGCTGCCACTAAAACAGCATTAACGAGAGCATTTAACCCCATCACTTTGATTGCTTTATTTATGGAAATGAAGCGTGTAGTCATCAAATACCCATCATCATACTGATTTTTAAATCCCATATCCATATCCCTAATAATCCTCCTATCACCGATACTCTCCAAGTATACATGTTAAATTGAATTATATTTGGGCGCTCATATAAGAATTTTGACTGAAGATTTTTCACCACATTCTTGTCCAATTGAAAAGCCCAGACGAGAACATCGTGATTGATGGGTGGATTTAATCTAAACACTGCATTGTCTATGGTAATGACACTAGGATTCTGGCTACTTAAAATAGCCAAGGCTACGACATTGGTTTTCCCTATATTGAGTTGGAAGTGAATGAAACCAACTGGGAAAACAAATACATCTCCAAGGTATAGGACCTTGGTAATGAGAATATTATCAGTGTTGAATGTTACGAAGCCAACATAAAGTGTGCCCTCCACAACGACTAGGATTTCGGTGGCACGAGGGTAAGTATGATGGGGGTTTAATGCACCATTTGGTGCGTAATCAATTCGAACCAATGAGATGCCAAGAGTGTTAAGCCCTGGTATTTGAGCAACATTAACTGGAGTAACAGATGATCTCATTAGATTTGACGTGTTTCTGGGGATGTGAAGCCCCGAATAATAAAAGTTTTATGGTTTAGCAAGCTTTGGGTCCTTGTAGAACTTCCCATTAACAAACACTGAATATGAGTAAAAGAATGTTATTTTCATGTACCATGCCATGAAGAATGTTATATTTGAAGGTCAAGTTTAAGAAGAAGAGATAAAAACAAAACTTACCAGCACCCTTGGGGTCATTGATGGTTACACAGAAATCTTGGAGAGGACTAGGATTAGATGCATAGGCAAATGGGGAAGCCAAAGCCAAGAGATAAAATACTGAGGGTGAAGTGGATAGCTTTCATTGTGATAAATGCAATTTTGATTGCTTTGGAGAGGATGAGGAACTCTGCTGCAGAACTTGTCTATTTATACATTGCAGTCTTTGAGGTAGTCTATGTTTTTCCATTTTCAAGTAGCAAATGAAAGGCTTACCAAGACTTGTGCATTTTTATTTTAAATTTCTGAAGAACTATTCTTCAACTACTACCTTGTCTCTTCCCAATTCCAATGCTTATATCAGTATCTTTGTCATGGAAGTAGTCAAATATGTAATTAAATTATATGTTTTGTAGTACTTAATCCATTTGAACGTTGACTTTAGTAGATATCCAAGGTTGCTAAGGCCGAGGGAAGGCAAACTTGTTCATGCAAGATACAATGAAAATAATGTTAACAAAGATACTAGTTGTAAACATTTTGCCATTTGGCAGTGTTTAAACATAAAATGCCAGCTGCTACCATCAAGGGTGGGCTGGCAAGGGTCTGATCTCCCTAAAATGAAAAAATATATGTTAATTTTATATTTTTAGGTATTAATAAGTTAAGTTAAAATAAATGAAGAAAAGAAATACCATTTTTATTTCTTATGGCCTTCTTCCCCAAGCTGAAACACCATATCTAGGGATTAGAGAGTTTCTACCAAGCTTAGGCCTTTTGATGTGGAAAGTAAACCTTACCCATTTTTAGTAACTTTTATGTCTTTGAGCTCGTATTAGCTTAATCTAGTTAACTCAAGGATTATTTTGTAAAAATGATAAACGTTGAGGATTATGTCATTGATAAGTTTAGTGTGTTCTTGAAGTTTAATGATAGATTAATAAGCTCGATTGTTAAATAGGACTATTTTGTAAAGTAGTTTTTAGTAATTTAAATCTTTTAGGACTAAAATGTTAAAGTTATAATTTACAAGGACTTGAAGTCAAATAACAACAAGTATGGGTTGTAGTGAAGTATTTAATAATTCAGCTAAAAGTCTTAGTTTAAATTGGTTAAATTGTGAGTTTTGAACTTAGGGACTCAATTGCATAAAAGGTAAAATGTTGAGGGTAATTTTGTAAAAAAGGTAAAAAGGACTTATTAGCATAAAATGAGTTAAATTTTCTATTGGAATTGATTAATTGAATGGAATGATTATCTTAGATCAAGAACGGGTTAAAAATAGAGGAAAAGAGAAAGTTGTTGAATAGTCCTCAATCTTTGAATGTCGGTTAAAATATTGATGCCATGAAATGAGAATTAAAGTAATGGATTGGTATAGCATTGATCACTGATGATATCTCCTAAGACAGATGAACGTAGGATAAAGCATGATTGACATGCCAATAGGTTATTTTGCTCGCGTTACGAGATTAGTATGAGATGTGATGATGATTCCTCTATATCTCATGTTCACTGAATATATCGAAGTCTTGCATTTGTTACGGACTATCATGTTATATTACAGTGTTTTTTGGCGTGTTATTAGGGGCGAATGTTAGCCTACGGGCTAGGCACTTAGTACCGAAGCGTGTTATCGATTGCACTTAGTACCGAGGCGTGTTATCGATTGCATAATTTTGTTAGTAATCTTGTTATTTGAATTATTATGTTTATTCGATAAGCTTTATCGTTCTAACCATCGAACTTACGAAGCTTTATAAAAGCTTACTCATGTTATTTGTTTTGTTTCCTTGTAGATAAAGTTTTTGTGGATAGTCGGGTGATCAGATCAACTTGAAGAAATCACACTATCCAAGGACATTTTGGTACATTTTGAATACAACTTTGATTATATGGCATGTAATAGGAGAATTTGATTATGTTTTGTACTCGTTCATATGTAACTATATAATGTTAGTTGTTGTGCATATGATGTTGTGATATGAGTAACTCAGTGTGTTATGCATGCTTAATTCTAAGTTAAAGCATAAGTGGATGTGTATGATATGGTAAGTTTGGCATTAATTAGATACGGTATTTTGGGATTGAAGGTAAGTAATAATTTTGAGTGTGTTTGTGGCTTGTGTATGTTAACTAAGGTAATGGGATGTTAGGTGATTGAATTGTGTTGTCATTGATGACACATTGTTTAGGCCTTATGTTAATTGATTTGGCATGCTTTGAGTGTTATTGAATGCACTTTAAAGTCTTATAAACATGTTTTATTAAGTACGCTTACGTACCTAAGCATTTGATTGTGAAATGGGCATGTTTTGGGTCATTTTTGGGCACACGTGAAATGGAGAATGAGCTACCACACAGTCGTATGCTACATATGGGCAACCCACACGAGCGTGTGCCCGTAACGTTTTAGGTGCAGGGTTCACACTAGCTGGCACACGGCTTGTGACACGATCGTGTGACCCAAGTCAATGAGTTACACAGGTAGACACAAGGGTTGGGACATAAGCATGTGAGCAAAGTTAGTGAGCTCCATACCTTAGCACACGGGCGTATGGGATACCCACACGGCCACGTCTTGAGCCACACAATCTCGACTCTTGACACACGATCGTGTGACCTCTATTTTGAAAATTTTCTTGTTTTCCCTAAAACTCCTAATTTGTTTCAAATTGGTCACTGGTTTTTTCTAAATTATTTTTAAGGCCTCGTAAACTCGATTTTTGGCCTATAAGTGTATGCTTCACTTGGATTTAAATGATATTATGAATGTTGATAATTAATTAGAAAATTTGATGCTATTTGATATTGAATGTTCTGAATTGTACTATAATACTTCATAACCTTACTCTAATGACAGAGACGGATTAAGGGTGTTACAATTACGACACACAAGGAAACAAATGACATCATAATACCATTCGATTTAATTTAAATATAATATATTCAAAAACAATCATTTATAACATATATACTAATATGGTTCTTAAATTGAGCGTACAAAATTTTAAAATCAATTTGGGGACAAATAGGGACTAATTTGAAATAGAGTATAAAAATGTGGAAAATTTTGAGAATAGGGGTCACACGACTGTGTGGTCAGGCCGTATAACTCATTGTGACCGTGTGAACGAAACTATACCCAAAAATAAAAAAGAAACACGATCGTGTAAGGTGATCGTGTGTGACACATGATCATGTGACAACCCCTGTCCTAGGTCATGTGCACCTAAAATGACTACTAAAATAAGCAATTTCTTAAGTAACAAGCCAATCCATTTGTAACCAATTTCACCTATTCAAAACACATTTAAACATGCTAAAAACGTACCAAATCTTTGAACCTATGTGTCTAACCAATGTACCATCATTAGTACCACAATTTAAATATCAAACAAGTTCACATTCAATAATCACAAATCCTTAATTATAAGCGTACAAATCATACTATCTCATTCCTTTCATTCACATTCATTTTACCAATTCAACAACTATTTTCATAAGGCATGAATCAAATAACCAAAATCACTCATATAGCCATACATGATCTAAATTACTACATATATACATGATACGTGCACAGATGGGGTGGAATTTATTAAATTTCATTCACCAAAGCTACCAATTTTCAAGTTTGGGAAATCAGCAGAATTGCGATGACTTTTTCGATGGGATCCAGGCATTTCTGGGTTGAGATGTCTGAATGGTGTTCGAAGATCAATCTCTTAGCTTCAAAACGCACTTTAAATCACTTGTTTTCGAGTTCGAGAGCTCAAGTTATGATTGTTTTAATGAAGATTGTGTGGGCAAATTTTCTGAACGTGATAATGACGGGAATTACGAGTTTCGAAAATCATATTGGTTTTAAGTTTTAGGCTTAATTTTTATTATATATAAGCCCAATATTTTATTTCGAATTTTTAATAATTATTAAATAGTTTAATTTATTTAGGAGTTTTATGTCAACAAGAAAGTTTAGTTCAAAACTACTTCTTGTCTAGATTAATTAGAGTTCTAGTTTACTTAAGAGTTTTATTTAGACTTATTTAGTTAGCCTATATATAGGGCTTGGCAATGTACACAATCTTTTAGGTTGTAAGAATCATCTTTGAACGTTTTTGAAACGCATCTCGACTTTTATATAGTTTTTTTTAAATTGAAAAATGGGAGTCGCCAACAATCTCTTTAATGTGGTGATTGGATCACCTAAAGTATTTGAATTTGTTTTGTAAAAACATTTGGTCTTCAAAGTCCAGAAAGTAGGTTCGGGAGTCGGTTACGTGTAAGGAAGGGTTAGCACTCTCACATGCCCAGAATTGGTACCTAGTCGATTAATTAGTGCCTTAATTGTTGAAAATTAAAAACTCGAGTAAAATTCAAAATGCGATCCATAAGTATGAAAAAGACATTTAATAAGATATTCAATCATTTAAGCTCTAAACAAAATCATACCCAACACGTTAGGGCACAATTTTTGAATTCCCAAAATAATGGAATATCGAGTAACTATTGGTTTTAAATAGGATACTCGATTATTTTAGGCTCGAAGAAGAAATCGTACTCATCACATTAGGGCACGATGTTCTCGAAATTCGAAATTAAAGGATATTTTGAAAATTTTAAAGGAGGATACTTGACTGTGCGAATTTTACAAAAATCGCACCCAACACGTTAAGGCACAGTTTTTCAAAGTTTTTCACACAAAAGGATATTACCTTGATTTTGAGATTTTAAAGTACTTGATTATTTCGATCAAAGAAAAAATTACACCCAGTAAATTAATGCTCAACCTTTTAAATTACGAAATAACGAGCATTGTCTTTTATTTTAAAAGTCATTTAAAACATAAATAATTATTTTCTTTAAAAAGGGTGGATGAAATGGTGCGATATACAAAATATAATAGTAGAATATGACACGGTATAAATACGTAATAACAAATATCTACATGATAAAATAAAACCACAATATACACCTGTATGAAATAAACAAATTAACAAATTAATAAATAGGTGAAACTTAAAATATTTTAATGTTTTAAAAAAAATAATAATAAAATATATATGGGTACGAACAAATTTGGAACAAAAGGAAAAAATTAAAATAATGATTAATTTTAGAATAATAACCACATTAATATATTAATAAATGAATATATGTTTAAAGCAAGATAAAAGAACGAAACAAAGGCGAAATTTAAGAAAGGATTTAAAGAAAAAAAAAACTAAATTAAAATAAAATCTATTTCAATAGGGCTTAAATCGATTGTTCCCTTTTTTTAAAAAACAATGGTTCGAGGTGCAAAATTAAAAAAGAGAACTAAGTTGTTAAATATTAATTAAAGGTTAAAGTAAAAGATTTAAAACATACTAAAAATATAAAAAATAATAATAATAATAATAATAATAAAATAAAATAGATAAAAGAATAGCAAAATATAGAATGAAGTACTTAAAATTTTAAGAAAACAAAAATGGATGAAAAGGAATTAAAAAACATATAAGGGTTGAACTAAAAAAATGGAAGTAAAATTAGAGAGGAAACATAAAATAATAAAAAAATGGGGTTAAGATGAATTTTAAAAATAATAAAATAATGAAACTCTAGATCTTATTTTAATTTTTTTAAAACCAAGTTTTGATTTTCAAGAGGGGTCAACGGTGATGGGGAACCATGCCTTTGCCATTTTGATGATACGTTGGTAGAAGTTAGATGAGGCATCAGGTTTGGAACAACTGGCCTCGAATGTTGCGTTGATGACGTGGCGAGGGAGGAGGCTATTGAAGGGATTAGGGTGAATTAGGGTTTCTAAAATTTTTAGAATTTTGGATTTGTTGGGCTTAGGTTTAGGTGGATCTGTGTAAACTTATTTAAATTTTTGAATAAAAATAAATTAAAAACACTACTTAATTTAATTTTCACTTTGAAGTCAATTATTTAATTTATTCATCCATTAAATAATAATAGAAATAAAGTAAATTAATCATTTATTGACATATCACATAATCTAATACAAAGACAAAGTGCAAGTACGTTTGGCTATGTCATGGTAAGAGTTGGGACCATAACAATTGAAACAAGTAAACTTTATACACAAGAATAATTAACAAAGTTCAAATTTAACTCCGCGGATGTCCATTCAAATCCACATTTAAAGAATTAATTCATTTAATTCAACATAATACAAACAATAACGATTTAATTCTAACCCCTTAACTCTTAAATTATATACTTACTCAATTAGTTAATAGGTATACAAAATCATTCAAATATGAAATTCAGTCAATAACGCAATTTTTTTCTTGAACAAATAAATTTACTAAATAAAGTTGTGGATACCAAATAAAGTTGGAATGGTAAGTAAAAGAGATTTTAACTTGTCCTTTTCTGTTATTCCTAATCTAATTTACTAAAAAAGTTTAGGAAAATTCTCCGATCTTGTAGTTTTGGTTAAACATTTTACTAAGTTTAGAAGTATTGTCAAACTATATAATCCCCTCTCATGTGATTGAAGGATAGTGTAGAGTTTTAATTAAATAAGTTTATTGGAACAAAATGGGTGTGGAGAAGAAGATCATGCTTTTGTGGGTTTGTGCAATGCTGGTAAGCTCAATGTTGATGGAAGAGGGTGCAAATGGGGAACCAATAAGCAACACAGCAATGGGAAAAAATCTTGAACAACCATGCAAACTAGGGATGGGTAATTGTGTGGGAGAACGCACCCCTGATTACGATAGAGGATGTGAAAAATCTGAAAACTGCCGACAAGGTCGCTAATCTATATTAATTTATGGGGAAAATAAAAGGAGGAATTAGTTGTTTTGTATGCTGATTTTTCCCTTATTGTTGTGACCCATGCATTCCATTAACATTTCTTTCAATAAAGTATTTTATTTTTATTTTGTTTTTGTTTTTGTTTTTTCTACTTTTTGTGCGTCCAAATGCTTTTTTTTTTTTTTTTACTATATGCAATCATTCATCAATAAATTTATCTTTTAGATAATATTTAGATCAAGGTTGGAAGGGGTCCAAAAAAATATTTTCCAACTTTTAATATTGAGAAAAAAATTCGGACGAAAATAAATTAATTAAATGATTTGTGCATTTGAATTTTTCACCATAAATGTTTCATCGTCTAGGACCCAAAAAATAATTTTAGGGTTAAGAATTTTATTCTAGGTGGATCCTTGTAAGAAAATAAATATCAATTGGTTTGTATCATTGGGAGATTTGGGTGGTGCATGCGTATGGCAAGCCCAACATGATTGCAGATTGAATATCCAAGCTGGTCAATTGATCTTTCTCCGAATTAATCTGAGTTTCAACATACTTCGGCGGAATTCCAGTAAATTAGGGGTAGCTCACTTAAGGCCTTCTCCATTTTAGTTTCTTTGTACTAAAGTTTGATCTACTTTTCTAACAAGCAAACAAAAAAAAAACAATATTACGATATTATTTAAGTCTATTTACATTACAGCCTTATGATACTTTTAAGAAATTATACGATAAATAATAATAATAATTAGAATCAATTTATTACAATTCATAAATACATTAATAATCAAAATATATTTAAGATAAATATGAAGATAATTTATATTTAGTGAAACTTAAATTAGAATAAAATATATAAAAATCCATACATAATTTATATATGGTTAAACTTAATATGTTTCCTTTTATTTTAAGTAATTTAAATACCGAGGCTGGTTATTTCAAAGATAAATAAAAACCACAACAACTCCTATTAACACATGTCCAACATAGCAGGTAAATGCGGAACAAAACTAGCTGTAAAGCAAACCCAAATTAAAGAAACTAAAACAGCCAAAAAAGAACACAGAAAGAGTAAAACAAATAAAAAAATCGCCTCGATGTTGGGGAAGACGAGTCATCAATCGGAGAAAAACCATCCATCTTCTCATTCTTTGCAAAACTATATCACCTTCAGAACACAAATCGTCTTCCACATCAAAACAGACTATAGAAATTCTTCAATCAGCCCCCATCGAAAAGCTACAGCGCCCTCCGCTTGCGATCCACCATAACAACAACCTCTTGAGGTATATCTTTGACCCAAAAAATTTAGAATCCATCTCAAACCCTTTTCTGGCAATAGCATGAGCAATAGCATTAACATCTTGATTACATGTTGGAAAAGAATAGAATTAAAATTTAGGGCCAACAATATGATATCTGCCATAAAAACCCCTATCTAGATCTGTCAATATCCCCTTTAGATGCCTTCATAATAACTGTTCTTGTGTCACCATTAACCACCACCTGTGCTTAGATGGTATAGCTTTTCCTTTCAATCACTTTGTTACCTTGTTTCCATTTTTTTCATTTGCGGATGATGTTTTACATAATAATTGGCACATATAGCTGGTCTTATTATTTGTTCCTGGCTTGATCGTTATGAACTTTTGGGTCATTTGGTTATGTTGTTAAAACTCAATGCATGAATTTCGAATATGAATATGTGTTTCGCATGAATATAATTAAAAATTTTAATTTTTTTCACATATATCGATGATTAAAAGTTATATTCCTATACCCCATCAGTTTGCAATAATGTAGGGTAGGAATACTTGAAAAAAGAGAGAGACCAAGTGACTAAATTTCTTTATTTTAAAAGAGCCCAAGTGACTAAACATCTTGATCTTAAGAAGCAGCTAGCGAACCTACGCTCACAGCTGACACTCTTTAAGGGCTCGTAGAGTTAAGCTTGCAGCTCTAACACAATTAGTGGACCTACGCTTCACTATTTTGAGCTCCTCCATTTCGATCCGAACTCATCCCAAACGTCTCTTGAGGGGATGCTAACATCAAAGCTTAGGTGATCCATATCCATCTCGTAAGGGACGTCGAAGTTGGTCTCTCGGTTTTATACCTAGTAGATTGACCTAGTTTTCTCATTTGATGAGCTTGGAATCAAGTATTTTCCCTTATGTTTTCATAGATTTTAACTTAGTCTTTACCTTTTGAATAATTTGCACTAAAAGGTTATTTTATTGCCTTTAAAGCCACATGAGCCCTAAAGATTAGCTAACTTACTTCGTGAGTGCACAGGAGACCATTAGCAGCTGAGCAAAAGTGAAATTGATTACTTCGTCATGACATAGGGAGTTTTATGTCACAATAAAGGGACCAACAGTGAAGATGAAGGAGACTGCTTGCTTCGTCGCAACACGGGGTGTAACAATCCATTTTTCAATGGTGTCAGAAATAGTGGTTTCGATACCACAAATCCAACGAGTAAATTCGTATAATGAATATTTAAATTATATAAGTCAAGAGCATGTATAATAGGATGATTGTATTTATTGATAAATTTGACATGATGGGGAATTTTTAAATTTTGGGCATGAAATTTTTTAGTTCTATAGGTTACATTAAGTATTGATAGAAAGGTATTATTGATACCAAATGATATGCCTAATATGAGGAAACGAGCATGATAGTATATATGATAGATAGTAATTTTGAGATTGTATAACTAAATTGATATTTATGCATATTGAGGTGTTTAGGGATGACCTAAGACATTGTTTGGATGTATCTAGAGCTAAAAAGCCAACCTCTATTTTTCAATTAGTACTCATCTTTGAGCCTTATGATCCTTTTTGATGAACCACATTATAAGCCTCAAATGATGATTTGTGTATACTCTCTTCTTTGGTCTTGTTTTGCATGGAAAGAGACGTATGGTCATATGTATTGAGGGTAAGTAGACACGTTAAAGTGAAGGTTATAAAAAAAATTAATATAGTGTATGAACTTTAGTTTAGCCGAAAAGAGAGAAATAGTGAAAAATTAAGAAGAAAAAGAAAAAGAGTAGAAACAAAATAAAAGAATCATGAGTAAGAAAACATATTAAGAGTGACAAAATCATAAAGTCACCCAAAAGAAAAAGAGAATCTTACTCGAAAAATAAAAGAAAAGAGAATACTCATAGACTAGCTAAATGAATTACTTTATATTGAGATTTTCTAAAATGGAGAGAAAAGGAGGTGAGAGAAAGAGAAATAAGGGGGTGAGATGGAATGGGACATTAAGGGGAAGAATAGGGAACAATACAATGTATCAAACTATTTTCATGTTTGTAACCCTTTTGTGCTTGATTGTTTTTGAAATTCATACATATCCTAAGCCTCAACAAATTACAAGCAGAAAAACCCTATGAGACTTAAACAACTCTATACATGAGTAGTTATAAAAATTGCATAATTTCATTATAACTATCTGTATTGTACTAGGATAATAAAAATACTTATGTTAGACATTGATGGATTTATATCAATAAAGTTTTAATATTGAACTTATATTGTTTCTAACTAAAAGTGGTAAATTTCTCACTCATCATGTTAGAATTATCAAGAAATACATAATGCCTAGAGTAGTTGTTAAGAACCTAATCAATAAAGCTTTAATCGTTGTTTCCTTTTATGTTGTTTGATTTTGATTTTCTTGTTTGCTTGAGGACAAGCAAAGACTTAAGTGTGGAGGAGTTTGATTTGTCAGTTTTATACTTAGCAAATTAACTAGTTTTCACATATGAAGAGCTTGGAACCAAGTATTTTCCCTTATGTTTTCATAGATTTTAACTTATTTTTATCTTTCAAATAAATTGTGCTAAAAGGTTATTTTATTGCCTTTAAGGCCAAATAAGGCCTAAAGATTAGCTAACTTACTTCTTGAGTGCGTAGTAGACCATTAGCAGTTGAGCAAAAGTGAAACTGATCATTTCGTTATGACATAGGGAGCTCTATGTCGCAACAAAGGGACCAACAGTGAAGATGAAGGAGACTGCTTGCTTCGTTGCGACACAAGACATGGTGTGTCGCGACATCGACCTCTGAACGCAACTCTACACCAAGTGAAGGGTTTTTCAGTCTTTACAATGCAACTTTAACACGAAGGATGGTAGCTGACCTAGGGTTGATGAAAACGGTCAATCAATGATATAAATAAGGCCTTTAGCACTAGGTTTAGAGACAACATTTACTAGCTTTCAATTTTATTTTCTATTTTCATTCAGAAACGAGATTGTAGAACTCGCATAAATGTTTGATGAATTTTTCCCGATAGATTGCTAATTCAATTAATGTAATGACCTAAATTCAGGGCACCGAAAAAGTGAGTTATAGGGCCTCCGTCTTAGTAAACTGAGTTCATAAATAATTATTAGGAGTAATTATGAGCTTAGTAGTGTGTTTAATTAGACTTTGATTAGGTGAATTTAGTTTAATTTAGAGTAATTAGTAAAAAGGACTAAATTGAATAAGGGGTGAAAGCCCAAATATAGATTAAAAGAAAGAAAGAGGGACTAAAATGGCAATTATACCTATTGCAAAAATTGAGGTGGCAAACAATGAGAAAAATCTAAAGATTTTTCATGATTTTAATTTATTATTAATTAATATTAGAATATAATAATATAAATTATTATTTAATTGGTATTATTTTATTAGATTAATGATATATATATATAAGCCAAATGTATGGTAATAAAATATACTTGTGTAAAAATTATATTTGTACATTTATAAAATAAATATTAATTTACTTATTATTTAAATAAATAGATATTTATAATTTATTAATATTATTATTAACTAATATATATATATATAAGAAATAAAAGAATAAAGAAAGAAAAAAGAAAAAAAAAAGGAAGAACAGATGCTCAAACAAAACAGGGGAGAAAGAAAAGGGAAGGAAAAAGAAAAAGGGAAAACTCGGATTTTGAAGCTTTAATATTTAATTGATAAGTCAATTAAGCCCTTTTCTCTTAAATTAGATGTTTTAGAAGCTTTAGAACAAAGTTTTGATTAAATTAAGTTGAGGTCTTGGAAGTTTTAAGGTTTTTGAACATAGTTCATGTTGAACAAAATAGTGAATTAGGGATTTAATTGAATGAATTTCAAGTTAGCATTGATAAATGGATTAATTTGTAAAAGAAGCTATAAGTTTTGTGATAGAGGGATTAAATTGAAACAAATTTTAAATTAGGGTTTTATTATGAACATTAGATAGTTAAGTAGAATATGGAAGGAAATTGAATAAAAATAAAGTATGAATTAAGTTAGAAAAATAAATGAGTTAATTAGGATTAAATTGGAATTAAGGTATAAATTGAATAGAAATCCAATTATTATTATAAATTAGTGTTGTAATTAATAGTGTAAATTTTTTTTTTGTAGCTAGCAAAGAACCCGAAGCATCGGCACAAAAAGGAAAGGAGAAAGTTATCGACGAGTAATCGCGAAATCCGGATTTGTATTGCTATAATTTAAATTATTCATTATTTAATGTTTATTTCGATATTTATATTTAATAAGTGAAATTGAAATTGAAAGTGATATGAATTATAAATTAAAAGTCCCTATTAACTAGTCGGGCTGAGTCGGATATAGTTGGCATGCCATAGGATTGGAAGAGTTCAGGGATACTTCGACCTTGAGTCGATGAGACACTGGGTGTCATTATTTTACTTCGGATAGATTCGATGAGGTACTGGGTACCACTTTACTTCAGCTAGGCCGATGAAACACTGGTGTCACTTTATTGCTTCGAACTATCCGATGAGGCACTTGGTACCATTCTGGTGTGTATGGTTGAATCCGTGTATTCGTCAATGTCCGATTCTTGTTAATTGGGGTAAACAATGTGAAAAGGAAAAATTGAATAAAAATGAAAAATTGAGGCATATAAAGTGATATGTGATGAAATTGAGAAATGAGAATGAAATGGCTAAATTGATTTGATATTGATATGGAATGAAAGTGATGTATAAATTAAGATAATACGTGTTCATGTATTATATGATTGATTATGTGAAATTTATTTGGTTATTTATAATTTGAATTATCGTAATACCATTGAGTATGAAATACTCAACGTACGGTTGTTTCCGTGCGCAGGTTAGTAAAAATTAAGGTCCTGGTTTAGCATCCAGATCGATCCCAACCTCAGTATAAACTCGGTGATGTAATTCTCCTCTTTTGGTAAAAGTGGCATGTATTAGGTGTTGTATATGTTACATGTATATGCTCGTAATGTTCGTTGTAAATATATATATATATATATATACTATATTTTGATATTAGTTTAATAAAATAGTAGAGAGTATATTATAAAATTTGACATTATGTTTGAATGAAAAAAAAATGAATAAAGTTATTAGTAAATTCTGAATAATATTAAGAATGTTTAATTATTGAATTAATATGTTAATGAAATGATTATGATTTAGGTGAATTTGAGTATAAATTGTTTTGGTTGCGGGTTGAAATTACAGGGAAGGTTAGATGTTTATAAAGGGGGTTATATCGCGTTTGAAAAAAAAATTTACCAAAAATCTACGGAGCACCAAAACAAGTTCCAATTCCCTTCTAATACATATTTTGAGCCTCGAAGGTCCAATTAGGAATTTTTTGATTATTTTATAGTATGTTCATTAATTATTTATTTATTATTTGTAAGTTGTACGATATGTCTGGTAATACCCTGTAACCCTGTTTCGACGACGGTTTAAGGTTAAGGGGTGTTACAATTAAAGTTTATTCTTCATTTGAGTTATTGAATTATATGTTTTTATATTCATTGTTTCAATTATGATTAAGAAAACCATGAGAAACTAATTTCATTTTGGGGAATTAGGGAATGGAAGTATGAATATTTAATTGTTGTTTAACAGGGATTTTTCATTCGAATCAGCTGTTTGGGAGTGAAAGAACACAAAACAAACACTAGGTCTGACAACCCTAGAACGTCATTTAGGTGGGAATGAACCCAAAATTGGTATTGCTCAGCCGTGAAAACCTTTTCCCCAAACCGATTTAAACTGTGACATCTAACGATAAGTAGTCTCTATCGACTTACTATGCTGGTGGAAGATTGGAAGATCCAACTAGGGTAGTAACTAGTTGATTGAAGGAAAATCCCCAAAACCTAACAATTGAAGAAATATTACTAAAGCAACCTATTCTTCCCAAAACCGTTTATCGATTTCTCTACATCTCAAACTTTTACTTTTCTTTGTTTCTTTTATTTTTATGCTCTTCATAAACAAATCTTTTATTTAACTTCATACTATAATCCCTAAAGTGATTACTAATTACTTCTATTCTTTGCAGCGATCTAATTCACTATTGTCTTCCGCCTCTTTTAGGTACGATCCTCGAAATACTACCAAGTGTTCCATTGCAACACATTATATTTACAACATGACCCGTATACTTGTGGAAGCCTAAAAACCTATGCCGAACAGGAGTACGTTCGGAGGCGGTCAGAAGTCAACTTTACGAGCGTCAAAAGGTCCAGCTGCAACTTAAGCATGTAAGAGTATGTTTGACTTAAGCTCAATAAGAAGGTTGTTCAAAGTGTTGGAAGTTTCTTTATTAAATTATTCTAAGGCCTCCGCTTGTTTCTGCTCCGAGCTCCCCATCGCGACCTTATGTTTCGCGATAATTCGGTTCACGGTAGCTCTATGCTCTTTGGCAGTTCTCCTCAACTCAGCATCCAAGGCATCATTCCTTTCTTTTTCACTGGCTACCTCGACAGATAACTCATCATTTCTTACCTGAGTAGCACCTAAATTCCTAGCGAGCTCCTCAAGTACTACTCGCGGGTCCTCTCCAATCTTTCCGCAAGCTCCTTATGATTAGCCTCAGTTCCACTAGCATTTTATTTAAGGCCCAGACTAATCATGGTGGCCTCAGCTAGGAGAGTTTTGCAGGGATGAGGTGAGCTTCATTAATGGAAGGATCAGCAAGCCAGTTGATGGCTCAGCGACACATATTTGTACATTTTTTGCAGATTCTGGCATAGAAGCCTTCCACATCTCAATCATGTTTTCTAGTTCCCTCAAGCTTAGATTCCCACGCGACGGGAGTAGCTCACCATCACCTTCAGTAGTTGGTTCCTTAGTAGGGGGCAAGGAAGGAGGAACGCGAGGAGAAACAATAGGAGGTGAACTGCCCTGAGCAGTAATTGGAGAACTTAGAAGGATCTAATGATGGAGAGCTCACCGAATAAGAAGTAAGAGTAGCAACGGTTATAGTAGAAGGCCCAACATGGTCTAGTCTCTTTTAATAACAGCGAGGTTTGCTTAATTAAACAAAAGGAGACTTGATTTTTATATTTTCTGAGTTAATAATAATTCTCTTTGAGTTTTTCTTCAAGAATTGCTCTTGAGTTTCTTTTAGAAGTTATTTTAACAATCTTTTAGGTTGTGGGAATCATCTTCAAGCTTTTTCTTGCCAAGATATCTTTCTTGGAGGGGGAATTAGAGCCATTGTAAGGAGTTGTAGATTCTTAACGTTTCCAAGACTTCTTAGGATGCCATCTTCTCTTTTTTTTATTTATCAATGATCAATCGTTTCTTGTTTAATTTAGTTTAATTCTTGTTGTTTTGGTTTGTTGATTTTATTGATTTTTGTTCTAGGTTAAAATTACTTCAAGAGGGACGTTCTCCTACTTTGCATCATCAAGAAATACACCAAAAATTGGGAGTTTCAATCTTTTCTTATTGTTTCAATTATTCTTGCACAAAACAATTTGCTTTTTTCTTTAAAATCACTTCTAACAAATCTATTTGCGTTCTATTTTCCAGATCTAGTTGGGACGATTGCTTAAGGTCCAAGAATGGTTTCTTTCATCCAGAAAACCCTAATTTCGTTCTCTATTAGACCATTTACCAATCGGTTCCTTCTTCTTTTATTTTAACTGCGTTTTATTCTTCTTCTTGTCAACTAATTTGTTTTCATTATTTTCGTTTCAGTTTACATTTGTCTAGAGCTCTAGGATAGATCTGTGACTTAGACAAGCTACGATCCTATTCTGCACGCGTTCCCTATCAATACACATCACTAAACCTTATTTAAACAAAGTTTAAAACAACACCATTAAACTCAAACTCCTAGTACATTCCACTTATAACCTAAATAAAAATAATCATAGTCTTTGTCGAATCATTAGTGTGAGCTCTGACTTGAACTTCCAGCCGACATAAACATTGGATGTAAGCAATGTAAGCAAATCTTTGCATAGCGAATTCTTATTAAACATAAACTTTAACTTACCGTAAAGGTTATAACTTAAACATTTCGCAATTAAATTCATAAGCAATGTCATGAGTTCATTATTAACCTATACATATCACAAGTATCACAAGATTAGTGAGTTCACATATGCAAAACTTATAACTTTATCATCTCATAAAACATATACAAGTAAACACATTTGATATACTATTCATTCAACATCTAATCATTTAGCATTCCATATTTCCATTGCAAATGTTCATTTCAAATATCCCTTTTTACATATCTATCCATATAAGCATTCCGTATAAAAACTTCATATAATTATTTCCATATAACTGATTCATATACCCATTTCATATAATCATTTCATATACTTAACACAACATGATTCAACAATTCCAAATCAGTAACCATTTAAACATACGCATACGCATACTCAAGGTTCATAATTTGTTTACTTTAAAGAAACAATTTCGTACCAAATAATCTTAATTATTTTGATGGATCTTTGTAAAAGCATTCAACACATAAGTCCAGAAACAGATGATGCTCGTATGATCTAATCAGATACAGAGTAAATGTGTCAGGTTACCCGTCCGTGCTAAACCAATGACAACACAGAAAAATAATCTGGTCAAGGCTATGTATACATGTAAGGTTACCAGTCCAAACTAAATCTTTAAAATGACAACGAATTACCAATCCAAGCTAAATCTGTGTCACATGTATATTCGAGTCCGCAACACATGTTAGAGCTTAGTCCAGAACAAAAATTTAGTCAAAAGTCTCATGTATGAAACTTTTACTTGATCCATCAAAATCATTTAAAAAAATTCAGTATATTTCATATAAACCAATTTCATTTCAATAGTTTTAAAAATATATATGTATCATTAACAACATTTAATAATGAATTATAAACAAACTAAACAATATGAACTTACCTAGACAAAAATGATTGCGAAAACAAGACCGACAACTAATCCATTAATTCAATTTTTCCACGATCGAAGTGCGATTGTTTCGTTCCATGAAATTGAAATTGAAATTTATCAAGGTTGAATTGGTTGCAAAAGCCAAAAGTGAAGAAGATGGTGTTGTGTTTTATTATTTAATCTTAATATTTTATTAATTTACCAAAATGCCATTAACTCTTATATTTTTAACTAAAACATATATACATACCGTAAAACACTTTAAATATGATTAAATTACCATATAAATCCATCTACTTATACTTTCATAACTATTTATCACAATTAAATTAATAGATATTAACTTTCACAGCTTTTACGATTTTGTCTTTTTTCTTTAATTAACTAGTCAAACAATAAAATTTTAGAACTATAACTTCACATACCAATATAATAACTTCATAAATATTTAAAGAAAATATTTACAAATTTGGCTTACAAAAATGAGGTTTTAATACCTTATTTTCTGAAACCACTTCACTTTTAAGACACACCATTTATGCTTAACATTTTGTTCAATTAGCAAAATTTAATCAAATCAAAATTCATTATAACAATATTTGATCCATATAAATAAAATAATAAAAATTACGGACTCATTAGTCGTATTTTTTTATTTTGAAACCATTACAAAACGACTTGTTACTATTTCAGTCACTGAGCTGTTAATTGTTGTTTACAGTGTAACCATAAACTGATGTGACACGTTAAATAATCATTTCAAACAAAAATTATAGATTAAATTTTACATTTGACCTCTATATTTTATCACTTTGAACAATTTATAGAACAAAACAATCTCAACTTCTGATGATTTAAGAAGAAAATTTGGATTGGAGATAGGTAACAACATTCTTGTCCAACTGGAAGGCCTTAGTGAGAACATCCGGGTTAATGGGAGGGTTAGATCCAAATACTGCATTTGCGATCGTGATAACTCCTGGATTTTGGCTGCTGAGACCAGCAAATGCAACTGCCTTGGTATTCCCGATGTTGAACTGGAAGTGGATGAAACCGACAGGGAAAACAAACGCATCACCCGGGTTTAGGACTTTGGTGATGAGGCGATTATCTGTGTTGGATGTAACGAATCCAACATAAAGTGTGCCTTCCAAAACCACAAGGATCTCCGTTGCACGAGGGTGTGTGTGAGGAGGGTTTAGGCCACCATTTGGAGCATAGTCAATTCGAACTAGAGATATGCCGAGGGTGTTAAGTCCAGGTATTTGTGCCACATTGACAGGAGTCACAGTTGATCCAACCGGATTTGAGGTGTTTCCAGGGATATTAAGCCCTGAATAGAAGAAGTCCTCTGCCTTGGCAAGCTTTGGGTCCTTGCAAAACTTTCCATTTACAAACACTGCATGAAATAAAGTAAGGTTAGTCAATATCATAAGTCCATGCAAAAATATGAATTCTTATGAAGAAATTTTTACTTCAGATAAAAGGCTCTAGCATCTTGCATAATTAAGATACTAATTAACAAGAGAGTACTGAGAAACAAAACATAATATAACAATAGCGTACCACCATTCTTGGTGTCATTGATGGCTACACAAAAATCTTGCAGGGGGCTGGGATCAGAAGCTGAGCCTAATAGGAACTGAAGGCCAAGATGGCAAAAGCTGCTGCGAAAGCTTGAAGTCGTTACATCATAAATGATGTGCAAGCACGAAATCTATGGTACTACTTGGGAGAGGGGTGGGAAATCCTGCATGGCAAACAGTTCTATTTATAGGCATTGAAACAAAAGAACTCGTCCTGATTTGCCTTACACCAAGTATTTGAAGATTATGGGTTTGCCTTCACAATTAGTTATTTCTTTTTAGGAGGTGAATCATTCTTCAACCACTACACTTCCTAGTTCTGTTTTCCTCGTACATCATTTCAATATATGTCTTGGAATTGGTCTAAATTCACTCGCAGCTCTAAACATTTTCTTATTCAGGCTTTGACAAGTTCATGGGGAAAAGGAGGTGCTGAAAATACATAATTTGCTAGTGAGAAGAAAGTTTTCTTGTAAAATACTTGTTTTGAATATATATATTGCATCAAATATGAACTCAAAAATAACTTGAACAACAAACGCAACTAACGCGACTTAAATCCAAGCCACACCTGGAGCAGTGAACACCGTTAATCATCAGGCCATAACATGGGATTCGTTACCTCACAGACTTTGAGTCATAATAGTTTGAGTGATCACACCGCTTTGTTTAATACAAGTTAATTGCTAGTCTGCAAGGCATGAACTAACAGATACGATATGATGCAAAAGCAAAGAGATTGATGTATTAAGAAAGTGGTAGATTTGGTGTAGGCTTATCCAATGTTGTCCAAAATCCAATTACATACGTAAGATACTGACTTTACCCTGTCACAAAATCAAGTCATTAGGTATATGACCTATTCCAATTAGTCATTAGTCATGTTTGGACACCAAAGAGTTATCCTTTACAATTTTATCTAATTACATTAGTATTTCATATTTGTTCGTCATTCTTTTTCTAATATTTAAATTTAAATATTTCAAATGTTTTTGTACTCTTTCAAAACATAATATTTAGACTTTATACTTTAATTTTCTATGTTTTTTTATTTAAAAATCTTAATTTTTCTGTTTAATTTTGCTGTTAAAGTTAACAATGTCTAAGGTAAAATATTTTTAGCCTTCAACATTTACAATTTTTTTTTGTTAATTTAGTTCTTACCCTTAAAAAAGTACATACTTTTTTTAAAAAATAAAATTAATTATTTTATATATTTTAAATATAAACTTTTAAAAATAAAAAAATAAAAATGTTTTTGAAAAAAAAAATATTTTTTTGAAAGTTCAATATTATCTAAACCGGACCAAACAAGCCAAACGGACTGAGAACCGATTGGGGTATCAATCTTGTGTGAGGTAATAAATTGATTCACTCATGAACTAGTACAAACTAGTTGAACCGATTTCGAACACGCTTGACTAGTTGATTTCCAGAATGATCAATCTAACCGGTTTAAAGCAAATAAATTGTTAAAAAATAATAAAACATTAAAAATTATAAAAACCCATTCAATTGCAAGCTTTGAGTCCTTACAGAACTTCCCATTAACAAACACCAGAGATGAGAAGAAGAATGATATTTTCATGAACCATGCCATGAAGAAAGCTATATTTGAAGGTCAAGTTTAAGAAGAAGAGGTAAAAACGAAACTTACCAGCATCCTTGGCCTCATTGATGGGTACGCAGAAATCTTGAAGAGGACTAGGATCAAATGCATAGGCAAATTGGGAAGCCAGAGCCAAGAGAAAAAATACTAGGATGAAATGGACAGTTTTCATCGTGATAAATGTTATTTTGATTGCTTTGGAGAGGATGAGGAACTCTGCTGCAGAACATGGCTATTTTTTGTGAGATGACGATCCATGTAACAACTTGCACATTTGGTGAATAGATTAAACACCAAAATGGTGAACTATCATTTGGCGAACAAGATAAACGTCGGAAGAATGGCGAATTATGTGGCGGATAGTCCAAAGTACAAGCCAAAGTGGTAGACAGTCCAAATGCAAGTCAAAATAAGTGGACAGTCTAACTAGAAATTGTCCCGAAACTTTTGAATTAAGCCAACAAGTTGTCAACTTTTTTAGAAAATTCGTCAGATTAATTTATTTATCTTTAATTTGATAGGTTAATGTATCGTTGCTAATTTGGTAGAAATCAACCAAAGAGTGATCCCATGTACTTAGACATGCCAACTTGTCAAGTTGCAGTTGGTAAAATTTTCATATTTAAGTGTATGCTTTGTATGTAAACAAGCGTGTTGAACTAGTAATAAAAACAGCAAGTCAATTTTGATTGCTAAATTTTTTTTCCTTGTTTTCTTTTATTCCTCTGTAAAAACCTAACAATAGGTACCTAGAGTTAGTCATCTCTGAGGGCTTTTGCTTTGTAAAGAAAGAACAACCTATGTTTTCTTGTTGTTTTTTGCAAAATTGTCTTCACCTAGCTTTACACCTTCTCCACCATCAATTTTTAACGGTGAAAACTAACATATTTGGGAAGTCAAAATGAAGACCTACCAAAAAGCTTATGACTTATGGGAGGTTATGAATGCGAATGTAAAGCCACCACAGATAAGAGCTAATGCAATGATAGCATAGATCAAGTAGCATAGTGATGATCGTGCTAAGAAATTCAAGGCGATGCCATGTATTCATAATGGTGTTTTTTATATAATTTTCACCAGAATTGTAAACTATAAGACTCCAAAGCAAGATTGGGATAAGCTAAAGGAAGATTTCCAAGGTATAGACAAGAAAAGGAAGTTGTAGATTATCAACTTGAGGAGAAAACTTGAGAACCTGAAGATGAAGGAGTCTAAAACTATCAAACAGTATTTTGTCAAAATCATGAATGTTTTAAACAACATAAGATTTCTTGGAGATCAGTTTCCTGATAGTAAGGTAGTCGAGAAGGTGATCACTACACTTCTTAAGAGGTACGAGTCAAAAGCATCCTCTATTGAAGACTCGAGAGACCTATACGTAGTCTCTCTATTAGAGGTGATAAATGCCTTGTACGCTCAAGAGCAGAGGAGAGTTGAAAGGCAAGAGGAACATGTTGAAGGAGCTTTCAAGTTAAAAATAAGGAAGGCTTGAGCTCCTCAAATAACCGAGGAAATAAAATCTGGTCAGACAAGATAGAGAAATCAAGGAGAGAGGGTGGAAAAAAGAAATTTCCATAGTGCTCTTACTGCAAAAAGACTACTCATTTGGAGAAATATTGCTGGTTCAGACTAGACATACAATGTAGGTCTTGTAAGTAGTTTGGACACATGGAGAAGGTTTGCAAAAATAAGGTGCGAACTCAACAGCCACAACCACAACCACATCAAAATATCCAGGCTAAGGTAGTTGAGGGAAATAATGCTCAGGAGGAGTAGGTGTTCAGCCTATTGTTTTGCACCTAAGAGCATAGTCACAAAAGGTTGGTTGATCGATAGTGGATGCACCAACCATATGACCTCAGATTAAAGCATTTTCAAAAAGATTGATAGAAGCTTCATTTCAAAAGTGAGGCTAGCAAATGGCGAACTCATACAAGCTAAAGACAAATGTGATGTGTTGATCAATATACCATCAGGTACAAAAGTAATTTTAGATGTTCTTTTAGTTCCTAAAATAAATCATAATCTCCTTAGCATTGGTCAACTACTTAAAAAAAATTATAGCGTTGTTTTCAAAGCTAGTGGCTGCACTATATTAGACTTGTTGGAACAGGAAGTTATTACAGTCTCGATGAAAGATAGAAACTTTGTATTAGACTGGAACTTGATGAACTTAAGACCCTATACAGTTCAGTTGATGAAACAAAACTTTGGCAAAAATATTTTTTTGAAAGTTCAATATTATCTAAACCGGACCAAACAAGCCAAACGGACTGAGAACCGATTGGCGTATCGATCTTGTATGAGGTAATAAATTGATTCACTCATGAACTAGTACAAACTAGTTGAACCGATTTCGAACACGCTTGACTAGTTGATTTCCAGAATGATCAATCTAACCGGTTTAAAGCAAATAAATTGTTAAAAAATAATAAAACATTAAAAATTATAAAAACCCATTCAATTGCAAGCTTTGAGTCCTTGCAGAACTTCCCATTAACAAACACCGGAGATGAGAAGAAGAATGATATTTTCATGAACCATGCCATGAAGAAAGCTATATTTGAAGGTCAAGTTTAAGAAGAAGAGGTAAAAACGAAACTTACCAGCATCCTTGGTCTCATTGATGGGTACGCAGAAATCTTGGAGAGGACTAGCATCAGATGCATAGGCAAATTGGGAAGCCAGAGCCAAGAGAAAAATTACTAGGATGAAATGGGTAGTTCTCATCGTGATAAATGTTATTTTGATTGCTTTGGAGAGGATGAGGAACTCTGCTGCAGAACATGGCTATTTTTTGTGAGATGACGATCTACGTAACAACTTGCACATTTGGTGAATAGATTAAACACCAAAATGGTGAACTATCATTTGGCGAACAAGATAAACGTCGGAAGAACGGCGAATTATGTGGCGGACAGTCCAAAGTACAAGCCAAAGTGGTAGACAGTCCAAATGCAAGTCAAAATAAGTGGACAGTCTAACTAGAAATTGTCCCGAAACTTTTGAATTAAGCCAACAAGTTGTCAACTTTTTTAGAAAATTCGTCAGATTAATTTATTTATCTTTAATTTGATAGGTTAATGTATCGTTGCTAATTTGGCAGAAATCAACCAAAGAGTGATCCCATGTACTTAGACATGCCAACTTGTCAAGTTGCAGTTGGTAAAATTTTCATATTTAAGTGTATGCTTTGTATGTAAACAAGCGTGTTGAACTAGTAATAAAAACAGCAAGTCAATTTTGATTGCTAAATTTTTGTTCCTTGTTTTCTTTTATTCCTCTGTAAAAACCTAACAATAGGTACCTAGAGTTAGTCATCTCTGAGGGCTTTTGCTTTGTAGAGAAAGAACAACCTATGTTTTCTTGTTGTTTTTTGCAAAATTGTCTTCACTTAGCTTTACACCTTCTCCACCACCAATTTTTAACGGTTAAAACTAACATATTTGGGAAGTCAAAATGAAGACCTACCAAAAAGCTTATGACTTATGGGAGGTTATGAATGCGAATGTAAAGCCACCACAGTTAAGAGCTAATGCAATGATAGCATAGATCAAGCAGCATAGTGATGATCGTGCTAAGAAATTCAAGGCGATGTCATGTATTCAGAATGGTGTTTTTTATATAATTTTCACCAGAATTATAACCTATAAGACTCCAAAGCAAGATTGGGATAAGCTAAAGGAAGATTTCCAAGGTATAGACAAGAAAAGGAAGTAGTAGATTATCAACTTGAGGAGAAAACTTGAGAACCTGAAGATGAAGGAGTCTAAAATTGTCAAACAGTATTTTGACAAAATCATGAATGTTTTAAACAACATAAGATTTCTTGGAGATCAGTTTCCTGATAGTAAGGTAGTCGAGAAGGTGATCACTACACTTCTTGAGAGGTACGAGTCAAAAGCATCCTCTCTTGAAGACTCGAGAGACCTATACGTAGTCTCTCTATTAGAGGTGATAAATGCCTTGTACGCTCAAGAGCAGAGGAGAGTTGAAAGGCAGGAGGAACATGTTGAAGGAGCTTTCAAGCTAAAAATAAGGAAGGCTTGAGCTCCTCAAATAACCGAGGAAATAAAATCTGGTCAGACAAGAGAGAGAAATCAAGGAGAGAGGGTGGAAAAAAGAAATATCCATAATGCTCTTACTACAAAAAGACTACTCATTTGGAGAAATATTGCTAGTTCAGACTAAACATACAATGTAGGTCTTGTAAGTAGTTTGGACACATAGAGAAGGTTTGCAAAAATAAGGTGCAGACTAAACAGCCACAACCACATCAAAATTTCCAGGCTAAGGCAGCTGAGGGAAATAATGCTCAGGAAGAGTAGGTGTTCAGCCTATTGTTTTGCACCTAAAAGCATAGTCACAAAATTTTGGCTGATCGATAGTGGATGCACCAACCATATGACCTCAGATTAAAGTATTTTCAAAAAGATTGATAAAAGCTGCATTTCAAAAGTGAGGCTAGCAAATGGCGAACTCATACAAGCTAAAGAAAAATGTGATGTGTTGATCAATATACCATCAGGTACAAAAGTAATTTTAGATGTTCTTTTAGTTCCTAAAATAAATCATAATCTCCTTAGCATTGGTCAACTACTTAAAAAAAATTATAGTGTTGTTTTCAAAGATAGTGGCTGCACTATATTAGACTTGTTGGAACATGAAGTTATTACAGTCTCGATGAAAGATAGAAACTTTGTATTAGACTGGAACTTGATGAACTCAAGACCCTATACCAGTTCAGTTGATGAAACAAAACTTTGGCATAAAAGATTTAGACATGCGAACTGTTGAATTATGACTCCTATTTCAAGTCAAATTTGAGAAATAATCTTTCAGTTAAACTCTGTTTATTTATTTCAATTAAACTCTGTTTATTTGTTTCAATTAAACTCTGTTTATTTGTTTCAATTAAACTCTGTTTAGTTGTTTGAGTTAAATTCTTATTAATCTAGATTATTTTATTATTATTTGACTTAAGAATTTAGCCTGTAAATAGGATATACAACCTTAGAAATAACACCCATTTTAGACTTACCTATCATAGTTAGAACTCCTAACACTTTTGGAGAATTTAGTGTTTACGTTTTAAGGGTTTTTTGTTTTTCGAGTTTTTGGGATTTAGTTTTTATCTTCATCTTTTGTACTTTTCGTTCTTTGCCATTATAGTAAAATTATCTTTGCCCATGGTTTTTTATCCTCTTCGGAGGGGTTTTTCCACGTTAAATTTGTGTGTTCAATTTCTTAATTTCTTTCGCTATTTTTAACTTGTTCGTGACTTAATCGAGTCAATCCCTAGCAAGTGGTATCAGAGCTAGTTTGATTTTAAAAGATCAGCCCGTTCAGAGATGGCAGCAACAAGGTTCGATATTGAGAAGTTTGATGGTGACACAAATTTAAATTTGTGGCAAGTTCGGATGATGGCAATTCTAGTTCAGACCGGTTTGAAAAAGGTCGTTACCGGGAAAAAGCCCGATAATCTAGATAAGTTCAAATGGGAAGAGCTTGATGAAAAGGTTTTATCTGCAATTTAGTTATGCCTCACGAATAGGGCATTACAGGAGGTATTGATGGAGAAGACCTCATCCACCTTGTGGAAAAGGCTAGAAACTATTTATACGACTAAGTCTTTGGCTAACCGTTTAGTGCTAAAACAACGTCTATTTATGTTTCGCATGAACGAAGGTGAGCTTCTTAGAGATCACATCAGTCAATTTATTACTCTTTTGAATGATTTAAATAATGTTGAGGTTCAAATTGACGATGAGGATCATGTTATGCTATTGTTGTGCTCTTTACCCCCTTCATTCAAGTCTTTTAGGGAGACCTTGATTTATGGTAGAGATAAACTCTCGTTTGAGGATGTGAAGAGTCATTTGTTGAGCAAAGATAAACTCGGAAATGAGTTTGGTTCAGATAGCAAGGTAGATAAGCAAGCTTCTATTTTGGTAGCATCAAAGAAGCGAGACAATAGGTGTCGCTATTGTAAGAAATAGGTCACGTCAAAGCAGATTGTTACAAACTGTGAAATAAAAGGGCTGCTAAGAGTAACGAGGAAGATTTAGCTGGTACTAATTTGGTCGATGAAAGTGGTGATGATTTCTTGCCAGTGTCAACGAGCGAAAGCTCCGAGGTTACGTCCGAGTTGATCCTAGATTTAGGATGTTCTTTTCACATGTGTCCCAACAGAGAATGGTTCTCCACATACAGTTCAATTGAAGGTGGAGTTGTGCACATGGGAAACGATTCATTCAACAAGGTAATCGGTATTGGTACTGTTAAAATTAGGATAAACAATGGTTCGATTAGGACACTATCAGATGTCAGGTATGTACCTCATTTACGAAAAAATCGCATCTCCTTAAGTATTTTAGACTCAAAAGGTTGCAGAATCAATATTGAGTCGAGCGGTATTAAGGTATCTTGTGGGGCTCTCATTTTGTTAAAAGGTAAAAAGATCGACAGTCTTTATATTCTGAAAGGTTTTACAGTGACCGGTGAAATAGGTTGTCCCTCATCCTTTACGGAGTTGAAGTCAACTCATTTGGAGCGGAGGCAACTTGGTCTTAAGAGGGAAAAGTGTATGACTGTTTCGTTGAAGAGAGGTTTTCTTTTGGATACAGGTTTTGAAAAGTTAGGGCATTGTGTTCGTGAAAATCAGACTCAAGTTAGTTTTGACTCGACAGTGCACAAGTCGAAGGCTAGAAGACTTCCAACTCCTAAGCACAGATTCGACTCAGTTAATTCCTTGCATAGTTCAAGATAGGCCCGTGACGGGCTTTGACAAAGATGACGTTGTGGAAATATGAGTCAAGGTGGAGATTTGTTGAATTATGACTCCTATTTCAAGTCAAATTTGAGAAATAATCTTTCAGTTAAACTCTGTTTATTTGTTTCAATTAAACTCTGATTAGTTGTTTGAGTGAAATTCTTATTAGTCTAGATTATTTTATTATTATTTGACTTAAGAATTTAGCCTATAAATAGGATCTTTTACAGCCTTAGAATAACACCCATTGTAAACTTACCCATCATAGTTTAGAACTCCTAACACTTTGGAGAATTTAGTGTTTACATTTTGAGGGTTCTTTATTTTTCGGGTTTTTAAGGTTTAGTTTTTATCTCCATCTTTTCTACTCTTCGTTCTTTACCATTATAGTCAAATTATCTTTGCCCGTGGTTTTTTATCCTCTTCGGAGGGGTTTTTCCACGTTAAATTTATGTGTTCAATTTCTCAATTTCTTCCGCTATTTTTAACTTATTCGTTACTTAATCAGGTCGATCCCTAACACGAACTACAAGTCCCTTAATCAAATGAGCAAGACAAATTTGGTTCAGAATATGGCTAAAATTGAAGAACAAAATGACATCTGTGAAGTCTGTCAACTTGGGAAGCAGAAGGGGCTTCTATTTCCAGCAAATAAAGCTTGGCATGCTAATGAAAAGATTCATTTGGTTCATTCTGATGTATACGGACCCATGAAGACACCTTCCTTGATGGTAGCGAATACTTAATTTTGTTTATTGATGATTATGTAAGGTATTGCTAGGTTTATTTTTTGAAACAAAAAACTAATGTAGTTGAAGTTTTCTGGAAGTTTAAGGTTCAAGTTGAAAAATAGATTGGCAGCAAGCTAGAGATGATCATATATGATAATGGAATCGAGTACATTTCAGATAAGTTTGAAAGCTAATGTGAAAAAGCTGGGATCCATCACTAGCTCACCAGAACCTACACTCTGCAACAAAATGGGGTTTATGGAAGGAAAAATAGGACCGTAATGGACATGGCGAGGTGCTTGTCGTTTAAAACCAAGTTACCAAAAGAATTTTGGGCTGAAGCAGTAAACACTTCAGTCTATTTGTTGAACAAGTTGTCGACCAAGGTTGTGAAGGAGAAGACTCAATTTGAAGCTTGGTACAGGTACAAACCTTCTGTTTCTTACCTGAAAGTATTCGGCTATATTTGTTTTGTTCATGTACCACAAGTGAAAATAAGCAAACTAGAGAAAATAGTACAACCTAAAATTTTCCTTGGTTATTACAGTAACAAAAAGGGATACAAAATTTATAATCCAATCTCCAAGAAGATCGTGGTAAGCAGGGATGTTGTGTTTGATGAAGAAAAAACATGGAAATAGGATGCTGTTGAAACTGAGATGCTTGAGAAAGGAGAGCTTGAGATAAGGTTACAACTTGGGGATAATCAAGTTGAAGAAGAAGACTTCAATGACATGCCATTTAGGGGTACGCGACCAATTGTTAAAATTTACTGAAGATTAAAGGTAGCAACTCTTAAACCTGTGAACTCCGAAGAAGCTATGCAAGCGAGTTGAATATGATTTGCAAGAACCAGATGTGGGAACTTGTTGATAGGCCATCACACAAAAGGGTTATTAGCATCAAATGGGTGTTCAAAACCAAACTCAACGTCGATGGTTCACTCAACACACCGAAGGCAAGACTGGTTGTAAAGAGTTTTAGTCATGGAAAGGGGATGCTATTGAAACGGAGATGCTTGAGAAAGGAGAGCTTGAGCTAGGGTTGCAACTTGGGGATAATCAAGTTAAAGAAGAAGACTTCAATGATATACCATTTAGGGGTACGCGACAAATTGTTAAAATTTACCAAAGAGTAGAGGTAGCAACTGTTAAATCTGTGAACTCCGAAGAAGCTGAAGCAACAAAAGGCTTGAAAGAAGCTATGCAAGCTGAGTTAAATATGATTTGCAAGAACCAGATATGTGAACTTGGTGATAGGCCATCACACAAAAGGGTTATTAGCATCAAATGGGTGTTCAAAACCAAACTCAATCTCGATGGTTCACTCAACAGACTGAAGGCAAGACTGGTTGTAAAGAGTTTTAGTCATCAATATGGGATTGATTACTTGAAGACATTTGCACCAGTAACAAGGTTGGATAGATTAGACTACTGATAGGCTTGGCGGTACACATGGGATGGAGAAGAAGAATTTACGTTGAACAACCTTCTAGCTTCGCTGTCAAAGGAAAAGAAGATAAGGTATATAGGCTTAAGAAATCTTTATACGGGCAAAAACAAACTTCAAGGGCCTGGTATGCAAGAATTGATAATTACTTACAAATTTTGGGATTTCAGAAAAGCCTTAGCGAACCAACTCTCTGTGTAAAGAAGCTTGAGAAAGTAACAACATTGATAGTTTCTTTGTATGTTGATGACCTGCTGGTAGTTGGGAGCTATGATGATTTGATGAAAGAATTCAAGCTGCAGATGGAGAAAATGTCTGAGATGTCAGACCTTAGAGAAATGAGATACTTTTTGTATGGAAATGTGCAAATCATCAAGCACACTCATGGCACTTGTTAAAAAGCTTAGCAACCAAAAATATTTTGAAAGGGTCAATGAGAAGAATTACAAACGTCTCATTGGTTGCTTGTTGTATTTGACCACAACATAATTTGATATTATGTATGCAGTAGGTTTATTGTCAAGGTTTATGCACTGCTGCAATATGTCACATTTCAAGATTGCTAAGAGAGTGCTACGATATATCAAAGGAACAACCAGTTTTGGGGTTTGGTTTACGAAAGCGAATACATTGAAACTTGTGAGGTACATTAAAAGTAATTGGGTTGGATCAGTGGATGACATGCGACGCACATTTGGATATTTTTTCTCACTTGGTTCTGTGTACTATCTTGGAGTTTGAAGAAGCAATCAACTGTTGCTCAATCTACAACTAAGGTATAGTATATAGTTGTGACAATAGCAGTCAACCAAGCAAATTGATTGAAAAACTTCTAAGTGACTTAAATCTTATGCAGGTTGAAGTAATGCAAATTTTCCACGATAATCAATTTGCCGTTACAATTGCAAAGAACCGTGTCTTCCATGGGAAGACAAAACATTTCAAGATCAATTACCATTTTGTGAGAGAAGTTGAACAGAGCGAAAATTTGACTCTAGTTCATTGCTGCATAGAGAGTTAATTGGCAGACATTTTGACTTAGTCTCTTGGAAAAGTGAGGTTTGAGAAACTAAGAAATGAAATTGGTGTTCGCTTGCATAAAGGCCAAAGAGGAGTGTTGTTAGATGACCATCCATGCAACAACTTACACATTTGACGAACATGTTAAACACTAGAATGGCAAACTGTCATTTGGTGAACAAGATAAACACCAGAAAAATGGCGAACTATGTAGCAGACAATCCAAAGTACAAGCCAAAGTGGTGGAAAATCCTAGTGCAAGTCAAATAAGCGGAGAGGCTAAATGCAAACTATCCCAGAACTTTTGATATAAACCAACAAGTTGTCAACTTGTTTAGAAAAGTTGTCAGATTATTTTATTTATCTTTAATTTGATAGGTTAATGTCAGTTTTGATTGCTAAAATTTTGTTCCTGGTTCTCTTTTCTTCCTCTGTAAAAACCTAACACTATTTATACATTACAGACTTTTAGTTAGTCTATGTTTTTCCATTTTCAGGTAGCAAATGAAAGGCTTACCAAGACTTGTGCGTTTTTATTTTAAATTTCTGATGAATTGTTCTTCAACTACTACCCATGTCTCTTCCGACTTCCAATGCTTATATCAGTATATTTGTCATGGAAGTAGTCAAATATGTAATTAAATTATGTGTTTGTAGTACTTGATCCATTTGAACGTTGACTTTAGCAGATATCCAAGTTGCCAAGGCTGTGGGCAGGCAACCCTGTTCATGCAAGATACAATGAAAATAATGTTAACAATGATCCTAGTTGTAAACATTTTTCCATTTGGCAGTGTCTAATTAAAGATAAAATACCAGCTGGGTTGAGGGAGATTAACTATTGAAACCTTTGACATGATCTTTTTCCCTCATTATCATCTCCTTTTGTAATAAGTGTTGTCACCCTTGTGGTTTTATATCTCTCAGAATATACACGGGCATGGACATCTTCATAAAAGCCTGGTTGCATTAAATGTAATCTGCATATAGTTTTCACCCTTCTATGGATATATAGGAGCACTTCAACTTTGGAATACTGCTAGAGGCTAATCAATTCTATATATATATATATTCAAAGTCAGTAGTGTAGTTAAAAAAGAAAAAGAAAATGACATTGGGTATGTAAAAACGACCAGTTCGATGAGGATGAAGGTGTGTAGAGTAGTTGAAGAATGATTCCTTCAGATTTCTTTAAAAACCAGTAATCACTTCAGACTGGGCAAACCTTTTTTTTTATTTTCTTTTTTAAAATGGAATTGTTAAAGAAATAAAATGACAATGGACCTGTTCAGTGCCAACTATCTATAAATTGACATGCTTTGAAATAAAATTTCTCACCTCTTACAAAGCAACAGATCTTAGAAGCCTAATTTTATAAAGTTCAAGACTATTGCTTACAATAATAAAAGGTGTTCAATTCCTTGTAGCATTTGTCCTCTTGGCTTTGGATTCCAAACTTGTCTTAGCTTCAGATCCTAGCCCTCTTAAGGATTTCTGTGTAGCAATTACTGATACTAAAGTTGGTGGTATGTTGTTTAATTCTTTGAATTTTCATCTTTGCAATATATTCGTTTTGACTCTTAAAAGTGGAGAAATTAGCAAGTACAAGTATTGGACAAGTGTCCAAGTAGTAAACTCTTTTCTTTCCATTTATGCAGTTTTCGTTGATGGCAAGTTTTACAAGAACCCCAAGCTTGCAACCGCAGAAGACTTCTTCCTGCCTAGCCTTCACATTCCTGGAAATACATCAAACCAAGTAGGATCAATGGTCACTCCAGCCAATGTTCAACAAATACTAGGACTTAACACTCTTGGCATATCTCTTGTTCAAATTGACTATGCACCTTACGGTGGCCTAAACCCTTCTTACACTCACCCTCGTACCATCGAAATTGTAGCTGTTGTGGAGGGCATACTTTTCGTCGGCTTTGTCACATCGAACACAGATAACCGTCTCTTCACCAAAGTTCTATACCCTGGAATGTATTCGTTTTCCCGGAAGGTCTGATTCACTTCCAGTTCAACATAGGGAGTACGAATGCGGTTGCCTTTGCTGCTCTAAGTAGCCAAAACCTAGGGGTGATCACCATTACAAATGCAGTGTTTGGCTCTGACCCGGCCATCAATCCTGATGTTCTTGCCAAGGCCTTCCAACTGGATCAAAATATCGTTAAACAGCTTCAATCCCGGTTCTAATTGGACAACAACTAGAGGTATACTTCTAAACCCCATGAACCTTACCTAGTAGCTAATTGTTTAGATGATGTTTAACTTGTTTTTCTCGTTGAATTTGTTGAATAAACATTAAATGATTGTTTTTAAGTGGGTTTTAAATTTAGAAGTTAGTGGGAAAATAAAATGTCAAGAGTTTTTTTTTTGTAGGTGAAAGGCCAAGGGTCAAGTCTTTTATTGTTTTTAATAGAATTTATTTTTCAATTTTTTAACAAGAATAATGCCTAGTGTCTATATAAAGGTCTTGTTGATTTCGTTTGTAAAACAACAACAAGTTAGAGGAATACAAAAGTTGTGTGTTAATTTGTTTTTCAATTTTCAAATTGGTATCAAAGCTAATGGCGAATGTGACGGGTCAAATGTCGCTACCATGACTAACGAACGTGAACTATGAAAACTGGAGCATACAAATGAAAGCCCTTCTTGGATCTCAAGATGCGTGAGAGGTGGTCGAAGAAGGTTTCGAAGAACCAATAATTACCATAAGATATACGACGGCCCAAATCTTTCATCTCAAATTCTTCACTAAGTTGAGCTTTAACCTTTCTTATCTCTTCTTTATCTTTTGCTGCTATTAACATGTCATCAACATAAAGGAGTAGATACACAAAAGAACCATCACCGTTTTTCTTAAAATAAACACAACTATCAAAACTGCTTCTTTTGAAATCATGAGTAGTCATAAAAGAATCAAACCTCTTGTACCATTACCTTGGTGATTGCTTCAAACCATAAAGGGATTTTTTCAACAAGCAAACATAGTCCTCATTTTCTTAGACTATAAAGCCCTCTGGTTGTTGCATGTAAATATCTTCCTCAAGTTCTCCATGCAAGAACGCTGTTTTTACATCTAACTGATCAAGCTCCAAATCATACATGGCCACAATACCAAGTAAGGTTTGAATCAAAATGTGTTTCACAACTGGAGAAAACACGTCTGTGAAGTCTACATACGTCTGTGAAGTCTACATCGGGAATCTTACTGTAACCTTTTGCAACAAGTCTTGCTTTATATCTGAGTTCTTCAATTCTGGAATCCCTTCTTTTCTCTTAAATACCCATTTACAATGAACAACCTTTTTACCCTTTGGAAGCTTCACTAAATCTCACGTTTTATTCTTATTGAGTGATTCCATCTCTTCTTGCATGGCAATCATCCACTTTTTGAGTCTTCATAGCTTACTGCCTCGGAATAAGTAGATGGCTCTTGATTTGCATCAATATCTTCAACCACGTTTAAAGCATAAGCTACTAGATCAGCCTTGGCATACCTCTTCGGAGATTTAATTTCTCTTCTAGGTCTATTTTTGGCAATAGAATATTGTAGTGATGAAGTGACTCTATTCTGAACTTCTGTACTCACTTGAGAAGTTGACTCTGTTGTAGATACTGGATCAATTTGAAACTCCACCTGCTTTTGTTGTTCTTTACTGGAAGAGTCTTTAAGAGATAAGTTAGGTAACATAGCAATTTCATAAAAAACAACACTTCTGCTAAACATAACTTTTTTATTTTCAAGACACCATAACTTATGCCCTTTACACCAACTTTTAAACCAAGAAAAACAAATTTAATGGATCTTGGTTCCAATTTTCTATTATCAAGATGAGCATAAGTAGGACACCCAAAAATCTTTATATCAGAATAATCAACAGGTTTACTAGTCCATATCTCTTATGGAGTCTTTTTCTCAATGGCAACGGATAGAGATCGGTTGATCAAAAAAACATGCAGTAAAGGTTGCTTCAGCCCAAAACGGCTTCGCTAAATTAGCATTCGACAACATACATCGAACCTTCTCCATGATCGTTCTGTTCATTCGTTCTACAATGTCGTTTTTCTGTTAAGTATGACGAACTGTCAAATGTCTCACGATCCCTTCTGATTTGCACAATTTATTAAACTCATCAGAACAGAACTCCAAGCCATTATCTATGCATAGGTGTTTTATCTGTTTTCCTGTCTATTTTTCAACCATAGTTTTGCAAGACTTGAATACGGAAAACACGTCGCTTTTCTACTTCAGAAAGAATGCCCAAACCTTTTTGGAAAAATCATCAATAAGAGTTAGCATATAATTAGCTTCATCTCTTGAAGGTACTCTAGATGGTCCCCAAAGATCAAAATGAATACAATCCAATATTTCCTTCATGTTATGGATTCCTCTGGTGAATCGAACTCTTTTTTGCTTCCCAAAATCGCAATGCTCACAGAACTTCAGTTTGGTAATGACTTGCCCATCAAGAAGTCCTCTTTGACTTAATTATGTCATGTCGTTTTCACTCATATGCCCTAGACGCATATGCCAAAGTCTAGTAATATCATCATTTGACAAGAAAGAGGAAGCGACTGCAGCATCACCAGTAATAGTTGAACCTTGCAAAACATATAATTTGGAAGTCTTTCTATGCCCTTTCATCACAACGAAGGAACCCTTACTAATCTTTAGAACCCCAATTTTAGCTGTGTACTTGTGTCTTTTTGAATCAAGAGTACTCAACGAAATCAAATTACTTTTCAATTTTGGTACATGTTGCATACCACTAAGAGTTCTAACGACCCCATCAAACATCTTTATTTCGATTGTGCCAACACCTGCTATTTTACATGAAGCATTATTTACCATCAAAACAATACCTTCAAACACAACTTCATATGTTGTAAACCAATCCCGATTGGGACTCATATGGAAGATGCAACTAGAATCGAGAATCCACTCCTCACTCACTTTAGAATTGTCGACAGAAGCAATTAGGAGTTCACCATCACTGTAGTCTTCTACTACATCAGCTTCACCGGATTGTTCTGGTTGTTTTCCCTTTTGATTCTCCAAATCCATCTACGCAAGAACTGCTTGCATCTTTACTTGCCACAATGCGAATCTAATGTTGCGATCCAATAGCGTAATATCATACTTCAATGTCGCTATTATTGTAATCGAGACTAGTAACTCGAAAAGCTTTGATACCAATTTGATAAAATTAAATGTCGACAATGAAGAAATATCGCAAAAAAAAAAACAAGAAAAAAACACACAAATTTTACGTGGAAACCCTTTCGGGAAAAAAAAGCATGGGCAAAGGAGAAGAAGATTCATTAATGTCAAAAATCGAATAATTACAAGAGGAGATGACTACGCCTTTTTATAGGTTAAAAAACCTTATTCCAATCAACAACTAATAGAAGTAATGTAGTAAGGTTGAAACACCTTATTCTAATTAAAATAAAATAGATAACCTATTCTAATTAAAATAAAATAAAAGAAGTCTAGTTTATTTGGACTTTACTTTTATTTTTTTTACCACTGTATTTTATTTTAACAAGAATTCTAATCATCCAATTCTAACAGAAACCCCATACCTCCTTCACATTTCGACAAACACAGAGAATCCCAACAAGCCCATTGAAGGCCCTTCTTTCCCGTACTTTTTTGCCACGAAAAACGTGCAATAACACTTTCCAGTTCCTTAATGAAAGAATTCGGTAACAAAAAAATAGGACATCGCGTACATGGGAATTGCTAGCAAACGACTTTTATTAGAACTTCCGTACCCCCAATTGATAACATCTGAGCACTCCAACTAGAGACTTTATTTAAGATCCTCTCCTTTAAGTCACGAAACGCTGCCTTTTTATTCCTCCCAACAATCGAAGGGAGACCCAAATAATGTTCTTTATTGGAATTTAAATGAACTCCCAGGATATCACAAATCGCCCTTTTAGAATTATTAAGAACATTTACGTTAAAGAATAACCTCGACTTAGCAAAATTAACCACTTGCCCTGAGCATTTTGCATAGAAGTCCAAACTTTCTTTAAGCGTATTTGACCCATCAACCATGGTATTTCCGAAGATGAGACTATCGTCTGCAAATAAAAGATGAGTCACTAAAGAAGCATACCTATTAATTCAATATCCTTTTATAGCTCTATTCGTAACCGTCAACCAAAGAAGAGCAGAGAGACCTTCACCACACACTAAGAATAAATAAGGACTCAGAGGGTCCCCTTGACGGAGTCCTCTCATAGGACAGAACGACTCACCAATATCACTATTGAGGACCATAGAATAGGACATAGTCTCCACGCACATATGAATTTTTTGGACCCAAGAGTCACTAAAACCTATCTTTCTAAGCATACTCCAAATAAAGTCCCACTCCACTCTGTCGTACGCCTTACTCATGTCGAGTTTGAGTGCAAACAAACTATACTCCCCTGGTCGTCAATTATGCATAGAGTGAAGGATTTCATAAGCAGCAATTATGTTGTCAGTAATAAGTCGTCTTGGTACGAATGCGCTTTGAGACTCATCAATGCAGTAATGTAACACTTTCTGGAATCTGTTAACAACCATCTTGGAAATGATTTTATACAAAATGTTACACAGGCTTATAGGGCGAAAATGAGTCATAAGAGATGGATTATTAACCTTAGGAATGAGTACAATACGGGTATGACTGATTTTTGACATATCAAAAATACCTCTAAGGCTATCAATACAAAAATCTGTAACATCTCTTCCAACGATGTGCTAGAATCTCTGATAAAATATTACCCCAAGTCCATTTGCCCCCAAAGCTTTTAGAGTTGCATACTCTTTAGCATCACATAGACCTCTTCATAGGAAAATAGACTATCCAGCTCTGTGTTCATAAGATTCGAAATACACTTATGAACCCCATCTAAAATCACTTGGGCATCTTCAACCCCAGCCAACATAAACAAATCAGAAAAATACTCATTAGCCAGTCTTAACAAGTCAATATTACGATCAAAGCTATCTCCACTAGCATTCTGTAGGCAGTCAACTCTATTACGTCTTTTACGATCAGTAACAAATCGATGAAAGAATGGTGTATTTCGATCTCCATATTTCAATCAATTCGCACGAGCACGCTGCTCCCAGTAAATTTCCTCACTGTATACTTCCACATTAAGGAACAACATGGTCTCAACAATCTCGCCTAAGATCCCATCTGAAGAAAATTGTTCACTAAGTCGAGACAACCGTAGCTCCAACTCTCAACGTGAAAACCGTCTCTCCTTTCTTATTTTATCGAACCACAAATTCAGTCCATGGCTTATGACCTCAAGTCATTGAAGGATATCACCACTTGAAGTTTTCCATAAATTTGCCACCATATTTTCACAACTATCCTCCAATAACCATGCAGTTTCAAATCTGAAATGATGATTTTGAGAACTACTATTCTCCAAAATAGTTGATAAAAAAATAGGCAATGATCAGAAAAACAATGTACCCTAAATTTGCAAGAGAACACTCATAAAGAGCATTACAAAACCGACTCATTTGAAGTTCCCGACGCAGTAAACCACCCTGCATCTCATTGGAATAAATAATCTCGTTGTAGTCCTCTATCACAAGCCAAGAAACAGTAGGACAATCATTAAGGAAGCACAACAGCCTCCAAGATTCTTCCTAACGAGTCCCCTCAAGAGCCCCGTAAAACCCAATGCATCTCTACACGTGACCATCCGAATCCCCAGCAAAAAGTACATCAATATGGCGACGAGAAAAAGAACATAAGGTAATATTCAAGTCACTCTTCCAACCCAAAGACAAACCCCCACTCCGTCCATCCAAATCAACGTCAATCTTATGCAAAAAACCACATTTCCTTCTAACCGCTTCTATATTCGAACCCTGTAGCTTTGTCTCAATAAGAAAAACCACAGAGGGAATAATATCCCTCAACAAATGCCGAAGACGACGAACTGTTTGAGACCTCTCCAAACCTCGAACATTCCAGCTAAGTAGCTTCATTGCTCTCGGTTGGCCTTCTTAGAAAGGCTTGTCGATATATTAGAACCTGGTAATACAAAACTTCCACCAAAACTTCATTCGAATCATCCAAATTAGAAACTTTTGAAGTTATAGAATGAATACGTGAGTGCTTAATCCTATCAAAATAATAAATTAGACAATCCACCTCATCCTTATCCACCATCAATTCCATATCATTTGTAATATTCTTGTCCCTTGCTGCCATCGAAACAGCATTAACGAGAGCATTTAACCCCATCACTTTGATTGCTTTATTTATGGAAATGGAGCGTGTAGTCATCAGATCCCCATCATCATACTGATTTTTAAATCCCATATCCATATCCCTAATAATCCTCCTATCACCGATACTCTCCAAGTATACATGTTGAATTGAATTATATTTGGGCGCTCATATCAGAATTTTGACTGAAGATTTTTCACCGCATTCTTGTCCAATTGAAAAGGCCAGACGAGAACATCAGGATTGATGGGTGGATTTAATCCAAACACTACATTGTCTATGGTAATGACACTAGGATTCTGGCTACTCAAAACAACCAAGGCTACGACATTAGTTTTCCCCATATTGAATTGGAAGTGAATGAAACCAACTAGGAAAACAAATACATCTCTAGTGTATAGGACCTTGGTAATGAGAATATTATCGGTGATGAATATTACGAAGCCAACGTAAAGTGTGCCCTCCACAACGACTAGGATTTCAGTGGCACGAGGGTGAGTATGATGGGGTTTTAGGCCACCAGTTGGCGCGTAATCAATTCGAACCAATGAGATGTCAAGAGTGTTAAGCCTTGATATTTGAGCAACATTAACTGGAGTAACAGTTGATCTCACTAGATTTGATGTGTTTCTGGGGATGTTGAGCCACGAATAATAAAAGTCTTATGCTTTAGCAAGCTTTGGGTCCTTGCAGAACTTCCCATTAACAAACACTAGAGATGAGAAAAAGAATGTTATTTTCATGTACCATATTATGAAGAATGTTATATTTGAAGGTCAAGTTTAAGAAGAAGAGATAAAAACAAAACTTACCAGCACCCTTAAGGTCATTGATGGTTACGCAGAAATCTTGGAAAGGACTAGGATTAGATGCATAGGCAAATGGGAAAGCCAAAGCCAAGAGATAAAATACTAAGGGTGAAATGGGTAGCTTTCATTGTGATTAATGCAATTTTGATTGCTTTGGAGAGAATGGGGAACTCTACCGTAGAACTTGTCTATTTATACATTGCAGTCTTTGAGGTAGTCTATGTTTTTCCATTTTCAAGTAGCAAATGAAAGGCTTACCAAGACTTGTGCATTTTTATTTTAAATTTCTGAAGAACAATTCTTCAACTACTACCCTTGTCTCTTCCCAGTTCCAATGCTTATATCAGTATCTTTGTCATGGAAGTAGTCAAATATGTAATTAAATTATGTGTTTTGTAGTACTTGATCCATTTGAACGTTGACTTTAGCAGATATCCAGGGTTGCTAAGGCCGAGGGAAGGCAAACCTGTTCATGCAAGATACAATGAAAATAATGTTAACAAAGATCCTAGTTGTAAACATTTTTCCATTTGGCAGTGTTTAAACATAAAATGCCAGCTGCTACCATCAAGGGTGGGCTGGCAGGGGTTTGATCTCCCTAAAATGAAAAAATATATGTTAATTTTATATTTTTAGGTATTAATAAGTTAAGTTAAAATAAATGAAGAAAAGGAATACCATTTTTATTTCTTATGTCCTTCTTCCCAAAGCTGAAACACCATATCTAGGGATTAGAGAGTTTCGACCAAGCTTAGGCCCTTTGATATGGTAAGTAAACCTTACCCATTTATAGTAACTTTTATGTCTTTGAGCTCGTATTAGCTTAATCTAGTTAACTCGAGGATTATCTTGTAAAAATGATAAACGTTGAGGATTATGTCATTGATAAGTTTAGTGTGTTCTTGAAGTTTAATGATAGATTAGTAAGCTCGATTGTTAAATAGGACTATTTTGTAAAGTAGTTTTTAGTAATTTAAATCTTTTAGGACTAAAACGTTAAAGTGATAATTTACAAGGACTTGAAGTAAAATAACAAGTATGGGTTGTAGTGAAGTATTTAATAATTCAGCTAAAAGTCTTAATTTAAATTGGTTAAATTGTGAGTTTTGAACTTAGGGACTCAATTGCATAAAAGGTAAAATGTTGAGGGTAATTATGTAAAAATGTTAAAAAGGACTTATTACCATAAAATGAGTTAAATTTTCTGTTGGAATTGATTAATTGAATGGAATGATTATCTTAGATCAAGAACGGTTTAAAAATAGAGGAAAAGAGAAAGTTGTTTAATAGTCCTCAACCTTTGAATGTCGGTTAAAATATTGATACCATGAAATGAGAATTAAAGTAATGGATTGGTATAGCATTGATCACTGATGATATCTCCTAAGACGGATGAATGTAGGATAAAGCACGATTGACATGCCAATAGGTTATTTTGCTCGCGTTACGGGATTAGTATGAGTTGTGATAATGACTCCTATATATCTCATGTTCACTGAATATATCGAAGTCATGCATTTGTTACGAATTATCATGTTATATTACAGTGTTTTTTGGCGTGTTATCAAGGGCGAATGTTAGCCTACGGGGTAGGCACTTAGTACCGAAGCGTGTTATCGATTGCACTTAGTACCGAGGCGTGTTATCGATTGCATAACTCTGTTAGTAATCTTATTATTCGAATTATTATGTTTATTCGACAAGCTTTATCGTTCTAACCATCAAACTTACGAAGCTTTATAAAAGCTTACTCGTGTTATTTGTTTTGTTTCCTTGTAGATAACGTTTTTTTGGATAGTCGGGTGATCAGATCAACTTGAAGAAATCACACTATCCGAGGACCTTTTCGTACATTTTGAATACAACTTTGATTATATGGCATGTAATAGGAGAATTTGATTATGTTTTGTACTGGTTCATATGTAACTATATTATGTTAGTTGTTGTGCATATGAGTAACTCAGTGTGTTATGCATGCTTAATTCTAAGTTAAAGCATAAGTGGATGTGTATGATATGGTAAGTTTGGCATTAATTAGATACGGTATTTTGGGATTGAATGTAAGTAATAATTATAAGTGTGTTTGTGGCTTGTGTATGTTAACTAAGGTAATAGGATGTTAGGTGATTGAGTTGTGTTGTCATTGATGACACATTGTTTAGGCCTTATGTTTATTGATTTGGCATGCTTTGAGTGTTATTGAATGCACTTTAAAGTCTTATAAACATGTTTTATTAAGTACGCTTACGTACCTAAGCATTTGATTGTGAAATGGGCATGTTTTGGGTCATTTTTGGGCACACATGACATGGAGAACGAGCTGCCACACAGTCGTGTGCTACACATGGGCAACCCACATGGGCGTGTGCCCGTAACGTTTTAGGTGCAGGGTTCACACGGGCTCGTACACGGCTTGTGACACGACCGTGTGACCCAAGTCAATGAGTTACACAGGTAGACACAAAGGTTGGGACATGAGCATGTGAGTAAAGTTAGTAAGCTCCACACCTTAGCACACGGGTGTATGGGATACCGACATGGCCATGTCTTGAGCCACACAATCTCGACTCTTGACACATGATCGTGTGACCTCTATTTTGAAATTTTTCATGTTTTCCCTAAAACTCCTAATTTGTTTCAAATTGGTCACTGGTTTTTTCTAAATTATTTTTAAGGCCTCGTAAACTCAATTGCCTATAAGTGTATGCTTCACTTGGATTTAAATGATATTATGAATGTTGATAATTAATTAGAAAATTTGATGCTTTTGATATTGAATGTTCTTAATTGTACTATAATACTCCATAACCTTACTCTAGTGACAGAGACAGATTAAGGGTGTTACAATTACGACACACAAGGAAACAAATGACATCATAATACCATTCGATTTAATTTAAATATCGTATGTTCAAAAACAATCATCATTCATAACATATATACTAATATGGTTCTTAAATTGAGCCTACAAAACTTTAAAATCAATTTGGGGACAAACAGGGACTAATTTGAAATAGAGTATAAAAATGTGGAAAATTTTGAGAACAGGGGTCACACGACTGTGTGGTCAGGCCGTGTAACTCATTGTGACCGTGTGAACGAAACTATACCCAAAAATAAAAAAGAAACACGATCGTGTAAGGTGATCGTGTGTGACACATGATCATGTGACAACCCCTGTCCTAGGTCATGTGCTCCTAAAATGACTACTAAAATAAGCAATTTCTTAAGTAACAAGCCAATCCATTTGTAACCAATTTCACCTATTCAAAACACATTTAAACATGCTAAAAACGTACCAAATCTTTGAACCTATGTGTCTAACCAATGTACCATAATTAGTACCACAATTTAAATATCAAACAAGTTCACATTCAATAATCACAAATCCTTAATTATAAGCGTACAAATCATACTATCTCATTCCTTTCATTCACATTCATTTTACCAATTCAACAACTATTTTCATAAGGCAAGAATCAAATAACCAAAATCACTCATATATTCATACATGAGCTAAATTACTACATATATACATGATACGTGCACAGATGGGGTGGAATTTATTAAATTTCATTCACTAAAGCTACCAATTTTCAAGTTTGGGAAATCAGCAGAATTGTGACGACTTTTTCGATGGGATCCAGGCATTTCTGGGTTGAGATGTCTAAATGGTGTTCGAAGATCAATCTCTTAGCTTCAAAACGCACTTTAAATCACTTGTTTTTGAGTTCGGGAGCTCAAGTTATGACTGTTTTAATGAAGATTGTGTGGGGTAATTTTCTGAACGTGATAATGACAGGAATTACGAGTTTCGAAAATCATATTAGTTTTAAGTTTTAGGCTTAATTTTTATTATATATAAGCCCAATATTTTATTTCGAATTTTTAATAATTATTAAGTAGTTTAAGTTATTTAGGAGTTTTATGTCAACAAGAAAATTTAGTTTAAAACTACTTCTTGTCTAGATTGATTAGAGTTCTAGTTTACTTAAGAGTTTTATTTAGACTTATTTAGTTAGCCTATATATAGGGCTTGGCAATGTACACATTCATAATACACTTGATTTTTATTCTTTTTAGTTAATAATAACTCTCTTTGAATTTTTCTTCAAGAATTGCTCTTGAGTTTCTTTTAGAAGTTGTTTTAACAATCTTTTAGGTTGTAAGAATCATCTTTGAACGATTTTGAAACGCGTCTCAACTTTTATATAGTTTTTTTAAAATTGAAAAATGAGAGTCGCCACCAATCTCTTTAATGCGGTGATTGGATCACCTAAAGTATTTGAATTTGTTTTGTAAAAACATTTGGTCTTCAAAGTCCAGAAAGTAGGTTCGGGAGTCGGTTACGTGTAAGGAAGGGTTAGCACTCTCACATGCCCAGAATTGGTACCTAGTCGATTAATTAGTGCCTTAATTGTTGAAAATTAAAAACTCGAGTAAAATTCAAAATGCGATCCATAAGTATGAAAAAGACATTTAATAAGATATTCAATCATTTAAGCTCTAAACAAAATCATACCCAACACGTTAGGGCACAATTTTTGAATTCCCAAAATAATGGAATATCGAGTAACTATTGGTTTTAAATAGGATACTCGATTATTTTAGGCTCGAAGAAGAAATCGTACTCATCACATTAGGGCACGATGTTCTCGAAATTCGAAATTAAAGGATATTTTGAAAAATTTTAAGGAGGATACTTGACTGTGCGAATTTTACAAAAATCACACCCAACACGTTAAGGCACGATTTTTTAAACTTTTTCACACAAAAGGATATTACCTTGATTTTGAGATTTTAAAGTACTTGATTATTTCGATCAAAGAAAAAATTACACCCAGTAAGTTAAGGCTCAACCTTTTAAATTTCGAAATAACGAGCATTGTCTTTTATTTTAAAAGTCATTTAAAACATAAATATTCATTTTCTTTAAAAAGGGTGAATGAAATGGTGCAATATACAAAACATAGTAGAATATGACACGGAATAAATACGTAATAACGAATATCTACATGATAAAATAAAACCACAATATACACCTGTATGAAATAAACAAATTAACAAATTAATAAATAGGTAAGTATAAAAGAAATCCAAAACAATAACCGAAACTTAAAATATTTTAATGTTTTAAAAAAACAAATAATAAAATATATATGGGTATGAACAAATTTGAAACAAAAGGAAAAAATTAAAATAATGATTAATTTTAGAATAATAACCACATTAATATATTAATAAATGAATATATGTTTAAAGCAAGATAAAAGAACGAAACAAAGGCGAAATTTAAGAAAGGATTTAAAGAAAAAAAAAACTAAATTAAAATAAAATCTATTTCAATAGGGCTTAAATCGATTGTTCCCTTTTTTAAAAAAACAATGGTTCGAGGTGCAAAATTAAAAAAGAGAACTAAGTTGTTAAATATTAATTAAAGGTTAAAGTAAAAGATTTAAAACATACTAAAAATATAATAAAAAATAATAATAATAATAATAAAATAAAATAGATAAAATAATAGCAAAATATAGAATGAAGTACTTAAAATTATAAGAAAACAAAAATGGATGAAAAGGAATTAAAAAACATATAAGGGTTGAACTAAAAAAATGGAAGTAAAATTAGAGAGGAAACATAAAATAATAAAAAAATGGGGTTAAGATGAATTTTAAAAATAATAAAATAATGAAACTCTAGATCTTATTTTAATTTTTTTAAAACCAAGTTTTGATTTTCAAGAGGGGTCAACGGTGATGGGGAACCACGCCTTTGCCATTTTGATGATACGTTGGTAGAAGTTAGATGAGGCATCAGGTTTGGAACAACTGGCCTCGAATGTTGCGTTGATGACGTGGCGAGGGAGGAGACTGTTGAAGGGATTAGGGTGAATTAGGGTTTCTAAAATTTTTAAAATTTTGGATTTGTTGGGCTTAGGTTTAGGTGGATCTATGTAAACTTATTTAAATTTTTGAATAAAAATAAATTAAAAACACTACTTAATTTAATTTTCACTTTGAAGTCAATTATTTAATTTATTCATCCATTAAATAATAATAGAAATAAAGTAAATTAATCATTTATTGACATATCACATAATCTAATACAAAGACAAACTGCAAGTACGTTTGGCTATGTTATGGTAAGAGTTGGGACCATAACAATTTAAACAAGTAAACTTTATACACAAAAATAATTAACAAAGTTCAAATTTAACGATGAAGTAACATGTGGCGAGTGAGTGGAAAGGGGGCGAAATAGGAAGGAAAATGTGTATATACATATATATATCAGATTATTGCAGGCAAGGGGGTGGCTCGAGTGGGTACTGTAAATGAGGTTTGACAAGATATGAAAGGCTTAATAGTTTTCCAGCTTTGATATAACCCACCACTCATTACATCCATCACTCACCTCTCCCCTCTCTTATTATTCCCTCTTTCATTTTCCTAATTTATTGAGTTTAAGTGACCAACATGACATGACCTTAGCTTATATGCTTGAAGAATCATAATCAAACCCCAACAGTACCCTTATTTATATATCACATATTTTGATATTTATAAAGCACAGTGTATCAGTAAAACCCTAACCCACATCTTTAAAAAAAACATTAAACATAACACAAAAAACCTATGTTTGGAGCCTGCATTTGGACATCTCCTTACCAAAACACTATATAAGAGATCTCAAAAATATTGAGATGTGTTGAGTAATTTTCTGTGTGTTTTATTAATGGAAATATTCGAGTATTTATACATGTTATTACTGTTCATGATTTGAGCCCACTATTCTTAAGACTGACATTTTGAGTGGGACTTGAGCATCCTAGACACATGCATCGTTTTGGGTCGCCTGTTAGACCTCGCGACCCTCACATGTGAACTCCTTGGGCATAAAAGCGAACTAAGACCGTAAACCCTTCTCGACTTGTGCAAGATGGTGCCTCCAACTCCCTTTACTATTCTCTAGCTGTACGTCACACACACATCCATCTAGTAGAATCTGACCGGATCACGAATAGACTACCCGAATTTTATCTGAATTTTGGAATAACTATCAGTTAGTGTATAACTAAGTTGAAATTGTTGGTTTTGATGGTTGAATTTATTGTTTTTCCCAGTCTGCTAAAAAAAAGTGCAATTCTTCATATATTTTCTCACTTTTCATGGGCACAATTTTAGTGCATGCATGGTGTCAGTCGAAAACAAAAAAATTATATCCGCTGGTAGGGGAGGAACAAAACTAAGTGCAACTCCTACTCCTATGTCTATAGCCTATATATACTTTGGAGACACTAAAATATATATTTATATTCCTTTCTGATTTGACAAAAATTTTCTCTTATGCACTCCATTCCCAGCCCTTTGTTCTCTCCTTGGGTACAAACAACAGCATTGTTTCTTTGGAAAAATCAATTCAATATGTTTATATATCATGGAAAAATTCATATTATAATGAAAAATGTGAAACACACATATTAAATAGAAAACCTTGAGACACATTTACCAACCAACATGGAGGAATGAAACATGATCTTGTGACACATGATGCTACTAATCAATTAAAAACATTTTGTTAATGCTCTTCATCTTTAACGATTACAATTATAGTCTTAGCATATTAAATTATCATTATCGAGTACCCAAATCTAGAGAAAATAAAACTAAAAAAAATGTTTGTGCATAATAAAGTTGTTAAGATTGTCACCTGTTTTTCGGTTATTTAATTGGGTCTTAATCCGTAGTATACATAATTCGCATCTTGAATTCGCATGTGAGATGTTCGTATTTTTTTATGAGACTATACGATGTGGGTTCGCACCATTATTAAAGTAAATTCACATTTAAAAAAGAATAGCAAAATATAGAATGAAGGACTTAAAATTTTAAGAAAACGAAAATGGATGAAAAGGAATTAAAAAAGAGAACTAAGTTGTTAAATATTAATTATAGGTTAAAGTAAAAGATTTAAAACATACTAAAAAAATAAAAAAAATAAAAAATAATAATAAAATAAAATAGATAAAAGAATAGCAAAATATAGAATGAAGGACTTAAAATTTTAAGAAAACGAAAATGGATGAAAAGGAATTAAAAAACATATAAGGATTGAACTAAAAAAATGGAAGTAAAATTAGAGAGGAAACATAAAATAATAAAAAAATGGGGTTAAGATGAATTTTAAAAATAATAGGGACCTATTCGATAAAATTACCACCTTTATTTTCCTTGTTTGATGTTGAAGTGACGGCATTCTGAAGCTGCAAAAAAAAAAAACAACTCGAAACGACGCGCACAGGGATATGCAAAACCAATTTTAATATTAAATTGAAGCTATAGAAAAGGGTGAGAGACCATGGAAGAAATTTACCCACTTTTGCCCCACTTTAAACCTTTCTTTCGTTTGTTTCCAGAAAGAAACACCTTTCTCTGATTTTTTCAAGATCCTCTCAAGCCGACCCTCTGTTTCACCCCTTTGGTCTGCTTGTCGTCCTCCGGCACTCCACCATTCTGCAACGTCGACCGAAACACCGCGTATGGTGGCCGAGTGAGTAAAAAGGACCTTTTTTTTATATTTTTTTTTACAAAGCAGATCCGGGTCCAGATCTAAAAAGGGGGTTTTTATTTTTTACAAATTTTCCCTTTTTTATATTTTCTTTGTTTAAAAATTATTTCGAAATAAAATAATATATATATAGTAATGAACAGATTTATGAATATATAAATGAATATACTTTGAAGAAAAATATTCTTGAATGCTTGCGTTTGAATCTGTGATTTTCTTTTTATTGATTTTGTGTGTATTTCTTCTATATTTCTTATGGCTATTTTATACAAACATAAATCTACCATATATGAAACAAATGTATAAAATATATATATACAAAGCAGTGTACCTTTGAACGATATTGCTTCTTGAAGATCTTGCTTTTTTTGTAATTGTTTTCTGGTATTAATCTTTTGTGTGTAAAAATTACAATGAGTTGTTGATGGCTTTATAGCCAGATTTTATTACAAAATATTGTTTCTGTCTCTTTTGCCTTGTCCATTTGCAGGGGGCTTCTGGAGCAAAGAGGGGTCAACGGTGATGGGGAACCACGCCTTTGCCATTTTGATGATACGTCGGTAGAAGTCAGATGAGGCATCAGGTTTGGAACAACTGGCCCCGAATGTTGCGTTGATGACGTGGCGAGGGAGAAGGCTGCTGAAGGGATTAGGGTGAATTAGGGTTTCTAAAATTTTTAGCATTTTGGATTTGTTGGGCTTAGGTTTAGGTGGTCTGTAATTTGGGTAATTGAATTGTAAAATAGACATTTAAATTAAATAAATTTAATTTAAACTTATTTATTTATTTTTATTTATTTTTGGGTTTAGGTTTTGAATTGGACCGGTTAAAATTGGGCCTCTACATAAATAATTTATACAACCTTATTTTAATTCTATTAAAATCATATGATTTTTTTTTGTATTAGAATCTGTGTAAACTTATTTAAATTTTTGAATAAAAATAAATTAAAAACACTACTTAATTTAATTTTCACTTTGAAATCAATTATTTAATTTATTCATCCATTAAATAATAATAGAAATAAAGTAAATTAATCATTTATTGACATATCACATAATCTAATACAAAGACAAAGTGCAAGTACGTTTGGTTATGTCATGGTAAGAGTTGGGACCATAACAATTGAAACAAGTAAACTTTATACACAAGAATAATTAACAAAGTTCAAATTGAACTCCGGGGATGTCCATCCAAATCCACATTTAAAGAATTAATTCATTTAATTCAACATAATACAAACAATAACGATTTAATTCTAACCCCTTAACTCTTAAATTATATACTTACTCAATTAGTTAATAGGTATACAAAATCATTCAAATATGAAATTCAGTCAATAACGCAATTTTTTTCTTGAACAAATAAATTTACTAAATAAAATTGTGGATACCAAATAAAGTTGGAATGGTAAGTAAAAGAGATTTTAACTTGTCCTTTTCTGTTATTCCTAATCTAATTTACTAAAAAAGTTTAGGAAAATTCTCCGATCTTGTAGTTTTGGTTAAACATTTTACTAAGTTTAGAAGTATTGTCAAACTATATAATCCCCTCTCATGTGATTGAAGGATAGTGTAGAGTTTTAATTAAATAAGTTTATTGGAACAAAATGGGTGTGGAGAAGAAGATCATGCTGTTGTGGGTTTGTGCAATGCTGGTAAGCTCAATGTTGATGGAAGAGGGTGCAAATGGGGAACCAATAAGCAACACAGCAATGGGAAAAAATCTTGAACAACCATGCAAACTAGGGATGGGTAATTGTGTGGGAGAACGCACCCCTGATTACGATAGAGGATGTGAAAAATCTGAAAACTGCCGACAAGGTCGCTAATCTATATTAATTTATGGGGAAAATAAAAGGAGGAATTAGTTGTTTTGTATGCTGATTTTTCCCTTATTGTTGTGACCCATGCATTCCATTAACATTTCTTTCAATAAAGTATTTTATTTTTATTTTGTTTTTGTTTTTGTTTTTTCTACTTTTTGTGCGTCCAAATGCTTTTTTTTTTTTTTACTATATGCAATCATTCATCAATAAATTTATCTTTTAGATAATATTTAGATCAAGGTTGGAAGGGGTCCAAAAAAATATTTTCCAATTTTTAATATTGAGAAAAAAATTCGGACGAAAATAAATTAATTAAATGATTTGTGCATTTGAATTTTTCACCATAAATGTTTCATCGTTTAGGACCCAAAAAATAATTTTAGGGTTAAGAATTTTATTCTAGGTGGATCCTTGTAAGAAAATAAATATCAATTGGTTTGTATCATTGGGAGATTTGGGTGGTGCATGCGTATGGCAAGCCCAACATGATTGCAGATTGAATATCCAAGCTGGTCAATTGATCTTTCTCCGAATTAATCTGAGTTTCAACATACTTCGGCGGAATTCTAGTAAATTAGGGGTAGCTCACTTAAGGCCTTCTCCATTTTAGTTTCTTTGTACTAAAGTTTGATCTACTTTTCTAACAAGCAAACAAAAAAAAAAACAATATTACGATATTATTTAAGTCTATTTACATTACAGCCTTATGATACTTTTAAGAAATTATACGATAAATAATAATAATAATTAGAATCAATTTATTACAATTCATAAATACATTAATAATCAAAATATATTTAAGATAAATATGAAGATAATTTATATTTAGTGAAACTTAAATTAGAATAAAATATATAAAAATCCATACATAATTTATATATGGTTAAACTTAATATGTTTCCTTTTATTTTAAGTAATTTAAATACCGAGGCTGGTTATTTCAAAGATAAATAAAAACCACAACAACCCCTATTAACACATGTCCAACATAGCAGGTAAATGCGGAACAAAACTAGCTGTAAAGCAAACCCAAATTAAAGAAACTAAAACAGCCAAAAAAGAACACAGAAAGAGTAAAACAAATAAAAAAATTGCCTCGATGTTGGGGAAGACGAGTCATCAATCGGAGAAAAACCATCCATCTTCTCATTCTTTGCAAAACTATACCACCTTCAAAGCACAAATCGTCTTCCACATCAAAACAGACTATAGAAATTCTTCAATCAGCCCCCATCGAAAAGCTACAGCGCCCTCTGCTTGCGATCCACCATAACAACAACCTCTTGAGGTACATCTTTGACTCAAAAAATTTAGAATCCATCTCAAACCCTTTTCTGGCAATAGCATGAGCAATAGCATTAACATCTTGATCTACATGTTGGAAAAGAACAAAATTAAAATTTAGGGCCAACAATATGATATCGGCCATAAAAACCCCTATTGTAGATCTGTCAATATCCCCTTTAGATGCCTTCATAATAACTGTTCTTGTGTCACCATTAACCACCACCTGTGCTTAGATGGTATAGCTTTTCCTTTCAATCACTTTGTTACCCTGTTTTCATTTTTTTTCATTTGCGGATGATGTTTTACATAATAATTGGCACATATAGCTGGTCTTATTATTTGTTCATTGCTTGATCGTTATGAACTTTTGGGTCATTTGGTTATGTTGTTAAAACTCAATGCATGAATTTCGAATATGAATATGTGTTTCGCATATATATCGATGATTAAAAGTTATATTCCTATACCCCATCAGTTTGCATTAATGTAGGGTAGGAATACTTGAAAAAAAAGAGAGACCAAGTGACTAAACTTCTTGATTTTAAAAGAGCCCAAGTGACTAAACATCTTGATCTTAAGAAGCAGCTAGCAGTCCTACACTCATAGCTGACACTCTTTAAGGGCTCGTAGAGTTAAGCTCGCAGCTCTAACACAGTTAGTGGACCTACGCTTCACTATTTTTAGCTCCTCCATTTCGATCCGAACTCATCCCAGACGTCTCTTGAAGGGAAGCTAACATCAAAGCTTAGGTGATCCATATCCATCTCGTAAGGGACGTCGAAGTTGATCTCTCGGTTTTATACCTAGTAGATTGACCTAGTTTTCACATTTGAAGAGCTTGGAATCAAGTATTTTCCCTTATGTTTTCATAGATTTTAACTTAGTCTTTACCTTTCGAATAATTTGCACTAAAAGGTTATTTTATTGCCTTTAAAGCCACATGAGCCCTAATGATTAGCTAACTTACTTCGTGAGTGCACAGGAGACCATTAGCAGCTGAGCAAAAGTGAAATTGATTACTTCGTCACGACATAGGGAGTTTTATGTCACAATAAAGGGACCAACAGTGAAGATGAAGGAGACTGCTTGCTTCGTCGCGACACAGGATGTAACAATCCATTTTCAGTGGTGTTAGAAACAGTGGTTTCAATACCACAAATCCAACGAGTAAATTCGTATAATGAATATTTAGACTATATAAGTCAAGAGCATGTATCATAGGTTGATTGTATTTATTGATAAATTTGGCATGATGATGGGGAGTTTTTAAATTTTGGGCATGAAATTTTTTAGTTCTATAGGTTACATTAAGTATTGGTATAAAGGTATTATTGATACCAAATGATATGCCTAATATGAGGAAACGAGCATGATAGTCTATATGATAGATAGTAATTTTGAGATTGTATAACTAAATTGATATTTATGCATATTGAGGTGTTTAGAGATGACCTAAGACATTGTTTGGATGTATCTAGAGCTAAAAAGCCAACCTCTAATTTTCAATTAGTACTCATCTTTGAGCCTTATGATCCTTTTTGATGAACCACATTATAAGCCTCAAATGATGATTTGTGTATACTCTCTTCTTTGGTCTTGTTTTGCATGGAAAGAGACGTATGGTCATATGTATTGAGGGTAAGTAGACACGTTAATGTGAAGGTTATAAAAAAAATCAATATAGTGTATGAACTTTAGTTTAGCCAAAAAGAGAAATAGTGAAAAATTAAGAAGAAAAAGAAAATGAGTATAAACAAAATAAAAGAATCATGAGTAAGAAAACATATTAAGAGTGACAAAATCATAAAGTCACCAAAAAGAAAAAGAGAATCTTACTCGAAAAATAAAAGAAAAGAGAATACTCATAGGCTAGTTAAATGGATTACTTTATATTTGGATTTTCTAAAATGGAGAGAAAAGGAGGTGACGGAAAGAGAAATAAGGGGATGAGATGGAATGAGACATTAAGGGGAAGAATAGGGAACAATACAATGTGTCAAACTATTTTCGTGTTTGTAACCCTTTTGTGCTTGATTGTTTTTGAAATTCATACATATCCTAAGCCTCAACAAATTACAAGCAGAAAAGCCCTATTAGACTTAAACAACTCTATACATGAGTAGATATAAAAATTGCATAATCTCATTATAACTATCTGTATTGTACTAGGATAATCAAAATACTTATGTTAGGCATTGATGGATTTATATCAATAAAGCTTTAATATTGAACTTATATTGTTTCTAACTAAAAATGGTAAATTTCTCACTCATCATGTTAGAATTATCAAGAAATACATAATGCCTAGAGTAGATGTTAAGAACCTAATCGATAAAGCTTTAATCGTTATTTCCTTTTATGTTGTTTGATTTTGATTTTCTTGTTTGCTTGAGGACAAACAAAGACTTATGTGTGGAGGAGTTTGATTTGCCAGTTTTATACTTAGCAAATTGAACTAGTTTTCACATTTGAAGAGCTTGGAATCAAGTACTTTTCCTTATGTTTTCAAGATTTTAACTTAGTTTTTATCTTTCAAATAAATTGTGCTAAAAGGTTATTTTATTGCCTTTAAGGCCAAATGAGGCCTAAAGATTAGCTAACTTACTTCTTGAGTGCGTAGTAGACCATTAGCAATTGAGCAAAAGTGAAACTGATCATTTCGTCATGACATAGGGAGCTCTATGTCGCAACAAAGGGACCAACAGTGAAGATGAAGGAGACTGCTTGCTTCGTTGCAACACAAGACATGGTGTGTCGCGACATCAACCTCTGAACGCAACTCTACACCAAGTGAAGGGTTTTTCAGTCTTTACAATGCAACTTAAACACAAAGGATGGTAGCTGACCTAGGGTTGATGAAAACGGTCGGTCAATGATATAAATAAGGCCTTTAGCACTAGGTTTAGAGACAACATTTACTAGCTTTTGATTTTATTTTGTATTTTCATTCAGAAACGAGATTGTAGAACTTGCATAAATGTTTGATGAATTTTTCCCGATAGATTGCCAATACAATTAATGTAATGACCTAAATTTAGGGCACCGAAAAAGTGAGTTATAGGGCCTCCGTCTTAGTAAACTGAGTTCATAAATAATTATTAGGAGTCATTTTGAGCTTAGTAGTGTGTTTAATTAGACTTTGATTAGGTGAATTTAGTTTAATTTAGAGTAATTAGTAAAAAGGACTAAATTGAATAAGGGGTGAAAGCCCAATTATAGATTAAAAGAAAGAAAGAGGAACTAAAATGACAATTATACCTATTGCATAAATTGAGGCGGCAAACAATGAGAAAAATCTAAAGATTTTTCATGATTTTAATTTATTATTTATTAATATTGGAATATAATAATATAAATTATTATTTAATTTGTATTATTTTATTAGATTAATGATATATATATATAAGCCAAATGTATGGTAATAAAATATACTTGTGTAAAAATTATATTTGTACATTTGTAAAATAAATATTAATTTACTTATTATTTAAATAAATAGATATTTATAATTTATTAATATTATTATTAACTAATATATATATATATATATAAGAAATAAAAGAATAAAGAAAGAAAAAAGAAACAAAAGAAGGAAGAACATATGCTCAAACGAAACAGGGGAGAAAGAAAAGGGAAGGAAAAAGAAAAAGGGAAAACTCAAATTTTGAAGCTTTAATATTTAATTGATAAGTCAATTAAGCCCTTTTCTCTTAAATTAGACGTTTTAGAAGCTTTAGAATAAAGTTTTGATGAAATTAAGTTGAGGTCTTGGAAGTTTTAAGGTTTTTGAACATAGTTCATGTTGAACAAAATAGTGAATTAGGGATTTAATTGAATGAATTTCAAGTTAGCATTGATAAAGGGATTAAATTGTAAAAGAAGCTATAAGTTTTGTGATAGAGGGATTAAATTGAAAGAAATTTTAAATTAGGGTTTTATTATGAACATTAGATAGTTAAGTAGAATATGGAAGGAAATTGAATAAAAATAAAGTATGAATTAAGTTAGAAAAATAGATGAGTTAATTAGGATTAAATTGGAATTAAGGTATAAATTGAATAGAAATCCAATTATTATTATAAATTAGTGTTGTAATTAATAGTGTAAATTTTTTTTTTTGTAGCTAGCAAAGAACCCGAAGCATCGGCACAAAAAGGAAAGGAGAAAGTTATAGAGGAGTAATCGCGAAATCCGGATTTGTATTGCTATAATTTAAATTATTCATTATTTAATGTTTATTTCGATATTTATATTTAATAAGTGAAATTGAAATTGAAAGTGAAATGAATTATAAATTAAAAGTCCCTATTAACTAGTCGAGCTGAGTCGGATATAGTTGGCGTGCCATAGGATTGGAAAGTTTAGGGATACTTCGACCTTGAGTCGATGAGACACTGGGTGTCATTATTTTACTTCGGATAGATTCGATGAGGTATTGGGTACCACTTTACTTCAGCTAGGCCGATGAAACACTGGATGTCACTTTATTGCTTCGAACTATCCGATAAGACACTAGGTGTCATTCTGGTGTGTATGGTTCGATCCGTGTATCCGTCAATGCCCGATTCTTGTTAATAGGGGTAAACAATGTGAAAAGGAAAAATTGAATAAAAATGAAAAATTGAGGCATATAAAGTGATATGTGATGAAATTGAGAAATGAGAATGAAATGGTTAAATTGATTTGATATTGATATGGAATGAAAGTGATGTATAAATTAAGATAATACGTGTTCATGTATTATATGATTGATTATGTGAAATTTATTTGGTTATTTATAATTTGAATTATCGTAATACCATTGAGTATGAAATACTCAGCGTACGGTTGTTTCTGTGCGCATGTTAGTAAAAATTAAGGTCCTGGTTTAGCATCCAGATCGATCCCGACCTCAGTATAAACTCGGTGATGTAATTCTCCTCTTTTGGTAAAAGTGGCATGTATTAGGTGTTGTATAGGTTACATGTATATGCTCGTAATGTTGGTTGTAAATATATATATATATATATATATAAATATATACTATATTTTGATATTAGTTTAATAAAATAGTAGAGAGTATATTATAAAATTTGGCATTATGTTTGAATGAAAAAAAAATGAATAAAGTTATTAGTAAATTCTGAATAATATTAAGAATGTTTAATTATTGAATTAATATGTTAATGAAATGATTATGATTTAGGTGAATTTGAGTATAAATTGTTTTGGTTGCAAGTTGAAATTGCGGGGAAGGTTAGATGTTTATAAAGGGGGTTATATTGCGTTCGAAAAAAGAATTTACGAAAAATTTATGGAGCACCAAAACAAGTCCCAATTCCCTTCTAATACGTAATTTGAGCCTCGAAGGTCCAATTAGGAATTTTATGATTATTTTATAGTATGTTCATTATTTATTTATTTATTATTTGTAAGTTGTACGATATGTCTGGTAATATCCTATAACCCTGTTTCGATGACGGTTTAGGGTTAAGGGGTCTTACAATTAAAGTTTCTTTTTCATTTGAGTTATTCAATTATATGTTTTTATATATCATTGTTTCAATTATGATTAAGAAAACCATGAGAAACTAATTCCATTTTGGGGAATTAGGGAATGGAAGTATGAATATTTAATTGTTGTTTAACAGGGATTTTTCATTCGAATCAGCTGTTTGGGAGAGAAAGAACACAAAACAAACACTAGGCCTAACAACCCTAGAACGTCATTTAGGTGGGAATGAACCCAAAATTGGTATTGCCCAGCCGTGAAAACCTTTTCCCCAAACCAATTTAAACTGTGACATCTAACGATAAGTAGTCTCTATCGACTTGCTATGCTGGTGGAAGATCGGAAGATCCAACTGGGGTAGTAACTAGTTGATTGAAGGAAAATCCCTAAAACCTAACAATTGAAGAAATATTACTAAAGCAACCTAATCTTCCCAAAACCGTTTATCGATTTCTCTACATCTCAAACTTTTACTTTTCTTTGTTTCTTTTATTTTTATGCTCTTCATAAACAAATCTTTTATTTAACTTCATACTATAATCCCTAAAGTGATTACTAATTACTTCTATTCTTTGTAGCGATCTAATTCACTATTGTCTTCCGCCTCTTTTAGGTACGATCCTCGAAATACTACCAAGTGTTCCGTTGTAACACACTATATTTACAACATGACCCGTATACTTATGGAAGCCTAAAAACCTATGCCGAACAGGAGTACGTTCGGAGGCGGTCAGAAGTCAACTTCACGAGAGTCAAAAGGTCCAGCTGCAACTTAAGCATGTAAGAGTATGTTTGACTTAAGCTCAATAAGAAGGTTGTTCAAAGTGTTAGAAGTTTCTTTCTTAAATTATTCTAAGGCCTCCGCTTGTTTCTGCTCCGAGCTCACCATCGCGGCCTTATGTTCCGCGATAATTCGGTTCACGGTAGCTCTATGCTCTTTGGCAGTTCTCCTCAACTTAGCATCCAAGGCATCATTCCTTTCTTTTTCACTGGCGACCTCAACAGATAACTCATCATTTCTTACCTGAGTAGCACCCAAATTCCCAGCGAGCTCCTCAAGTACTACTCGCGGGTCCTCTCCAATCTTTCCGCAAGCTCCTTATGATTAGCCTTAGTTCCACTAGCATTTTATTTAAGGCCCAGACTAATCATGGTGGCCTCAGCTAGGAGAGTTTTGTAGGGATGAGGTGAGCTTCATTAATGGAAGGATCAGTGAGCCAGTTGATGGCTCAGCGCCACATATTTGTGCATTTTTTGCAGATTCTGGCATAGAAGCCTTCCACATCTCAATCATGTTTTTTAGTTCCCTCAAGCTTAGATTCCCACGCGACGGGAGTAGCTCACCATCACCTTCAGTAGTTGGTTCCTTAGTAGGGGGCAAGGAAGAAGGAGGAACGCGAGGAGAAACAATAGGAGGTGAACTTCCCTGAGCAGTAATTGGAGAACTTAGAAGGATCTAATGATGGAGAGCTCACCGAATAAGAAGTAGGAGTAGCAACGGTTATAGTAGAAGGCCCAACATGGTCTAGTCTCTTTTAATAACAGTGAGGTTTGCTTAATTAAACAAAAGGAGACTCGATTTTTATATTTTCTGAGTTAATAATAATTCTCTTTGAGTTTTTCTTCAAGAATTGCTCTTGAGTTTCATTTAGAAGTTGTTTTAACAATCTTTTAGGTTGTGGGAATCATCTTCAAGCTTTTTCTTGCCAAGATATCTTTCTTGGAAGGGGAATTAGAGCCATTGTAAGGAGTTGTAGATTCTTAACGTTTCCAAGACTTCTTAGGATGCCATCTTCTCTTTTTTTTTATCAATGATCAATCGTTTCTTGTTTAATTTAGTTTAATTCTTGTTGTTTTGGTTTGTTGATTTTATTGATTTTTGTTCTAGGTTAAAATTACTTCAAGAGGGACGTTCTCCTACTTTGCTTCATAAAGAAATACACCAAAAATTGGGAGTTTCAATCTTTTCTTGTTGTTTCAATTATTCTTGCACAAAACAATTTGCTTTTTTCTATTAAATCACTTCTAACAAATCTATTTGTGTTCTATTTTCTAGATCTAGTTGGGACAATTTCTTAAGGTCTAAGAACGGTTTCTTTCATCCAAAAAACCCTAATTTCGTTCTCTATTGGACCCATTACCAATCGGTTCCTTCTTCTTTTATTTTAACTGCGTTTTATTCTTCTTCTTGTCAACTAATTTGTTTTCATTATTTTCGTTTCAGTTTACATTTGTCTAGAGCTCTAGGATAGATCTGTGACTTAGACAAGCTACGATCCTATTCTGCACGTGTTCCCTATCAATACACATCACTAAACCTTATTTAAACAAAGTTTAAAACAACACCATTAAACTCAAACTCCTAGTACATGCCACTTATAACCTAAATAAAAATAATCATAGTCTTGTTGAATCATTAGTGTGAGCTCCGACTTGAACTTCCAGCTGACATAAACATTGGATGTAAGCAATGTAAGCAAATCTTTGCATATCAAATTCTTATTAAACATAAACTTTAACTTACCGTAAAGGTTATAACTTAAACATCTCACAATTAAATTCATAAGCAATGTCATGAGTTCATTATTAACCTATACATATCACAAGTATCACAAGATTAGTGAGTTCACATATGCAAAACTTATAACTTTATCATCTCATAAAACATATACAAGTAAACACATTTGATATACTATTCATTCAACATCTAATCATTTAACATTCCATATTTCCATTGCAAATGTTCATTTCAAATATCCCTTTTTACATATCTATCCATATAAGCATTCCGTATAAAAACTTCATATAATTATTTCCATATAATTGATTCATATACCCATTTCATATAATCATTTCATATACTTAACACAACATGATTCAACAATTCCAAATCAGTAACCTTTTAAACATACACATACGCATACTCAAGGTTCATAATTTGTTTACTTTAAAGAAACAATTCCGTACCAAATAATCTTAATTATTTTGATGGATCTTTGTAAAAGCATTCAACACATAAGTCCAGAAACAGATGATGCTCGTATAATCTAATCAGATACAGAGTAAATGTGTTAGGTTACCCGTCCGTGCTAAACCAACGACAACACAGAAAAATAATCTGGCCAAGGCTATGTATACATGTAAGGTTACCAATCCAGGCTAAATCTTTAAAACGACAACGAATTACCAGTCCAAGCTAAATCTGTTTCACATGTATATTCGAGTCCGCAACACATGTTAGAGCTTGGTCCAGAACAGAAATTTAGTCAAAAGTCTCATGTATGAAACTTTTACTTGATCCATCAAAATCATTTAAAAAAATTCAGTATATTTCATATAAACCAATTTCATTTCAATAGTTTTAAAAATATATACGTATCATTAACAACATTTAATAATGAATTATAAACAAACTAAACAATATGAACTTACCTAGACAAAAATGATTGCGAAAACAAGGCCGACAACTAATCCATTAATTCAATTTTTCCACGATCGAAGTGCGATTGTTTCGTTCCATGAAATTGAAATTGAAATTGAAATTTATCAAGGTTGAATTGGTTGCAAAAGCCAAAAGTGAAGAAGATGGTGTTGTGTTTTATTATTTAATCTTAATATTTTATTAATTTACCAAAATGCCATTAACTCTTATATTTTTAACTAAAACATATATACATACCGTCAAACACTTTAAATATGATTAAATTACCATATAAATCCATCTACTTATACTTTCATAACTAATTATCACAATTAAATTAATAGATATTAACTTTCACAGCTTTTACGATTTAGTATTTTTCTTTAATTAACTAGTCAAACAATAAAATTTTAGTACTATAACTTCACATACCAATATAATAACTTCGTAAATATTTAAAGAAAATATTTACAAATTTGGCTTACAAAAATGAGGTTCTGATACCTTATATTCTGAAACCACTTCACTTTTAAGACACACCATTTATACTTAACATTTTGTTCAATTAGCAAAATTTAATCAAATCAAAATTCATTATAACAATATTTGATCCATATAAATAAAATAATAAAAATTACAGACTCATTAGTCTTATTTTTTATTCTGAAACCATTACAAAACGAGTTGTTACTATTTCAGTCACTGAGCTGTTAATTGTTGTTTACAGTGTAATTATAAACTAATGTGACACGTTAAATAATCATTTCAAACAAAAATTATAGATTAAATTTTACATTTGACCCCTGTATTTTTTCACTTTGAACAATTTAATTTCCTCTCTTCTTCATTTTTTTAATGTAATTTTTTTATATTTTACATTTCTTCAAATTGACCAATCTTCAAATATCAACCTACATGCATCAAATCAACAACAAAGATCACAACCTAAACAATTTCTTTTAAAAAGATTGCCAATAAGAAAAATCATAACACGGAAACACAAGTCACTAACTCTTAACCATCAAATCAGGCACATTATTTATAGAACAAAACAATCGCAACTTCTGATGATTTAAGAAGAAAATTTGGATTGGAGATAGGTAACAACATTCTTGTCCAACTGGAAGGCCTTAGTGAGAACATCCGCGTTAATGGGAGGGTTAGATCCAAATACTGCATTTGCGATCGTGATAACTCCTGGATTTTGGCTACTGAGACCAGCAAATGGAACTGGAGTCCAACATAAAGTGTGCCTTCCAAAACCACAAGGATCTCCGTTGCATGAGGGTTATAACTTGTACAAGCTTCTAAGCTGTTAAGTCAACTAAGTCGCATCCTTAGCCTATCAAATTCAGCTGTCATAGTTGATCTATTATTAAAAGTAACTTGAAAAAGGGGGTTAAGTTTCAATACCTGATCCCAGTATCGATACGCATGCTCAAATATAATTACAAGCCCTTAGAGTATTAGTATTCCAAAACATCGAAGGACATTGTTTCAAAAATAGGTACCAAGTATCGATACAAGAGGTTCTAGTATCATTACTCGAGTCACAAATTGCATAATTGTGCTCATGGATGTCATTTAAGGTTAGTTTAAGCTCGAATTTTGTCTAGAATGTTTGATGGATGTACAAATGTTGATAAAATGTTACTAACTTCATATTGGATTGTGAAAAGTCTGGATGATAGAACGTAAGATGACTTATGAGAAACTTTGGATTTGATTAGACCTTCGGATCGAGTTTAGAGTGTTACAATTTCTAAGACTTTTAGTTAATTTTGAAATTTTTTAGTTAATTTTACAAATTTTTGTTGTAAAGTGAGTTTTTTTTTTTTATTGTTCAGTACTTTTTATATGTTTTTTATTTAATAAATTCTTGCAAGCTACTTATGTAGGCATTTGATCAATTTTGAGGAAGGAAAAATTTTGCAAATGTTTTCTTTTTTAAATCGAGTAAATTTTTCTCTTCATTTTAGCTCGTGATTTTATCTTAGAAAAACCATTTTAGATTAGCAGAACTCTAAAGTGTATTTTTTGTTTGTTTCGTAATCGAAATATTCAACTCTTAATTCGTTTGTAGATTGTCGTAATTCGTTAAAGATTTATTTATCTTTTTCATTATGTTTAATCTCAATATTTTGTATGTTGCTTGTAAATCTACAAAGAATTAAAAATTTTTATATGGTTGTGAAATTCGTAAATTAATGGTTTAGTAATTGAAATAGGATTAAAACCTAATTTAGAAAAAATGGTTGAGGTTTAATTCTTTTGATCTGTGCATATGACTTGAATTGTAGGTAACAAATAAGTTAACGAAAATTGTAGAAGAATGTGAGTTGAGAGTTAACCATCGATTCTATCCTAGCCTCTCCATCTCTATATATTAAGGCCTCAGTGTAGTTTGAGTATATCATAGGAAAACTTTTGATTAAATAACAACTAAAAAAACTAAATCTTGAGACAACAAAGAGAAAAACACAACACGGAATGCAAATCTTGAGACAAGATACAAGACACAGAAAACTTAACATTCCAAGTTCACTAGCAACCATGCCATAACCATCAGATCAGGCACATTATTAAAAAAAACACACACATTATTTAGAACAAAACAATCGCAACTTCTAATGATTTAAGAATAATTTTTCCCATATATAAATGAACTAATTGTTGTCCCACTAAAATTTGGATTGGAGATAGGTAACAACATTCTTGTCCAACTGGAAGGCCTTAGTGAGAACATCCGGGCTAATGGGAGGCTTAGAGCCAAATACAGCATTTGCAATGGTGATAACTCCTGGATTTTGGCTGCTGAGACCCGCGAATGCAACTGCTTTGGTATTCCCGATATTGAACTGGAAGTGGATGAGACCGACGGGGAAAACAAACACATCACCAGGGTTTAGGACTTTGGTGATGAGGCGATTATCTGTGTTGGATGTAACGAATCCAACATAAAGTGTGCCTTCCAAAACCACAAGGATCTCCGTTGCACGAGGGTGCGTGTGAGGAGGGTTTAGGCCACCATTTGGAGCATAGTCAATTCGAACTAGAGATATGCCGAGGGTGTTAAGTCCAGGTATTTGTGCCACATTGACAGGAGTCACAGTTGATCCAACCGGATTTGAGGTGTTTCCAGGGATATTAAGCCCTGAATAGAAGAAGTCCTCTGCCTTGGCAAGCTTTGGGTCCTTGCAGAGCTTTCCATTTACAAACACTGCATGAAACAAAGTAAGGTTAGTCAATATCATGAGTCCATGCAAAAATATGAATTCTTATGAAGAAATTTTTACTTCAGATAAAAGGCTCTAGCGTCTTGCATAATTATGGACTTGAAGATACTAATTAACAAGAGAGTACTGAGAAACAAAACTTAATATAACAATAGCGTACCACCATTCTTGGTGTCATTGATGGCTACACAGAAATCTTGCAGGGGGCTGGGATCAGAAGCTGAGGCTAATAGGGAACTGAAGGCCAAGATGGCAAAAGCTGCTGCGAAAGCTTGAAGTCGTTTCATCATAAATGATGTGCAAGCACGAAATCTATGGTACTACTTGGGAGAGGGGTGGGAAATCCTGCATGGCAAACAGTTCTATTTATAGGCATTGAAACAAAAGAACTCGTCCTGATTTGCCTTACACCAAGTATTTGAAGATTATGGGTTTGCCTTCACAATTAGTTATTTCTTTTTAGGAGGTGAATCATTCTTCAACCACTACACTTTCTAGTTATGTTTTCCTCGTACATCATTTCAATATATGTCCTGGAATTGGTCTTAATTCACTCGCAGCTCTAAACATTTTCTTATTCAGGCTTTGACAAGTTCATGGGGAAAAGGAGGTGCTGAAAATACATAATTTGCTACTGAGAAGAAAGTTTTCTTGTAAAATACTTGTTTTGAATATATATATTGCATCAGATATGAACTCAAGAATAATTCCATCTGGCCTTATGCAAACAATTTTATATGTAATTTTTTATTCAGATAGTGGGAATAATTTAATTTAGATTTGGAGTTGCTGCAAGCAACCGGCAGTTTTGTATGTAAAACTAAACTCGGTCATTCATGATCAAGGAAATGCTATGGAGGCAAAAACTTAAGCTTGATTAAAGGCTTCTGATTTAATTTGTCTGTAATCAACATATTATACGATCTGAGTTGACATAGTCTACTCTGGCATGTTCACTTGTACTGACATCTGTGCTTATCACATCCACAACATTGTCAATTTCTTGCCAGTTCAATGAAGCATGCATGCAAGAGCGAAACTTTCCAAGTCTGTTGATCACTTCAATTACCCAAAAAATGAAATGGGGCTGCTTTGAATTAACCACTGATCCGATTCGTGAGAATATTAATTGCCAACTTTGTAATAAAAAAATTTTTAAGCCTAATTAATGACTTAATTTTTCCTAGTACAGAAAAGTAAACTTCTAGGCTTCAGTTACCTCACAAACTTTTTTTTTTGAATTACAATAACAGGGCAAAGCCCGAACAATAAACGCAACTAACGCGACTTAAATCCAAGCCACACCTGAAACGGTGAACACCCTTAATCATCAGGCCATAACATGGGATTCGTTACCTCGCAGACTTTGAGTCATATTAGTTTGAGCGATCACACCGCTTTGTTTAATACAAGTTAATTGCTAGTCTGCAACGCCATGAACTAACAGATACGATATGATGCAAAAGCAAAGAGATTGATGTATTAAGAAAGTGGTAGATTTGGTGTAGGCTTATCCAATTTTTTCCAAAATCCAATTACATACGTAAGATACTGAATTTACCCTGTCACAAAATCAAGTCATTAGGTATATGACCTATTCCAATTAGTCATTAGGCATGTTTGGACACCAAAGAGTTATTCTTTACAATTTTATCTAATTACATTAGTATTTCATATTTGTTCGTCATTCTTTTTCTAATATTTAAATTTAAATATTTCAAATGTTTTTGTACTCTTTCAATACATAATATTTAGACTTTATACTTTAATTTTCTGTGCTTTTTTATTTTAAAAAAAATATATTTTTTTGAAAATTCAATATTATCTAAATCGGACCAAACAAGCCAAACGGACTGAGAACCGATTGGGGTATCGATCCTGTGTGAGGTAATAAATTGATTCACCCATGAACTAGTAAAAACTAGTTGAATCGATTTCGAACACGCTTGACTAGTTGATTTCCAGAATGATCAATCTAACCGGTTTAAAGCAAATAAATTATTAAAAAATATATATATATATTAAAAATTATAAAAATCGATTCAATTTCAAGCTTTGAGTCCTTGCGGAACTTCCCATTAACAAACACTAGAGATGAGAAGAAGAATGATATTTTCATGAACCATGCCATGAAGAAAGCTATATTTGAAGGTCAAGTTTAAGAAGAAGAGATAAAAACGAAACTTACCAGCATCCTTGGCCTCATTGATGGGTACGCAGAAATCTTGGAGAGGACTAGGATCAGATGCATAGGCCAATTGGGAAGCCAAAGCCAAGAGAAAAAATACTAGGATGAAATGGGCAGTTTTCATCGTGATAAATGTTATTTTGATTGCTTTGGAGAGGATGAGGAACTCTGCTGCAGAACATGGCTATTTTTTGTGAGATGAAGATCCATGTAACAACTTGACAATCCATGTAACAACTTGCACATTTGGTGAATAAACACCAAAATGGTGAACTATCATTTGGCGAACAAGATAAACGTCAGAAGAATGGTAAATTATGTGGCGGACAGTCCAAAGTACAATCCAAAGTGGTAGACAGTCCAAATGCAAGTCAAAATAAGTGGATATTCTAACTAGAAATTGTCCCGAAACTTTTGAATTAAGCCAACAAGTTGTCAACTTTTTTAGAAAATTTGTCAGATTAATTTATTTATCTTTAATTTGATAGGTTAATGTATCATTGCTAATTTGGCAGAAATCAACCAAAGAGTGATCCCATGTACTTAGACATGCCAACTTGTCAAGTTGCAGTTGGTAAATTTTTCATATTTAAGTGTATGCTTTGTATGTAAACAAGCGTGTTGAACTAGTAATAAAAACAGCAAGTCAATTTTGATTGCTAAATTTTTGTTCCTTGTTTTCTTTTATTCCTCTGTAAAAACCTAACAATAGGTACCTAGAGTTAGTCATCTCTGAAGGCTTTTGCTTTGTAAAGAAAGAACAACCTATGTTTTCTTGTTGTTTTTTGCAAAATTGTCTTCACCTAGCTTTACACCTTCTCCACCACCAATTTTTAACGGTGAAAACTAACATATTTGGGAAGTCAAAATGAAGACCTACCAAAAAGCTTATGACTTATGGGAGGTTATGAATGCGAATGTAAAGCCACCACAGTTAAGAGCTAATGCAATGATAGCATAGATCAAGCAGCATAGTGATGATCGTGCTAAGAAATTCAAGGCGATGTCATGTATTCAGCATGGTGTTTTTTATATAATTATCACCAGAATTATAACCTATAAGACTCCAAAGAAAGATTGGGATAAGCTAAAGGAAGATTTCCAAGGTATAGACAAGAAAAGGAAGTAGTAGATTATCAACTTGAGGAGAAAACTTGAGAACCTGAAGATGAAGGAGTCTAAAACTGTCAAACAATATTCTGACAAAGTCATGAAAGTTTTAAACAACATAAGATTTCTTGGAGATCAGTTTCCTGATAGTAAGGTAGTCGAGAAGGTGATCACTACACTTCTTGAGAGGTACGAGTCAAAAGCATCCTCTCTTAAAGACTCGAGAGACCTATACGTAGTCTCTCTATTAGAGATGATAAATGCCTTGTACGCTCAAGAGCAGAGGAGAGTTGAAAGGCAGGATGAACATGTTGAAGGAGCTTTCAAGCTAAAAATAAGGAAGGCTTGAGCTCCTCAAATAACCGAGGAAATAAAATCTGGTCAGACAAGACAGAGAAATCAAGGAGAGAGGGTGGAAAAAAGAAATATCCATAATGCTCTTACTGTAAAAAGACTACTCATTTGGAGAAATATTGCAGGTTCAAACTAGACATACAATGTAGGTCTTATAAGTAGTTTGGACACATGGAGAAGGTTTGCAAAAATAAGGTGCAGACTTAACAGCCACAACCACATCAAAATATCCATGCTAAGGCAGCTAAGGGAAATAATGATCAGGAGGAGTAGGTGTTCAGCCTATTGTTTTGCACCTAAAAGCATAGTCACAAAAGGTTGGTTGATCGATAGTGGATGCACCAACCATATGACCTCAGATTAAAGCATTTTCAAAAAGATTGATAGAAGCTGCATTTCAAAAGTGAGGCTAGCAAATGGCGAACTCATACAAGCTAAAGACAAATGTGATGTGTTGATCAATATACCATCAGGTACAAAAGTAATTTTAGATGTTCTTTTAGTTCCTAAAATAAATCATAATCTCCTTAGCATTGGTCAACTACTTAAAAAAAATTATAGTGTTGTTTTCAAAGCTAGTGGCTGCACTATATTAGACTTGTTGGAACAGGAAGTTATTACAGTCTCGATGAAAGATAGAAACTTTGTATTAGACTGGAACTTGATGAACTCAAGACCCTATACCAGTTCAGTTGATGAAACAAAACTTTGGCATAAAAGATTGGACATGCGAACTGTTGAATTATGACTCCTATTTCAAGTCAAATTTGAGAAATAATCTTTCAATTAAACTCTGTTTATTTATTTCAATTAAACTCTGTTTAGTTGTTTCAATTAAACTCTGTTTAGTTGTTTGAGTTAAATTCTTATTAATCTAGATTATTTTATTCTTATTTGACTTAAGAATTTAGCCTATAAATAGGATCTACAACCTTAGAAATAACACCCATTTTAGACTTACCTATCATAGTTAGAACTCCTAACACTTTTGGAGAATTTAGTGTTTACGTTTTGAGGGTTCTTTGTTTTTCGGGTTTTTGAGATTTAGTTTTTATCTCCATCTTTTGTACTTTTCGTTCTTTGCCATTATAGTAAAATTATCTTTGCCCATGGTTTTTTATCCTCTTCAGAGGGGTTTTTCCACGATAAATTTGTGTGTTCAATTTCTCAATTTCTTCTACTATTTTTAACTTGTTCGTTACTTAATCGAGTCGATCCTTAACAAGTGGTATAAGAGCTAGTTCGATTTTAACAGATCAGCCCGTTCAGAGATGGCAGCAACAAGGTTCGATACTAAGAAGTTTGATGGTGACACAAATTTCAATTTGTGGCAAGTTCGGATGATGGCAATTCTAGTTCAGATCGGTTTGAAAAAGGTCGTTACCGGGAAAAAACCCGATAATCTAGATCAGTCAGAATGGGAAGAGCTTGATGAAAAGGCTTTGTCTGCAATCTAGTTGTGCCTCGTGAATAGGGTATTGCAGGAGGTATTGATGGAGAAGACCTCATCCGCCTTGTAGAAAAGGCTAAAAACTCTTCATACGACTAAGTCTTTGGCTAACCGTTTAGTGCTAAAACAACGTCTATTTATGTTTCGTATGAACGAAGGTGAGCTTCTTAGAGATCACATCAGTCAATTTATTACTCTTTTGAATGATTTAAATAATGTTGAGGTTCAAATTGACGATGAGGATCAGGCTATGCTATTGTTGTGCTTTTTACCCCCTTCATACAAGTCTTTTAGGGAGACCTTGATTTATGGTAGAGATAAACTCTCGTTTGAGGATGTGAAGAGTCATTTGTTGAGCAAAGACAAACTCGACAATGAGTTTGGTTCAGATAGCATGGTAGATAAACAAGCTTCTATTTTGGTAGCATCAAAGAAGCGAGACAAAAAGTGTCACTATTGTAAGAAATTAGGTCACGTCAAAGAAGATTGTTACAAACTGTGAAATAAAAGGGCTACTAAGAGTAACGAGGAAGATTTAGCTGGTGCTAATTTGGCCGATGAAAGTGGTGATGATTTCTTGTCAGTGTTAACGAGCGAAAGCTCCGAGGTTACGTCCGAGTAGATCCTAGATTTAGGATGTTCTTTTCACATGTATCCCAACAGAGAATGGTTCTCCATATACAGTTCAATTGAAGGTGGAGTTGTGCACATGGGAAACGATTCATTCAGTAAGGTAATTGGTATTGGTACTATTAAAATTAGGATACACGATGGTACGATTAGGACACTATCAGATGTCAGGTATGTACCTGATTTACGAAAAAATCTCATCTCCTTAAGTATTTTAGACTCAAAAGGTTGCAGAATCAACATTGAATCGAGCGGTATTAAGGTATCTTGTGGAGCTCTCATTTTGTTAAAAGGTAAAATGATTGGCAGTCTTTATATTCTGAAAGGTTTTACAGTGATCGGTGAAATCGGACGTCCCTCGTCCTTTACGGAGTTGAAGTCAACTCATTTGGAGCGGAGGCAACTTGGTCTTAGGAGGGAAAAGTGTATGACTGTTTCGTTCAAGAGAGGTTTTCTTTTGGATACAGGTTTTGAAAAGTTAGGGCACTGTGTTCGTGAAAATCAGACCCGAGTTAGTTTTGACTCGACAGTGCACAAGTCGAAGGCTAGAAGACTTCCAACTCCTAAGCACAGATTCGACACAGTTAATTCCCTGCATAGTTCAAGATAGGCCCATGACGGGCTTTGACAAAGATGGCGTTGTGGAAATATGAGTCAATGTGGAGATTTGTTGAATTATGACTCCTATTTCAAGTCAAATTTGAGAAATAATCTTTCAGTTAAACTCTGTTTATTTGTTTAAATTAAACTCTGTTTAGTTGTTTGAGTGAAATTCTTATTAGTCTAGATTATTTTATTATTATTTGACTTAAGAATTTAGCCTATAAATAGGATCTTTTACAACCTTAGAATAACACCCATTTTAGACTTACCCATCATAGTTAGAACTCCTAACACTTTTGGAGAATTTAGTGTTTACATTTTGAGGGTTTTTTATTTTTCGGGTTTTTAGGGTTTAGTTTTTATCTCCATCTTTTGTACTCTTCGTTCTTTGCCATTATAGTAAAATTATCTTTGCCCGTGGTTTTTTATCCTCTTCGGAGGGGTTTTTCCACGTTAAATTTGTGTGCTCAATTTCTCAATTTCTTACGCTATTTTTAACTTATTCGTTACTTAATCGGGTCGATCCCTAACTCGAACTACAAGTCCCTTAATCAAATGAGTAGGACAAATTTGGTTCAGAATATGGCTAAAATTGAAGAACAAAATGACATTTGTGAAGTCTATCAACTTGGGAACCAGAAGAAGCTTCCATTTCCAGCAAATAAAGCTTGGCATGCTAATGAAAAGATTCATTTGGTTCATTCTGATGTATACGGACCCATGAAGACACCTTCCTTGATGGTAGCAAATACGTAATTTTGTTTATTGATGATTATGTAAGGTATTGCTAGGTTTATTTTTTGAAACAAAAAACTAATGTAGTTGAAGTTTTCTAGAAGTTTGAGGTACAAGTTGAAAAATAGATTGACAGCAAGCTGGAGATGATCATATCTGATAATGGAACCGAGTACATTTCAGATAAGTTTCAAAGCTAATGTAAAGAAGCTGGGATCCATCACTAGCTCACTAGAATCTACACTCTGCAACAAAATGGGCTTTGTGGAAGGAAAAACAAGACCGTGATGGACATGGCGAGGTGCTTGTCGTTTGAAACCAAGTTACCAAAAGAATTTTGGGCTGAAGCAGTAAACACTTCAGTCTATTTGTTGAACAAGTTGTTGACCAAGGTTGTGAAAGAGAAGACTCAATTTGAAGCTTGGTTTAGGTACAAACCTTCTGTTTCTTACCTGAAAGTATTCGGCTATATTTGTTTTGTTCATGTACCACAAGTGAAAATAAGCAAACTAGAAAAAATAGTACAACCTAAAATTTTCCTTGGTTATTATAGTAACAAAAAGGGATACAAAATTTATAATCCAATCTCTAAGAAGATTGTGGTAAGCATGGATGTTGTGTTTGATGAAGAAAAAACATGGAAATAGGATGCTATTGAAACTGAGATGCTTGAGAAAGGAGAGCTTGAGATAAGGTTGCAACTTGGGAATAATCAAGTTGAAGAAGAAGACTTCAATGACATGCCATTTAGGGGTACGCGACCAATTGTTAAAATTTACCGAAGATTAGAGGTAGCAACTCTTAAACCTATGAACTCCGAAGAAGCTGAAGCAACAAAAGGCTTAAAAGAAGCTATGCAAGCTGAGTTGAATATGATTTGCAAGAACCAGATTTGGGAACTTGTTGATAGGCCATCACACAAAAGGGTTATTAGCATCAAATGGGTGTTTAGAACCGAACTCAACGTCGATGGTTCACTCAACAGACCGAAGGCAAGACTGGTTGTAAAGAGTTTTAGTCATGGAAATGGGATGCTATTGAAACGGAGATGCTTGAGAAAGGAGAGCTTGAGCTAGGGTTGCAACTTGGGGATAATCAAGTTGAAAAAGAAGACTTCAATGATATACCATTTAGGGGTACGCGACTAATTGTTAAAATTTACCAAAGAGTAGAGGTAGCAACTTTTAAATCTGTGAACTCCGAAGAAGCTGAAGCAACAAAAGGCTTGAAAGAAGCTATGCAAGCTGAGTTAAATATGATTTGTAAGAACCAGATATGGGAACTTGTTGATAGGCCATCACACAAAAGGGTTATTAGCATCAAATGGGTGTTCAAAACCAAACTCAATCTCGATGGTTCACTCAACAGACCAAAGGCAAGACTGGTTGTAAAGAGTTTTAGTCATCAATATGGGATTGATTACTTGAAGACATTTGCACCAGTAACAAGGTTGGATAGATTAGACTACCGATAGGCTTGGTGGTACACATGGGATGGAGAAGAAGAATTTACGTTTAACAACCTTCTAGCTTCGCTGTCAAAGGAAAAGAAGATAAGGTATATAGGCTTAAGAAATCTTTATACGAGCAAAAACAAACTTCATGGGCCTAGTATGCAAGAATTGATAATTACTTACAAATTTTGGGATTTGAGAAAAGCCTTAGCGAACCAACTCTCTATGTAAAGAAGCTTGAGAAAGTAACAACATTAATAGTTTCTTTGTATGTTGATGACCTGCTGGTAGTTGGGAGCTGTGATGATTTGATGAAAGAATTCAAGCTGCAGATGGAGAAAATATTTGAGATGTCAGACGTTAGAGAAATGAGATACTTTTTGCATGGAAATGTGCAAATCATCAAGCACACTCATGGCACTTGTTAAAAAGCTTAGCAACCAAAAAGATTTTGAAAGGGTCAATGAGAAGAATTACAGACGTCTCATTGTTGCTTGTTGTATTTGACCACAACATAATTTGATATTATGTATGCAGTAGGTTTACTGTCAAGGTTTATGCACTGCTGCAATATGTCACATTTCAAGATTGCTAAGAGAGTACTAAGATATATCAAAGGAACAACCAGTTTTGGGGTTTGGTTTACGAAAGCGAACACATTGAAACTTGTGAGGTACATTGAAAGTAATTGGGTTGGATCAGTGGATGACATGCGAAGCACCTTTGGATATTTTTTCTCACTTGGTTCTGGTGTACTATCTTGGAGTTTGAAGAAGCAATCAACTATTGCTCAATCTACAATTGAGGTAGAGTATATAGTTGCGACAATAGCAGTCAACCAAGCAAATTGATTGAAAAAACTTCTAAGTGACTTAAATCTTATGCAAGTTGAAGCAATGCAAATTTTGCACGATAATCAATTTGCCGTTTCAATTGCAAAAAACCGTGTCTTCCATGGGAAGACAAAACATTTCAAGATCAATTACCATTTTGTGAGAGAAGTTGAACAGAGTGAAAATCTGAATCTAGTTCATTGCTGCATAGAGAGTTAATTGGCAGACATTTTGACCTAGTCTCTTGGAAAAGTGAGGTTTGAGAAATGAAGAAATGAAATTGGTGTTCACTTGCATAAAGGCCAAAGAGGAGTGTTGTTAGATGACCACCATGCAACAACTTACACATTTGACGAACAGGTTAAACACCAGAATGGCAAACTGTCATTTGGCGAACATGATAAACACCAGAAAAATGGCGAACTATATGGCAAACTGTCATTTGGTGAACATGATAAACACCAGAAAAATGGCGAACTATGTAGCAGACAGTCCAAAGTACAAGCCAAAGTAATGGAAAATCCTAGTGCAAGTCAAATAAGTGGAGAGGCTAAATGCAAACTATCTCGGAACTTTTGATATAAACCAACAAGTTGTCAACTTATTTAGAAAAGTTGTCAGATTATTTTATTTATCTTTAATTTGATAGGTTAATGTCAGTTTTGATTGCTAAAATTTTGTTCCTGGTTCTCTTTTCTTCCTCTGTAAAAACCTAACACTATTTATACATTACAGACTTTGAGTTAGTCTATGTTTTTCCATTTCCAGGTAGCAAATGAAAGGCTTACCAAGACTTGTGCGTTTTTATTTTAAATTTCTGATGAATTGTTCTTCAACTACTACCCATGTCTCTTCCGACTTCCAATGCTTACATCAGTATCTTTGTCATGGAAGTAGTCAAATCTGTAATTAAATTATGTGTTTGTAATACTTGATCCATTTGAACGTTGACTTTAACAGATATCCAGGTTGCCAACGCTGCGAGCAAGCAACCCTGTTCATGCATGATACAATGAAAATAATGTTAATAATGATCCTAGTTGTAAACATTTTTCCATTTGGCAGTGTCTAATTAAAGATAAAATACCAGCTGCTGCCATTGTGGGTTGAGGGAGATTAACTATTGAAACCTTTGACATGATCTTTTTCCCTCATTATCATCTCCTTTTGTAATAAGTGTTCTCACCCTTGTGGTTTTATATCTCTCAGAATATACACGTGCATGGATATCTTCATAAAAGCCTGGTTGCATTAAATGTAATCTACATATAGTTTTCACCCTTCTATGGATATATAGGAGCACTTCAACTTTGGAATACTGCTAGAGGCTAATCAATTCTATATATTATATATATATATATATTCAAAGTCAGTAGAATAGTTAAAAAAGAAAAAGAAAACGACATTGGGTATGTAAAAACAACCAGTTCGATGAGGATGAAGGTGTGTAGAGTAGTTAAAGAATGATTCCTTCAGATTTCTTTAAAAACCAGTAATCACTTCAGACTGGGCAAACCTTTTTTTTTTATTTTCCTTTTTAAACTGGAATTGTTAAAGAAATAAAATGACAATGGACCTGTTCAGTGACAACTATCTATAAATGGACATGCTTCGAAATAACATTTCTCACCTCTTACAAAGCAACAGATCTTAGAAGCCTAATTTTATAAAGTTCAGGACTATTGCTTACAATAATGAAAGGTGTTCAATTCCTTGTAGCATTTGTCCTCTTGGCTTTGGCTTCCAAACTTGTCTCAGCTTCAGATCCCAGCCCTCTTAAGGATTTTTGTGTAGCAATTAATGATACTAAAGTCGGTGGTATGTTGTTTAATTCTTTGAATTTTCATCTTTGAAATATATTCATTTTGACTCTTAAAAGTATAGAAATTAGCAAGTACAAGTATTGGACAAGTGTCCAAGTAGTAAACTCTTTTCTTTCCATTTATGCAGTTTTCGTTAATGGCAAGTTTTGTAAGAACCCCAAGCTTGCAACCGCAGAAGACTTCTTCCTGCCTAGCCTCCACATTCCTGGAAATACATCAAACCAAGTAGGATCAATGGTCACTCTAGCCAATGTTCAAGAAATACCAAGACTTAACACTCTTGGCATATCTCTTGTTCGAATTGACTATACACCTTACGGTGGCCTAAACCCTCCTTACACTCACCCTCGTGCCATCGCAATTCCAGTTGCTGTGAAGGGCATACTTTCCGTCGGCTTTGTCACATCGAACACAGATAACCGTCACTTCACCAAAGTTCTATACCCTAGAGATGTATTCGTTTTCCCGGAAGGTCTGATTCACTTCCAGTTCAACATAGGGAGTACGAATGCAGTTGCCTTTGCTGCTCTGAGTAGCCAAAACCCAAGGGTGATCACCATTACAAATGTAATGTTTGGCTCTGACCCGGCCATCAATCCTGATGTTCTTGCCAAGGCCTTCCAACTGGATCAAAATATCGTTAAATAGCTTCAGTCCCGGTTCTAATTGGACAACAACTAGAGGGATACTTCTAAACCCCTTGAACCTTACCTAGTAGCTAATTGTTTGGATGATGTTTAACTTGTTTTTCTCGTTGAATTTGTTGAATAAACATTAAATGATTGTTTTTAAGTGGGTTTTAAATTTAGAAGTTAGTGGGAAAATAAAAGGTCAAGAGTTTTTTTTTTGTAGGTGAAAGGCCAAGGGTCAAGTCTTTTATGGTTTTTAATAGAATTTATTTTTCAGTTTTTAACAAGAATAGTGCCTAGTGTCTATATAAAGTGTCTTGTTGATTTCGTTTGTAAAACAACAACAAGTCAGAGGAATACAAAAGTTGTGTGTTAATTTGTTTTTCAGTTTTCAAATTGGTATCAGAGCTAATGGCGAATGTGACGGGTCAAATGTCGCTACCACGACTAACGAAGGCGAACTATGAAAACTGGCGCATACAAATGAAAGCCCTTCTTGGATCTCAAGATGCGTAAGAGGTGGTCGAAGAAGGTTTCGAAGAACCAACAATTACCATAGGATATACGGCGGCTCAAACCAAAACATCGAAAGAGGCACGATTGAAGGATAAGGCAGCACTATACATGTTGTTCCGAGCCGTTAACGAGTCTGGCTTTGAGAAGATTGTCGGTGCAGTTACTTCAAAAGAAGCATAGGACATTTTAAAAAAAGTGTTCAAAGGAGCCGACCGGGTCAAATAAGTGTGTCTCCAAACTCTTCGTGGTGAATTGGAGAGCATGAAGATGAAGGAGTCGGAAAGTGTATCCGATTATATCACGCGTATACAAGCCGTGGTGAACCAACTCATTCGTAATGGCGAAACATTAACCGATGCGCGAGTTGTGGAGATAATTTTGAGATCATCAATCGATAATTTTGAGAATGTTGTGTGAACAATAGAAGAGTCAAAGGACCTTGCGACGCTCACAGTCGACGAGCTCGTCGGTTCTCTCAAGGCACACTAACAACGTAAGAAGAAAAAGAAGGAGGACACACCCGAGCAAGCACTTAAAACCAAGGAGTCAATCAAAGACGAAAAGGCATTCTATTCTCAAAATTTTCGAGGTAGAAGGCGTGGCCGTGGAGGTCGTGGAAATTGCCACGGTGGTCAAGGCGGCAGTCATGAAGGATACTATAAGGAGAAGGGACAGTCAAGCCAACCAAATTGGCGTGGAAGAGGACACGGTCGAGAAAGAGGTGACCGGTCAAACTATTCCAACATCGAGTGCCACAAGTGTTACAAGTATGGTCACTGCGCGAAGGATTACAACTCCGACAAATGTTATAATTGTGGTAAAGTGGGGCATTTTGCAAAAGATTGTTGAGCCGATAAAAAGGTGGGAGAAACTATCAACCTAGCCTTGGAAGATGAAGCGAATGAAGGCCTTCTCTTGATGGCTCAAAATGAAGTCAACATCAACAATGACACTCTGTGGTACCTCGACTCGGGCGCAAGCAACCATATGATCAGGAGTACCTATTCAAAGAGATGCAAAAGATTGAAGATGGTCATGTTTCATTTGGAGATGCATCAAAAGTAGAGGTCAAAGGCCGAGGTACGGTTTGTTACTTACAAAAGGGTGGCTTGATAAGGTCAATCCAAGATGTTTATTACATACCAGACCTCAAGACCAACATTTTGAGTATGGGGCAACTTACGGAGAAAGGTTATTCAGTATTTTTGAAAGACCGGGTACTACACTTAAAGGACAAGCAAGGACGTCTGGTTGCTCAAGTCGAGATGAGTAGAAATCGGATGTACAAACTGAATCTGAGAAGCATGCGAGAAAAATGTTTGCGAGTCGACATAGAAGACAAGGCATCGCTGTGGCATCTCCGCTTTGGTCACCTATATCATGGTGGTCTAAAAGAGTTAGCAAAGAAGAACATGGTGCACGGGCTACCGGACATGGATTATGAAGGTAAATTCTATGAAGAATGTGTGCTTGGCAAGCAAGCGAGAACCTCATTTCAAAAGAAGGTAGAATATCGAGCTAAATATCCTCTCGAGTTGATTCGTATCGACATATGTGGACCAATCACCCCCTTTCAGTGGTAAAAGGTATTTCATTTCCTTTATCGATGATTTCTCACGAAAAACTTGGGTTTATTTTTTGAAAAAAAATTAGAGGCATTTGAGGTGTTTAAAAAGTTCAAAGTGATGGTGGAGAAGGTAATTGGTAGACATATCAAAGTCGTACGATCCGATAGAGGTGGCGAGTATACCTCGACAGCTTTCAAGGAGTATTGCGAGGAGTAAGACATAAGGAGATTTCTAACCTCACCATACTCTCTTCAACAAAACGGTGTAGCTGAGAGGAAGAACCGGACCATTCTTGACATGGTTTCATCAATGCTCAAGAGCAAGAAGATGCCAAAGGAATTCTGGACAGAAGCCATGCAATGTGCCATCTATGTACAAAATCAATGTCCACATGTGAAGTTGGTAGATCAAGCACCACAAGAGGCATGGAGCGGACAAAAGCCGACAATTTCTCATTTCAAAGTGTTCGGAAGTGTAGCTTATGCACAAGTACCGGATCAACGTAGAACGAAGCTCGAAGACAAAAGCAAAAGGTATATTTTTATAAAAGATAAAAGGGTACAAGCTACTCGATCTGATAAGCAAGAAGGTGATGGTGAGTCATGATGTGCGAGTAAACGAAGCGAGCGAGTGGGATTAGAACAATTCGACAAAGGTTATCATTGAAGTTGGAGAATCATCAGTTACTGCATCAACAAGAATACCAACAAACTCTGAAACTACTGATGATGAAGATGAACCACAACAACCCAAAATGCAAAGTTTACAAGATTTGTATAATTCGAAAAATGAGGTACACCTTGTATGTCTTTTGGCAGATGCTGAAAATATCAGCTTTGAAGAAGCTTTGCGAGACAAGAAGAGGCAAACTGCCATGAACGAGGAGATCAAGGCGATTAACCGCAACAACACATGGGAGCTAGCAGAATTGCCGAAAGAAAGTCAGTCTATTGGTGTTAAGTGGGTGTTCAAGAAAAAGATGAATGCTCAAGGGGAGATAGAACAGTACAAGGCGCAACTTGTTGCGAAGGGATACAAGCAAAAGGCAGGAATCGACTATGACGAGGTGTTTGCTCCTATTACAAGAATGGAGACAATTCGATTACTCATTTCACAAGCTGCTCAATTTAAATGGCCGATATTTCAAATGGATGTCAAGTCGACATTCTTGAATGGTGTGCTCGAAGAAGATGTCTACATCGAACAACCACCCGGGTACATTAAAGTCGGAGAAGAGAAGAAGGTGTTAAAATTGAAGAAGGTACTTTACGGGTTGAAGTAAGCACCGCGGGCATGGAATACACGTATCGATTCATATTTCAAGGAGAACGGGTTCAAGCAATGTCCCTACGAGCATTCCCTTTACGTAAAGAAGAATGAAGGTAACGTATTATTTGTTGCTCTTTATGTCGATAACCTAATTTTTATGGGTAACAATGATGAGATGATAAAAGAATTTAAAGGCACAATGACACGAGAATTTGAGATGACAGATTTGGGCTTGATGAAGTTTTTTCTTGGTTTGGAGATTAGACAAGTAGAGACGGGTATTTTTGTATCACAAGAGACATATGCAAAAGAGATTTTGAAGAAGTACAAGATGGAAAATTGCAACCCGGTATCAAGACCAATGGAACCAGGTGCAAAACTCTCTAAGTTCGATGAAGGAGAACGTGTCGATGCTAGTAAATACAGGAGTTTGGTAGGAAGCCTTCGCTATCTCACATGCACAAGGCCGGATCTTACATTAAGTGTCGGCATTGTAAGTCGATTCATGGAAGAGCCAGTTTATTCACATTGGAAGGCGTTGAAGCGAATCCTACAGTACATCCAAGGAACGGTGTCACTCGGGTTGTTCTACTCAAAAGTAGAATATTACAAATTGGTTGGGTACTCCGAAACTGATTGGTGCGGAGACATAGACGATCGGAAAAGCACCATGGGATATGTGTTCTTTATGGGAGATACTGCGTTTAGTTGGCTTTCAAAGAAGCAACCGATCGTGACGCTCTCAACGTGTGAAGCTGAATATGTGGCAGCATCTTGGTGTGTATGTCATGCGATATGGCCTAGAAATTTGTTGAGCAAGATGGAACTAAAGCAACTAGGTGCAACCGTGATTCAAGTTGACAACAAATCAACAATTGAGTTGGCAAAGAACCCGGTGAACCATGAAAGAAGCAAATACATTGACGTTCGTTTTCACTTTGTCCGAGATCATGTGAAGGAGGGTAGTATGGAATTGGTGCATGTGGCAAGTCAGGATCAAGTTGCAGATATATTCACAAAACTGTTACCAAAAGTACTTTTCGGCAAATGCAAGAAGATGATTGGCATGATGGATGGTAGAAGCATACAAGTTTATAGGGAAGTTTTTCTGAATAAACATTAAATGATTGTTTTTAAGTGGGTTTTAAATTTAGAAGTTAGTGGGAAAATAAAAGGTCAAGAGTTTTTTTTTCTGTAGGTGAAAGGCCAAGGGTCAAGTCTTTTATGGTTTTTAATAGAATTTATTTTTTAGTTTTTTAACAAGAATAGTGCCTAGTGTCTATATAAAGGTCTTGTTGATTTCGTTTGTAAAACAACAACAAGTCAGAGGAATACAAAAGCTGTGTGTTAATTTGATTTTCAATTTTCAAAATTTAGTTAGAAAAATAAAGAGGTTTCTCATGTACCTTAGCTTATTAGAGTCTCTCGTAATATTATTTTGGTCATACCATATGGAGACGTGCAATGACAATTTGTTTTTAGCTCTGAGTTTGGAACCTTCATTTAGGGAAATGAATGAATAATTATGATTGGTTGTTGTATTAACTTTGGTCAAAGGTTCTTCAATTCTTTTAAAATTTAAAATTTAGTTTTTATATTTTAATTTTCTATTCTTTTTTATTTAAAAAAAATCTAGTCCTTCTCTTTAATTTTATCATTAAAGTTAATAATGTGAAAGGTAAAATAATGTTTTTAGCCCTCCATTTTTTCAAATCTTATCCTTTAAAAATACATCATTTTTTAAAAAAAAAAATATTTTTTTTTCATATTTTAAATAAAAACATAAAAAAAATAAGAACTTTTAAAAGTTCAAAAAAATTAAAATGAGCTTGAAAATATAAATAAAAAAAATTGAAAATTCAATGTTATCTAAAACAGACTGGATAGGCGAGTCGGACTAGGAATCGATTGGGGTATCGATCCTGAGACAGGTAAAAAAATCGATTGACCTACGAACTAGTACAAATTAGTTGAACTGATTTCAAACATAGTTGACCAGTTGGTTCCCAGAATGACTAATCTGATCGATTCAAAGAAAAAAAATTATTACAAAAGAAAAATAAAAAATATTTAAAAAATTATATAAGTTGATTCAATTGCCAGTTAAATGGTTTTTTAGCCCAATTAAACATGTTCGTAACCTTTAAACTTTTAAACTTTTTTACTGCTCAACATTTATATTTTTCTGTCAATTTGATCATTTCCTTTAAATGTACATATATATATATATATATATATTTAAAATTAATTTTAAAAAATATAAAAAATAAAATCTATTTAAAAATATTTTAAAATATAAGAAATTCTAAAATTCAATTTTATTTAAATTGTTTTATTGTAATTGAAACTATTTAGGTGTTAAGGAAATAAAAATAAGAAACTAATATACTATATTGGACATAAAATCAAGTGGAAAAAATCAAAGGTTGATTTCACAAATATAAGTTTCCAGGTAAATTAGACTCTTTGATTTCAACATTTCCAACTAAAACAATGGCTTACTATTGGCTAAAGGCAGTTAAGGAGGAGGTTTCGATAATGAGTGGACTTGCTAGGATGATTCAATCTTATCAAAGGCTGCTGTGTGGTTAAAGCATATTCCATGTTTGGTGGGATCCCCATGTAAAGGGAACTTAGAATTTTAATGTTGACAATTACATTTGTGAGAAACTAGGGACTTCAGGTTGTGGGGGTGGGGGTGTGGGTGTGTTGTATTATGATTCAAGATTCTAAATATCGATGCTTTAGGGCTGTCATGTTTTCTAGTTTCTAGTAGTGATGGAGTGTTTCTTTTGTTGTTACTATATGATGCAGTCGAAACTAATTAAAAATATGATTAAAGCAAGTGTACCTATCAATTAATAGTATAGTTACGGTGAGCACAGATATCGTTCCTACGAGGACTAAAAGTAATCGTAATAGTTGTCTTCCTATTATTTAACCGATAAAATGAAGTGATTTTTAAAACTAAATTTAACTAAATTAATAAACTAAAAGTACAACAAAGAATAAATCAAGAGATAATAATTATTTAATACCAAGAAGCGAGATAATTCCCAGGAAAGAATCAACCTAGATTTCATCTGTCATTATCATTCTGAATTAAGCAATTTATTCACTTAGTATCTTGATCCGTAGAAATCCATAAATTATGCTAATACCTCTGTTCAAGCATAAAAGCAACTGACTCTAGGTTGATTAATTGAAATTTCTTTCTAATTAAAACCCTTATTGTAGCATTAATTTGATCTATGTATCCCCCTATTAGATTTGACTCTAATCCGGTAAGTTTATGTAGTCCTATTTCTAGGATTCCATGCAATTCCACTCAATTATGCTGTATCTACTATTAAACAGAGTTTATTCCTTCTCTGATTTAAGCACATCAAACAAGAGTTAATATTTCGGAAACACTAAATCAAGAATTAAGCACACACAATTGAGAACAAAATTTAAGTATTTATTGCGTAAAATCGGAAATCGAATGACAGAATTCATCATAGGGTTCATCTCTCCTAGGTATTTGGAAAATTAGTTCATGCTAACAAATAAAAACATCTTAAAGACAATATAACCACAAGATATCAAGAAACTCATAATAAAACTCAAAGAGATTAAAAAGAGGTCTTCAATCTTGATGTAAATCTTCTTTAAAGATGACATCAATGGTGTTTTCTCAGTTGTTTTCTTCAATAATCTCTGACGACTTCCTCCCCTCTTCTCATATATGGTATATATAGGTCTTAGAGTGCCCAAAAACCCTAAAAATTATGCTTTTCCCCGTATTAGGAGTGCAATTTGTGAAATCTAAACGATCTGGAACATGGTTGTGTACCCAACTCGTGTGACTCCTAAAATATGCTCTTTTTGTCCTGTTTTCACTTGTTTTTCACTTCTTTCGCTCCCAAATGCTTAAGCATAGAAACATGAATTTAAAAGATTAGGAACATAAAATTCATCATTTTAAATCGACTAATCATCCAAAAACTCATTAAGAATGAGGCTAAAACATGTTACTTTTGGCACTTATCAAATATCCCCACACTTAGCGTTTTCTTGTCCTCAAGCAAAATTCTCGACCCACAATCAAGTTAACTTTCTTAATTCTTCATTTTCATCAACAATGTTTCCAGATAAATTGCAAACAATCATGCATTGGAAATTCATCTAAAGGAATAATAAAGATTCAAGCAATCTAAGTTACAAAATTTTTAGCACAAAAATATAGGTGTCTCCCCTTATCTAACTAATTACCTTAAATTGAAAATCAACAAGAATTGACATCCTCACTAAATATTCACTCAAAACACTCAGAGTGTTTAAGGTTCATGAAATAAGCACTCAATAGTAAAACATGAAATGAAATGTTATTACCATAGGCTTGCTTGAAAATCAAATCTCCATTACTGTAGAATGAAATAACATATCAATCAAGAGGTCTTTACAAAGTTGTAATGGGGCCAAGGTTAAGGGTATGGAAAAGGCTAGAAGAATTGGTTAAAATCAAGATCAAGTTGATAAGTTACCAAACTAGAAAAAACAATCAGTTGCTAAATTGAAAGAAAGTGCATCAACACAAATAATAAAGAATAAACACGAGCTTTTCAACAGTATATGGAACTAACAGTTCTAGCTCAAATACAAATTTTTTCTTTTCTTTTCTTTTCTTTTTTTTCAAATTTTCTTTTCGAATTTTTCTTCTTCTTCTTTTTTTAAGCAATAAAATTCAGCAATTCAGATAGTGGAACATAGTTAGGCAACTTAACCAAAACAAATCTCGACAAAAAAGCGAACCAATAAAAGGGTAAATATGCCACATATATATGGATCATGGGTTAATATTATGGGTTAATGAATAAAATGGTGTTAGGCTCAATGGGGTTCACTAGAGGTTAATTGTTTGAGTATTTGTTTTAAAGGTTAAGAGGGTTAAATCTTAAGTGCCTCTATCATATCAGTATATCAAATCAATAGTGTGGTCTCAACATGCATAATCAAAGCAAGTTCTCGAATAACAAATTAAGTTGACATACACGCAATCAAAAATATCACAAACATGAAGAAATGTATGCTCTATAGGCTCAAAAGCTCACCAAATTATGGTTTTGATGTCAAACCTGCAATTTCAAAATTTGAAGATATTAATTAAATTCTAGAGACAACCTAAAATATTTAACTTTGAAAATAGTTTATCATGCTGAACTCTCTCATGTCTTAAAGATTGAATCAACCAATACATAAAAATTCACAAATCAACTCAAAACAAAATCAATAAAAATTTCAAATAACAAAAATTCACTGTAATGGGATATGAAAAAATTACTTAAACACAATAAATAATTCAGGAATTATATCACAATTATACACAATCAACCCCCCACACTTAAGATGTAAATTGTCCTCAATGTACAAATAGATATAAGTAGAATAAGCACAATATAAGAAATTCTAAACTTTAATGTTATTTAAACGGGACTCGATCAATTTGATAAAGAATTGATTAGGGTATGCATTCGGTGAGAGGTAAAAAATTAGTTGACCTGCGAATTAGTATGGGCTGATTAAACTAGGCAAAAAATAAGTTGAACTAGAGGTTGATCCATTTTTTATTTTTTTATTTTTCAATAATTTATTTGCTTTAAATCAGTCAGATTGGTTGTTCTAAGAACCAATTTGTTAGACCAACTCGAAATCGGTTCAACTATCTATTCAAACGATTTTTTAGCTCAATTCAAGCAGTTCATTCTAATTTTAGGTCAATTGATTTTTTATATCTCGTTGGCCTAATACCCCAATCGGTTCCCACTCCGACTAGTCGGTCCAGTCCAATTTAGATAACGTTGAAATTTTAATTTTTATATTTAAAATATTTTTATTTTTTAATTTTTATATTTAAAATGCATTGAACCTACGGTACTAATATAAAAAAAAAAAGGAAAAAGGAAAAGAAATTATTAATTAAAAAAGTACACATATACGATGAATTGAATTATTTTTATTGTTTTACTTGTTACTAAAACAATAAATTTATTACTTAACAAAGAAGCTTACAGCAACATAAGCAAATGCTTTTTATATTTATTCTTTCCAAAAAAAAATAGTTATTATTGTAGAAAAGGAAACAAGTCAAACAGTAATGTAAAATTGAATCCAAGTATACATGATGAATTGAATTAAATTTGGGCGCCCATATCAGAATTTTGACTGAAGATTTTTCACCACATTCTTGTCCAATTGGAAAGCCTTGACGAGAACATCGGGATTGATAGGTGGATTTGATCCAAACACTGCATTGCCTATGGTAATGACACCAGGATTCTGGCTACTCAAAGCAGCCAAGGCTACGGCTTTGGTTTTCCCCACATTGAATTGGAAGTGAATGAGACCAACTGGGAAAACAAATACATCTCCAGGGTATAGGACCTTGGTAATGAGACGATTATCGGTGTTGGATGTCACGAAGCCAACGTAGAGTGTGCCCTCCACAACGACTAGGATTTCGGTGGCACGAGGGTGAGTATGAGGGGGGTTTAGGCCACCATTTGGTGCGTAATCAATTCGAACCAATGAGATGCCAAGAGTGTTAAGCCCTGGTATTTGAGCAACATTAACTGGAGTAACAGTTGATCCCACTGGATTTGATGTGTTTCTGGGGATGTTGAGCCCTGAATAGTAAAAGTCGTCTGCTTTAGCAAGCTTCGGGTCCTTGCAGAACTTCCCATTAACAAACACTGGAGATGAGAAGAAGAATGTTATTTTCATGTACCATGCCATGAAGAAAGTTATATTTGAAGTCAAGCTTATGAAGAAGAGATAACTTACCAGCATCCTTGGGGTCATTGATGGCTACGCAGAAATCTTGGAGGGGACTAGGATCAGATGCATAGGCAAATGGGGAAGCCATAGCCAAGAGACAAAATACTAGGATGAAATGGGCAGCTTTCATTGTGATAAATGCAATTTTGATTGATTTGGAGAGGATGAGGAACTCTGCTGCAGAACCTGACTATTTATACATTACAGTCTTTGAGGTAGTCTATGTTTTTCCATTTTCAGGTAGCAAATGAAAGGCTTACCAAGACTTGTGCATTTTTATTTTAAATTTCTGATGAATTGTTCTTCAACTACTACCCTTGTCTCTTCCCACTTCCAATGCTTACATCAGCATCTTTGTCATGGAAGTAGTCAAATCTGTAATTAAATTATGTGTTTTGTAGTACTTGATCCATTCGAACGTTGACTTTAGCAGATATCCAAGGTTGCTAAGGCAGCGGGCAGGCAACCCTGTTCATGCAAGATACAATGAAAATAATGTTGACAAAGATCCTAGTTGTAAACATTTTGCCATTTGGCAGTGTTCAAACATAAAATGCCAGCTGCTGCCATTGTGGGTTGAGGGAGATTAACTATTGAAACCTTTGACATGATCTTTTTCCCTCATTATCATCTCCTTTTGTAAAAATTTGGAGAAACTTGTTTTTCCAGGCCGGCTTATTGACCAGCTTCAACATCTATTAATTAATTCAAATAAAATTGTTTGATTAAGTAAGAAGTATTTGCAAGAAAAGCGCCTTGGAATGATTCAATACTTGTGGTTTTATATCTCTCTGAATATACACCTGCACGGACATCTTCATAACAGCCCGGTTGCATTAAATCTAATCTGAATATAGTTTTCACCCTTCTATGGATATATAGGAGCACTGCATCTTATATATTATATATATTCAAAGTCAGCAGAGTAGTTAAAAAAAAGACGACATTGGGTATGTAAAAACGACCAGTTCAATGAGGATGAAGGTGTAAGTAGTTGAAGAATGATTCCTTCAGATATCTTTAAAAACTAGTAATCACTTCAGACTTGGCAAACCTTTTTTAATTTTCCTTTTTAAAATGAAATTGTTAAAGAAATAAAATGACAATGGACCTGTTCAGTGACTGCTATCTATAAATGGACATTCTTTGAGGCCACATTTCTCACCCCTCATAAAGCAACAAATCTTAGAAGCTCAATTTTGTTCAAGTTCAGGACTGTTGCTTACAATAATGAAAGGTGTTCAATTCCTTGAAGCGTTTGTCCTCTTGGCTTTGGCTTCCAAACTTGTCTCAGCTTCAGATCCCAGCCCTCTTCAGGATTTCTGTGTAGCGATTAATGATACTAAAGTCGGTGGTGTGTTCTTTAATTCTCTGAAATTTCATCTTTGCAATATATTCGTTTTGACTCTTAAAAGTGGAGAAATATAGCTAGTATTGGACAAGTGTCCAAGTAGTAAACTCATTTCTTTCCATTTATGCAGTTTTCGTTAATGGCAAGCTATGCAAGGACCCCAAGCTTGCAACCGCAGAAGACTTCTTCCTGCCTGGCCTCAACATTCCTGGAAATACATCAAACCTAGTAGGATCAATGGTCACTCCAGCCAATGTTCAACAAATACCAGGACTTAACACTCTTGGCATATCTCTTGTTCGAATTGACTATGCACCTTACGGTGGCCTAAACCCTCCCCACACTCACCCTCGTGCCACCGAAATTCTAGTCGTTGTGGAGGGCACACTTTCTGTCGGCTTTGTCACATCGAACACGGATAACCGTCTCTTCACCAAAGTCCTATACCCCGGAGATGTATTCGTTTTCCCCGAAGGTCTGATTCACTTCCAGTTCAACATTGGGAGTACGAATGCGGTTGCCTTTGCTGCTCTGAGTAGCCAAAACCCAGGGGTGATCACCATTGCAAATGCAGTGTTTGGCTCTAACCCGGCTATCAATCCTGATGTTCTTGCCAAGGCCTTCCAGCTGGATCAAAATATCGTTAAACAGCTTCAGTCCCGGTTCTGATGGGACAACAACTAGAGGGATACTTCTAAACCCCATGAACCTTACCTTGTAGCTAATTGTTTGGATGATGTTTAACTTGTTTTTCTCGTTGAATTTAGTTGAAAAAAAATAAAGAGGTTTCTCATCTACCTTAGCTTATTAGAACCTCTCGTAGTAGTATTTTGGTCAATTTGTTTTTAGGAAAATGAATGCATCATTATGATTGGTTATTGTATTAATTTTTCCTTGTTCTTTTCCATTCCTGGGAATTGATTGGGATCTGACATTATCTCATTGGTTTCTCAGCTATGACTACTTTCTCACAAACAAATATTCAAAGAATTATCTATACACCCTTCAAAATTATATGAACCCTTTTTAATTTCCCGACCTTTTTCTCTTGTCCTTGTTGGATATTTGATGAAGAAAGGATTGAAACAGAAGAAAAAAAAATCATTATAATAATTATTTCAATTTACATGAACAATTATGCTTAAATAAATTAAAAATAATTATTCATTATTTTTTTTATTTAAATTGATAGAATAAGTTAGTTTCTTATGACTTAAAAAAGGTTAATTATAAAAAGTTATTTCTATATATAAGTTTCTCAGAGTTATAACCACTTTCCTGTACATTCAAGATTTATAATGTCATATTCAAGAAGTTTCGCAACATTGCTTATCTGGTATTACTGAATAATTTTTTTTTTCTTTGAAGGGTTACTAACATTTTATTCAATAAACAAGGGGCACTGAAGCGTATCAAGAAATATTATTCAACTAAAAATATTTTTCCTTGATCACAAGTGAGCATTTTAACTGATTGGGACCGTGGAATATAGGTGTTTCCATTGAGCTTGTGACCAGTTATAGGAGTATGAAAACTTTCAAATCCATCTTGATTCCCTTTCGACATTGTTTCATGTTTGGGTGAGAAATCGACTGATGACTCCATTGTTTTTTTCTTCAATCATGTCGTTTCTAGTCATAGGAAAAAAATTTGGATGAATGATACATATTTTAGATCTGATACCTTGAAGAATTTGAAGAATGAAAAACTATTTTATTCTAATTGAAACTATTGAGATGCTGAAGTAGGAAATAAAAATAAGCTATTATAGACATAAAATCAAGGGGAAAAAAATCAACGGTTGATTTCATAAAAATAAGTTTCCAAGTATCAGATCCTCTGATTTCAACATTTTCAGCTAAAACGATGGCTTACCATTGGCTAAGGAGGGAGATTCCGTTAATGAGTAGACTTTTTAGGATGACTCAATCTTATGAGTCCAAGATTGTTGCGTGGTTAAACGGAGATTCGATGTTCGGTACGATCCCCACATAGAGTGAGCTTTTGAAGTTTAATATTAACGATTCCACTTTCGAAAAAGTAGGGATTTCAGGATGTGGGGGTGGGGGTGTGTTAAAATATGATTGTGGGGTGGATAGGAATTCAAGATTCTAAATATGCTAAAATTGTGACCATTAAATGTTTCCTTGACTTAAACTTGAAAAATAAAGATGAAACTGATGATTTAACACGGGTGAAGTTAGAAAAAAATTTTAGGGGTAAAATTAAATTATAATTTTTACGATAGTAAAATATAATTTTTAAAAGATTAAATCAAAATTTTATCATTTTTAGAAGGGGCTAAAGTGTAATTTTATTCTTACTAATTTAAAATTTTAAAATTTTCAAGAGTGTAAATGAAAATTTTTCTATTTTAGGGGGCCAGGGTAGGGATGTCAGTGGGGCGGGTTTCATGGGGCTCCAACCCACTTCGCACCCAATTGAGCGGGGATAGGTGCAGGTTTCATGGGTGGTGGGGCGAGGATGAGAACAAAAATTAGACCTGCCGTGGGTGGTGGGGCAGGCATGGGTATGATCTTATACGTGCCCCGCCTCACCTCATCCCCACCCATCCTGCATAATATAATAATCATATTATGATGTATTTTAGACATTGTTTGTATTTGAATATTATGTAAGAACTTTATTTTTAAATTTTTTAAATTCATGTTGAAGTTATATTTTATTTACCAATTAAAAGATCGTGACAACTTATTTATTTAAATGGTGATAGTTGGAATAATGTCACATATGTGGTGAGAGTTTAGAAGACAAGTATTTCATACTTTTTTTCATAAAAAAATTTGTTTATATTTATTTAATTGATACTAATAAACATATTATCTGAAGTTGGTTGCGGGGTAGGTATAGCGGGGATTGAGTGGTGGGACAGGGATGATTTTAGTCTTGCAGATCGTGGGGTGGGAATGGTTTTGGGTTTTTTACCCACAATGGGTTGCGAGGCCGGGATGGGGATGAAAATTCTTGGCGGGGATGGGTGTGGGGGGAGCACCCACCCAATTGACATCCTAGGCCAGGGCCCCTGTTAGCCTCCCTGAAATTGTCTCTTGTTATAATATCTAATCTCACCATCACCGCTATTTTTACACTAATTGCAAGTAAACACACCGCCTATTCAAATTCACTCTTAGTCTCTTAAGAGACACCCTCACGGGAGTTTAAAATCTTGATCTCCTAAGCTACTTGGATTCGAATATAAAACATCAAAACATCATATCTTCCTATTATCAAAATTACCCAAAAATTCATGCTTTTCCTCAAAAACTCAAACTTTTTCAAAAAATTTTCATGTAAAAACAACATATCTTTTTATTAGATTTAAACTTAATTCTAGATAAAATAGGTTTTCTTATAAAAATCATAATAATTGCTTAAAAATTCAACTTGTGCAAGCAGTGGTTAAGCTAAAAAGTTCAAAGGTGGTAAGGCAAAAAAAAAACCCATAAAAATGAAAAGAAAGAGAAGAGAGAACCTTCTTGTCAACAAAATCACCCCAGAACCTAGCGATGGCTCTTTGGTAAGGATGCGTAGAGAGTAAGCGAGATTTATGCAGCCAAATCTCATCAATGTACTGAACCTGAATGAGGGACTCACAAACATTGAATAAGATTAGAGAAGTGTCTTTCTGTATGGTGTTTTGAGTGGCTAATGAGATAGCGTAAGATGCTTTAGGGCTATCATGTTTTCTACTTTCTAATAGTGATTGAGTGTTTCTTCTGTTGTTTTTTCTATAATCTATTATAACTCGGTTTATGTAATCCAATGTTGCTTTTTTAAGGTGTGTTGTACTGCACTGCAAGAATGTGCTAACACACACTAACACGAGAAGCAAACTATAAAGGAATAGAAACAAAGAAGATTTTATTATCTCTGAAAACAATATTAACAATTGTAAATTCTGTAGTTCCTTCTTCTTCAGTCACACTTCATATTTATATAGTCTCTAATTAACAACTAACTCTTAACAGCTAACAAAAAGTCAGCTCTACCTAATTACAATTGATTACTAGAATTTGTTCTCTCTGTTAATACTAACAGTATACTCTTATATTCTAATATTCACCCAGCTATTCGACCTGAACAACCTTCAGCAAGTGTCTGATTCGACTAAACTGTGGGCAGGCTTAGTAAAAATATCAGCAACCTGATCACATGACGGAACCTCACCAACTACTAGAGACCCATTATCAACTTTTTCCCGAACAAAAAATAGATCAAGTTCAACATGCTTAAACTTTGAATGTAAAACTGGATTAACGACAACTGCAATCGCACTAGAATTATCGCACCAAATTACCGGTGTGTTAATAGACTGAAACTGCAACTCACTCAACAACGAAACCACCCATGCAACATCCGCAACCGCAACTCAAGACCATGATATTTAGCTCCATCGGTTGACTTAGACACAACATGCTGCTTCTTAGAACACCATGACACTGGAGTGTCACCAAAATACACACAATATCCAGTAGTAGAACGTCAATCATCAAAATCAAGACCCTAATTCGCATCAGCATAACCCACTATAGACAACCGATCAGACGATTTGATAAGTAACCCATAAGTACATGTGTTACTAAGGTATCGTAAAATTCGTTTTAGTGCAACATAATGACATCAGTAGGCATATGCATAAAATGACATATCCTGTTGACAGCATAGGCAATATCGGGTCTAGTTAACACAACATATTACAATGCACCAGCAATACTTTGATATTCACTTGGGTCCGACATGAGTGAACTAACATCTTTAGATAAACAAGAAGAACTCACCATAGGAGTAGTAACAGCCTTAGCACTGAGCAAATGGCACCACTCTAGCAAATCAATGACATACTTCTGTTGGCACAAATGAAGAGAACCATCATGCAAACACTGAACTTTAACTCCTAAGAAATAATAAAGGTCGCCCAAATCCTTCACAGAAAATTGCGTATGTAGCTACTTAACAAACTTGTCAATGTCACTAGACATATTTCCTGTAATAATTATGTCATCCACATAGACCAAAACATACATGCAAGCAGTATTATTACATCGAACAAATAAGGACGCATCAGATTTTGATCCTACAAACCCAACAGAAAGAAGAAAAGATTTCAACTTGTCCAACCAACCTGTCGGAGCTTGCCTGAGACCATATAGAGCTTTCTTCAGCTTACACACCAAAGGACTCCCATCCACACTATGCTGAACATACCCAGGTGGTTGCTGCATATATACCTCTTCAGTAAGATCACCATTTAAGAATGCATTATTAACATCTACCTGACGCAATTGCCACTGCTTAGACATAACAATTGTCAAAATAGTTCGTATACTAGCAAGCTTAACAACAAGACTAAATGTCTCACGGAAATCACACCCAAGAACTTGAGAGCAACCTTTTGCCACCAATCTCCCTTTCCTCCTAGTAATAGTACCGTCAGGATTCCTTTTAACCTTGAATATCCATTTGCAACCAATGACTTTCCTCTGAGATGGCAAAGGGACCAAATCCCACGTCTGATTACGCACCAAGGCATTAAACTCATCTTGAGCTGCTTGTCGCCATTTCGAACTAGCAAACGCCTCACTTATATTTTGAGGTTCACAATTCTACAACTCAATATTCAGGACTCGAGGCTTAAACACCTCTGCTTTCGCCCTAGTTATCATGGGATATGCATTACCACAAAGAGGAGGAACATCACATACCTGATTGTTGTCATTTATAGACAAAACTAGTGTAGATAATTTCGCACCAGATGACGTCTCAGACGGTGTGGCCAATATCGCCGTACCTTGATCCAGACTGTCCGAAGAAGTAACAAGACCAACTCCTTGGTGTCTAGTAACAATAGACTCGGTATTAGAAGTCAGACGCAAAACTAGCACATGTGTTGTAACCATATCTAAGGAAGAAACAATTGACACAGGCTCCTTCCGAAATAAAAACCTAGACTCATCAAACACCACATGTCTAGAAATAATTACCTTCCCATTGGTCAGCAAGCATTGATAACCTTTATGTTATAGGTTATACCTAAGGAAAGTACACTCATCAGACCGAAACTGCAATTTATGATTATTAAACGGGCATAGATATGGATAACAACAACAACTAAAAACTCACAAATAATCATAAACAAGTTCCTTATCGAAGAGAACAGCGTAAGGAGACTTACCATTTAAATCAGGTGTTAGCAACCTATTGATCAAGTGGACCGCACAAGTGAATGCATAGCCCCAGAACCGCATTGGCAAATTTGCTTGAGCTAATAAAGTAAGTCCAACCTCGACAACGTGTCGGTGTTTATATTCCACAATCTCGTTCTGCTTCGACGTGTGCGGGCACGAAACACGATGTAAAATACCTTGTGTAGCTAACATAGATGTGAAGGGCCTATATTCACCTCCTCAATCAGATTGAACTTGTTGTTAAACTGCATCTTTACCATCTTTTGAAATTGCTCAAAACACTCAACCACTTGCGATTTTCATTGCACAAGATATACCCACGTAAATCGATTGAAAACATCCATAAAAGCCACATAATACTAGTTATTACCGCATACAACCGCAGCCGGTCCCCACAAGTCTGACACAACCATTTTAAAAGAATTTTTATTCTTAGTTAATGATTTTGAAAAAGGTAGCTTATGTGCTTTGCCACGTTGACAAGCAGAACAAACAAATTCCCTTTTTTGATTATTAACAAAAACATTACAGAATTTTAGAACAAAATTAACAACATTATTTGAAGGATGACCTAAATGTTGGTGCTACAGATTGAACACCCGATCAGCACGATCAACCATACCATCATCTTGTAGTTCAGTATTCAAAGTTGTCCCTGTCGCAGCACGAGCAAATTCACCAGCAGGTAAAAATTGATATAGCCCCTTATAAGTATGGCTCTTCAAAAGCACCTCCTGAGTCTGCTCGTCCTTTATTACACAATGAAATGGATGAAATTCTTCACGCGTAAATTGAGACACAAACAACAAATTTTTGTTAATAGTCGACACCTGCATTGGTTAAGTGTAACAATCTATCAACCGTTTCAAGAGAAGAATTTCCAATCCCAACTATTCTAGCTCATGTACCATCACCCATTAAAAGTGGAGCCATACCCGAGTATTGTTGCTCATTATTCAGGTCAGCAGACCCTTTGCAGACATGATGTGTTACACCCGAATCTGGATACCACACACCTTTCTCACGAACCGGCTCAAGCACATACGGCTCATTTGTTTCCACCGTATTAGAACAATAATTTAACCCAGATGCATAGACCGATGAAGTGGCATCAGAGGTACTACCGGTGGAATATTCAAAACCAGTGACATCAATCACCCTCGAACGACTCACCCATCCAACATTCTGTTCAGGCGACACTCGAGCCCTTGGTTTCGTGGACCACGACCGATCCATGTTAGGATCTGAACTTGCATGTGGTGCATACATTCCTCATGGCTCATACATCATGTGCGAAGGATACATTGAAGGTGGATACATGTCATAAGTCGGATACATTCCTTGGGAAGCATATGGTCTAGTATGTGTATAATCATATCCTGTACCTCTACTATAGCTTTCATCATTTGGCCATTTGATTGTAGCCCTTTCAAACTCCACATTATTTGTATTTGGATGACCCAACGCACTCTTACTTACATCATGTGGCCCACCATAAGTCAAACCCACCTGTCACTCATACCAAAATTATGAGGCCAACCCAAATGAAGATTATTATTATTATTATACCTGTCATGCTCATTTAACCTTGGAGCATCAGGTAACGCCGAAACAGTAGAACCCCCATAAAGTCGATTCACCACTGATGTCGGAGAGGCTTCAATTGGACGGGCGTAACAATAAAAACAGCGTTGGGCAAGATGACCTACGCAACTGTAGATCTGACACTGCACCCTACCACGTTGACTCCATCCACGACCACGCCTCACCGCTTTACCACTTAGCGTCGGTCTCGGATCTCCAATCTCTAGCACAGTAGTTTGTTTTTGAACCATGTTCGCATGCATCAACGGCTCAGCCACAAGTCTCCGTTGCCTCACCTCACACTCAATAAGAGCCTCTTCAACCTGCTCTAAGTTCAAAAGTACCGAAGACATTGTGGTCATGGTGACAACCGACTCAAATTCTACTGGTAAACTAGCCAACAACACATGGATCTGCTTTCGCTCAGTGATGCCGTGACCAGACGCCTCAAGTACATCGTACATTCGCTTGACACGCGTCACGTACTCTGTCACCAAGAGATCACCCTTGCGAACAGGACACATATCTTGTTGAAGACGCGCAACCTTTGCCTTTTATGCAGCAGCAAACATATGAGCAACTTTGCTCCAGATCTGGCTTGCTAATATCGATCCTGTGAACGCTGGAAGGAGTCTCCACTTAAAGTGGAGATGAACCACGAAACAAGTAATTTGTTTTGTTTAACAAAAAACGCATATGATGGATTAGAAATTAGCCTTCTTTTAGCATTTGTAATTTGTTGCGGCGGCGATATCATCGAACCATCAACATATCTGGTAAGTTCGTACGCATCCAACAATAGTTGAAGATGATACTTCCATTGAGAAAAATTATCATATCTAAGACGTATGGTATCATGTTTAGGTAAAGCTTGCAACATTTTATAAAATGCCTCTTCATTTGGAGCAGCGGTTGATTCTAATTGTGTCGCAGCATTAGCCACCGGACGGGCATAATCACCATTCGGGACTGTATTAGACATCACAATCTCGGCACTGTATTAGACATTACAATCAATCACACTCCCAGGTTAGTGGTAATTGATACCATGCAAGAATGTGCTAACGCACATTAACACGAGAAGCAAACTATAAAGTAATAGAAATAGAGAAGATTTTATTATCTCTGAAAACAATATTAACAATTGTAAATTCTATAATTCCTTCTTCTTCAGTTACACTTTATATTTATACAATCTCTAGTCAACTACTAACTCTTAACAGCTAACAGAAAGTCAACTCTACCTAATTACAATTGATTACAAGAATTTGTTATCTCTGTTAATACTAACAGTATACTCTTATATTCTAATATGCACTATTTGCTTTGTGATGTAGTATATGATCATTAAAGATATTACCTTTTAGCCAAAAAAATTGTATATTAAGGAAAAAAAAACATTACTTCATGATGCATCAATGTATCAATAATGCATAAAAAAGAAAGCCAATTGATCAGCTTTATTGAGTAAGAGTTGACGTTGTTTTAGCTGAAAAAGGTAAATAGTTGGAGTGATATAAAAATCCTATAATATGCTTGTTTGAGTGAAATGGTAAAAGAACATATAATAGGAAAAATAAATTAAGATAAAAAATCATGTCGTTAGACAAAAGGCTCGAAAATCATAAAGAAATTATTGAATGTTTGGCAACCATGCAGCAAGATGAAGTGAGCCAAGTGCATCAGCCAGCATCGAGCAGCATCAGGTAGCATCGAGCAATATCAGGCAGCATCGAGCAGTATTACAAGCAGTTGGCAGAGTCAATAATTTTTTGGAACATTTAGTTTTAATGTAACTGTATTGATTTGGTTTGTAATATGTTAACTTAATTAGTCAAGACGTAATTTTGTTACTTTTAAGAATAAATAAGTTATGACAACTGAATTTGATAGACTAAGGATGTGACTTAGTTGACTTAACAGCTTAGAAGCTTAGTTGACTTAACAGCTTGTACAAGTCATACTAGTTATGGTTGTTTGTAAATTTCTATTTATGTTATGTTTGTGTTTATCAACAGATTAAGTAATGAGAAAGAGAGACTTTTCTTCTTAATTTTTTGAGTTCTTTCAGCTCTGTTTTCCTTTTCTCATTACATCTTTGTGTTGATACAAATTTGTGAGCTGATAAAAAACCAACAAATGGTATCGAGAGCTTAATTCTTTGAGGGGCCTTGTTTGTTGAAAGTTATCTACTATTGTTGTGTGTTTTGAAAGAAAAGTTTTGTTGCTAAAATCATGAGCTTTTTACCTCCACCACCACCTGTTTTTGCTGGGAAGAATTACAATATCTGGTCAGTGAAGATGAGGACTTACTTGCAGGCACATGAACTATGGAGTGTGGTTCAGTCAGACATAAAGCCACCACCCTTGAGAGCTAATCGAACCTTAGCTCAAATTAGGCAGCACAATGAGGACTGTGCCAAGAAGTATAAGGTCATGTCCTGCTTACAGAATGGAGTCTCAGATGCAATCTTCATAAGAATTATGGCTTGCAACTCTCCGAAGAAAGCTTGAGACAAGCTGAAGAAGGAGTTTCAAGGGTCAGATAAGACCAGGCAGCAGCAATTGATAAACCTGAGGAGAGATTTTGAGAACCTGAAGATGAAGGAGTCTGAGTCCATCAAAGTGTATGCTGTCAGGATCATGTCTACTGTCAACAACATCAGGCTGACGAGAGATGAGTTTAGTGAGAGGAGAGTGGTTGAAAAGTCATCACAACACTCCTTGAGAAGTATGAGTCCAAGATTTCCCAATTAGAGGATTCAAGGGATTTATCAACTATCTTCTTGACTGAGCTGATAAATGCTCTTTATGCACAAGAGCAAAGAAGAGCAAATAGGATGGAAGAATACTCAAATTCAACATTTCAAGTCAAAACCAAGGAACAGAGAAAGCACCAGCCCTAGTTACAAGGGCAAGAAGCCTTGGTTAGAAAAGAAAGAGAAGTCTAAGAAGGATTTAAGTAGGAAGAAGTTCCCACCATGCTCAAACTGCAAGAAGTCCACTCATTTGGAGAAGTATTGCTGGTTTAGGTCAGATATACAATGTAAAAGCTGTAAGCAACTTGGTCACATGAAGAAAGTCTACAAGAACAAAGGGAAGGCTCTTGTTCAATAGTAAAACCAAGCTCAAACCACTGAAGATGTCCAAGCTCAGGAAGAGCATGTCTTCACAGCTTCATGTTTTGTTAGTTCAAGCAAGTGAGGAAAAATTAGTTGATTAATAGTGGATGTACACACCACATGGCTTCTAAGGAAAGCTTGTTCAAAGACTTGGATACCAGCTACAAGTCCAAAGTCAGAATAGGCAATGGTGAATTCATTGAGGCCAAGGGCAAAGGCAGGGTACTGATAAACACTCTAACAGGTAACAAAGTCATTTCTGATGTGTTATTTGTACCTGACTTAGATCAAAACCTTTTAAGTGTTGGTCAATTGTTAGAAAAGGGTTATACACTGATGTTTGAGAAAGATGGTTGTGTGATTAAGGATCAAAATGGTCAAGAACTAGTTACAGTGTCCATGCTTGATAGATATTTTGTCTTAGATGTAAACAAGTTAGATGCAAGAAGTTATCCATGCATAGCAGATGAGTCTTGTATGTGGCATAAAAGGCTAGGACATGTGAACTACAAGTCACTTAGCCTGCTGCACAAGTTGAATCTTGTTGAAGATATGAATCATGTGGAATTCAAGAAGGATGTGTGTGAGGTTTGTAAGCTTGGCAAGGAAACCAAATTGCCTTTCCCAGTGAACAAGGCTTGGAGAGCATAAGGGAAGCTTTAGCTGGTTCACACTAACATATGTGGACTTATGAAGACTTCTTCACTAAGTGGGAGCAGGTATTTTGCTTTATTTATTGAGGATTTCTCAAGATTTTACTGGGTGAAGTTTTTGAAGTAGAAATTAGAAGTGGCTAAGGTCTTTGGTAAATTGTAGGCTTTGATAGAGAACCAAGCAGATTGCAAGATGAAGGCCATCAGATCAGATAATACCACTAAGTATGTGTCACAAAATTTTTAGAAAATTTGTAAAGAAGCTAGAGTTCAACACCAACTGACCATTCTCTATACACCACAACAAAATGGAGTATGTGAAAGGAAGAACAGGACAGTGCTTAACATGGTCAAGTGTCTATTGTTTGAAAGTAAACTGCCTAACCTTTTTTAGGTTGAGGCAGTCAACTCTTCAGTATACCTGCTTAACAGACTGCCAACAAATGCAGTCAAGGGTAAGACACCATTTGAAGCTTGGTATGGGCACAAACCATCAATTTCCCATTTAAAGGTCTTTGGTTGCATCTGCTATGCACTAATTCCTGCTGAAAGAGAACTAAACTTGAGAGAAAGTCCATTCTTGGGATCTCTGTTGGCTACAGCAATATCAAGAAAGGTTATAGGGTATATGATCCTTCAACCAAGAAGATTATGGTGAGCAGGGATGTGAGCATCAAAGAAAACAGATTTTGGAAGTGAAATGGGATAGTTGCAAGCTTGAATGAGCAAGATCAGGAAGATGTTGAGCCTCAACAGTTTGAAGTTTATTCAGAAAATGAAGAGGATTATGATGATGTACCAGTTAGAGGTACAACATCTATCACTGATATTTATCAGAGGTTTGATATGACTATTGTGGAACCAACCACATTTGAGGAAGCTGAAAAGGAAGATTGTTGGATGGAGGCAATGCAAACAGAGCTGAACATGATCCAGAAGAATGACACCTGGGAGCTGGTAAATAGGCCTATGCATAGGAAAGTCATAGGAGTGAAGTGGGTGTTTAGAACCAAACACAATGTTGATGGTTCACTAAACAAGCATAAGGCTAGGCTTGTTGTGAAAGGGTATACTCAGCAATATGGCATTGATTTCCTTGAAACCTTTGCACCAGTGGCAAGGTTGGATACTATAAGGTTATTGTTTGCCTTAGCAACTCAGAAACAATGGAAAATACACCAGTTGGATGTCAAGTCTGCATTCTTAAATGGCTTCCTTGAGGAGGAAATTTTCATTGAGCAACCAGATGGCTTTAAGGTTGTTGGTTAGAAGCACAAGGTATACAGGCTGGAGAAGGCTTTGTATGGCCTTAAACAAGCTCCAAGAGCCTGGTATGACAGTATTGACTCTTACCTTTCAAAATGGGGATTTGAAAAGAGTGTTAGTGGGCCTACTCTTTATGTCAAGAAGGCTGATATTGAGACTTTTCTAATTGTCTTACTTTATGTGGATGATTTGTTGGTTATTGGAAGCAAGAAGGAGCTGATCAATGATTTTAAGAAGCAGATGCAAGATTTGTTTGAAATGTCTGATTTAGGCAAGATGAGTTACTTCCTTGGTATGGAAGTCACTCAAACACAAGATGCAATTTTCATTGGACAACAAGCATTTGCTTCCAAGATTTTGTCTAAGTTCTGCATGGACAAGTGCAAGCCAGTGACCACACCAGTTGCTTTAAGTGAGAAGATCTTAAGCAAATGTGATTTTGAAAGAGTCGATAAAAAAAGGTATAGGAGCCTTGTAGGTTGCTTGCTCTATTTGACAGCAACAAGGTCATACCTTATGTATGCATTTCTGCCTGCTATCAAGGTTCATGCATTGCTGCAATGTTACTCACCTCAAGGCAGCTAAAAGAGTATTGAGATATGTCAAAGGGACATTAAACTATGGAGTGAAGTTTAGGAAGACTAAGGAGTTAACTGAGTCATATTTCCACAACGCCATATTTGCCAAAGCCCGTCACGAGCCTATCTTGAACTATGCAGGGAATTAATTGAGTTGAATCTGTGCTTAGGAGTTAGAAGTCTTCTAGCCTTCGACTTGTGCACTGTCGAATCAAAACTAACTCGGGTCTGATTTTCACGAACACAATGCCTTAACTTTTCAAAACCTGTATCCAAAAGAAAACCTCTCTTCAACGAAATAGTCATACACTTTTCCCTCCTATGACCATGTTGCCTCCGCTCCAAATGAGTTGACTTCAACTTCGTAAAGGACGAGGGATGTCCGATTTCATCGGTCATTGTAAAACCTTCCATAATACAAAGTTGTCGATCTTTTTACCTTTTAACAAAATGAGAGCCCCACAAGATACCTTAATGTCGCTCGACTCAATGTTGATTCTGCAACCTTTTGAGTCTAAAATACTTAAGGAGATGAGATTCTTTCGTAAATCAAGTACATACCTGACATCTGATAGTGTCCTAATCGTACCATCGTGTATCCTAATTTTAACAATACCAATACCGATTACCTTACTGAATGAATCATTTCCCATGTGCACAACTCCACCTTCAATTGAACTATATTTGGAGAACAATTCTCTGTTGGGACACATGTGGAAAGAACATCCTGAATCTAAGATCCACTCGAACGTAACCTCGGAGCTTTCGCTCGTTGACACTGACAAGAAATCATCACCACATTTCATTTTTATTACAAAGCCTAGAAGTTTACTTTTCTGTACTAGGAAAAATTAAGTCATTACTTAGGCTTAAAACTTTTTTTATTTCAAAGTTGGCAATTAATATTCTCACGAATCAGATCAATGGTTAATTCAAAGCAGCCCCATTTCATTTTTTGGGTAATTGAAGTGATCAACAGACTTGGAAAGTTTCGCTCTTGCATGCATGCTTCATTGAACTGGCAAGAAATTGATAATGTTGTGGATGTGATAAGCACATATGTCAGTACAAGTGAACATGCCAGAATAGACTATGTCAACTCAGATCGTATAATATGTTGATTATAGACAAATTAAATCAGAAGCCTTTAATCAAGCTTAAGTTTTTGTCTCCATAGCATTTCCTTGATCATGAATGACCGAGTTTAGTTTTACATACAAAACTGTCGGCTGCTTGCAGCAACTCCAAATCTAAATTAAATTATTCCCATTATCTGAATAAAAAATTACATATAAATTTGTTTGCATAAAGCCAGATGGAATTATTTTTGAGTTCATATTTGATGCAATATATATATTCAAAACAAGTATTTTACAAGAAAACTTTCTTCTCACTAGCAAATTATGAATTTTCAGCACCTCCTTTTCCCCATGAACTTGTAAAAGCTTGAATAAGAAAATGTTTAGAGCTGCGAGTGAATTAAGACCAATTCCAGGACATATATTGAAATGATGTACGAGGAAAACAGAACTAGAAAGTGTAGTGGTTGAAGAATGATTCACCTCCTAAAAAGAAATAACTAATTGTGAAGGCAAACCCATAATCTTCAAATACTTGGTATAAGGCAAATCAGGATTTCCCACCCCTCTCCCAAGTAGTACCATAGATTCCGTGCTTGCACATCATTTATGATGAAACGACTTCAAGCTTTCATTGCAGCTTTTGCCATCTTGGCCTTCAGTTCCTATTAGCCTCAGCTTCTGAACCCAGCCCCCTACAAGATTTCTGTGTAGCCATCAATGACACCAAGAATAGTGGTACGCTATTGTTATATTATGTTTTGTTTCTCAGTACTCTCTTGTTAATTAGTATCTTCAAGTCCATAATTATGCAAGACGCTAAAGCCTTTTATCTGAAGTAAAAATTTCTTCATAAGAATTCATATTTTTCCATGGACTCATGATATTGACTAACCTTACTTTATTTCATGCAGTGCTTGTAAATGGAAAGTTCTGCAAGGACCCAAAGCTTGCCAAGGCAGAGGACTTCTTCTATTCAGGGCTTAATATCCCTAGAAACACCTCAAATCCGGTTGGATCAACTGTGACTCTTCTCAATGTGGCACAAATACCTGAACTTAACACCCTCGGCATATCTCTAGTTCGAATTGACTATGCTCCAAATGGTGGCCTAAACCCTCCTCACACGCACCCTCGTACAACGAAGATCCTTGTGGTTTTGGAAGGCACACTTTATGTTGGATTCGTTACATCCAACACAGATAATCGCCTCATCACCAAAGTCCTAAACCCTGGTTATGAGTTTACTTTCCCCGTCGGTCTCATCCATTTCCAGTTCAATATCGGGAATACCAAAGCAGTTGCATTTGCGAGTCTCAGTAGCCAAAATCCAGGAGTTATCACCATTGCAAATGCTGTATTCGGCTCTAAGCCTACCATTAACCCTGATGTTCTCACTAACCCTGATGTTCTCACTAAGGCCTTCCAGTTGGAAAAGAATGTTGTTACCTATCTCCAATCCAAATTTTCTTCTTAAATCATCAGAAGTTGCAATTGTTTTGTTCTATAAATAATGTGCCTGATCTGATGGTTAAGAGTTAGTGACTTGTATTTCCGTGTTATGATTTTTGTTATTGGCAATCTTTTTAAAAGAAATTGTTTAGGTTGTGATCTTTGTTGTTGATTTGATGCATGTAGGTCGATATCTGATCAGTATCGGGAATACCAAAGCAGTTGCATTCGCGGGTCTCAGCAGCCAAAATCCAAGAGTTATCACCATTGCAAATGCTGTATTCGGCTCTAAGCCTACCATTAACCCTGATGTTCTCACTAAGGCCTTCCAGTTGGAAAAGAATGTTGTTACCTATCTCCAATCCAAATTTTCTTCTTAAATCATCAGAAGTTGCGATTGTTTTGTTCCATAAATAATGTGCCTGATCTGATGGTTAAGAGTTAGTGACTTGTGTTTCCGTGTTATGATTTTTCTTATTGGCAATCTTTTTAAGAGAAATTGTTTAGGTTGTGATCTTTGTTGTTGATTTGATGCATGTAGGTCGATATCTGAAGATTGATCAATTTGAAGAAATGTAAAATATAAAAAAACTACATTAAGAAAATGAAGAAGAGAGAAAATTAAATTGTTCAAAGTGATAAAATATAGGGGTCAAATGTAAAATTTAATCTATAATTTTTGTTTGAAATGATTATTTAACGTGTCACATCAGTTTATGGTTACACTGTAAACAACAATTAACAGCTCAGTGACTGAAATAGTAACAAGTCATTTTGTAATGGTTTCAGAATAAAAAAATACGACTAATGAGTCTGTAATTTTTATTATTTTATTTATATGGATCAAATATTGTTATAATGAATTTTGATTTGATTAAATTTTGCTAATTGAACAAAATGTCAAGTATAAATGGTGTGTCTTAAAAGTGAAGTGGTTTTAAAAAATAAGGTATTAGGACCTCATTTTTGTAAGCCAAATTTGTAAATATTTTCTTTAAATATTTATGAAGTTATTATATTGGTATGTGAAGTTATAGTTCTAAAATTTTATTGTTTGACTAATTAATTAAAGAAAAAAAATTAAATCGTAAAAGCTGTGAAAGTTAATATCTATTAATTTAATTGTGATAAATAGTTATGAAAGTATAAGTAGATGGATTTATATGGTAATTTAATCATATTTAAAGTGTTTGACGGTATGTATATATGTTTTACTTAAAAATATAAGAGTTAATGGCATTTTGGTAAATTAATAAAATATTAAGATTAAATAATAAAACACAACACCATCTTCTTCACTTTTGGCTTTTGCAACCAATTCAACCTTGATAAATTTCAATTTCAATTTCATGAAACGAAACAATCGCACTTCGATTGTGGAAAAATTGAACTAATGGATTAGTCATCGGCCTTGTTTTCGCAATCATTTTTGTCTAGGTAAGTTCATATTGTTTAGTTTGTTTATAATTCATTATTAAATATTGTTAATGATACGTATATATTTTTAAAACTATTGAAATGAAATTGGTTTATGTGAAATATACTGAATATTTTTAAATGATTTTTATGGATCAAATAAAAGTTTCATACATGAGACTTTTGACTAAATTTCTGTTCTGGACCAAGCTCTAACATGTGTTGCAGACTCAAATATACATGTGACACAGATTTAACTTGGACTGGTAATTCGTTGTCGTTTTAAAGATTTAGTCTGGATTGGTAACCTACATAGCCTTGACCAGATTATTTTTCTGTGTTGTCATTGGTTTAGCACGGACGGGTAACCTAACACATTTACTCTGTATCTGATTAGATCATACGAGCATCATTTGTTTCTGGACTTATGTGTTGAATGCTTTTACAAAGATCCATCAAAATAATTAAGATTATTTGGTACGGAATTGTTTCTTTGAAGTAAACAAATTATGAACCTTGAGTATGCGTATACGTATGTTTAAATGGTTACTGATTTGGAATTGTTGAATCATGTTGTGTTAAGGATATGAAACGATTATAAGAAATGGCTATATGAATCAGTTATATGGAAATAATTATATGAAGTTTTTATACGGAATGCTTATATGGATAGATATGTAAAAAAGGATATTTGAAATGGAAATATGGAATGTTAAATGATTAGATGTTGAATGAATAGTATATCAAATGTGTTTACTTGTATATGTTTTATGAGATGATAAAGTTATAAGTTTTGCATATGTGAACTCACTAATCTTGTGATACTTATGATATGTATAGGGTAATAATGAACTCATGACATTGCTTATGAATTTAATTGCGAAATGTTTAAGTTATAACCTTTACGGTAAGTTAAAGTTTAAGTTTAATAAGAATTCGCTATGCAAAGATTTGCTTACATTGCTTACATCCAATGTTTATGTCGGCTGGAAGTTCAAGTTGGAGCTCACACTAATGATTCGACAAAAACTATGATTATTTTTATTTAGGTTATATGTGGCATGTACTAGGAGTTTGAGTTTAATGGTGTTGTTTTAAACTTTGTTTAAATAACGTTTAGTGATGTGTATTGATAGGGAACGCGTGTAGAATAGGATAGTAGCTTGTCTAAGTCGTAGATCTATCCTAGAGCTCTAGACAAATGTAAACTGAAACGAAAATAATGAAAACAAATTAGTTGACAAGAAGAAGAATAAAACGCAGTTAAAATAAAAGAAGAAGGAACCGACTGGTAAAGGGTCCAATAGAGCACGAAATTAGGGTTTTTTGGATGAAAGAAACCGTTCTTGGACCTTAAGAAATCGTCTTAACTAGATCTGGAAAATAGAACGCAAATAGATTTGTTACAAGTGATTTTAAAGAAAAAAACAAATTGTTTTGTGCAAGAATAATTGAAACAACAAGAAAAGATTGAAACTCCCAATTTTTGGTGTATTTCTTGATGAAGCAAAGTAGGAGAATGTCCCTCTTGAAGTAATTTTAACCTAGAACAAAAATCAATAAAATCAACAAACCAAAACAACAAGAATTAAACTAAATTAAACAAGAAACGATTAATCATTGATAAAAAAAAAGAGAAGATGGCATCTTAAGAAGTCTTGGAAACGTTAAGAATCTACAACTCCCTATAATGGCTCTAGTTCCCCCTCCAAGAAAGATATCTTGGCAAGAAAAAGCTCGAAGATGATTCCCACAACCTAAAAGATTGTTAAAACAACTTCTAAAAGAAACTTAAGAGCAATTCTTGAAGAAAAACTCAAAGAGAATTATTATTAACTCAGAAAATATAAAAATCAAGTCTCCTTTTGTTTAATTAAGCAAACCTCACTGTTATTAAAGGAGACTAAACCATGTTGGGCCTTCTACTATAACCGTTGCTACTCCTACTTCTTATTTGGTGAGCTCTCCATCATTAGATCTTTTTTAGTTCTCCAATTGATGCTCAAGGCAGTTCACCTCCTACTGTTTCTCCTCGCCTTCCTCCTTCTTCCTTGCCCCCTACTAAGGAACCAACTACTAAAGGTGATGGTGAGCTACTCCTGTTGCATGAGAATCTAAGCGTGAGGGAACTAGAAAACATGATTGAGATGTGGAAGGCTTCTATGCTAGAATCTGTAAAAAATGCACAAATATGTGTCGCTGAGCCATCAATTGGCTCGCTAATCCTTCCATTAATGAAGCTCACCTCATCCCTGCAAAACTCTCCTAGTTGAGGCCACCATGATTAGTCTGGGCCTTAAATAAAATGCTAGTGGAGCTGAGGCTAATCATAAGGAGCTTGCAGAAAGATTAGAGAGGACCCGCAAGTAGTTCTTGAGGAGCTCGCTGGGAATTTGGGTGCTACTCAAGTAAGAAATGATGAGTTATCTGTCGAGGTCGCCAGTGAAAAAGAAAGGAATGATGCCTTGGATGTTGAGCTGAGGAGAACTACCAAAGAGCAAAGAGATACCGTGAACCGAATTATCGTGGAATATAAGGCCGCGATGGCAAGCTCGGAGCAGAAACAAGCGAAGGCATTAGAATAATTTAAGAAAGAAACTTCTAACACTTTGAACAACCTTCTTATTGAGCTTAAGTCAAACATACTCTTACATGCTCAAGTTGCAGCTGGACCTTTTGCCGCTCGTAAAGTTAACTTCTGACCGCCTCCGAACATACTCCATTCGGCATAGGTTTTTAGGCTTTCACAAGTATACGGGTCATGTTGTAAATATAGTGTGTTATAACGGAACACTTGGTAGTATTTCGAGGATCGTACCTAAAGGAGACGTAAGACAATAGTGAATTAGATCCTTGCAAAGAATAGAAGCAATTAGTAATCACTTTAGGGATTATAGTATGAAGTTAAATAAAAGATTTGTTTATGAAGAGCATAAAAATAAAAGAAACAAAGAAAAGTAAAAGTTTGAGATGTAGAGAAATCGATAAACGGTTTTGGGAAGATTAGGTTGCTTTAGTAATATTTCTTCAATTGTTAGGTTTTGCGGATTTTCCTTCAATCAACTAGTTACTACTCTAGTTGGATCTTTCGATCTTCCACTAGCATAGCAAGTCGATAGAGACTACTTATCGTTAGATGTCACTCAGGCCTAGTGTTTGTTTTGTGTTCTTTCTCTCCCAAACAGCTGATTCGAATGAAAAATCCCTGTTAAACAACAATTAAATATTCATACTTCCATTCCCTAATTCCCCAAAATGAAATTAATTTCTCATGGTTTTCTTAATCATAATTGAAACAATTATATATAAAATCATATAATTGAATAACTCAAATAAAAAAGAAACTTTAATTGTAACACTCCTTAACCCTAAACCGTCGTCGAAATAAGGTTACAGAGTATTACCAGACATATCGGACAGCAATAATAAAAATTAATGAACATACTATAAAATAATCATAAAATTTCTTAATTGGACCTTCGAGGCTCAAAATACGTATTAGAAGGGAATTGGGACTTGTTTTGGTGCTCCGTAGATTTTTCGTAAATTTTTTTTTCGAACGCAATATAACCCCCTTTATAAACATCTAACCTTCCCTGCAATTTCAACCTGTAACCAAAACAATTTAAACTCAAATTCACCTAAATCATAATCATTTCATTAACATATTAATTCAATAATTAAACATTCTTAATGTTATTCAAAATTTACTAATAACTTTATTCATTTTTTTTCATTCAAACATAGTGTTAAATTTTATAATATACTCTCTACTATTTTATTAAACTAATATCAAAATATAGTATATATATATATACAACCAACATTACGAGCATATACATGTAACCTATACAACACCTAGTACATGTCACTTTTACCAAAAGAGGAGAATTATATCACCGAGTTTATACTGAGGTCGGGATCGATCTGGATGCTAAATCAGGACCTCAATTTTTACTAACCTGCGCACAAAAACAACCGTATGCTGAGTATTTCATACTCAGTGGTATTACTATAATTAAAATTATAAATAACCAAATAAATTTCACATAATCAATCATATAATACATGAACACATATTATCTTAATTTATACATCACTTTCATTCCATATCAATATCAAATCAATTTAACCATTTCATTCTCATTTCTCAATTTCATCACATATCACTTTATATGCCTCAATTTTTCATTCCTATTCAAATTTTCTTTTTCACATTATTTACCCCTATTAACAAGAATTGGACCTTGACGGATACACGGATCCAACCAAACACACCAGAATGACACCCAGTGCCTCATCGGATAGTTCGAAGCAATAAAGTGACACCTAGTGTCTTATTGGCCTAGCCGAAGTAAAGTGGTACCCAGTACCTCATCGAATCTATCCGAAGTAAAATAATGACACCCAATCTCATCAACTCAAGGTCGAAGTATCCCTGAACTCTTTCAATCCTATGGCATGCCAACTATATCCGACTCAGCCCGACTAGTTAATAGGGACTTTCAATTTATAATTCATATCACTTTCAATTTTAATTTCATTTATTAAATATAAATATCAAAATAAACATTAAATAATGAATAATTTAAATTATAGCAATACAAACCCTGATTTCGCGATTACTCCCCGATAACTTTCTCCTTTCCTTTTTGTGTCGATGCTTCGGGTTCTTTGCTAGCTGCAAAAATAATAATAATAATAATTTACGCTATTAATTACAACACTAATTTATAATAATAATTGGATTTCTATTCAATTTATACCTTAATTTCAATTTAATCCTAATTGACTCATTTATTTTTCTAACTTAATTCATTCTTTATTTTTATTCAATTTCCTTCCATATTCTACTTAACTATCTAATATTCATAATAAAACCCTAATTTAAAATTTCTTTCAATTTAATCCCTCTATCACAAAACTTATAGCTTCTTTTACAATTTAATCCCTTTATCAATGCTAACTTGAAATTCATTCAATTAAATCCCTACTTCACTATTTTGTTCAACATGAACTATGTTCAAAAACCTTAAAACTTCCAAGACCTGAACTTAATTTCATCAAAACTTTGTTCTAAAGCTTCTAAAATATCTAATTTAAGAGAAAATGGCTTAATTGACTTACCAATTAAAGATTAAAGCTTCAAAATCCTAGTTTTCCCTTTTTCTTTTTCCTTCCCTTTTCTTTCTCCCTTGTTTCGTTTGAGCTTCTGTTCTTCCTTCTTTTGTTTCTTTTTTCTTTCTTTATTCTTTTATTTCTTATATATATATATATTAGTTAATAATAATATTAATAAATTATAAATATCTATTTATTTAAATAATAAGTAAATTAATATTTATTTTACAAATGTACAAATATAATTTTTACACAAGTATATTTTATTACCATACATTTGACTTGAATATATATATATTTCATTAATCTAATAAAATAATAGCAATTAAATAATAATTTATATTATTATATTCTAATATTAATTAATAATAAATTAAAATCATGAAAAATCTTTAGATTTTTCTCATTGTTTGCCGCCTCAATTTATGCGATAGGTATAATTTCCATTTTAGTCCCTCTTTCTTTCTTTTTTTAATCTATAATTGAGCTTTCACCCCTTATTCAATTTAGTCCTTTTTACTAATTACTCTAAATTAAACTAAATTCACCTAATCAAAGCCTGATTAAACACACTACTAAGCTCATAATTACTCCTAATAATTATTTATGAACTCGGTTTACTAAGACGAAGGCCCTATAACTCACTTTTTTGGTGCCCTGAATTTAGGTCATTACATTAATTGTATTCGCAATCTATTGGAAAAAATTCATCGAACATTTATGCGAGTTCTACAATCTTGTTTCTGAATGAAAATACAAAATAAAACTGAAAGCTAGTAAATGTTGTCTCTAAACCTAGTGCTAAAGGCCTTATTTATATCATTGACCGACCGTTTTCATCAACCCTAGGTCAGCTACCATCCTTCGTGTTTAAGTTGCATTGTAAAGACTGAAAAGCCCTTCACTTGGTGCAAAGTTGCGTTCAAGGGTCGATGTCGCGACACACCAGATCTTGTGTTGCAACGAAGAAAGCAGTCTCCTTCATCTTCACTGTTGGTCCCTTTGTTGTGACATAGAGCTCCCTATGTCATGACGAAATGATCAGTTTCACTTTTGCTCAACTGCTAATGGTCTACTACGCACTCAAGAAGTAAGTTAGCTAATCTTTAGGCCTCATTTGGCCTTAAAGACAATAAAATAACCTTTTAGCACAATTTATTTGAAAGATAAAAACTAAGTTAAAATCTATGAAAACATAAGGAAAAATACTTGATTCCAAGCTCTTCAAATGTGAAAACTAGTTCAATTTGCTAAATATAAAATTGGCAAATTAAACTCCTCCACACTTAAGTCTTTGCTTGTCCTCAAGAAAACAAGAAAATCAAAGTCAAACAACATAAAAGGAAATAACGATTAAAGCTTTATTGATTAGGTTCTTAACATCTACTCTAGGCATTATGTATTTCTTGATAATTCTAACATGATGAGTGAGAAATTTATCGTTTTTAGTTAGAAACAATATAAGTTCAATATTAAAGCTTTATTGATATAAATTCATCAATGCTTAACATAAGTATTTTGATTATCCTAGTACAATACAGATAGTTATAATGAGATTATGCATTTTTTTTATCTACTCATGTATAGAGTTGTTTAAGTCTAATAGGACTTTTCTACTTGTAATTTGTTGAGACTTAGGATATGTATGAATTTAAAAAATAATCAAGCACAAAAGGGTTACAAATACGAAAATAGTTTGACACGTTGTATTGTTCCCTATTCTTCCCCTTAATGTCCCATTTCATCTCACCCCCTTATTTCTCTTTCTCTCACCTCCTTTTCTCTCCATTTTAGAAAATCTCAATATAAAGTAATTCATTTAGCTAGCCTATGAGTATTCTCTTTTCTTTTATTTTTCGAGTAAGATTCTCTTTTTATTTTTGGTGACTTTATGATTTTGTCACTCTTAATATGTTTTCTTACTCATGATTCTTTTATTTTGTTTCTACTCATTTTCTTTTTCTTCTTAATTTTTCACTATTTCTCTCTTTTTGGCTAAACTAAAGTTCATACACTATATTGATTTTTTTTATAACCTTCACATTAACGTGTCTACTTACCCTCAATACATATGACCATACGTCTCTTTCCATGCAAAACAAGACCAAAGAAGAGAGTATACACAAATCATCATTTGAGGCTTATAATGTGGTTCATCAAAAAGGATCATAAGGCTCAAAGATTAGTACTAATTGAAAAATAGAGGTTGGCTTTTTAGCTCTAGATACATCCAAACAATATCTTAGGTCATCCCTAAACACCTCAATATGCATAAATATCAATTTAGTTATACAATCTCAAAATTAGTATCTATCATATATACTATCATGCTCGTTTCCTCATATTAGGCATATCATTTGGTATCAATAATACCTTTCTACCAATACTTAATGTAACCTATAGAACTAAAAAATTTCATGCCCAAAATTTAAAAACTCCCCATCATCATGCCAAATTTATCAATGAATACAATCAACCTATTATACATGCTCTTGTCTTATATAATCTAAATATTCATTATACAAATTTACTCGTAGGATTTGTGGTATCGAAACCATTGTTTCTACACCACTGAAAAATGGATTGTTACATCCTGTGTCGCGACGAAGCAAGCAGTCTACTTCATATTCACTGTTGGTCCCTTTATTGTGACATAAAGCTCCCTATGTCGTGACGAAGTGATCAGTTTCACTTTTGCTCAGCTGCTAATGGTCTCTTGTGCAATCACGAAGTAAGTTAGCTAATCTTTAGGTCTCATGTGGCTTTAAATGCAATAAAATAATCTTTTAGTGCAAATTATTCGAAAGGTAAAGACTAAGTTAAAATCTACGAAAACATAAGGGAAAATACCTGATTCCAAGCTCTTCAAATGAGAAAACTAGGTCAATCTACTAGGTATAAAATCGAGAGACCAACTTCGACGTCCCTTACAAGATGGATATGGATCACCTAAGCTTTGATGTTAGCTTCCCCTCAAGAGACGTTTGGGATGAGTTCGGATCGAAATGGAGGATCTCAAAATAGTGAAGCGTAGGTTCACTAACTGTGTTAGAGCTGCAAGCTTAACTCTACGAGCCCTTAAAGAGTGTCAGCTGTGAGCGTAGGTCTGCTAGCTGCTTCTTAAGATCAAGATGTTTAGTCACTTGGGCTCTTTTAAAATAAAGAAATTTAGTCACTTGGTCTCTCTTTTTTTTCAAGTATTCCTACCCTACATTAATGCAAACTGATGGGGTATATGAATATAACTTTTAATCATCGATATATGTGAAAAAATTTTAAATTTTTAATTATATTCATGCAAAACACATATTCATATTCGAAATTCATGCATTGAGTTTTAACAACATAACCAAATGACCCAAAAGTTCATAACGATCAAGCCATGAACAAATAATAAGACCAGCTATATTTGCCAATTATTATGTAAAACATCATCCGCAAATGAAAAAAATGGAAACAAGGTAACAAAGTGATTGAAAGGAAAAGCTATACCATCTAAGCACAGGTGGTGGTTAATGGTGACACAAGAACAGATATTATGAAGGCATCTAAAGGGGATATTGATAGATCTAGATAGGGGTTTTTATGGCAGATATCAAATTGTTGGCCCTAAATTTTAATTCTGTTCTTTTCCAACATGTAATCAAGATGTTAATGCTATTGCTCATGCTATTGCCAGAAAAGGGTTTGAGATGGATTCTAAATTTTTTGGGTCAAAGATATACCTCAAGAGGTTGTTGTTATGGTGGATCGCAAGCGGAGGGCGCTGTAGCTTTTCGATGGGGGCTGATTGAAGAATTTCTATAGTCTGTTTTGATGTGGAAGACGATTTGTGCTTTGAAGGTGGTATAGTTTTGCAAAGAATGAGAAGATGGATGGTTTTTCTCCGATTGATGACTCGTCTTCCCCAACATCGAGGCGATTTTTTTATTTGTTTTACTCTTTCTGTGTTCTTTTTTGGCTGTTTTAGTTTCTTTAATTTGGGTTTGCTTTACAGCTAGTTTTGTTCCGCATTTACCTGCTATGTTGGACATGTGTTAATAGGGGTTGTTGTGGTTTTTATTTATCTTTGAAATAACCAGCCTCGGTATTTAAATTACTTAAAATAAAAGGAAACATATTAAGTTTAACCATATATAAATTATGTATGGATTTTTATATATTTTATTCTAATTTAAGTTTCACTAAATATAAATTATCTTCATATTTATCTTAAATATATTTTGATTATTAATGTATTTATGAATTGTAATAAATTGATTCTAATTATTATTATTATTTATCGTATAATTTCTTAAAAGTATCATAAGGCTGTAATGTAAATAGACTTAAATAATATCGTAATATTGTTTTTTTTTTGTTTGCTTGTTAGAAAAGTAGATCAAACTTTAGTACAAAGAAACTAAAATGGAGAAGGCCTTAAGTGAGCTACCCCTAATTTACTGGAATTCCGCCGAAGTATGTTGAAACTCAGATTAATTCGGAGAAAGATCAATTGACCAGCTTGGATATTCAATCTGCAATCATGTTGGGCTTGCCATACGCATGCACCACCCAAATCTCCCAATGATACAAACCAATTGATATTTATTTTCTTACAAGGATCCACCTAGAATAAAATTCTTAACCCTAAAATTATTTTTTGGGTCCTAGACGATGAAACATTTATGGTGAAAAATTCAAATGCACAAATCATTTAATTAATTTATTTTCGTCCGAATTTTTTTCTCAATATTAAAAGTTGGAAAATATTTTTTTGGACCCCTTCCAACCTTGATCTAAATATTATCTAAAAGATAAATTTATTGATGAATGATTGCATATAGTAAAAAAAAAAAAAGCATTTGGACGCACAAAAAGTAGAAAAAACAAAAACAAAAACAAAATAAAAATAAAATACTTTATTGAAAGAAATGTTAATGGAATGCATGGGTCACAACAATAAGGGAAAAATCAGCATACAAAACAACTAATTCCTCCTTTTATTTTCCCCATAAATTAATATAGATTAGCGACCTTGTCGGCAGTTTTCAGATTTTTCACATCCTCTATCGTAATCAGGGGTGCGTTCTCCCACACAATTACCCATCCCTAGTTTGCATGGTTGTTCAAGATTTTTTCCCATTGCTGTGTTGCTTATTGGTTCCCCATTTGCACCCTCTTCCATCAACATTGAGCTTACCAGCATTGCACAAACCCACAACAGCATGATCTTCTTCTCCACACCCATTTTGTTCCAATAAACTTATTTAATTAAAACTCTACACTATCCTTCAATCACATGAGAGGGGATTATATAGTTTGACAATACTTCTAAACTTAGTAAAATGTTTAACCAAAACTACAAGATCGGAGAATTTTCCTAAACTTTTTTAGTAAATTAGATTAGGAATAACAGAAAAGGACAAGTTAAAATCTCTTTTACTTACCATTCCAACTTTATTTGGTATCCACAACTTTATTTAGTAAATTTATTTGTTCAAGAAAAAAATTGCGTTATTGACTGAATTTCATATTTGAATGATTTTGTATACCTATTAACTAATTGAGTAAGTATATAATTTAAGAGTTAAGGGGTTAGAATTAAATCGTTATTGTTTGTATTATGTTGAATTAAATGAATTAATTCTTTAAATGTGGATTTGGATGGACATCCGCGGAGTTAAATTTGAACTTTGTTAATTATTCTTGTGTATAAAGTTTACTTGTTTCAATTGTTATGGTCCCAACTCTTACCATGACATAGCCAAACGTACTTGCACTTTGTCTTTGTATTAGATTATGTGATATGTCAATAAATGATTAATTTACTTTATTTCTATTATTATTTAATGGATGAATAAATTAAATAATTGACTTCAAAGTGAAAATTAAATTAAGTAGTGTTTTTAATTTATTTTTATTCAAAAATTTAAATAAGTTTACACAGATCCACCTAAACCTAAGCCCAACAAATCCAAAATTCTAAAAATTTTAGAAACCCTAATTCACCCTAATCCCTTCAATAGCCTCCTCCCTCGCCACGTCATCAACGCAACATTCGAGGCCAGTTGTTCCAAACCTGATGCCTCATCTAACTTCTACCAACGTATCATCAAAATGGCAAAGGCATGGTTCCCCATCACCGTTGACCCCTCTTGAAAATCAAAACTTGGTTTTAAAAAAATTAAAATAAGATCTAGAGTTTCATTATTTTATTATTTTTAAAATTCATCTTAACCCCATTTTTTTATTATTTTATGTTTCCTCTCTAATTTTACTTCCATTTTTTTAGTTCAACCCTTATATGTTTTTTAATTCCTTTTCATCCATTTTTGTTTTCTTAAAATTTTAAGTACTTCATTCTATATTTTGCTATTATTTTATCTATTTTATTTTATTATTATTATTATTATTTTTTATTATATTTTTAGTATGTTTTAAATCTTTTACTTTAACCTTTAATTAATATTTAACAACTTAGTTCTCTTTTTTAATTTTGCACCTCGAACCATTGTTTTTTAAAAAAAGGGAACAATCGATTTAAGCCCTATTGAAATAGATTTTATTTTAATTTAGTTTTTTTTTTCTTTAAATCCTTTCTTAAATTTCGCCTTTGTTTCGTTCTTTTATCTTGCTTTAAACATATATTCATTTATTAATATATTAATGTGGTTATTATTCTAAAATTAATCATTATTTTAATTTTTTCCTTTTGTTCCAAATTTGTTCGTACCCATATATATTTTATTATTTGTTTTTTTAAAACATTAAAATATTTTAAGTTTCGGTTATTGTTTTGGATTTCTTTTATACTTACCTATTTATTAATTTGTTAATTTGTTTATTTCATACAGGTGTATATTGTGGTTTTATTTTATCATGTAGATATTCGTTATTACGTATTTATGCCGTGTCATATTCTACTATTATATTTTGTATATCGCACCATTTCATCCACCCTTTTTAAAGAAAATAATTATTTATGTTTTAAATGACTTTTAAAATAAAAGACAATGCTCGTTATTTCGTAATTTAAAAGGTTGAGCCTTAATTTACTGGGTGTAATTTTTTCTTTGATCGAAATAATCAAGTACTTTAAAATCTCAAAATCAAGGTAATATCCTTTTATGTGAAAAACTTTGAAAAATTGTCCCTAACGTGTTGGGTGCGATTTTTGTAAAATTCGCACAGTCAAGTATCCTCCTTTAAAATTTTCAAAATATCCTTTAATTTCGAATTTCGAGAACATCGTGCCCTAACGTGATGAGTACGATTTCTTCTTCGAGCCTAAAATAATCGAGTATCCTATTTAAAACCAATAGTTACTTGATATTCCATCATTTTGGGAATTCAAAAATTGTGCTCTAACGTGTTGGGTATGATTTTGTTTAGAGCTTAAATGATTGAATATATTATTAAATGTCTTCTTCATACTTATGGATTGCATTTTGAATTTTACTCGAGTTTTTAATTTTCAACAATTAAGGCACTAATTAATCGACTAGGTACCAATTTTGGGCATGTGAGAGTGCTAACCCTTCCTTACACGTAACCGACTCTCGAACCTACTTTCTGGACTTTGAAGACCAAATGTTTTTACAAAACAAATTCAAATACTTTAGGTGATCCAATCACCACATTAAAGAGATTGGTGGCGACTCCCATTTTTCAATTTTAAAAAAACTATATAAAAGTCGAGACGTATTTCAAAAACGTTCAAAGATGATTCTTACAACCTAAAAGATTGTTAAAACAACTTCTAAAAGAAACTCAAGAGCAATTCTTGAAGAAAAGTTCAAAGAGAGTTATTATTAACTCAAAAGAATAAAAATCAAGTGTATTATGAATTTGTACATTGCCAAGGCCTATATATAGGCTAACTAAATAAGTCTAAATAAAACTCTTAAGTAAACTAGAACTCTAATTAATCTAGACAATAAGTAGTTTTAAACTAAACTTTCTTGTTGAAATAAAACTCCTAAATAACTTAAACTACTTAATAATTATTAAAAATTCGAAATAAAATATTGGGCTTATATATAATAAAAATTAAGCCTAAAACTTAAAACTAATACGATTTTCGAAACTCGTAATTCCCGTCATTATCACGTTCAGAAAATTTACCCACACAATCTTCATTAAAACAATCATAACTTGAGCTCCCGAACTCAAAAACATGTGATTTAAAGTGCGTTTTGAAGCTAAGAGATTGATCTTCGAACACCATTCAGACATCTCAACCCAAAAATGTCTGGATCCCATCGAAAAAGTCGTCACAATTCTGCTGATTTCCCAAACTTGAAAATTAGTAGCTTTGGTGAATGAAATTTAATAAATTCCACCCCATCTATGCACGTATCATGTATATATGTAGTAATTTAGCTCATGTATGAATATATGAGTGATTTTGGTTATTTGATTCTTGCCTTATGAAAATAGTTGTTGAATTGGTAAAATGAATGTGAATGAAAGGAATGAGATAGTATGATTTGTACGCTTATAATTAAGGATTTGTGATTATTGAATGTGAACTTGTTTGATATTTAAATTGTGGTACTAATGATGGTACATTGTTAGACACATAGGTTCAAAGATTTGGTACGTTTTTAGCATGTTTAAATGTGTTTTGAATAGGTGAAATTGGTTACAAATGGATTGGCTTGTTACTTAAGAAATTGCTTATTTTAGTAGTGATTTTAGGAGCACATGACCTAGGACAGGGGTTGTCACATGATCATCTGTCACACACGATTACCTTACACGATCATGTTTCTTTTTTATTTTTGGGTATAGTTTCGTTCACGCGGTCACAATGAGTTACACGGCCTGACCACACAGTCGTGTGACCCCTGTTCTCAAAAATTTCCACATTTTTATACTTTATTTCAAATTAGTCCCTGTTTGTCCCCAAATTGATTTTAAAGTTTTGTAGGCTCAATTTAAGAACCATATTAGTATATATGTTATGAATGATGATTGTTTTTGAATATATGATATTTAAATTAAATCGAATGGTATTAAGATGTCATTTGTTTCCTTGTGTGCCGTAATTGTAACACCCTTAATCCGTCTTTGTCACTAGAGTAAGGTTATGGAGTATTATAGTACAATTTAGAACATTCAATATCAAAAGCATCAAATTTTCTAATTAATTATCAACATTCATAATATCATTTAAATCCAAGTGAAGCATACACTTCTAGGCCAAAAATCGAGTTTACGAGGCCTTAAAAATAATTTAGAAAAAACCAGTGACCAATTTGAAACAAATTAGGAGTTTTAGGGAAAACATGAAAAATTTCAAAATAGAGGTCACACGATCATGTGTCAAGAGTTGAGATTGTGTGGCTCAAGACATGGCCGTGTGGGTATCCCATACACCCGTGTGCTAAGGTGTGGAGCTCACTAACTTTGCTCACATGCTCATGTCCCAACCTTTGTGTCTACCTGTGTAACTCATTGACTTGGGTCACACGGTCGTGTCACAAGCCATGTGCCAGCCCATGTGAACCCTGCACCTAAAACGTTACGGGCACATGCCCGTGTGGGTTGCCCATGTGTAGCACACGACCATGTGGCAACTCGTTCTCCATGTCATGTGTGCCCAAAAATGACCCAAAACATGCCCATTTCACAATCAAATGCTTAGGTACGTAAGGGTAATTAATAAAACATGTTTATAAGACTTTAAAGTGCATTCAAAAACACTCAAAGCATGCCAAATCAATTAACATAAGGCCTAAACAATGTGTCATCAATGACAACACAACTCAATCACCTAACATCCTATTACCTTAGTTAACATACACAAGCCACAAACACACTTAAAATTATTACTTACATTCAATCCCAAAATACTGTATCTAATTAATGCCAAACTTACCGTATCATACACATCCACTTATGCTTTAACTTAGAATTAAGCATGCATAACACACTGAGTTACTCATATCACAACATCATATGCACAACAACTAACATAATATAGTTACATATGAACTAGTACAAAACAGAATCAAATTCTCCTATTACATGCCGTATAATCAAAGTTGTATTCAAAATGTACCAAAAGGTCCTCGGATAGTGTGATTTCTTCAAGTTGATCTGATCACCCGGCTATCCACAAAAACGTTATCTACAAGGAAACAAAACAAATAACACGAGTAAGCTTTTATAAAGCTTCGTAAGTTCGATGGTTAGAACGATAAAGCTTATTGAATAAACATAATAATTCAAATAACAAGATTACTAACAGAGTTATGCAATCGATAACACGCCTCGGTACTAAGTGCAATCGATAACTCGCTTCGGTACTAAGTGCCTACCCCGTAGGCTAACATTCGCCCTTGATAACACGCCAAAAAACACTATAATATAACATGATAGTTCGTAACAAATGCAGGACTTCGATATATTCAGTGAACATGAGATATATAGGAATCATTATCACATCTCATACTAATCCCGTAACGCGAGCAAAATAACCTATTGGCATGTCAATCGTGCTTTATCCTACATTCATCCGTCTTAGGAGATATCATCAGTGATCAATGCTATACCAATCCATTACTTTAATTCTCATTTCATGGCATCAATATTTTAACCGACATTCAAAGGTTGAGGACTATTCAACAACTTTCTCTTTTCCTCTATTTTTAATCCGTTCTTCATCTAAGATAATCATTTCATTCAATTAATCAATTCCAACAGAAAATTTAACTCATTTTATGCTAATAAGTCCTTTTTAACATTTTTACAAAATTACCCTCAACATTTTACCTTTTATGCAATTGAGTCCCTAAGTTCAAAACTCACAATTTAACCAATTTAAACTAAGACTTTTAGTTGAATTATTAAATACTTCACTACAACCCATACTTGTTATTTTACTTCAAGTCCTTGTAAATTATCACTTTAACATTTTAGTCCTAAAAGATTTAAATTACTAAAAACTACTTTACAAAATAGTCCTATTTAACAATCGAGCTTACTAATCTATCATTAAACTTCAAGAACACACTAAACTTATCAATGACATAATCCTCAACGTTTATCATTTTTACAAAATAATCCTCGAAATAACTAGATTAAGCTAATACGAGATCAAAGACATAAAAGTTACTAAAAATGGGTAAGGTTTACTTACCATATCAAAGGGCCTAAGCTTGGTCGAAACTCTCTAATCCCTAGAAATGGTGTTTTAGCTTGGGGAAGAAGGACATAAGAAATAAAAATGGTATTCCTTTTCTTCATTTATTTTAACTTAACTTATTAATACCTAAAAATATAAAATTAACATATATTTTTTCATTTTAGGGAGATTAGACCTCTGCCAGCCCACCCTTGATGGTAGCAACTTGCATTTTATGTTTAAACACTGCCAAATGGCAAAATGTTTACAACTAGGATCTTTGTTAACTTTATTTTCATTGTATCTTGCAAGAAAAGGTTAGCCTTCCCTCGGCCTTAGCAACCTTGGATATCTGCTAAAGTCAACGTTCAAATGGATCAAGTACTACAAAACACATAATTTAATTACATATTTGACTACTTCCATGACAAAGATACTGATATAAGCATTGGAACTGGGAAGAGACAAGGGTAGTAGTTGAAGAATAGTTCTTCAGAAATTTAAAATAAAAAAGCACAAGTCTTGGTAAGCCTTTCATTTGCTACTTGAAAATGGAAAAACATAGACTACCTCAAAGACTGCAATGTATAAATAGACAAGTTCTGCAGTAGAGTTCCTCATTCTCTCCAAAGTAATCAAAATTGCATTTATCACAATGAAAGCTGCCTATTTCACCCTTAGTATTTTATCTCTTGGCTTTGGCTTCCCCATTTGCCTATGCATCTAATCCTAGTCCTTTCCAAGATTTTTGCGTAGCCATCAATGACCTCAAGGGTGCTGGTAAGTTTTGTTTTTATCTCTTCTTCTTAAACTTGACCTTCAAATATAACATTCTTCATGGCATGGTACATGAAAATAACATTCTTTTCTCATCTCCAGTGTTTGTTAATGGGAAGTTCTGCAAGGACCCAAAGCTTGCTAAAGCATAAGACTTTTATTATTCGGGGCTCAACATCCCCAGAAACACATCAAATCTAGTGAGATCAATTGTTACTCCAGTTAATGTTGCTCAAATACCAGAGCTTAACACTCTTGGCATCTCATTGGTTCGAATTGATTACGCGCCAAATGGCGGCCTAAACCCCCATCATACTGACTCTCGTCCCATCGAAATCCTAGTCGTTATGGAGGGCACACTTTACGTTGGCTTCGTAACATTCAACACCGATAATATTCTCATTACCAAGGTTCTATACACTGGAGATGTATTTGTTTTCCTAGTTGGTTTCATTCACTTCCAATTCAATATGGGGAAAACTAATGTCGTAGCCTTGGTTGTTTTGAGTAGCCAAAATACTAGTGTCATTACCATAGACAATGCAGTGTTTGGATTAAATCCACTTATCATTCCTGATGTTCTCGTCTGGGCTTTTCAATTGGACAAGAATGTGGTGAAAAATCTTCAGTCAAAATTCTGATATGAGCGCCCAAATATAATTCAATTCAACATGTATACTTGGAGAGTATCGGTGATAGAAGGATTATTAGGGATATGGATATGGGATTTAAAAATCAGTATGATGATGGGGATTTGATGACTACACGCTCCATTTCCATAAATAAAGCAATCCAAGTGATGGGGTTAAATGCTCTCGTTAATGCTGTTTCGATTGTAGCAAGGGACAAGAATATTACAGATGATATGGAATTGATGGTGGATAAGAATGAGGTGGATTGTCTAATTTATTATTCTGATGGGCTTAAGCACTCACGCATTCATTCTATAACTTCAGAAGTTTCTAATTTGGATGATTCGAATGAAGTTTTGTATTACCAGGTTCTAATATATCGGTAAGCCTTTCTAAGAAGGCCAGCCGGGAGCAATGAAGCTACTTAGCTGGAATGTTCGAGGCTTGGAGAGGTCTCGAACAGTTCGTCGTCTCCGGTATATGTTGAGGGATATTATTCCCTCTGTGGTATTTCTTATTGAGACAAAGCTATAGGGTTCGAATATAGTAGCGGTTAGAAGGAAATGTGGTTTTTTGCATGAGATTGACGTTGATTTGGATGGACGGAGTGGGGGTTTGTCTTTGGGTTGGAAGAGTGACTTGAATATTACCTTATTTTCTTTTTCTCGTCGCCATATTGATGTTCTTATTGCTGGGGATTCGGATGGTCACGTGTAGAGATGCACTGGGTTTTACAGGGCTCTTGAGGGGACTCGTTAGGAAGAATCTTGGAGGTTGTTGTGCTTCTTTAATGATTGTCCTACTATTCCTTGGCTTGTGATAAAGGACTTCAACGAGATTATTTATTCCAATGAGATGCAGGGTGGTTTACTGTGTCGGGAACTTCAAATGAGTCGGTTTTGTAATGCTCTTTATGAGTGTTCTCTTGTAAATTTAGGGTACAAGGGTCAGTGGTACACGTGGAAACGTGGGCGAACCAATGTGAACAACATTCGAGAAAGGCTTGATCGGGAGTTGCTAATACGACATGGGTTAAGGTATTTCCTAATTATCTTTTGAAACACCTTCCTCATGGTTTTTTTGATCACTGCCTATTTTTTTATCAACTATTTTGGAGAATAGTAGTTCTCAAAATCATCATTTCAGATTTGAAGCTGCATGGTTATTGGAGGATAGTTGTGAAAATATGGTGGCAAATTTATGGAAAACTTCAAGTGGTGATATCCTTCAATGACTTGAGGTCATAAGCAGTGGACTAAATTTGTGGTTCGATAAAATAAAAAAGGAGAGACGGTTTTCACGTAGAGAGTTGGAGCTACGGTTGTCTCGACTTAGTGAACAATTTTCTTCAGATGGGATCTTGGGCGAGATTGTTGAGACCAAGTTGTTCCTTAATATGGAAGTATACAGTGAGGAAATTTACTGGGAGCAGCGTGCTCGTGCGAATTGGTTGAAATATGGAGATCGAAATACACCATTCGTTCATCGATTTGCTACTGATCGTAAAAGACGTAATAAAGTTGACTGCCTACAGAATGCTAGTGGAGATAACTTTGATCGTAATATTGACTTGTTAAGACTGGCTAATGAGTATTTTTCTGATTTGTTTACGTTGGCTGGGGTTGAAGATGCCCAAGTGATTTTAGATGGGGTTCATAAGTGTATTTCGAATCTTATGAACACAGAGCTGGATAGTCTATTTTCCTATGAAGAGGTCTGTGTGACGCTAAAGAGTATGCAACTCTAAAAGCTTCGGGGCAGATGGACTTGGGGTAATATTTTATCAGACATTCTAGCACATCGTTCGAAGAGATGTTACAGATTTTTGTATTGATAGCCTTAGAGGTATTTTTGATATGTCAAAAATCAATCATACCCGTATTGTACTCATTCCTAAGGTTAATAATCCATCTCTTATGTCTCATTTTCGCCCTATATGCCCGTGTAACATTTTGTATAAAATCATTTCCAAGATGGTTGTTAATAGATTCCAAAAAGTGTTACATCACTGCATTGATGAGTCTCAAAGCGCATTCGTACCAAGACGACTTATTACTAACAACATAATTGTTGCTTATGAAATCCTTCACTCTATGCATAATTGACGACCAGGGGAGTATAGTTTGTTTGCTCTCAAACTCGGCATGAGTAAGGCGTACGATAGAGTGGAGTGGGACTTTATTTGGAGTATGCTTAGAAAGATAGGTTTTAGTGACTCTTGGGTCCAAAAAATTCGTATGTGCGTGGAGACTGTGTCCTATTCTATGGTCCTCAATAGTGATATTAGTGAGTCGTTCTATCCTATGAGAGGACTCCGTCAAGGCGACCCTCTGAGTCATTATTTATTCTTAGTGTGTGGTGAAGGTCTCTCTACTCTTCTTCGGTTAACAGTTATGAATAGAGCTATAAAAGGATATCGAATTAATAGGTATGCTTTTTTAGTGACTCATCTTTTATTTGCAGATTATAGTCTCATCTTCGAGAATACCATGGTTGATGGGGCAAATACACTTAAAGAAAGTTTAGACTTCTATGCAAAATGCTCAGGGGCAAGTGGTTAATTTTGCTAAGTCGGGGTTATTTTTTAGCGTAAATTTTCTTAATAATTTTAAAAGGGCGATTTGTGATATCATGGGAGTTCATTTAAATTCCAATAAAGAAAGTTATTTGGGTCTCCCTTCGATTGTTGGGAGGAATAAAAAGGTAGCGTTTCGTGACTTAAAGGAGAGGATCTTAAATAAAGTCTCTAGTTGGAGTGCTCGGATGTTATCAATTGGAGGTACGAAAGTTCTAATAAAAGTCGTTTGTAAGCAATTCCCATGTACGCGATGTCCTATTTTTTTGTTACCGAATTCTTTCATTAAGGAACTGGAAAGTGTTATTGCACGTTTTTCGTGGCAAAAAAGTACGGGAAAGAAGGGCCTTCAATGGGCCTATTGGGATTCTCTGTGTTTGTCAAAATGTTAAGGAGGTATGGGGTTTCTGTTAGAATTAGGTGATTAAAATTCTTGTTAAAATAAAATACAATGGTAAAATAAAATAAAAGTAAAGTCTAAATAAACTAGACTTCTTTTATTTTATTTTAATTAGAATAGGTCATCTATTTTATTTTAATTAGAATAAGGTGTTTCAACCTTACTACATTACTTCTATTAGTTGTTGATTGGAATAAGTTTTTTTAACCTATAAATAGGCGTAGTCATCTCTTCTTGTAATTATTCGATTTTTGACATTAATGAATCTTCTTCTCCTTTGCCCGTGCTTTTTTTCCCGAAAGGGTTTCCACGTAAAATTTGTGTGTTTTTTTCTTGTTTTCTTTACGATATTTCTTCATTGTCGACATTTAATTTTATCAAATTGGTATCAGAGCTTTTCGGGTTACTAGTCTCGATTACAATAATAGCGACATTGAAGTATGATATTACGCTATTGGATCGCAACATTAGATTCGCATTATGGCAAGTAAAGATGCAAGCAGTTCTTGCGCAGATGGATTTGGAGAATCAAAAAGGAAAACAACCAGAACAATCCGGTGAAGCTGATGTAGTAGAAGACTACAGTGATGGTGAACTCCTAGTTGCTTCTGTCGACAATTCTAAAGTGAGTGAGAAGTGGATTCTCGATTCTAGTTGCATCTTCCATATGAGTCCCAATCGGGATTGGTTTACAACATATGAAGTTGTGTTTGAAGGTGTTGTTTTGATGGGAATTAATGCTTCATGTAAAATAGCAGGTGTTTGCACAATCAAAATAAAGATGTTTGATAGGGTCGTTAGAACTCTTAGTGATATGCAACATGTACCAAAATTGAAAAGGAATTTGATTTCGTTGAGTACTCTTGATTCAAAAAGGCACAACTACATAGCTAAAATTGGGGTTATAAAGATTAGTAAGGGTTCCCTCGTTGTGATGAAAGGGCAGAGAAAGACTTCCAAATTATATGTTTTGCAAGGTTCAACTATTACTTGTGATGCTGCAGTCGCTTCCTCTTTCTTGTCAGATGATGATATTACTAGACTTTGGCATATGCGTTTAGGGCATATGAGTGAAAACGACATGACAGAATTAAGTCAAAGAGGACTTCTTGATGGGCAAGTCATTAGCAAACTGAAGTTCTGTGAGCATTACAGTTTTGGGAAGCAAAAAAGAGTTCGATTCACCAGAGGAATCCATAACATGAAGGAAATATTGGATTACATTCATTTTGATCTTTGGGGACCATCTAGAGTACCTTCAGAGATGAAGCTAATTATATGCTAACTCTTATTGATGAATTTTCCAAAAAAGTTTGGGCATTCTTTCTGAAGCAGAAAAGCGATGTGTTTTCCGTATTCAAGTCTTGCAAAACTATGGTTGAAAAATAGATAGGAAAATAGATAAAACACCTATGCACAGATAATGGCTTGGAGTTCTGTTCTGATGAGTTTAATAAATTGTGCAAATCAGAAGTGATCATGAGACATTTGACAGTTCGTCATACTCCACAGCAAAGCGACATTGCAGAACGAATGAACAGAACGATCATGGAGAAGGTTCGATGTATGTTGTCGAATACTAATTTACCGAAGCCGTTTTGGGCTGAAGCAACCTTTACTGCATGTTTTTTTGATCAACCGATCTTATTCGTTGCCATTGAGAAAAATACTTCATAAGAGATATGGACTAGTAAGCCTGTTGATTATTCTGATATAAAGATTTTTGGGTGTCCTGCTTATGCTCATCTTGATAATAGAAAATTGGAACCAAGATCCATTAAATTTGTTTTTCTTGGTTTTAAAGTTGGTGTAAAAGGGCATAAGTTATGGTGTCTTGAAAATAGAAAAGTTGTGTTTAGAAGAGATGTTTTTTATGAAATTGATATGTTACCTAACTTATCTCTTAAAGACTCTTCCAGTAAAAAACAACAATAGCAGGTGGAGTTTCAGATTGATCCAGTATCTATAATAGAGTCAACTTCTCAAGTTAGTACAGAAGTTCAGAATAGAGTCACTTCATCACTACAATATTCTATTGCCAAAAATAGACCTAGAAGAGAAATTAAATCTCCGAAGAGGTACACCAAGGCTGATCTAGTAGCTTATGCTTTAAACGTGGTTGAAGATATTGATGCAAATCAAGAGGCATCTACTTATTCCGAGACAGTAAGCTATGAAGACTCAGAAAAGTGGACGATTGTCATGCAAGAAGAGATGGAATCACTCCATAAGAATAAAACGTGAGATTTAGTGAAGCTTCCAAAGGGTAAAAAGGTTGTTCATTGTAAATGGGTATTTAAGAGGAAAGAAGGGATTCCAGGAATTGAAGAACCTAGATATAAAGCAAGACTTGTTGCAAAAGGTTACAGTAAGATTCCCGATGTAGACTTCACAGACGTATGTAGACTACACAGACGTGTTTTCTCCAGTTGTGAAACATATTTCGATTCAAACCTTACTTGGTATTGTGGCCATGTATGATTTGGAGCTTGATCAGTTAGATGTAAAAACAGCGTTCTTGCATGGAGAACTTGAGGAAGATATTTACATGCAACAACCAGAGGGCTTTATAGTCTCAGAAAAGGAGGACTATGTTTGCTTGTTGAAAAAATCCCTTTATGGTTTGAATCAGTTAGATGTAAAAACAGCGTTCTTGCATGGAGAACTTGAGGAAGATATTTACATGCAACAACCAGAGGGCTTTATAGTCTCAGAAAAGGAGGACTATGTTTGCTTGTTGAAAAAATTCCTTTATGGTTTGAAGCAGTCACCAAGGTAATGGTACAAGAGATTTGATTCTTTTATAACTACTCATGATTTCAAAAGAAGCAGTTCTGATAGTTGTGTTTATTTTAAGAAAAACGGTGATGGTTCTTTTGTGTATCTACTCCTTTATGTTGATGACATGTTGATAGCAGCAAAAGATAAAGAAGAGATAAGAAAGGTTAAAACCCAACTTAGTGAAGAATTTGAGATGAAAGATTTGGGGGCAGCAAAGAAGATGTTTGGGATGGAGATTCTTAAAGATAGAAAGGCAAGTAAGTTGTTCCTAAGTCAGAAAGGGTACATTAATAAAGTTCTTTGTAGGTTCAATATGCAAAGTGTCAAGCCTGTTAGTACTCCATTAGCAGCCTACTTCAAACTTTCATCAGCTTTGTCTTCGCAATCAGATGATGAGATTGATTACATGTCACGTGTTCCATATTTTAGTGCAGTGGGTTCTCTAATGTATGCTATGGCTTGCTCACATCCAAATTTATCATATGCAGTCAATTCAGTTAGTAGATACATGACGAATCCCGATAAAGAACATTAGAAAGCAGTTCCATGGATTTTGAGATACTTACGAGGTACCATTGATGTTTGCTTACAGTTTGGAAGAACTATAGATGGAGTCATTGGGTATGTTGATGTTGATTTTGCTGAAGACCTAGATAGGAGAAGATCTTTTACAGGGTATGTCTTTATAATTGGGGGTTGTGCAATTAGTTGGAAAGCTACTTTGCAAACTACAGTTGCTTTGTCTACCACTGGAGCTGAGTGTATGGCGATTACCGAGGCTTGTAAAGAAGCTATTTGGTTAAAAGGACTCTTTGGTGAATTCAATAAAGATCTTCAGATTGGTATAATATTTTGTGACAGTCAAAGTGTCATTTTCCTTACGAAAGATCAAATCTTTCATGAGAGAACAAAGCACATTGATGTTCGGTATCATTTTGTGCGTGATATTATTGCTCGTGGAGATGTTGTTGTAAGCAAAGTTAGTACTCATGAAAATCCTGCGGATGTGATGACTAAGTCACTTCCCATAACCAAGTTTGAGTATTGCTTGGACTTGGTTGGTATTCATTGTTGAAGAACACCCCTCAAGGGGTTTTGTGGAAGAGGTGGAGAACTTTTTCGTTGAGAGTTCTTGTACGTAGAGAATTCTTGTCAAGGTGGAGATTGTTAGAATTGGGTGACTAGAATTCTTGTTAAAATAAAATACAGTGGTAAAATAAAATAAAAGTAAAGTCCAAATAAACTAGACTTCTTTTATTTTATTTTAATTAGAATAAGGTGTTTCAACATTACTACATTATTTATATTAGTTGTTGATTGGAATAAAGTTTTTCAACCTATAAATAAGCGTAGTCATCTCCTCTTGTAATTATTCGATTTTTGACATTAGTGAATCTTCTTCTTCTCTGCCCGTTATTTTTTTCTCGAAAGGGTTTCCACGTAAAATCTGTGTGGTTTTTTTTTCCTGTTTTCTTGATGATATTTCTTCATTGTCGACATTTAATTTTATCAGTTTCGAGACTTAGGAAATTTTAACATAGCTCTTCTTGCGAAGCAAGGTTGGTGGCTTATGGATAATCCGGATTCTTTATCAACTAGAATTCTAAGGGCCAAGTATTATCGCAGTTCGAATTTTTTGGACTCGAATTTGGGTGTTGGTTCTTCTTTAATTTGGTGAAGCATTTGGTCTTCTAAGGCTTTACTTCTTTCAGGCCTTGGTTGGCGTATTGGCTTGGGTGTTTCAATATCCATTTGGACAGATTATTGGCTGCCGAGTAAATCTAGAAATTTGATTCGGTCCAATAGAGCAGAAGGCCTTGATCGGGTTAGTGATTTAATTTGCCCCAATAACCACTATTGAGGATAATTTTTTGGTGGAAGATGCTGCACAAATTGTAAGAATCCCACTTCCAAATTTTAGTTGTCCTGACAAAGTTGTGTGGTATAAAGAGAATTCGGGTATTTATGCTGTTAAGAGTGGTTATACTAGTCTTCTTCCTGCTTCAGTTGTGGCTGAGATGCATAAGTCAAATTTTAAAAATATATGGTCTTTATCATGCCCTGCAAAGATAAAAATTTTACTGTGGCGCTTTATGAAGAATTATATTTCTTGCTTTCAGAATCTGCACTATAAGCGTTTAATGCAGGTTAGTCTTTGCCCTCGTTGCCAGTTGGATAGTGAATCAATTTTACATGTTGCTCGTGACTGTGTGTTTGCAAAGCAAGTTTGGGAGAAATTACACATTCATTGCCCAAGTCATGTTACTGCTATGGATTTTGTTGATTGGCTTCACTGGTTATTCATGCATAACGTTGACAATAAAGAGGAGTTGGCTATTACAATATGGGCAATTTGGCATGCCCGTAATAAGTTGTTGCATGAGAAGACAACTCAGACTGTGGAAACAGTGATTACCTTTATTCGCAGCTTTGGGCAGGAGTATCGCGAGGCTTCCATTCCCCTACAGCATCCAAATCCACGCTCTATAGTGCACTGGGAACCCCGGCAGTTTCCTGGGTAAAAGTTAATGTTGACGCAAGCTTTTCTGCATCATCACACAAGGCAGCTACAGGCTTCATTATTAGAAATAACGAAGGTAACATTATGGGTTCAGGACACAGATTTCATTACCTGATTCCTTCGGTTGTTTTGGCAGAGGCACTGGCTGCATTAGATGGGCTCCAATTTGCTAAAGATTTGGGTTTTATCAGCTCACAAATTTGTATCAACACAAAGATGTAATGAGAAAAGGAAAACAGAGCTGAAAGAACTCAAAAAATTAAGAAGAAAAGTCTCTCTTTCTCATTACTTAATCTGTTGATAAACACAAACATAACATAAATAGAAATTTACAAACAACCATAACTAGTATGACTTGTACAAGCTTTTAAGCTGTTAAGTCAACTAAGCTTCTAAGCTGTTAAGTCAACTAAGTCACATCCTTAGTCTATCAAATTCAGTTGTCATAACTTATTTATTCTTAAAAGTAACAAAATTACGTCTTGACTAATTAAGTTAACATATTACAAACCAAATCAATACAGTTACATTAAAACTAAATGTTCCAAAAAATTATTGACTCTGCCAACTGCTTGTAATACTGCTCGATGCTGCCTGATATTGCTCGATGCTACCTGATGCTGCTCGATGCTGGCTGATGCACTTGGCTCACTTCATCTTGCTGCATGGTTGCCAAACATTCAATAATTTCTTTATGATTTTCGAGCCTTTTGTCTAACGACATGATTTTTTATCTTAATTTATTTTTCCTATTATATGTTCTTTTACCATTTCACTCAAACAAGCATATTATAGGATTTTTATATCACTCCAACTATTTACCTTTTTCAGCTAAAACAACGTCAACTCTTACTCAATAAAGCTGATCAATTGGCTTTCTTTTTTATGCATTATTGATACATTGATGCATCATGAAGTAATGTTTTTTTTTCCTTAATATACAATTTTTTTGGCTAAAAGGTAATATCTTTAATGATCATATACTACATCACAAAGCAAATAGTGCATATTAGAATATAAGAGTATACTGTTAGTATTAACAGAGATAACAAATTCTTGTAATCAATTGTAATTAGGTAGAGTTGACTTTCTGTTAGCTGTTAAGAGTTAGTAGTTGACTAGAGATTGTATAAATATAAAGTGTAACTGAAGAAGAAGGAATTATAGAATTTACAATTGTTAATATTGTTTTCAGAGATAATAAAATCTTCTCTATTTCTATTACTTTATAGTTTGCTTCTCGTGTTAATGTGCGTTAGCACATTCTTGCATGGTATCAATTACCACTAACCTGGGAGTGTGATTGATTGTAATGTCTAATACAGTGCCGAGATTGTGATGTCTAATACAGTCCCGAATGGTGATTATGCCCGTCCGGTGGCTAATGCTGCGACACAATTAGAATCAACCGCTGCTCCAAATGAAGAGGCATTTTATAAAATGTTGCAAGCTTTACCTAAACATGATACCATACGTCTTAGATATGATAATTTTTCTCAATGGAAGTATCATCTTCAACTATTGTTGGATGCGTACGAACTTACCAGATATGTTGATGGTTCGATGATATCGCCGCCGCAACAAATTACAAATGCTAAAAGAAGGCTAATTTCTAATCCATCATATGCGTTTTTTGTTAAACAAAACAAATTACTTGTTTCGTGGTTCATCTCCACTTTAAGTGGAGACTCCTTCCAGCGTTCACAGGATCGATATTAGCAAGCCAGATCTGGAGCAAAGTTGCTCATATGTTTGCTGCTGCATAAAAGGCAAAGGTTGCGCGTCTTCAACAAGATATGTGTCCTGTTCGCAAGGGTGATCTCTTGGTGACAGAGTACGTGACGCGTGTCAAGCGAATGTACGATGTACTTGAGGCGTCTGGTCACGGCATCACTGAGCGAAAGCAGATCCATGTGTTGTTGGCTAGTTTACCAGTAGAATTTGAGTCGGTTGTCACCATGACCACAATGTCTTCGGTACTTTTGAACTTAGAGCAGGTTGAAGAGGCTCTTATTGAGTGTGAGGTGAGGCAACGGAGACTTGTGGCTGAGCCGTTGATGCATGCGAACATGGTTCAAAAACAAACTACTGTGCTAGAGATTGGAGATCCGAGACCGACGCTAAGTGGTAAAGCGGTGAGGCGTGGTCGTGGATGGAGTCAACGTGGTAGGGTGCAGTGTCAGATCTACAGTTGCGTAGGTCATCTTGCCCAACGCTGTTTTTATTGTTACGCCCGTCCAATTGAAGCCTCTCCGACATCAGTGGTGAATCGACTTTATGGGGGTTCTACTGTTTCGGCGTTACCTGATGCTCCAAGGTTAAATGAGCATGACAGGTATAATAATAATAATAATCTTCATTTGGGTTGGCCTCATAATTTTGGTATGAGTGACAGGTGGGTTTGACTTATGGTGGGCCACATGATGTAAGTAAGAGTGCGTTGGGTCATCCAAATACAAATAATGTGGAGTTTGAAAGGGCTACAATCAAATGGCCAAATGATGAAAGCTATAGTAGAGGTACAGGATATGATTATACACATACTAGACCATATGCTTCCCAAGGAATGTATCCAACTTATGACATGTATCCACCTTCAATGTATCCTTCGCACATGATGTATGAGCCATGAGGAATGTATGCACCACATGCAAGTTCAGATCCTAACATGGATCGGTCGTGGTCCACGAAACCAAGGGCTCGAGTGTCGCCTGAACAGAATGTTGGATGGGTGAGTCGTTCGAGGGTGATTGATGTCACTGGTTTTGAATATTCCACCGGTAGTACCTCTGATGCCACTTCATCGGTCTATGCATCTGGGTTAAATTATTGTTCTAATACGGTGGAAACAAATGAGCCGTATGTGCTTGAGCCGGTTCGTGAGAAAGGTGTGTGGTATCCAGATTCGGGTGTAACACATCATGTCTGCAAAGGGTCTGCTGACCTGAATAATGAGCAACAATACTCGGGTATGGCTCCACTTTTAATGGGTGATGGTACATGAGCTAGAATAGTTGGGATTGGAAATTCTTCTCTTGAAACGGTTGATAGATTGTTACACTTAACCAATGCAGGTGTCGACTATTAACAAAAATTTGTTGTTTGTGTCTCAATTTACGCGTGAAGAATTTCATCCATTTCATTGTGTAATAAAGGACGAGCAGACTCAGGAGGTGCTTTTGAAGAGCCATACTTATAAGGGGCTATATCAATTTTTACCTGCTGGTGAATTTGCTCGTGCTGCGACAGGGACAACTTTGAATACTGAACTACAAGATGATGGTATGGTTGATCGTGCTGATCGGGTGTTCAATCTGTAGCACCAACATTTAGGTCATCCTTCAAATAATGTTGTTAATTTTGTTCTAAAATTCTGTAATGTTTTTGTTAATAATCAAAAAAGGGAATTTGTTTGTTCTGCTTGTCAACGTGGCAAAGCACATAAGCTACCTTTTTCAAAATCATTAACTAAGTATAAAAATTCTTTTAAAATGGTTGTGTCAGACTTGTGGGGACCGGCTGCGGTTGTATGCGGTAATAACTAGTATTATGTGGCTTTTATGGATGTTTTCAATCGATTTACGTGGGTATATCTTGTGCAATGAAAATCGCAAGTGGTTGAGTGTTTTGAGCAATTTCAAAAGATGGTAAAGATGCAGTTTAACAACAAGTTCAATCTGATTGAGGAGGTGAATATAGGCCCTTCACATCTATGTTAGCTACACAAGGTATTTTACATCGTGTTTCGTGCCAGCACACGTCGAAGCAGAACGAGATTGTGGAATATAAACACTGACACGTTGTCGAGGTTGGACTTACTTTATTAGCTCAAGCAAATTTGCCAATGCGGTTCTGGGGCTATGCATTCACTTGTGCGGTCCACTTGATCAATAGGTTGCTAACACCTGATTTAAATGGTAAGTCTCCTTACGCTGTTCTCTTCGATAAGGAACTTGTTTATGATTATTTGTGAGTTTTTAGTTGTTGTTGTTATCCATATCTATGCCCGTTTAATAATCATAAATTGCAGTTTCCGTCTGATGAGTGTACTTTCCTTAGGTATAACCTATAACATAAAGGTTATCAATGCTTGCTGACCAATGGGAAGGTAATTATTTCTAGACATGTGGTGTTTGATGAGTCTAGGTTTTTATTTCGGAAGGAGCTTGTGTCAATTGTTTCTTCCTTAGATATGGTTACAACACATGTGCTAGTTTTGCGTCTGACTTCTAATACCGAGTCTATTGTTACTAGACACCAAGGAGTTGGTCTTGTTACTTCTTCGGACAGTCTGGATCAAGGTACGGCGATATTGGCCACACCGTCTGAGACGTCATCTGGTGCGAAATTATCTACACTAGTTTTGTCTATAAATGACAACAATCAGGTATGTGATGTTCCTCCTCTTTGTGGTAATGCATATCCCATGATAACTAGGGCGAAAGCAGAGGTGTTTAAGCCTCGAGTCCTGAATACTGAGTTGTAGGATTGTGAACCTCAAAATATAAGTGAGGCGTTTGCTAGTTCGAAATGGCGACAAGCAGCTCAAGATGAGTTTAATGCCTTGGTGCGTAATCAGACGTGGGATTTGGTCCCTTTGCCATCTCAAAGGAAAGTCATTGGTTGCAAATGGATATTCAAGGTTAAAAGGAATCCTGACGGTACTATTACTAGGAGGAAAGGGAGATTGGTGGCAAAAGGTTGCTCTCAAGTTCTTGGGTGTGATTTCCGTGAGACATTTAGTCTTGTTGTTAAGCTTGCTAGTATACGGACTATTTTGACAATTGTTATGTCTAAGCAGTGGCAATTGCGTCAGGTAGATGTTAATAATGCATTCTTAAATGGTGATCTTACTGAAGAGGTATATATGCAGCAACCACCTGGGTATGTTCAGCATAGTGTGGATGGGAGTCCTTTGGTGTGTAAGCTGAAGAAAGCTCTATATGGTCTCAGGCAAGCTCCGACAGGTTGGTTGGACAAGTTGAAATCTTTTCTTCTTTCTGTTGGGTTTGTAGGATCAAAATCTGATGCGTCCTTATTTGTTCGATGTAATAATACTGCTTGCATGTATGTTTTGGTCTATGTGGATGACATAATTATTACAGGAAATATGTCTAGTGACATTGACAAGTTTGTTAAGTAGCTACATACGCAATTTTCTGTGAAGGATTTGGGCGACCTTTATTATTTCTTGGGAGTTAAAGTTCAGTGTTTGCATGATGGTTCTCTTCATTTGTGCCAACAGAAGTATGTCATTGATTTGCTAGAGTGGTGCCATTTGCTCAGTGCTAAGGCTGTTACTACTCCTATGGTGAGTTCTTCTTGTTTATCTAAAGATGTTAGTTCACTCATGTCGAACCCAAGTGAATATCAAACTATTGCTGGTGCGTTGTAATATGTTGTGTTAACTAGACCCGATATTGCCTATGCTGTCAACAGGATATGTCATTTTATGCATATGCCTACTGATGTCATTATGTTGCACTAAAACGAATTTTGCGATACCTTAGTAACACATGTACTTATGGGTTACTTATCAAATCGTCTGATCGGTTGTCTATAGTGGGTTATGCTGATGCGAATTGGGGTCTTGATTTTGATGATTGACGTTCTACTACTGGATATTGTGTGTATTTTGGTGACACTCCAGTGTCATGGTGTTCTAAGAAGCAGCATGTTGTGTCTAAGTCAACCGATGGAGCTAAATATCATGGTCTTGAGTTGCGGTTGCGGATGTTGCATGGGTGGTTTCGTTGTTGAGTGAGTTGCAGTTTCAGTCTATTAACACACCGGTAATTTGGTGCGATAATTCTAGTGCGATTGCAGTTGTCGTTAATCCAGTCTTACATTCAAAGTTTAAGCATGTTGAACTTGATCTATTTTTTGTTCGGGAAAAAGTTGATAATGGGTCTCTAGTAGTTGGTGAGGTTCCGTCATGTGATCAGGTTGCTGATATTTTTACTAAGCCTGCCCACAGTTTAGTCGAATCAGACACTTGCTGAAGGTTGTTCAGGTCGAATAGCTGGGTGAATATTAGAATATAAGAGTATACTGTTAGTATTAACAGAGAGAACAAATTCTAGTAATCAATTGTAATTAGGTAGAGCTGACTTTTTGTTAGCTGTTAAGAGTTAGTTGTTAACTAGAGACTATATAAATATGAAGTGTGACTGAAGAAGAAGGAACTACAGAATTTACAATTGTTAATATTGTTTTCAGAGATAATAAAATCTTCTTTGTTTCTATTCCTTTATAGTTTGCTTCTCGTGTTAGTGTGTGTTAGCACATTCTTGCAGTGCAGTACAACACACCTTAAAAAAGCAACATTGGATTACATAAACCGAGTTATAATAGATTATAGAAAAAACAACAGAAGAAACACTCAATCACTATTAGAAAGTAGAAAACATGATAGCCCTAAAGCATCTTACGCTATCTCATTAGCCACTCAAAACACCATACAGAAAGACACTTCTCTAATCTTATTCAATGTTTGTGAGTCCCTCATTCAGGTTCAGTACATTGATGAGATTTGGCCGCATAAATCTCGCTTACTCTCTACGCATCCTTACCAAAGAGCCATCGCTAGGTTCTGGGGTGATTTTGTTGACAAGAAGGTTCTCTCTTCTCTTTCTTTTCATTTTTATGGGTTTTTTTTTTTTGCCTTACCACCTTTGAATTTTTTAGCTTAACCACTGCTTGCACAAGTTGAATTTTTAAGCAATTATTATGATTTTTATAAGAAAACCTATTTTATCTAGAATTAAGTTTAAATCTAATAAAAAGATATGTTGTTTTTACATGAAAAATTTTTGAAAAAGTTTGAGTTTTTGAGGAAAAGCATGAATTTTTGGGTAATTTTGATAATAGGAAGATACGATGTTTTGATGTTTTATATTCGAATCCAAGTAGCTTAGGAGATCAAGATTTTAAACTCCCGTGAGGGTGTCTCTTAAGAGACTAAGAGTGAATTTGAATAGGCGGTGTGTTTACTTGCAATTAGTGTAAAAATAGCGGTGATGGTGAGATTAGATATTATAACAAGAGACAATTTCAGGGAGGCTAACAGGGGCCCTGGCCTAGGATGTCAATTGGGTGGGTGCTCCCCCCACACCCATCCCCGCCAAGAATTTTCATCCCCATCCCGGCCTCGCAACCCATTGTGGGTAAAAAACCCAAAACCATTCCCACCCCACGATCTGCAAGACTAAAATCATCCCTGTCCCACCACTCAATCCCCGCTATACCTACCCCGCAACCAACTTCAGATAATATGTTTATTAGTATCAATTAAATAAATATAAAAAAAAAAATTTATGAAAAAAAGTATGAAATACTTGTCTTCTAAACTCTCACCACATATGTGACATTATTCCAACTATCACCATTTAAATAAATAAGTTGTCACGATCTTTTAATTGGTAAATAAAATATAACTTCAACATGAATTTAAAAAATTTAAAAATAAAGTTCTTACATAATATTCAAATACAAACAATGTCTAAAATACATCATAATATGATTATTATATTATGCAGGATGGGTGGGGATGAGGTGAGGCGAGGCGCGTATAAGATCATACCCATGCCTGCCCCACCACCCACGGCAGGTCTAATTTTTGTTCTCATCCTCGCCCCACCACCCATGAAACCTGCACCTATCCCCGCTCAATTGGGTGCGAAGTGGGTTGGAGCCCCATGAAACCCGCCCCACTGACATCCCTACCCTGGCCCCCTAAAATAGAAAAATTTTCATTTACACTCTTGAAAATTTTAAAATTTTAAATTAGTAAGAATAAAATTACACTTTAGCCCCTTCTAAAAAAGATAAAATTTTGATTTAATCTTTTAAAAATTATATTTTACTATCGTAAAAATTATAATTTAATTTTACCCCTAAAAAATTTTTCTAACTTCACCCGTGTTAAATCATCAGTTTCATCTTTATTTTTCAAGTTTAAGTCAAGGAAACATTTAATGGTCACAATTTTAGCATATTTAGAATCTTGAATTCCTATCCACCCCACAATCATATTTTAACACACCCCCACCCCCACATCCTGAAATCCCTACTTTTTCGAAAGTGGAATCGTTAATATTAAACTTCAAAAGCTCACTCTATGTGGGGATCGTACCGAACATCGAATCTCCGTTTAACCACGCAACAATCTTGGACTCATAAGATTGAGTCATCCTAAAAAGTCTACTCATTAACGGAATCTCCCTCCTTAGCCAATGGTAAGCCATCGTTTTAGCTGAAAATGTTGAAATCAGAGGATCTGATACTTGGAAACTTATTTTTATGAAATCAACCGTTGATTTTTTTCCCCTTGATTTTATGTCTATAATAGCTTATTTTTATTTCCTACTTCAGCATCTCAATAGTTTCAATTAGAATAAAATAGTTTTTCATTCTTCAAATTCTTCAAGGTATCAGATCTAAAATATGTATCATTCATCCAAATTTTTTTCCTATGACTAGAAACGACATGATTGAAGAAAAAAACAATGGAGTCATCAGTCGATTTCTCACCCAAACATGAAACAATGTCGAAAGGGAATCAAGATGGATTTGAAAGTTTTCATACTCCTATAACTGGTCACAAGCTCAATGGAAACACCTATATTCCACGGTCCCAATCAGTTAAAATGCTCACTTGTGATCAAGGAAAAATATTTTTAGTTGAATAATATTTCTTGATACGCTTCAGTGCCCCTTGTTTATTGAATAAAATGTTAGTAACCCTTCAAAGAAAAAAAAAATTATTCAGTAATACCAGATAAGCAATGTTGCGAAACTTCTTGAATATGACATTATAAATCTTGAATGTACAGGAAAGTGGTTATAACTCTGAGAAACTTATATATAGAAATAACTTTTTATAATTAACCTTTTTTAAGTCATAAGAAACTAACTTATTCTATCAATTTAAATAAAAAAAATAATGAATAATTATTTTTAATTTATTTAAGCATAATTGTTCATGTAAATTGAAATAATTATTATAATGATTTTTTTTTCTTCTGTTTCAATCCTTTCTTCATCAAATATCCAACAAGGACAAGAGAAAAAGGTCGGGAAATTAAAAAGGGTTCATATAATTTTGAAGGGTGTATAGATAATTCTTTGAATATTTGTTTGTGAGAAAGTAGTCATAGCTGAGAAACCAATGAGATAATGTCAGATCCCAATCAATTCCCAGGAATGGAAAAGAACAAGGAAAAATTAATACAATAACCAATCATAATGATGCATTCATTTTCCTAAAAACAAATTGACCAAAATACTACTACGAGAGGTTCTAATAAGCTAAGGTAGATGAGAAACCTCTTTATTTTTTTTCAACTAAATTCAACGAGAAAAACAAGTTAAACATCATCCAAACAATTAGCTACAAGGTAAGGTTCATGGGGTTTAGAAGTATCCCTCTAGTTGTTGTCCCATCAGAACCGGGACTGAAGCTGTTTAACGATATTTTGATCCAGCTGGAAGGCCTTGGCAAGAACATCAGGATTGATAGCCGGGTTAGAGCCAAACACTGCATTTGCAATGGTGATCACCCCTGGGTTTTGGCTACTCAGAGCAGCAAAGGCAACCGCATTCGTACTCCCAATGTTGAACTGGAAGTGAATCAGACCTTCGGGGAAAACGAATACATCTCCGGGGTATAGGACTTTGGTGAAGAGACGGTTATCCGTGTTCGATGTGACAAAGCCGACAGAAAGTGTGCCCTCCACAACGACTAGAATTTCGGTGGCACGAGGGTGAGTGTGGGGAGGGTTTAGGCCACCGTAAGGTGCATAGTCAATTCGAACAAGAGATATGCCAAGAGTGTTAAGTCCTGGTATTTGTTGAACATTGGCTGGAGTGACCATTGATCCTACTAGGTTTGATGTATTTCCAGGAATGTTGAGGCCAGGCAGGAAGAAGTCTTCTGCGGTTGCAAGCTTGGGGTCCTTGCATAGCTTGCCATTAACGAAAACTGCATAAATGGAAAGAAATGAGTTTACTACTTGGACACTTGTCCAATACTAGCTATATTTCTCCACTTTTAAGAGTCAAAACGAATATATTGCAAAGATGAAATTTCAGAGAATTAAAGAACACACCACCGACTTTAGTATCATTAATCGCTACACAGAAATCCTGAAGAGGGCTGGGATCTGAAGCTGAGACAAGTTTGGAAGCCAAAGCCAAGAGGACAAACGCTTCAAGGAATTGAACACCTTTCATTATTGTAAGCAACAGTCCTGAACTTGAACAAAATTGAGCTTCTAAGATTTGTTGCTTTATGAGGGGTGAGAAATGTGGCCTCAAAGAATGTCCATTTATAGATAGCAGTCACTGAACAGGTCCATTGTCATTTTATTTCTTTAACAATTTCATTTTAAAAAGGAAAATTAAAAAAGGTTTGCCAAGTCTGAAGTGATTACTAGTTTTTAAAGATATCTGAAGGAATCATTCTTCAACTACTTACACCTTCATCCTCATTGAACTGGTCGTTTTTACATACCCAATGTCGTCTTTTTTTTAACTACTCTGCTGACTTTGAATATATATAATATATAAGATGCAGTGCTCCTATATATCCATAGAAGGGTGAAAACTATATTCAGATTAGATTTAATGCAACCGGGCTGTTATGAAGATGTCCGTGCAGGTGTATATTCAGAGAGATATAAAACCACAAGTATTGAATCATTCCAAGGCGCTTTTCTTGCAAATACTTCTTACTTAATCAAACAATTTTATTTGAATTAATTAATAGATGTTGAAGCTGGTCAATAAGCCGGCCTGGAAAAACAAGTTTCTCCAAATTTTTACAAAAGGAGATGATAATGAGGGAAAAAGATCATGTCAAAGGTTTCAATAGTTAATCTCCCTCAACCCACAATGGCAGCAGCTGGCATTTTATGTTTGAACACTGCCAAATGGCAAAATGTTTACAACTAGGATCTTTGTCAACATTATTTTCATTGTATCTTGCATGAACAGGGTTGCCTGCCCGCTGCCTTAGCAACCTTGGATATCTGCTAAAGTCAACGTTCGAATGGATCAAGTACTACAAAACACATAATTTAATTACAGATTTGACTACTTCCATGACAAAGATGCTGATGTAAGCATTGGAAGTGGGAAGAGACAAGGGTAGTAGTTGAAGAACAATTCATCAGAAATTTAAAATAAAAATGCACAAGTCTTGGTAAGCCTTTCATTTGCTACCTGAAAATGGAAAAACATAGACTACCTCAAAGACTGTAATGTATAAATAGTCAGGTTCTGCAGCAGAGTTCCTCATCCTCTCCAAATCAATCAAAATTGCATTTATCACAATGAAAGCTGCCCATTTCATCCTAGTATTTTGTCTCTTGGCTATGGCTTCCCCATTTGCCTATGCATCTGATCCTAGTCCCCTCCAAGATTTCTGCGTAGCCATCAATGACCCCAAGGATGCTGGTAAGTTATCTCTTCTTCATAAGCTTGACTTCAAATATAACTTTCTTCATGGCATGGTACATGAAAATAACATTCTTCTTCTCATCTCCAGTGTTTGTTAATGGGAAGTTCTGCAAGGACCCGAAGCTTGCTAAAGCAGACGACTTTTACTATTCAGGGCTCAACATCCCCAGAAACACATCAAATCCAGTGGGATCAACTGTTACTCCAGTTAATGTTGCTCAAATACCAGGGCTTAACACTCTTGGCATCTCATTGGTTCGAATTGATTACGCACCAAATGGTGGCCTAAACCCCCCTCATACTCACCCTCGTGCCACCGAAATCCTAGTCGTTGTGGAGGGCACACTCTACGTTGGCTTCGTGACATCCAACACCGATAATCGTCTCATTACCAAGGTCCTATACCCTGGAGATGTATTTGTTTTCCCAGTTGGTCTCATTCACTTCCAATTCAATGTGGGGAAAACCAAAGCCGTAGCCTTGGCTGCTTTGAGTAGCCAGAATCCTGGTGTCATTACCATAGGCAATGCAGTGTTTGGATCAAATCCACCTATCAATCCCGATGTTCTCGTCAAGGCTTTCCAATTGGACAAGAATGTGGTGAAAAATCTTCAGTCAAAATTCTGATATGGGCGCCCAAATTTAATTCAATTCATCATGTATACTTGGATTCAATTTTACATTACTGTTTGACTTGTTTCCTTTTCTACAATAATAACTATTTTTTTTTGGAAAGAATAAATATAAAAAGCATTTGCTTATGTTGCTGTAAGCTTCTTTGTTAAGTAATAAATTTATTGTTTTAGTAACAAGTAAAACAATAAAAATAATTCAATTCATCGTATATGTGTACTTTTTTAATTAATAATTTCTTTTCCTTTTTCCTTTTTTTTTTTATATTAGTACCGTAGGTTCAATGCATTTTAAATATAAAAATTAAAAAATAAAAATATTTTAAATATAAAAATTAAAATTTCAACGTTATCTAAATTGGACTGGACCGACTAGTCGGAGTGGGAACCGATTGGGGTATTAGGCCAACGAGATATAAAAAATCAATTGACCTAAAATTAGAATGAACTGCTTGAATTGAGCTAAAAAAGCGTTTGAATAGATAGTTGAACCGATTTCGAGTTGGTCTAACAAATTGGTTCTTAGAACAACCAATCTGACTGATTTAAAGCAAATAAATTATTGAAAAATAAAAAAATAAAAAATGGATCAACCTCTAGTTCAACTTATTTTTTGCCTAGTTTAATCAGTCCATACTAATTCGCAGGTCAACTAATTTTTTACCTCTCACCGAATGCATACCCTAATCAATTCTTTATCAAATTGATCGAGTCTCGTTTAAATAACATTAAAATTTAGAATTTCTTATATTTTTAAAGTATTTCTTAAAACATCTTTTTATCTTTTATTTTTAAATAGTTTTAATTTTTTTTTTCACATTTTTTGTCTTTCCTTTAAAATTTATATATATTTTTAAATAGTTTGCTTAACGATTTGTCTTGTTCTTTTATTGTGCTTTAAGCTATATTTCTTATGTATCCATATGCCACTTGGTTAAGAGGCAAAATGGTTGAGCACTTTAGCTACAACCATTCCTTAGCCGATTCAACTATAGGAACATAAGCAAGTATGAGCATTACTTGGTGCAAGAAGTTTCTATTTGGAATGCAAGGTTAGGTCAGTCTTGCATGAAGTAATGTTTTTTCCCCTTAAATATACAATTTTTTCGTTGAAAGGTAATTTTTTTAATTACCATATTCTATTCCACAAATCAAACAATGTAGTTCGACACACCTTAAAAAAGCAATATTGGATTGCATAAACTGAATTATAATAGATTATAGTGATAAGTGTCAAAAGTAACATATTTTAACTTCATTTTTAATGTGTGTTTGGATGATTAGTCGATTTAAAATGATGAATTTTATGTTCCTAATCCTTAATACATCAATCTCTTTGCCATTGCATCACATCGTATCTGTTAGTTCATGACGTTGCAGACTAGCAATTAACTTGTATTAAACAAAGCGGTGTAATCACTCAAAGTCTGTGAGGTAACTGAAGCCTTGAAGTTATCTTTTCTGTACTAGGAAAAATTCAAGTCATTAATTAGGTTTAATTTTTTTTATTACAAAGTTGGCAATGAATATTCTCGAGAATTGGATCAGTGATTAATTCAAAGCAGCCCCATTTCATTTTTTGGGTAATTGAAGTGATCAACTGACTTGGAAAGTTTCGCTCTTTCATGCATGCTTCATTGAACTGGCAAGAAATTGACAATGGTGTGGATGTGATAAGCACAGATCGATGTCAGTACAAGTGAACATGTCAGAATAGACTATGTCAACTCAGATCATACAAAACTGCCGGTTGCTTGCAGCAACTCCAAATCTAAATTAAATTATTCCCACTATCTGAATAAAAACTTAATTAGATATTTGTTGGCATAAGGCCAGATGGAATTATTTTTGAGTTCATATTTGATGCAATATAAATATATATTTAAAACAAGTATTTTACAAGAAAACTTTCTTCTCACTAGCAAATTATAAGATAATAATGCATTTTCAGCACCTCCTTTTCCCCATGGACTTTAGTCTGAGAAGGAAAAGTCAAAGCCCGAATAAGAAAATGTTTAGAACTGCGAGTGAATTAAGACCAATTCCAGGACATATATTTAAATTATGTACGAGGAAACATAACTAGAAAGTGTAGTGGTTGAAGAATGATTCACCTCCTAATAAGAAATAAGTAATTGTGAAGGGAAACGCCTAGTCTTCACGTACTTGATCAAAGGCAAATGAGGATTCAGGACGACTTCTTTTGTTTCAATGCCTATAAATAAACCTGTTTGCCATGCACGATTTCCCACCCCTCTCCCAAGTAGTACCATAGATTTCGTGCTTGCACATCAATTATGATGAAACGCCTCCAACTTTTCGTTACAGCTTTTGCCATCTTCGCCTTCAGTTCCTTATTAGCCTCAGCTTCTGATCCCAGCCCCCTGCAAGATTTCTGTGTAGCAATCAATGACACCAAGAATGGTGGTACGCTATTGTTATACTATGTTTTGTTTCTCAGTACTTTCTTGTTAATTAGTATCTTTAAGTCCATAATTATGGAGGACGCTAGAGCCTTTTATCTGAAGTAACAGTTTCTTCATAAGAATTCATATTTTTGCATGGATTCATGATATTGACTAACCTCACTTTATTTCATGCAGTGTTTGTAAATGGAAAGCTCTGCAAGGACCCAAAGCTTGCCAAGGCAGAAGACTTCTTCTATTCAGGGCTTAATATCCGTGGAAACACCTCAAATCCGGTTGGATCAACTGTGACTCCTGTCAATGTGGCACAAATACCTGGACTTAACACCCTCGGCATATCTCTAGTTCGAATTGACTATGCTCCAAATGGTGGCCTAAACCCTCCTCACACGCACCCTCGTGCAACGGAGATCCTTGTGGTTTTGGAAGGCACACTTTATATTGGATTCGTTACATCCAACACAGATAATCGCCTCATCACCAAAGTCCTAAACCCTGGTGATGTGTTTGTTTTCCCCGTCGGTCTCATCCACTTCCAGTTCAATATCGGGAATACCAAAGCAGTTGCATTCGCGGGTCTCAGCAGCCAAAATCCAGGAGTTATCACCATTGCAAATGCTGTATTTGGCTCTAAGCCTCCCATTAACCCGGATGTTCTCACTAAGGCCTTCCAGTTGGGCAAGAATGTTGTTACCTATCTCCAATCCAAATTTTAGTGGGACAACAGTTACTACATTTATATATGGGAAAAATTCTTCTTAAGTCATTAGAAGCTGCGATTGTTTTGTTCTAAATAATTCGTTTTTTTTTTAGTAATGTGCCTGATCTGATGGTTATGGCATGGTTTCTAGCTTGCTAATGTACTTGGAATGTTAAGTTTTCTGTGTCTTGTATCCTGTCTCAAGATTTGCTTTCGATAGTTGCTATTTGTTTCGATAGCGGTTATTTTAAATTGGTGTTACAGCGTTCCACTTAACATATCGACTTGTGTTCTTGATGTCATACTTTTTTATAAACTATCATTTAGATCATTTTGTAAGTAATATTTTTAAAAGAATTATGTATACTTTAATACGAGAATTATGACTTATCATAGTATATTCATAATTAACTTAATCATTTTTATACTAATTTTTTTATTTTTTATTTTTTAAAAATTATACATTTTATAATTAACCAATTTTTACACATTATTATTTATAATTATTAATCTTTATTGGTTAATAAATCATGGATGAATCTTATATATCATACACATCGATTAAATTATATTAACAAATGGTTGGAAAAAGTATCCTTGACTTTTTCCCTTAGAAATTTGCTAGAGTTTGATTCTTAGAGTCATTATTGTTGGAAAAGTTTACCTGAAAACTAGCAGTAACCCAACCAAAATTAGGCTAAAACCATAAAATCAATTAAATTATTATATTTGCATGTCTCATTATTATATGTCAAAATTTTAAGGTAAAATACACCGTTTGTCACTCTAAATAAGGGCTCGTCTCTATTTTGGTCACCCTAAATTTTTTTGTTAATTTGGTCACCCAAAAAATATATTGATCAAATTGGTCACTCCACTACTAAATGGTAACAAAAGACTAATGTTGCATTTATACGAGAAATTTTGGAGTCACCAAAATAGGAATGACTCGTATTTAAAGTGATTAATAGGTAGTTTACTCAAAATTTAGTGTGACTAACATAGAAATGCACCATTAAAATTTTGTTACCATTTAATGGTGGTGTTGAGACAATTATTTGATATTTTTGCAATGTGCCAATGGAAATGCCTACTTCCATCACCACTGTGTTAGAGAAAGCAACTTGCCATATGTGAAAGCTATCATTTTATTGAAACAAATCTTTGGGATGTGTTATATTTTCAGATTATTCAAGTCCATTAATGAAGATCAATTCATTTGGAGAAACACATCCTAAGGATCAAACCGGATTGAGTGTACCAAATTCCTTGAATTAAGGATGTTAGATAAAGACAAAACTTGAAAACTCATCTTTCAACAACCCAACTTACTTTGGTCACTAATATTATATTCTATTTAATTGTTTTAGTTGTTGTCTAAAAGGGATTGTGATCAATCTTTGGTATGTTAGTAAGTCTCGAAAATTCCTATATATTTGAGAGACTTGTATAGGTTTATGTACTAAGTATTTGAGAGACGTAACACCTTGATACCCGACCCAATCGTCGAGTCTGAGTTATAAGGTGCGACATTCATTGTTAGAGCAACTACAATCAAATTACAAACTATTAAACATTCAAATATAACTAAAACATGTGTATAACACGATACATCATCATTTTCAGATCTTATACGAGCTTATGAAAGTTCTTTTGCTAACCCAAGGTCAAAAAGGACCTAATTGTAAGGATTCCGAAATTTTGGGTTGACGTCATGATGGCGAGGGTTCCTCATCGCGACGTAACTTTCTGTTTGATGTTCTTATACGAGTGCATCCTGGGGCATAAGTGCATAATCCTGTACTCAATCCAATTTTATAACATCCTAACTATATCCGACTTAGCCCAACTAGTTAATAGGATACCATTATTCAATTCTATTTACAATTTAGTACAATCACTAAACATATTCACTATCACAACTCAATTTATTAACATAACATAAGCAATTCATATCATTCGGCATATGTTTTCACTCAAATCACATAATACATATCATAGTTCAAGCAATTCATGTTTTTAAAAAATTTTCAATATTTTTTACTTTTGAATCTTTTTTTTTTTTACTTTGAATCGATCAGATCGATCATTCTGGAAACCAATTGATCAAACTAGTTCAAAATAAGTTAAATTATCCATTAGCCTAATTTTTTTAGCACAGTTCAACAAGTCTATACCAGTTCGCAAGCCAATCGGCTTTTTGACTCTCACTAGATTGATACCCTAATCGATATCCCATGTCCAACCAGTTCAATTTAAATAACAATTAATTTTGAATATTTTTTATATTTTTATTTTTTAAAAAAAAATTTAAATTTTCATGAGTTTTTATTGTTTTTCATATTTTTTTATTTTTTTAAATTATAATTTTTTGAATTTTTATGTTTTTATTTAAAAAGTGGAAAAAATAATTTTTCAAATTTGTTTTATGTACTTTTAAAGGGTAAGGATCAAATTGTTAAAAAAATTATAATTGTTGAGGGTTAAAGAAGTTATTTTGCCTTTAACACAATTAACTTTAACGACAAAATTAAATGGAGGGATCAAGATTTTTATATAAAAGAGTATAAGGACTCAATTTTCAAAATTAAAATATAGGAACTAAATTTTAAATTTTGAAAGGGTATAAGACCTTTGGCACATTTAAACTATAAGTATTTGACTCAATTGATGTCATGAGTCAATTAAACACTAACTCAATTGTATAATAACAAAATATAGTTACTTTACAAGGTAAATTGAAGTATTTGATGATCTTTTTGTCATTTTATATCTTTTATATAAAAAATTACACAGATAATAGGATTTAGACTCCATCCTTTATGATTTTAAACCTTTATACTTCACCAATTCAATCAGAACTTTTTTTTGTTATTTATATCAAATTTTTATAAATATATTTGTTATATAATTATTTTTTTTCACTTACATCTTAAGTGTGTCATATTTTAGAATATATTATTCGTTCTTTTATATATATATATAATCACAAGTATCTTCATCTGTTTTACGGTTTGAATCTAAGTCTGTTCGGACCGAAGGTGATATTAAGATAAAATAAAGAATCATATGTTTCTGAATCACATAAAATGCTAGTATTTTTACTCAAATAACTACGAACATGGCTAATAGGAACCTATATTAACACTGATAGATATGAAAGACACCAAGCATGCTGCAACAAAATTGTTGGAAGAAGAAGAGAGTGCAACGGAGTGATGTCTCGCTGCCTTTTGTCCTAATTCCGTGTCTGTTATCAGCTCTATGAAGTTACACCAACTCTATGAAGTCAGTTAACCTTTTATTTTTTAACTTTAGTGTACTATAATACTCAGGCGGTAGAACCAATCATATATTATTCAGGCGGCAGAACCGACCATATATGGAAGCTAACCCAAGTAAATTAAGTACTTAGAAACCTAAGTCTTAATCGAAACTTACAATTATAAAAGAAGAAAGCACTTTTATTGATACACAATACAATTACAATATGGCACACATATTTCTCTATTACACGCACTTACAAAAAAAAAAAAAAAACTCCTACCCCTATTTATAGAGTTTAGTGGTCATTGGATCGTTGACACATGTCAACATCCTTACCATTAATTTTACAAATATCTGATAACTAAAATGTTCGTGTATAATATATAATCTTCTAGATAACATCTTATCTTTATTTTATATTCTAAAATATCCCAAAGAAACTATCTCTTAAAAGGTAAGTTCAGTTTTTATGTAAAAGTTACATTAGCCTTCAACACAGCGTAATTTATGTTATAAATACATAAAATTTTGGAACGAATCAGTGGGCTATGGACATTAGTTCTGTTCAATCTTACGTTTGATTATATGTTGTCCGACTGGTTTTGTCAATATTTATGGTTCAATGTCATAATCACCTATTAACAAGTCATCGTCCTTATTTCCTCTTGATTATAATAATACAAGTTCTTGCCAAATCATTAATGATCTTGCCATTCATTAAACATTTATTGCTTAAAATCTAATTGAAAATAATATTTACTCTGCTATATATCACCTGCCGACTCTCTTATAAAAAATATGAACTAAAATAAATCAAAGTGCGCATTGATAGGTGTCTCAACATGAAGCTTTTCCTGTCCTCATATGTAAGAGACTAATTGAAAGTTGCAGTGGCTAATTGGTCAGTCAGAAATGGGGCCTGTCTTCTGTAATTGATGCTTGTTCTCTTGCTGTAGCCTTAGCTTGTCTATTATGATGGTCTTTCCTATTGCTGGTTTCATTTTGTTCTCGTGGGTTTAACTTGTTCCTCTTTGTCTCCTTCTGGCCTGCTGTGTTCTCTTAGGAGGAGGGCTTTCGTGTTTTTTTTAAGTCCCAATGAGATGCTATAATGGAAGAAATTCATCAAAATCATTTAGAAGGTATAGTGATAATATATAATTTTATCCATTACCAATAAATTAGATGGATACACATCATTTGGAATGAAATTAAGTAGATTTATTTTTAAAAAAATGTATTGTTATCTTATTCATAGATAATGCATCACCTATACATCTATCGAAATATTTTTGTTCAACATGCAATAAATAAGCAAAACTGACATAAATAAGAGTCGTAGTTGAAGAATATAATATAATGGAGAATATTTGATGCACTGTTGGTGTACAAGTCTCGTGCACTATTGGTAAATAATAACACAACATATCATCATTAAATAAAACAAAAAATAGTGGAGGACTTAATTTAACTATATATGGATACTAATAACTTTATTTATGCGTAACTAATTATAAATAAATGTTAAAATTTTAAACGTGAGACCTTAGACCCGTGGTGGATATAGGGAGTTGACAGGGGTCCTGCCTTTCTCTAAAATGAAAAATTTTTCATTTAAGTTTCTTTATAATTTATAAAATTTTAAATTAGTAATAGTAAGATGACACTTTGACCCCAAAAAATGATAAAATTTGATTTAATCCTTTAAAATTTATAAAGATATAAACTATTAAAATGGTGAAATTACATTTTTACTATCGTAAAAATATATAATTTAATTTCACCCCTCCAAAAAAAATTTTGGCTTCGCCCTTGCCTTAGACCCTACACCCTTAAACGCAAGATCCTAAATCCGAGATATTTAAATAAAATTAATAGTATTTATTTACAAATTCGCTATTTTTTTTACGTAATTTAATGATAATATATCATATTATTATTCATTGATGATAAATGACTTATACTCGAACGATATATCAAATATTTTTCCATAATATAAATATATTCATCCTCGTACTATAAAATAGATTGCCGTCGAAGCATATAGAGTATGACATAAAAAATTAAGTATCATCTCATCTATAAATAGTCACTGTATGCCAAGTAAAATTTCTCACCCTCTCCATCAGTAAAATAGCAAACAAGTGATCCAAAATGAAAGGAATGAATAGTTTCCTTGTTACATATTCCCTCTTGGCATTGGTTTCCACATTAGCCTCAGCCTCAGACCCTAGCTCTCTCCAGGACTTTTGCGTAGCCCTCAATGACACCGAGCATGCTGGTTTGTCTTTAGTTCATGTTTTTAATCATACTAACCTTGCACACTGTCTTGTATTAACTAACATCAACTGCTTTTTGATCCAGTGTTTGTCAATGGGAAGTTTTGCAGGGACCCAAAGCTTGTCACTGCAGATGACTTCTTCTTTTCAGGTCTTGATAAGGCAGGGAACACATCCAGTGCAGTGGGATCAAGAGTGACTCCGGCCAATGTTGATCAGATACCAGGACTTAACACTCTTGGCATATCACTTGCTCGAATTGACTATGCACCTAATGGTGGTCTAAACCCTCCTCACACTCACCCTCGTGCCACGGAGATCCTAGTCGTGACAAAGGGTAAGCTTTATGTTGGTTTCGTGACATCCAGTCCAGATAATCGTCTCTTCACCAAAGTTCTCAAAGCAGGAGATGTGTTTGTTTTCCCGGTTGGTCTCATTCACTTCCAATTCAATATCGGGAAAACGAATGCCATTGCCTTGGCTGGTCTTAGCAGTCAAAATCCAGGTGTTATCACCATTGCTAATGCAGTCTTTGGGTCCAAGCCACCTATTAATCCTGATGTTCTTACTAAAGCCTTCAAACTGGGTAAGGAAGAGGTGGAATATCTTCAGGCCCAGTTCTGAATGAATCACATGAAGTTACCTCCTTAGTTTCTTTGAATTTGAATTGATTTTCCATTTGTTAGTTCTTGTTATGGTCTTTATTTGTACGATCTCATCTGTGCATGTTTACGAATTATGATCAACTATTTTTGTTTAAAAGTTCGTAGTGTGCCATTATGGCCTGCCTTCTTATTTGCCTTGTCTCATACCATATTCCATGAACGAGAAACCGAGTTGAAACCTAGATTCTAAAAATCATTAAAATGAAAATTAGAATTTTTAATAATTATAAAAAATGAAAAATAATAGAAAATATTAAAAATAATAGAAAATAAAATGTGGAACTTTTTTAAAATTATAGAAATTTTCAAAAATAATATGATTCCCGTTTGGTCTAGAGGTCAACTGTACTTTCCCTTTCAACCCCAATCACGACAAAAATGGTGGAAAACTCTTCGTGAACACTTACTACGAAGAATCTCAAAGAAATACGAGAAATTCATGGGGTTTAGAAGAATCCTCTGGATCTTACAATGAATCAAAATTCCACCCACCGTATCAATACGAGTATTTATATTGCGGTTCATCCTTCTGCGACAATCTCAGTACCCATAGGATCCAAGAATGAATGGCTTACAATGCTTGATTAACTTCGGACCCAGTTTCCACTTCGTCTTCCACGACGCTGACGAGGTTTCATCGGAAGTTATGGCGGCGCTAGACCCTTGGGTTCAAGGTGGGAGAGCTACGGATCAACGTTGATGGCGTCACATTTGATGCGGCGGTGGGTGAGGTTGTAGTTACAGTGGTTCCGGTGGTGGTTGTAGCAGCGATGGAACTAGTGCCATTTGGAAGGGGACGGATTTGCACTGAGTAATTAAAACAAAAGGGATTTTTATTTGAATTGTTTTGGTTGACAATTTTCAATGGAGAACTGGAGAGGACAATAACAACTTCCAGATGTAGAAAGGAAACGTGGGTTGTGAATATATGTGTTTATTAAATGGATCAGGTCGGGGTATGTAATATTTTTTATTTTTAATGATTTTTTAGTTTTTATAATTTTTATAAATTCTAATTTTTTTTTAAAAAAAAATTTAAAAAAATAGAATTTTTATGATTTTTAATGATTTTTAAAAATTGTTGAAATATAAATTCTATTTTTTTTAAAATTAAAAAAAAAAATAAGACTTAAATACCTTGAAAGAGAAAGTATAATAATAAACAATACACCAGATAGGTAACATGAAAGAGAAGCGATGCATTAGGCATGCTTAAAAACCAAAACTTTCAAAAAATCAATCATAAACATACACTTTTATACTATCTTTTTAATTAACCGTTAATAAATTTGGTTATAACCATTTGATGCCACAATTTAAGGTCACAATTTAATGATATGCATTAATAACAAATGAAAATTTTAATTTTCAGTTTATACTATCATTTGATTATGTTAAACGGCAGAATTAAAATTATGAAACAAATCAAAATCAATTCTGTTGAACGACAAAAATAAATCCTGAAACAGAATTATTTAATTAATTCTTGTTTGGAAACAAAATAAAAAACGAAAAAAATTTTGTTGTATGGCAGGAATAAATCCCGAAACAAAATTATTTAATTAATTCTTGTTTGGAAACAAAATCAAAATAGAATAAAATATGTTGAACTGCAAGAATAAATCCTGAAACGGAATTATTCAACTAATTCTTGTTCGGAAATAAAATCAAAATAGAATAAAATATGTTGAATGGGAGGAATAAATCCTGAAATAGAATTATTCAATTAATTCTTGTTAGGAAACAAAATCAAAATAGAATAAAAATATGTTGAACGACAAGAATAAATCCTGAAACAGAATTATTTAATTAATTCTTGTTTGGAAACAAAATAAAAAACGAAAAAAATTTTGTTGTATGGCAGGAATAAATCCCGAAACAAAATTATTTAATTAATTCTTGTTTGGAAACAAAATCAAAATAGAATAAAATATGTTGAACGGCAAGAATAAATCCTGAAACGGAATTATTCAACTAATTCTTGTTCGGAAATAAAATCAAAATAGAATAAAATATGTTGAACGGGAGGAATAAATCCTGAAATAGAATTATTCAATTAATTCTTGTTAGGAAACAAAATCAAAATAGAATAAAAATATGTTGAACGACAGGAATAAATCCTGAAACAGAATTATTTAATTAATTCTTGTTTGGAAACAAAATAAAAAACGAAAAAAAAATCTATTGAACGGCGAGAATAAATCCTAAAACAGAATTATTCAGTTAATTATTTTTGGAAACAAAATCAAAATAGAATAAAATATGTTGAACAGCTGGAATAAATCCTGAAACATAATTATTCAATTAATTCTTGTTAGGATACATAATCAAAATAGAATAAAATCAGTTGAATCGCAGGAATAAATCCCAAAACAAAATTATTCAATTTTAATTTTTATTCATAAAATGAATATGTTTTTCGGTTTGATGTCTCGTTCGTCTCGGATTAAAGAATTTTAAACTAATAAATATGTCTTAAAATTGTTAGACAAAACACATTAACGAACAAACATAAATATAAAATATTTATGTAAAATATAAGATTTGAACAAAAACAGTATAAATAAATATTTATGTTCATGTAAAACACCAGACCTAAACAAAACAATTTAAATAAATATTTATATTTATTTAAAACATCATATTTGAAAACAATTTAAATAAAATCGTTGTTTTTTTGGCTGTTGTGTGTCTAAAGAATTCTGCAGTATTCTTTAGGCTCTTATAGGCCTTCAATATGGAGGAATTTTGAAAAAATTTTATTTAATGAAACCATTAATTTTGTGAATCAATGAGCCAAATTTGAATTAAAGGATCCGTTTAAATTAATTTAATCAATTTGAATTAAATCAATTAAATAATTTTTTTTTTAAATTTTAAAACATAATCTGGATAGATCTACTAAAGAAAAAAATAATTACATATTGGACTAAAATATCCATAAGCCAAAATAAGGCCTAATCAATTTGGATATTTCATGTTACCCATATCATTGGTCTCTGTCTTTGATAAATTTGGATCTACACTCTTATATGCGAGGCAAGACTTTAAATTTAATCATTCAATAATCTTAAGTGGGTTCACATATATCTAATCAATGTGGGATGTAAGTTTTTTCTTTTCCTCAAATTTATTCCAAAGTGATTTACTTCGAGCATCAATTTCTCATTCATCACTCAACCATTTTGAGTATATGATGTACTGTTGTAAAGATCTCATGAAGTAGAATATAAAATCATAATTTTATGATTCAACACTCTATCTTTACCAATCGGGAATATGCCTCATAGTTTCTAAAAATACATTTTTCCAACACAGTCAAATGAAGAATCTAACACATTGCAGTCCTTGAAATTTTCAAGAAAGTTACCAAACAGGCTCTTTCGAGTTCTAACATCCATTATGCACAAACGTAAAGTGGATTCGAATGATAAATATCCGAGAGTTAATATTCGTATCTATTCCGAATATGTTGCAGATAATAATTAAAATATCCAAATCTAAATATTATTAAAAAAAAAAATACCAAAGACCTGCAAATATCCAAATCCAGGGTACCATCCGCAGCCACAGCCGGCTGACCCTCGTAATCGGCCAAGACATGATATTTAATTAGATGAAGATAAACAAAGCCAGTTTGGAAGTTTTAAACTACTAAAACTTCCAAAGCATGCATGGAACAAAATTAGGTATACTAAGCTGGAATCCATTTTATAAAAAGAGGGCATATAGTGTAGCTGTTTCCGTTAAGCTGTCAAAATCCTCCTCAATGCCTTCTGATCTGTTAATTTGGATATAAACTTGAATCATTACAAGCTGAAATACTCATCAACCATCCCAAAATCATTTTCAACCAGTTTTTACCAAATCTTCAAAGCTGTGAATCAAATCAAGCTGGGCAGGCCCTTTTTTTTTTTTTTAACAATAATGATTCGAGATAGGGGTGAAAGCAAAAAAAAAAAAAAAAAAAAATTAGGGGATCGAAATTAAATTTTAATTTTTACGTAAAAATATAATTTCACCATTTAGATATCCTATATCTTTATAATTTTTAAAATATTAAATTAAATTCTTATCATTTTTGTAACGGTAAAATGCAATTTTATTTTTATTAGTTTAAAATTTTTAAAAAAATTAATGGATTTAAATGAAAATTTTTTTATTTTAAGAGAATTTGGGTCCCTGACTACAACCTAATTCAAGAAAGTGAATACTCTACCAATAAACCACAATTTAGAATTTAGGTGACAAAAGGTTTTTGTTCAACTGCCTTCCTGCTAATACACCATCATTCATATTCTACTTTGGCTTAATATAATCTATGGTACTTGAATTTGACACTTTTTTTCTATTTTGATACTTAAACTTTTTTCGGTCCAATTTAGAACACTAACTTGACACTTTTTCCTAATTTGGTACCTAAACTTGACACTTTTACTTTTATGGGTAAACAACACCAATTGTACATAAATTTTGATTAAATTATATTTTAATCACTCAACTTTTAAAAGTTACATAATTGTTATTAAATTTATCAAAATGTTATATTTGAGTCACTCATCCATTAACTTCCGTTAAGAGGGTGACGTGGCACATTAAATTAAAGGGTTAAAAACTAATTTAGCCCCTGAACTATAATTAAAATATCAATTTAATACTTTTAAAAATTTTCTTAATAATCCTTCCAAAAAATTTAAAGGGTAAACTACTTAGTCATCCAAATTTTAATGCCTTTCTATTTTTGGTGATTGAATTTTTTTGTTAATTTAGTTACTTCCATTAGATTAAATTTCATTTCTAGTCACTCCACTGTTAAAATGCATTGGTCATCGAATGGAAGACATGGCAGTTTTTTATTGATATAATAACAAATTTAATCCTTAACACTTTACAAATTTTATCAAGTTAATCCTAACTCTAGAAAGTTTGAACAACTTTAACCCTCAATGTTTGCATATTTTGCCAATTAGTCCAAATTCAAAAAATTCAAAATTTTTATAATTTTAAAACTTGAAAATATGTATAATTTATTATAGAAAAATACATAAAAATATAAAATATTAAAAAAATTTATATAATTACATAAAGGCTTAATTGTCATTTGGTCCTAATTCTAAAAAATTCTATAAATTTAACCCTTAATGTTATCACATTTTGTCAATTTAGTCCAAATTCTAAAAATTCAAAAACTTTATGAATAAAATATTCAATAACAGATTTCTTTATCAACCAAACAAAGGAGAGAAACTTTGTAAAACAACATCCATCCCTTCATCCCCTTCCCCATTCATCTTCAAGCTTCCCATTGTTGTCATACTCCCGTCCAAACCTCACAATCTCAAATACCATACCAAATCAATACCCAACTTTACGAAACTCAAACTCTATCATCACTTCATCATCAAACACTCACCACTAAACCGACACCCAAAGTCGGTTTCTTTTTTTTTTTTACAGACACACCCAAACTCAGTTTCGTGTTTTCTTTTAATGAAGAAAAGCCAATAGCGTTAAGCATTTGAATCCGTCAAAGCCCGCCTAAATGGAGCCAGAGATGTTTCTATTAGTTAAGGGTTTCTTATTTGAATCCCTCAACCAACTGTTTGATCATGGTGCTGGTTGAATTTGGTAGTGATTTATTCAAAAAATTAATTCAAAGGACTTGCTTAGTTGGAGGGGGTTCAAAGAATAAAAAGGAAATATTGATTTGAACCCCTCAACCCAATTCATATTTAAGCTTTTATGTAATTTTATGTTTTTTAATAATTTATATTTTTATGACTTTTTATAATAAATTTTATATATTTCAAGTTTTAAAATTATAAAATTTTCAAATTTGGACTAAATTGAAAATTGTGTAAATATTGAGGGACAATTTTGTTGATTTTTTTAGAATTAGGGACAACTTGACAAATTGTGTAATGTGTTAAGGGCTAAATTTATTTCTGTACCAATCAAAAAACCACCACATCAACATTTCATTTAGTGACCAAAGCATTTTAATGGTGGAGTGACCAAAAATGATAATTAATCTAAAGGGTGACTAATTTAACACACAAAAAAAAAAAGAAAATTGGTGACCAAAATAGGAAGCATTAAAACTTGGATGACTATTTGAGTAGTTTACCCATTAATTTTTTTCATAATTATTATTGAAAAAACTTTTAGAAGTATCAAATTGTTATTTTAATTATAGTTCAGGTGCTAAATTGGTTATGAACCCTTTAAATTAACATTTCACGCCATCCTCTCAACAAAAGTTAACGAATGAGTGATCAAAATGTAATATTTTTATAATTTTAATGACAATTATGTAAGTTTTAAAAATTTAACGGCTAAAATATAATTTTAATCAAAATTTAGACACTCAATATATTTTTTATTAAAATCTATTATGTGTTTGTCTCGACCAAATATATTTTAATTATCATTTCGTTCACACATTACACTAATTAATTTCGATTGTAAATACAAATGTATTATTATGATTATAATTGTAATTAATTAACTCAGGTTTTTACTAATTATTGCATACTAGAAATAATATTTAAAACTATCCATAACATCTTTCAGTCCACAAATACGAGGATAATACGTTTTAGCATATTCAAACACATATTTTACTCTTTAGAAAAACATATATATGGGGCCTAAACTGTGGCATCTTCTGTTCTGTCATTAATTTTCTTGCTTGTTTTTTTTTTTCTTAGCATTGGTTTGTCCATTTTGATGGTTTTTCCTTTAGCTGGTTGGGTGTTTTGTCTTTGAGGATTACTTATTCTTGTTTGTCTTCTGCATACCTACTACTCTCATAAATGGTGCAGAAGTAATACAAATTTCTCTGCCTGGTTTTGGATAAATGAAAGGTCCATTATCCTAATCATAAGTTACTAATGGAAAAATACAACCGATAACCTTGAAATATATTTCTTGGATAAAGCAAAGAATCAGGCAGAAAAGGAAGAAAAAATAAAATTGCAGTTGTTGAGGAATATTCTTTTCATGGAAATATAAAATCCATAGCCATGAAGCAAGTTTTCACCTGCTTCATGTTGATAAATGAGGACCACTTTCACAGGTTTTCCATCTATAAATAGACCTGTCTTCCATTACAGATCTCTCATCCTTCAATCAACAGCTAACAAGCAATTGAAGTAGATATATAGCAATTGAGTATGATGCATTAGTTTAGAATCGAAACATTGGATGTGGGATCCCATAATCCCTCTCAAAATGTGTGTAACACTCTACATCCGACCCAAATCATAATCGGGTTCACGATCCTACATTGGTTACTTTAAACAAAACGAAATAATCAAATTCTCACTCATTAATCATGACTATACTCTAAATTCATTGATGTCATGCTTGCTTGGTATAGAACATACAGTAACTCAACAAAATCGGGCTTAAATATAACATTAGAGGTCACAAATATAAAAAGTAGGGGTCAAGTATTGATGCTTAGCCCCTATGTACCAATACCTAAGGCTAGAAATTCAAAAATATCGTTACTAAGGTCCAAGTTTCAATACTTTAAACTATGTTCCAAAACATAAGGTTATGTTTCGGTACCTCATAACTATACCTTGGGTCTGAGGCATAATATTTCATCTCAAACCCAGAAAAAATGCAGATTTTGACAATTTAGGCCACTTGCATATCCTCCAAAACAACACAAAACAAGTCTAACATGTCCTAAAGTCATTCAAACACATTTAACATATTAAATTAAATCTAAAACACTAAATCAAAATTAAGGTACCTAAGTAAAATTCAAACATAACCATAAAATACTCAACATGCAATTTGATTACATATCAACTAAAGCAAGTTACCAACATACCATACTTGCTCAAATACACCAAGTACAACATAAAAAAACCATCCATATAACAACATTAAACAAAAGACACATGAGGGTCCTATACATGCCCAAAACTTGACAAGAATAGTGAAACTTATTACAAAAGGTGGGATATAGCCGACGATCCCCTCCTTGGGGTTTCTTGAATTCCAAGTAATCACTAACATCAAATAGCTACACACGGAAAGCAAATCCGCACGCTGAGCAAACAATGCTCATTGGTATAGAACAATTCCAAAGTGTTGAGTTAAAGCTAAACCTCAACTATGAATAATAACATTATAACAAATTCTAGCAACGTAAGTCTCCTGAAAACACTAAATAAATATGCTTGCACAATAGTTCCAACAAAAGTCCACTTATCACCGTATACTCAATAATGCATTAAGCTTCATACAATAAGGTTTCTTTCCAAAATATTATATTCATAATCCAAAATTAAAACACATGGTCTTAAACATAAGATTTTTTTCATATTATCACATTTTAGTGCCTAATTAAACGAAATGTATTATTGAGTATCTAATCATTCCCTGACAAAAAAATGTATAAGCATAAATAATATGTACACAATATCAAATCTTTGGTATGTGCATAACACAACTAAAACCAACCAAACTCCAAGGTCGAGTAAAACATCACGAAACGAACCTCTTGTGCACACAAGGATAACAAGTAACACAAGAGTTCGAAAGTATCCTATGACATGTCAACTACACCCAAAAACTATCCAAAATTGTTTAATGGGTCAATAAACATATTTAGTGCATTTAGATAACAAGAACAACACAGCAGCACCAAAATTTCAACGATATGAGCATTAAACCATAGATATGAATAACATCAACCATCACTATGTATAACTCCCACTTTCCATATTTGATCACACTATCTCATATCACAACATAGTATTAATACTATAAATATAAACAACTCAATTTAGTGATTAATATAAGATTGTTCAAAACTGAGTTCAACAAACTAAGTCAAGCCTCCCTGACCTTCTCCCTACCTTTCTTACAAGAGCTTTCACCAACCTCTTTTGCTTCAAGACCAATATCAACAGCATTATTCAAGTTAGTATATCGATATTTAACAATTAAAACATCCAATTTCAAGCTAGAACATGCAATGCAATCAAGTAGGACACTTCTCGCTTTCAATGCCCACTCTTGAGATATCTATCGAAAATCTATGGAACCAATCTTAGGAACTTAAATCTAGTCTAAAAACACCAAAATCTCAGTGAATCACTCATCTGATCTCCACTATCTCCTAAGCGCTCATCCATGGCAACTTCAAGCAAGCAAATTCAAACTCAACTCTAATCCAATTTTTAGTATTCAATTAACATTCTAAGTTCATAATCAACTTAAAACAACTTCGGAAACAACTAAAAACTCAAGAGATCTCATCTCTCTCTCACTAACCAAGAACTTGATCAAAATTAAGAAAAAAGAGAAATCATTAGAAAAATTCATGTTCAAGATTAGAAAATTATAAATTCCAGTTAAAAACTCCATTACCTTGCTGGAAATTCAGAGATCATGTCAAAAATCAACCAAGAACTCAATCTTTCAAAAGCCAATTTTCTTGCAAAAATAAAGAAAATGAAAAGAAAAGGTGAGAAACAATGATTTGATCTTGAAAACTCTTTAATATATAATTTAAACATTTCCTCATTTGGGGGACCAAAGCCCCTACCTGCCCCTTTAAATTTGTCCATGCGAGCGAAAAGTTTTCATCATAAGCAATGGGTAGCAAAATATTTAAAGGAGCAGCCCAAACTTGAAAAGAAGCATAAGATAAAATCATCCTTACCAAACAATGAGCCGCTTTATAAGCTTCCCTCTTAACCTAAAAATTACAAATTATGAAGCAACTGCTTAAATATCAAACAGTCTTTAACCATCAACCCAAATCCAGAGACATCCGATGTGCTATTAAAAGCAATAATCATTTGTAAGCTATGAGATTCAACAATGATGGGACCAAGATTCAACCCACGCAACATAACCATCCTCAATCTTAAACAGAGGGTGTTTTTTTTCATGTATTTTTATTATTATAGATCTCTAAATCTCTAAACACTTGTCCTAAATCACCATTCACAGCACACGCTTGTTACCCTTACATGATAAAGACATGTCTAATTAACACCTAGATGTCTTCATAAAATATTAGGAAGACACTAAACACTAAACATTTCCAACATTCAAATGTTTTTTTTCTTATCAGTATTTTCGGTCATACCTCCGCACATGATTTCTTTACTTTCATTCAAGTTGCTGATACCTCCCCTTAACTCATTCCCAGAATTCCCAGAAACTCCTTCCAACTCACCAAATCCAAAGCCCAATCAAACCTCAACAATATCTCTGAAAAATAATTTAAAAGCCTTATTTATGAACATTTCAAATTCCTAGCAGCTGGATTGGTATTCTGCCCAGCCCATCAAAACAAAACCCATTTATCAAATTGGTTTTCTGCGACAGCCGAGGAGGTTTCTTCTTCTTTTTATTTTCTTCTTCAATTTATTTTCGTTTTCGTATTCCCTCGTTTAATTCTCTTAAAGAGGGAAGAGTAAGTAACTATTAACATAAAGAACCTGTCACACTACTAACCATATTTTTTGAGATCTCTCAACTTTGATGTCGATGTTTCCATGCATATCTTTTCTTGATAAAGAATGCGTTGATTTCAATTTGCTTATAGGTAGCAATTAGGCATGCAAATTACACATTTTAACAAAGCTAAAGCTTCAATTACTTTACCTCTCACCTTAAACCAACTTATGGGCTTACAAAATCAGATTCGTTCTGATATCGGAATAGTGGCTGCTCATTCAAATTCCTGATAGAACTGTGCCATTGATACAACGGACCCTAGGAACCATAGGGCTTGCTTCATTCTAGTTCAGGACACTACAATCACTGATTTATCTATTTCCCAAACTAATGTTGTGGTTCCAGATTATGCTGCTTCCGAATTTAATAGAAACAGGGAATTACTACCTGCTGAGGAAGATGGCAATTGCCTCACACACCCAACCAAAGGTTGCCTCAACTTTCAATCAACAATGCTCGAGACAGAGAGAAAGAGAGAGATCGAAAAAAAAAAAAAAAACCTTTTATTATATTGGGCGGTGCAGGGATGTGTCGAAGCCTGTCCCATCCAAATGCTTTGGTCAACGTGCTCATGAGATTATCCTGTTGCCATCACATGAAAAAGAAAAAAACCATCCACATGACTGGCATTAATTTACCCTCATTCATTGAATATGGGTTGAACCAACTGTGCTCGGGGTTACACCCAACTTTTTCTGAGGTCAATAAATCATGTAAAATACATGACCTTCTGTACCAGTATTCAATCTCAATTCCAAACCACATGATTAATAAGGTAAATAAAATCTATGATAGAACCTGAAACTCATCTCAGTAAAATCACATTGCCACCTTTAAGAAGATGAAAATATCATAAATATATCTCATTCCATTGTGATTAAACAATCTTTATTCCTAAGTAGGATTTCTGGTTCTTCTATATCCTCTTAATTCTTTATCTACAATCCTCGTTTGTTCCTATCTATCATAAGGGAAATCAAAGTCATTTTCAGTGACTTTGAAATGCTGGGGCTGCTGCCCTGAGCAATAAAGATTCCACATTTTGAAGTATGACCTCTCCAGATTCCGCACCTGCCATGGTTTATAACCAACATTTTTAAGCATTTATAACAATATCTAATGCAGAAAATAATAACCTGCGACGTTAATTAAGCTTTACCCAGCGTGCTGTGTCGAAAAGAGGGCAAGTTAAACGAGCTGCCTTGAGTTTATTGGTAAGAGCCTGAAGCTTCGGCCTATTTAATGCCAACGAGACAGCCCTTTCTTCATATTCCTTCATACTGTAAAAAGCAGGAAGAAACCATCGTAAGATTAAATAGGAAAACATATTGCAGCGTATATATAGTATACATGAATACACACTCTCCAAGGACAATGTTAAAAACCTACCTATTCACAATCATCTCCTCCCCCAAACCAGTAGCGAGACAAAGTGAACCAGCAACCCTTGTAGCCATTTTCTCAAGCGGTAGAGTCACCATAGGTAAACCAGCCCATAATACATCCGTGCCAGTAGTATGTGCATTGCATAAAGGGCTATGAAGAATAACAATGGAACCATCATTACTGAACTGCAGATCCTAATAAAATTGTTGAAGACAGCGGGGAAGAGAATACTTACGTGTCGAGACAGAGATCAGCTAAAGCACTGCGCCTGATATGTTCATGTTTCATTGCAACATCTGTGAAAATTATTTGCTCTGGCAGTACCCCTTGTGCAGCAGCATCTGAAATAAAGATCAACATCAATAAAAATAATAATAACAATAAAAAGAACTCAATATTATGAAGGCTTCGTTCTTCAAAGAAAACATGAATGCAGAACCTACACGCTCGAAGTCTCGTTTCTCCAGCAGATGGGAATCTGAGGAGCCAAAGTGCACTATTTGGTACACGCTTAAGAATATTACACCTGAATTATAGAAGAAGTGAGTGAAATGACAAAATATGAATATTACTTTCATTGAACTCGGGATCATCCTCATATTACCAAGTATTAAATATTTCAGGATCCATTTTATACAATTGGTTGAAACATGCAAAAATAAATTTATCTTCAGGAAGACCATAATCAGATCGCTTGTGCTGACAATTTGGATCCAACACATCACGATTTTTCTGCAAACATTAAAAGTTAAAGAATCAGGCCTTCACTGTCATGAGATTCTACTTGCACGGAATAGATTCTGTTTTATTACACTATTCCAAAAACAATTTTAAAAATCACCTGCTTATAATCATTCACAAAGTAGCAATGAGGGAGATGGACCAATTTCTCAGAATAAATATGTGCATAGCGCAAAGGTGAAACAAACTGGAATCAAAGAAATAGCAGGTTAGGTGAAGAAGATATGCATCATTGAAGGTTTACGTGAAGCACCAGCTATTACCTCATCAGTGACCAAGTAATCAATGTAATCTGCCCCAGTAGTCCCAGGGAAACCCATATATGAAACCTGTATAGGTGCTGGCTGCATGGCAAAAATTTCATTCCTTGCACCCTGTATTATTGAGCAGCACAATCATTTCATATAAGAATTACATAAAGTTGATACTTCAGAAATGGAAAAATATAAGACTTTAACCAACCTTATATTATTAATAAAATATCAACCCAAATAAATCAAAGAAAAGAAAAGAACTTAGGTTCATTTTTATTATCATATCATAATATAACATCAATCAAAACAGCTAGGCTCTGAAAATAAAATTAGGTTCCAAAAAGGATGAGAAAATTGATCATATAAACCTTAGTATAACCATTCAGGTTGATAAGGATCTGTATTCCATCCTTGTTAATCATTTTAGTGATCACATCTGATGACATGGCAGAGACATCTATAAAATGCTCAGCTTCAGACTGGATACGCTGTCTCCATTCAGTGCCATCATTTTGACTCAAGGCATAGCAAAATACCTGCAAACACCATGTTTTCATGTCAATTATAGCCAGAAACTCCTAGTATAATAAGATTACCCCCAACCCCTCCCCCCACCCCTCACCCCCAAAAAAAAGAAGAAAAAGAAAGAGAACAACCTCTACATTCTCACTGTTGTGCATGCCAAATACCGATCCCATGAGGTGTGACAAGGGGTGATTGCCAAAATCACTGCTTACATAACCAATCTTTAGCCTCTGATTTCCACAATCTTGCTTAATAGGAATTGGAGCAGGATGGTTGAAAGGAGGAAGAGCATAACGAGATGCAATCAAAGAGCAATGAGCAGCATATTTACAGCTGCAAGAGAAGGAAGAGATGTTACTGAAAAACTAGTAGTTCACCGCAGCAAAATTACATATGGCATTATGAAAAGAAGTTTATACCTTATATCAAGTGCAAGCATTGGATCAATGGGATATGCTATAGCATGGAAAGGTTGCACACTAGGAAGAACTGACATCTGAGATAAAGAAGTTTCATGGTTAATTGCACTGAAAAAGGAAATACTAATTGAAGTAGTTGTCAATCTTAAAAACAATGGAATGGAATAACATAAAACACTAGGAATACGAAAAAATATGCACTCACATTAATCTGCCTTCGGATGATACCCTCAACTTCAGTAAACATTTTATCCCGATCCTCCCAGCAGCACAAACACTGAAAATATAAAATCAAATTAGATCAGCTGATCCCAATTCAATAGGTCTCTCTACAAAAGCCTGTAAATCCACTAAATTACGTTGAAGTAAGATCAAGTTCCAAGGAAGCGATTCCCACAAGATAATCAATGAATCAAGCTGTATAAATCTTGGCCTTGGTTCATTCTATGAGTGATTACTCTTAAGAGTCAGGCATATACAAAGAATATGTTCACTTACAAAAGGTTGAATGGCTTGAAAGAAACAGCATGTCCACAAAATGCTTCCTACAACTACATAAAATGATATCCCATGCATGTAAATGTAGTTTCAAGCCATAGTACCTGTAACGTATGTAGGAGGTTACAAGTAGCTTCAGGAAAATCTGGTCGAAGAAGCAATGCCTGCTTATAGCTTTTGACAGCAGCCTCCACATATCCACTGTATTAAAATTTACAAGTAAACCAAATTCAGAATCACCGAATTGCTAGTAAAAAGACATTTCTTTAACCCCAATAGAAGAATCATACATTAAAAATCTACATTGACAAGAGTAGGATGCATCAAATTTGTTTTTCCTCATTTTGAATGAAAATCAATCCACCACCTTTCTGAGCTATAATGGTTAATCAATAAAAGCCTACATGATGAAGTAGATTTTAGGATTTACTAATATTCAAAAAGTGCAATCAACTATACAAGGATAATGACTCATATTAAGTTTTATTGATATTCAACCCTTAGCAGGGAATGCAAAAAACAAACACCTTTCTTCCCCAAGTGCCCCATAAGATGCTACTGATCCTTACAAATGGATGTCAAGGAATGTGACCATTAAAAGAAATTATAGAAAAAAAAATTACCTGTCCTTATAAGCAGAAGCCAGATTTGCATGGGCTTCAGCCATATTTGGCTGGATATTAACAGCACAAATATAATCTTGAATTGCTTCACTCATTCTACCAATCTCCTTGTAAGTGTTACCCCTATTTACAAGTCCATCAGCTGCCAATGGATCAATCCGTAAAACCTCATTGTAACAAGATATAGCTTCCATGTGATTTCCCTATGGTAAAAATAAGATACTCCATAAATAATAGAGCCAAAAGAAAGATGGAACTCTTTAACATGGCATTAAAAGAAAAAACAGAAAATCAAACACCAAAGAACAACCTGTTGCTTATAGATTACGGCAAGGTTATTGAATGGAGCAGACAACCCTGTCGTCACAGCGAATGTAGCCTTATAGTAAGAAGCAGCAGCACCAACCATGTTCCTAGAATTCCAAAATATCTGGTAAAAATATCATTCACTAAAAACTCATCAAAAGCTAAACTTTGATCTTCAAGGATAGCGTACCATTCCATATATATGTTCCCTAAGTTGGTAAGTGCTTGCGGATGGTTGGGTTGCAATGTGAGACATTGCTTCACCAGCAATGAAAAATGGTAAGTTCAAAAGATCAATAACTGTAAATGAGAAAATAGAACTTAGATTACCAAAAAACCTACATTATAGCATTGAATTGCCTCATCAACACGACCCACATCTTTCAATGCATTTCCCTTCAGGTCGATAATGAAAAACATATTCAAGTTAGCGAACTTAAAAAGCAAAAGCTTAGAATTAACTATAATGTTTACAATCTGACACAAAGAAAACCAACCAAATTATTGTAAGCTTCCACAAATCTTTGATCATAGGCAATAGCTTGCTTATAATGGAGGATTGCCAAATCCAGCTGTCCTTGCTCATAGTATGTACTAGCCAGATTCCCTGCACCATAGAGTTACATAACTTGGTACCCGATAACATAAATTAAAAAGAATATCTTTAACATATAATACAAATTCTGATAGCCTTAAGCACAAAATACATGACAACTATTGGGTCATAGTAAGGTCAAGAAATCACTTTATAAGGTTGGCTGAGATGCGAACTTCCTAACACGCAGTGACTTTGAGGTTAATATGTGAGGAAGAGAAAACAATAAATTAGAAAATGATAAGAGAAACCACTTCACAAAACAAATCATAGTTTCGAAGAAAAATAAAACAAGTATTGTTGACTTTAGTCATTTACCAAAATACAACAGGAGAAATAAAACATATAAATATATATATATATCTGCAATCAAGCAACCAGATGCAACTCATCTGAAGATTTCAACCTTCATAAAGAGAAAATATAGTTGACTCAGCTGAAGTAGCAGCACTTACCCAAAGCTACTGGATAGTTAGGCCGAGTCTGAACAGCTTGCTGATAACAGACAATAGCCTCCTGAGGCATTGCCAAAGCCTGGAAAGGCAAAAACAAGATATATTGTTTTTTCTCCGATACAGAAAGACCAGTCCATGGACTTGCAGTGACCCAGCATTACGAGCACATGGCAAGAAGGCTTACCTTGTAAATATTACCAAGATTTAAGTAAGCCTCAGGAAACGCAGGTTTGAGTTTAACAGCTTCCTGCATTTGAAATTTATGAATATAAAAGAGTTCTTAAAATTAAAAACATGAAGGCAAAAAAGGGTAAATTATATCTCACAGAAACTTCTCAAGAAAGAAAGCAGAGGAAAAAAGTCATATCCAAGCAAGCAGAACAATGAAAATTACAGATAAAAACAACAAAAGAAACAATGATGGAAACAAGATTCAGCATACCTTGTAATACTGAAGGGCTCGATTTAAGTCACCTGAATCCATAAAAAGACCGGCAAGGTTTGACCATGCAATGGCAAAAGTTGGCTGTATCCGAAGAGCCTCAAGATAGCAACTGTATGCCTGCACAAAACGTTAGATTCTGACAATTTCGAGTCTGCAGATGGAAGTTACAACAAGAGCAATCATCATCTGATCCCGTGGTCTGTAGAAAACAACTTGATATCTGTACAGGACTGTGATACCGAGACACAGTTCCACACATGAATTACTTCCATCAGTAACTTACCTGCTAAAGAACAGTAGAAAATCTAGATCTAGTAAGGATGTTTTCCCCTCACATACTGTTCGGCAGAATGGCAAGAATCTAGGCCAGGTTAATCCAGCAATGAATATACACGCTCACACTGGACAAAAGATTAGACCACTTCCTCCGAATATGGATAGAAGGAGGTCCAACCAAAATTCTAATTGCAGGTATTCAACATCAAACTTGCCAAGGGCATGAATATATCAGATAAATAATTCAGCCCAAGAATTCACATTTCTGCTACTACTTACGGAGTTGGCTATCAAATACTAGAAACATTTAATCCTCAACACTTACTTCTTGACCCAGACCTTGCGCCTTCATTAGATTTCCAAGGTTACTATGAGCATCCACCTGTAAGGCAATTAAAAGATATCGGTCATAAAATCTTATTGAAACTAGCCATGCCTCAGTTGGTTGTTAAGAAAGTAAAGGAACAAAAAAAAAAAAATGAAATGTAGGACTTCAAGTTAATTTAAAAATTAGAGCATTTAATTGGATTAAAATAATGTAAAACCAGATCAAAATATACCAATAGAGGATTTAATTGCAGAGCCTGACGGCAACACTGTGTGGCCTCATTAAATCTTCTTTTTCGCATGTAAGCACTAGCTAAATTTGACCATGCATCAGCAAAGTTAGGACGAAGCTGCACAAATACAAGTTTAACCAAAGATCAGCAAACAGACAAGATTTCACTAGCAAAGGAGGGAGACAATGCTTTAGTAGCAAAACTGAAGTTCCATAACCATTTACAAACCTCAATTGCAATCATATAGTACTGAATGGCAACATCAACATCGCCTTTTTCCTACATATTAAAGCAAAAATAAACCTTCATGAGTTCTTCAAAAACCCCCTAGTTCTTAAGATATAATTTTCACTTCAGCTGGAAAGGATTGATATAAAGATTAACAAGTACCTTCCAAGCATTTGCCATGTTTCCATAACACTCGGCAAAACGAGGCTGAATTTGAAGGGCTTCTTCATTTTTGGCAATGCACATGTCGTAATCATGCAACTGAGGCATACACAATAGGATTATAAAACTACAAAATCAAAATCTTCTAAAAGAATAAGAGAGAAAAGGCAGCTTCTTAACCTGATAATAAATAGCACCCAAAAGAAGTAGATTATCAGTACGAAGCGGATTCTGGTCGTAAACAGCATTGCTATGATCCAATGCTTGTTTGTAGTTTCCAGATTTGTATAATTGATGAGCTAGAGCCAACTGCATATCTTCATCAACTGCATCAAAACAAAACCAACATCCGCACAAGCAATTAAAGAACATTATACCGATCAAAATTTCAATCATTTAATAATTTAAAATAAAAATTATACAATAAGCTATTCAGAAAGTCTTTAACTTATTTTAGTTTTGAAGAATTATGAATATATATAATCGTGATAAAAAAAACCTAAAAATCTAAAATCCTAGGATAGTAAAAATCTAAAATCAATTTCGTTAAAAGAAAAGGAGAATCTGAGTTTTAATTATCGAAAAAGTAGAGAGAGAAAAGCGAACCTTCAAGAGAATCAGGTCCTCTATGAGGACCAATACCAAGGGAAGAAGCCGGCTCCTGTTTCACCACATAAATGGAAGCTTTGCCGGAAGCCAGTGCCGTAGCGTCGGAAATAACATCAGTACTGTCTCCATAGTCGGAAGCCCTAGAAATGGTCACTCCGCTGTTCAACGACAACATTCCGAACTCCCTCAACAAAAATCCAATCATCAAAAAGAAGAGAAATTGAAATTTACGAGGAAGGAGAGCATGAGAGAGAGTTATAATTATATAATGAAGAGATGAAATCTAAGCCGTACAAGTAGGGAAAAAAGAGATATGTTAGGTGAAATGGGCAAATATAAAAACAAAGAAGATTCGGTTTGTTACTGACACGTATCTGGTTTTATGATCTGTTTTGGACCTTCCTTGACTGAATATCTTTTGACTTTTGCTGCTCATCTTGCCCATTGATTTGATAATTTTTTATATTTTACATCTTCTTGACTATATTTGTTTTTTTATTCACGGTGTAAAATTATTCATCGTTTTTTTAATTTAAATAATATATTTCAATACATTTGAATTTATATTTTTTTATTTTGATAATTATATTTATATCAATCAAATTAAAATTTAATTAATATTTTAATTTAAAAATAATAAAACATATAAATTTCCTTGTGAATATTGTAATTTTTAGATTATATTGAGATATCATTTTATGCAAAAAGAATCATGAAGGTATCATATTAATATAAATAATAATAAGGGATAAATTTCAAAATTATACATAAATTATGGTTTAATGTGTAATTGTGTAATTATATACATGAACTTTGATTTTGTGCAATTTTATACATGAAATTTTGATTTGATCAAATTCTTGTAAATTATTAACATAATTATTGATATAACATAATTTTATATTTATATATTGTAATAATAAATAATTATACTTATCCAATATAAAAATAAATTGATGTATCTTTTTTTTAAATATGTATGATTAAATCAAAATTAAAGTTTCAAATATACATTTGAATCATAACTAAAGTTTCACGTGTATAATTGCACAAAATTAAAATTTATGTATACAATTACATATTAAATCAAAGTTCGTGTATAATTTTGAGATTTATCCTTAATAATAATTATGATCCTACCTAATATAATACGAAATGTTAGAATGTACTAAGGCTCTGTTTGTTTGCATGTAAAATTACTTCTGAAAAATGATTTTTGGAAAATAAATTACTTTTCTGTAAAATGAATTACTTTTTTGAAAAAGATAATATTTTTTTATATTTGGATGAATCTGTGTAAAACATTTTCCATTATTTGGTAGATTTCAAGAAAAATTTTCATAAATGTTGTTTTAAAATGAAACAAACATACATTTGAATTTTTATTATTTTTTATTGTTTTATTTAGTTTATTTTATATCTATTAATAATTTTATATTTTACATTGTTTTTACATATATATTTTACATATGTTGCAATGATTTATTTATAAATAAATAAGTAACAAAGTGCATATCAACAAATATTTTACAGACATTAATAGAGACACTGAGTCATTAGAAGTTGTAGATCACATCCATATGAAGAACTGCTTCATGAGTTCTTCTCAACATGCTCATCTTTCAATGGCTCCCCATCATTAATCTCCTTTGTCGATGGTTAAACTGGAAAATGCATATTCTTATGCTCCTTAAACTGCACCAAATAAAGAACTCGGTTAACTAGTGAAAAAGTGTTGATTCCGAGATAATCATGGTGCACAGATTAAATTGATAAAGGAATAGTAATAAAAGCTTTGTCATCAAGACAAACTTGTAATACTTAAACTATATGCTTGCAATGTTAGGCTAAACATGTCAAAATCAATAAAAATTACTGGAGCAGTATGGATGTTTGCAATAGCAAGATGAATGCAAAAATTGCAATTTTAGACTTTTATACTTACTTTTATTCCTTATGACACAATTTACTTCACCCTAAAAAGCACAAAGCTCAATATATGAAAAGCAGAGTAGAGATTTTTTTTTTTTTGCTCAATCAAAGTATTACAATATTAAAGAATTGGATCAACCAACCCTTTCCAAAACAACAATGTTGCATTGCTGCTAATTGCAACAGACAATCCAAACAAAAACAGCCTACAACCAACGTACACTTCACTTAGAACCATTCCACAATTACACTTCAATCAACCTACCTTTTTCCCTCTCATCATATAGTTATGTTGTAGACAACAAAAACCAGTAATTCCAAAAACAAATGACATATGCCGTAAAGAACATTTGCAAAAAATCAAATCAAACTAACCAAGAACAAATCTAAGAATTCACCACCATGCATTGAATATCTCATTGCATTTAATAACTGTTATTGCCAATGTTGCTACCAGTTTTAGTCTTTTATTTGGCCCCCCAATAGTAATTTGTTTGGCTTTGTTTAGCTCACTCAACATAGCAGCGCTACATGAAAGCCATACCAGCACCAAAAAACAGAGTTGCATATTGCAGCAAACTCTTAAGACAGATGCAGCATAAAATCTAATTCAGAAGTTCTACTTATCAAACTCAAATCAAAATGTACAAACATTGGTTTCATACAAGCAAAAACTATGTGATATATTAAGGATTGGTATATCAATTCAAGCATACACAAGAGGGAAGTTGGTCATGTATAGTGATCTCAAACGCCAACCATTTTACTTGGAATTTCAAAAAGTATAGTTAATTGCTGTAGAGGTAAGAACAAATGGAACCGAGTATAACTGTCTATCCAACTTTAATGAAACAAAGAACAAAGTAAACATGGATACCGATAAGAGGAAATGCGTTAATTGCTGCAATCAAGCTCCTAACAAGTATAGTTACTTCCTGAATTGCTTTTCTTCGATGTTCCAAGTGATATTTGATTGTTTTAGTCGTCTATGTGCCTCGGTGACTATGCATCAAAAACACAAAAAGATTACAAGACCTTTTATCAGCAGCTTTTAAGTGAGACAACTTTAGTAGGCATTCAAAGTTTTCCAACTATTTATTATCAAAGAAACAGCATCTAGTAGTTGAATGAACGAGATGGGCGCAACCGAAACAACCGAAAATGGCATCGAACTTGAAATTAGATAGTGCAAATTGTAACTACACTAAAGACCACATTAGTTAGTGGAAAAGGATGAGTTATCCTAATAACATAGGGTAAATTCATAGTCACCTAAAACAAGTAAGGAATGGGCATAAATTTACCTAGCGTGCTACCCAACTCAAGAAACGGCTCATTCAGCTTGTCCCTCCTCAATTTTTCACGATCCGCCTTCTGAACTTTCCTTACAGCTATTGGATTGGATCATTAGTTTCCATCTCCTGCCTTTGTCTGCCAAATTATAGAAACAATGAATGTCCATCACAATCACCAAAATCCAAAACAACACCGTGATTCACCAATATTAAATAAGTACAACAATTAAACTGTGAAATAAAATGAGAAATTTAACACGACGAAGAGAACAAAAACTTGGGTTCAAGGTTTGAAGGGTCCAAATCTACTGTCGCTGGTTTGGAGAAATTATTAGGCTTCCATTGATGATTTTTTCCCCTTAGTATGAAGCTGGCATTTAAAGTTATAAATCAAGCTGATGATCCAAAACTTTTATGTGTGATTCGCCTTTGCTTGGGTGAATTCTGAGAGAGAAAATCGTAAATGGGGGAAGGAAGAGAAAACTCACCACGACAACACTAACTTGTAAGAAGTGAGGTGCTCGAAGACGAGATATATTAAAATCCTGTTAATAATATCAGACTGAATCTAGGTTTTGAGTATTATCCAAATTTTTTTCTTTTGGGTTGTCAAGTTCTTCCCCTTTATTCACATCTGGGTTTCTTGGCTCTTAAGCCCTAACCAAATCCTCATTGTTTACCCATGTGATAGAGGCTGAAGTACAAAGAGGAAGGGAGAAGGATTGCTGTGATGAGGGTGAAGAGAATGGAAAATGTCTTACCAGAATAAAATCATTAAGACATTTTCCGTAAAAAAGGAAGAGATTTACCCGTGTTTTTAAAAAGGTTTTACTATAGGAAATCATTTTCTGCCAACCAAACATCGTAAATAAGGAAAACATTTTATGGAAAATGTTTTATTGGTAAACAAATGGACCCTAATACAAACACGATATATTGAATTTGTTGAATTATATAAAAATTATTCAAGTTTTAAAATTTTATAAATATAATTATATATTGGTTACACTATCTAAAATCGAAAATTAACCCTAAAAAAAAAGAAAAGGTAAATTTTAAATGAGAAAATATGAGAATTTATTTATTTATTTTACATAACTTTAGGTATGATCATATTGCATCAAATTTTATATTATTTAGTTTAATTACTTTTTTTATCAATTACAAAGGGAGGGTAAAGTCCTAACAATAACGAACTGACGTGACTTGAATCCAGACTACACTTGGGACAATGAACACCCTTGAACTCGAATTCAAGCCACACTTGAGACAATGAATACCCTTAACCATCAGACCAATACACAAGGTTTTTAGTTTAATCACTTTTAATATTGAATTCATGCGTATAATTATATTTGATATCATGTAATAACTTTTTTTTTAAATTATTTTAAGCTATCATCTCAAAATTTCAACTAAACGTAATATCCGAGACTATGTGTGGTTAGGGATGTCAATATCCTTGCAAAAAATTTTCATCCTCATCCCCCTCTCGCGACCCTTCTCGCGACCCACTACTGGTACAAAACCCAAAATCATCATTGTCATAACCCGCAAGATTAAAACCATCACCGTCCCACCACCCATGTGGTCTCCAAACCCACCTAATCTTCACTATACTCGCCCTGCGACCCGCTTCATATAATATATTTATAAGTATCAATTAAATAAACATAGACCAATTTTTTTTTATGAAATATATGTTCTCTGGACTCCCATAACATATGTGACATTATTCAAACTATCACTATTTAAAAAAAAAAAGTTATCGCGACCCTTTAATTGGTAAATAAAATTAACTTCAACACGAATTTAAAAAATTCAGAAAATAAAGTCATTACATAATATCCAAATACAAACAATCTCTCAAATACATCATTAATATATTCAAATGCAACACAAGTGCAAAAATTCCAAAAATCAATGAGTACATGTCACTCCTGTAATAGATTAAAATATCCAAGACTCTCTTTATATAGATATAGGAAAATGTTAGAAAGATCAATTATAATTAAACTTAATCATTTAATATTAAATTAATATAACACTTATCAAGATAAATAGTAAATTAAAATTAATATTTAATCTTATTAAATTAATAAAATATTTATCTACAAGATAAACATTAAATTTAATATTAAGATAATCACATTAATATTAAATTATTAAAATAATATTAAAATAATTATTAAATTAAATTTTTATAAATATTTTTAAATCATTTAATAATTTAAAATAAAAATTATACAATAAACTCTTAAAAAAAAGTCTTAACTTATTTTTATTTTGAAGAATTATGAATATATAATCGTGATACAAAAGAAAACCTAAAAATTTAAAATCATATATCGCTAAAAGAAAGGGAGAATCTAGTTGAAAAAACACAGTTTTAATTTAAATAAAAACTTTATAATCAAAAATCGAAAAAAGTAGAGAGAGAAAAGCGAACTCCAAGTGAATAAGGTCCTTTATGAGGCACAATACCAAGGGAAGAAGCCGACTCCTGTTTCGCCCCATAAATGGAAGCTTTGCCGGAAGCCAGTGTCCGAGCGTCGAAAATAACATCAGTACGATCGACGACACTGCCCCCGTAGGTAGAAGACCTAGAAATGGTCACTCCGCTGTTCAAAGACAACATCTCCGATCTCCCTCAACAAAAATCCAATCATCAAAAAGAAGAGAAATTGAAATTTACGAGAAAGCAGAGCATGAGAGAGAGTTATAATTATATAATGAAGAGATGAAATCAAAGCCGTACAAGTAGGGAAAGAAGAGATATGTTAGGTGATATGGGAAAATACAAAAACAAAGAAGATTCGGTTTGTTAGTGACACGTATCTGGTTTTATGATCTGTGTGGACCTTTCTTGATTTAATATCTTTCGACTTTTGTTGTCCATTTTGCCCACTGATCATGCCCATTGACTTAGTAATTTTCATATTTGTTTTTTTCCAGTGGCAGAACCACTAAGATATCAGGTATCGCTCCGTAAAATAGTAAATTTTTAATTTAGATTTTTTATAATATATAAAATTTTAAATTAATAATAATAAAATTATATTTTGATCCCTAAATAATAAAAATTTAATTTAACTTTTTAAAAATTATAAAGATATAGTATATTAAAATGATATAATTACATTTTTATTATTGTAAAAATATGCAATTTAATTCCACAAAAAAAAAATTTTGACTTCACCACTGGTTGTCATGTATCAAGGGTTGAAAACTTAAGTCAAATAATTGTATGGCCTTAGGCTCAATAACTCAATCGCTCGTAAGTCTAAGTAAAAATACTTTACAAACTTGGTAATCCCTAAGAAACTTGACAAAAAGAAAAGAGAGCAAGAAAGCTATAAAAGAACGAAAGACTTCTTATTACTCAAATGACTTGTATACAAATGAGGGGTGGGGTATCCTCCTATTTAGAGGCCTAGCACCAATACATCAACGGTGGAGATGAAGTTACAAAATTCACTATGGACAATAAAGATCTAATCTATAGAATCTCTCAATTACTCATAATAAATGTTATACGAGCAAGTATGATTAACTATGGATGTTGAAATGTTTTTTTTTAAAACAGTCTTGAAATTTATTTTTAAAATCGAAAATTAGAAGTCGCCACCAATTTTTTATTCGGTGTGATTGGATCACCACAAAACATTTAAAATCCGTTTTAAAAGACATTTTGGTTTTCGAAATCCAAAAAATGGGTTTGGGAGTCGATTACGTGTGAGGAAGGATTAGCACCCTCACACGCCCAAATTTGGTACCATGTCGATTATTATCCGATCTTGATTTGTTAAAAATTTGAAAACTCGAGTAAAATTTAAAATACGATCCTTAAATGCATGATTTATTCGATATACACGTTTAAGAAAGAAATCAAACTTCATTCGGAAGTCTCGTTATTTCGAAATGATCGAAGAAGGAAGTCACGTCCAGTGTGTTAGGACATAACGTTTCGAGATTCGAAAATAACGAGCATTCCCTCGTTGCCAAATTCAAATCTTTTAAAAGGGTATTCGATTATTCTGATTTGAAGAAAAATCGCGCTTAGTAAGTTAAGGCACAATTTTTCAAAATCTGAAATAAAAGAATATTGCCTTGATTTTAGAATTATTTGTATGTATTTTTTGAGACATAAAATAATTTTAATTTAAAGATAAGTGCGTAAATTAAATACTAATATGCAATTTATTGGCAAAATCAAATAATACAGAGAACAATTATACGAATAAATATGCGAAACTCAAGCATAAAATAAAATATGAAATATGAAAGAATTGCTAATCAAAATCATTGAGAAAAAAAACAAGATTAATTTTAAAATACGAAGAAAATAACTTTGTACACAAAGAATCGAAGAAAAATAGAAAAATAGGGTCAAAAATGAAGTTTCGGAGAATTTAGGGTTAAAATGTAATTTTAGGAAAATTTAAGGATCAAAATGTAATTTTAGAAAAGTTTAGGGGTTAAAAAGTGATTAGGAAAGTTTAGGGTTAAAACATGATTTTAGAAAAATTTAAGGGTCAAAATGTGATTTTGGAAAAGTTTAGGGGTTAAAATGTGATTTTAGAAAAGTTTAGGTGTCAAAATATGATTTTGAAAAAGTTTAGAGGTCAAAATGTGATTTTAAAAAAGTTCATGATTAAAATATAATTTTTAAAAAATTTGAGGATAAAAATATGATTTTGAAAGTCTTCAAGGTCAAAGTGTAATTTTTAAATAAAATAAGGACTTTTTACATAATAAAACTAAGAATATGGCACGTAGCCAATAGTCAAAGTATTAAATTAAAAAAAATAAAGTTTAAAGGCAATTTTGAAATAATTTAAGAATTAAAAAAAAGGATGAGATTGTAAATTTACAAAAAAACGAAAGGACTAGATGGGTAAATAATCTATCCTTCAAAAACATGCGGATCTTAGAGGGATTTGCAAGGGTCGGGTCGAGTCGTCGTAAAACGGTGCCGTTTTGGCACTTAGCCCCTCCCCTTTAAACGACGCCGTTCCAAAAGCTTTATAAAAGCCAAAATTTCTAAAAAAAAATTCATTTTGCTTCTTTTTAAAAAATTGATTTTATATCTCTCTCTTCTCTGTTTTCTCTCCTCTCTGCCCTCATGAGCTTTCGTCCCTTCGATCAGGGAGCCGTCGTGGCTTCGTCATTCGTCACCGTGCCATGCCGTCACTCGTCGTTGTACAAGTACACGAAAAACTTTCTTTTTATTCTTTTTCGTTTTTAATGAAAACAAAACAGATCCAAACTTAAATTTATCATATCTAATTTGAATTTTTCAAAAAAAAACATGAAACTTTAGATCTATTTTTTTAAATAATCAATTTGCGAAAATGGTTTTCTGATTTATCTTTTTTCTTTATTCAAAATTATTTTTTATATTTCCTTATTATGTTTATTTAAAAAAAAAAAAAAAAGGAAACTAGACTTGAGATTCAGATTTTCCAGATTTTTGAGAAAAAAAAAAGATTCGAATCTTTCCCTTTTAACTTCTTCGATCTGATTTCTTTATATTTTTGTTTTATAAAATCTGTTATATTTTTTATCTTATGCTCTTGCTGTACATTTTTTAAAAATCTAGATCTAAACTTAGATCTGGGTTTTTTAATCAAAGTTTTAATCTTTTTCTTCTTTTTTGTCTCAAATCTGTGTTGAAACCATTTTTTAAAACGAGTTTCGAAAATTCTTTTAAAATTGAAAAATGAGAGTCGTCACCAATATTTTAATTTAGGTGTGATTGAATCACCTAAAACGTTTGAATTTGTTTTGTAAAAAACGTTTGGTCGTCAAAATCCAGAAAAATAGGCTCGGGAATCGATTACGTGCAAGGTAGGGTTAGCACCCTCACACGCCTGAAATTGGCACCTAGTTGATTATTTTTGGTTGTTGAAAATAAAAAATTCGAGTAGAAATTTAAAATGCCATTCATGAATTGAACGTTAAGATAAAATATTCAATTATTTAGGTTCAAAGTAAAATCACACCCAACAAGTTAGGGTACAATTTTTGAATTCCCCAAAATAATGAAATATCAAGTAACTAATGATTTTAAACAGGATGCTCGATTATTTTAGGTTCAAGGAAGAAGTCGTACCCATCACATTAGAGCACTATTTCTCGTATTCCTAAAATTAAAGAGTGTTGCCTTTATTTTTTTTTTAAAAATCCATGTGTTTTTTTATTTTAAAAAAAAATGCTTTAGAAATTTTGATTTTAAAGTAAGATATTCGATTTTTAGGTTTGAAGAAAATAACACTTAACACGTTAAAGCATTATCTTCAAAATTTCTGAAAACAAAAGAACTTCGCCTTAAAAGGACAATGTGTTTTCGAAACATATAATTTAACTAGGATATTTTACGAGAATATTTGAATAAATGTACCTTGAAATTAAGAGAAATAAAAGTGTCTAAAACATGAACAAATATAGATTACATAAAGTATAGTTCGTAAGAAACATAGATAAACAATGGCATGCATAATAATATAACATAATGAATAGTGATACTAAGGTCAATGAAAATTATATCAAGTAAAATAAATAGTAAAATAATTAACCTAAAACTTAATAAAGTGAAATTGAGAAAATTTGATTTTTAGAAGGGGAATGAAAATAGTTAGCTCAAAAAAGATAAAGTTGAATATGAATTTTAAAATAAAATTTGAGGGAAAAACAAAATAAATTTGTAGCCTAAATTTGAAATTTTAATGGAAGAATAAAATGAAATTTCTAGGCTAAAAAGGATTTGAATATTAAATTAAAGAAAAATTTGGGGTTAAAATATAATTTTTGGAAAGTTTAAGGGTTAAAATATAATTTTTGAAAAGTTTAGGGTTAAAATATAATTTTTGAAAAGTTTAGGGGTCAAAACATAATTTTTGAAAAGTTTAATGGTCAAAATATAATTTTTGAAAAGTCTAAGGGTTAAAATATAATTTTTAGAAGTTTAGGGGCAAAAATGTGATTTTTTGGAAGTTTAGAGACCTTCTAAGCAATCAAACCAAAAAATGGGACACGTGGTAGCTTTTCAAGCGTTTTGGGGTCAAAGGACCGATTTGAAAATCATATAAAATTTTTGAGCCAATTTATAATTAAAACAAAATTTGATTTAGGGATGAAATTAAAACAAATCAAAGATAAAAAGGACCAAATGTAGAAATAAATAAGAAAGGGACACGTGACAACTTTTAGGGCTTCCAAAATGTTAGGGGTTAAATTGTAAATAAAACATAGTTTAAGGGAAAATTATAAAATAAATTTGAACTAAAGGAAAGGATGAAATTACAAATATTAAAAAAATAGAAGGATCAAAGGGAGAAATATCCCAATATACCAAAATACTCTAAATCTACTTGTCAAAACGGTATAGTTTCAAAAGATATTTAACCAAAACTTTTTAGATAAAATTTCATTCTCTTTCGTTTCTTTTCAAAAATGGGTTCCTTTCTTCTCTTTTCTCTCAAGCCTTTTCTCTAAAAAAATTATTATATCCGACCTAGGGTTCCGTCACGAGCCCATTGCCGCTGTCATCTCCGTCGCATGCGCCACCATGTGCGACGGCCATGGTAAGCGAATCGCCTCTTTTTTTCTCTCTCTTTTTTTTTAAAGAAATTTTGAATTGAGATTTGGTTTCGAAAATGTAACCAAACTTTGATTTTCCTTTTCTTTTAAAAAAAGTTTTTTTATTTTTGAAAAGGTTAGATCTGAAACGGTTCTTTCCATATCTACAAAAGAACATGAATTTAAAAGATTTTTTATTTGCCTTTTAAAAAATCTGAATTTATTTCTTGTTGGCATTTCCTTTTGTTTCATTTTTTAACACAAACCTAGATCTGTAAATTTTTTTTAAAAAAACAAGTGTTTAAGAAAGTCTTTCGTTTTCTTATTCGAGATTTGTTTTTTTTTGTCCTTTTATAAAATCTATTTTTGTATTTTTATTCTGGAATTTTTTTTATGAGCATTCGAGTACTGGAATCCCTCGCAAACACGAGCGAGTTTGGAGAGATTCTGTCTACAACTTCGACGGCTACGGATCGAACCTTGGTATGACCCTTCCTCTACCTCTTTCGTTTTTTTATTAAATATTATATTTATTATATAAATTGAATGTAGGTTTCCAAACAATAAATAAAAACCTAAATAATATAAATGACCTAATAAATGAATATTGAATATAACAGACAAATATACCTTGAACTTGAATGGTTTCTGGATTACCCTTTGGTATTCGAATGACCATTTTTAGTAATCTATTGCCTTTTTTGAGTGCTCATGAAATCAGAGAGAATCCCTTGCTGTTTCCTTTTGATTTTTTTTTATATATCTTTGTGTTTTTTTTCTATCCCGTCCCCTTGTTACAGATTCAATAATGGCTTTTATAGCCATAAAAAGTTACATAAAATACTGTTATTTTTCCTATTATGCCGTTCTTTGCTGTTTCTATTTGTCTTTGTTGCTTCTCCTTTGCAGGTCTATCTTTATGCTGGTGGCAGAAGCATCGTCGGGGTTAACGACGTTGAACGGCGTGCCCCTTGCCATTTCAGTGCAAAGGTCGGTAGGGATGGCCTTGGGCAAAGGAGTGGCCTCGGGCAGCAGAAAGGGTCACATGGCTGACGTGGCAATGATGTGGTGCTGACGTGAGGGTGCTGACATGGCAGTGGCGGCTGGAAGCTTAGGCAAATTAAGGTTTCTGGTTTTTTTTAGGTCTTTGGGCTTGTTGGGCCTGTGTGTATTGGATCTGCTTGTAATGATGTAAATGGACATTTAAAAATTGAATTAAAATTTAAGTTTTGAGTTTTATTTCTTCTGGGCTTTTGGTTTAATTTGGGATTGGGCTTGGGATTTTGGTTGTAATGAACTTTCAAAATTAAATTTCAATTTCAAAATTTATTTATTTATTTATTATTTTTTAGCGCTGCTAAAATTGGGCCTCTACAGTTGCCCCTCTTTGCTCGTTGTTGTGTAACAGGAATGGAGCAAACATTAAAAGGAGGACCAATTTTGTCCAAACTTGTTGAACCTCGATCTCGCCACCGACCACCTTAACTGTACCGTAACTGCTTCTCTGTAATTTTGAGAAGACGGGCGTTGATGTTATGATTCCATCTTGCCTCAAGGTAAATCCAAAGTGATAGAATTTACTGTTGTAGTCCCACTCCATTCCACTGAGATCCGTTATTGCAGTTTTGATCCAACTTCGCATTTGGATCTGGTCTATTGTAGCTTCAAGGCAGAAGATTCGTTATTATGGCTTTAATCTGCCTCTTTTTGGCTTTCAGGGTATAAGATTTACCGTTGCGGCTTCAATCTTTCCCTTTATGTCTTCGCGTTACTAGATTCGCCGTTGCGGCTTAAATCTTTCCCTTCATGCTTCTGGGGTACAAGGTTCGCCGTTGCGACTTAAACCTTTCCCTTTGTATCTTCGTGGTACTAGATTTGCCGTTGTGGCTTAAATCTTCCCCTTCATGCTTCTGAGGTACAAGGTTCGTCGTTACGACTTAAACCTTTCCCTTCATTATCTTCGTGGTACTGGATTCGCCGTTGCAGCTTAAATCTTTCCCTTCATGCTTCTGAGGTACAAGGTTCGTCGTTGCGACTTAAACCTTTCCCTCAATTATCTTCATGGTACTGGATTCGCCATTGCGGGTTAAATCTTTCCCTTCCTGCTTCTGAGGTACAAGGTTCGCCGTTGCAACTTAAACCATTCCTTCCATTATCTTCGTGGTACTGGATTCGCCATTGCGGGTTAAATCTTTCCCTTCTTTCTTCTGAGGTACAAAGTTCGTCGTTGCGACTTAAACCTTTCCCTCCATTATTTTTGTGGTACTGGATTCGCCGTTGTGGCTTAAATCTTTCCCTTCCTGCTTCATGGTAATGAAACCTGTAGAATGTGCTCAAATGAGCCTTTAGGTAGGCCAATTGTTTAGGATGTCATGATGAGTCAAATGCTCCTAACTAGATGAATATGCATGATTAATGTTAATTTTCAAAAATTAATTTCTTTTTCTCTGGGATTATCTCCTTATATCCTCTCAAATCTATGACGGGATTTGGCAGAATATTCTTAATTCGAACCATTCTTTTCCGGTTTGATTCTTTTTAACTGGTGGTCCTGTTTAGAGTCCTTTTATCATTTAGGAAATTTCTAAAATAACACTCGTAGATATTTGCTTTTTCATGTGATATTAGTCTATTATCCATTATCTTGGTATAAGAATACTTGGGCAGTGTGGGAAAGAATGAGATTGTATTAGAGTCAAAGCTTGAAGAATTATTGGCCAAGGAAAAAATTGCCAAATATTTACAAGGAACAAAATAATTACAAGGAACAATATTAGATGCCTAGATATCAAATATTAGTTTCTCTGGTCTTAGAGTTATTTTCCAACACGACATGCGTATAGAAAACCTGGAGTACTTTGTTGATGCCCCAAGATGTAAAGTTTATCTGTCCTGTCACATTTGAAGGAACAATTGATCACTTTTGCCTCATGTTTGAGCTTCCCTTTTCGGGTTTTCAACTCAAAACCCTTTGATTTTTTTAGGTGAAATATTTCTTCACCTAGTCTGAATTTATTGGGTTGTATAGCTCTTTGCCATCCATTTCAGTCAAAATGAGAACTCCTCCCGAGAAAGCTTTCTTCACTACATATGGCCCTTGTCATTTAGGCATCCATTTTCCTCAAGAATCTTTGTGTATGGGGAGTATTTTCTTCAAGACTAGATCCCCCTCGTGGAATTCTCTAGGCGAACCTTTTTGTTGTAAGCTCGCATCATTCGCTTTTGGTACATCTGACCATGACAGATAGCTCTTAATCTCTTTTCTTTGATCAAGTTCAACTGATCATATCTAGCTTGGATTCATTCTGCTTCGTCCAAATTTAGCTTTGACAAGACTCGGAGAGAGGGAATTTCTACCTCGATAGGTAAAACGGCTTCCATCCCGTATACAAGTGAGAACGGCGTTGCCCTAATAGAAGTTCTGACTGAAGTTCTATAAGCAAGAAGATAAATGGTAATTTTTCATGCCAATCTTTGTAGGTTTCTGTCATTTTTGCCACGATCTTCTTGATGTTCTTATTTTCCGCCTCCACTACTCCATTCATTTTTGGGCGATATGGAGATGAATTATGATGTTTGATCTTGAACTGCTCGCAAACCTCCGATATCGTGCTGTTATTCAAGTTCAGTGCATTATTCGATATGATCCTTTTTGGCATTCAATATCGGCATATGATTTTCTTTTTTAGGAATTTGCTAACTGCGGACTTTATAACGTTGGCGTAAGAGGCAGCTTCCACCCACTTGCTGAAATAGTCAATAACTACGAAGATGAATCTATGCTCGTTAGAAGCCTTTGGAGAAATCGATCCGATAACATCTATACCCCACATAGAAAAAGGCCATGGAGAAGTCATGACATGCAGATGTGACAGAGGTACGTGAATTTTATCCCCATAGATTTTGCATTTGTGACACTTCTTCGTATAGTTAATGCAATCACTCACTATAGTGGACCAGTAGTATCCAAATATCATAATCTGCCTAGTCATCTTGAATATATTGGCGTGTGTTCCGCAAATACCTTCATGGACATTTTCTAGGATTTTTCTTGCCTCAATTGCATCAACGCATCTTAACAACACCTGATCCTTCCTCCTTTTATACAAAATTTCTCCATCCAGGACGTACTTATTTGCGAGCCTTCTTAATGTCCTTTTATCATTTTCAGTAGCTTCTTCGGGGTATTTACGGTTCTTCACATATTGGAGGATGTCTTGATACTAAGGATGGTCGTCCTTTTCATCCTCTTCGATCTCATAGCAATGGGCTAGAGTCTCGTAAATGCTCGTTTGGATAGGTTTCATATCCTCTGGCCTGTTTACTTTTATCATTGAGGCTAGAGTAGCCAAAGCATCAGCCATTTAGTTTTCCTCACGTGGGAGGTACTGGAATGTAACCTCGTCAAATTCATTGATCAACTCAAGGACCATCTTTCGATAATTGATTAACTTGTAATCTCTTGTCTCCTATTCTCGCCTGAGTTGGTAGATCATCAATGCTAAATCTCCGTATATTTCTAGGACCTTGACTCCTTGTTCTATGGTCGCTTGAATGCCCATAATACATGCCTCGTGCTCTGCCATGTTGTTCGTGCAATCGAAGTCGAGTTTACTAGTGAAGGGATAATGGTCTCCTCCTGGCGATACTAAGACTGCCCTGATTCCATTACCCGTGGCATTTGAAGCACCATCGAAATTTAATCGCCAAGGATGCTCTGACGCGGTCCCCTCTTCAGTAGTTGCGATATACATTAGGTCCTCATTTGGGAAGTCAAAATTTATTGGCTCATAATCCTCTAGAGCTTTACTGGCTAGGAAATCTGCTATCGCACTCCCTTTTACTACCTTCTGGTTTACATAGACTATGTCGAACTCTGAAAGTAGGATTTGTCACCTAGCCATTCTTCCATTCAATGCGGTTGACTCCATCATGTATTTAAGATGATCTAATTTCGAGATTAACCATGTTGTGTGGTACAGCATGTACTGTCGTAATCTTCGAGTAGTCCAAACTAATGCGCAACATAGTTTTTCGATAGATGAATACCTTGCTTCACAGTCGGTAAACTTTTTGCTGAGGTAGTATATGACTCTTTCTTTCTTTCCAGTTTCGTCGTGTTGGCCCAGTACACATCCCATAGAATTTTCAAAAACTGTTAAGTACAAGATCATCGACTTGTTGGGATTTGGTGGTATTAAGATTGGAGCATCGGACAAAAAATGTTTAACCTTGTCAAAAGTTCTTTGGCACTCATCGTCCCACACGGCTGGATTGTGTTTTCTAAGAAGACGAAAGATGGGATCACATTTCTCAGTTAACTGTGAGATGAACCGAGCGATATAATTCAATCTTTCGAGGAAACCTCGAACTTCTTTTTGCATACGAGGTGGTGGTAACTCTTGTATTGCTTTGAATTTGTTTGGATCGATCTCAATTCCTCTTTGGCTGACTATAAAGCCTAACAACTTGCCCGAAGTAGCTCCAAAAGTACATTTGGCTGAGTTAAACTTTAACTGAAACTTTTTTAACCTCAAGAACAACTTCCTCAACACCCTTACATGTTCTTCCCCTGTTCGTGACTTTGCAATCATATCATCGACGTAGACCTCGATCTCCTTATGCATTATATCATGAAACAACGTCACCATGGCTCTTTGATATGTGGCCCCTGCATTTTTAAGTCCGAATGACATCACCTTATAACAAAATGTCCCTCACATTGTGATGAATGTAGTTTTCGCCATATCTTCAAGGTCTATTTTTATTTGGTTATACCCAGAGAAATCGTCCATGAAAGAGAATAGTGAATGACTTGTGGTGTTGTCCATCAGGGTATCAATGTGAGCTAGTGGGAAGTTGTCTTTTGGGCTAGCTTTGTTCAAGTCTTGATAATCCACACACATACGTATTTTTTCGTCCTTTTTAGGGACAGAGACTATGTTGGTCACCCATTTTGAATATTTGACTACTTGGGGAAAACCTGCGTCAAACTATTTTTGAACCTCTTCTTTTATTTTTAACAGTACATCTGGTCGCATCCTTCGAAGCTTCTGCTGGACAAGCTTACATTCCTCCCTTGTTTGGAGTTTATGGACTACAATGTCGGTGTTTAACCCAGGCACGTCTTGGTAAGACCATGCAAAGACATTCTTGAATTCTCGGAATAACTCAATAAGATCTTTTCGTGTTTCTACCGAAATACTGGTTCCATTTTTTACTTCCTTCTTTTCATCTTCATTCCCTATGCTCATAGTTTCGACTAACTCTTTATGGGGCAAGATCTGTTTTTCCTTTTGTTCCATCATTCGCAACAAATCGAGAGACAAGTTACTAGCTTGATCATCTTCAAAGTCTTGAGGCTCTTCGTGACACATATCTTGCTCAAAATGAGGCTTAGAGTCAGTGACAGCGTTGCTCATATCATTGATATCCAAAGATCTGTCAAATGAATGAGAAAGGTCCAAAGCACAAAGTTAATTTAAGAATGATTGTATGGTATGAGTATGAGTATATGTATACATACTTTAAGAAGGATTATTTACGTAGATTAAGTGTAAACAAATTGTCTGAATAGAATGAAAGAATATAAAGAGATATGGGATAAAACGTATTTTCATTAAAACAATGGATAATAGTCAAATGCCTTTTACAAGGATCTCTATTGCTCTCGGGCATAGAGCAACAAGTGTGCATTCGAGTATTACTCTGAAAAGATCCTAAAGGCTACAGGGAGCTCCTCTTCAGTCCAGTTGTCTAGAATGCTTCCTGGCGCGTATGGGCAAAATTGTGATAAGCTCATTCATTCGCCTTCTTCATATATGGCATTAACGTCCAAGTTTGTCGCAACTCTTCTAGTCTTCTTCTCTTCTTCAATCCTAATTCCACTGAAATGAATGTCTTTGATATATGGGGAAAGATCATCGGCTCTCACTTGATCTTTTCCACGGCCAGTCGTGCTTTTCTTACTTCTCGCTTCCTTTCTATCTCTTTTTTCTTTTCGTTCATATCTGGCTTGTACCCCAGACCAAAACGATCCCATTTTCCTAATGGTATTGGTGCATTGATTTCCCCTTGCAGATGTTTTTCAAGCTCTTTTCCTGGCAATGCCCTCATTCCAATTATTAATTGTAGACCCATCTTTGTAGTCTGTAACAACTTTGGTTCGGGGATTTTTCTCTATTCCACAATGAAAGTTGCATTAACGAATTCTAATGATTGAAAGGAGCATTTCACTGCCTCCTCGTCTGTTTCTACATATGGGGCGTCACTCGTCATGGATGCAATAATATCCTCTTCCGTATTTATCGTAACCAATCTTCCTTCGATTTCCAGTTTAAGCTTCTGATGAAGTGAGGATGGTACTGCCCCGCTGAATGAATCCAAGGTCTTCCCAACAAACAATTGTACGAGGGCTTAATGTCCATTACCAAAAAGTCTACCTCATACGTATTTGGGCCGATCTACAACGGTATTTCAATTCGACCCATCACTTTTCTTTCCATTCCGTCGAAAGCTCTAACTATATTGTAGCATGTTTTCATGTAGGAGCTGTCGACTGGTAATCTTTCCAGGGTAGCCAGTGGTAATACGTTTAAAGCTAAATCATTATCAATGAGCGCTCCGGGCAAGGTATACCCCTTACAGCGAGTAGTAATGTACAAAGCTTTTGTTGACCCCATTCCCTTAGATGGGATATCGTCGTCACTAAAGAAAATAAAGTTGTCAGCGTTGACGTTATTAATTAGACGATGCAACTTGCACACGGATATGTCATTAGCCATATACGTTTCATTTAGTACCCTCATTAGTATATTGCGGTGGGCTTTTGAACTTAGCAACAAGGCTATGATTGATATGCGTGCTGGTTATTTATGCAACTGCTCAACCATGCTATACTCGCTGTGTTTTAAGAATTTTAAGAATTCTTTTGCTTCATTTTCTGCTACCGACTTATTTACTAGCTCAAGTTTGCTGGGTTCTTTCTTTTCTAGCTCAATCGCCAAGGCCTTTCCTTTGGTTGCTTCTTTCTTTTCTGCTTTCAGATCATAGAATTTCTCACTACAGTAACAAGGCTTACATCTTTTTTAGATTGCTCTTCTTTAGGCGCTATTATGTTACACTTGTAATTCTAAGGGACCCTTCTACTATCCTCATTAGGGAATGACACGGGTTTTTGTATAATGAAGCAAGGTGTCATTTGCTTTCTTGTTTCGGTAACCTTGGGCGCAGCGATAATTATCATAGGGCGATCGGGTCTGTTTGTCCTTTTTTTTTGAAGCAGAAATGTCCTCCACTTCTTTCTCTTCTTCGAAGAACTCCAGTTCTTTACGGTTTTTTTGATCCTGCACCAAAGCCTTGAACTATGTAAAATGTTGAATCTCGTGTCCTTCAATGTTGTGAAAATCACAATAATTCTTGGCTGTTATCATCGTATCTCCACCATTCCGCGTGATTACTCCTCTGTCTATCATTTGACGTCATACCCATTTCAAAGATGATTTAACCTCTCCGACATTGGTCTTAACCCTTTTACCTTTTGCTTCTGCCATCACATTTATCCCCTGATTGGAATGAGTAGGTAAAGGGTTCTCAGCCACGTTAGGTCTAGACGGCTCATCAAATCTTATATGTTTCGTCTTAATTAGTTTTTCCACTATATTTTTGAAGGCGAAACCGTTTTCGATGGAGTGTCCTACTACTCCTCCATGGTACTCACACTGAGCGTTTGCGTCATACTCTTTTGGGAATGGGGGTGGTACTTGATTACGCTCTCGATAATTTCTCCGGACATAACCATATCCGAGAAACTTCTCATAGCATTTCCCAACAAGTGGTTGAGGTAGGGTGCTTTCAGCGTGTGGACGAAAAGCATAGTCGTCTCTTTCTCCGTTAGTGGTGGCTGTACCTGAGTAGCCATATCTCTCAATCGTTGAGCGTATTGCCTGGAACTCTCACTCGATCTTTTCTCCATGTTTTGCGAGGTGATTCTATCAGGAGCTATGTTAGTGACATGACCATATTGATTCATGAAGGCCTGGGTCAAGTCCTTCAATGAACTGATCCTCGCACGGCTTAACTGATTGTACCATTTTTTCGCGGATCCTACCAAACTGTCTTGGAAATAGTGGATCAGTAATTGGTCATGGTGGACATATCTTGTCATTTTTCGGCGGAACATAGTGATGTGAGCTTTTGGGCAACTTGTCTCATTGTACTTCTCAAACTCTAGAGCTTTAAATTTTGGGGGTAATACTAAGTCTGGGACTAGACTCAGTTCTTTAGCATCTATCCCACAGCAGGTGTCAGCTCCTTTCATTTCTTTGACCTTATCTTCCAGCCACTTGTAACGCTCCTCTATCTCTTTGGAAACTTCTAGTTTTGTTCTCTGTGTCTCCATGATTTCATCAAAATCAGGATTGATGGAGTTTGCGACATTTTCCCCTGGATTAGACCCTGATCCAGTTTGATAATTGTCTTGCCCTGAGGTACCAATTGGATGTGGTTATGCTTGGATGAATATGGGAGCTCCTCGCGAGTTTGTTTCTGGTGGAACTTGATTGTGTATGGGGGTAAAACCAAGAGGGTATCGAGGGTCTTCATTCTCCTCCCTTGGGCTTGTTACAGGGTTTTTTCCTTTCTCTGCTTCTTGCAATAGTTGAGTTAGTCGATTGATTATGTTCCCTTGAGACTCAATAATTTGGTCTCTCATATCCTGTTGGACCCTTACCAACTGGTCTTGCAGCTGTGCTTGCATTTGCTTTTGCATCTCTTTTTGTAATTATTTCAACCTTTCTATTCTTTAGTCCATCGCCTTTCGGGTACCGTAAGGATGTGAGTTCTCCATGTTTTCGGGTTTGACTGTTTCAAATTTTATTTAGTTAGAGTTGTTGTGTTAAAATGTGAAAATTTAATGCGAATAAATGTATGTATGCAATGTAAGAGAAGGCGTTGATTCTGAATTCAATTCCATTAAATAAACTGTACTGGAAGACAAATTTCTTTACACAAAACGAGTTACATAAATGGCTTTGCCTTAGTGCTTAAAGCCCTAACTTTCCTAAGAAGTTCGACCAATTTTTGTCCTCGTGTTGACTTCGACTCATACTGTATGCTCAATTCATCAACTTTCATGGCTAGCATTTGCACGTGATCAGCCGCTTCTCGCATCCACGCAAGTGATTCACCTATGACATAGTCTCTCTCTCCCACTTGCCTTTGGGCCTACTGAGTATGCCATTCACTTGCTTCTAAATCCTTTTGAGAATTTTGACCTTTATTTCGTTATTTTAGAGTGATGCTTCAAGCTCTTGCACTCTTTTCCTTAATTCTTTATTTTCGGCTTGACTTGCCTTGAGTTCTATGACAGAATTTCGACTGCGGTGTCTATGCAAAGATTCCTCAAATTCAATGATTTTTGCTTCCAGCTCAGTTATTTAGGCTATTAGCTCAGCCCTTTCAACTTGGCTTTCCAACAATTCTCCCTTTATGGCATTTTCTCGAGCTTGACCATCTTGAAAATTCCATTTTCATTACTCCGCTCGATCTTCTTGTTCCCGAATCTCCTGTTGCCATTTTTCAGAGGTTTTTCCAAGCCGAGCATTCTTCATGGATTGACGAAGTTTATTATAGTGTTTCTTCAAATCTTCCAAGTCTTCCTTGGCTTTTTTCTTTCCTTTCCTCAACTTTTCAGCCTCTAACTTGTGAATGTCTACATCCAACCCTAACTTCATCTTATCCTCTTCTAAGACTTCTATCCTGTTCCCAAATTCCAAGCACTTCCTTTCAAAATCCTACTTTATGATGTCCAACTCTGATGGAATTACTCGTAAGCATTCTTCTAAGGATATGGTATCATCAGGGTTCGATGCTGAAATATTATCATTGACCCTTTTACTCCTCTAGCAATTATATTCTGGCGTCGTCATCGGGCTTGCGACGAATACCTTCATCCTATGCACCTGCCTCCATGCATTTGTTATCTCTCTGACCCTCTTTTTATAGTTATCTCATTTGTAAGTGAACTCCCACTGAGTCAGACCTTGTGTTGCTGGTATGAACTGCCTTGACTTATATTGCCTTAACACAAGTAGAGGGGCATATCCTATGGTTCCTCATACTCCAAGTAAGGGAACCCAATAGAAATTGCCACAACGGTAAAGAATCTCGTCGATGATAACCCAAGATGCTTTCCACTCCACGTCCTCCTCTCAGAGATTTTGAAGAACTACGATCCACTTTTCTTCAGATATATTCAGTTCCTTTTGCGTCGCTATAAATTCCTTCAAAGGTGAATAATCCACTGAGTATGCCTTATAGAAACCTTTTCTTTCTTCCAGAAATGGCTATAAAGCCAGATTATCAGAAGTGGTGCACAGCCAATGAACCTTCCCTTGCTTTCTCTCCGACAAGCATTTAGCGATATGAAGGTCTCAGCGAGGATTGCTGGGAGAGGTGTAACACTCCTACTAAGATAATCAAAAAGATCTACAACTGCATCCTCTATGTGCCCTAATGCTTTTGGGAAAATAACCAGCCCATAAATACTTAAAGTGAAAAGGTCAACACATTTCTTCATATCCGGGTACGCTAATATTAGATCCCTCGGACTCTTCCAAGTGATGCATTTATTATCCCCTTTTACCTTGATCCTAGATGCCACCCACTGTTCACTCATCCAAGTTATATTTATCAACCTCTTTAGAAGGGTTGGGAAATACGCAGCTCTTGAGTAAACTTTGTCAACTTGAATCTTCGAGCAACGGATTAGCGCTGTGTATTCCTCCACGGTGGGTGTCATGTCAAAACTCCCAAAGGAAAGTATCTATACGTGAGATTCTAATGTTGGGTGAGAGCACGAAAGAGGTACTTGTCTATTTTTACCTCGAGCAGGTAGGGTAAATCTCCATACTCTCTATAAAACACTTGTTTCATTTCATCATTCCATTGACCCCAAATGTCCTTTAGCTCTTGCACATTGTTTTGGGCCACATTTACTCGAATGTGATCCCAAAATTCCGATAGATGTCCGTCTGTCAAACTGTCTCCATTCTCGCGTTGTCTCCTTTCGAACCATAAACGCACAACCATGTTGTCTTTCACTGTATCAAGAAACCCGTTTTCCATGTCAAAGCTCTCTATTTGGCAATCGAGTATGAACCAACACCTTTTCTATAATGGGAATGCAATGCATGAAATAAAACAAAGACAAAATAAAACAAGTCAATATGTTAAACATAAGGGTAAAATTTAACCACAAAATTACGATTAAGAGCAGAAATAACACATCTCTCCTATTTAGGTGACTGCTAAGGTTTGTCACGATGTTTGGTAGTCTCTTAAAGTCCACTACATGCGGTTTGAGTTCTAAAGCATGGGTACCTGAACCAGCCGATTCCTCTATCCTCACCCATTATAGGCTTAAACGGACGAGTTCGGTTCAAGGGGATACATTTCCCGTATGTTTGCACAGAAGTGAAAACTTCACAAAAACATAGGTACGAATGTATTCCCAAAAGCGATCCACTATCCTACACAGAGGTGAAGATCTCACGAAGGCATAGTTTCACACCTTCACTTAAGGGGTAAAGTAACCGATCAATGCAAATGCATGAAACCCTTATTTCGATAGCGAACAAATTAAACTAAGAAAAATGAAACATATGAACATAAAATGTAAGGATCACAAATTAAATTTAACTCGAATTTTTATTTTCAATCAAAAGACCAAAAATAATCGACTCACGGCTTGACTCTCTTATTGGTCCTCAGTGGAGTCGCCAAGCTGTCGAAACCATTTTTTAAAACGAGTTTCGAAAATTCTTTTAAAATTGGGAAATGGGAGTCGCCACCAATCTTTTAATTTAGGTATGATTGGATCACCTAAAACGTTTGAATTTGTTTTGTAAAAAATGTTTGGTCTTCAAAATCCAAAAAATAGGCTCGGGAGTCGGTTACGTGCAAGGAAGGGTTAGCACCCTCACAAACCCTAAATCGGCACCTAGTTGATTATTTTTGGTAGTTGAAAATAAAAAATTCGAGTAGAAATTCAAAATGCCATTCATGAATTGAACGTTAAGATAAAATATTCAATTATTTAAGTTCAAAGCAAAATCACACCCAACACGTTAGGGCACAATTTTTTAATTCCCCAAAATAATGGAATATCAAATAACTAATGATTTTAAACCGGATGCTCCATTATTTTAGGTTCAAGGAAGAAGTCGTACCCATCACGTTAGAGCACTATTTCTCGTATTCCTAAAATTAAATAGCGTTGCCTTTTTTTTTTTTTTTAAATCCATGTGTTTTTTTATTTTTTTAAAAAAAAATGCTTTAGCAATTTTGATTTTAAAGTAAGATATTTGATTATTAGATTTGAAGAAAATAACACTCAACACGTTAGAGCATTATCTTCAAAATTCCTGAAAACAAAAGCACTTCGCCTTATAAGGACAATGTGTTTTCGAAACATACAATTTAGCTAGGATATTTTACGAGAATATTTGAATAAATTTACCTTGAAATTAAGAGGAAAGAAAGTGTCTAAAACAAGAACAAAGATAGATTGCGTAAAGTATAGTTTGTAAGAAACATAGATAAACAATGACATGCATAATAATATAACATAATGAACAGTGATACTAAGGGCAATGATTATTATATCAAGTAAAATAAATAGTAAAATAATTAACTTAAAACTTAATAAAGTGAAATTGAGAAAATTTGATTTTAAGAAGGGGAATGCAAATAGTTAGGTCGAAAAAGACAAAGTTGAACATGAATTTTAAAATAAAATTTGAGGGAAAAACAAAATAAATTCGTGGCCTAAATTTGAAATTTTAATGGAAGAATAAAACGAAATTTCTAGGCTAAAAAGGATTTGAATATTAAATTAAAGAAAAGTTCGGGGTTAAAATATAATTTTTGAAAAGTTTAGGGGTTAAAATATAATTTTTGAAAAGTTTAGGGATTAAAATATAATTTTTGAAATGTTTAGGGGTTAAAATATAATTTTTGAAAAGTTTAGGGGTTAAAATGGTAATTTTAGAAGTTCGGGGCAAAAATGTATTTTTTGGAAGTTCGGGGATCTTCTAGGCAATAACACCAAAAAATGGGACACATGGCAGCTTCTCAAGCATTCTGAGGTCAAAGGACCGATTTGAAAATCATTTAAAATTTATGGGCCAATTTGTAATTAAAATAAAACTTAATTTATGGATGAGATTAAAACAAATCAAAGATAAAAATGACCAAATGCTTAAATAAATCATAAAGGGACACGTGACAGTTTCTAGGGCTTCAAAAATGATAGGGGTTAAATTGTAAATAAAACATAGTTTAAGGGAAAATTGTAAAATAATTTTGAACTAAAAGGAAGGATGGAATTACAAACATTAAAAAATAGATGGATCAAAGGGACAAATATCCCAATCTTTCAAAACGACACAGTTTCAAAAGATATTTAACCAAAATTTTTTAGATAAAATTTCATTGTCTTTCGTTTATTTTCAAAAATGGGTTCCTTTCTTCTCTTTTCTCTCAAGCCTTCTCTCTCAAAAACTCTCATATCCGACCTAGGGTTCCGCCACGAGCCTATAGTCGTTCCATCATCTCTGTCGCACACGCCACCATGTGTGGCGGCCATGGTAAGCGAATCGCCTCTTTTTTTATCTTTTTTTAAGAAATTTTGGATCGGGGTTTGGTTTCGAAAATGTAATCAAGCTTTGATTTTCCTTTTCTTTAAAAAAACGTTTTTTTATTTTTGAAAAGGTTAGATCTGAAACAGTTCTTTCCATATCTATGAAAGAACATGGATTTAAAAGATTTTTTTATTTGCCTTTTAAAAAATCTGAATTTATTTCTTGTTGGTATTTTCTTTTGTTTCATTTTTTAACACAAACCTAGATCTGTACAATTTTTTTTTTTTAAAAAACAAGTGTTTAAGAAAGTCTTTCATTTTCTTGTTTGAGATTTGTTTTTTTTTGTCCTTTTATAAAATTTATTTTTGTATTTTTATTCTGAAAATTTTTTGATGAACATTCGGGCACCGGAATCCCTTGCGAATATGGGCGAGTTTGGAGAGATTCTATCCACGACTTCGGCGGCTACGGATTGAACCTTGGTATGACCCTTCCTCTACCTATTTCGTTTTTTTATTAAATATTATATTTATTATATAAATTGAACGTGGGTTTCCAAACAATAAATAAAAACCTAAATAATATAAATGACCTAATAAATGAATATTGAATATAACAGACAAATATACCTTGAACTTGAATGGTTTCTGAATTGCCCTTTGGTATTCGAATGACCCTTTTTAGTAATTTATTGCCTTTTTTGAGTGCTCATGAAATCAAAGAGAATCCTTTGCTATTTCCTTTTGATTTATTTTTTTGTATATCTTTGTGTTTTTTTTATCCCGTCCCCTTGTTACAGATTCAGTAATGGCTTTTATAGCCATCAAAAGTTACATAAAATACTGCTGTCTTTCCTATTCTGCCGTTCTTTGTTGTTTCTATTTGTCTTTGTTGCTTCTCCTTTGCAGGTCTATCTTCATGCTGGTGGCAGGAGCATCGTCGAGGTCAACGGCGTTGAATGGCGTGTCCCTTGCCATTTCAGTGCAAGGGTCAGCAGGGAAGGCCTTGGGTAGAGGAGTGGCCTCGGGCAGCAGAAAGGGTCACATGGTTGACGTGGCAGTGCTGACGTGGCGATGCTGACGTGGCAGTGCTGACGTGGCGATGCTGACGTGGCAGTGACGGTTGGAAGCTTAGGCAAATTAAGGTTTTTTGTATTTTTTAGGTCTTTGGGCTTGTTGGGCTTGTGTGTATTGGTCTACTTGTAAGGATGTAAATGGACATTTAAAAATTGAATTAAAATTTAAGTTTTGGGTTTTATTTCTGCTGGGCTTTGGGTTTAATTTGGGATTAGGCTTGGGATTTTGGTTGTAATGAACTTTCAAAATTAAATTTCAATTTTAAAATTTATTTATTTATTTATTATTTTTTTAGCCTGACTAAAATTGGGCCTCTACAATCTGTTTCCGAAACGCCCCTCACGATCATGGGCGAGATCAGAGGGGTATCGTTTGACTCTAACAATGACGGTGCTTTGGATCCTTGGTACGCCCTTTCAACTCCCTTTTTATTATTTATTACTTATTTAATATTTATTAAAATGTTTTGAAATAAGTAATAATAATAAATGACAGTTAATAATAACAACATTAATAAATATATTGATATGTATTTAAAAGTAAAAACGTTTCGAAATTTGAATAATAAATAAAGAATAAATATACCTCAAGAACAGATTGGCTATGTAATCTGACTTTTTTTTGAATTGTAATTTCCTTTGTGTTTTTGAATCTTTGTTTTTGTGTGTATTGATTTCAAACCACTGTTTTGTATTGATTTTGAATATTGGCTTGTTTGTAACCTTACAAAATGAATTGAATTCGGCTTTTATAGCCTTGTTTTTCATGATTACAATTTGTTTTTTCTAACTTAATGCCCTTTTTTTCTTCTTTTGCAGTTGTTAGTGGCGATGGTGGCAAGTTGCTGGTGATGGTGGTGGTAGATGCTGACATGGCAGCTCCTGAGTGGATGAGGGTGACGGTGGCTGGTAGCAACTTGCTACAATTAAGGGTTTTTTTTTTTTTTTCAATTGAATTAGGTTCATTGGGCTGATTTGCAATTTGGGTCTTCTAGCGTTTGTATTTTGGACATGTAATTGAGCCTTTTTTTAAATTTAAATAAATTTAAATTCAAAATGTATTGGATATTTTAAATTTAAAATAAATTTAAATTTAAATTTGTTTTTTAATTTGGGTTTGGAAAGGGCCCGGTCAAATTAGGCCTACTACAGTGGACAAATTTATTTATATCCATCTAGAATATTCTAAGGCTTAATGAACTCCCCACCTGATTGAGCGATATTCTCATTGCTCCTTCCTCATGGTACTCATTGATTTTGTTCTTTAATTGCCACAAGGCATCCCTCGATTCCCTGCTATCCTCAGCATCGGGTAACCTCTTCCACTTCACAAGGTATTCTTGCCTCGTCATGTGATATTGTCGTCTATGGACCCAATCGAATAAGATGCATTCAACTTCCTTGTTGTGAAATGGCTTAGCTTGGGTCGTTTAGGTCTTCATGAAATGGCTTTTAACATGCTCACATGGTGACCGATTGGACTTTGAAATGAGTGGGCAGCTACAACTTGTAGGCTATCTTGCATATTCTATTGATGGCTTAAAAATGTCCTTCATATCACCGCATAAGGACTTACAACGTTGGATCTAGGATTTTTTTTTATAATTTTTAAATATTTTTTTTCATTTTTAAATTTTTTCAGTTATTTAAATTTTTTATACTTTTAAATATTTTTACAATTTTTATAGATATTCTTTAATGATTTTTTAACAATTTTTAAAATTTTTTGGTCCGTGGCTAATGGCCAATCAATGTCGACCAACTCCCACATTAACGGTCAACGGGGATACGTGGTGTGTTCTAATTGGTTGCTAATTCTTTTAAAATACTGATAACAACATGGGCCAAATGTAATGAAACTATAGTTCAAGTATCAAAATGAGACAAAAAAAAAGGTATCAATGTGGGGAAATGAGTATAGTTTAAGGGCTAAATAATGAATAAAGCCTTAATAATATGATTATAAAATTAAAGCATTGTTATAAACAAAAATAATAGAGAAAGGATGGATATGAGAATATGAGAATTTGTATTGAATTCTATATCTTCATTCCATTTACAAGTAGCATACTTCTCTCTATATATAGGGAGATTCGACTCTTCATATTCTAATACATAAATAGGAAAAAGTAGTTACAAGAATATGAAAGGTTAAAGAAGATGGAAGGTTAAAGGTCAAGAGAGATGAAAGGTTGAACATCCATTTAATAATATTCATAACACTCCCCTTGGATGTTCATTGTATAAAGGATATGCCTTGTTAAAAACCTTACTAGGAAAAACCCTGTAGGACAAAAACCTAGTGAAGGAAAAAAGAGTATGTAATCCTTTGATACCCTCATCTAAGCATCACTTAAGATCTTTGAAATAATGAAATCCAATGTTGAAAATTAATTTCTCAAATGTAACAGTAACTGTTTGTTTCATAGAGCGCTAAGAAATTGCAGTACCACCATATGTGAAAGCATAATCAGTTTGTGATTGAGCATTGTGAGGATCACAAAAGTACCCTGCATCTGCAAAATCGACTAATTCTATTTTGGGTAGGTTAGAGAAAAATAAACTCATATCTCTTGTACCTTGAAGATAACGAAAAACATGCTTAACCCCATTCCAATGTCATCGGGTTGGACAAGAGTTAAATCTTGCTAATAAGTTGACAACAAATGATATATCAGGTCATGTATGACTAGCAAGATACATCAATGCACCAATAGCACTTAAATATGGTACTTCAGGACCAAGAAAAATTTCATCATTTTCTCGAAGACAAAAAAGATATTTATTTACATCAATTGACCTAACAACCATTAGGGTGCTCAACAGATGTGCATTATAAATGTAAAATCTTCTTAGCACTTTTTCTATATATGTTGTTTGATGTATAAAGATTCCATCCTTTAGCTGCTCAATTTGTAATCCTAACGTTAGACAAAATCTTGTTTTTCCAAGGTCTTTCATTTCAAATTCTTTCTTTGAGCACTTCATTATCAGTAAATTCTCTTCAGGAGTCTTAATAATATTTAAATCATCAACATACACAACAATTATAACAAATCCTAATCCAAACATCTTTATAAAAATGCATGGAGAAATGGGATCATTCTTATAGTTGTCCCTCAATGAGTATTCACTAAGGCGATTATACCACATGCGCCCAGATTGTTTCAATCCATAAAGAGATTTGTTTAATTTGATTGAGTAATGTTCTCGATAACCTGAATTAGCTGCTTATGACAGGTTAAAACCTTCTAGGAGTTTCATGTAAATGTTATTATCAAGTGGGCCATATAAATAGGTTGTAGCTACATCCATTAAGCGTAAATAAAGCCCTTCTCTTATTTCCAAACTAATCAAGAACCTAAAAGTAATTGCATCCACCACAAGAGAGTATGTCTCTTCATAATCAATACCAGATGTCTTGTGAACGTTCTTGTTACAAGTTAATTCTATATATTATGATTTGTATTTTTTTTCGCTATTATGTTAACATGCACTCTCCTTAGCTTTACACCTTCTGGGTGTTTGGACATTTTGTCCAAGAGACATTTTATAAGTTATAATAGAAACACATATTTATTGTTGATGACTTGTTCTCATCTCAATACTTTCAAGTATATTTTCATTCAAGATCCTCACTTTTCCATAATATTGAAGTGTTATATGTATATTATCGTTGTCGACAATAATTTCATATTTTTTTAACTCCATCATATTTAGTTATGACATAACTAACTGAAATATCTCATTATATTCATAATTTCAGGTACCTGAACCTCTTCTTGGGTTTTATCAAAAGTTATATTATGGGTCTCTTCATGAGTACCCGCCTCCTTTTAATATGTGACCATCTTCATTTATTTCTCCTTGCTTTTAATAATTTTTCGTTTTATGGAGTCGACTAGTTTGTCATGCTTCTAGCATGCTCAAGACTTATTTTTATCACATTGTCCTTCTGAGACATATAATTATTTGGAGCATTTTAGCTGATATATGTATCAGCTAGTATATAGAATCTCTAAATGTCATCACTAAACACATCTAGAAAATAATTTTTATCCTTCAAACTTTGTGCACATAATATTAGTGAGGATCACAAAAAAAATGATGACATAATTATTTAACTAATTTGTCTCCCTTTAATGTCGAGAAAATTTGCAACGTGACAATACTTTTTTTTTTTTTCAAAATTATAAATATATCTCCCTTCAATATCTAATGAAAATTCTAAAATTTCTCAACTTCATATTTGAGGATCCATCTTAGTGCATTATGATGGAATATGAAATAGATATTGCACATCCAGATATTCTTAGATGGAATCTATTGACTTATAAATGAAAATCATTTCTCAGGAGACAAATATTTCTTACATGTTGGCTTGATGCAAATAAATTTACATGCTTATTGTAAAGTAATTCTTATATTAATGGTTAAGCAACTAAATGGAGGCATAGTTTTGCTAACCATTAAATATAACATATATAGGCAGTAGACAACTTAAAATTATCTCAGCTAAAACTATGAAAATCATGCTAGGGATATAATGCACTAGTGTTGTTAGCACAAATTGCATTCTATAGAGATTGTGCATGGTCAAATTATTTCAAGAAATAGTATCACAAACTTTGAGTTGCACACATGTGATACATGAGCTCATATATTATTTGGTTATGATCTAAAAATGCAACCAACCTCTAACTTTAGCTGGTGTTAGATCAACATGTTATCCAAATAACTATTATGATGAAAGTTATTAAAATATAACTTCTAATTCTTCAATAAAATCATATAAAACTGCATCAAATTATTTTGCATCAACATTGACTCGGAATGGTCTAAATGGTCATACCAACACTATGAATTTCTTTTCACTATCTCATATGTTATTCATGTAAGTATAATGTATTTCTTCTGGAAATATTTATAATACAAAAACATGAGTATCTCATGTTATTTCTATCCATGTTTTTAACATAAAAATTTCCTTCAACATATATCTTCTTGATCTGAAAAATAATCTTATGTTTTACAAAAATTTGCATCTCAATGAGGTAAAATATTAGCTCTTCAAGAGCTTTTTACAGTTTGATGCAATATTAGCTCTTCAGGAGCATGCAATCATTTTATTATATATCATTAATGAATATTTAATTTATTCATGTAAAAATAAAATGAATATGTATAAATAAAACATATATTAAACATAATAAATAATAAATTAATGTTACTAATAAATCACTATGATTAGATAATATATATTTTTGTATATACTATAACACAATAAAATGCAAAATACTATAATGTCAGATTAAAGTAACTTTACAACTATAAAGGTTTAAACATAAATATTTTCTAATCTTCACCTCAATTATGAAACTATCCAAACAAGGTGAATATATCAAAATTCATGATAAGCATTTTTACTTCCAATAATCATATATTTTAATCAAAATCAGAATTAAACCAATCAATTCTATTTAAAATGAACCAATAAAAATAAAAACATTTATCTCCACATAAAAATCTCAATAACTAAATATGTGAAGAGATTTAAAAATTCATAGAATTATGGATAGAGAACTATATAAATTAAATTTCTTAATAAAAATCAAATTAAATTTCAAAAGAAGTTGATTAGACTAACTTACCAACTTACCATGGATGAGAAGTAGTGATTATAAGTATCATTTGTAATGAAGAGAAAGAGATCATCCCAAGCAAATATCAAGTAAACATTGATTCTAATGATTCTTAAATCAAACAATTAAATTTCAATGCTTCGATCTCAACAAAATTTTTACACAAACTAAATACATATTAATCATCCTTGTATGCATAGCCAACTTTAACATCATATTGAAAATTTTCATATTTTTCCGAAAAAATTATCCTCCATTTCATCATTTTGGACAAAATTTGTCTCAATATTGTTTCTTTTTTTAATGGATGCTTTGATAAAATTTTATCAAATGCTTAAACATACGACAGGTACGTGACCAATGCATTTTCATACAATATTGGTAGCATGAATTTTCAATAACCTTTGAATATTTTTAACGCTATTTTCTTGATTTTCCTTATTATTCTTTCTAGTGGTTAGAAGAATCACTATTATAGCCACCATGATAACAATTATTAGGATGTCTCCAACCACATCCTCAACTACAACGATAATCATGATCACTATATTCTGATTTTTCATAATTGCAATGTGTTGTAACATTCACTTCAGGGAATAAAGTCTTTTTCACTGAAAGGCATGAGATCGTTTCAAAAACATTTTTAAAGCCTCTTTCATAATATTGCTGCTACAGGAGCACATAAGATATTTCAATCATAGCAAGCTTTAGAGAGTATTATTGTTTTCTAATGGTAGAATCATTATTTCAAATTATTAAGTCATTCAAGAGTCAAGAGGATATTTCACAGTTAAATGTTTCACTTTTAATTCTTCATATCGATGATAATCATTGAACTTCCATAATGGTAACTTTCTTATAATTATTCGTGTCAAGTTATATATTCTGAGCTAACAACTAAAACGAGAAAGCACTATTATTCATGTCTATTCAAACTTAAGTATAGAAATATGATCATCTAGATCTATTAAAATCTTATGATAACTAAGATCAACCTTACAATTTAATCAACATAACAATAGAATACCCCAAAAATGTTTTATGGAATATTAACTAGAGACATCACATTATTTTATTTACTATAATCAAGGTTTTCATAAAAGATTTCATCCGTAAAGAAACAAATAACCATAAGCTATATCATATGCATTTCGATATATATAAGGTACAAATACATTTGACTTTTTCTAAGTTTTTCATACGACATATCCAAATATTGAATATGAGTCTCTAGTGTCAAAAATAATAAAATAATAATTTAATAATCTAATAGGCAACGTAGTACATTTGGTAACGATCACCAAATAAAATAAATTTTTAAAAATGATTACTTTATTTTTAATCATGTCAATGGCATATGTTATGAAAGATATACATATTTAAGTAAAAATATTCAAGTTTTTGATACTTCAATCTTATTCAAAATCTTAGATCATAAACAAGCATATCATAGAACATATAAAACATAAATTCATATTTAAATATGGAAAAAATTAGCATCATTTTAACTTTTTTTTTTTCATTAAGAATATTGAAATCTCAAAATCTTTAAGCACACAGAAAAATTAACATACCTTAACCTTGTTGCTTCAACAAGGATATTGTACGACTAGATTATTTGTTCTCTAACAAAATATTGAATACTATCGTGCTGATAACGTGTTATAAACAAAAATAATAGATAAATGATGGATATGAGAATATGAGAATTTGTATTGCATTCTATATCTTCATTTCATTTACAAGTAGCATACTCCTCTCTATATATAGGGAGATTCGACTCTTTATATTCTAATACATAAATAGGAAAAAAAAGTTACAGGGATATGAAAGGTTAAAGAATATGGAAGGTTAAAGGTCAAGAAAGATGAAAAGTTGAATATCAATTTAATAATATTCATAACAAGCATAATGATATATACATTTAATTTTATAAACATGATAATTGATATTAGATTGAATTCAAACAAACAATATTTAGAAATTATTTTTAAAATGTAAATACCATAATAGTAGATTGTGTGAAATTTTATTTTTTATACGTAGCATCTAACTTAATTTTAATTATTAATTATTGAAGAATATTGTTATCACTGAATAGTTTATTGTATTATTATATTTATTTCAATTTTAATCGTGTATTTAATTTGTAAAAATAGTGATAAACTTAAAAAGATTTTTTTTAAATGAATTTGAAATTGTTAGTTGAATAATTAAACATAATCAAATTTAAAACAATTGATTATGAAAATATAATTTGTAAAACACCATAAAAATTATATAAAAAAGGTTGAAGGGTTTATATTACAATTTTCTCCTTAAAAAATGCTTACTTTCTTCCGTTATCATATACCAAAATTTTGAAACATGAATACAGTGATGGAGCCAAGGGGTTAGCCAGGGCCCTGACCCCCCTAAAATAGAAATTTTTTTATTTAGGCCCTTCATAATTTATAAAATTTTAAATTAGTAATGTTAAAATTTCATTTTGGCCCCCAAAATGATAAAAATTTGATTTAATCCTTCAAAATTTATAATTAAATTATATTTTTACTATTGCAAAAATATACAATTTAATTACGCCTTTCCAAAATAATTTTCTAGCTTCGCCACTGTTTTTTTTTTCACATATTGTTTAGAATTCTTTATCGTCCCTCTCCAATTCAGATAACGCGTTTCAATACGCTCGAACTCACATATTTTTGTTTTTACAATTATATTTACGTCAATCAAACTAAATTTCAATCAATTTTTTAACTTAAAAATAGTAAAACATATAAATTTCCTTGTGAATATTGTAATTTTCTAGATTATATTAAGATATCATTTTAGGCAAAAAGAACCATGAAGGTATCATATCAATATAAATAATAATAATTATGATCCCACATGATATAATGCGAAATGTTAAAATGTACTAATAGAAACACGACACGTTGATTTGTTGAATTATATCAAAATTATTCAAGTTTTAAAATTTTATAAATATAATTATATATTGGTTACACTATTTAAAAACGAACATTAACCCTAAAAAAAGAAAAGGTAAATTTTAAATGAGAAAATATGAGGCATTAATTATTTTATATTACTTTAGATATGGTCATATTGTGTCAAATTTTATATTATTTAGTTTAATTACTTTTTTTTTTTATGAATTACAAAGGGAAGATAAAGCTCTAACAACAACGCGATTGACGTAACTCAAATTCAGGTCACACTTAAGGTAATGAACATCCTTGACCATCAGGTTAATACACGGGGTTCTTAGTTTAATTACTTTTAATATTGAATTCATGTGTATAATTATATTTGATATCGTGTAGTAATTTTTTAAAAAATTATTTTAAGTTGTCATCTCAAAATTTCTACTAAACTTAATATCCGAAGATTATGTGTGTTAGGGATGTCAATTGGGTGAGGCGGGTGCGGTGCGGGGGTGCTTCCTCCGCACCCATCCCCGTAAAAAAATTTCATCCTCATCCCCTCCCCGCGACCCATTACGGGTACAAAACTCAAAACCATCCCTACCTCACAACCCGTAAGATTAAAATATCATCGTCTTACCACCCACGTGGTCCCCAAACCCACCTAATCATCGCGATACCCGTCCCGCGACCCACTTCATATAATATATTTATAAGTATAAATTAAATAAATATAAACCAAATTTTTTATGAAAAAATATGAAATATCTATCCTCTAGACTCCCATCACATATGTGACATTATTCCAACTATCATTATTTAAAAAAAAAAAAGTTGTTGCGACTCTTTAATTGGTAAATAAAATATAACTTCAACATGAGTTTAAAAAATTCAGAAAATAAACTCCTTACATAATATCCAAATACAAACAATATCTCAAATACATCATAGATGTCTTCAAATGCAACACAAGTTCAAAAATTTCAAAAATCAATCAGTACATGTCACTCCTGTATTAGATTAAACTATCCAAGGCTCTCTTTATATAGAGAAAGTTTAAAAAGTTCAATTATAATTAAACTTAATCACTTTAATATTAAATTAATATAATACTTATCAAAATAAATATTAGATTAAAATTAATATTAAATCTTATTAAATTAATAGAATATTTATCTACGAGATAAATATTAAATTTAATATTAAAATAATCATATTAATATTAAATTAATAAAATATTATTAAGATAATTATTAAATTAAATTTTTATAAAGATTTAGTTTTTAAATAAGCTCATTGTATTATTTAGGGCTGGCAGGGATGAGGAGGGGCGGGGAGGGGATGGGCATCGGGCGTGTATAAGGTCATACTCATGTCTACCCCACCACTCATGACGAGTCTAATTTTTGTCTCCATCTCTGCCCCCACTCACGAAACCTGCATCCATCTTCACCCAATTGAATGCCAAGTGAGGCGAGCCCCGCGAAACCTGCCCTACTAACATCCCTATATATGATCAGTAATTTAATGCTTATAATAATTTATTTTAATTAAAATTTATGATTAATTAAAGCATCTAATTTAATTAATTCAAACTTATTATACAATTAGTTAAATATAATATGTTCTTAAAAATTACTACTAATTTTGTTTTATATTTTATGATTGAATTCATTTATAATAAATACTTTCAACAGTTTCGAAATTAGAAATCAATAATATTAAAAAGGATAGTCACAATTTCGAGTATAATTATAAAATTAACATAAAAATTATTATAAAAAATTATCAAATATGAACTTGAGAAATTAGATTGATATGAAATGTAAGCTTATATTTAGCCACAAATTAACATACTTATCTTTCATAAATGCTTTTGTATTATTGTAATTCACCATATAAACCTGGGATTAACAGAAATTATGTAAAATTTTGTTTCGTTTATTTGGATAAAATGTAAAATTTTATTACTTAATTATAAGATTATTTAAAATATTTTTTACTATAAGTTGTTCTTACTTACAAATATAGATGATAATTTTAAAAATTTCTCAACCAATGATAATCAAGATTTTCATTATCATATCATATTAGTTTGTAAAGAAAATAAGTGGATATATTGGCTGAATTAGCCAAAAAGGCCAAAAAAGAAAATTTGAAGAATTAGTTCGTTTTTTTAAGTTCTGGTTAATAGATCGATTTTGAAAAAAAAGAATAAAAATACATTTAATTAAGCAATTTTTTTTATAAAAAATACATCCAACACTAAACAAGAAAACACGCTCAACTAGATGTTGGGAACACGTTCTCCAATGATAAAATCCTCGACGACTAATTTTCAAAATCAGCAACGAAAAATTTATTTAAAGCTACCCAACGATAAAAAGTTAAAACCCCCAACGGTCATTTTTTTTTTACCTATATATTCCCACCTATTTTGAGATTTTTCACTTAAATTCAATTTTCTTAATTCATTCTATTCTCTCTATCATCTCAATTCTCTCAATATTTTAGTTTTAAATTTCCAAATAATTTTTTATAAAAATATTCTAGTTTTAGTTTATTATTTTATAATTAGTAAATTTTCGTTTCAATATCGAGAAATGACGAATTTTCTTATTCGTTTCAAGGACAATCACATTTTTGCCGCGCAATTAACAATGGTAAGAAAAAAATTGTGTTTTTATTAATTTTAATTAAGTTTATTTTTAAGTTGATAAAATTATTAAATTATAATTTATTTTGTTTATATAAATAGACGGATGATTGGGTTTTGGAGTGTTAAACACACAAGATATCGAAGGCAGCACCCAATGCAATTCGTCCTCAACTGCAGGAAGCGAGATTCTTGCATGTGTCTTGCATGACGGAGGTTGTAAATTGGATCCCACATTTATCAGCATGTTGGTGGAAAGATGGAGACTCGGGACACAAACATTCCATCTTCCATGCGATGAGTGTAGAATCACACTAAAGAACATGGCTTTACAACTGGGTTTACGGGTTGATGGAGCAATCGTTATGGAAGTTGATGTCTCTTATGGTAAGTAGGGCAGCATTGGGGGCACTGAGTTATGGTTACATGCGGTGGAAGGTACGCCATGATTTGATTGCAGAAATAACTTCTACAATTACCTCCATTACTCTTGATTCATGTTGTCTGCTTTGTAATTTGACTAACATTTTTTTTCCTTTCCTTTTCTAATTACTAGGGCATTTCGTTCTCTGGTCTTTTCTGGGTCACAAACAGCAATATGGCGATGGCTGTGGAGAACTTTATAAAACATCTGGAGTTTGTCTCAGATGGTCTCTATGTAGGTTTATGCTCTCTTCGTTGCATTTTCTATAATGGTTTAGGGTTAAATGCTTCACTAAATCATGGAGTTTTTAGTTTTTTCTTATTTTCATATTTTAAGATCTATGAATGAAAATAAAGAAAGAAAAATAAGAAAAAATAAACTTTGAGTTTGATGCAGAATAGTTAAAAGTTAGAGAAAATAAATTTTTTTGGATAATTTTTTTAATTTCATAGTCATCAAATGAAATGTAAAAATAATTTTATATGTCATTATATAATTGGATGAAACTATTGTTTATGTGATAAGAAAAGTTCACTTAATAATTTCTCTATTGTAATATGATATTACTATTCTAAAAAACAAAAATATTAGTCTAATTGTAAATTTTTGAAAAAAATTAGTAATTGAATTGTCCATATTTATTTATTTATTTGGTATAAATGATTGAACTATTATATTTCTAATAATTTCATTTCTTATAAATTATTGGTTTTTTGGTTAATGATACAGTGGTAAGGGTATTGAAGAAATTAACAATTTATAAATGCCCCAAAACCAAGTGATGAACATCTAGGGCCCCGTAAGATTTTTTTTTATAATTTATATTTTATACATATTTTCTCAAATTTTTATATTTATTTCTATTTTATATATTTTAATGCTATATATATTTAATAAAAGAAAATATTTATTTTTTTTACGTAAAGATGTCGTGTGGCGCTTATGATTGGTAATAAATTTTTTTTTTTTTTCAAATTTCTGTCAAAAAAATAGATTAAAAATAGGTATACTTTAAGGTCAAATCGTGAATTTTTTTTAAATATATTGATGTGATTACATGGTAGTATCTGTTCATATTTTCTTAACCTTTTGGCAACGCACACACACTTTGCACACAAAGTACTTGAACCCGAATCTCCTAAAATAAATATCTTTCTCTTATCCATTAAAACCACTCGTTAAGTTCTCAAATGGTAAATTAAGTCATAAAATAATATATTTATCCAATGTATTGAAAATGATGGACAAAATTATTAATTATAACGATTTAATACATTTTTATTTTTAAAGCACTATATTAACTATGATTGCCTAAAGATTTATAATACTAAATTTAAACAAAATTCTGCAATTTTTCATAATAGCTAAAAGAATAGAAAGAATCAATTCACATTATCATTAAAATCGGAAAAAAAAAACTTTTGATTTGATTTTGGTGGCATACCATTTGGTGATCCAACTATTCGTGGCTATAAATTTACATTTATAAAGCATTATTTAATGGCTAACATTGCAAAAGTTGCTTTCCATTGCTACTCAATATACATTGAAGTTGTATCCGTGTGTTGGCATGATTATCAAAGATGTTTATTGTCTCAGATATGATCTGAATTCGAGTCACACCAATCGCATTGTTAGAATTTTACCCTCCTTTTATATTTCACAAAAAAAAATATATACATTGATATTGGAATAAATGGATAGTACAAAGGAGGGTTAGTGAAAGTGGCATGTCTTCTTGTATGATGAGAAGTTGACCTCTCAACAATCCATTTTCTTCAGAAATTATGTCATATTACTTCAGAAATGGAGTGAAAATAAATAAAAAATATTGTAGGCAAAAGAAGATTAGTAAAGACTGTAAGAAGAGCAATGATGAAGTTCCACAAGGGAATTTACAAGACGGTCTGCTACATATGTTCTACAAAGCAGAACTGTAAATTGATTATCCTGATACCCTACAATATCAGCTTCTTTATCCAAGTCAATCGGTTTCGTGACTAGGGGAGGTATCGAAGTCGCATTCGCGCCTGTTGGACTCGATGAGCATTGAAACTACTTCTGGCATTGTTGGTCTATCGGAAGGAGACATGCTGGTGCATATCAAAGCAATTTTCAACACGGTTATCATATGCGAGATGGTAGTCACATCTTGTTGATTCAATCGAGTATCGAGTATTCCAGGTGACAACGACTGATCTCTAATGTAATTTCTCACCCATGTTACGAGATCACCGCCTTGGTCTAGTGGTTGTACCGGTGTTTTGCCGGTAAGCAATTCCAGTAGGACAACACCATAGCTATAGATGTCACATTTTTCAGTCACTTTCATGGTATATGCATATTCTGCATTTAAAAGAAACATAAAAGATTTTAAACATGAAACAAATGATCTGAAAATGAAAGGCTTGAAAGCAGAGATCAACTTACCTGGTGCAATATAACCATAAGAACCTGCAATTGCAGACATTGACTTGGATTGTGGCATGTCAATGACTTTTGCTAGTCCAAAGTCACCAACATGAGCTTCAAACTTTTCATCAAGCAATATGTTATTGGACTTAATATCACGGTGAAAAATTCTAGGCTTGCAATAATGATGCAAATATGCAAGACCTTGTGCAGCCCCTAAAGCAATCAGGAACCTTGTTCTCCAATCAAGATTGCAGGATGCTCCATGAAGAAGCTCTCCCAAACTGCCTCTTGACATGTATTCATAAAGTAGAAGATTGGAACCTTGGTGGTAGCAGAAACCATAAAGCTTCACAATATTCCGATGCCGGATGTTCCCCAGGGTTAGAATTTCGGCACGGAAGCTGTTGTCAACATTGTTATTGCCCTCCCTGTTGGATGCAAGCTTCTTAACAGCAATGACATGGCCACTTGGTAAGACAGCTTTATATACAGTTCCACATGCTCCCCTGCCAACAACAAAGCTCTCATCAAAATTGTCAGTGGCTTCAAGCAAGTCCTGGAAAGTGAAGCCTTCCTTTGGTGAAAAGTAAATGTCCGAAACTCGAGCAGTAGAAGGTTTTTCTTGCAATGGAGCAACTATTTCAACTGGTCGTCTCATGAAATATAAAATAACTACTATTAAAACAAGGGAAACTCCACCAATGGCTGCTGCAAATATGGCCACAACCTTGCCTAGCGGAGTACCTTTATCTTTTATATTGGGCTGAAGCGAGAGGGAAGATGGAGTTGGATTACAACCACCGAGAGGTCCACCACAGAGACAATTGTTCTCAATAAAGCTGCTGACGGCCATGTTGTCGAGGCGCGGTAAAGAAGGTATAGGCCCTGTTAAGTCATTATAAGAGAAGTTGCATCCAAGTAAGCTTGATAGATTGGCAAAAGAACCTGGGATTTGACCACTCAAATGATTGTTATTAAGCACAAGGTACTCCAGTAAAACAATATTCCCAAGTTCAGAAGGGATTGCTCCAGAGAGATTATTGTAGCTGAGATTCAATGCAATCTGCAAGCTGGAGAGTGCACCTAGTTGAGCTGGTATATTGCCATTGAATGAGTTGCCTCCCATTTGTAACTCAGTCAAACGCAAGAGATTCCCCATTGCTGGAGGGATTGTCCCTGACAGACTATTGTCTGAAAGCTTCAGAAGCTCCAACTGAGAAAGTGTTCCCACTTCACCAGGCAAATTTTCCATAAATCTGTTCCGGCTGAGATCGAGTCGTTGAAGCATTTTGCAATTAAAAATCTCAGGTGGTATCCTTCCAGTGAGGTTGTTTGATGAGATGTTGAAGATTGCCAACCGGGAAAGATTACCAATCTCTCTAGGCAACTCTGATGTAAAGTTGTTGTATGAAAGCTGAAGCCTTTGCAAGCTTCTACAGTTTCCAATCTCTGGAGGAATTCGCCCATTGAACTTGTTCTGCCCCAGGTCAACTGCTGACAGATTCACCAATTTGCAAAGATCTGATGGAAGACTTCCTGTAAGACCGTTTCCAACTAAAAGAAGTTGAACCAGTGATTTGCAGTTTGTAATACCAGATGGAATGCGCCCACTAAGCTTGTTTAACCCCAGGTTGAGAAAGATGAGGTTTGAATTCCTGCAAAGAAGGCGAGGGATCCTTCCCATCAGTTGATTGTCTGATAAATCAAGCACCCAAAGTGGGCTATAAGCCCCAAGTTTTTGAGGAATGCCCCCACTGAGTTTGTTGTCAAACAGCTGAAACATGATGAGTTCTGTCAAATACTGATATCCCATAGGAATAGGACCAGTGAGATAGTTTATGGAGAGATCAAGCTTTGTCAAATTCTTCAAGGTGGTAAGCTCAACAGGGATAACACCTGTAAGCTGGTTCTCAAAAAGATAAAGCAAACTCAACCCTTTTATCTTACTCAACTCAACTGGTATTTCTCCACTCAACATATTCTCTGAAAAATCAATTTGTTCTGCAAATGAAAGATTCCCAATCTCCTTTGGGATTGTTCCATTCAATTGGTTTCTGTACAGGTACAACTTTGTGAGATCTATAAGGTTCCCAAGCTCTTTGGGCACCCTTCCAACAAACTTGTTGTCATACAAAGCAAGAATACTCAAGTTTGTACAATTGCTAAGCTCCACAGGAATTAACCCAGAGAACTGATTCTCCCAAAGGATTAATTCTTTCAAGTTCTTCAGCTTTCCGATCTCTTTCGGTAGCTCGCCGGTCAGTGCATTTTGAGCAAGACCAAGGTACTCCATGCTCTCACATGAACCTATACTTGAAGGTAAACCTCCTGTCAACAAGTTCTGCCCTGCTCGGAAACTTGTTAGTCTCTTGAGGTTCCCAAGAGAGCTTGGCAAGGATCCACTGATATTGTTGCTATATGCAAGCAATTGTGACAAAGAAGAAAGGTTCCCAATCTCATCAGGGAAAGGCCCTGATAATCTGTTGTTGTATATGTTCAGAGTTGTCAAAAAAGAAAGGGTGCCTAGTTCTTTAGGGATTTGAGCTTCAAACTCATTGTCATTGAGATTGAGAACCTCCAAACTTGAACAATTTCCAATCTCTTTAGGAATGTTCCTTGACAACCCATTGAAGGAAAGATCAAGGGTAGTCAAATGAACCAACCCACCAATGCTTGGAGACAAAAAACCAGACAGGTTCAGTGCACTCAAATTAAGAGACTGGACAACAGGGTTGTAAACATCAATGGTGCTGCAATTCACACCAATCCACCCACAAGGAGTTGAATCATTAGGGTCCCAATTACCCAGATGATTAAACTTGTCACCAACATTATTCTTAATATCAAGAAGGTACTGACCCTCTGAGTTAAGCCCTTTGGATTGATGAATCAAAAGGACATGAATAACAATAAAAACAATGACCAGTCTACATAATGATGATCTCCCCATATCCAAAAAGTGCATCCACATCAATGACATAAAGTCTTAAAGGCTGAAATCACTCAAACCAAATCCCAGCTATCAATCTACTCCCATGATCATCAAGTTCCCAGAAAACCCAACCTGAAGTTAAAAGGAGAGTTTCAAACTATCAATATATATTATATATATAACATGAATAGAATCAAAAGCATGTAATAAACAGTAAACAACTCTATACACCATAAACTATGGAACAATAAAAAGAAAACATACATACCTGTATATATTTCCAAGAAAATTTTCTCAGTTTCCCAGAAAATAGGATAGGAAGAAATCTTTGGACTCAAATTTCAATAAACTAAACTGTTTTTCTTCTTATGTAGAGCCTTGTAGGATTATGGTAAAGGAAACTAAAGAAAAAGCCAATTGGTATATGCAACAGAATTATTTTTTAGACAAAACTTTTTTGCTTGATATTGGATGTAAAGGATATATAGAAAGAAATGGCCGACAAAGCATGACCATGTTCTTCTTCCTTTTTTTTCCCCTCTTCTCTCTCTCATTCCATCCCTTTGCATTATAGCTTTTAGTGCTTCAAAAAAGTTAAAACCAGAAAGTCTCTTGTATTTTTTAAAGTCTTTTCTTTCAGGATTTTATACTTTTATTCCTTTTCTTTTTCTCACAAGTAGAGTATTTTTTTTTATGGATTTCAGTGCACACCTGGGCCTTCAACCAACCAGTTTTCCAATAGCCCCTTCTTGGAAGATACAAGAGATTGATGTGATAGATGTGATTGATGTTTTAATAATAACGTGATTAACGCGATTCAAATCTAAATTACATTTAAAACAATGAACGATCTTAATCATCAAATAAATATTTAAGATCAAATAAATATACAAATTTTAAGGAATTGAATTTTTAAGGCATCAACTTTCTTACAATAGAAAAAAACAAGAAGTAATCTTCCTTATCAAATGCATGAATAGATTTATATACTAATCACTTTTTTCTAAACAAAATACACTTATCACTTTAATTTAGTGAATTTAGACCTAATATATTATTACAATAATAAAATTAACTAAAAATCTTATTACCGTGTAGAAACCAAAAATTTATAATATAAATGTGTGTTTAAGAATAAATTATAACACATAATGAAAAGTATGGCTTAAAACTAATTAATAATAATTATACGTAAAATATGTACGATATTAAAATTTAAAAAAATTAGATTTAATTGTTTATTATTTTATTGTTATCAATCATGAGACGGTGTCGAGTTAACTTGTGACACTAACTCAATTAAATATATTATTAATATGTATAATGATGGAAGTAATAAAGTGTGCATAATTAAAATTAAAATGTATAATAATATCAAAATAAAATTTTAATTGAGTAATAAATTAAAAGTTTTACTAATTCAAATCCCACTACATGCATACTTTTATTGATTTTTTTAAAAGAAAAAAATTAAAGTACCCGCGATTAATATAACTTATTTTAATTACGAAAAGTTATTTTCATAAGGTAAGTGATTCTGTTGAGAGTGATATCAATTCAATAAAAAACTTAAATAATAGTATAGATTTACCAATGAGACTTGATGTAATCATAAAATTGAGATTTGGATATTGAGATTTTAGATTTAGAAATAATTAATCAGTTCAGTATTATCATAATTCATCCTAATAGTAACTATTGATATATAATTTGTTTGTTGTTATTTAAAAAGAACAATAACGAGCAACTATTGAATGCAATGGTAAAATATATTGCATTTTTAAAAAAAAAATGTATGTTCAAAACCTTGAAAACGACGTTATGAGAAAGAACAACTATAAACTCCGAATATGAACTATAAACTAAACATGAAAAATATTTTTAAAAAAATGGAGATAACATTATAAAAAGATCGTATTAAATATATAACCATTGGCTCATGTGTGATTAATTCCATTTTCTTGAATCCAATAAGCGGTTCCAGTGAAAAAAAAGATGATGTTCATCTTAAAAAATTCGGGTTTGAGCATCTGTGTATGCAAGGTGTTTGTGCGTTGTCAAAGAGTTAAGAAAGTATGAACAGATACTATCATATAATCACACCAGTATATTAAAAAAATCCATTTTCTTTAAAAAATTATTGTATCTAATATATTATTATCATAAAACTAAAAATGAAATTAAATATTAATTACAAATTCCTTTTTGTAAATATCATTTTAATCATTATCCAATTGAATTAGTGTTCAATTAATTCGTGACATTAACTTAATCAAATGTTTAATATATAACATAGATGTAAATATATATTTTTGGTGCAATGATTATTTTAATCCAAACTATTCTTAAAAAAAATTTAAACGCCTCATCAATAAATTACAATTTAAAATTCTGAAAAAAATAAATTATTATATATACTGCTTTAATTTATTTTTAATTTTGAATGGTATTTTTTGGCTGATCTGATGTAGGTGGAGCATGTCGGATTGGGTCACACAGGTCTAATCTCCTACGACTCGTGTCCTCTGAAATCAAAACGACCTGTAATTTTATGTGGTTGACGCACTTCATTGCCTCAGCCAAACCATAATGCTAATGCACCTAATTTTCTTCACTAGAACCTCCTAATACACAATATTCTTGTATTCCTAAATTGCCCTTTTAATTTTAATTTTGTTTTATTTTTATTTAAAATTTTAAATATTTTTAAGTCAATATAATAAATAATTTTTTTAATTTGATTTAATTTTAAATAAGTTTGCATGTACTAGATCTAGGTTAGGGTAGTATTTAGATTTCAAAACTATTTTTGCTAGTGATTCTAGGTTTGTAAGTAGATGCTAACATTGTTTGGCAAGTAGGACATGGTGGAATGCTTTTGTATCCCTAAACCTCATGTCACTCCTATATTGGATTTGATGCCTTAAGTGTAGTATATTTATTTGTACATTTGTAATTTTTTCGAATAGATTGGTTAATAAATTAATTCATGAATTACATTAGTATCTTCTGTATGATGTTCTCATGTGGTTTTTGCATGTAAAACAAAATAAAAGTAAATATTAGCTCACTAGTTGTATAATGTTTAACTAATACTAAGCAGTATTACGTGATCGAATAATAATACGGAAAAATAACTTATATTAATAACAAACCTAAACGTGTTCTCAATCTAATCATAAATGAGCAAATCGATTAAAAGACTAATATGATATCTATCAAGTCCAATTGGGAAGATGATTTGTCTTGAGCATTGAAACGAATGACCTCCAAAAGATAAATACATAGATGTGACTAACTGGATTGATAATACAATGGACTGATAGTACATTGGACATGATCCAAGCAAAATAGATCTTGAATCCATTTATGGGTTTATTCACTTGTAGCGTTCATAGTGTACCATACCTAAATCTTGAGTGAATAGTAGATTATGTATGCGTGACTCGTACACTTTGATGTAAGTAAAAGCCTAAGTTCGAATAAATAAGGAACCGAAAGCTGGTGCGTTGGGTGTATGACTTCTATAATATGTAGCATCGTTCACAATAGTGGGATTCATAGCCCAAGAAATGGGTAAATGATATCTTCTCATTGGCATTATATGATAGAGGAAAAGTAAATGTGATAACGAGTCATTTGTCTTTGTGATGAATGACTTAATTACTATTTGATAGTGATTGACTTTTCTTGAAAGAAAATGTAATGGTTACCATAAGATAAAATATAATCATATTGGGAGAACGAATTTATCTCAAAGAGATTAAGGATATTCTATGAAGGTAACACACTTATGACAAGGTCATTGAAGGAGCACTGATCGAGTAGCTTTCGTAATGGTATATCATTAAGGAGAGCTTAGTCACAATACTATAGTGGAATGACTTCGTGACTAAATGAGTTTATAATTAATAGGCGAAAAGCTCGAACTTAATTATAAATCATTTAAGCCCTAATCACATATGTTTAATTGATCCCTCCGCTAGCTCGTTGAAACAAAAATGAATTGCATGTGGAATCAAATGAACAAAAATGGTTAGAAATGATAAAGTTAGAGAAATGAGTTACATTCGAAAACGAATTTAGTTTCTCACTAAGTATGGAAATGACCTGAGAATTAATTTAAGTTTTCAAATTATTATTTAATTAATTGAAGTTCGAAAATGTAATTAAATTAATTGGTAATTGTGAATTCGTTGAATGTAAAAATTAAATATATTTTCTTATAGATTCTTTTACGGTAAAGTTTCTATAATTTTAATGGAGTTAAAATCGGGTTGAGAAAATTATTTAATTGAAAAAAATAATTTAATAAATAATTTATATTTTCAAAAAATAAAAAAAAATGTGCTTCATTGGATTAAATTATAAAATGTTGGGTTAAAAGTGTAGGAATCACATATAATTGGACACAATATAAGAGATGTTCGAATCCCCATCACATTACATATTAGGGAAGACACACGCAATTAGTCGCTCCTCTCTCCTAGTTCAACTAGGGGATCGATTTTCTATTAAATAGGCATTAAATGCATTATACTAATTCAACCAGTGTTTCACTTCCTCTCCTTATTAATAGATAACGCCGGTAGGGCTAAATATACAATAAGTTATATATAACTTTGAGACATTGTTATTATGCTAAAAAATAGTAAGAATTTATTTCTAAGTATACATTATATTTTTTGAGAATAACAATTCTGCAGGTTTCTATTAGAGAGAATTTTACTTTTCCATTGAAAGTAAAGTAAAGAATTTTTTATTTTGTATTTGATTCGAATTTGTTTGAGCCCACACTCAAAGCAGCTCGTGGTATAAGAATAAATGAGAATTTCGTTCGATTGAAATACGGGAATGACAAGGATCCATCTAGCCTAAAACATAAGTGTGATTTCGAAAAAAATTATTGCTATAAATATAAAAACCAGCTCGATTTTCAAAATTTTATTTTTTCGCTATGCAAAAAAACCATTTTCGAACCCTATTTCTTCAACACCCTATCTTTAGGCATAATAAGGTTATCCTGTTGATCCTATATTATACTCACAGATTTATCATTTTTCCCCTTGTAGCCTAGAATGCTATTGATTTCCTTACAAATCGTTTTAGGCAATGCAAGATAAATCATTGTAAACATCAAGATGGCTTGAAGCACAGATTTCATAAAAACTTCTTTCCCAATTTAAGAAAGTAGCCTCAAACTCCAACTCCAACTCTAAACCTTTAGCCATATACAATTTTTTAAAAACAAAAAATTAGTAGTCTTATTCTACTTATTATAGTGGGTAGCCTTAGATATTTACTGATGTCATTTGTGATCTGGACCCTTAATGAGCTTTAGACTATCTTGTTGCATAGAATAACTAGTATTATTTTTGGAAACAAGCACATATATAGTTAATTCTTTCCCTTGAGACTAGTTCATATGACCTTAATATATCACCAATTAGATTCACCTTTTGGACCGTAGCTTTCTTGAATACTAGATTGTCATTAATAGTCAGCAAGCGATTTTCATGCCATCAAAACTTACTTCATCTCATTTGAAGCTTTTCTTAATTCAAGAGATCAAAGATATTCTGTGTACATAAAAGGAACAAACAAGGGAAAGAGTGCCCTTATCTTAAGCCTTATTGAGGAGTGAAAGAATTTTTCAATTGCCTAAAAATAATAATAGAGTAGGACACTGATGAAATATACTTCATTATTAAGGTTGTCCCACCTCTTATGAAAACCTAATTTCACCATTACCTCCTCAATAAAATATCATTCAACTCAATTATACGCTTTACTTATGTCGAGTTTTAAGAAAAAATGTCTAACTCTCCATTGTCTTTTTGTATTTTTTTTTAACACATGCAACGATTCATATACCACAATTACATTGTTTGTCATTAATGTATCGGTTGAGAGAAATGTACACAATAATTAAGAACACACTTAAATCTATTGAAAATGGCCTTTTGCATAATTTTATAGATGACATTGCATAAACCAATTAGTTTAGTTGGACTAATTAGTCGAGGGTCTTTGATCTTTTGTACGAGTGCAATATAAGTGTTGTTAAATTTTGACATATCAATATTCTCAATCCACATGTGAGTACAGAATCTCATTACCAATAATAGACCATTAGCCCTAAAAAAAGAAAGCAGACATATCATCTGGTTCAGGAGATTCTGAGGGGTCCATCTGTTGGATAGAAACTTTTATCTCCTTAGGCCTAATATTTGATGTTAGAAAAACATACATTTTAATAGTAACACACGATTTTAGCCCTTGTAAGACACCATCACAACCTCTTCATACTTGGGAGGTAAATAGACCACTGAAATAATATCAACATTTTGAACCTTACTTGGATCATCTCTCCACCTATCTCCATCATCGAGACCCCTAATAGTATTATTTTACCTTATTTAACTAGCCAAATTATGGAAGTAGGAGGTGTTGTAGTCATTATATATGAACCAATTAACCCTAGCCTATTATTCCCAATAAAGATAATCTCTTTCAAACTCATCATTAAATTTCCTACAAAACTATCTACCTTACACTAACATTTGTTCAATAAGATAGGAATTGTTAAGTTGCTCAAGATATTCATATAAGTCTCAATATTCTATTTACAATCATATTTCATATAATTCTCAACATTCCATTTACGACCATTTGATGTCAAAGTGTTGAATTTTTAATTTCAGTAATTGAAATTTAAAGCATTTTTATTGAGGTTAAATTGAATGATTAAACTTGATTTTGTCCAACTGAAGACCTATTTGAAAGGGATATAAGAAAAGCATTTATTTTAGTAGTAAGAGATGGCCTTAGTCCTTGTAAAATATTGATAAGTGCCAAAAGTAACATATTTTAGCCTCATTCTTAATGCGTTTTTGGATGATTAGTCGATTTAAAATGATGAATTTTATGTTCCTAATCCTTCAAAATTCATGTTTCTATACTTAGGAAAGCATTTGGGAGCAAAAATCGAACAAAAGAGTAGATTTTAGGAGCCACACGGGCTGGGCACACGACCTTATGTCAGATTGTGTAGATTTCGCGAATTGTACTACAAAACACGCGGAAAAGCATTTTTTAGGATTTTTGGGCATTCTAAGACCTTTATATATCAGATATGATAAGAGGGGAGGAGACTGTCAGGGATTATTCAAGAAAACAACTGGGAAAACACCATTGAAACCATCTTTGAAGCAATTTTTCACAAAGATTGAAGACCTCTTTTTAATTTCTTTTGATTTTATTATGAGTTTTTCTTCGTCTTGCGATTATACTGTCGTTGCGATGTTTTTATTTGTTAGCATAAACTAATTTTCTAAATACCCAGGGGAGATGAACCCTATGATGAATTCTGTCATTTGATTTATGATTTTACGTAATAAATACTTAGATTTTGTTCTCAATTGTGTGTGCTTAATTCTTGATTTAGTATTTTCGGAATATTAACTCTTGTTTGATGTGCTTAAATCAGAGGAGGGATAGACCTTGTTTAAGAGTAGATCTAGCATAATTTAGTGGAGTTGCATGCAATCCTAGAAATAGGACGACATAAATATACCAAATTAGAGTCAAATCTAATAGAGGGATCCATAGATTGAATTAATGTGATTATAGGGGTTTTAATTAGAAAGAAATTTCAATTAATCAACTTAGAGTCAGTTGCTTTTATATTTGAATAGAGGTATTAGCATATTTTAAGGATTTCTACGGATCAAGATACTAAGTGAATAAATTGCTTAATTCAAAATGATAATGACAGATGAAATCTAGGTGGATTCTTTTTTGGGTATTGTCTTGCTTCTTGGTATTAAACATTTGTTATTTCTTGATTCATTCTTTGTCGTAATTTTAGTTTATTAATTTAGTTAAATTTAGTTAAATAATAAGAAGACAACTACTACTAGTACTTTTAGTCCTCGTGAGAACGATATCTGTACTCAGTGTAGCTATACTATTAATTGATAGGTATACTTGCCTTAGTCATATTTTTAGTTAGTTTCGACTGCATCAAACATTACTACAGTCTCTTTTACCTTGAAAGGTAAACAAATCACTGGAATAGGAGATAGCAATATTCTTAACCTCACTTGGCTCATCTCTCCACCTTACCCCATCCTTGAGACCCTTGACAGTTTTATTTTGCTTTCGTTGGTTGGGTAAATTATGGAAGTAGGTGTTACGATTATCATATTTGAACAAATCAACCTTAGCCTATTGCTTCCAATAAAGATAATCTCTTTCAAACTCTTCAATTAATTTCTTACGAAATTCTCTACCTTGTGCTAGAATCTAGTCAGTAAAAAAAGAGTTGTCAAGTTGTTCAAACTACTTTAAATAAGTCACAGTATTTCGTTTAAGGTCATATTTCCTACTTTATCCCTAACAACTCAACTTTACCCCTAATTTTGGAAAATTTTAGATGACTTTAGTGTGATTATTGACATTTTAATTCTACCATGTCGTTTTCACTCATATGCCCTAGACGTATACGCCAAAGTCTAGTAACATCATCATTTGACAAGAAAGAGGAAGCGATTGTTGTATCACTAGTAACAGTTGAACCTTGCAAAACATATAACTTGATAGTCTTTCTTTACCCTTTTATCAGAATGAGGGAACCTTTACTAATCTTTAAAACCCCACTTTTAGATATGTACTTGTACCTTTTTGAATCAAGAGTACTCAACGAAATCAAATTTCTCTTTAATTCCGGTACATGTCAAACGACACTAAGTGTTCAGACGACTCCATTGAACATTTTTATTTAGATCGTGCAAACATTTACGATTTTACATGAAACATTATTTCATATCAAAACAACACCTTCAGACACATCTTTATATGTTGTAAACCAATCCCGATTGGGACTCATATGGAAGGTGCAACCAGAATCGAGAATCCACTCCTCGCTCACTTTAGAATTGTTGACAGAAGCAACTAGGAGTTCACCATCACTGTAGGCTTCTGCTGCATCAGCTTCACCGGATTATTTTGGTTGTTTTCCTTTTTGATTTGCCGCCTCCCTTTTTATCTTATTTTGCAAATTGTAGCACTCTTTCTTAATGTGTATTTTCTTCTTGTAGAAGTTACAAGTTTTACCTTTGTTTGAAGATTTCAATCTACCTTTATATTTACTGCAGGGATCTCGTTCCTGTTCCTCCACGATTATCATTAGTATTTCAATCTTGTCTCCCACAAACAATGAGATCCTCTCCCTGAGAATCACATCCAGCCACAAGATACTTCATCTTGTCATACGAGGCTAAGGAAGCATAAACTTCATCCACTATGAGAGATTCACTACTACACAAAATTGTATCTCTAAAGATTGAATAAGACGGTGGCAACAAACAAAGGAGAATTAAACCTAAATCCTCTTTATCATATTGAACCTCCATGGCCTCTAACTTTGAGACAATTTCTTTAAACACATTTAAGTATTCATGCACAGACGCACCTTCTCCAAACGATGAGAATACAAACACTGCTTCATATGCAATTTGCTGGTTAGGGTTTTCGACATGCATAGCTGTTGCAGTTTTACCCATAATGCAACAATGATCTTCTTCTTTAACACATCCTATAGAATTTCATTCAACAGATGCAGTTGTAATTGCGTTAAAGCCTTTTGATCTTTACGTTTTTTCTCTTCATTCGTCAATGTCGAAGGCATCTTATGTACCCCTAGTAGGGCATCCTCCAAATCCATCTAGCAAGAACTGTCTGCATCTTTACCTGCCACAATAAGAATCTGGTGTTGCGATCCAACAGTGGAATATCATAATTCATTGTTGCCATTATCGTGATCGAGACAAGCAACCCCAAAAGTTTTGATACCAGTTTGTAAAAAGTTGAACGTCGACAATGAAGAAATATTGCAAAGAAAATGAAAAAGAGAAAGAACACACAAATTTAAGTGGAAAAATCACGGGCAGAGGAGAAGAAAAATTCACTAATGTTGAAAATCAAATGATTACAAAAGAAGTCGACTACATCTATTTATAGGTCGAAAATCTTTTTTTTCTAATCAATAACTAATAGAAGCAACATAGTAAGGTTGAAACACCTTATTCTACTTGTATTTTATTTCTTTAACAAGAATTTGGATCACACAACTGTAACAATCCCTTATCATTTTACTTTTTTTTTTCTTTAAAATGAGACATATCACATCAAAGGCTTTGTAGTATCAATGGTGACTATCAAACAGTAGAATATACCTTAACCCGCCTCTTCTAATCTAGAGTTGACTTAATGAAATTTCCCATTATGGTTTCCAATTTTTTCAACCATGGTCTTTTTAAATCGTTTCAAGGAAAATCCATAAACCTAAATCTAGATGGAAGCCTTGTTAAACATAAAACTTGAGGGTTGTAATTCACTATTGTATTCATTAAAAAGAATAAAAATTATGGCAAAAGTCCACAGAGCCCCTTCAATAACTCCTTTCTCGTCTCTGAGTGACCCAAACTTAATGAGAAAAAAAAAATTCTTGCATAAGGTCATGAACTTAATGTTGTAGAAAAGCTTTTAGAGAGGCTTCATAGTCCTTGTCATCACTTCAAGGTTTACCCCTCTAACAACTTGTATTTTGCATATGCAAGCCAATTATATATGGACTCTAAATCATCAACAATACTCTTGTCACACAATGTGTTAGCCTCCAAAATTGTAGATTCCTTTTTCAAAAGCTAAAGGTTCTTTAAGCCTTCTAGTAATTCTTTTTCCATAATCTTGCTTTAGTCACAGAACACGCCAGTCATCGATAAATGAAAACAAATATTAAGGGTGGGTTTGGATGGACGGTGGGGTGCAATGCATTTAGTTTACTTTTTATCTCATATTATAGTATCGTTATTGTATCTAATCTCACCGCCACATCTATTTTTACACTGACCACAGATAAATGCATCATCCATCCAAACCCACACTACAATAACAAGAAACAATACTCAAGAGAAGTAAACAAAAAAAAAAGAAGAAAAAAAAACTGAGATTTAACACTTGCCACTCAACAAATAACACTCTCATAGCACAAAAGGTTACCAAAAAAACTCAACTCAAACTTTTGGTATATCGCTTTTACACCCAAATTTATATATCTTACTATTAATTTTAATTTCACTATAATTAATCCCATTCAAATTGATCTTTAGTTGGAAAAAATTGAGTTTAATCATTCCATTTAACCTTAACAAAAGGGCTCTAAATTTCAATTATTAACATAAAAATGTCAATCATGGTGTAATGGTAGAGGACTTCCATTGAAATAAAATTGACATAAAATCTTGATTTGAATTATTGAATAAGAATCTTATTAAAGAATTGATTACCTAATTTTTACCTAATTTCTTAGGAAATACACAATTTTTTTACCATTAAAAACTATTCTTTTAGATTCAAGTAAAACTTAGCATCTCAATAATGAATTCTTGATTTTTTCTTAAAATAAAATATAAGAAAAAAATCCCTTAAGATCTCACCAATAGATTTTAAGCTATAAAATCTTATATTCTTCATCCATAATCATTATATACAGTAAACATTAGTTGGCCAATATGCATTATTTTCACCTAGCCGTGACAAGTCCTTTTCCATTTTCATTCATTCCTTTCCGTCCTTAATGGATTGGCCAATACCCATCAATCATATCTTTCAATATTTTATTTTACCATTAATTGAAGGTGTTCCATTTTTATACTTACATCATTAATTTAAATTATAAAATTTGCGTATATCACAATGATTTATTCTTATTAATATTATATGAATTGTAAATAAAAGAAATAATGATGCAATCGATTGAATCTTAGTTGGATTGGTATAGACATTATTATCAATATAGGAGGATGTGGGTTCGAATGCGCTAAAATACATTATCCTCTTATTTATGAATTGAAGACTATGAGTAATTCTAAGCACCATATCAAAACTTCGATTAAAACTTTAATTTTTTTTCTTAGATTGATATATTAATAATTTACATTATATAAATTTGTATTATATTAAAATATTTTTTAGTCAAACATTTTGGTCTTTAGTCAATGATGAAATGATATGCCACTTTTCGCGATAGTTAAAAGCTCCATCCCATTAACACCTAGGATTTCCTTAACACCTAGGATTTCCACTTCAATAACACCATGAATTTAAAAAGTAAAAAGAAAAAGATTTTTCCAATAATTACAAATGCTTTGGCATTGCTGACGATTTCCCTCAAACATAACACATAAATTCTGATTTTAAATTTCAACATCTATAATTTTGATCATATTATAAAATTAGGGTCTCCTTTATATATAAAAATAACATTAAAATGGCACATGTGTATAGTAGTATTTATATTCTTTATTATACGTGTGCTAATTATATATATATAAGAAAGAACGAGCAAAAAGCAAATGAAAAGATTGTCTAAAATATTCTGTTGAATGGTTGGGTATAGCTGCTTGCTGGGGTCAATCTCCAAAACTACTTCAGTCTCCACTTTGCACACTACTTTCTCATCAAACTAGATGCTGCACCTAACTTCGTATATCTTACTGTAGCGTGAAATAAACAGTAAGCTAAATGCGTCGAACCGTCTACTCAAATCCATCCTTAAATAGATATCGAAGCATAATATAAATAGATAAATTTCTTGATTAAGGTATAATTGGGCGTATCATTTACAAAAGAAATTATAACTATAAATTCAATAAGGGAATGCTAGGTGTTGATTGGAATCTTAAACTCATTCGACGTCACTATCTTTGTTTAAAAAAGAAAAAGAAAAAGGATTGCTTGAACCAAATAGATTAATCCTAGGATTCACATTTTAAGCTAAAGTTGATATGGATTATTATCCTGTTCAATGAGTCAACTGAAACAGTTAATCGATAAGGAAGAAAAAGAAAAAGAAGATTGGGGTTTGAGTAGTGAGTCAAAGCAAGTAAGCCACCGAGGTTGCTCTTGTGGGTCCACTTTTATTTTTATATGTTGCTGTGATACATCACAACGCAAAGTGGATTTCATGCTTTGATGTTGAAACCTTCGTGAAGTGATGAGTTAGGTCAAAAACCTCCCACATTTTTTTTTTCTTTCTCATTTTATAGGCTTTAATTTTTAAATAACATTTTGCATTTCTCCTATTATTGTCCTTTCTTCGCAAATTCAAGTTTTTGCTTGCAAGCTACTTTATGCTTAATTGTTAGGCAACAATTATTGTTCTCATTTATTATTACTATTTTTGTTTTTTTGTGTAATATGAATGACAAAACAAGAAATTGATAGGCAATTATGGGAGGGTTATAGTTACAAACCACCACAAAATCATCTATACTATACCTTGGCTCAATGCCCAACACCGTAGCCACGGTTATCTGACGAATGGAAAAGAAGATCGGAGACAAGAAAGGTTGAGGATCAAGGATCGGAGACAATACTGACGGTGAACGGAGATGATGATGATGACGGTGAACGATGGAAAGAAACAATGGAGAAGAAGAAACGGTGATGATGATGATCATTTAAAATAATTTTAATAATTTTAAAATTATTTGCGTGACATATAAGATAAAATAATGTCACATTGACATTTAATTGTATTTGGACCACCAACGTTAACGGTTTATACCGATTGTTAATCAGTTAACAGCCATGTCAATATGTAACAAAAAAATGAACTTTAAGACTTAAAGTGCTCCAAAAAAAGATAAAAGGCCTAAGTGACCAAACGGTCAAATGTTAGGGATTATTTTTGGAATTATGCCAAAAAAATTGACCCCTACTTTCCTCAATCCTCTTTTTAACTTGGAGATAATAACCTCGTCCAAACAACTAGCCCTAAATCTCGGTCTCAAAGCACATATCCTCAGTGAAAGCATCACCATAAATCCCATCTTCCAATGGGTAAGAGAAGGACCAATGCCAATAGGTTCATTCCACATGTCATAAGAAACCGAAACATGATCCCTTCCTACATCATTGGGGCCTTGCATAAGGCAAGTCAAGCTATCTTCCAAAGCGATCCTATCCCAAATCCCAAAATTAGCAGCATCGATAGTGCTGTCACACTACAAGTCGGAAATACAACCTCCATTGAAAATAGCTTCATTAAACCTTTGAAACTCATTGGCCTCTACAGTATTATCAATGCCATTGACTTCTCTGTTCCCCATCACCTTTTAATCGATGCCATTTTGACTATTGAATCGATGGGGCCTTCAAAGCTATCTTGAAGCTATTGTTGCATTAGCTGCACTAGAGAACCTCACGAAACCAAAACGCTTCCCATCCAAAGTTTCTTCTAAGGAACAAAAGCATCGATAACATTTCTCACGAAACCAAAACGCTTCCCATCGATGATTTTCCTTGTCCCTAAAAATTGAAACCATTTCTCGATTTGTGCATGTCATCCTTGCGCAGAGGTCATACACTAAATTTGTGTACAGATAGAAAATGAAGAGAGCCGAGTGGCGACCCAGGTTCAAAGAAATATTGGGAGACTATTTACTAGTCATAAAAAATGCCCTATCAAGCACCCAAGGCCACTCTCTTTATAACATAAAAGTGATCATATTTGGAGTAACCATGTAAATTCCACACTCTATTAACAAGTGTTTGAAAGTACTAAACTGAAAATTGTTTGAAATCATTAATGAAAGCAATCAAATGAGCCCTGCTGATTGTGATATCATCCTTAACGAAAATTGATGATATCTAAGAAGACTCTCAGCCATTTCAAGAAAATGACAAAAAGTGGGATAAGATGTATGAAGATTAAGCAAATGAGTCGAGGGAGGTTTGCATGCAAAGGCTCTACCTCTACATGCAGCTTTTTTTAAATATTGATTGAATACGAAAGAGGGACCTTTTAGGTTCCTTTCTTTAAAGGGTGAAAAAGGGCCAAAAATGCAAAGGGTTAAAAAAGACAAAAAGATAATAAATAAATGTAGAAAGAAAGGAGAAACTATAAAGGCTAGGGCAACACAAATGGTGGGGAATGAAAATAATCACACTCAAAATCATGTGAAAAAGAAAAAGGGGGTGGAACCATCATGCTTCTACATGGCAACTAAAGAAAATCGAAGACAGAATAACCAATAGGAAGAAGTGATTAAGGGAAGGGAAACAACGAAGAAACTACAGACATGGTGATCAATAAAAAATGGGTGGGAGATATGATTGCAAAAGGGTAAAAAGTATTAGGGGAGGAAAAGGCTGGAGAGAATTGTAAAATAAGAATGCAAGGGAAAGTAGATAAAGGCCAAAAATAGGAGTTAGCTTTAGATTCAACAGAGTTGAAAAATTTCATGTTAAATTAGTTGAGTCTCATCTTATCTCCTTAATTTAATTTTATTTTTTTTGAATCGAGTCGAGTGAAATGAAATTCGAGTCGGGTTGAATAGAATAAAATTATTCGAGTCAAATTAAAAAAATAAATGTATAAATTTGAAATCATATATATTTGAAAACTTTTTCAAAATAAAATAGAAAAAGATAAGTTACGATAAACTTGAATCATTAATTTACTTATTTAGGTCTCCAAAATTATTATTTTAATTTTTTAATATTTATTAATAATTATATTATACAGTTCTAAAGTTAATATCCTTCTGTGAGTAACTACACCATCAATTTTGAGAGCCTCAAATTTTTTTTTTTTAAATCTGTTTAAGCAAATTATTTAACATTAATTTTTATTCCTATTTAATTATAAAAATATATTTTAAAATAATAATTTGGTTCAACGTAGGAGAAAAGATAAGAAAAAGAAACTTAAACCAGAGATTTGATTAGAGAATGGAAGGGACTGCCACTCCAATGTTGATGCACTCTTTTAAGCTATTCTTCTTATTATAGATATGTTATCTTCAAAATTATTATCATTTTTATAGATGTTGATTATATATATAGTTTCAATTTTATTTTCTAAGGTAACATTGAAGAACTTCAATTTTAGAATTCAGATTTTGATTTAGAAAATAATAAAAATTGAGTTGTAAATAATAATTTTTCAAATTCATGACTTGAATATTTATTTAGTAATAAATTTGAAATTTAAAAAAAAAATTAAATTCCACAATTTCATGTTTTTTATATTTTTCAAATATATATTATATTTTATTATACAATGAATACATCATCTATAAAGATAAAATGATAATTTTATATATTGAGGTAAGCTACTTCATACTCCATGCATGCTTCAGAAAAATAAAAAAATATCTGCCACGTTTCATCTCACCTCACTTTCACTGTTCAAAGACACACACAAAAAAATCTCTTTCAAACATAATGGCATTATTCGAAATCTATCATATATTTCGGATTTTCTTACCTTGAATTTCACCCATGAAAACTTGTAGTTGGTAGAGTCTAAATTTTCTAATCGGTTGAGGCATTCGTCGAGACTTAAAAACCTACCTGAAAAATAAACTTGAATAAAATTTAATATCTCTTTTTATATGGCTTAGGCATTAGGTAAGATTTTTTGGTTTGAACCAAATTCGGCCCAGCTCGAATATATTATGTTATAAAAGATAATTATATTAATTATATATGTTAAATAATAATTATATATGTATAGGGATGTCAATCACTCGTCTCGTCCCGCGACTTGCAAGACTAAAACCATCCTCGTCCCACCACTCACATGAGTTCCCAAACTCACCTAATCCCCATTGTACATGTCCCGCGACCCACTTCATTTAATATATTTATAAGTATCAATTAAATAAATATAAACCAATTTTTTTACAAAAAAAAGTACGAAATACATGTCCTCTGGACTACTACTACATATGTTATCATAATTAAATTTTTATAAATGTTTATATTTTAAATATGCTTATTGTATTATACGGGACGAGTATAAGGTCATATCCACACCTACCTCACCACCCACGATGGGTCTAATTTTTGTGCTCATCTTACCCCACCAACCGCGAAACATGTACCAATCTCAACCCAATTGGTGTGACGTGGGCGAGACCCTGCAAAACTTGCCACATTAACTCGTCCATATATATATTTATATTAAATCACTAACCCAATAATATTTAAATACTTCAATCTATTACCCATTACCCAATTGAGTTAACTTGAATAATTAATCTACATACTTTACATGAATCTAACACCTCTACTAGGATGTAATTTGACTCCAAAAAAATATTGGTAAGTGGATTTTATAAGATCTCCTTTTGACCATTTTATTTATTACATCGAATGATTAGGTTCCGGTTTCTTGGGATTCTAATTGGCAATAAAGAAGCTACGAATTCTATTGCTACTATAATGATGGCTGAAAAGCTCTCCCATCTTTAATCTTATCATATTTTTGGTAGCTATGGAAACTAAGGTAACTCCATGCCACCACGCTTCCCAATATCCAGATAACCCTTATTCAAACTACATGCACCACAAGGGAGAACACAATAACCTTAGGATCAAGCTTAGAGGTGATTAGTTGAATGGAAAAATAGAGGATTGAAGAAAAAAAATAGAAAGAAAATAAATTGTGTGGGCTTGGTTGGGAATATATCTACTAACGGGTCGGATCATCAATTCAATTACGACGGTTCGTTAGAAAATGAGAATGTTTGAAAAAAAATACGAGATTCGAAAAATGAATTTGAATAAAATTTAAAGTTCTTTTTTTATATGGATCGGATTTTGAGAAAAATTTTTTTGTCCAAGTCCAAATCCAATCCGATCCGAATATATTTTGTTATAAAAATTAATTATATTAATTATATATGTTAAATAATAATTAAATATTTATATTAAACAATAATTATATTTATTTGTGTTTTTAATATCATAAAACATTTATTATATTATGGCAATGTTTTTAATGTGTTTTTAAATATTTTATTTTAACGTTTTTTAGTGCATTGTATTTTTAAAAAAAACCAAATATGAACAGATCGGATTGGGCTCGGGTTTACCTTTTTAAAATTGGATCAAGCTTGGTAAAAAAGGTAAGCCCATATTTTGAGTCAGACGTAGATTTAGAAAATTGGTCTAGATACCTTGCATGGACCCGAACTAAACTTGATCCACCCAGTGAGCACTTTTAATTGGGAAGAAAAGTGAGAGAAAAAGAAAATAAAATAGATATCATTTTTTATCCTAATGCATGAAAATCAAATATGTCAAATTAAAATGATGAGAAGAGAGAAAATTAGAGATGTGTATATTAATTCAAAATTATAAAATTTTCAAATATTTTATTTTTCTTTCCTTCCATTTTTTTAATTTTATCGAACAATAAATAAAAAAATAATTAATTTTCTTTCTATTTTTCTATTTCTCCTACCAAACACATTTATGGAAAAATTTATATTTCCTTTCTTTTTAATTTTTTACTATTTCAATTTTCCAACTTTCCAATTTCTTTTCACTCTACTAAGCAAAATCTTAAAATTAAGCAACGAATACCAACCACTGCTTATTCAACGTTACAATTAAAACATAATTTTTTTCATAATAAGTTTAAAACATTATATTAATATATTTTTATTTTTTCTTTAGCCCATTCTATCAATAGTTACAAGTCCATTTGATTAATATATATTGAGCTTATACATATCGGGCTTATAAATATATGATATATATTATTAATACTTTTGTTTAATCGATTAATTTAATTAATTACTCGTTTTCAAATTAAGTTAATTGATAATTGAATTTTTATAAATTTTTTAATTAATTTTGATCAAATTAATTTTAATGATCAATTGATGAGTCGAAGTAATTCGATTTTAATCGAAGTATGCATACCTCTAATTACAAATATTAGATGATAAAAGCAAATAAATAATACATTTCAATTCCCTTACAACATCATTTAGCTCACTTGAATAAAATAAAACATGAATTAAATGACTATTTAGAGAAAATGGAGTATAGATTACATAGTTTAACTTTTTGAATGAAATAAATTAGTTTAAATTTTGGTTAGATAAATAGTGATAAAGAATATATCAAACGATAATTTTGCATTTAGATAAAAATTATATTAATAAATTATAAAATATTTAAGTCAGATTTTGCAATAAATTAAACAATGACAAATATTACTTATTTGCAAAATATTTAATATAAAATAAATGTTTATGGCTCAATCCTGAGCCTTTGATGGCTTATTTTTGCAGGAGTTTGTGGTTTCGATGTTTTGTGTAGGCTTAATTTAAAGAGATTTTGTTGTAGGGGCTACTCCGAAATTCAGTAGTAAAATTATGAACATTGGCATCAGAAAACAATACACCATTTTACAGTGGCTGAAGCACAAGGATGGGTTAGTTTACCCATATTCGTAGTAGGACTTTCAGATTCAACTTTGGTACCCATATTCGTTGTGACGATAGTCGAAGATGGGCTAGATCCATTTGCATTGGCGAACTCGACATATAACTCCATAACAGCATTCCCGCTTGAAATGTACGATGATATGATCAGATCGAAATGCGTCTCGCTAATCATATCGAATAGCTCATCCTCATAAGGGTCAACGGATGCAAAAAATCTACATTGCAACCTCGTAATTCTTCCCTGAGTAGATCTTCTGACTTTCCTCCTGATTCTGATTCGTAGCTCACACATTTAAAGGGTACTATTGAACGCAAATTTCATGGACTTCACTCTTACAAACATCACCCCGAACTCTGTATTACAAATTTGACTGTTGTAGAATTAATAGATTTCACTTGTCGACTCATTTCAATATCGATCACGATTTGGATAAATAAACACAGAAAAATAAGTAGAGAGTTGTCCAAAGGAGTACACACAACTCTTTTATAACAGAATGCAAAGTTCTTTTGTTTTGATATCAACTTGATGCGCATCTATGTTATGGAAATTACGCCCCTTTTATAAGAAAATTATGTAAGGAGAAAGAGAATATGTGCTATGAATTTCGTTTACGAATGCACACATTCGTTGCATATTGTATGGTGCAAATAATTTCCATCATGCGTTTAGAAGTCATATAATTTTATCGAGATTTTGCCTTGCATAACGTGCTCAACAGGCATTTAAAAAGCATCTTTCTACTAGGGGAATATGGAAAAAGTTAGAGAAAACTCGTCAAGTTATAAGGGGCTTTCTTGCTAACATGGTAGGAAAACCCCTCAGCTGGATGAGCTTTCTCTAACAAATTTCCTATTCCTCCGACAAAAAAGCCTAAAGCTTCAAATAATTTGAACGCTTTAAACACCAAAAACGTTTAGAATATGCTTCACCATCACGCTTTCAACATTTTTTTTTGCAAATTGATCCTTCCCTGCGCCTATAAACGGCACGTCATACCACAAGGCTTCGTCACCCCTTAGTTGGATAACTTCTCTCCAATCCTCTCATTTCTTTACTATAAAACATTTCTCGATCCTCAAAATTTCGGCCACTAAAAATATTTGCCTTATGTTCGTGGTATTGTTGAGTCGTGGGTGATGTGATATCACTTCGAGCTGCACACATTATGTCGAGATGAGATCATTACCTCCGAACCCTATCTTGGGAAAGTCAGTTATGGAGTGGATTTGCTTTCTATGATCAAGGTTGGAAGTCTACGTGGAGGTCTCAATTGTTGACCATTATGCGATCATAGATTGGGGTATAATGGGTAAGCTAGTTGACAGTCATTACGTGGCCACAAGCTCAATTTTTTTCGAATACTCGAAAATGATGCCCTATAAATACCATAAAGAAGTTTGATGGCATGTTCATATGGAAAAACTCTAGGGCTTCCCACTATAGTCAGCGTATTTTTTTTCTTCATATTCAGGTAGTCGATACCTTTAACCTTCCTTCTTATTCGAAGGCTGACACCGTGATGGATGCAAAATGACTCTCAGGCGGGGAGCGACTGTTGCAATTTAGTAAAGGTGATGTTCTTTTCGGGGAAATGATAGTTGTCGTTATTAAACAACCTATTAATAACTACAATCGCTGTCACGTCGATTCGAGTTTGACCTCTATTGTGTCGGGACATCCGCTCTCCACCTGAGAGCCCTCTTGTGTACTCCTCAGTGTCAGCTTTTGGATAAGAATGAAAGGTTAAAGATACCAGCTACTTGGAAATAGAGAAAAAAATTACGTTGATTACACGAGAAGTTCCTAGAGTTTTTCCATATGATTATGATATCAATCTTATGCATGGTATATAAAAGGGCATTTTTTGCGGTTACCCAAAAAGCTTGAACTCTTGATCGCATAACAACCGTCACCAATGCCCGAATTATACTTGAACTCGTGATCACATCTGTAACACCTAAAACCCGTTGTTGTCATCGGCTAGGGTCTCGGGGTTCCTTCGTTCGAGAATCTTAAATTAACTTTAAATTTTCTTCTTTATTTACATTTTAACGAAGCATTTTTAATATACACTTCATAAAACACGTATAAGAGGCCAATGCAATTCAAACAGAGGTAAAAAGGTCATTTTTACATTTCTAGTAGACTTCTAACGATACCTGTTGGATAAGTATCGGTAGTAGTCAAGTCAGTAAACAATGTTAAAATAGTAGCAAACTTCTACCGATACTTGAAATGGTTCGACCGATACAAGTGTACTTTCTATCGATACTTGACATGCTTCTACCGATACTAAAAACTCTAGAGAGCTAGAAAGTTTTACCTTGTAACTTCTACCGATACAAGTAAATGTTTTATCGATACTTGTATGTTTAGAACTACCGATACATCAAATTCTACTACTGAAACAACACAAGACAGAAGCTAACCTCTCTCCTACTCTGTACTTCTACCGATACATGCAAGAGAACTACTGAAATAAGTAAGCAAACCACTAAAAATGCACACAATTCTTCTAAGTATTGAAACTACTATAACAAAACATTTCATAAGTATAGATGCAATATGATATTCATCCAAATGACTCAAAATAAGGTGACAACGGTTCATCACAAGTCACACTAACTAGATACAATCGAGCCAAACGTTTCGGAAACATTCTGGAGTTTGCAACAAATCATATCAAGTCCACATATCCTACTACATGCCATATAAGTCAGGTGATACGAAAGACTACCAAACGAGCTCTCGGGATAGTGTGATTCTTCTCGGTGATCCGATATCCAACAGCAAAACGAATCTACAAAACAAAAACAATACACAGATAAGCTTACAGAGCTTAGTAAGTTCGTTATACAGTTAACTTATTAATAACCATAAAAACAAGAAAGTGAATGTGACCTATCATTTCCATTCCTTCCGTCTTCAATATTCAATATCCCTTTCGGGTCTTCCAATGAAATAACTCCTTGCAATCTAGTATTGCTTTTACGAGCCAGTATGCTCTAACGAGTCAATATGCTATTCCTTTCGTGTTTTCCATCACGATCCATCATCGAGAATAAAACCAAAAAAGTAAGGTCATCATTTAACAAGTAGAACATAGTACGCAAACTTACCGGACAATTTTGTAGCAAAAAGAAAACTCAGGGATTATTTTGTAACTTTCCATTTTCCTCGATCAACTACTCGCTCGTGATCTAAATCAAAAAATCATTAATTTTTCATATTAAATAATGAAATTTAGACATTTTATTGTATTCATGTCCTTTTTTGGAAATTTACAAAATTACCCCTATACTTTCACTTTTATTCAATTCAGTCCATTAAGTACAAAACATGCAAAATAATCTTTCTACAACTCAAATTATGGTAACCTAATATCCATGAGTATTCACCCAACACCTACATGCAATTATCTCACATCAAGGACCTGCATCTTTACCATTTTCACAATCTAATCCTCAAACCCTAATTTCATCAAAAAACACTTCACAAGAGTTCTAACTCTAATCATCAAGCATACAAATCTATCAAAAACTTCCAAGAATAAGCATATTAAAAAATGGTGAAATTTGTAAATTTTGACAGATTTACAAATTAGTCCTTTAATTAGCTAGATTAAGCTAACACGGGATCAAAAACATAAAAATCACTAAAAACAGACGAAGTTTGCTTACTCAATCTTCAACACAAAGCTTGGTCGAATGGAAGCTTGTTCTTTAGGGTTTGTCTTGAAGAAGAAGATGAAAAGAAGAACAAATGATGTTTAATTCTTTTAATTTTCACTAAAATAGGTTTTCTCATAATTTTACATAATTACCCTTTAGAAATCTCATGATTTTCCATTCAACCTAGTTAAAACCGTCCACTTTTATTGAGGATGGTCTATTTACCTTTTAAGGACTTTAGCATATCATGCAATTAACATCTAGTGCCCTTAATTAATTGAACTCTACCTTTGTACTCTTTACGATTCAGTCCTTCTTATAAAATTAACTATTTAAACGGAAAAATTTCTTAACCAAAATTTAAAAACTAATATTTATGACTTAACTCATCAAAGGTGTGGTCCCGAAACCACTGTTTCTGACACCGCTAAAAATCGAGCTGTTATAGCATCACGACCTCTAATTGAGACCTCCACCTAGACTTCGATCTTTGATCGTATCGAGCACTGTCTCTCCCGAAACCTAACTTCTCCATGATAGGTTTCTTAGGTGAAGACCCTATCCCACAATGACATGAAAGAATTTAGAAATAAACTAGAGATGCATCATATCACCTTAATCAAACTATTGAAAATTGCATCATAACCCTGCCATCATCATATCTACCTAACAAAAACTTTTGTGAACCAAAAAACCACCACCAAGAGCCCCAAGAGATCCACCACATCAATGATACACAAAATGCCAAATTTCATATGGTTTATCCTCCTCATATTCAATTTTAATTTTACAAGCACCACCATTGTGCTCTATCATAAGAAGGCCCTTTGAGAACGATTCCCAATTGAATAAATAAAACATATTACCACAATATAAATAAAGATCCAACACTACAAAACTAAGGAGTTTATGGGATAAGATAGAAGGACCCTTTTATCTGTTTTTTTTTATGTAGCTCGTATTGGTTCAAAAGTAAAATTGAAGTCCAACTCAAGAGAGGAATATCCAAGCTTTATGTGTAAGAAGCTGAGGAAAGGAAAGTTTATAACGTACATCAAAGCTCTATTCCATGGCAGTATTTGCAAGTGCTCAAACAACTCTCAACTCTTCTATCCTTTTCTACTCTCTTTGCCACCTCCATCTCTCTGCAATTCAACATTCTAAGTGGGATTTGGTTGGTAGCTCATTAAACTTGTTAGAATGATGAGAATTTTATTTGTGCACTACAGTGTGTTTTTTTCTTTCGAAAGGGATAAATTGATATAGGCTGTTGTATTTTACATGAGTCATGTATAAATTTGACAGCAAATTTTGAATATTACATTTTATTTAGTAATTTAAAGGATGTATGTTGGGATCGACATAACTCATCACTAACGTTTACACATTTTGTCATTTTGATCCTCAACCTTTAAATTTTAGTTAAATTACTTATTTCTTTTATGGAAAAATTGATTGAACTGTTAAAATTTTAATGCCATTGATGTGATAACTCAAGTCACATTTTATATACACATCACTGCTATCATAAATAAATTTATATTTATGATTATATTTTTCGATTGATTCAATTTATCTATAAATATGTGCACGTGTATTAATGAAAATTTCACATCGACATGAATAAAGAAAATTCTTCTTTCGTTATGAATTGACATTGTGAAAAACATGCAATGGAAGCATAGGTAAAGACAAGATTATGTAGATAGTGTGACATTAACCATCAACTTTAATATCAAAAGAATTTTTCCTTTATAAACATTGAAGATAAAATAAGATAAATTATAATTTTTTCTCAAACACGATTAGATTGTTAATTTACTATATGTTTTTAGAGAAGACAACAAGATAACAGATGGTTTGATAAACAATGACATTCTTAAGACTCTTGAGTAAGATTATTGTCATGTAACCCTCGGATGAAATCCTCCAAGCTCTACACGATGATCTACCTATTGTAGTGTGATCTCGCCTTATATTGTTTACAATTTTATCTCTCTTTTGTATATAAAAAAAATGATTAAACATTGAAGGAACTTACCTACATTGATGAACTCCATCTTTGTACAAAATGGGCTGGGCCTTCATTAGCTAGATTGAGAATGCCCCACTTTAGTTTGGGTCTTGAAATCCTAACTAGGCCATAGTTTTTATATTTAAATTTGATTAGATTTATTAACATTGTGTTTTTGTTTGGTAGAACCAAAAAAAAAATTAAAAGGTGAAAAATTAAAGGGTATAAAAATAAAAAGAAGAAAAGCATAGTTTTTCTTTACATAAATATGCATGGTACGAAAAATAGAAAAATTAAAAGAAATTTTTTTTTATTTATTGTTTGATGGAATTGAAAAATGATATGAAAGAAATTAAAACATTTTAAAAATGTATAATTTTGAACTAATGTACATTTTCTTTCCACTTGTCATTCTAATGTGAAAGAACTGATTTTTACGACTTAAGATGAAAATAATCATCTCTTATATTTTCTTTCTTCTGACTTTCTTTCAATTAAGTTAAATTTTATTTTCTGTCCACTTTTTCACTATGAAAGGATGGAATGGAAAAATGAAAAAACAAATAAGTTTTGAATATGCTTAGTAAAGAAGAAAAGTGAGAGGAAAAAATTATGAGAGACCATCATTTTTCATCCTAATGCATAAAAAGTAATTTTTCTAAATTCTAACTATGAGGGAAGAGAAAATGAGGGAGATATGTATATTAATTCAAATTTATGTAATTTTCAAATGTTTTGTTTTCTTTCCTCTTAGTTTTCGACTTTTTTTTTTATCAAACTTAGTTTTCAACTTTACCATGCAATAAATGGAATGAAGTTTTTTTTTCTTTTTCTTTTTTAATCTTTTCTATCAAGCACACAGAGGCCTAGTCAGGAGACCCAACCCTTTAAAATGAAAAAAAAAAATTCATTTAGATCTTTTAAATTTTTTAAAATTTAAATTAGTAAAGGAAAAAATTTCATTTTGACTCCCTAAAAATAATAAAATTTTGATTTAATCATTTAAAAATTATAAAGATATATACTATTTAAATTATGAAATTATATTTTTAATATCGTAAAAATTAAAATTTAATTTTAACCCCACTACAAAGATTTTTTCCCTTCGCCCCTGCAAGCACACCTATGAAAAGAACATTTATATTTTCCATCTTTCTATTTTTTCTATCGCTCCAATTTTCTATCTTTCTAATTTTATTTTCAACTTAGATGATGTAATGCCATATATTAAATATTTTAATTATTTATTATTGATATTAAATTTTAGTTAACATTTAGAAAATTGGATGTAAATTTAGATATGGATTTTAAAAATAGTTTTGTGTAATATTAAACATACAAATGCAATAATCATATGATTATTTCATAAATTCATGGGTTTGTTGGATACCATTTTAGTAGTGATTTGAAAGTTGTAAAGAATTTCTTTTTGGCATAATAATAAATTCAGTTCATTGTTTATAATTTTTTTGTCAATTTAGTTCTCAACTTTTTAAAAAGAGTTGAATTTGATTATCAAATTTTTCAAAAAGAATTGAATTATTATTTTTAATGGAAATATTAATTAAAATGTTAAATATTTACACATGGTAGCCCACATGACATATACTCCTCACAAACACAATTAAAAAAATTAATGTTTTAAATAACATTTCTATTAAAAAATTGATTGAATCTTTTTTAAATGGTAATGAAGCAATTTAGGTAAAAAAAAAAAAAAGAATAATAGCTAAATTGAAAAAATATATAAATATTGATGGCTAAATTTATCGTTATGCATTTATTTTTTTTATATCTTCCATGTCTGTTTTATGTTGTATGTTCAAAGTACATAGTTGACTAGTTACCCCTCTCAACAATAATAACAAAATATTTAAAAATATAAAAATATTTTTTTAAAAAAAAGTCGAAATTCAAAAAAATATAAAATGCTTATGAAAATTTAAAAAAATAGCAAAAAAAAAAAAATTCAACTTGTTTTTAATGGTTGATAGTCAAATATGACTTTTTAAAAAAAGATTGAGAGCAAATTTTAACTAAAAAAAGTAAAATTGACAAAAATATAAATATTACGGGTTAAATTTAACATTATACGAAAAATATTTTTATTTAAAAAATAATTTTTAATTTTTTAATATTCTAAAATAAAATTTATAAAAACAATTTAAACAAAAGATAAATCCATATATGGTTGAATTTGAGCACAGGACACCAAAATATTCTAAATCTCAACTTTACTATTTCATAATTTGTTCTTTCATAAATTTTTATAGGATTATTATCTAATACATTAACAGTAAAAAATTTTAACTCAACAAATGAGTTAAAATGCAACTATATGTCTTATTTATTTATTATTTTTAAAATATCAATTAGGTGTGTTGTAGGAGAAGCAATTTTATGAAAATGTAATTTCACATTATCCATATTCTTTTTTTATTATAGGAATGATAAATCATATTTTTTTTCTTGATTTTTAATTGTTTAAGACATCAAATAATTATCCTCTTTTTAAATTAGGAAATAAATTATATTAAAATCATCTTAAAAAATATAATTTTTAGGCAACAATAAAATAGTGTCACATCATTAAATTTTAAAGATAACAAAATATTATCATATACTCATCTATATTTAATATTTTCTCCAATTTAATTTAACTTTAATTAAATTACTTAAAATAATTAATTTTTAAAATTATAAATAAATGTCTTTTTTTCTTTTACCTTGAACCTAAAACTCAGAACCTCGAACATTAAATTTTAAACCCCAAACCCTAAGGTTTAAGATTTAGATTCGAGATTTAAGGTTCAAGGTTCGGATTTGAGTTTGGGTTCGATGTTCAAGGTTCAAATTTAGGTTTGGTGTTTATGGTTTTGAGGTTTAGGGTTTATATTTAAGTTTTAAGGGTTTGGGGTTATGGGGTAAGCGTTTAGGGTTTGGATTTTAAGTGTTTGTGTTTAGGGTTTGAGGTTCAAGTTTTGGATTCTATATTTTGGGTTTAGTGTTCAAGATTTTAGATTCATGGTTTTGAGTTTAGGCTAAAAAAATATAAAAATTATGTGTTAATGACATGAAAAAAATTGTTAAAATGTAATTAAATAATTGGGACAGAATCATGAATAACAGTGTGGGATAAATCCATAAAATAATTTCTCTATGGATCAATGTATAATAATAATTTTATGTATTTAAAATTTGATGACGTGACAAACTTTTATTGATACCTAAAAACATTTATAAATATATTTTTAGATTCCTCTATATATATCTCAGAAGATAAATCTCCCAGTTATTAGTCCCTGTAAACAGACAATGTAGGCTATGTAGCCATCAATGCCCGAGGATTTAACACACCGTCAAAATCCATAAGAACTGTAAATTAAGATTAAAAGCATCAATTCATTACAAATGCATGTTCATCAGTTCGATTCCACATTACATTCAAACAAAACAAAATCAAACCGCTCCAAATATGACATTTATGACAGTTGAAAGAAACAGATTATTACGCAACACCCAAGACAAAGATAGAGCTGATGTCAGATCCTGGAATCCATGGCCATGATGGTGCTAAGATTCATGGGGTGCATGTACTCATTGGATCCAGTCATTATTTGTTCCACAATCAATCTGTTTGCCTTCTCTGATGGATGGAATGGATCCCAAAATGCATAGAGAGCTCTGTTGGGACATAAATTTGACAGCCGAGTGCAGAGACCAAGTCCATTGTAAGGTCCTTGTCCACAACAGGCTATCTGTGATGTTACGAATCCTGTTCCAACCATCACAATGAGTCAGGTTAACTTAAAAAAGAAATGATAATGACGGAGGAATGTTGAGATTTGGGGAAGCTAGGAAAGTACCAAGGGCCCGAGGGTCACCAACGAAATCATTGTGCATTCTTTGAGTATTTGCACTAATGAAGACATCTTTGCCAATCTTCTTGTTCAGTCCATTTAACATCTCAACAAGTTGTGGATTGTACAAAGATGCAGCGCGTTGTAGTTCTCCGGAGCATCCGCCATTGGTGCCCCGCATTGCCAGTTCTGCCGGGACACAACCCATTGGTCCAGTCCCCGTCACTAGAACCCTGCGGGCTCCCATCTTGTATAGCCTCTGCATGAATAATGATGAACAAAATGGGGTTCACAAACTACAAATAAAACACGTGCATGGTGCAAGCTAAATACTGTTCCTCCTTCACATGTTTACCAACTAACATTGTTCATGTCTTTAAAATGTTCCCAACGTTCTTGTGAGTGCCGGTGCATGGTAGGTAAAAGAAGTCAAAAGAGTTAATATACCATCAAAAGTCTTCGATATTCCGAAATTAGAAACTTGACATAATCAGGTAATTTGTATTGGCGAGATCTTGCAGAGTAAGGCACCAAGTAGTAATTGTTGACGAAGTCATTACCACCAACTGTGATGAGTACGAGTGCTTGGTTTACAAGTTTATGAGCTTGCCTTGATCCTACTTGAGCTGACAATCTTCGCTTGTATTCTTGAAACAACTCTCGCTGTCTATACATTCTCAGTATGTTTGCCTGTAATTGCAACATTTTGGGTTATACTGTTACAACACTTGCAGTGTTAATGAAGTAATTATTGGGTTGCTTAGCTGCTGACTGACTTACAAATTGAACACCAGTGTCATTAAGGATTCCCACACCAGCTGAGGCAAAGTTGGCACCAATAAGCAGCTTTTTCCCATTGAACTCTGGGCTCAAACATGGCAATGGAGATTCTGATAACCCAATTTTCTGACCTGCAGGCAAGCATTGATGTAGCATATATTTATTTTGTCTGCGGAGACAAGATAACAACATTATAGAAACGCAAAGAGAATAACTTGACTAGAAACTTAACCAATCAAGTCTGGGATGTTAAGCCCATTAGAGAAGCGCCCAGTAGGTCTTTGAGTTGGATAATCGATTCCGTAAGGCGGTGCATCTGCACGGGCAGTTGTTGCAAGGTAGTTGTTGTTGCCACTATCAACAAGTGAATCACCAAAAATAAAGAATGCACGAGCGTCGGCTAAGGGAGCAATGCTCCCAAAGGCCAACAGGAAAAGCAAAACCATCAAAAAAGGGACAAATGTTGCTGAAGAAGCCATTAGCATTATCACAAGAAAACCGAAGAAGAGTCTTCTATGCGAATAGGAAAACTCATGGGGGGAGGGGGGTTCGCTTTATAGAGCTGGAACTTGAGTCACCATTGAATTAAAGAGAAGCTAGAAAGAAAGAAAAGCGAGCTGTTTTTGGTAGTTGTATATACTATTTGCAGCAACTTTTGCTATTGCTTTTTGAATCACCGTCAAGAGATTGAAGATGGAATGGCAGCTTTTCGAGGAGAATTTATTGCTAGTGTTGTGTTTTACATGACAATGATCTGTCCAGCCTGGCCACTGCTTCTCGGTCACACAGGTTAGATATGAATTTATATGATACTTGAGCCTTGGCATTGCATTTAATCATAACAATACCATTCAAAGTCATCGTTTTAACCAATAACACTTCACAGATAGACCAAGGATGACAGGTTTAATTCTTGAAACGAGTGATACTGTTTTTCTTACAACGAAGCATTCTAGACTTTCTCAAATGAACATATTTCTCTTTACTTTTGATCTTGTACAAGAAGAAACATCAGTATGATTGAGGAAATGGGTTGGCTTAATTTCCTTCTAAAAGCCTGTTTTTCTTCTCATTGTAATGATTGGAACACAAATTGGGAAACATGGTTGTTCAAACTACATTAATAACCTTGACAGCTTTAATTTTTGTTTTTAATGCAAAGAACTAATTATAGCATTAGGGAAGATCTGAATTTGTAAATATTGGAAGTCCCATCAAATGAGCTAACATATTGGCACCATGAATTGGCTTACTTGTAGGTGTATTTTTGGAGTAATTCTTAGATGATCCTTAACAAGGATGCTCTTAATATTTGGAAGGAAATTTCTTATGTGAAAGAACTTCATGTCAATTATAACAACATCACACATATATGGCACTTATGATGATATGAATTTATAACATAAATTTAATTTGTTATTAAAAACGAGAAATTATTATATGAAACAGAGACATTATCCATTTTCAATAGTTTAATATCACATTAACATTTTCATTAAACGAAAATTTTAAAAATTAAGAATGAAATTACTGGTGCGACATTAAACTATTAGGAATGGATAATATCTCTATTTCGGACAATCTTTTCTCTATTAAAAACATACTCAATACTGCTTTAATTTTATAGATGATAAATCGAAAATATATTAATTGTCACGATTGTAAATTAATCATCACAAAATATTTTCTTCCATTAGGATTTGAAGGATAATTTTAAAAATTTTTATAAAAAAAAAATACATTCTTATAAAAATTCTCACTTATAAAAACATCAACCATAATTATGAAGTGCATCATTTTATTAAATTAGTTCTCTATATTGTCAAAAATTTTAAGTAAAATCATAACTATTTCATATAAGCAAGCATGTTAATTATAATTTATTAAATAAAAATGATCTTATTTCAATAAAATATTTAAATTTCATATGAAAAAAAAAATCTATTAATCATATTTTATTAAAAAAAATAATCTTCAATGAGCGAAATTAAATATATCAATTCAATAAATTATTAAATTTCTTAATTAAATATTGTACTACTAATTTTGAAACATGTAATAACAGATAATTAATTAATTAAAATATGCATAAAAGTAACAATATATGTATGTGCTATACGATCTTTTCATTTTGTTGATTTGGTTTTCACTTTTTTTTATAAAAAAAATCAATTCTCACTTTTTTTTATTTTGATGGAAATTCATTTTGATAGTAGATTTACAACAATTTTCTCTCTATAACAACTATAGTCACCTTTTTATAAAAAAATAAAATCTTAACAGACAAACGGTGTAGTTAAAGAGAGGTTAACTCGAATCCCATGTGATGGCCTAATACTCAAGGGTGTTCACCATCCCACATATGATCTGGATTTGACTCACACTAATCGCGTTTATTGTTCGAATTTTGTCCAATCATTATAATTCAAAAAAAAAAAATGACGCTATAACAATAATCAATCATCATTTATAAGCTAAGGGATAACTTCAATTACTACATTAACTATACAATAAATACATGAATATATACAAACATAACATCTATCTTCTCACCTTCCTTATGTAATCCTAAAAAACAAAATTTCAACTTTTACAATAGCTACAATATTAAACCTCGAATTAATGGGTAATGTATAATTGGTTAGTTTGAAGATGAGATATTAGTAAAGTTGTTGGCTGAATTAGCTGATTGTAGTGAAGATTTTTTGGGTAAATTATCTTATTAATCATTTTAAATAAATGTTATTTTTTATTTTAGTTTATTTAATTTTTTTATTAATTTGATCGCTAAAAAGAAATTGATCAAATTTGTGACTCCATCGTTAAGTGGTAACAAAATATTGACTATGCATTTTCATATTAGTTATTCTAAAATTAGGATAAATTATTTGTTAATAACTCTAAATAAGAATCATTCCTATTTTAATCACCTAAAATAATACGTGAAAATGCATCGTTAATCTTTTCATTATATCTTTTAGCGATGGAATGATAAATTTGATCCTTTCCTTTTCAAAGTAAATGAAATAATATTTTTAAAATGACCAAAATGTAAACTTACAAATGGAGTAATTTTACTCATATTCTCTCTCCGTTCCTTTTTTACAATTGCTGCCAAAATGAATTCATTCCCTTCACCTCCTTCATTCGGTGCTTTAGCATGCAAAAGCGGGAAAACTGCTTCTTCCCGTAATGACACCTAACCGACTCACCTTACATTAAACTTTACCCACGTAATCAGAATGGTTCTTCCATATTTTGCTTTCCATTTTATTTTTTGTTTCTGTGAAATTATAGAATAAAAATTTGAACATTAAAATCTATTACATTCAATAGAAGAAAATAATATAATCATGATCGTTCGACTCTCTTATCCCTTAATGATTTAATTCCCATTTTAATCCCCTTTTTATCAAATAGTCAAATTCTACCTCAAGTCCCTCCCATTTCTTCTCAACTTCATTACATCCTTGCTCACACCTTAGTAATATTATTTCTATCACCATTAATCCCTTCTAAGCGTCTACTTTGTTTCCACATGCATTATTCTAATATTCATTATCCTTCCTCTAGAGAAATTTCCTTATTGATTTTGGCATAAGTAAAAAGTAGATAGTATAGTACCTAATGCTTTGAGCCAATGAGTGACATTGATGACAACACTTGAGCTTAAGATTGTTGGCTTTGATTACTTGAAAGACAATTATAAGGGTGATGAGGATCTTGGAGGAATTTGGGAGAAGTGTAAGCAAGCCATTGATGGTCTCCACATTTATGAAGGCTTTGCCTTCTGTGAACCTCTTTGTGTGAGAAGGTTATCAGGGATTTACATGGTGGAAGATTAGATTGGCCTTAACTAAAGTGAGATGTTGGTAGATTAGTAAGATGATTTTATACATGCTAAATTGCAAATGAGAAAACTCAGAATACTAGCCTTTAAACTCTTTTACCAGTTTCTGAGCATGTTTGGGAGGATTTGACTGGACTTTGTGCTTGGATTTCCATGAACACTGTAACACTGATCTTATGTAGGCGTTGACTCATTGTAATGTTGTTTTTCAAAAGAATGATGTTGTTTTTCAAAAGAATGAAGCTGATATTGTCTGTGTAGCTTGTCATCTTGGTAAACAACATAAATTGACTTTCACCAAGTCTGATACTTAGTATACAACACCATTTGAATTAGTTGTCGTTGATGTTTGGGGACCTGTCCGTTGTTTTCCAATAGTTTTCGATATTATGTGGCGTTTACTGATGCTCACTCTCGGTATATATACGTGTATTTTTTGAAACAGAAATCAGGTGTACTGTCAGCGTTTGAGCAATTTCATCGACGGGCTGAACGTGTACTTAGTTGCAAGCTGAAAGTTTTTCAAACAGACGGTGGGGGTGAATTTCAGGCTCTTAAGGTTTATCCCCATTCTTATGGGATTATACATAGATTTTCATGTCCACATACACTAGAACAAAATGAACTTGTTGATAGGAAGCATCGTCAGATTGTTGAAACAAGACTCTCTATGTTAGCACATGCGTCTTTGCCACTATCATGCTGGAATGATGCATTTAGTAATGCAGTGTTCTTGGTTAATAGCCTGCCCTTAGTTCCTTTAGGTAACCTCTTCCCCTATGAAAAATTGTTTCACGTTAAACATGATTACACCTTCCTTAGAGTGTTTGAATGTCTTTTTTTTCCCAACTTGTGACCCTATAACACTCACAAACTACATTTCGATCCACACCTTGTACATTTCTTGGTTACTCTTCAGTGCATAAAGGCTATAGATGCTTGTCACCAACGAGCAGAGTCTATGTTTCTAGGCATGTGACCTTTTATGAGAATGTTTTTCCATTTTGTCAAGTAACACAGTCAAACCCTATCCCATCCATATATGACATGTCACGTCATGCTATCACTTATTACGTCACCTCCTTCCTTACCAACTTTATCCCCATCACCTTCTATATCAAACACAAGTCTTTCTATGCGTGCTTCTAGTCCCTCTATACACAGTTCATCTTCACCTGCACTGCCCTCTTCTTCTAGTGCATCGCCTTAATGCTCTGTTTCGCTTCCCCCTTCACAACCTCAACCTCCCCTTAACACTTACCCTATGGTCACCAAAAGCAAGACTAATATTTTTAAACCTAAGGTCTATCTTACTGAGGCAACCTGTTCTCCTGACAATGTACTTACTGATATCCATCAGGCCATGCAATTTTTTGGTTGGCAGACGGTAATTCATGCTGAACTCAAAGCTTTGCTACGCAATAGTACCTAGTCTCTCTGCTCTCTACCTCCAAACAAGAATGCAGTGGGTTGTAAGTGGTTGTTTAAGGTTAAAAAGAAGCCAGATGGCTCTGTTGATAAATGCAAGGCTCGGTTAGTGACAAAAGGTTTTTCTCAAAACGTCGGCTTCGATTTCCTTGACACCTTCAACGCGATGGTTCGAGCTAATACTATTCGCATTGTACTTGTTCTTGTTGTTATGCAAGGATGGTCATTGTGCCAGGTGGATGTTAATAATGCTTTTCTTAATAGGAAGTTGACAAAAGAGATCTACATGACACAACCACCCGATTTTGAAATTGCTGGTGCTAATGGAGAGAAACTTGTTTGCTGTCTTCGCAAGGCCTTGTATGGTTTACATCAGACACCTCGGGTGTGGTTTCACACACTTCGAAAGTTTTTGGTTGATATGCTCAGTTTTCAACCATCTAAAGCAAAACCAGCTTTGTTCATAAGGGTCTCTACCAAGTCCACTCTATTACTCATGGCATATGTTGATGATATTGTGCTTACTAGTACTTGTAATGATGAGATTGATGAGGTTGTGAAGCAACTGCACAGTATATTCTCGTTGAAGGATCTGGGTGATATTCATTTTTTCCTTGGCATTGAAGTCTGCCATACCTCAAGCGGGTTGTTTCTTTTTGAAGGATTTGGGTGATCTTCATTTTTTCCTTGGCATTGAAGTCTGCCATACCTCAAGCGGGTTGTTTCTTTCTTAAGGAAAATATGTTACCGAGCTGCTTGCCAAGACAGGTATGACAAGTGTCGCTTCCACTCCAACACCTATGATTAGCACGCCAAAATTGTCAGCATTAAAAGGTAGTTCATTTGAAGATGGTCATCTCTATCGCAGTGTGATAGGGTCTTTACAATATGTGTGTTTCACTCGACCTGGCTTAGCATATTGTGTAAACAAGCTTAGTTAGTATATGAATAATCCTCTCGAAGTTCATTGGAAGGTAGTGAAACGTGTTCTAAGGTATCTCAATGGTACATTAAGTCATGGGTTGTATCTTACAAAAGGCTCGCCTACTTTTGTGTGTTATTTTGATGCTGACTAGGTGTCTGCGGGAGATCGTTGTTCTACTTTTGGATATTGTGTTTTTCTTGGATCAAATCCGGTTGTGTGGTGTTCTAAGAAGCAAAACGTGGTTTCTCGATCATCTTTTGAGGTTGAGTATCGCAGTGTTGCCAATTGTGTGTCTAAGCTCTTGTGGGTGATGGATGTCGAATCCAACAAATATAAATATTCCTACGATAAATAATATAAAACAGTAGTATAAGGCAGTATGGTCGATTCCACAGGGATTGGTTGTTGTAATCCACTCTCGTGTCTTCTTCTTAAACGTCTTGTCGAAGGGTGTGCCCACGACTCGTGACAGTCTCCTAAAAAAAAAAGAGTGGGGGTTAAAGATGAAACGTCAAACTAAAATAAAGTAAAAATAAAATAAGTAAGTGAAATAAATATTGCTGCTAATTAATTAATCGAGATAAAGAAATGAGAGAATCGATATTTAATAAGCTTAGCCTCAGCTGCGGTTTCCTCCGATCTTGAATCGATCCTTGAAAATTAATCTTCTCTTTTTAATCGATAAGCTGCTTATAGCGCTCGAGAACGTCCCAACCGCTAACTTTTCCTCTAGTAGCCGGTTCCAGATACGACCTGCAAACCGACCCTTGCCAAATGTCTAATCACGTCGCACGTGCTCGCGATTTAAGATTTCAACAGCTTTGCGTTCTGAAAAGCCCAACTCGAATTAACAACCTCAACCGCGAGGGTCATTTAAATCCGGTCTTTACCACCCTTGACGGAATCCAACTAGCTTTTCCCACTTGGACACGCCAATTTGTTCGTGGGAACTCGAATACAGCACGATCGATTTGACTTCCCAACTGTACACCAACCTATCTCGATCCAACGTGCACTTTTTAATCGAAAGTAGAATTAACTTTAAAGGGCGAATTTGTACTACCCTATAAACCGGAGTGATATCGAGTACCGATAAAAAGGTTTTTAGTACGGTTTCGCAACTCATGATTATTTCTTGACAGAATGATAACGGGACTAAGGCTAAAATGAATTTAGTGACGCATGATTTTAATCATGCTCGATGGATGGATATGGTGATAGATTGCTTATGAATATGAATGATGGAAAGGGGAGGGATTGATGTGGCAATTGAACAAATTTATGAAAGGAAATGAAATAGGGATGGAAATGGTAGATTAATTTGACGCAAAAGACAAGAAAAATAAGAAAAGGATAATTCCTCAATTGCTTCCCAATATATCCAAGTACATCCCAATTGAATCCTAACTAATTCCTATTTATATACAATTGGATTACTAAATATAGCCTAAGTCCTATTAAACTAAATTACCCGTTTGCTAAAAATAAATAATTTAGTCAAAAGAAAATAATAACTTAAAAAAATAAAAAAAATAAAAAATAACAAAATAACAATCTTTGACCAAGTCTTATTTGACCATTTCCACTAAAAGTTTCTTTCTTGCAATTCAACCCTCAATGTCCCTCAAATTCGAATTTAGCTAATCTCTTCAAACATGTCTTCAATTGAATCCTTCTTTTGCTTGCTTTTAAGTAGAGAAGCATCAATTTGTATACCTGATAAGAAATGTAAGAAATTAGAAGTATTTTTCCCTCAAAATTAATCAAAATACACAAATAAATTGCTTAAATAATTCACTTATCAGTGGGTTTAGCAGTTGATAGCAGAACTTGGCATTTCTCTATCTCAAGTTCTTGCTGTTTGGTGCGATAATACTTCTGCAATCTCTATGACTGCAAACTCTACTCATCATGCTCGAATCAAGCATGTAGAAATCGATCTACATTTCCTTTGTGAGGAAGTGTTAGCCGGTGTGTTGCAGGTCAATTTCGTGTCGTCCACTCATCAGCTCGCATGATAGAATGACAGTATGAATGGTTTTAGCTTGTTATCCAGTTGTTGTAACAGCTCAGCTGATTAGTTGTTAGTTAAGGTCTGTTATAGAGGTTATGCATATGTATGAGCATGCTTCACATTGTGATCAGCATCTCTCAGTCAATATATATATGCACTGAGTAATAGCTGCAAAAACAGGTCTATTGAATTCAAAATTCAATAATACAGAAATATTCATCTTCTTTTTTCAGCTGCCAAACAGCAGCTAATCATGTTATTTTACTGCGTTTCTAACTGGTATGGATTCAATTTTTGTTGTGGTTGACTGTTTCTTGAAAACGACTCATTCCATCCCATGCAAGAAGATTATAGATGCCTCTAATGTCGCTAGGCTATTGTTCAAGGAGATTGTTGCTTAGACACACAGTCCCCAAGTCAACCACCTTTGATTGGGATACCAGATTTCTTAACCATTTCTAGCTTTCCCTTTGGAGATTTTTTTGACTCACTAGTGAGGTTGGGAAGCATTACCCTGCCGCAGTTAACTGGACAAACTAAAGTTCTCAACCAAACTTCGGTCAATCTTTTTTGCAGCGTTTGTGGAGACAACCCTCAGCAACAGGATTTTGCCTTATCTCAATGTGAGTTTGCCTACAAAAGCGCCCACTTTCCATTGCTTATGTGAAGTGCTCTCTGCATGCTTTGGATTTGATCAAGCTCTCACAGTTTCTAGGAGCAAGTGTACCTGCTACTCACATGGCCAAGCAAGTGTAAGCTATTCAAGCGGAGGTCAAGCTGAAACTTGAAGAGACCAATGCTAGGTCCACAGCAGTAAATACCAAAGTTTTGCAAACTTTCAATTAAGGTGATGAAGTTATGATATTCTTGCGCAAAGGACTTTCAATAAGTCTAAGTTGAAAAAGTATGGGCGTTATCTCATTATGTAGAAAATCAATGACAACGCTTATGCGGTCAACTTGCCAAACACCATGAAAGTTTTCAGAACTTTTAACATTGCTAATCTTTCCCTTTTATCACCCTCATTTTTTGCCATCATCCGTTAAATGATTTAACTGACGGAAGGAAAATTTATGTTAACAACTTTTAAAATTAGCATAACAGTAAATATTTATATATTTACACATTGTGTAATTCGTTATCTATTTTTATAGTTTTACTTTTTCTTTATGACCTTTTACATAAAAAAAAAAGCGAAAAACAAAGTTATCAACTAATTTTAATTGAAATATATCAAAATCGAAACACCCGAAAATTTAAGATAATAATTTTCATCTTTCCTCATTCTTTTAAAATTAACCTTCAATATCTCAAAGAAAAACAAAAGTGCAAAAAAAATATCAAATTACACAATGTGTAAACGTTGAGGGTTAATTTTTTAAAATCATGACTCAATTGACATAATTATAAGTGTTGAGGCTTAAAGTTTCTATTATGTCAATTTTAAAAGTTGCCACGGTTAGTAAGCTAGTGACAAAATTAGATAAAATTGAATAGATGGACTACTAGTGTAGTTTGCCCATTTAAAATTGTAAAATATTTATTATTTTTTATACCATATTTGAAACTATTCATAATCTGCACTTAACTTTTAAAATAAGAGAATAAAACGTACTCAAATTCATATTTTCTTACATTAACATTTTATAATAATTATTTAATAATAAAACCTTAAATTAATGCTTGCATACACACTATCACTTTAAAGACATCATTTAACAATATAACAAAAAAAAAACTCCTCGTCAATGGGATATCTAAATTGCCATACAAATAAAAGCACAAACCAACTTAATCATGCTTATTGACATGATGATTAGAATGTTCATCATATTAAATATAACTTGAATTCGAATTTCACTAATCATTGTTTATAATTCATAAAAAAATATAAACCGTATTTTTTTTTTAAATAGCTTTTAAATGCATTATTTAAACCTTCAAAAATTAATTAATAACAAAATTATTTTTTAATATTTTCCTTAGCGGAATACAAATCCTAATTTGAGTAGTCAAATCATTATAAATACATTATATTAAAAAATGAAAATACAAATAATTAATCAATAAAAATTTCCTTCAAATTAGATCATATAAACTATTTTATATTTTAATATCTTAACTGATTGAATTTAAGAAAATACCATAAAACTGACAAAATAAGTTTATATATTAAATTTTTGAGTAAATTATACAAATATTCGTCTAATTATAAGATAATTTAATTTAGGCATCAAAAATAAAAAAAATTGCAATTTAAAAATACAAACAACAAATTGATATGACTGTTAAAAAATAGGTATAATAATAAATTTATCCCTTAGCTTTTACATATTATACCAATTTAGTCATAATTTTAAAATTTTACAAATTATTTCAATTTAATCTTAATTTTAAAAAATTCAAAAAAAAAATATAAAAGTACATAAATATTTTATTAATATTAAATAAAATAAAAATTTCCACACCATAGTTCACAAGAAAATGAAAAGCATGAAGAACCAGATTCATCGTCATCTTCTTCTTCAAATGCCACAGTGGTTATCTCTGCCGTGAAACTGGTACTGGTCATGGTGTTTTTTAGTGAATTATAAAAAAGAAGATATTTAATGAACCACCATAGTTCTAGTAGGGAACCATTAAGGCAAGGTAATAACATACCTGAGTCAACTCGGCCAAAACCAATTCAATCGAGTTGAAAGAGTAGTTCTACTGGGAAAATAAAATGTCGGTCGTCACAAGGGTTATTTACCACAACCATGTTTGGAACCATGAGTGTCGTACGATAGAACCAGAGGTTCGGTGGGGGAGGGAGAATTTTTATTTTATTTAATATTAATTTTAATTTTAAATTTATTATTATATTTCTTGAAAATATTTATGTATTTTTATATATTTCTTTGAATTTTTTAGAATTAAGATCAAATTGAGATAATTTGTAAATTTTGAAGGTTACTTTTTAAAATTATAACTAAATTGATATAACATGTAAAAGTTAATTAATGGTTGAAATTATTATTATACAAATTTTTTAATAGTCAACGTTCATGATTTTAACAAGAGTGAACAAAATAAATGAATTTGTAATATTGTGCTTAAATTACGAATTTGTTATTTTAGAAGTCTAAAATGAATTTTTTTTATAATTAAGTGACTATCTATATAATTTATCCTATTTTTTGTAAATATTAAAAGAATCAATATCTTTTACTCTCTTTTTATTCTCCACTTTTTTTTTTTTTTTTAAATTTCATTTCTTCTCTTCTCTCTTTTTCTCCTTCCTTCCCACCAGTCTTCATCCCCTCTCTTCCTTCTCCCTTTTCTCACCCACCCCCAGACAATTTAAAACAAGAAAAGGCCTTGGTGTCACCCTCAAACAACAATACTTGTAATGTGCTTTATCAACGGTAATCATGTACCTTCCTTGTCTTAATGTTATAGATATTATGTATATTACATGCATGTTTTGTACTAATAATATTTAAAAAAAAATTTAAATGTAGATCATATATTTTTATATTGTGTTTAAAAATGATTAAATGAATTTATTTTGAGAAAAAAAGTGTGAGTTTTGAGCTTTGCTTCCATGGTGGCATTTTCTCAGTCCAAAAGAGTTATTGTATTGCACCGCCCATAGTCGTTGCAAAGTTGAAAATGCAATAAATAAAACATATCCAAGTTAATTTTTACCAAACAGATTAATTAATATTTGCACATGTTGTAGGTGGATCTGGTACCTCATGTTTTAGGGTAAATTATAAAAATAAATATTTGTGTTTGTCTCGTATTACATTTTAGTTATTTATGTTTTAAATGTTGCGTTTTAGTCACTTAAGTTATCATTTTGTTACGAAGTCGTCACTCTGTCGTTAAGCTCCATTACCTCTTTAACGACAATCCTACGTGACGGTTCAAATGGATTTTAAATTTCAACTTGAATGTCCAATTGGGACGAGAACAAGTTTTTAATTAAATAAATTTAGTTAATTAAAAATTTTAAATTAATTACACTTTAAAATGAAAAAGAAAAACCATTCATCTCTTTTGTTTAGTTTTCTTTTTTACTTTGATTGAAAAACTATTCTCATCCCAATTGGATATCAAAATTAGCTTTTAAAACCCATTTGGAATGTCGCATAAGATTGTCATTAGGGAGGTAACAGTGCTTACTGATAGAGTGACTACTTCGTAACAAAATGACTAAAACGTAACATTTTAAACATAAATGACTAAAATGTAATATGAGACAAATTATAACTTACCCTAAAATTAATTAAACCATTGGGGAAAAAAAAGAAATATCATACACATGAATTGTTAAACCCTAAACCTAATTGAATAAGAAATATCAAAATGAAAATTTAAAGCAATGACTGTTTTGATATAATTTTAAACATGTGATACTCCAAAGAGCTTCACCTACGTCAAGACATCAAAAATTATAACGAACATTAAATATGAAATGCCAAGTCTTCACAATATGGTCTGGTTTAGACTACGCTCATTCAACGTAGGAACCAAAGTAATGAGCCGCCGCTTTGGTGGATATGGTTGTTTCGTTTTTCCTACAAGCTTTGTAAATTTTTTTATCTTTATGTTTTAAGAATTAGATGGATAATAAAATCGATTAGAATATAAGTATTTAGTTTAACTAGATGAGTTATTATTAAATAATAAAAAATTAAAACTATAAAATATTTTAAAATCATTTCATATCAATTGATTTAACCTATCGATTTAATTTGATTCTATCATTCTTTTTGGGTTGTGATTTTCTTGCCTTTCTGGCTACAGGAAGACCATTCCAACATGCAAGTGCAGTTAAGCTTATCCCTACCAATGCCAAGTAAATTTGGTCTACCTACTCTTTCAAAATTCATATCCATATATATCCAATACCTTTTTCTTTTTTTCGTTTCATTTGGGTTTTATTTAATTGATTCAGTCACATCTTTTTACTTGTAAATGATTGGAAATGATCATTACCCTAAATTATGGCAACCAAAATATGAAAATTTTAGGTTCTGAGTTATTGATTTATTTTTTTTATAATGATTGAAAATGTTTGTCCATACAGTGGTGAAACCAAAAATTTATTTTTGGCCAGAATTAAATTATATAGTTTCACGATAATAAAAATATAATTTCTTTATTTTAATCTACATTTTTATAATTTTTAAAGAATTAAATTAAATTTTATCATTCTTAAAATCAAAACATAATTTTACCATTATTAACTTAAAATTTTATAAATTATAAATTCCCATTTTAAAAAGGACAAAATTCTTGCCAACCCTGATTTCGCCACTGCGTACAAATTATTAAATGCCTAAGTCTATTTCGTTAAGGGTGCTTAGTTAAAATTAAGTGGGGGTGATGATAAGGACATAAAAAAGTGTAATCATCCAAATTAATATAATGTTGATATATCCAGCTATTATGAAACAAAGTTTTCAATCCAAACTAAGATTTTGTGGGAAATCTAAAATTTAAAAAAAAAAAAAATTGAAAATGATAACCTATAATTTGGTACCCAAAATAGTTTTGATATTGACTCCTTAAACTATCTTATTATTATTGGCCAAAAATGAAGAAAAGCTAGCTTTTTGGAAATTATCATTATCAATACAATTTCTTTTTTTAATGGAAATTATAAAGACAATAGACAAGTCATTTATTACAAATTTTGTTGTTGTAATAAATGCTAAATAACAATATGTTTTGTTGGGTTTAATTTTTGCATTGCATGTGTGGTTTATTAATTACCAGTAATTTGTTTGGTAAAACATTACTTCTTCTTTGTAATTTCAAGTACTCTTTTTTCCATTTTCTACATACAGGTGTGTAGTTGGGGCTGGCAGGTGATCTTTCTACAGTAAAATGAAAAAAAATTCATTACAAATTATTAAAAATAAAATTATACTTTGATCTCTTAAAAATATAAAAATTTGATTTAATCCTTTAAAAATTATAACGATATAAACTATTAAAATGATAAAATCGTACTTTCACTATCACAAAAATTATAATTTAATTTTGACATTCCTTAAAAAAAATTTAATTTCGCCCCTGACTACATGCACAGTGAGTTTGATTTGATGCAAATTTTTGTTATTAGAAATACACATTATTTTATATAATACAACTAAATTAAAAATTGATTTTAATTTCATTTTGATAAATTAAAGGGGTTATAAGGTTTCATCTTGACATTCCCTTTCCAATTTATAATATAAATATTAGAAAAAAAAATAAAGATATATTTTTTCAATTTGATTTGTATTTTTTTAATTAAATTTGTCCCTCAATTTTTTAGAGATTTAAATTATTTTTTAAAAGAAGTGTCAACTAAAATATTAAAATTTTTAACGATATTGACACGCAATCCACTTATACTTTATGCTTATATGACACTATTTATCTTATATATCACGTCAATAAATAATTTAAAATTTATAAAAGAATTCAAAAAAATATATAAAAGTTCATAAAAAATTAGTATCACTTGGATTGTAATGAGAGTTATCATGTTTAAAATTTTAACATTTTAGTGAGTATTTCCATTAAAAATAACATTCAATTCTTTTTGAAAGGTTGAGGATCACATTTAATTCAAAAAAAAAAAAAGAAGGATCAAATTGACAAAAATATAAATATTAAGAACTTAATTTATCATTATGCCAAAAACAAACAATAAGACAACTAATTATTTACCCATAAAAACATTCTGAAAAATTACATAATTGCAATTTATTCAAAAGCACAAGAAGATAATAATTAAATGCATCCATGACAGGCAAGCAAACAACATTGATAGAACACAATCCTTAATAAAATACTAATTAATTAGGTCCTGGTGTTGGAGTCCAAAGCCAAGAGGGAGCTAAGGTTCATGGGGCTCATGTAGTTTGCTGAACCACTCAAGATCATGTCCGCAATTATCCCATTAGCCCTTTCTGATGGATGGAATGCATCCCAGAAAGCATACTCGTCTCGGTTTGGGCACAAATTCGATAACACAGTACATAATCCTAAACCATTGTAAGGTCCTTGACCACAACAAGCTACTTTTGAGGTTGTAAATCCTGCAAACAAAACAAGCGAACATTAAGATATTGTTTGTGTTCAGCCATTCATCGTGTTACAAGTGATGATATGATGAACTTTGTGTACCGATGCTTTTTGAGGGTTATAAAATTTGGGGTTTAATCCATAATATCATTGGTAGCTTTCATTATAATTAATACTGGGCTTACGTGGGTGTTAGGTTGTTGTAATAAATAAAATTTGGGTGCTACTTTAATTTAATGAGGTAAACAAAATGTCACACATTTTTGTTGTTCATCCTTGTCCCCATCTTGGAGCATCTCTCTTTTTCTTATCTAATTAATGCCTCGTTCATTAGTCTTAATTGTTAATATTCCCTTTTGGATGCAAACTTAGGAATTAATTCAATTATTTATGTCATCGTTTTGTTTATAAAATAGAATTAAGTGAATGAACTCAGTGTGTTAATAGGGTATTCACCGTCTCAGGTGTGGTCTGAGTTCGAATTCCGTTGTTATTAGATTTTTGTCCTAATCTTGTAATTCAAAAAGAAAATCAGTGAATGAATAATGAATTATGGATTTACTTACCGTAGGCTGTAGGGTTTTTAATGAAATCACTGGTTTTCTGTTCTGTATTAGCAGCAATGAAAATGTTTGCACCATATTGGCTATTGAGTTCATTTATCATTTCAACCAATTGTGGATTATACAAGGCTGCAGCTCGTTGCAGCTCAGTGGCACATTGACCAGTTGGGCTCCTCATGGCTAATTCTGCTGGAACACAACCCATTGGTCCAGTCCCGGTCACCAGAACCTTCCGAGCTCCGAGATCATATAGTCTCTGCAATATAATGTGTAAGCTACAAATCTCCAAGTAACAGTTTCAAAGCACAGTAATTTTCATGTGACACAATGTGAAGACAGAATTTACCATTAGAAGTTTCCTGTACTCAGAGATGAGATATCGAACATAATCTGGTAGACTAAATTGGCGAGATCTAGGAGAGAATGGAACCAAATAGTAGTTGTTCACGAAATCGTTACCGCCGACCGTGATGAGCATAAGTGCGTCGTTTACGATCCGCTGTGCTTCCTCGTATCCGACAAGGTCAGCCAACCTGGTCTGGTATTGTTGAAAGTATTTTAATTGCTTGTACATTCTGATGATGTTTATCTGACAATGTATCATTTTGAAGAAGAAAAAAAAATTAGGCATAATGGGGTTGAAATGTTAAAGAAAATATGGAATTTGAGAAGATGGAGAAAGAGATACAAATTGGACGCCGGTGTCATTGAGGATTCCAATGCCAGCTGACGCAAAGTTGGCACCAACAAGTAGCCTATCTCCCTGGAGTTCTGGACTCAAGTAGGGCAATGTTGGCACTGAACCAAGTGCATCACCTGATATGCACATATATACACATTATTGTCAATTGAATTATCATGATAAATAAGGAGAAAAAATTAAAGGGTAAAAAGAAGGGAAACCCCAACTGATAAAATCAGGAATGTTTTTGCCATTTGAGAAGCGACCGGTGGGACGACGACTGGGAGTATCGATGCCGTAAGGAGGGGAATCGGCTCGAGCAGTGGTTGCTAGGAAGTTGTTGTTGCCATTGTCAACGAGGGAATCACCGAATACAAAAAATGCCCTGGCAGCTTCAACTTGAGTCGTTGAAGTTGCCATTACAAGGCCTAAAACCATCCATGAAACGAGAACAATTGAGGGTGCCATGGAAGCAGGCTAGCTAGCTAGAAAAAGCAGGAAAAGAAAAATAATACAGTAGTAAGCTACTTGTTTACTAATGGAGACTACGGGTTTGCAAGTGAATCACTAGGCATTGGCTATATATAGGGTAGGAATTCTTGTCAAAGATGAAAAACATGGCCTACACAAACAAAACCAATAGAGTACTGGTAGGTGTGTATGGTATTGAATCATTTACTTCTAATGTTCTGAATTGATTAATATGATTCAATGTTTTGAAGCTTGCAAATGGTCATTGGGTTAGCTGTGCCATAAATTTCAAACTTCTATTTTACATGGTTACTCTATTTCTACCCTTTAAATTACATTGATTAATACTATTAAAAAAATTTTCCTATCACATCAATGTTTACCAATATCACCAAGGAGTTAATCAAATATTCGAATGCTATTTTTAAGAACTTTAACTTGATAATAAAAAAGATCATATTTTAGGATTTAATTCCTAGGGATTTTAATCTACCGTATGACCGTTACCCTACATGTAAGGTGCATAAGTTATACTGACATTGACAGTTCATTTCTCTGGGATAGATCTTCATCGATATTCACCCAAGAAGTACATCTACTTACTTGGATTTATTGGATCCAAAAGTAAAATCTAACAACACGACTGCCATTATTTTTTACGTTTGGTGGACCCTTCTTTACCCTTTTTTTTTGTTTTTAAATTTGTAAAAAAAAAATTCAAAGTATTGGGTGTAATGATAAAATACATTATATTTTTAAGGAGAGATGCTAGTTCGAATCTTAGAATCAACATTGTTGAGAGAGTCAATCACGAATCCCGAACATGAGCCATAAAACGAACATAAAAAGTACCATAAAAATAATTAACATGTTGGGAGTTTTCTCTAATAGTTCCCAAGGTGCCACATGTCGTTCACTCAGTTCCAAACCCCCTGTAAGGTAGACGATCCACTCATGTTTTGTTATCATAGGTTGTCTTAGGTAGGTCTTAATGTTTGAACTATCATGATTGAGAAATTAATATATTTTATGTGTGTATGATAGATGTCCTAATGTGCGATTGATTGATTATTCTTAAATTGCCCTTAGTCAAGCATTATTGTGGGCATAGACATCTTTAATATATTAAGACTAGCATGCGGTTGATTGATGACAAGATGTAGTCATGTATATGAGATATTAAGTCAACACATGAGTACATGTTAGAAGAACAATGTACAAGAATGACATGCCATGAGAACACTTCTTGGATTATTATATGTTAGTCACAACAATTCTCATGGTGATAATGGTGTATGTGATCCTTAGACTTGACGTAACCACAGTTCCCAACATTAATAGTCATATATTTTGATGTAGTCAAACGTCTTTTGAGACTAGATGTACTATAAATGTTGTTGTTGGATATGCCACAAACTGTGGAGTGGGATACGAGTGACCAAGATAGGATTTGTCCCTCTTACATAATGGGAGTGAAGTCTTGGGCTAGCTAATAGAATTAGATTAAAAATTCATTACTTTACTCAAATGAGTCGTTATGAGATATCAAATTCATTTGTATATTTTAGTCTATTCGAGATTCAAAAAGAAAAATATTGGACTATACAAGTGATAAATCTAGTCAAATTAAATAAATGTGTTTCAAGGCTCGGGAAGATGTTGAAATTGCAATTGGCTCTAGAAAGGCCCCAAAATTTGTTGATCAATCTACTTTGAAGTTAAAATCCTTTAAGCTTTCAACCGAATGATCTTCTTCGCTACTTAAATTCTCAAATGTTAGAGAGTCTCAAACAATCGAACACAAGATGAAAACTGAGACTTCCCAAAGAGGGGATGCCAACTTCCTCACTTCCTCTATGTGGATATGTAACGCCCTATACTTGACCCTCTTTACCGGATCCAAGTAAAAGATGCCACATTACTTACAGACTTAACTAAAATTTTCAATCTACGAAAACTATATTGAATATACCTCTTATTTATTAAAATTCCTTTCTAAGATAGTAGGTTAGAATAATACGCTTATTGTTTGTCACAAAACTTTCAAAGGTAAAATAAAATCTTACAACAAATTGCAAAAATAAACAGACACATTTGTAGCGGGTATTATTATTCGTCATTTGAAAAGCATGTTTTTATAAGGGTTCCTCTGTATGCATAATATTTCCCTTGGTATACCACCATGGTGCATCCTTGGCTTGGTCCCTCTCGGTGGATCGGTCCAATTCAGATACCTGCATACCAAAAACACGCATATAAGTTCCAAGGAACTTAGTGGGTCTCGCTCAATATTTACCTTTTATGAAGTTGTAGAATCTTTTCGACTCAAGGGTTTGAGTTCCTTCTCAAATATCGATGAATACAATTTTGATTCTTGGTTGGCGGATAACCATACGTCAATCATTGCACTTAACCATCTTATACTCCATTCACTCGACTGACGAATCTCAAACTTTACACCATAATTTTGAATCTCATTATACGATTCCCTTGTAGTTTGTAGTTGGACACACTTCTCAGATCGATACGCAGCGGATACTATTCTGGGCGAATTCTTTTACATACTCCAACGATTACAAGAATACCTGTTACCTTATGCCTTTGAATCAACTCATACAAACAGACTTAATGGAAGAATATAACATTTTAATTCTCGTAATAGAAATTCTAAATGAATTCCATACAGGATTCGATAGTTCTCAGATATAGTGGACTTTTACACCACCAACATTCTAAATGTCCCACATTCCCTCTTAGGGTAGATCCCTAAGGTGGATTCATCATCTGGTTACTTTCTCTAGTATTTTATCGAAAAATACCTTACAATCAAACCCACACCTCATGCAAGGTAAATTAGCATCTCTCCACTTGATCGTTACAGAATTCACTCTACGAATTTCCAAGGTAACACATTGACCGACATCGTGCATGTGCGATAAAACAATGAATGTATAAAACAATTTTTCAAGCCCGATTTTACTGCAAGCGTACAAGTCAGTTGTAATATTTATAGTGTTACAATGAAACACTAGAGTATTCCAAGGATCAAACCCAAAGGAGATGGCAATTGAGCTATAACTAGCATATAGAGCCAAAGTGACTACTGATACGATTTTATAGTACGACAAGTCATAACAAGAAAAGATTGCAAGCAAATTAAATATGTTAATCTAAGGGTTAAATTGCATGGAGTATAAAGCTAAGGAACTATTCAATAAATAACTAATAGTGGTTAGTTGATTTCGATGTGGTTCACTGATCCTTGAACAAGAGACTTAAATCGCTTAAATTACTAACTAGCTCCATTTTATCTTCCGATATCAATTTATCGACTCAGTTGAATTAGCTTTTACTTATCTTCCGACCTCACTGGTTAATTTGGGACTAAAGAATGGGTGCACGATAAGATTTAACTTTCGTTCTCACTTGCCTAGATATTCACTTAGGGGCGTCACTTCCTAAGTTTACTAAGCTAATTTGGGCAAGGTTTTACCATTCACAACTATTGAGCACAACAAGGATGAAATTGCCCCCAATTTTACTTCCAAAGCCATATTCCTTTTTTTTTTATCTCTGCCACCTTGTTTTCCTTATTGGGACAAATAAAATCTTCGATGTAGTGAGGGCAATTTTGGTTAGAATTGAGGTGTGTAACTCATATTATTTATTATGTCTTCGTGTATATATTAGTTTTATTGTAAACTTGGATAAGTTGCTTTGACTTGTCATTAATCAAGTTATATTTTAGATGTTCGTACCTTAAACTTGTTATGTAAGCCTGGATGTCACAACCGTCGATCAGGTCTCGATTTTTCACTATTGTTACACCGAAATGACAAGTGAATGCTTTGATGGATTCACCTTGTGTAGCCTAATTCCTAACCAAACTATCTTAGTCTAGTTTGATTACATATTATCCATAAAATGTCCAATAAAATTCTTTTTTATCTTGTTGAAATCATGAATAAACCATTCTAGAAGTGAAAAATAATAACTATTAGCATAACCCTTGAAAGTCATTAGGAGGACCATGGACTTTAGTGTGTCTAAGGCTCATAAGATCTTCATATAATCATCATATTGCACAATATGCTCCTTGAGATCTTTAACTCCATCATACTTTTCTTTTGGTAATATAAAATTATGAGGGAAGAATGTATTAGTTATCGTAGGAGTCTAAAGAGGATTAGTGTTTGAAACCTAACTCCCTCCACTTGGCAGAGTCATTTGCATATCATGGAGTGACTTTCTCAATTATTCCACTTACCTCTCTAAATAAGGTGTTAGAATTGAGTGACTAGAATTCTTGTTAAAATAAAATACAATGGTAAAACAAAATAAAAGTAAAGTCCATATAAAACTACACTTCTTTTATTTTATTTTAATTTGATTAGAATAAGTCATTTATTTTATTTTCATTAGAATAAGGTGTTTCAATCTTACTACGTTACTTCTATTAGTTATTTATTAGAATAAGGTTTTTTAACCTATGAATAGACGTAGTCGTCTCCTCTTATAATCATTTGATTTTTTACATTAGTTAGTTTCCTTCTCCTCTGCCCGTGGTTTTTTCCTGAAAGGGTTTCCACGCAAAATCTGTGTGTTTTTCCTTTTTCATTTTCTTTGCGATATTTCTTCATTGTCGATGTTTAATTTTATCAAATTGGTATAAAAACTTTCATGTTGCTAGTCTTGATCACAATAATAACGACATTGAAGTATGATATTTCGTTGTTGGATCGTAACATTGGATTTGCGTTGTGGCAGGTAAAGTTGCAGACAGTTCTTACGCAGATGGATTTGGAGGATGCCTTGTTAGGATTAGATAAGATGCCTTCGACTTTGACGAATGAAGAGAAAAAACATAAAGATTGGAAGGCTTTGACACAATTACTATTGCATCTATCAAATGAAATTCTACAAGATGCGCTAAAGGAGAAGACCGTTGCTGCATTATAGGCAAAATTGCAGCAACTATGTATGTCAAAAACTCTAACAAAAAATTGTATATGAAGCAGCGACTGTATTCTTATTGTTTGGAAGAAGGTGCGTCTGTGCTCAAACACTTGAATGTGTTTAAGAAATTTATCTCAGATATGGAGGCCATGGAGGTTCAGTATGATAAAGAGGATTTAGGGTTACTTCTCTTTTGTTCGTTACCACCGTCGTATTCAACCTTTAGAGATACAATTTTGTATAGTCGTGAATCTCTCACAGTGGATAAAGTCTATGCTTCCTTAGCCTCGTATGACAAGATGAAGCATCTTGTGGCTTGATCTGACTCTCAAAGAGAGGGTTTCACTGTTAGTGAGAGACAAGATCAAAATAGTGATGATAATCATGGAAGGACACATAAATAAAATCCACGTAATAAATCTAAAGGGAAATCTTCAAATAGAGGTAAAACTTGTAACTTCTGCAAAAAGAAAGAGCACATTAAGAAAGAGTGCTACAAGTTACAAAATAAGATCAAAACGGAGGTAGAGAATCAAAAGGGAAAATAACAAAAACAATTCGATGAAGTTGATGTAGCAGAAGACAATAGTGATGGTGAACTTTTAGTTGCTTCTGTGGACAATTCAAAAGTGAGCGAAGAGTGGATTATCAATTATGGATACACCTTTCATATGAGTCTCAATCAATATTGGTTTACAACATATGAAACAGTGTTTGAAAGTGTTGTTCTGATGAGAAATAATGCTTCATGTAAAATCGCAGATGTTGACACAATCAAAATAAAGATGTTCGATGGAGTCATTAGAACTCTTAGTAGCGTGCAACATGTACCAAAATTGAAGAGGAATTTGATTTTGTTGAGTACTATTGATTCAAAAGGACATAAGTATATAGTTGAAAGTGGGGTTCTAAAGATTAGTAAGGGTTCCTTTGTTGTGATGAAAGGGCATAGAAAGACTGCCAAGTTATATGTCTTGTAAGGTTCAACTGTTACTGGTGATGCAGTAGTCGCTTTCTCTTCCTTGTCAGATGATGATGTTATTAGACTTTGGCATATGCGTCTAGGGCATATGAGTGAAAATGGTATGACAGAATTCAGCAAAAGAGGACTTCTTGATAGATAAGGCATTAGCAAACTAAAGTTCTATGAGCACTGCGTTTTTAGGAAGCAAAAGAGAGTTTGATTCACCAGAGGAATCCATAACATGAAGGGAACGTTAGATTATATTCATTCTAATCTTTAGGGACCATCTAGAGTGCATTCGAGAAGTGGAGCTAATTATATGATAACTCCTATTAATGATTTTTCCAAAAAAGTTTAGGCGTTCTTACTAAAGTAAAAAAGCGATGTGTTTTCCACATCCAAGTCTTGGAAAACTATGGTTGAAAAATAGAAAGGAAAACAGATAAAACACCTCCGTACAGATATTAACTTGGATTCTATTCTAATGAGTTTAATTAATTGTGCAAATCAGAAAGGATTGTAAGACATTTGACAATTCGTCATACTCCATAGCAAAACGACATTGTAGAACGAATGAATAGAATGATCATGGAGAAGGTTCAATGCATGTTGTTGAATGCTAATTTACTAAAGTCGTTTTGGGCTGAAGCAGCCTCTACTGCATTTTTTTATCAACTGATCTCCATCTATTGCCATTGAGAAAATGACTCTATAAGAGATATGATCTGATAAGTTTACTGATTATTCTGATTTAAAGATTTATGGGTGTCCTGCATATGCTCAATTAATAATGGAAAATTGGAACCTAGATCCATTAAATGTGTTTTTCTTGGTTATAAGGCTAGTGTAAAAGGGTATAAGTTATGGTGCCCTGAAAATAGAAAAGTTATGATTATCAGAGATGTTTTTTATGAAACTGTTATGCTACTTAACTTATCTCTTAAACACTCTTCCGATAAAGAATAATAAAAGCATGTGGAGCTTCAGATTGATCCAGTATCTACAATAGAGTTGATTACTCAAATGGCTATAGAAACTCAAAATAGAGTTCCTTCTTCACCACAATATTCTATTACCAAAAATATACCTATAAGAGAAATTAAACCTCCAAAGAGGTACGTCGAGTCTGATTTAGTGGCTTATGCTTTAAACGTGGCTAAATTTATTGATGCAAATCAAGAGTCATCTACTTATTCCGAAGCAAATAGCTGTGAAGACTAAGAAAAGTGGATGTTTTCCATGCAAGAAGAGAAGGAATCACTCCATAAAAATAAAATGTAAGACCTAATAAAGCTCCCAAAGGGTAAAAAGGGATTCCAGGAATTGAAGAACCCAAATATAAAAATGTTACAGTCAAATTTCTAGTGTAGACTTCACAGACGTGTCTTCTCCAGTTGTGAAATACAGTTCGATTCGAGCCTTACTTGGTATTATGGCCATGTATGATTTGGAGTTTGATCAGTTAGATGAAAAAACAGCGTTCTAGCATGAAGAACTTGAGGAAGATATTTACATGCAACAACTAGAGGGCTTTATAGTCTCAAAAAATGAATATGGTTTCTCGTTGAAAAAGTCCCTTTATGGTTTAAAACAGTTACCAAGGTAGTGGTACAAAAGGTTTGATTCATTTATGACTACCAATAATTTCAAAAGAAGCAGCTTTGACAATTATGTTTATTTTAAGAAGAACAGTAATGATTCATTTGTATATCTACTCCTTTATGTTGATGACATGTTAATAGCAACCAAAGATAAATGAGAGATAAGAAAGGTCAAAGCCCAACTTAGTGAAGAATTTGAGATGAAAGATTTGGTAGAAACAAAGAAGATGCTTGGGATGGAGATTCTCAAAGATAGAAAAGTATGTAAATTGTACCTAAGCCAGAAAGGGTACATTGAGAAAGTTCTTTGCATATTCAATATGCAGAGTGCCAAGCTTGGTAGTACTCAATCAGTAGCCCATTTCAGACTTTCATCGGCTTTGTCTCCACAATCAAATTATGAGATTGACTACATGTCACGTGTTTCATATTCTAATGTAGTGGGATCTCTCATGTATGCTATGCTTTGATCATGTCCAGATTTATCAATGCAATTAGTGTTGTTAGTAGATACATGGTGAATCCCAATGAAGAACACTGAAAAGTAGTTCAATGGATTTTGAGAACTTACGATGTACTATTGATGTTTACTTACAGTTTGGAAAAACTAGAGATGGAGTCATTGGGTATGTTGATGCTGATTTTGCTAGAGACCTTGATAGAAAAAGATCTTTCACAGTGTATGTCTTTACAATTAGGGTTACATAATCAGTTGGAAAGCCACTTTGCAAAATACAATTTCTTTGTCACCACTGAAGTGAGTATATGGCGATTATTGAGGCTTGTAAAAAACCTGTTTGGTTAAAAAGACTCTTTGATGAACTCAATAAAGACCTTCAGATTAGTACATTATTTTGTGACAGTCAAAGTGTCATTTTCCTTATGAAGGACCAAATGTTTCATGAGATAACAAAGCACATTGATGTTCGATATCATTTTGTGAGTGATATTATTGCTCGTGGTGATATTGTTGTGAAAAAAGTTAGTACTCATGATAATCCTGTAGATATGATGACTAAGTCACTTCCTATAACCAAGTTTGAGCATTGCTTGAACTTAGTTGGTGTTCATTGTTGAAGAATAGGTTTTGTGGAAGAAGTTGAGAACTTGTTCATTAAGAGTTCGTGGTGAAGAACTTATTCGTTGAGAATTCGTGTCAACGTGGAGATTGTTAGAATTGAGCGACTAGAATTCTTGTTTAAATAAAATACAGTGGTAAAACAAAATAAAAGTAAAGTTCATATAGAGATACACTTCTTTTATTTTATTTTATTTTATTTTGATTAGAATAAGTCATCTATTTTATTTTGATTAGAATAAAGTGTTTCAACCTTACTACGTTACTTCTATTAGTTATTGATTAGAATAAGGTTTTTCAACCTATAAATAGACGTAGTCGTCTCCTCTTGTAATCAATCGATTTTTGACATTAGTGAATTTTCTTCTTCTGTGCCCATGGTTTTTTTCGAAAGGGTTTTCACATAAAATCTATGTGTTCTTTCTTTTTCATTTTCTTTGCGATATTTCTTCATTGTCGACATTCATTTTTATCATTTGGTATTGACTAGGGCACATACTCCTATTCTTTATTCTGGTGAGCTTGCCTACTAACTAGTTTCTCTTGTTCCTAGTTAGACATTAACGAAGCACTATCATCCCCCTACTTATCCCTACAATGAGTAGCTTAGTAAGCTTCTATCGACTCTTTTATGCATTGTTGAAGAAGTGCATGTCGTTGGTAGTTGTGCTTGTATTAATGCTCCTAGAACTCTTGTTACTATAAGAACTATTCTTACAAGTTATTAAGTTGTTCTTGAATTTCTAACACCTATTGTAGATTAGAGTTATAGGGATCATAATACCCCGTGGAATGATTGTATTCGCCCTAATACTTTTGTTGAATGAATGTGTTATAAGGATCATGGTATTGTTGGCCAAAGTTTTTGTTTCCCAAGGGGACTTGATTGTTCTAGTTGGCTTGGTTTTGGAAGTTAGGGAAGTTTTAAAAGTTTTGGTTGTTGTTGAAGCTTGGGTCATTGGAGAAGTTATTGTTTGGATAAGCCATTTTCCAACTGATTTTGAAGGTCGAAAGTGTGTTTATACTCTCCACACCAATTGTTGATACAAAGCGATGGCTTGTGAGGGTTCACTCAGAGGGCAAAAAGCCATAGGCGAGCTAAGATGACAAGAATGTGGGTGGCAATGGAAGATTAAAGAGAACGTGAGAGCAAGAGACAAGTGGGTTAAGCTTCTTGGTCTTTTTCTTTTTGTGACCGAAAGCCTTTATAGGGGTTCTCTCTAATAGTTCCCAAGGTACCACGTACCAACTACACATTGGTTCCAAGCTCCTTACATGCTAGTCAATCTACTAATGACTTGACATCATAGGTTGTCTTAGGCAGGTCTTAATGTCTATGCCATCAAATTTGGGAATGAATATATGTGACGCATGAATGTCAAACATCCTATTTACGCCAAGTATGTGATCCCAAGGATTCGAGCATGTCAAATCTTGGACTCACAAGTGTCTCAACTCGTAAAATGATCTTCCTTAATAAAAAAAATATTGACTGCAAGAAGTGAATTACTGGTATGTTATTTTTCAATTAATTTATTTAACATACCTAAAAAATATTTGTCATCCTACTAACCTCTCTACTACGAAACTTAGAATTTTTACTAATATTGATCTCTAGGTAGATTTAATTCAGCAAATCGAAACCCTTAGTTTTATAGGGTTTTTCTAGTACTACGTAACTTTTTTTATAGGTAGAAAAGCAACAAATTGGGGGGATCAGTTGTCTTAATCAAAGCAACTCATGATAAAGAATGTATGGATAAAGACAATGGTTCATTAAAAAAAGTTAATCATATCATTAATTTTAGGTTGTGACTTGCGACATATTATAGTGAAATTAATATAAATTTAAGAGTCAATTCTTCGATAAACAAAGAGGAGGCAAGGAATAGACTTGGGATACTAAACATAAGCATCATCAAACTTAGCACTCAAAAGTTTTCATCAATTAAAGTTGCTTTTTGATAGATCCTCAATTACCAAATATCTATCAATGAATTGGCTTACAAAAGCTAGATTTGGACCACTCGCTTGAAATAAACTTAATAAATTAATATAAAAATAAGAAAAAAACAATAATTAATGTGACTACTATTGTTGAAAATGGAGCATGGAATCTTGTAGTTCTAATTAGAGGTGAGCGTTCGATCGAATCGAGTCAAATTGAGAGAAAGAATTTCGGGTTAATTGAGTTCACAAGTCTTATTTTATTATACTAACCTAAATTGAAGTTTTTTCGAATCGAGCCGAGTGAAATGAAATTTGAGTCAAGTCAAATCAAATTGAATCGAGTTAAATTAAAAAATTAAACATGTCAAATAAAAATATTATTACAATATAACTAATTCTATGTTAGAGCACATAAATTTGAAACCATATATATTTGAATTTTTTTTCAAAGCAAAATAATAATAAAAAAAATACTTGAGTATGATAAACTTGAATAATTAATTAGGTCCCCGAAATTATTATTTTAGAAATTTTTTAAATTTTTAACTTTTTTATATATTTTTTTAGAATTTTATAGAATTTTTATAATTTTTTAAAAATATAAATTTTGAATTTTAAAAATTATTTTGATTTTTTTTTTTGTATTTTTTGTTGAGAGAGATCAATTTGTTTATTTTTAAAGTTGACAAGGACCAAAAGGGTATTGACACCAATCTATTGTTCAAATTATTCGAGTTATTCGAATTGTAAAATTCAACTCAACTCGAACTTGAAACTTGAATCAAGTTATTCGAGTTGACTCGAATAACTCGATTCAATTAATTCGAAATTCGAATTTGATTTGATTTTTTAAATTGAATCAAATTTTGCTCACCCCTAGTTCTAACAAAGAATTTTAGACCACTAAAATTAAAAGATGTATAAGGCTTTAAGAAATGACAACTACTCATTCAAATTGAAGGGGAAATTTTATATGTATGTGGAAGGCCTTATTTAGCTGGAAAAGATAGCTCTACCAAAAAATGCATACTAATTTAAACAACTATTATTACTCCTCAACCTGATTTTCAGGCTCTTAAATTCCTAGAAAAGCATGGATATGGGAATCTTGTCCCTACTATTCCATTGTGTCATCTTCACACTCCTACTACCCCAATTAGTCTTTCTTTTCTTTCATCCTATCATATTATATATATATATAAAGCTTTAATTCTGTTTTTAGTGTGTAAAAAAAAAAATTTTATCAGACGTATCAAATAGTTTTTATTGAAAATAGATCAATGGGAATTAAAACATATTTTTAGAAAAGAGAACAGTGAAACTGACCGTATCATTAAGTTAATTTTTTATAAGAATGAGAGTCTGCAACTGTTTACAAAAAATTTGTTGAATTTTACTAGTTAATTGTGATTGTTTTATCCGTTATTTTATAATAAAAAATTACAATTACAATTTTTTTTGCCCAAGACTTTTGTTCTTAATGTAAAAAAAATGTCCTGTAGAAAAACTTTACTTTTTATAAATAGCTTATAGATTTGTATGGTTTTCCACTAAATTAGGTGTTCCATGCATTTGTGGCTCATTTAAACTCACCCTATCATAAATTATATAACCATATATCATCAATAAATAAATAACTTTAAAATAATTAATGCAATGATAATATATAATTTTATGCATTATGAGATGATAACATTTTATGTAACATCCGCGTTCTTGAACCCGATTTGGAATAATAATAGAGTAGAATTGAGAATTAGACTATATAGCTAAAATAAGAAGAATAAAAAAAAAGTTAGAAAATTAAGAATTAATTAGTAATTGTGAGAAAGGAGGAAGGACTAAATAGTAATTTGTCCAAATTGAATTATGAGTCATTATGGGAATTAGATTGATTAAGGAGGGGCAAAAGAGTAATTTGGTGGAAGATATTTTTGGAGGCAATGATTTGGGCCAAAGTGTAAAGTTGGAAGGCCCAAGGACTAAAAGTGAAAATTTACCATTTTATTAAAGAGAGATATTTTTAGTGGAGAAATCTAGAGAATTTGAGAAAGGTTAAAAATCAATTAAAAGTCAAAAATATCAGCTCTTTCATAGTTCAACCGTTCATGCCATTCTCTCTTCCATCCAACTTTTGATTTTATTTCAAATAGGTCCTTCCACCATTGTTAAATCTTCCAAGCTCCAAAATCTCCTATTTTCTTTGAAATTTCTTAAAGAAAAGTATACAAGGGGGTTTTTAGACACCCCAAACTTCTTATAGAATTTATTTTGAGGTGTTAGAGAGCATAGGGATTAAATTGAGAAATTTTGAATTCAAGGGTTAAGGTAAGAAATGGTTAAATTCTCATGATATACATGTATTTTACTGTTATTTAGCATGAAAATCATTGAATTATAGCATTTAGCTTACAAGTGTTTATGTGAAATTGAAGAGAAAGGAAAGAAGGAAAGGGACCAAATTGAAGACAAAGGAAAAGAGAAGAGCAAGGAGTAAAAAGAGGAGAAAATCAGTCTTTTTGTTGTAAGTACTACAAGATTTTAAATTGAAAATTTATTCTCTTTAAAGTATATGATTAATTGTGATAAAAATGAGTAAAATGATATGTTTAGTTATAAATATGGTGATTAGGTGTGATTAAATGAAATTTAGTGCAAAGGAAATATGAGAAGGGAAAAATTCACTTCAAAACAGTTTGGACAGTAACAGGGGACTAACTTCGAAAATTCACAAAAAAATTGTATATAATGAGTTAAGGGTCCTATTATATATGAAATTAAAGCTTATTGAATGTAGTTTCATATGGAAGAAACGGTGATGAAAATGGATCTGTATATTCTGAGATACAACTGATTTTGTGTAACAAGGTCAGAGTAGGTACGAGTTCCCCTGTTCTGACTTTGAAAAATCATAGAAAAATATATAAAAATTAGAGACTGAAATTTATATGGCTGAATCCTTAATGAGTCTATTTTCAATAGAAACAAACGGGAAAATTATTTGATCTGTGTACTAAAAGATAGATAATTTTTAGTGAAGAAAGGTTGAAACTGTCAGGCAGCAGCGAAGGGGTAAATTGAAAGAATTTACTGTACAAATTGGCTGAAGCAAAAATTCTGGAAATTTTATGGTAAAAATATGATTGAGTCTAGTTTCAGAATCATCAAGCGGATTATGATTTCGAATTCTGTAGCTCAAGATATAAATAATTTAGTGACTGTGACTCAATGGACAGCTTTGAAAATTAATGAGAAAATAAGAGTAAAGAGGTATATGATGATATATATGTGATGAACAATATATATGTGAAATATTAAGTGTTTAATTATGAATATTGATTATATGATAAAATGGCGATATTGTGTAAGCCTTTGAGTAAATAAAGGTGAAAAATACATGATTATGTATATGTGAAGAGAAATGTAAATGTGATATATGAAATTATAAGAAATGATGAATATGAGAGATTATACCCATGTAGACAAGTTAGAACCATTGTGATAATAGTGGCATGCCATTAAGGAACGCTAGCGCGCTTACTGTTCAGCACTGTGTGTGCTTACTCTTTCGCACTTCGTGTGCCTACTGATTTGCGCTATGTGCGCCTACTGATTGCACTGTGTGTGCTTACTGGATTGCACTGTGTGTGCTTACTGTTTCCCCAGCACTTGTGTGCTTACTGTTAAGTACTTCGGTACTTTTTGTTCCGTTTATCTGATGGGTTTTATAGAAGTCTACTATGGGTCAAGTGGATAAATAAGCTAAGTGAGCTATGGTTAAGAAAACTATGATGGCTGAATTGTGAAAAGTGAAAGAATGTGCAAAGTATTACATTCAGGTAAGTGAATTGATAAACACATGAAAGATAAGTACTATATGAGTATGTGTAATTATATGTTGATAATTAAGTGAAATGACTAAGTTGTGAAAAAGGGATGAAAATGTAGAATCTACCTTTGAGGTAAGTTGGAATATGAGGATGAATGTGTGTTATGGTGAAATTATGGTAAGTTAAATGTTACATGCAAGAAAGGTTAGAAATTTTATACGCATGACTAATTAAATGTTTGATAAAATTAAGCAATAAATAAATAATCATCTATTATGCTTGTAGTGCTTACTAAGCCTTCACTGGCTTAACGCGTAGGTACAAAAGCTACGGAAAGCTAGAGTCGAGCAAGGGACCCCTCATCACATCACATCACTTTTGAAGCTCAAGTTTAGGTAATTTACTTTGAAGAAAAATGGCATGTACAAATGATATACTTAGGTGTCCCTAATGAACAGGCTACTAATATTGTTTTGAAAATTTACATGAATTGAAAGAAAAATTTTATTATACTCGTTTTTAATTCTCTAACATTGTATGTAATACTCTTATGCCGGGTTTATACGTGTGAACTGGGTGTAGGGGTGTTACATTTTATTAAAAATTTTCAAATTATATAAAAATTTTAATGTGTCATGATTTGATTAGCTGATAGTATATAAAATTGTATGCCACCAATGTATTAAATATTAACTTATTTTAAAAAAAAACTTAATGGTATAAAAATCTTTAAACAATTCTAAACAATCAATTAATCCACTTTGAATCTTTTGCATCCAATTGAACATTGAAAACATTGATCAAACAAACCCTTAGACTGATGTTATCGTTAAATCTATTGAAGTGGCTAATACCAGACAATGACTCAACAACATTTACACACATGGCAATCTACATTGTAACACCCTAAAAAATTAAACTTTTCTATGTTAGTTATAATAATGAATTTGTATTTGCTTCTGTAGTTATGTATTCTATTTGCTTACTTGAGATCTAGGGTTCAAGTCATATTTTCTAAAATTTTATATTTTCTTTTTTTGAATCCGAGACTTTGAAATTGTGACATAAATTAATTTATGCGCATTGTTATTTTAATGATGAACTTAGTGGTTCAATGATTAAGCATGTGTCTATTTTTTTAGTCATATGTTCTAATCTCTGCGTATGCATTGAAAAATATTATTTTTGTTTTGCTCCGTAAAACGATGGTTGTGAATTTTAAATTGTCTTTTCCCTCTGACGTTATTTTTTTTAAGAACTTTCATTCTCTTTGTTCTTTCTCCTTTTCTTATTTTCTTCTTCCTGTGACTTGATTTTTTGGCAATTTGGTTGTTGTTATTAGATCCTTGTTCTGCTCAGTTATTTAGATGTTGAATTTCGTCTTCTCAGGTAAGTTTCCGTTAAGTGTTGCCATTTTGGTTTGTGAAGCAACTTAGGGAGAAAGTCTCTTAGTTTCGATATGCTAACTTTTGCATTTGAATTGTTCTTCCGTTTTTGGTGTGTTAGGGGAGGATCTAGAGACGCCTAACACTCCTTGTACGGCGTAGAATTCGAGCGTACGTTGCTACTTTCGGTAAGAAACCTTTGACGTTTCGAAATGGGCGTCGAAGTTTGTTTTGGATTGTTGTTGAGTTTCGTAAATCGTATATTGTATTAGTCGTTTAAATTGTTGTTTAGGCCGTGGAAATCATAGGAACGATTGTGTATCAACCCTACAATAGGTGGGTATCGAAACACTTATTATTTTCCTTGCATTTTTCTGCAATTTTTCCCAGAAACGAGGCTATTCGAAGGCACAGGGACTGGCATATGGGCATGTGTCCAGGTCATGTGCCATTAAAATAAGCTACATGGGACACACGGGCTAGGCACACGGACGTGTGCCAGACCGTGTGTGTATTCCGTTTTATAATTAAAGGTGCAGTGGTTACACGGGCCAACACACGACCGTGTGTTAGGCCGTGTGGCTTCCGTTTTGCCTGTAAATATGAAAAAAAAAGGCGACTGTTAGATGACTGTAGGACTCGTATGACCTAAACTGAACTGTGAGAATTGCTTAGCATGTTCGTAACCTGATTCTAAATATCCATAAATAAGTTTATGTAACTATCTGATATATTGGAAACGTTGAATTATATATATGTTTCTGAAATGCATAGTTCTATTATTTGATCTCTGCATTTGCATGGGGTGGGATTATGAATTAAAAGAAGTGTTCTGAACTATTTTAGTGGTTAAACCAATCAAGATTATTTGATCTAGCAATGAGACTGTGAACACTGCGACGTGTCATACTGGCACTACAAGGTGTGTAAGGGTTGGATGGGTATTATATATCTATTGGTGTCTTGGGCTGGTTGGAGATGGTGTGTAAGGGGTGGGAGATTGCATATTCGTATCTGTAATTGTACTGAAATCTGGAATGATCTCTGTATCTGTTTGATTATGTTTCTAAACTGTAGTAAACTATTAATCTGAGTAAGTTGACTGACTACATCAACTGGAATATTGTTGATAACTAAATTGTTGTTGCACGTAGAACTTTATTGTCTCTAAAATACCTTAGTATATGTTGTACTAATTAATCTATTTGAATTTCAGGACCTCCTCAGAATTGACAGTCGGTGGACGGGGTCACCTTTAGGACTTATAATGATATTATATAAGTGGTTGTTGTTACATTACTTTCGAACTTTAAGTCCAAGAATTCTCTTATATATACGTGTGCATGTGTTAACCTTGATATTTATATTTCGTATGTGTGCTTCAGAATTGTTATGTTAACTGTTGATGATTTTTAAGACTTGGTTGCTTTGGAATTAATCCTATTGTGGTATGGTTTTTTCTATGATATTGGTGTGACATTTTAGATTTAGTCTATTCAGTTAAATCGGGTTTAGGATTTTACATATATTGCTAATTTTTTTAATATGGTATTATTTTTTATATGTTACATCAACAAATAATTCAAACATTATAGAATAAATTTTAAAAATAATTTAAATTTTCAAAATTATAAAAAAAACATAAAATTATCTAAAAATTAATTTTTTTATAATTTTTATAAAATTCTTTTAAAAAGTTAAAGCAAAAAATTAAAACTTCAAAACAAAATATTTTTTAAAAATTGCTAAAAAAATAAAACATTTTTATAAATTTTTGAAAAAAATCTAAAAATATTCCTTAAAATTTGAAAATATATAATAAAATTATATAAATTTAAAGTCAATTTGGGGGTTTCAATTTTCTACTAGCTAAACCTGTTAAATTCACTTTGAAAGAACCATCAACAACTGTTGACTTGGATTTGACACTTCCAAAAGTCTATTCCGGTTATCAAGTTGGGAGCAAATGCTAAAGTTTTAGTTGTTTCTTTTAAATTTTAATTTTTTTTAATGTTTTAAATGTATTTAAATTCAAATTTCTTTAAAGTATTTATTAAAAATGTTTATAAATTTTAGGCTTAATGAGAAATTTGGTTACTAACATTTGTATGTTTTGTCAAAATGATTTTAATTGTATTTTTGACTTTTTTTATCATCAACTTTTGTTTTTTTCAATTTGCTTTTTCTAATAAATTTAATAAATAATTTCAATGTTACAATCTTTTTTTTTTTCAAATTGTTTCAATCTTTCATACCATCGTTTATTGAAAAAAAAAAATTATTAAGCTAATTTTTTTATAGATAATTACATTTATTTTCTTTAAATTAAAAGTTATTTTTAATTTAATGTATTATTTATTCATTTTATTATTTTTCACATGTAATTATCTTATTGAGTAATCTAAGTAATAAATTACATCTCATTAAAAATATTTCATGTATAAAATTTCACATAATCCCCGTTTATTGTTTTTAACGGTACTTTTATTAAATCTATTAGAAAAAATAAATTGAAAAACAAACAAAAGTTGATGATAAAAAAAACTCAAAAATACAATTGAGATCATTTTAACAAAACATATAAACGTTAATGATCATTTTAAATTATTTGTGGACAATGACTATCACATATTTCTTTAAATCCACAGCTAACTACCACGTTGGCAGATTTAATTGTCCACTTTAATCAAAGGGTTTATATGATTAACTTTTTTAATTGAACAACTCAATAAGATGTAAAAAGTTCACGAGTTTAATTGATTTTTCGAAATACTTCAAAAGCTTTTTAAAAATTGTTATATTAAAGTAGATTTTTGTTACATTATACATCGATAATGGAAGTAGAAATTACTGTAAAGCAGTAAGAAAGAAAAATAAGAACATGTAGATTTTACATGAAAATTCTTTATCAGAAAAAATCACGGCAAAAGAGGAGAAATTCACTAATATTGAAAAATGACAATATAAAAGGTTTTCGACTACTCACTTTTAAAGGTTAAACAACCCTATTATAACCAATGTTTAATAGAAGAAGCATAGTCTTATACATATTCAACTTATGAGGCATGTTCATTGGCCCTCAGTCCTTCTCCCCCACAAGTTCTCTATTTTGTCTTTCTATTTTATTTCTTTAATAAGTGAATTGCATTTTAAATTTTTCAAACCGAATCAAACGGAATTCAGGACACACAACTCTAACAATTTTGATGACAGCTAATTTATACAATTGTCACCTATAAAAATTCATCAAATATGGATAAACTTTTTCCTATATATATGAGTTTGAAAAAAAAAATAGTTAAATAGTTAAGTTACTAATTTATTTAGCAACGTAGTCGAAGTAGGCAACCTGGGAGTCTGACTTTAAGATCGGCAAGAAGATTGGGTCCAAAGGCATGCTCAATATATGTTAATGCGGGATGCAAGACACCTACGGATTCAATTTGGTACACCAAGCATTTTTAGAGTATTGGGCATGGTACACATAAAACAACAAGTCGTATTTGACCAGTCACATACGAAGGAATCTTGAGGTTAATCCAACTCTCGCTGAAATCCATTCCTATTGAAGACAATGAATTCATGCCGAAGAAACAGAACGTCATGCTGCTGAAGAGCAACACACAGTGCAAACACCACTCCAGCGAGTTAGTACGATGTTGCCACCTTAACATACGGACAACACGCAAATCCAGTCGATGTATACTGCCCCCAATTCCACGCATCGTACATGTACACACAGCATCCACAGATGTCGGATCCTGGAGCAACTGGATATGAAGGTGGGTCTAGTGGTTAGAGTACCAGTACACCAGCAGAACCATTCATGGACTAGTACAGAGTTGGGTCTAGTGGTTAGAATATCGGTACACCAGTATGATCGATCATGTACAACAAGGCTGGGTTTATGCATACACTGAATCCTACAGAAACAAAGAGTGACAATGACGATGACGAGGATCGGCTCGAGGAATGCCAATGGTCATAAAGAAATTGACATCCTCCTCGTCGTTGCCATTCAACTACACTTTGGCACAGACAGGAGTTGTAATTTTGTTGTTTTCTTGTATTTGTCAAATCTCAACTATAAAATGGTAAAATTTTCATTTTAGGGGGGCAGGGCTTTACCACCCCTAAATCCGCCTCTAGTTTTGATTAAGAATTTGTAAAATTTTTCAAAGTAAAAAAAAATGATTCTACAATTAGTTTATTGTTATATTTTAGATTATTGTTGTAACTATTTTAGTATACTGTTATATTGTTACAGTGCTATATATTATAGTTAGTTGTTATTAGATATAAGTTACAACAAGATATTTGAAATAAATGGTATTACCATTAGTGGAACATATTGGGTTGCGACTATGATAAATCATCTATCGTAATAAAATTTAATGAACTAAGTTGCATCAAGATATTTGTAATCTCAATCACAAACAAACTAAGTTCCCCCTGCCCGAGCTTCTTGGAATATTAGGATAGCTATTGTGGTTATGGCAAGAGGCGAAGCCATGAATTTTTTTTAGAATGGTCGAAATTATATTGTAATTTTTACGGTAATAAAAATGCAATTTTTAAAAGATTAAATCAAAATTTTATCATTTTTAGGAGGGCCAAAGTGCAATTTTACCTTTACGAATTTAAAATTTTAAAAATTTTAAAAGGCTTAAAAAGAAATTTTTTCATTTTAAGGGACCAGGGCCTCTGCTAGCCCCCTGGGTTCGCCCCTAATTATGGCCTTTGTTTTAATAGAATCCACAATGCTTACACTGGTGCTCCTCTCTAATATCTATTTTCATATGGATAGAAGACGATTCAAGACACCTCTTTGGATTTCTGCATAACAATGGATTTGGTAACTATTCATTATTTGTAGCCCTTTTAAGTCCTGTTGGTACACGTTGAAGATTGTTTGTAACTTTTAAACCTCATTAGCATAGTCCATTGGATCAACACGGTAGAAAGAATAAAATTTTGAAAACTGAGTCAATTTTTTATATTAATAGCAATAAATTTTTCTGGAAAAGTACTTGTACTTTTTTCCAAATGGATCCTAGACGTTCCTGTCTTTCACCGAATGCCTTCTCCACTATTCTCGTATCACGAATCACTTCTTAATAGTGGTGCCAAAAAAGACAGTATGATTTTCAGTGGTGCCAGAAAAGGCAGTTTTAGAACCCCATTTTCATAAATCGGGTCCATAAATATTAAATATAAATATTTACGGAGTTGTTATAAAACTTTATTAAAGTTTGGTCTTTCAATTTTGTCTATTAATTGCTTAATTAGGGTATAAGGACTAAATTGTAAATTTCTTATCATCATAGGTTTTTAATAAGCCAAAAACTTAGGGACTTGAATTGTAATTAACCAAAGATCAAAATGACAATTAAACCATTTTATAACATGTGTTAGTGGTATATGATGTTAGTTTCCAATTAAGGTGCTTAATAAAGGAATAAGTTAATAAATTTTGATTAAACTAAATTAATTAAGTGGTTAAGACTTAATTAAAGTATAAAAGGCTTTGGTAAGAGAAACTTTTCATCTTTTTTCTTTCTTCTTCACCATTCCAACATAAGAAACAAAAAGGAATAAGGATTTCAAAGCTTTTAACATTCGACCATGGTGAAATTAAGGTATTCAAATATTTTTCTTGTAATTTTTATGTTATTGAGGTCATGAGAGCTTGATTTAGCCAGCCCATGTATCAATTTGTAAAATTGTAAAAGTTTTTGAAACTTTCCATTGTTGATTTCTTGAAAAAAATAGATGTTAAATTGATAGATTTTAAGCTTAGATGTGAAAAAGAACTAGATTGTAATGTTTAGTTATTAGTTTTGATCATAAAGACAAAAGTGAATAAATTGTGAAAATGATGTGAAATTTCAGTAACAATAGGTAATAAGGAGTCCCTAAGGTATGTAATTTAAATATGTTTTAAAGCTAAGGCTAAAAATTGAAAGATGTAGTTATTTCGATTTTAGGGACTAAATTGAATAAAATGTAAAACTTTAAGGGTTATGAAAAATGAAGTTTCATAGGTTCATTCATATCATGAAATATTCTATAATTTTTTTGGTATTGATGAATTGAATGGAATAACTGTATACATCAAGAATTGAATCAAACCAATGTAATCGAGAAAAAGTCAAAATTATCGATTAGTCCCTGAAGATTTGTTTGTTTTCTATTTTGACCAAGTAAGTTCATATGGAACTTACTACTTTATTTTATGTTATATTGACTTGTGTTCTATCTCAATTATGTGTTAAATTGAAGTGAATTAGTGAATTTGGCACAAATGGTTCGAAATGGATTGAATTGTAAATTCATGAGAATATTGGTTATATATAGAACAAGATGTAAGTGAGATTGCTAATTGAATATATGCTCATATGAGAAACGAAATTATGTACAGGAATTGATAATGTCATTTATACTGAAATGATGCCTGAGTGAACTTAGTAAAAGGTTAGAATACATATGACATGCTATTAGGGTTATACGTGTAATTAATCAGGGATTTACATGATGTTACGAGATCTAGCATTTGTTGCAGATTCTTGAATTATATGTATCATTGGTTTAGCCTAGAAGGGTAACCTCAATACGATGTCGGCTTGCGTAAGCAATTCCATTAAAATGCCTACTTGTGTGAGCAACCCTGAAATATTGTCAGCTTATGTGAGCATTACATTCTCGTGTATCTAAATTTGTTTTACTATAGTTCCATCAGGTGTTGTTCAATTAATTGAAAATAGAATTTGAATTATGAAATGGAATGATTTTGATAATACTTGACATATAGATTGTTGTATGATTATGATTTATCTGTCAATAATATTTACGATTCAAGAACGTGACTAACGTATTTGATTTGTGGTGATGAAATAATGTGCCAAAGAAGTTAACTTGGTACCCAAATAGATTAATTATTTATGTTTTAATGATCAAGGTAAGCTTTAGTTTCCATAAGAGCTTACTAAGCATTCTATATGCTTACTCCTTTTATTTTTCCCTTTTCCTTGTAGATTGCCACCTTTCACAACACGTAAGTTGGATTATAACACCCAAATCCTGAGAATCGTCGCGGTTAGGATTTCGGTGTCTTTTATTCGTTTTATACTGTTCATCTTTTACACATATCCAACTATTTGCATCTTCAATTCAATACAAATATCATTTCTCACAAATTAAAACAATATCTAAACACAACACAATTTTATCAAGGGTAAAAATGATATTTTCAACATTTTAGGGGACTTCTACCAGTACCAGATGAACAAGTATCAGTAGTAGTCAGTTCAATAAACAATTTAAAACAGTGCAGATTTCTACCGGTACCTGTACTAGTTCTACCGATACAAGTATGATTTCTACCGATACAAGTCATGTAACTACCGATACCAAAAACTCCAAAGAGCAAAAATCCACACCCTGCAACTTCTACCGATATAAGCTTACATACTACTGATACATCAGTACCATGAACTATCGATACTTGCAATTCAACTACCGATACAATCTAAGTCAGAGAACAACCTCTCTCCTACCCTGTACTTCTACCGATACATGCAATAATTTTACCGAAACAAGTATGCAGAATTTCAAGAATGATGCCAAGACACAAGTTTAATACCTCAAACTCAACCATTATAAGTTATGTATTAAAACAGCACATCACACACATAACTTCTAAGTCTTTACAAGCATTATAAGCTTAAGCATCAAAGTTATACTTCATGCATTTACAAAATCAAAATTGTAAGATTTCAACATCTTTGGTTCCATATCAAAGATTAATAACATCCTAGTACATGCCATAAGACCAAGTGATGCAAAATCTACCGACAAACTCCGCGATAGTGTGACTTCAGGTGAGAACGATGATCCGATCTTCAGTCAACAAAACGATCTACAAAACAACAACAATGACTGTGGTAAGCTTTATAGCTTAGTAAGTTTGATAGTTAAGAAATACCAACATGGTAATGAGCAACAATGACTTCATCAAGCCAATGAAATTCCATTGCTCTTTGAGTATTTATAACTTCTCTTCCTGTTCTTAACTTTTCATTACCAGTACCCGATGCTGCTCACACGAGCTGTCGAGGACTCACAACGTATGCGATACCCCAACCATCGGTACGGTGTCTATCTGTACTGTAAATTGTTTCCTAACGATGCTGCTCACACGAGTTGTCAAGAGTATGCATAAAGCATAAATCCTAGTCATCGTAGGACCTATAATCCATATAGGATCCATATCTCTTTTTCCGAATCACAATGCTGCTCACACGAGCTATCGAGGACTCGCAACACATGCGGTACCCCAACCATCATGTCGGTACTATTTCAACGGTATAAAGCCTACTATCTCTTGCGTTTCATTTCTTCAATAATCTTCAATACCAAATGCTTTCAATTTGCTGTACATTGACAACATATATACATATAAAAGGAACGTTAAGTGAGATTTACACTACGAACTTACCAGACTGGTTTGCAGTTTTGGAAAGACTTTAGGGACTAATCCGTTAATTTTCCTTTTCCACGGTCAGTAGCACGATCGTAGTCCAAATCAAAGCTCAAAGGTTTGAATTGAAAACTCTAACTTTTTCTCCTTATTGTTGTGTGAAGAAGAAATAAGATGAAAATGGAATGAAAAATCAATTTATTTTCTTTTAATTTATATATATATATATAAAATGACAATTTTGTAATTATTGAGACTTTCACCATTAAGTTTTAATTAACTATTTTCTTAACCTTTATTAAATCTATTTATAAACAATATAAAGCATACTAATCCACTAACTAATACTCTTTGGTTAATTTACTCATTTGGTCCTTCTAATTAAACATCTATACTTTTATCTTTTTTATGATTTAGTTCTTTCTATTCAATTAACTATTTAATCAATACTATTTTCGAATCATAATTCATACGATGCATATATCACCAGAAACATTTAAGATAACTAAATTTACGACTTGACTCGTCGGAGCTGTGGTCCCGAAACCACTATTTTCAACACTATTGAAAATCGAGCTGTTACATGGATCGTTTCAAAGCTCACACTATCTCATCCTCAATTTGGTAGCTATTTGGTTATTTTGAGTCAAAGATTGTTGCGAGTATATAAGGTGTCTTATGGTGCATCTTAGTATGTAATTCTGCTAAATTTAGACACATGTATAATCGTATTAGCATTATTCCAGACTCAGGAGATTTTAAGGATGTCACAAATTCACCCCTTCTTGGTGATTATTGATCCTAACAATTATCATAAATCTAACAAATATATATTTAACCATGAGGAGTGGTGAAGTGGTTGCTCACCTCATCCTTTAACCATGATGTTGGGGGTTCGATCTCTACCCATGAGAATGGAGCATATTTCATGATACTTTGGTTTTGACAAAAAAGACAAAGATATATTTACACGTGCGCCAATGTTTCTCAGACTCAGGGAAGTCTACCATGCAATCAAAAGAATTGATCTTTTTAAGAAATCGATGTCTTACTCCTTTACTTTGAAGGAATAAAACAAGAGAACAATAGTCTGACAAATGGTTCGGTCCCATTATTGATTTGAGATATAGGGTGAATACCCGGTCTATTCAATGCTAGGCATAATGAGTATAAGGACCTCAAAAATGCTCATTTCGTCCTATGAATCTTAAGGTGTATGAAGTTTCATGTTTGATTTTTTAATCAAGATGGTAGAGACTCCATTTAATTTAGGTTGATCTAGGCCAGAAGCAGACCTACATCAAGATAACCCTTCCCCTCTTTGAAACAAACTTATGTCATATGACCCAAAAAAAAAAAACCATAACATTTGCAATAGGCTTTTAGTTAGACTTATGCTTTTTTTTTAAAAAAACCGATGAGTCGAACTCAAACTTTTTTGAGTAGATTAATAATAAGCCACAACTTAGAGTTCACAGTTATACTTCTACCTTTAAACTTGTACTAAAATGAAACAATCTAAAAAGATATTAAGCAACCTAATGACTATATTAAATAACTTCTTTTTCTATTGATATGATTATTATATTGTTTACCATGAAAATTTAAATTAAATTCCTAACATATTTATCTTTAATCTCAATTATTAAAAATTAAAAAAAATTCTATTACCTAATTAATTTATTGAACCAAAATCTTTATTATATTAAGAATTTTTGTTTTGGATCCCATTAAACAGATTAAATGAAGGGTCAAATGGGCTGGTAAATTCGGCCCAAAAACGGACTGGTAAATGGAAATATGAAATTGGGCTCATCTCATTCCTAATATAACGTTAACTATTCAATACAAGTTAAAATCAAATAATAAAATTGATTTATTGTTCAAAAATTATTTTATACTCAAACTAGTTTTTTTACCCATGCTATGTGTACTACTTTAATTTAATTAAATTTATTTGTTAAAAGATTAGAAAATTTTTGAATTATTGAAAATTTAAAAGATAATTAATAATTGTGTAAGTTAAAAATAAAAAAATTAAATATCAAATTATAGCTTATTGGTTGGATGTTCACCTTCTCAAAGAATAACTTGTGTTCAGATCACCGTTGTACTCAAAAAATAATATATCTTTAAAAATATATGTATTAAGTTATATATTAATTTTATATAGTAAAATATTTTTTAATTAAATTTTTAATTTCAACATTAATTTAAACGTAAAAAATAAACATTAACTGCAAATAAGAAAGACAACAAAGTAGAATATAAAAAATTTAAATTAAATTTTATTTTTTCAAGATTTTTTTAAATAATTTACTTCATAAGTCGTCACAAAGGTTATTCTTTCCAAGTTCGCCACAAGGGTTAGTCTCTCAAAGTTCACCACGAAGGTCATTCTTTCACGTTTCACCACAAAGGCTATTCTTTCATATTTTGTCATAAAAGCTATTCTTTCATATTTCGTCGTAAAGGCTACTCTTTCAAGTTCGCCACAAAGGCTACTCTTTTAGAGTTCGCCACAAAAGTTATTCTCTCAGAGTTCGCCACAAAAGCTATTTTTCATGACGTGTTTATAATATGGATTTGCTTAAACTCACGTTATGTGAGGTTTTCCCATCATCGTCCTTGGACACGCAGAGAACCCCTTTGGGTAATCACTGTCCTTTAGTTCCTTTTAAACGGTGCCATGGACTTTCCTTTTAAAGTTCATGTTTAAAGTCCCAATAAACCTTTTTGACAACACCACAGAGACAAACACAAACTCTTAATAGAACCTACCACATAGAATACAATTGAGACACACATGCACAATCATACTCCCCACATTACTTAAACTCATCATATCTATACCAGATGTACAAACCATCTTTAACAAACATACAATCATAGGTATCCTTAAATAGCCTCTTATATAGTCACAAACATATCATACTATAACTTTCACAATCTCAACATCACCTTTTCAACTAATTTTTTACAGATATTATGGTATGAACAGTGCACATACAAGAGTCAATATAGAGTGACTCACTTGACAACCACGGATAGCGGCTTGAACTTTAGATCCAACAATAAGCTGCAACAACCACTTCTTATAAGATAAAAGAACACCATTAAAACTCATTCGTGACCTTTACTACAATCACAAACCTAGATAACCCTCACATAAAGCCTTACTTCTTCATTTTATCATTCACGCACTTATTCAAACTCAATCTTTTATAACCTTAACATGTAAAGTCACAATGCTTACCTTGACATGGAGTAATCACAAACAAAGATCCAGTTTCATAACTCCAACTTAAAAGAGAAAAAAATATTTTAGGTTCCTTAAGATTCAAATATTAATGCTTCAAAGGAAGGAAGAAGAAAATCTCCCCCTTTCACTAACTTGACTACCTATTTTAAATTACCTAAGTCCATCCTTGGAACTTGATAAGTGTCACATCCTTACTAAATTGTCTTTTTCAAAGGTTTATAACTTTCGAAAAACATAATTGAGTACCCCTTATTCTAATTACTCAAATTTACATTCAATTGGACCCTAACTAGCTTACCTTACAACTTAACTTAGATAGTGCTACAAACAAAAAGGCTCTTATACATCTGACATGAACTCATACCATCATTAACTTACTCACTTAACGATATACGCCCACTCTATACTCAAAAAGGTGTACTTGAGGGAATACCACTCCACCAATTAAGTCATCTCAGGGTTACACGTCAAACCTCGTACTCTCCAAAAACAAGATGTTACAACTCTCCTCCCCTTAACAAAATTTCGTTCACGAAATTTTCATTTCTCCTAAGCTTCAATTATCAAAACAAAATCAATAGTACACGCCAAACACATGTCAACAATTATACGAATTTCCCTTAAATACACTTTAAAATTTTTCTCATTGGCCTACTCCTAGAAAGTCTTATTAAAAAAATGTCACTAATCTGCTTCTTTGGACAAAATCAAAATTTTGACGGTTAAGCACTCAAACTCAGACTCCACATAATTACCCCATTTTTGACAGATGTCAAACCTACATTAGAAATTTCAACAATTTTCACGGAGTGACTTCTTGAGCATGTTTATCTCTATAAAATAGAGACTCCAATCGTTCTATTAACACTTTTGCTAAACCTTTCAATTTCCTCATAGTTTTTTTATTCATCCGTCTTTGCCTCTCTCTATTAACATGTTTACCTCTCTCTGCCAACCCCTCCTAGATCCACCCTTGGCCTTTTTGATGCATTTTGAAAGTTCAAGTACACAATTGAGTGTAAAATAATAAAAAATGAGCTTAATTGCTTTTTTTGGAAATAGTTTGAGGACCTTTTTTATGCATTTTAGCAGTTCAAGTATCCAATTGAGTGTAAAATGGCCTAAATGCTTTTTTTGAAAATATTTAAGGGCTTTTATAATGCATTTTAAAAGTTTAAGTACCAGTTGAGTGCAAAATAAGCAGAGGCTTAATTGTTTTTTTTTTTAAGTTCGATTACTTTTTACACCCTTAAGCCTTTTTATATAAATTCAAGTATGATGGGAATGAGAAAGGTTTATTTTTGCTATTTTTATATTTTTAAGGGTTATTTAATTTTAATTTCAAAAGGGGATAGACCTAACATGCAAATAAATCAAAAGTTTAAAATCACTTAATTTTTTCAACCGATCTAAAAAGGATAATTGCCTCATCAGGTCTTTAAATGTTTTATATAATCACACTTCAGTCTGGTGCTTTCATTATATCATGCAACACCACTAAAATATTATTTTTTAAAACACTGATGATTGGGTCATAACTAGGAGAAAATAGGGGTGATATCGCCGATTGATCAAACATCACCGACAGACACTGTAATAAATGAGTAATTTTCGTATATAATTTTTTCTCCAAGCTATTTTTATAATTAATTAATATTTTTTAAGTTATTTATATAATAAAAAAAAAAACACATGTGAAGTCTAAAATCTATGTGAAAGGCTAGGGTTTGAACCCGATGATGCCTAAAAATCAAAATTTTGTTTGGCCGGGTGAAAACCAAATGGTTCACCAGTCTTTTCTATTTTCTATTAACTAACCAAGATTTTAAGCATATATTTCTATAAATTTGGAATATCATGTCTGTATAATTTATGTTTATATTATTGTATTTATCTAATTTCATGCATATTAGTAATCTCCATTTATATATCTGTGTTCTTACAAATAGAAATAGTAAAAAACATACACTATGTATAGTGATAGAATTAATTGAGTTATTATACATATTATTTGAATCTAATTTTGTTAGAGGAAATATCAAGTTTTTTTTTTTTTTTTTCTGCTATAATTCGTCTTCATCAAATTGAAGAGATTTTGGCTTCAAACCATAAAAACTTGTTGGCTTTCATTTAGATCCTTTAATTTTAAATACAATAAAAAAAATGTAATATGAACATAAAACGACATTCGGGTTGTATGCTAAATTGACAGAATATATAAATTTTAAATGTTAAAATAATTATTAATACTAGTAAAAAGTATGTACATTTGATGAGAAACATTAATATTATGCTAAAATGGTTAATTACATTTTATCAAATTAAGCAGTCGCATTTTCTAATAATCCAACAATACAAACGATGTTTGAAACATTGAATAAAAAATACCAAATAAATGGGTGATAAGCTTATGAGCGACCTTGCATTCTCATATAATCTGCATAAAAACGAGGCTGATTTTCTTCCTGATGTGTATTATAAGCGTATCCCCCATGGCTGGAAATATCCAGTCCCGCAATTTCCTCTTCGGCTGATATTCTCAGTATCCCCAGTCGATGCAGAGCATAGAATATAGGCCCCATTGTGACGCTAACCCAGCCCACTATCACTAAAAGCTCTATCACTTGGCACCCCAGCAGTCCCCAGCCCCCACCCATGAATAGCCCGTAAGGTCGCACCACACTGGTGTCTCCTGACTCGTAGGCTTGAATCACGAGCTCCTCTTTCGCAAACAGTCCAGTAAAGATCAAACCCCATGCACCACATCCCCCATGCAATTGGGTAGCCTCTAATGGGTCATCAAAGTTCAGTTTCATTACCACTATATTCAGCCCAATCAAGACCCAGGCCGAGAAAAAACCGCAAACAATAGCGGCCCATGGCTCAACGACAGCGCAGCCCGATGTTATTGCGACGAACCCCCCTAGCACTCCGTTGCATACATCAAGTGCATCCCAATGGCCCACTAGTAATCTTCGGCCGAACAATGTTACAATTCCAGCCATTGATCCGGCCAGTGTGGTCGTAACTGCTGCTCGGCCGATTGCGGTCCAATTACCTTGATCGGTTGTACTAGGATAGGCCACGAGGATCTTATCGAATGAGCCTGGATTGAACCCAAACCAACCGAACCACAACAAAAATGTCCCCAGAACCACTAGGGTTGCATTATGGCCACGCATTGGCACAGGCTTGCCAAAAGCATCGAACCTACCCACTCTTGGACCTTCAATTAAAGCACCCCAAAATCCAGCAACCGCACCTACCATGTGCACCACGCCGCTCCCAGCAAAATCAATAGCACCGGAAGCAAACAGTGGATTGGTTGAACTGGCAGTGAGCCACCCACTAGCTGACCACACCCAATGAGCCACAACAGGGTAAACGAACCCACTGAGGAAAAATGAGAAAACCAGGTAAGCACTGAATTGGGTCCTCTCAGCTATTGACCCACTGGTAATCCCCGCAACTGCAATGGCGAAAGCCCATTGGTAAAGAAAGAAAGAGTAATCAAATGAAGTATTAGGAATATCTTTGAGGGCAAAGAAGTTTGTGCCAATGAAAGGGTTGGAGGTGTCACCAAATGCGAAGGCAAAACCAAAGAGATAATAAGAGATGCTACCAACAACAGCATCCACAACATTTGTGAGCATAATATTCATGGCATTCTTGGCCCTGACTGAACCAGCACAGAGCATGGCAAAGCCAAGCTGCATTACAAAGACTAAATAAGCAGAAAATAGAAGGTAAACAGTGTTGATAGAGTAGGTGACGCTTTGCTCCCAAGATATCTCCATGATTGTTGTAGATAGAGATGGTAGTGTTGGTTGGTTCTAAATTGTAATGGGGAAAATGAAGATATAGTGAGATAGTTCAAAACATTGTATCTAGTTGGGGGTACTTTGAATGGTAGCTGGGGGTACTTTGAATGGTAGCTATGCTTGTGGGCTGTGGTTAGTTGAGAGCCATCCATAATCCATTCCATATATAGGGCCATTTTAGGGTAGATAGGGCCAGTCTTGAAAATGGTTTAGCTGGAGAAATTTGCCATCTCTAAGGGATTGGATCATCATATCCGGTATATTCAAAAAAATAAATACTTTGGCATTAAAGGGTAAATTTTTTTTTAATTCATGTTTTGCTTATGTCACCATCAGTTGTATTTTAATATGAACATTTTTTTCCATGAAATATTATTTATATACATCTATATGACATAATAATATAGGCTTCTGAATGGTGACGAGGCAAGCCAAGGGAAGCGACATATCCACGATCTTCGACGATCCGACGGTGCAAAATGGAGATCGGCGAGAGGAGGTTCGAGACTTTGGCCTTCGTTTCAAAAGACTCAGGGTCGGTTCCTTGAATATCTAAACCGTAGAAGTAAAGGGGTATTATGTTGGTTGCTGAAATAGGTGCGAACGGACAAAAGACGACCGCTCGTGGCGGCGGAGAAACAAACGGGTGAAGAGAAGAAATCTTTTTTTCTTTGGATGCTGAAAACAAATGAGTGAGAGAACACTAAAAATATGTTGGTTCTAACCTGGTGCTAAACGCACCATTTAAAAAAAAATTGAAAAAAGCTCCCTTTGCTTGGGCGGTAGAGGGTTGAAGAGCACAACCCAATTTCATTATTGGTTGGTCCCAACTCCAAGCCTTCTCAGTAGAGGTTATGGCCCGGGCTGAGTTCAGGTTGGGTTCTATTAAAATTTTAGATTCAATCTGATTCAAAAAATATGTCTACATTTTTATTCAAATTTAATTCGTATTATAAATTCTAAATTTAGACCCGGCTCATATTAATTATCAAGATTTATACTATATAAACTATTAACACGAGAGAAAAAGAAAAAAAAAGCAACTTTTATCGATGGGAAATTGAAATTGTTGGATTCATACAAATTAAAAAAGATGAAAGAAAAATAATAATAAAATAAAACCACAACAAATTAAAAGTTATTAAAACCTATTGCTTAAGACAATATCGCTTCATAGAATTGTTGAAGTTATTTTGGTTGGGTATTCTTTATATTTCACTCAAATAAAAAATTGCTAAAAAGTCAAGTTAAACAAAATATATTTTCTTTCTAAAATATTTAGTATTTATTAATATAATATATTTAGCATTTATTAGTATAATTTACCTACGAATTTAACTTATAAATAAGTTCTTTTACAACTTTAAAAAATATATCCATTAAATATTAGAACTCATAACACTTTTGAAGAATTTTGTTTGTACGTTTTGAGAGGTTTTTTGTTTTTTGAGTTTTCGGAATTTAGTTTTTATCTCCATCTTTTATACTATTTGTTCTTTTGCCATTATAGTAAATTTATCTTTACTTGTGGTTTTTTATTCTCTTTGGAGGGGTTTTTTCACGTTAAATTTGTGTGTTAAATTTCTCAATTTCTTCAGCTATTTTTATTTGTTCGTTACTTAATCGAGTCGATCCCCAACAAGTGGTATCAAAGCTAGTTCAATTTTCGTATATCAGCCCGTTAAGATATGACAACAATAAGGTTCAACATTGAGAAGTTCGATGGTGTCACAAATTTCAATCTATGGCAAGTTTGGATGATAGCAATTTTAATTCAAACCGACCTGAAAAAGGTCGTTACTAGGAAAAAACTCAAGAATCTAGATCAATCAAAATGAGAAGAGCTTGATGAAATGACATTGTCTGCAATTCAGTTGTGCCTCACGAATAAGGTATTGCATGAGGTATTGATGGAGAATACCTCATTCGCCTTGTGGAAAAGGTTAGAAACTCTTTATGTGACTAAGTCTCTGGCTAACCGTTTAATGTTAAAACAACATCTATTTACATTTCGCGTGAACGAACGTGAGCTTCTTAGAGATCACATCAATCAATTCATTATCCTTTTAAATTATTTAAATAACGTTGAGGTTTAGAATGACGATGAAGATCAGGCTATGCTATTATTGTGTTCTTTACCCCTTCATACAAGTCTTTCAAGGAGACCTTAATTTATAACAGAGACAAACTCTCATTCGAGGATGTCAAGGGTCATTTGTTGAGTAAAGACAAACTCGACAATAAGTTTGGTTCGGATAGTAAGGCAAATAGGCAAGTTTCTATTTTGGTAGCATCAAAGAAGCGAAACAAAGGTACCAGTATTGTCACACCCCAAAATTAAGCCTAAAATTTCAAGGGTATTTTAGGAATTTTAACCTATATGTGCTCGGAATTTCATAAGTTTGATATCTGATAATATTTTTGATAATGGCTATTAGGAAATTAAGTCAATTTATAAAAATGAGTTTTATATACCTTTAATTTTGAAAAAACTTATTTGTAAAATAGTTAAAATTGAGATTTTTTTTATGATGTAATTTGACCAAATTTTAAATTTCAAGCTAAATCCCCCCTTTTTCTAAAATTGTTTCACGTTATTTTCTTCTTCCCATTGCTTGTGATGTCCCTCCATCCTCTCAGACTCTCTCAATTGATTTTTGCTTCTAAATCTTAATCCCTTTCGATTTCTAACCTCCTTAAACCATAAATCTCCATTAAAACCAAGAACAACATCTAAAAATCTCACTAGATTCATCATCTTCTCCAAACATGATTTTTCTCGAGTTTGCACCAAAGCTCGTTTTTGTAACACCCAAAATCTGAAACCATCGTCAGTTAGGGTCCTGGTGCCCTACCGTTCATCTATCACTGTTAATCTTTTATATAACGTATCATTCAATCTTACTTTAGTAAAGGAATGCATCTAACACGTCATAAATCAACGAATAATTATAACTACAACTCAAAAAGGGAAAAAATGTCATTTCCATGATTTTTGGAAACTTCTACCGATTCTTGTTGGACATGTATCGATAGTTGACAAGACAATAAACAATTTTAAATAGTAGCAGACTTCTATTGATACTTGTAATGGTTCTACCAATACAAGTATACTTTCTACTGATACTTGGCATGCTTTTACTAATACTAAAAACTCCAGAGAGCTAGGAAGTTTCACCCTGCAACTTCTACCGATACAAGCAAACGTTCTACCGATACCTCAATGTTTAGAACTACCGATACATCAAATTCTACTACCAAAACAACACAAGTTAGAACCTTACCTCTCTCCTACCTTGTACTTCTACCGATACATACAAGAGAACTACCAAAACAAGTAAGCAGATTTCATAAAAATGCATACAATTCTTCTAAGTGTTGGAACTATTATAACAAAACATTTCACAACATGGATAAGACATAATATTCATTCAAAATGACCCGATACAAGGCCACGATAGATCATCCCAAGTCATACTAACTCAATACAATCTCGCCTAACATTTATAAACATTCAAAAAGGGTTTTTACAACAAATCATATCAAGTTCATAGATCCTACTACGTGCCATATAAGTCACGTGATGCGAAAGACTACCGATAGTGTGATTCTTCTGGGGATCCGATCTCCAATAGCAAAATGAATTTACAAAACAAAGACAATACACAGGTAAGCTTACAAAGCTTAGTAAGTTCGTTGTACGGTTACTTACGAATGATCATAAAAACAAGAAAGTGAAAGAGAACTATCGTCTCCATTCCTTCCATCTTTAATATTAAATATCCCTTGTGGTCTTCCGAAGAAATTAACTTTTGCGATCCAGTAATGCTCTTATGAGCCAGTATGCTCAAACGAGCTAGTACGCTCAAACGAGCTAGTATGCTATTTCTTCCGTATCTTCCATCACGATCCATCAACAAGAATAAACCAAACAAATATGGTTAGCATTTAACGAGTAGAATGTAGTTACGCAAACTTGTCGGACGAATTTGTAGCAAATAGAAAACTCCAAGGATTATTATGCAATTTTTTCCTTTTCCACGATCTGTTGCTCGCTCGTGATCTAAATCAACAAATCATTAATTTTTCCACATTAAATTATGAAATTTAAATCATTTCTTGAATTTATGCCCTTTTTATGTAATTTATAGAATTACCCCTATACTTTCATTTTTATTCAATTTAGTCCTTAAGCCTTAAACATACAAAATATCCATTTCCAAATTATACTCATACCAGCTTAATATCTACAACCTCCATACAAATTCTTTGAGCCAATTATTTCACAACAAAAACATGTATTTTCATCATTTTAACAGTTTTGTCCTCAAACCCTAAAATCATCAAAACCTCTTAACAAAATCAATTAATCTAACAACCAAACTCCCTTAACTATCATAAACCATCAAGAATAAACTCATTCATCAATGGAAAAACTTTTATCTTTTGACAAAGTCACAAATTAGTTCCTCGATTTGCTAGATCAAGTTAATACGGACTCAAAAATATAGAAATTACTAAAAACGGGTGAGATTTCACTCACCAAATCAAAGAACCTAGCTTGTCCTGTACCTCCTCTTTCTTTTAGGGTTTCTAATTTGTTTTGATTGAAGAAGATGAAGAAAATGACTTCTTTTCTTCTAAATTTACTTTAATTAACTTAAATACCTAATAACCATTTTACCCTTGTCATAATTCTTCAAATTTCATCAAACTTCTAGCCCTTAACGATCCATCCATATTCTTTATGGGTTATTTACCATTCAAATATTTTTCCTTTCTTTAATTAGCATTTTATCTATATAATTTAACTTTTACACCATTTACGATTTAATCCTTTTTACTTGATTAATTATCTAAACGATAAAATCTCTTAATAAAAAATTAATATACTACTAATGGCATCACAATGATTAAATAATTAACATTTATGACTCGACTTATCGAAATTGTGGTCCCGAAACCACTGTTTTGAACACCACTAAAAATCGGGCTATAATAGTTTTTCTTCTATCGAAGGTAACCATTCGTATTCCTATTAGTTTTAAATGTTATCTAGACTCTTAAATTGAATTCTTATCCATTAAAACATATTTTTTAAATAAAAGTCAAAAATTGGATCGTTAATGGTGGATTTCGGGTTTGTGGATAAAGACTTGGTTTTAAAGTGTTTTTCAATTAGTTTTAATATGATTAGAAGGTTTCTAAAGTTACTTTGAAATTTTGTTAAGTATTTATCTAGGTTTAATGAATTTTTGTCATAATAGCTATTGTATGTCGAAACATTTCGATACCTTAAAATGTATAATTTTGTTTAATTTAAAGGTTGGGAATTAATTGTAGACTGAGTTATTAGAATTTTAAGTTTTCTATGTTAAAGGTTTCGGTTAAGAGAATGTAGCTTAGGCTTATATTTGTGACTGTTTAAGATGACTGACTATTGATTATATATTTGTGTGGTATGTCTTGTTAAAGCGTTGAAGTTAATATGACCTTTAACGAGTAGAGATAAAGGTAAAGAAAAGTTTGTCTAAGCTTTCGGCTTTTCAGCGAAAGCAATATTTTGGTGAGTGTTTTGAAATCGCTGCTCGTAGATGATTCATTGTGTATTTGGGAATTTAGAGGTAGCCTAAACCCTTCCGAGTATAAGTGTTCTCACATCGATGATTAAATCTGATATATGTGTGCTTGTGTAATTGTGAAAATATGAACATGTATAAAATGCTATGACATGTGTTATAAGCTTGTGATAATTGTTGTGACAGTAAATGTGTGAGTATGTTATTCATGCCACGAGACAGTAAATATGTGGGTATGTTATTCATGTCATGTGACAGTAAATGTGTGGTATGTTATTCATGAGATGTGACAGTAAATATGTGGGTATGTTATTCATGCCATGTGACAGTAAATGTGTGGGTATGTTATTCATGCCATGAGATAGTAAATAATGTTATTCATGTCATGAGACAGTAAATATGTGGGTATGTTATTTATGCCATGTGACAATACATATGTGGGTATGTTATTCATACCATATGACAATAAATATGTGGGTATGTTATTCATGCCATGTGACGGTGAATATGTTGTGCTAATGATGTGAATATGTAGTGATGATGTGCGAAAAATCAGTAAGTAAATGTGTGATAATAATGTGGATATTTTGGTCTTGTGACCTTATGAGACCATTGGATATAGTTGGCATGCCATAGGATTGTGAGTACTCACTTATATGTGTGATTTGGGTATTGAGTGTAACATCCCAAAAATTTTCGGAGTCTTAAGCAGTGATAAATAAATAATAAACTAGTCAGAATGTGAGAAAGTCAAAAATAATAAAAAAATTGCATAGATATGAGACATAAAAGATAGGTGTAGATGGTATTTGGAAAAAATATAGATATTAAGATAAATTAATTCGGGGTACCGATTAAATTGTAAGAGAATGAAAAGCATTAGGATAAAGTGTGAAAAATTGGGTGTTGAAAGGATTAAATTAAATTGATGAAAAAGGAGGAGAGACTAATGGTGAAAATGTACTAAAAGGAAATAGGACACATGAGTGTTATTGTAAAATAATAATTAAATGAGAAGATAATTATGAAAAAAAATGACTCAATTAAAATTAAATTAAATGATATTGGAAGGACAAAATGATAAATAATATGAAGAGATATTTTGATAGAAAAGACTAGAAAAATGGAGAAAGGAAGAGATGGAAAGTGGCTATAAATAGCCATCAATTTTCGTGTTTCACGTCACCATCGTCTCTCAGTATTCTCAAGTTTTAGTTTTCTTTCAATTTAGTCTTTTTCACCAAATACAAGCTAATTAAGTTAGTTTCTTTCAAATTTCTTCAAGATTAGTGAGTGAAATCAATAGAGGAGTGTAGTAAATACCTGACTGTCAAAAAAAAGCATTCATGAATGCTTTGGAGGAGAGAGAAAATAAGGATTAGTAGAAAATACAAACAAATGAGGTAAGAATCATAAGCTTCTTTTGAAATACATGTTAGTTTTGGTTTAAAAACATAGATTATGATATGTTAAAATGATTTTAATGTGAAAATATTTTGTATTTTGATATGGGAAAAAGGAAGAAAGTTGACAACAAATAGAGAAATAAAGTAAGAAAGTGGACAAAGGGAGAAGGAGAAGAAGAGAATTTAATTTCAAGCTTTGAATAGTAAGTACAGTTAGAACTCTATTTATTTTTAATTGTTGATGAATTGTTAAATGTAATTAGGAAATATGAAAAAATTATTATGATAATGAATTTTAAGTATATAAGTTTTGAATAAAAAAAAAAGACATGGAAATGACTAAGTAGTAATTAAGTAAAATATAGTATGTAATAATTTAGTATGTAAAGTAGGAAATTGTAATAGAAGTATAATAGTTGGTTAATGTGATAGTGAAAAATATACAAAGTATTCAATAAGTGAAATTGTAGAAAAATATGAAATTTTATGAAAATAAAGACTAAATTGAAAGACTTGAGAAATACATGAGGTGGAAATAATACAAGTGAAATATATAGAAATGTGATGTGGGAAAAAAATAATAAGAAAGTGGAATTAATTATGTGAATTAAATGATATGAGGAAGAAAATTTATTTAATAGTAAATAGGGAATTTTTATGATAAAAGATGATTAAATTGGAAAGTTATAAAAATCTACAAGAAAATATGGATAAATAAAGCATATAGTGAAAAATACAAGCATATATGAATTTTGTAGTCCAAACTATTATTTCCTAATATTGTGGAAATTAAGGGCTAAATCATGAATTTGGGAAAATTTATGTTAGAATAGTAAAGTGAAGTGCATAACACTTAAGATGAGAAAACTGATATTCTAGTGAATTTTTGAAATACTAATAAGTATTGAATTTTGTTAAATGTGTTATTAAAAGTAAAAACTACTATTATGATGAGGACTAAATTATAAAATATGCAAAAACAATATGGGATATGCATGATAAAAAAAATTATACGTGAATTATATGAAATGGTGTTACAATGATTTAATTGTAAAGAGAATAAAAGTGACATATGGAAAAAATAATTTTCCCAAGTAGATGAGATAAGAACCATAGAGTTATAGTTGGCATGCCATAGGAACCCGAGTGCTCCCGTGTTTACCATGATCTACGTGCATTTAGCACTTTGTGTGCTCTCTGTTCTGATTAGCACTTTGTGTGTTCTCTGTTTCGATTAGCACTTTATGTGCTCTCTGTTCTATAATAACACTTCGATGCTCCATGATATGAAACTTTCGTGTTTCATGATTTGTTCCGTATATCCTATGTGTTCTATTGTGTTTACTGGGCCACTGTTCAAAAGATAAATGATTTTCTCTATTTAAAAGGTATATGGCTTCCTTTGTTATAAGAAAAATATTATATAAACTAAATGATCAAAAGAATGAAGTAAGTGAATTAAATGTGTTAAGTTGATATTTAATGATGATTGGTAAGTAAATGAAATGAGTAAAGGATTACCTCCAAAAAAAAATTACAGGATTGTTCTATTTAATTATTGAATTATAAATATTTTATGTATTGAAAGATAATTAAATTAGGAAAATGGATAAGTTATAAGGTTAAAATGAGAATAGTGAAATGTTTGGAACTTTAAATAGTGAAATGAGTAATTTAAATAATATTATGTGATTTAAGTGTTATAAGAATTACAATTTTATTAAATATGGTTAGTTTATGAATAATGAACAATTATATCATAAATGATTTATTAAAAAAAACTGTAAATTGGATGATAGGTCATTAAATGATTTTGTGTAATTATTAATAAGAAAATTTAAGTTATATGACAGATAAAAATATTAATTAAAATTTTTTTGTTGTACTTACTAATTTAGAAATAGCCTAACGCACATTTTATACGCGTAGGTAAAGAGAAGCAAGTAAAAGACATTGTGGATAGTCCGCATCTCATTACATCAACACATTAGTGGACCCAAAAAAATGGTAAAATTTCATTTTTTGATATTTCGGTAAATGACATGTACCTGGTAAATAATTTTGTATGAATGCGCCAAATGACTAAAGGAAAAGTATGAAACTTGTTGGAGACCAATTTTGATCGGGCCTAAATTAAACCCACTTTTTTTAAATTTATTTTAAGATTAAATTTATTTTAAATTTAGATTTGTTTAAAATTTAAATTTAATTTAAGTTTAAATTTATTTTAAATTTAAAATTATTCTAAATTTAAATTAATGAAAGTCACAAATTACAAACCAAAATCCATATACAAGCCCAAATGCCCCAACCCACTTACAAACAGGCCCAAAATGGCCCAAACTCAAAACCTAAGTCAAAGCATGGTAGCAAGTTGCTACCAGCCACCTTCATCCCAGCCCTTCACATGCTGCCACGTCACCAGTTACCACCACCAAGTTGCACCACCGCCCATCTACTGCCACTGCCACTGCCGCTACAACCTGCAAAAGAAGACAAGATGAACATTTAGTTAGAAGAAACAAAATAGTATGATTGTAAAATAGGTTATAAAAAACAAATTCAAACATATTGTAAGGACTTTTTTCTTTTTTTTGGAGAAGCATTCGAAATCAGTAGATCTTTTTTTGAATTCAATACAAAGTAGAGATATTCGAAGCAACACAAAACAGAGATCAAGCATTTCAGTTTCCATTTTCCAGGTATATGATAAATATTGATGCATTCACCGTTTATTCATTACTTTCTTCGAGTTTAAAATGCTTTTATAAAAATTAAGTAGATTACAGCATACTTATTTGTTGTTATTATGAATTAATGTTTTCATTCAATGCGTTAATTACCCTCTTAAATATTGGAAACGTTTCAACATATACATGTATATTAATACATTAGTTGTATTATTATTATCATTTATTATTCTCATTTACTTCAAAAACAATATCAGAAGGGCATTAAATAATATAATAAATAATAATAAAAAGAAATTCGAAGGGTTTATACCCAGATTTGAACCGGCACTGATGAAACCGTGAACGGAGCTCCTCCAAGCCGCCGTCGGCGTCGCAGTCTCCGACGTAGTTGTCATCACAGTCTCAAATAGGACAGATCGAAAGAAATTTACGTTAAAAAAAACATGAAAACAGATTTAAAGAAACAAATAAAAAGAACACCAGGTATTTTTTAATTTTTTTTAAAATATGAATAAATGGACAAATAAACAGATTTCTTACCTTTTAAAAACAAAAATCGAAACATTCCATATCTGGGTTTGATTTCATGCAGTCTGAACCTAGATCTGAGGTTGTGAAATAAAGACAACGTTTTGGATTCAAGGTTCCCAAGCACCGATCTAGGTTTTTTTTAAGGAAAAATAGAGAAAAGGAAGGTTTTTACCTAAGGGCCACCGTGGGTGACGACGCGAGGCGACGCATGGCAGAGGACACGCGACGGGCAACCGACCGGAGCTTGACCGGCCATGGAGAGACTTTGCGATAAAAAAAAAGGGGTTTTGATTTTTTTTTTTTTTTGCGAAATGAAAGAGGAAATGACATATGAAATTTTGAGATGAAAAATGGGCTTAAATACCCCTACCATCGTTTTGGTATGGGTATTTAGAGCAAAAACGGTGCCGTTTCACTTAAAAGATCCATGACCCGACCGACCCGACCGACCCGACCCGCTCCAAGTCAAGGATCCGCGTGTTTTTTAAAATGATATATTTATTCTCTTGGTCCTTCCGCTTTTTTCTAAATTTTCAATTAGGTACTTTTTATATTTTTAATTAATTTTAATTTGCCTAACAATTTTCATTCTCTTTCAATTTTATCCCTCAACTCTCTGAAAGCCTAAAAGGTTGTCACGTGTCTCATTTTTTGTTTATTTATGCATTTGGTCCTTTTTATTTTTGATTTGTTTTAATTTCATCCCTAAATCAAGTTTTGTTTTAATTATAAATTGGCCCAGAAATTTTAAATGATTTTCTAATTAGTCCTTTAACTTCAGAAGGCATGAGAAGCTGCCACATGTTACCTCTTTTTGGTTTTATTGCCCAAAAGGTCCTTGACCTCTCCAAAAATCATATTTTTAACCCTTAAACTTTCCAAAAATTACATTTTTACCCTCAAACTTCCAAAAATTATATTTTGACCCCTAAACTTCTCAAAAATTAAAAATTTGACCTCAAACATCCAAATAATTACATTTTTACCCCAAACTTCCAAAAATAACATTTTAAACCTCAAACTTCTCAAAAAATACATTTTACCCTAAACTTGCAAAAATCACATTCTTGACCCTGAGCATTCCAAAAATTACCGTTTTACCCTAGAACTTCCAAAAATCACATTTTTGTCCCCTTGAACTTTCAAAATTACCATTTTACCCTCAGATGTCTAAAATTACATTTTTTACCCCAAACTTTCCAAAATTACTATTTTGCCCTCAAACATTCAAAATTACCATTTTACTCTCGAATGTTAAAATTACATTTTTGACCCTGAACTTTTCAAAAATTACCATTTTATCCCTCAAGTGTCCAAATATTATCATTTCCCCCCAAGTGTCCAAAAATTACCGTTTTACCCTCGATCATCCCAAAATTACCATTTTACCCTCGAGCATCTAAAAATTGCATTTTTCCACGAACTTTCAAAAATTACCATTTTACCCTCGGGCATCCAAAAATTGGATTTTTTTACCCCATTTGTTCTACTTTTCTTTCTTTACAATATTCATGCCTAGAATTTAATTATTCGTATTATATATGCTATTAATTTTTTATTTTTGCACATTTATTTATCTGCTTAGTTACTTTGTTTTGCGTTATTTTATCTTCAATATTAATTGTCCATTTATATTTAATTTGCATGTTCGTTTTCAAAACTACTTTTACATACAAATAAACCTTTAAAATCAAGGCAATATCCGTTTCGTGTGAAAACCTCGAAAAACCACGCCCTAACGTGCTGGGTGTGATTTTTCGTGTAATTTACATGAATTGAATATCCTCTTTCAAACTTTTCAAATGCCTTTTAATTTTGAGGTTCCGAGAATATCATGCCCTAACGTGTTGGTCACGACTTCAATTCTCCACGAAAGTTGAAACACACGAGCATTCTGTCTTCAAATCTTTTTTAAGTCATGTGTTTGAGGATCGTATTTTAAAGTCAATAGGAAATTTCGAGTTCTCAAAAAATATATGTATACAAATAATTTTAAAGCCAAGATAAGACAAAGTCCTTTCGTGTGGAAACTTCGAAAAACCATGCCCTAACGTGCTAGGTGTGATTTTCGTACAATTCACACGATCGAATATCCTGTTTTAAAAAAGTCTTTCAAACCGTCCTTCAATTTCGAAAGTCCGAGAACATAGTGCCCTAACGTGTTGGACACGACTTTCAATTCTCCTAGAAATTCTAAACACACGAACGATTTTCCTCAAATAGGATTTTTGGAAATAATGCAAAGTCTTCTAAAGACAAAGATTGTATTTTAAGTTTTACTCAAGTTTTCAAACTTTTAACAAATCAAGACCCGAAAATAATCAATGCGGTACCAATTTTGGGCGTGTGAGGTTGCTAATCCTTCCTCGTACGTACCGACTCTCGAACTTGTTTTCTGGATTTCGAAGACCAAATTATTTTTCAAAACAGATTTTAATCGTTTTGTGGTGATCCAATCACACCATAATAAAAGATTGGTGGCGACTCCCATTTTTTGGGTCATTTAAAATACCCCTTTTTCGATTTTTAAATATTGTTCGAGACATGTTTGTTTTCCTTGAAAATGAACGTTTCGACAGCTTGGCGACTCTACTGAGACTTTTTAAATAAACGAGAGTCGAGCCAAAGTTGATTATTTTCGGGTTTATTTTGAAAACTTTTAAAGCTTCGATTTTGTTTAATATACGATCCTTGACATTTTTTTGTGATGTTATATTGTGTTGATATTGCTAGTATAAGTTTGCATCCATATGCATTTGGTACTGCCCTTTTAAGTGGAAGTGGGAAACTACTCCTTCGTGAGGTCTTCACCTCTGTGCAGGATAGTGAATCGCTTTCGGGATTACATCCGTACCCATGTTTTCGTGAAGTTTTCACTTCCGTGCAAACATGTAGGAAATGTGTCCCCCTAAACCAAACTGATCCGTATGAGATTGTAATGGGTGAGGATCGTGGAATCTGCTGGTTTGGGTACCCTTTACTCTAGAGCCTAAAACCACTTATAGTGAGCCATAAGTACTTGCCTTAAAAGGAGTTATACCGAACTCTTTAGCAATTGTCCAAGATAAGTTCTTAAGTTCTTTGTTGTATACTTGTATGTTGATATTATATTGTTTTGCTAACGTGTTTTGTTTTGTCTCTTTTGCTTGCATTGCATCATCATAAAAGAAAAGATGTTGATTTAAATTCGGTTACCAAATAGGTAGTTTCATCATGAGGGACGGATTTCTTAATAAAGTGGAAGATAACATGGCTTTGCGCTTATAGTTGAAGGAAAGCACAAAGTCGAAGAAGATTTGGGAGACTTGAAAGAAAGATTATGCAAATTCAGATCAAGATCCTTGAAAGGAATCAAGAAGTAGGTGAGGGGCACTTTCGACAAGCTACGAAACATGTTCGAGATCAAGATTATGCAAACAATGAAAAAGCGACTGATCACATGCGAGCATTAATCATTGAAGCTGATATGTTGAGCATGCAATATGAATCAAGATCGGAGCAAGGACGAAAATTAGTTAGATTTCTAGCTCTAAGCCATAAGGCAAAGCCGTATGTATTCCGTTTTATGTGAAGAATTTTCTCTTCTAGAGAAGTTGTTCTAATAAGATTGAATTCAAAATCAATGTCTTTTCTTATGCATACATGCATTCATAAGATGCACTTTTTAACTTGCATTTAATGCCATAAGTGGAACTATGTCAAACCTTTAGTGGTTACCTGAATAAGGTAAGAGACACGATTATATTTTTGCTTTTAATTGTAATATATTTTGAATTGGTTTACATTGCATTTTCAAAAAAAAAGGTGTTTATTCATGTTCTATTGTCAAATAGAGAACTGGTAATAAGAAAGCGGATTCCTTGATAAGGTAGAAGTCAATGTGGTCGTGCGTATATGTGGTCAAAGAAAAACAACAACAAAAGGGTAATTGCTTGCCAAAGGGGCACATATTAGGTTGCTTCACTTTCAGAAATATGAATAATACGATAGGTCACCTCATTGCCCAAGGATTCAGAATAATAAGGTCTATTCTAGACGAGTGAACATTAGGTTGCAATCTTCATTAAGGAAATAGAAGACAACAAGTACATTGCTTTGGAAAACCTACAAGACACAATACACTCAAATGAAAAATGTTGACATTAATACATACGAAATAGTCGTCCTCCCTAAAGTGTTGGGGCACGTAAAGGACGCAGTTGTAAATTTGTTTGACCAACTTGACAAAAGAATCACTCAAATTCTAGCAATCTTAGCCACTAAACACCTGTCAGAGAAAGATTAAAGGAAGTGACCATTTTCGAAAATCGAAAAAGTCTCTTATCAAGTATTTTCTAAGGACTACTTTTAATAGAAGGAATTTATGGTTATCCAAAGACAAGGTGATTTTGCCAAAGAAATTGGAAGTAAACAGGGAATGACTCCAATGCTTTTAGGGGTAAATCTAAGATAACGACCATGTCGCAAGCAATGACTCCACCAAGTGCAAGAAATGACTAACCATTTGCAGACTTTAGCCATTCAAGACCGACACCTTGGACTGGAAATCAGGATCAAACCGAAGCAAATTAGCTTGGAAGATTAGGACTTTGAGTATTAAGGCACGACCATACATGTATCTACCTTATGTACAAGAATTTGTTTTCTAGTAAAGTTGGTATAGACAGAATTGAACTAGAATCAACGACTTTTTTTGCATTCATTTTACCATTCATTTGCATTGCACTTCATGCATTAAATTTCAATAAAATCCCTTATATTTGAAACACTCGTGTGTGAGAGTCATCAACTCTAAATGAAAGCTAAGAGGAAACTTGATAAATCAAGATGAGGAATGATAAAAGTTTGAGAAAAAGTCATGTAGAGAGTGGAACTTGTTGAGAGTTCGTCCCTACTCCCTCGGAAGTGTCTTGGACAACTAGACTGTGGAGGAGCTTCTTGTAGTTTTAGGATTTTTCCAGAAAAATATTCAGAACGCACTTATCACTCTAAGTCTGAGAGTAATAGGGATCCTTTTATAAAGGGAACATGACTACTATCTTTTATGTCAATAAAAATGATGCATTGTTTTTGTCTGATTTGGCAAACACCTTATCATTCTTCTCATTCATTCATACCACAATTAATCATTCTTTAGTTAAATTATTCTTTGGATCCCCTTTTGTCTTTATGCTGAGTCCTTTGATATCAAGGATACGAGCGATATTGCTGTTGACTCGGAGTCCTTTTGAGAATAACATGTGTTCAGAAAAAACTTTGAGGTTTTAAAAATGATCAAGAATGTAACTTGTCTCCCGATCTGCCGCAGATAGTCGAGCAAGACACGAAACAAACATCACCTTGAAGAGTTGTGATTTTAAGTGAGAATTGAGACATGAGTCTTTGTAAAACAAGGCAAGCTGCCTCATGAATCCAAAGGTCTTTGCATGATTCTATCAAAGCATGCCAGGTTTAAGGAACTGATGTCGTGACACACAGGCTCCTATAGAAGGAAGAATGCAATCAAATTCAATAGAAACTTCAAAAATTGAGGCTCGACGCGGTAAAAAAAAAGGGTCAAGATAAAAACCTGCCAAGGATATCTTAAAACCCAAGACAAAAATAAAAAGAAAAAAAGTCAAGACGAAAACCCACAAAGGACATATTAAAAATTTATTCTCCTTTATCTTTCCACGTCCTGGCCTTTTTCTATGTGAAGCATGGACACCATCGAGCTACCTTTGCAAAAGAGTTTCTAACGTGCATCAATTCGTCCTCATGATCATTGATTATTACTTTCTATGTCGATTGACGGTTAAGCAGATTATTGAAAATAAGATTATATATCGATATGGGATGCCAAAAAGGATCATATCCGACGATGACTTAAATTTTAGCAACAGGATGATAGCAAAAGTCTACAGTCAATTCAAGAACAAGTATCACGACTCAGCACCACATCGCAAAAAAGAAAGAAAGGGTGAATAAGGCATTGGAGGTGACCAACAAGAATATCAAAAGGATTCATAGCAGAGACTTACAAAGGCTCGACATGAGAAATCACCATTTATCTTCGAGGCTTACCAGGCTTCTATCAGAACATCCACCGGGGCAACACCTTTCTTTCTAGAATGAAAGTTGTCCTATCCATTGAAGTCAAGTTTCTTTCCTTCCTGATTTTGTTAGAGCTGATGAAGCAGAATGGATCCGATCCAAATGTAGTCAGCTAAACTTGATTGAAAAAAAAATACTAAAAGTCATCCATCATGATTCAAATGACAAGGGTTTACGACAAAGAAGGATCCACTCTAGAGAATTTCATGAGAGAGCACTGGTTTTAAAAAGGATCTTGCTTATAAAAGTCATCCAAGGAAAATGGGTGTTGAATTGGGAAAGGCCCTATGAGGTGAAGAAAGTTTTTTGGAGAAGCTTTGATTTTAATCGAAATGGACGGCAAAAACCTGCCCAACTTCGCCAACATGGATTCAATGAAGAATAAATAAATAAAAAAGGAGAAAGAAAAGAAAGAAAAAAAGAAGAAAGGAAAAAAGAAAAAAGGAAAAAGGAGAAAAGAAAAGGAGAGGTCGAGGTAAAAACTCGTAAAGGGCATCTCGAAACCTTAGGAGATTTGAGTTGAAAACCTGAAAAGGCGGCTCAAATTTAAATAAGAGAAAAGGGGCATGAAGTGGTCTTCTCTCTCAAAAGTAACAAGGTGGAGAAACTTTACACCTTGAAGCATTGTCGAAGTACTCCAAGTTTCACGAACACATGTCAAACTCAGAATGGTCCTCATCAAGTTTGCTCAGTGAAACTCATATTTTGATATCTGGGGCACTTAACCCTTGGTCCACTTTATGTTTGTCAACTTTTTGACCAATATGCATCATTTTTAATCTTTTCATTCATGAGAGCTTCGCTTCCAATAAAATTTCATTTGCCTTGCGACCATGTTCAAGCAATTTTACATCAAAATAGTGATTAATGAGCCATCGACCTCTTCATTCATGCGACCTTTGTTTGCAATCAAATTCAATTTCATCCACCTTATAACCTTGATTCAAGCATGTTTGCATTTGAAATAACGGTTAGTGGTCAACAATATAAGGAATAAAAGGATTTCTACATATCATTCGGGAAAATTTCTAAATAGTACAGGGACCTGAAACAGGACCACTAGTTGGAAATAACACAAACCCGAGTGTTAGAAGGGAGATATAGTTCGAATTACGACTACCACTTTAGGTTTCATGACAAAGATACACATGCACAAAATATAATAACATATCAGTGGTAAGACTTGGACGAACGACAAACGCTGTCGGCTAAGGACTAAGAATAAAATCATTTTTCGAAGATGACATTTTTACATTTATCATTCATATCCATCTGTTTATGAGCATTTGATTCATTATGATCTAGTCTACATAGAGACTCATGAAAGCACATTCTACAGATTTCATTACCGCGAAATGGCGAAATGAACTAAGAATAACATAAAAGATTTGAAGGGAAGGATTGAGGTCGCGACGGCGAATCCAATACCTCAGAAGATGTGATTGGAAAGATTAAGGCCGCAATGGAAAATTCAGTACCATGAAATCTGATGGGAAATGTTGAGGCCGCAATGGCGAACCCGGTACCATGAAGATTTTAAAGGAAAGGTTGAGGCAGCAACGACGAACCTGGTACCTTAGAAGAGATGAAGAGAAAGGTTGAGGCCGTAACGGCGAACCCGATACCTTAGAAAATAAGAAGGAAAAGATTGAAGCCACAATGGTGAATCTTATACCATAAAGTCGAAGAGGAGCAAATTGAAGTTACAATAGTAAATCTTCGACCTCGAATTTACAGTGGATCGAGATCATACCAAGTTTTCATCTCTTTGAAGTTAACATAAGGGCAAGACAAAATTCGACATCAAATCCTATCTTCTTGAAATTACAGTGGAGTTAGATTCAAATTACATCATTTCATTTTTACCCTTAAATCAAGAAGGGAAGACTGAAGATTCGATCTCTTACCCCAAGCTTGAGGGTAGATCACCATCAGCCAATCTCTTACCCCGAGCCTGGGGTAGATTGCAGCTATCCGATCTCTTACCCCAAGCATGAGGCAAATCACCATCAGCCAATCTTTTACCCCGAGCCTGGGGCAGATTGTAGCTATCCGATCTCTTCCCCCGAGCTTGAGGTAGATCACCATCAGCCAATCTCTTACCCCGAGCCTAAGGCAGATTGTAGCCATTCGATCTTTTACCCCGAGCCTAGGGTAGATCACCATTAGCCAATCTCTTAACCCGAGCTTGGGACAGATTGCAGCCATCTGATCTTTTACCCCAAGTCTGGGGCAGATCACCATCAGCCAATCTCTTAACCCAAGCCTGGGTAGATTACAGTCATCTGATCTTTTACCCCGAGCTTGGGGCAGATCACCATCAGCCAATTTCTTACCCCGATCATGGGGTAGATTACGATTATCCAAAACAATGAGGCAGTCATCTTCCTGATAAGATACTGAGAAGTAGACCAAATCGATGAAACTAAGGATCGATGTGAGCGAAACTTCGAACTCCAGCTTTCTGATGAGGTACTGAGAAGCAGGTTGAAGCAATAAAGCAGTTACCTTCCTGATGAGATACAGAGAAGTAAATCAAATCTGTCTTCCTAATGAGATACAGATAAGCGGATTAAAATAAATGATGCGGTCATCTTCCTGATGAGATACTGAGAAGTAGACCAAGTCAATGAAACCAAGCTCAAAGTGAGCAAATCTTCGAACCCCAGCTTCCTGATGAGATACTGAGAAGCAGGTTGAAGCAATAAAATGGTCAACTTCCTGATGAGATACTGAGAAATGGACCAAATTCATCTTCCTGATGAGATACAAAAAAGCGGATTGAAACAAGTGAGGCGGTCATCTTCCTGATGAGATACAGAGAAGTATACCAACTCAATGAAACAAATCTCAATGTGAGCAAAACTTCGAACCCCAGCTTCCTGATGAGATACTGAGAAGCAGGTCGAAGCAATAAAATGGTCAACTTCCTGATGAGATACTGAGAAGTGGACCAAATTCGTCTTCTTTATGAGATACAGAGAAGCGGATTGAAACAAGTGAGACGGTCATCTTCCTAATGAGATACAGAGAAGTATACCAACTCAATGAAACAAAGCTCAATGTGAGTGAAACTTCGAACCCTAGCTTCCTGATGAGATACTAAGAAGCAGGTCGAAGCAATAAAATGGTCAACTTCCTGATGAGATACTGAGAAGTGGACCAAATTCGTCTTCTTTATGAGATACAGAGAAGCGGATTGAAACAAGTGAGACGGTCATCTTCCTAATGAGATACAAAGAAGTATACCAACTCAATGAAACAAAGCTCAATGTGAGTGAAACTTCGAACCCTAGCTTCCTGATGAGATATTGTGAAGCAGGTCGAAGCAATAAAATGGTCAGCTTCCTGATGAGATACTGAGAAGTGGACCCAATTCGTCTTCCTGATAAGATACAGAGAAATGGATTGAAACAAGTGAGGAGGTCATCTTCCTGATGAGATTCAAAGAAGTATACCAAATCAATGAAACAAAGTTTTATGTAAGCAAAACTTTGAACCCCAGCTTCCTGATGAAATATGGAGAAGCAGGTCAAAGCAATAAAGTGGTCATCTTCCTGGCGAGACTCAGAGAAGTGAACCAAATCCGTCTTTCTAGGAAATACGGAGAAAGAAATCAAGATACGAAGCTACAACACCAAATACTTGGAGTGGCAGAAGATATCAAGGTCTACGACGACACCAAACCCTAAGGTCGCAAATAGGGTGAAGCTACAATAGCAAATTTTGTCTTTTTTGAAATTGCCTCAAGGCAAGATGGAATCATAACGCCGAGGTAGAGAAGCAGATGCAACAGGGTTGAACGATCGATGAAGTGAAGGGCAGACCAGTGGAAGAAGGAGCGTCGAAGAAATGAAACTTGATAAAATTGGGTCTTCTTTTGGTCGGCAGCTGTTGTAGCCCAATTTTGACCGAGCCTAAAGAAAACCCACTTTTTTTAATTTATTGTAAGATTAAATTTATTTTAAATTTAGATTTGTTTTAAAATTAAATTTAATTTAAGTTTAAATTTATTTTAAATTTAAAATTATTCTAAATTTAAATTAATGAAAGTCCCAAATTACAAACCAAAGTCCATGTACAAGCCCAAATGCACCAACCCACTTACAAACAGGCCCAAAATGGCCCAAACTCAAAACCTAAGTCAAAGCATGGTAGCAAGTTGCTATCAGCCACCTTCATCCCAACCACTCACATGTTGCCACGTCACTAGCTGCCACCACCAAGTTGCACCACCGCCCATCTACTGCCACCGCTGCTGCAACCTGCAAAAGAAGACAAGATGGGCATTTAGTTAGAAGAAACAAAATAGTATGATTGTAAAATAGGTTATAAAAAACAAATTCAAACAGATTGTAAAGACTTTTTTCTTTTTTTGAAGAAGCATTCGAAATCAGCAGATCTTTTTTTGAATTCAATATAAAGTAGATATATTCGAAGCAACACAAAACAGAGATCAAGCATTTCAGTTTCCATTTTCCAGGTATATGATAAATATTGATGTATTCACTATTTATTCATTACTTTCTTCGAGTTTAAAATGCTTTTATAAAAATTAAGTATATTACAACATACTTATTTGTTGTTATTATGAATTAATGTTTTCATTCAATGCATTAAATTACCCTCTTAAATATTGGAAACGTTTCAACATATACATGTATATTAATACATTAGCTGTATTATTATCATTTATTATTCTCATTTACTTCAAAAACAATATCAGAAGGGCATTAAATAATATAATAAATTATAATAAAAAGAAATTCGAAGGGTTTATACCCAGATTTGAATCGACACCGATGGAACCGTGAACGGAGCTCCTCAAAGCCACCGTCGGCGTCATAGTCTCCAACGTTGTTGTCATCACAGTCTCGAATAGGACAAATCGAAAGAAATTTACGTTAAAAAAACAAAAAAAAAACATGAAAACAGATTTAAAGAAACAAATAAAAAGAACATCAGGTCTTTTTTTTATTTTTTTTAAAATATGAATAAATGGACAAATAAACAAATTTCTTAACTTTTAAAACAAAAATCGAAACATTTAAGATTTGGGTTTGATTTCATGCAGTCTGAACCTAGATCTGAGGTTTTGAAATACAGACAACGTTTTGGATTCAAGGTTCTCAAGCCCCGATCTAGGTTTTTTTAAGGAAAAATAGAGAAAAGGAAGGTTTTTACTTAAGGGCCATCGTGGGCGGAGGAGACGCGACGAGCGATCGGTCGGAGCTTGGCCGGCCATGGAGAGACTTTGAGAGAAAAAAAAGGGGTTTTGAATTATTATTTTTTGCGCGAAATGAAAGAGGAAATGAAATATGAAAATTTGAGATGAAAATTGGGCTTAAATACCCCTACCAAAACGACAGCGTTTTGGTATGGGTATTTAGAGCAACAACGGTGCCGTTTCACTTAAAAGATCCATGGCCCGACCTACCAGACCCGCTCTAGGCCAAGGATCAGCATGTTTTTTAAAAATGGTATATTTATTCTCTTGGTCCTTCCGTTTTTTTAAATTTCCAATCAGGTCCTTTTTATATTTTTAATTAATTTTTAATTTGCCCAACAATTTTCATTCTTTTTCAATTTGATACCTCAACTCTCTGGAAGCCTGAGAGGTACCACGTGTCCCATTTTTGGTTTATTTATGCATTTGGTCCTTTTTATTTTTGATTTGTTTTAATTTCATCCCTAAATCAAGTTTTGTTTTAAATATAAATTGGCCCTGAAATTTTAAATAATTTTCTAATTAGTCCTTTAACTTCAGAAGGCATGAGAAGCTGCCACATGTCACCTCTTTTTTGGTTTTATTACCCAGAAGGTCCCTAAACTCTCTAAAAATCACATTTTAACCCTTAAACTTTCCAAAAATTACATTTTGCCACAAACTATCCAAAAATTATATTTTAACCCTCAAACTTTTCAAAAATTACATTTTGACCCCAAACTTCCAAAAATCACATTTTTGACCCCCAAACATTCCAAAAATTATCATTTTACCCTTAAACTTCCAAAAATCACATTTTTATCCCCCTCGAACTTTCAAAAAATACCAATTTACCCTCGAATGTCTAAAATTACATTTTTGACCCAAAAATTTCAAAAAAATACCATTTTACCCTAAAACATTCAAAAATTTCCATTTTACCCTCGAGTGTCTAAAAATTACATTTTGACCCGAACTTTCTAAAAATTACCATTTTACCACCGAACATACAAAAATTACCATTTTACCCACGAATGTCCAAAAATTACATTTTTAACCTCGAACTTTTCAAAAATTACCATTTTACCCCCAAGTGTCTAAAAATTATCATTTTACCCTCGAACATCCAAAAATTACCCTTTTGACCTCCCAAGTGTCCAAAAATTACCTTTTTACTACCGATCATCCGAAAATTACCAATTTACCCCTGAATATCTAAAAATTACATTTTTGCCCCAAACTTCCAAAAATTACCATTTTACCCTCGAGCATCCAAAAATTGCTTTTTTTTTACTCCATTTGTTCTGCTTTTCTTTCTCTTCAATATTCATGCGTAGAATTTAATTATTCGTATTATATATGCTATTAATTTTTTATTTTTGCGCATTTATTTATCTGCTTAGTTACTTTGTTTTGCGTTATTTTATCTTCGATATTAATTGTCCATTTATATTTAATTTGCATGTTCGTTTTCAAAACTACTTTTACATAAAATAAATCTTTAAAACTAAGGTAATGTCCTTTTCGTGTGGAAACCTCGAAAATCCATGCCCTAACGTGTTAAGTGTGATTTTTCGTATAATTTACACGAATTGAATATCCTCTTTCAAACTTTTCAAATGCCTTTTAATTTCAAGGTTTCGAGAATATCGTGCCCTAACGTGTTGGTCACGACTTCAATTCTTCGCGAAAGTTGAAACAGACGGGCATTATTTCTTCAAATCTTTTTTAAGTCATGTGTCTGAGGATCGTATTTTAAACTCAATACGAAATTTCGAGTTCTCAAAAATATATGTATACAAATAATTTTAAAGCCAAGATAAGGCAATGTCCTTTCGTGTGGAAACTTCGAAAAATCATGCTCTAATGTGCTGGGTGTGATTTTCGTACACTTCATGCGATCGAATATCCTTTTTTAAAAAGTCTTTCAAACCGTCCTTCAATTTTGAAAGTTCGAGAACATAGTGCCCTAACATGTTGGACACGACTTCCAGTTCTCCTAGAAATTCTAAACACGCGGACGATTTTCCTCAAATAGGATTTTTGGAAATCATGCAAAGTCTTCTAAAGACAAAGATCGAATTTTAAGGTTTACTCAAGTTTTCAAACTTTATCAAACCAAGACCCGAAAATAATCAATGTGGTACCAATTTTGAGCGTATGAGGGTGTTAATCCTTCCTCATGCGTAACCGACTCCCGAACCTATTTTCTGGATTTCGAAGACCAAAATATTTTTCAAAACGGATTTTAAACGTTTTGTGGTGATCCAATCACACCATAATAAAAGATGCGACTCCCATTTTTTCAGTCATTTAAAATACCCCTTTTTTCAATTTTTAAATATTGTTCGAGACATGTTTGTTTTCCCGAAAAATAAATGTTTCAACAAAACTTATTTAATTTATATTAAATATTATACAAGGCTATGAGTTAAAAGTTAAAAATATAATCGAATAAGGGTTTGGGTTAAATGTTTTAGCTAGGATTACTCCGGCACTCAAATTTGACATTCCTATACTCAACTTGGTAGTCGGGTCGGGTATAGGGTTGTTACATTGAGACCCTACGACATGTTTGGAGAAATAAGGGAATGTGAGCTAAGCTTCATTCAACAGGACATGTGAGGGGAAATAAGGAGAGTGTTAGCTATATGCTACAGTTTTGGGATATGTTCGACTCTATGAGTCTTTTGGTGTGTTCGGAGATCTGTGTATCTGATGTGTGGTAATAGTGCCCACTTTATGTTTTATAACCTCAAGAGCCAAATTATCATTAAATGTGTTAAATATTAATGTGATTTATACTTAAATGTTAATATGATTTATGCTTAAAAGTTAATGTGATTTATGTTTAAATATTAATGTGATTTGTGTTGAAATATTAATGTGATTTGTAATTAAATAGTAATGTGATTTATGCTTAAATATTAAAGTGATTTGTGCTTAAATATTAATGTGATTTTTGCTTAAATATTGATGTGATTTATGCTTAAATATTAATGTGATTTATTCTTAAATATTAATGTCATTTGTGCTTACATATTAATGTGATTTATACTTAAATATTAATGTGATTTATGCTTAAATATTAATTTGATTTGTGCTTAAATATTAATGTGATTTATTCTTAAATATTAATTTAATTTGTGCTTAAATATTAATGTGATTTATGCTTAAATGTTAATATGACTTATGCTTAAAAGTTAATGTGATTTATGCTTAAATATTAATGTGATTTGTACTTAACTGTTAATATGATTTATGCTTAAATATTAATGTGATTTATGCTTTAAATATTAATGTGATTTATGCGTAAATGGACTCATGAAAGATGTTAAAACGTGACATTAAAGTTGGTAATATTGTGAATACGTTATATGACTGTTTTGTTAATGCATAATCGCTTGTTTGTGTAGTAGTTGTTTTGAACATTCACTGAGCTTGTTGAAGCTCACCCACTCTTTTTAATATCATTGTAGATCAATAGCATTTCGGTGTGGATGATGTGGTTCTGTGGGGCGATCCACTCAAGTCTTTTTATTTAGTAAGTGTTTAATTATTGATTATGTTTTGGGGAATAAGGCAATGTGATAGACTTATATTGATTTTTGCCATGTTATTATGGTTGTTATTTTAGAGTTATTGCTTTTAAGATTTATGAGACTTGGTGCTTGTTTTATTGCATGGTTACTTGGATATGATTCGATGTTTTGAACTGATTAAATAGGCATTAAGATGAATTTTAGGTGTTATAATCATTGCTTGTTTTGAACTCATATATGTTGTATTTTTTTGGTCTGGAGCAGAGGTATCGATAATCATGTTTTAAAATGATACCTTTGAAAATTTCGAAGTGCATGGAGTCAATATTGCTAGTTGGTATCGATATTTTATCACGAGTATCGATACTTGGGTTGAAATTATTAATACTTGTTCAGTGGTACAGATATTTTTTGATAGTTGGGTTTTTGAACGAGAAACAGTAAGCTAGTTTGGTATCGATTTTCCAAACAATATTAATAACACTTGAGAGAATTATCGATACCACATGTACAATATCGATACATACGTGTCAGATTTGTAAAATTTGCTAGGTTTAAAGCATGACTATTTGATGTTATAAGCTCGTTAGAAGTATAATTAACATGATAATTAATTATTATCATATGTTTGTCATAAAACTTGTATTAGTGCCATGATAAAAAGGATGTTTGCATGAAATTTGATAACTATATTGATGAATATGTCGTGAGACGGTGATGTAGTGTCTTGTTACTCGGGCTCGACGATCGGGCCAGGTATAGGGTGTTATAGCTATTATAAGAAGTTAAATTACGTCAAAGCAGATTGTTATAAACTGCGAAATAAAAGGGATGCTGAGAGTAACGAGGAAGATGTAGCTGATGCTAATTTGACTGATGAAAGCTATAATGATTTATTGTTAGTGTGAATGAGCGATAGCTCTGAGCTTACGTCCGAGTGGATCCTAAATTCAGGATGTTCTTTCCACATGTGTCCCAATATAGAATGGTTCTCCACATACAATTCAATTGAAGGTGGAGTTGTGTGCATTGGAAATGATTCATCCAATAAGGTAATTGATATTGGTACTGTTAAAATTATGATGCACGATGAGACAATTAAGACACTCTTAGATGTCAGGTATGTACTTGATTTACGAAAGAATCTCATCTCCTTGAGTATTTTAGACTCGAAAGGTTGCAGAATCAACATCGAGTCGAACGATATTAAGGTATTTCGTGGGGCTCTCATTTTGATGAAAGGTAAAAGAATAAACAGTCTTTATATTTTGAAAGGTTCTACAGTGACCGGTGAAACCAGACATCCCTCGTCCGTTACGGAATCGAAGTCAACTCGTTTGGAGCAAAGACAACTTGTTCATAGGAGAGAAAAATGTATGACCGTTTCATTGAAGAGAGGTTCTTTTTTGTATGCAAGTTTTGAAAAGTTAGGGTACTGTGTTCGTGAAAATTAAACCCAGGTTAGTGTTAATTTACTAATGCACAAGTCGAAGGCTAGAAGTCTTCCAGCTTCTAAGCACATATTTAACTCAGTTAATTCCCTACATAATTCAAGATAGTCCCATGGCGAGCTCTGACAAAGATGGCGTTGTGAAAATACGAGTCAATGTAGAGATTTGTTGAGTATACCTCATATTTCAATCAAATAAAAGATTGCTTACAAGTTAAATTAAACAAAATAAATTTTCCTTTTAGAAGATTTAGGCTAGTTGAGTCACGTCATGAGGGGTATGGTTTAATCATTGGCTCCTAAAATAGCATAAACAAAGGAAGCTTTTGCCCTGCAGAAGTTGTTGGTTATTCACTTGTTCTGTGCATCATTATGTCGTTTCGTTATTTATTTTTACAGCAACTAATGAATGTGATGGCTACTACTTTGTAATCTTTTTAGCTGTTGGCAAACTTTTACCTTCCTCTTTATGTCTCAACATTCCAGATCCTTGATATCAAACTGTTATAACACCTAAACATACTAATATCAATGCTCTTGTTCTTTTTTTTTGCTTTTGCTTTGCTCAGGGAAATAATTTTATTACTAATAAAAAAAGGAGGATAAGACTTCAAACACCCAAATAGCCAGGTTTGCTATCGAGACAGCATAGCACAAACCAGAACAGCATCATAACACAGGTCTGAACCTCCTAAAAAACCGAAGGACTAGACGCACCAGCAAGCTAGGATATCCCTCCTCAGTCTCAAAGCAGACGATACAACCAGGATAATTGCTACCACCATGCCAGAACCATTCATTCTTCACTGATGTTTGAATGCTTTAGAACGGCTACTTCATATTTTGAAAAGGCTTGAGAACATGAATAGGCCTAATACCTATGCCAGTACAAGGTTCTTTGAAACTACATAAAATCTAAACGAACTTCCCATTTTGGAAAGAAAAAAAAACTGCAGTTAGCTGCAAGTTTAAGTGCCATTGTAGAAGCAGAGAAAAAAATACAGAGAAGCTGCTTCAATGGCAGCAAGGAACTAAGAAAAGAAAAAGAAACAGACCCTTGAAACTATGCATTACTTCATCATCCTATGGATCTCTCAAGCCCTCAAAATGTGCAAGGAAGCTTGAAAAGTTTTACACCTAAAAAAGCTTAAAAGAACCATTGGTTCTGGATTCCAGCAATTTCATTTCCATCCCAATTATCCCTAAACTCTTGACCCATCAAAACATCAATATCGCTCACTTCCAAGAAATCATTCTCTAATGAAAACTCAGGCCAATTAAATACTTCCTCCCCATCATCACCTAGACTTGACCCCTTAAACTCATTGGTATTTATTTCTCTTCTCACCAGCCTCTCTTCACTACTTTGAGAAGAACTCAGACTAGAACCTGGTGATGACTCCACAACACAAAGACCATTCCCCAGAGGCTCTCCCATTGTTATGCCAGTTTCTTTGCATGAAGCAATAAAATTTCCAGGCAAAGAGGTAAAACAAGGGGTTTGATGATCATCATGAGGTTGGGGAAGGTTGAGTTTAGCTGATGAACCGTACAGTTTCCTAGCTGCTGCATCATAAGCCAGTGCAGCTTCAAACGATGTATTGAAAGTTCCAAGCCAAAGCCTACTGCCTCGATTTGGTTCACGGATCTCAGCCACCCATTTGCCCCAAGTCCTTTGCCTCACTCCCCTATATCTACACATAGCATTTTCAGGACCCCCTTTCCCTCTCATGCAACCTTTCCTTGATTTCCCCATGGAAGGCCTCTCCCCATTTGTTTTGCCTTGAGCTTCCATTGTAAAATTTTTCACTACCAAAGAGCAAAAGGCTGCACTAATTTACTGGGGTTTTAAAGGGAACCCAGTAACCCGATGGTGGCAGTTTCATTTGAGTCAAAGGAACTGGGTTTTGACACATGTAAAGGAACTGCTTGGCTGTTGGCTTTGCATGAGATCTAATTATCCAGACAAGACCAGTTTCAAGCTGACAAAAACACTTGTCTTCAATCTAGTGAAGTCCTTCATCCTTAAGGAGCTGATTAAATTAATTAGTTTTCTATTCTTTTTCAGAGAAAAGAAAAAACAAACTTCCATGAATATATATGATATGTTCTTCAAACATTGAAGATGATTAGGGCACATGTCAGTGACAGATGATGAAGGAAAAGCCACCTGTTAGCTTTATATTATTACTGAGATTTTTGTTTCTTCGATGAAGAATGGGAAATATCAATTATGTTAGGTCCTGGTTTTGGGGAACATTAATTTGTGGGCTCTGCCTTTGAAACAAGCATGATTTTCAACTTCATATCTTTTTATATTAATATAATTAACACGTATCCATGGATATGGTTGAAGCTTGAAGACAATTGCTGACCTCTTCAATGAACCGTGGGGGTGAACAATACATCTGTTCAAGCCTTTATCTTTAGCCCACTCCCATGTCCCTATACAAAAAAGGAAGAGAACTCTTTTCTTTCTTCCTTTTTCTTATAACTTGTGAAAGTGTTTAGTTCCTTTTTTCGTTGGAAGTTGGTGAGTCCGTAAATTTATGGGTAAATTCTAAAAATAGTCACTTATGTTTGCTCAGATTACATTTTAGTCACTTATGTTTAAATGTTACGTTTTCGTCACTTGTGTTTTGGTTTTGTTATAAAGTGGTCACTCTGCCGTTAACCTCCATTACCTCCCTAACGGCAATCCTATGTGGCAGTCCAAATGTGTTTTAAATGTCAACTTGGATGAAAATAATTTTTTAATTAAATAAATTTAATTAATTAAAAAATTTAAATTAATTACAACTAAAAAAGAAAAACTTGGTTGAACATCCAAGTAGACATTTAAAATCCATTTGTACTGTCACGTAAGATTGTCGTTAGGGAGATAACGGAGATTAACAACAGAGTGATCACTTCATGACAAAACGTAACATAATGATTAAAACGTAACTTTTCAAACATAAAGGATTAAAATATAATTTAAGACAAATAAAAGTGACTATTTTTATAATTTAGCTAAAATTATTGAGGTTGTGTGATTTGATCATGTGAAACACAAAAATCTTCAAAGTTTGACTTTTGAAATACTAGTTTATGGAAATCAAATTCTAAATCTCTATAATCTATAATTCTATAATATATAAAAATACGAGTTTAGATTAATTTATAATTCTATAATATATAAAAGTACGAGTTTAGATTAATTTTTAAAGAGACCTTGGTTCAATTGACGAAGGTAAAAGAAGATTTTAGATTATGAATATTCAAGTTCGAGACTTACCATCGCAAAAAGAAACTTTGAAATTAATAAATGTACCTTTTATTTTTCATCATAATATTAAATTCTCATTTTAAAATAAAAAAATTGAAATAAAATAGAAGTTGTGGTAATTATACATTTAAAAAAATTATAATTTAATAGTAATTGTGATAATTATTACACATTTAAAAATGTTATAATTTAAAAATTGTGCTAATTTTAAAATAGAATTATTACTTGAATAGAACTATAAGTATAAAATATAGGGTAAACTATTAAAATAGTCACTTTTGTTTGCCTGAAGTTACATTTTAGTCACTTATGTTTGAAATGTTACGTTTTAGTCATTTATGTTATCGCATTGTAACATTTTAGTCATTAACCTGTTAATTGTTGTTAACGGTGTAACAGTAAACTGACGTGACACGTTAAATCATCATTTCAAATGAAAATTTTATGTTAAATTTTACAATTGGTCCCTATATTTTTTCATTTTGAGCAATTTAATTTTTTTTTGAACTCAACAAGTGACTCTAGTGGAAAAAAAAAAGATGTTATACATCTTAAGGGTTCCGGGTTCGAGCACCTATGTGTGCATTATCAAAGAAAGTATGAACATATACTCAACGTAATCATACCAGTATATTCAAAAAAAATTCCCTTTTTTTTCTGCTTTTCCCTCTGTTTTCGTCCCTTTTTCATTTATTTTAACATATTTTTCTATGTTTTCCATTTATTAAAACTACTCCACAAGCTTGCCTCACTCAAAAAAATTAAATTGTTCAAACAAAATAAAAGTATAGATATTAGTTTTAACAAGTGAAAAACATAGAAAAACTACGTTAAAAGAAATGGAGAAGAGAGGAAAACAGAGGGAGAAGTATAAGAGAGAGAGAAAAAAAGAAAAGTTAAAAGAACATAAAAGAAAAAAATTAAATTGCTCAAAATGAATATATATGGAGATCGATTGTATAAATTAACCTAAAATATTTTTTTTGAAATGATAATTTAACGTGCCACGTCAGGTTACCATTACACCATTAACAACAATTAACGACTCAATGACTAAAATGTTACACGCGATAATGTAAGTGACTAAAATATAACATTTCAAACATAAGTGACTAAAATATAACATAAGACAAACAAAATTGACTATTTTGATAATTTACCCTAAAATATAAGGAAAAAGTTGTGATAATTACAATTTAAATTACAATTATTAATTAAAAAATTTTTATGTTAGAAAAAGTTGTCCTGATTTTATTGATATAAAATAGAGTTATTACTTAAATAAAATTCTAAGCATTTTAATTATCACTTAATTAATATATTAGAGTTAATTATGTTAATCAACTATTGTTTTGAATAATTTTACTTTGCACTAATACTAGCGTAAAATTATATTGATTTGAAAATTTTATATTATAATATTTGAATGGATACGTTAATATATTTAATTATATTCAATAATTCAAATAAAGAATATTATTTGAAATTAATTACTGCAATTAAAAATATAATATTTAAAAGTTGATTAATATTAAACACGTAAAATCATATATAACGCATGTGACATTAGAAGTTAATTAAATTAAATAAAGGGTAAATATAATGATTTCATTCTTAAGTAGATTGATTTAAGTTAATATAGAATAATTATGATCAATTATGTAAAATGTAAATGAATTAAGACATAACATAAAATTATATGAAAAATCATTTAAAAAAACAAAACCACATAAAAATAGATTAAAATATGTCATCGGTCCCTATACTTTTCACAAATTTGAAATTTATTTTTTATGATTTTATTTTTGAGAATTTAGTCTCTTTACTTTTTAGATTTTAAAATCCAGATTCAATTGTTAACACTATCAATATTTTTTTTGTTAATTTTGTTTGTGTGATATTTTGAAATAAAAATACACACTTGTTAGCAATTTAACTAAAAATGATGTTGTAATGAATTTGAAGTTAACAAAATAATTTTAACGGTATTAACAATGAAACTTAAATTTTGAAATCTGAAAAGTACAAAAACTAAATTTCTAAAAAAATACAAGGGCTAAACTTCAATTTTACGAAGAGTATAATGACTTATAACATAATTTAACTTAAAAAATTGAATGCTTCAATGTATATCAAACTTAATGTTAGCATTTAATCTATCAAAAAAAATTATGAAAGTTTAAGAAAGTATTGGTAGTAGAGCTTTTTAACTCCACAGTAGAGTTAAAAATCAACTACTTGTCCAAAGGTGAATTATGATGTATAATTTTGAGTGACGAATTACAACATTAAGAATGTATTTGATTGAGTGAAAAAGTGAAATGATAAAAAAAGGAAGTGAAAGTGGAAAATGTAAATAAAAAAAAATTTGAGTGTGTTTGATAAAAAAGAAAAGTGAGAGGAAAAAAATATGAGAGATAATATCATTTTCCATATGAATGCATAAAAAGTAATTTTTCTAAATCGAAATGGTAAGAGAAGAAAAAATAAGGGAGGGTATAAAATAATTCAAAATTATGCAAATTTTTTTAAGTTTCATGAAAGAAAATTATTTTTTTTATCAATTTTTTTTTATCTTTCCTATCAAGCATACTATAATAGGAAAAGCTATATTTCCATTTTTTTCATTTTTCCAATTTTTTTTCCACTTTGTTAAGCAAAATTTAACTTCGGGGAGCTTTTGATGGGCTTTTTATTGCATAGGAGGCAAGTTTCAAATATGTAATTCATGAATGTGATAATGAGATGATCTAACACCCCTCACCCATCTTGATGTACAATATGAATTAATTAATTTTTAAATTTTTAAAATATTAATTTTGATATATTTTTATATTTTTTATATTTTAAAAAATTAATTGATTGTTAAATGTCAATAAAATTAATAAATATTAATTTTTTCATCTATTTTGAAATAAATTAACAAACAACGTAAAAAAAGACGAAAAATTAAACGAAATGTTAAAATAATTTTTTTAAAACTAAAGTGATTATGCGTATCTTATAATATTAAGGTATTGAAAAAAGAATGAATGTTAGAATAGAAAATAACTAAAAAAAATGACACATAATACATTTTCTTATCAAGAGAAAACTTTAATATTATATGGTTTTTGCTAATAATTGTGTAGAGATGGTATTGAGTGAAAACAATTGCACACCATATCAAGACACTAACATTTCATTAAGTTCACTAAGATGCAATAATTGTATTGTATATTTATATTAATAATTATAATTAAGTAATTTTAATAATTAATTGTAGTTACAGCCAAATGCTAACTATAATCATGGGAAAAATTTCATAGCAATAGAAACCAAAATTGCGAAAGATAAATGTGATATGATAAAATATTCAATTTAGTTCTATTTTAAATAATGAAAATTTAAGTTAATATATGATAAAATTGTATTTTAATTTCTTAAAAATGAAAAAATTATATGTTCAATTTTTTTAAAAATGATGAAATCATAAATTAATAAATGATAAAATTATATTTTGACTTTCCAAAAATTTATAATTGAATCGGCCCCTACTATTTTTTTTGAATTCGCCTTTACTTTTAGAAAGGTAAATAACTAATAAGAATATGGTAATCTCTTGAACTTTATTGATAGACATCAAGAGTATATATATAATAGTAATTACGTAGGAATCAAGAGAATAACTAGAGCATGCAGATCATAAATGCCCAACTTGCTAAGAAGATATTCAAATTGCGGTTTACCAAGCGCCTTTGTAAAAATGTTAGCTAACTGAACGGGGGTCGAAACATAAGAAGGTGTAATCAATTGGTCCTAGATTACATCTTTAACAAACTGACAATCCACTTCAATATGTTTAGTACGCTCGCTAAATACGAGATTCTATGTAATATGCAACGCAAATTGACTATCACAAAATAAAGGAATTGCTTTAGGATGATGAACAACTAAGCTCAATAGCAAGGCCATTAGCCACTTGAGCTCACAAGTGACAGGAGTCATAGACCTATACTCATCCTCAGCAGAAGAACGGGAAATAGTATGTTGTTTCTTAGTTTTTCATGAAATAGGAGATTGTTCCAAAAAGACAAGCTAACTAGTAAGTGAATGTCGAGTTAACGAACAAGCAGCCCAATCCGAATCACACCACTCTTTCAAGGATAAATCACTATCATATCTCAAAAGAATCCTTTGGCTAGGAAGGCCTTTCAAGTACTAAACAACACGCAGAACCGAGTCCCAATGCTCCAGCCTCAACTCATGTATAGACTGGAATAAGACATGAAACGAGTATGCCAAATCAGGTCTGGTCACCGCCAAATAAATCAAATGTTTCATTAACCATTTGTACGACTTAAGATCAAACAAAATTATCCTTGTAGCATGCGTTAATTTATGATTTTTCTCTACTGGCAATCCTACGGGCTTTGCTCCCAAAAGACCCGCCTCCAAAATAATATCAAGCGCATATTTCCGTTGACAAAGAAATAACCTCAAAGAGCTACGAGCTACCTATATCCTTGAAAATTATTTCAAAACACCAAGATTTGTCATATGGAAGCAAGAACTGAGATACCCCTTAAAAGTTTTCAAATAAGCGAAATCATTCCTAAAAATAAGCAAATCATCAACATAAATAGCACATTAATGCATGCAGATCCCTTGCTATATGTAAAGAGAGAATAATCAGAATATGATTGAAGAAATCCATAGCCTTTTAGTGCAATAACAAGCTTCGCAAACCAACACGAGGAATCTGTTTCAACCTATACAAAGACTTGCACAAACAACAAACCATTTCAGGCTTATTAGGAGCAAAACCTGGAGGAAGCTTCATGTAAACCTCTTCATCAAGATCACCATGCAATAAGGCATTATGGACATCCATCTGAGGTAACTTCCAATTTTTCGAAGCTGTAATAGCTAAGAAAGCCCGAACAGTCACCATTTTCACCACAGGTGCGAAAGTTTCATTATAGTCAATACCTTCTACCTAGTGATTACCATAAACAACAAAACTTGCTTTAAATGTGTCAATACTTCCATCGGAGTTATATTTAATCTTGTACACCCACTTACTACTAGTGCTTTCTTTCCAGGAGAAAGTGTTTCCATAAACCAAGTAACATTATGCTCTAGAGCACAAATCTCCTTTTGCATAACATCACGCCATCTTGCATCCTTCACATCCTTTTTAAAAGACTGTGGCTCGAACCCTGTAATAATAGCTACAATAAAATTTCGGTATTTCACAGTAAATTTGTCACAATTAACATAATACGCTATAGGGAATGGAGTACCTAAGGAAGGCTTTAAAGTAGGTGAGGTGGGAGATGAACTTTTCTTTATGACGGTATGAGTGACAAAAATCCCGAAGCTTCACAAAGAGAAATTTCTCCTTATGCCCTCATTCCAATTCAGGTGCATCATTACCCAAAGCCCTTTGTACCACCGTGTCATTGGAGGAATAAGAAGATACCACAAGTGTCGAAGAACTCGTAGATGGCAAACTCATAGGCTGCGGAGTAGCAAGGGGAGGAACTGTCGTGGGTTTCAACACTTTCGATCCGCCAAAATATATGGTAGAGTAACATTGTTAGGCTCAATGGTTGCAACATTCCTATCTAAATATGAAAAAATATCCTCAAAAAAATTCACATCGTGAGACACAAAGAACTTCTTAAAATCCAAATCATATAAATACTAACCTTTTTTGCCAAAAGGGTACCTAACAAAAATATACTTTCGACTAGCAAACTTATCACCATTAGAATGTTGATTATGAGCAAAACATACGAAGATCATCAAACAAAGGGGGCTACTATGTAATAGCCTATTTTCAGTGGTACTAGAAAAGTGAGTCAATAATTTTGTTTAATTAATGCATATAAGGTAGTATGAAGTATTTAGTGTATTAAGTCTAAAATTAGTGATAGATTAGTAGAATGTATTAAATTGTGAAAGTTAAAAAGTATAGTCTCTCATCTTGTCTTTTATTAAAGTATCATGTATGAAATTAAAGAAAAGAAAGTTAAGAGGTTTTAAAGGGTAATAAATTATTTATTAAGTTAGTGGAGTAGTTTGACTTAAATTAAAACCAATTTTAATTATGAAACAAGGTTAAGTTGGTAAATTAATAAACGAAGAAAAGAATGAAATAAGGGAAAAAGGCACTATCTTTTGTTATTTTTCTTGTTTTATCATTGTTTCAACCGAAAATATCCATTGAAGGAGAAGCTTCAAAATTCGGTGCTCCAAGCATTTGCATGTAAGTGTTTTCGTGGTTCTTTCTTGCTAATTTTTGTATGTTTGTGGTCCTTTGAGTTTAGTCCATGCAATCTAAAGTTTATTTTTCAAAAATGTAAAGAATTGGTGAGATTACCATGCTTGGATTTTTATGTTTGGCTGCTGCTATGGAATGAGATATGAGTGAAGAGTTATTTAAGGAGTATCATAGCATGATTGAAGGTTAATTTTTAGTTGAGGGATTGGGTTGTTAATGCATGAAATTCGAAGGACTCTATTAGTAAATAGACATTTATAAAGTTGTAAGAACAATAGAAAAATGTTACATTCTATTCGTGTTGCTCTTAATTCAATGGAAATTGGAGTTATATATAGTTTAATTGTAGAAATAAGGAATTTTGGGCATATGAGCAGTAAAGAACAATGATTTAGGAATTATGAAACTCTGTTTTTTGTTTTGTAATTGAATGATTAAAGGTGTTTAATTAAATGAATTTCTTTATTAATTAGATCAAGCCACAAACACTACGATAAATAATCGAGGGAAGGGCAATAGTCGAGTAATCTACGCTAAATATCCATCGTCTCTACACAAGTAAGTTCGTTTCAATTCTTTGTGCTTACAAAATTCACTTTATAAATATCTATCCTTGAATTATATATTTTGGCATATTTGATGGTTTGCGTGTTGGTATGTATAATCCTTTGAGGATTGGTATGGTTACATCTAAGAATTCAGGCTATGTGCCTAGCAGGCTTTGTGCTGGTGTATTCGGGCTATGTGCCTAGCAGAATTCGTGCCAGTGTATTTGGGCTATGTGCCTAGCAGGCTTTGTGCTGGTGTGTTCGGGCTTTGTGCCTAGCAAGCCTTTGCGCCGGTGATCAAAGAATAAGTATTTGACTCTTGAATTATATTCTTTAGTCTTACTTTAAGTATGTTTACTAACCGTGTATCGAACTTACTAAGTCATAGTGGACATACCTTGTTTGATTTTCATGGATGTAAGTCTCGAGGAATCTTGGCATCGATTGGATCCGGTCGGGAGAACACACTATCATCCTCACTTTTGGTAGACTTTTGGTTTAACTTATTTTGGTTTAAAGGTGGCATGTATATAGGATGTTTTGTGGTTACCTTGATAAGAGATGGCTTTTGTTGAATACTTTAGTTAATGTGATCTTTTAATAGTTTATATGTAGTGAATGTTGTGTTGAAGTTAGTATAGTGGATGGTTATGATAAATAGGGAATAACTTTAACTTTATGCTTGTATATTAGTTGTAAAGCTCCATGAATGTGGAAGTTAAGTCTTGATCTCTTATGAATGCTTGTATGTAAATGGTAGTTGTTGCTATGCTTAAAAAGGAATAGGTTTGGTTGAACATAGCATTATGGTTAATGGTTTTATTCATGGATTGAATGGTGTTTTAGTGCTTGAGGTTGCATGCTAAATTATGGTGACTTGTGGTATAAGCTAGGTTAGAAATATATATTGATTAGGAAGTAAAGTTTGGGACACACGACTTGTGCCACGGGTTGACACACAACCGTGTGTTATTTTGGGGTGCAGTGTAGTTTACACGGGTAGACATACGGGCTGGGACACGGCCATGTGGCCCAATTTCGCATAGACACACGGTTTGGTACACGGCCCTACCCACGGGCGTGGGTTGTAAAACAAAATGGCTTTTTTGAATGTAAACACGAGCGGATACACGGATTGTTACATGGTCGTGTGACCCCTTTTCGTAAGCACACACGGGCTGGCACACGGGTGTGTGCCCTGTTTCATCTATTCTTTCCAACTTCTTTTAATCTTTCAAACTTGTTTTAAATCTGTTCATTTTATTCTCTAGGTTATCCTTAAAGTTATTAATACATGTTTCTAGTATGAATGTGTGGATTATATGCTTCTAAGTATGTGTATGTTGATGTGGTTTTGGTGATGTTATTGTGTGGATATAAGTGTGATAGACTAGTAATACTTCTTGACCTTAGTTCGGCGATGGATACGGGTTAATGGTGTTACATACTAAACAACATTTCATAAGGTGTTTTATTATGAAGAAGAGGTGAAAGAGTTCGATTAATGAGACAAGAAGCAACCCACACACATTCCCCCCAAAAAGATATAGGTAGATTTTCTTGGAAATGCAAAGCATGAGCTACAATTAAAATATGTTGATGTTTCCTCTCCACTCTCCAATTTTGTTGAGGAGTACTAACACAAAATGTTTCAAAAATAATTCATTTACAAGAAAATAATCTTGAAAACAATTAAATCTATCCCATTATAACTTTTAACCCACTTTATTTGTTGAGAAAATTGACGATTAACCATAGCAATGAATGACATGAAAACTTTGAAACCTACACAAGTTTGCCACTGAGCTAATGTGTGATTAGTAGGATAAGTTAATGACACTGAGCAATATAAGAAGTTTAGGATTATTATATGCAAAAACTAAAAGGTTAAATTCAACGAGCGAAACTTCAAACAATGACACTTATTTGAATTAGGTATCTAAACTTTCTTTTCTTTATTAAATTAAGAGTCTAAACTATAGTTCCATGACCATTATAGGCCTTTTTCGTTATTGCTGTTAAAAAAAATTTCAACCAATAAAAACCCTTTATGTGTCATTAAAAAATTATATTATTAAAATGCCACATGTCAACTCTTGATTGGCTCAAGGGATTTTTAACAAAAATAATGGTAAAAGGCCATAATAAAAAAAAGTTTAAAGTGCTATGTTCAAAAAAAAATAAAAGAGTGCTTGAATTAAGCCTAATAAAGTTATAAAACATGGGCCGGGCATACCGTAACTCAACCCATAAAGAAGATCCAGAACCATAAGTCCAGCAGCCGAACCTCAGGAAAGCAGTCTCATTTCCACCAATTAGATCAATTTTTGTTTCCCAATTTAATATCTCCTTCACTCTCTCTTTCGTACTTCTCTAAAACCCTAACCAAAAACTCAAAAAAAAAAAGAACAGGGAAAAAGATAAAAGCTTCTGCATTTCGTCGATCTTAGAAACTGAAGAAGCTCCAAAACCCGAAAATTTGGATCGGCGACCCGAATCCGGATAAATTCCGGTAAGAAATGGCGGGTTCTTCTTCTCCTATGGAATCTCTAATCTCGATCGCCGGGTCTGTTTCTACTGCCTCAACTAAAAAGCGGGTTCGGATCTTCCGTAAGGAACTCCCTCCCATTATCGCCAATTCAGGTCTCTGATTCTCTTCTTCTTCTTCGTTTTTGTCGTTAAATTTTTTATGTGATTGTTTCAAATGAAATGCATTTCTTGAAGTTTTATAAGTCAAAAGATTGAGCTTATGGAATTGGAAATTTTATTAGCTCCTCTAAATGCTAAATCATTATTTTTGTCTTTGTATGAAGAAGGCGTTTATTTATGTTTGCACCTTTAAAATGTGGATCATCAATGAGGTGAATTGGGGTGCGTTTGTGGTTCTGAATTGTAGCCAATGCGAGTTATGGCATTTCGGCTCATTTAGGTTATTTATGAGAAATTTTGTTTCATGAATAAATACTAGAGGAAGGTTGCTGAAGTACAATGATTAAAGCTTGAGAATAGTTGAAGAGAGAGTTCATGGTCTTTCTAGTTGGTTGCTGTAAACCGGATTTAGAGTTAATATTATAGGCTCTTTACTATGATGCATGATTTCTATGGTTTGCTGGTATCTACACAATCTTCAGTTGGCTGATTTGAATTGATTGCTATCTGTGTAAAAAACTAGAAATCTTTACGAGTGAATGAGGTAGTGCTATCTCTGATTTTCTCTCTCCATATGTCTCTCAATAACTAAATATTTGTGCACTCAATCCTGCAAGTATTAGGTAGAAACCAGAATAGCATAAACTCATTGTATGCACATGCATCCTCTGATCAGTTTTTGTTACTATTGCTCTTTTTGAACAGATATGTCCCCTGAGTTCACATCATTTTTGGTTGATATAATATTTACAACATTCCCAATATATGATGATGGAGGGTCGAGAAAAGCTGTTAATGATGTGATTGTGAGGACTTTAGGTGAGGTTACATTCATGAAAAGTTTTGCAGCGGCACTTGTTCAAGCGATGGAGAAGCAATCGAAGTTCCAATCCCATGTAGGGTGCTATAGTCTACTCAAGTGGTCGTGTCTCCTTTTAAGCAGAAGTCAATTTGCCACAGTTTCAAAAAATGCATTGTGTAGAGTAGCTGCAGCTCAAGCATCTTTGCTTCATATTGTCATGCAAAGATCTTTCCGTGAGCGAAGGGCATGCAGAAAAACATTTTTTCATTTGTTTTCTCAGGTTTCTACGCCTAACCTTTTCTGGTTTTGAGGAAATTGCCCAGCTGTTTATTGCAATAAACAAACTTAGATTTTATTGCTGTCTCCTTTTACAGTCACCTGATGTCTACAACAGTTTTATAGAAGAAATCAAGGATGCACGGATTCCATACAAAGATACTCCCGAATTGATATGTTTGTTACTGGAATTTTCTTCTGCAGTGCCATTTAAGTTTGAGCAAAGCAAGGTAGGAGGTTTTTGATTTGAGCCTTTAAATTTGTGTTTGGATTCCCAATTTTTGGGAGTCTTTAAGGTTTTTCAGTTTAATGTTAACTTATATTTGATGAGCTATATGGAAGGTATAACTTGATTGTTTGCTTTGTACAGCCCATATTTCTTGACATCTATGTCAAAGCTGTTTTAAATGCAAGAGAAAAGCCAACCAAAGGGCTTAGTGAATCTTTTCGTCCATTATTTGCACGAATGTCACATGAAGATCTCCAAAGTGTTGTGATCCTATCATCGGTGAAGATGTTGAAACGCAACCCTGAGATTGTGTTGGACTCAGTTGGAATACTATTAAGTTCAGTTGATCTTGATTTAAGTAAATATGCGAAGGAAATTCTTTCTGTCATATTACCACAGGCTCGACATGCGGAAGATGGAAGAAGGGTTGTGGCATTGGCTATAGTACGTTGTTTAAGCCAAAAGTCTAGTAATCCAGATGCTTATGAATCAATGTTCAATGTAGTTAAAGCTGTTCTTGGAGGTTTGACCATTCCCTCTTAAGGCATTTATAGATCTCTTTAGACTGTGCATGATAGTTTAACTTTAAGATCTTTACTCACTAATCTTTTCATTAACTTTTTTCTTGGCTTTTCATCACAAGCAGGCTCAGAAGGAAGGCTAGCATTTCCTTATCAAAGAATTGGCATGATCAATGCCCTGCTGGAGTTGTCTAATGCTCCTGAAGGAAAATATCTCAACAGCCTTGCGCGCACTGTATGTGGTTTTCTGTTAACTTACTATAAAGATGAAGGTAATTTGTTTTGATGATTCTCCCTATCTCTTCTGTTTATGTGTTAAAGAGTGCTACTTATGTATTGATAGATGTTGAAAAAAGATGGTATTTTTGAACTGCCCTCTTTTCTTGCAGGAAATGAAGAGGTAAAACTAGCAATATTATCGGCTATTGCATCTTGGGCAGCCCGTTTTGCTGATGCTCTTCAACCAGATTTAGTGTCGTTTTTGGCCTCTGGCCTCAAGGAGAAGGAAGCTTTACGAAGGGGTCATCTTCGTTGTTTACAAGCTATCTCCAAAAACCCTGATGCCCTATTACAGGTTAATAATATTTTATTATTTATTTATTTATTCTCATGGATGTTCAGTAATTAATTACTTTCTAGTCATTATTCTCGTTCCATTGCCTTAAAGCACTTTAAATGCAAATTTTCAGATATCATCATTACTGGGCCCTCTTGTTCAACTTGTGAAAACTGGTTTCACTAAAGCAGTGCAGCGTCTAGATGGCATATATGCATTAAACATTGTTGGGAAGATTGCTGCTGCTGACATTAAAGCAGGTGTTTGTCTTGTTAATGATTGACAGATTGGAATGCCGTCCATTTCTTACCATTCATAATAATTTGCTAATTTGAAGGTTTTATCTCTTTGTTGATTTCCTTGTTCTTTGTCTTTTCCCAGAGGAGTCTCTGGCAAAGGAGAAAATTTGGTCCTTGATATCTCAGAATGAGCCCTCTCTTGTTTCGAATTCAATGGTAGCTGTTGCTAAATATTTGTTTTTAGGTTTCTTTTAATTGGATTATTGTGACCTGTACTATCTACATTACGTAGGTCGCAAAATTATCAATTGAAGATTGCATGTCATGTCTAGATCTTCTTGAAGTGCTGTTGGTGGAACATTCTTGCAGGTCTAAGTCATTTATAATGCACTAATTTTCTTTACTTTTTATATATACTAGAAACTATGACACAAGCGCATGCATGTGATATAATAATATAATAAAATAATGTAAAAAATGACGAGTAATAAAGCATAACAACAATAATGTAAAATATGTAATTTGTATGAAAATATAATGTAATTAATTTAATGCGTACAAACGATAATAAAACCAAGGTAAAGAATTAGAAATATATATTTATTTTTAAATTAAAAATAAGTAAACAGACTATCAAAGATATAGTTTTTTAAATCACAAATAATTATCTCTTTTACATAATCTTTTTTCATTTCCCCTTCATAATGTGCATGTTCTAGTTATATTTAAAAAAAAAATATTAAACAGAGAAAAAAGTAAAATAAAAGTTTTTGAGAAAAAGAAATGAGTGGCTAATTGTGACAAGTGGGATGTTTTTTAGTCAGATGAGTAACTTCCTCTAAGAGATTCTTTTGTTACATAAAGAATAATGAAAATTATTAAATTTCTGAAATATCCTATTTTTATTTATGTATCTATTATTTAATTCAGTTTTTTGACGTTTCCCTAATTGAGTTAGGCTCCGGTTAAGTCATGGCACCAACTCAGCTAAGAGTTATATTATTAGTATAGATATATATTATTTTGGCTTATGGTTAAACCTAATCGAGTTGCCTTCTTTATGCAGAGTGTTGGAAACTTTCTCAGCTAAATTACTATTACAGGTAGATCAATTTGCCTTGATCTCTTACTTTTTCCTTTACCTATGGAAAAGAGGAAGACTTTGATATTTTCTCTGTTCCAATGATGAGTCCAGTATTTGATAAATTGATTTTGAATATTGATGCAGTTATTACTCTTCTTAATGTGCCATTCAAGCTGGGATGTTCGTAGAAAAACTTATGATGCTACAAAGAAGATAGTTGCTGCTGCTCCACAGTTGTCAGAAGTTCTTCTGCTTGAGTTCACAGACTTTCTCTCTCTTGTTGGAGAGAAAATAAGTACATTGAAGATAAGGTACAAAATGACAGTTTTTAACTTTTGGTGTTTTTAATACCTTGCAGCGATTTTAACATTTTAATTATGGAGAAATTACTTTGGTCAGCATCCATTTTATTTTATGGCTTTGCAGTGTGAGTTATCATTCACATAATTTTTCTCTTATTTACCGAGGCTTCTTTTATATACTACAAGTTTTTGTTTAGACTTTTATCTGATCTAATGAGCAAAACTTAAATCTGTATATCTGTAGTGATGCAGATAATTCTCCAGACAATCAACTTCAGAACGTTCCTTCTGTTGAGGTCTTAGTAAAAGCTTTAGCTGTTATATCATCCACAGCTCTAGCTACAACTCCAAGTGTTTCTACACGAATTATATTCTGCTCTCATCATCCATGCATAGTTGGAACTGCAAAAAGAGATGCTGTGTGGCGGGTATATTGATTTTCTTTCTTTTATTGTTTTAGTTTCATGAAATTATTCTGCCTCAGTGATTAATTTTTGTTACACTTTTTTTGTCATTCTTCTTGTCCTCAGAGGCTCCATAAATGTTTGAGAACACTTGGCTTTGATGTGGTTGAGATTATCTCAACTAATGTAGGCAATATTTGTGAGGTAAAATCTATGTTATTGTGAAATATGTCAGTTTGATGGTTGGAACATTAAACGTATTACTACTGTAGTCCATTACTTGTTTCTGTTATAGTCTGTAGCTAACCTTTTTGGGATGTGTTTTTCTAGAGTCTAATTGGACCAATGGGGTTGATGAGTGCCAATCCACTTGAACAACGGGCAGCATTATATTCTTTATGCACTTTGATGTCAATAGCACCTGAAGATACGTATTCAGAGTTTGAGAAGGTATTTTGCTTGTACTTGGTCAACTTCAGTTGTTTCATTTTTCCTTGGCGCTGATTATTAACGTGAGTTCCCTCCACTTTGCAGCATCATACAAACCTTCCAGATCGTCACTCCCATGATATGCTTTCAGAGAATGACATTCAGGTGTGGCTTCTGAAGTTAACTACTCCATTCATGCCAGTTTCTTGGTTGATCATCTTTTTACTCCAGATTGTCATTCCCTCGATATGCTTTCACAGAATTGTGGTTTATGATTTAGGTGGAAGAATACTATGTCATAAGATTGCCTTTTTTTTTTGTGCCTATTATGTTCTATGTAGTTTTATGTTATTGTTTATTCTTATTCTTATTATTTTTTTTGTTAAGGCTTAATTCTATCTTTCATATGTTGTTTTAGATTTTCCGGACTCCTGAAGGAATTCTTTCCAATGAGCAAGGTGTTTATGTTGCAGAATCTATTACCTCTAAGAATTCTAAACCAACTGAGGTCTCACCTCTACTTTTCTCTTTGTCCTCTTTGGTTTGCTCCTCTCTTTTGACATACCTTTTTAGTCAATTATATTAGTTTATCTTCTATTCCCAGGACCATATCAATTCTAACCATCATGGAAAGAGGGAGATATCTAGTAGAGCAGCTGCTGGTGGTGGGAGAAAGGATACTGGGAAGTCGACAAAGAAAGCTGGCATGTCAACTTGGGCTTACATTTCATAGCTTCATGATTTCTATTGCTTGATTAATTACATAAAATTGTCCTTTTCATTTAATCCATACAGATAAAGGAAAGACTGCAAAAGAAGAGGCACGAGAGCAGCTTCTTAGAGAAGAGGCATCTATACGCGAGAAGGTTCGAGGAATACAGAAGAACCTATCTTTGATGCTGAATGCAATGGGGGAGATGGCTTTTGCTAATCCGGTTTTTGCACATAGTCAATTACCTTCCTTGGTATGTTCCATTTTCTGTCCTAAATTTCCTTCTAGGTATCATCCATTGATGAGAATGTTGCATGGTGGTCTCTTAAATTCTCTTAAACCCTAACTGCCAGATGGCACATATTATGAGGGTTCAATTTAGGTAAGATTTCTTATACTTTTCCTAAGGTTTTCCAATAAAAGCTTGCTGATTCAGTAAGGACCTCAATCCAAACTTCATGATGAGTTGGCAATTTAAATATGTGATCCACTTTCATTGGGGAACATTTGGAACAGGAGATAAGAAGCCTTACCTATGGTCATGTTGAGTGGTACTATTTCATATTGGTTGAGTTTAAATTTCTTACGTACCCATTAGATCTGTAATGAGTATGGAATCAACAGTTTAGGTCATTTGCTTCTTTCATTGCTTTTTATCCCCTGTTCATGCTTTAGGTCCATTTTCTAAGTGAAACCCTAAACTGTAAACACTAACCCTAACCCTAAACCCCTACTTGTGAGGGGATTGGTAAGCAGTGTTGTCTAACACCAGTTAACCTTTTTGGATCATAGCCAGTTTAGTTTATCCACTTATCATACTTTTTAAAGTTTTCTATGTGCAAAAACTTGGATTTTTCTTGGTGAATCTAGTGATTCATGCTATTAAATGTCATGCTTTGATACCACATTGTGAGCTTATTGAAAATTCTCTTGATCTAACATCTGTTTTGTCTACTTGTCTTGAGTGCCTTCTGTTAGATCTAACATCAGTTTCGTCTACTTGTCTTGAGTGCCTTTCCTTTTTCATTTTTGCTCATTCAACTCAATTTTGATTTGCTCTCAATCTCAATTTGCATTGCCAATTCTCTTTTAACACATTTTTTAGAGGAACTTGGTTTCTATTTTATTCTCCTTCAGTGACATTGAATGCTTGATTTTCCTTTGCTGTTAATTTCATATTTGTTCTCCACCAATTAGTTGGTATGGATTTTGTCTTTACATTCTTCAGGTCATGTTTGTTGATCTTTGATTTTTTTCAGGTTAAGTTTGTTGATCCTTTATTGCGATCACCAATTGTTGGTGATGTGGCCTATAATACATCAGTGAAGCTTGCCCGTTGCTTAGTGCATCCTCTATGCAATTGGGCCCTTGATATTGCTACTGCCTTACGCCTAATTGTGACTGATGAAGTTCGTATTCAGTTGGAACTCATTCCTATTGTGGATGAAGTAGCTGAAGAAAGACCGTCATTGGGTCTTTTTGAGAGAATAGTAAATGGATTGTCTGTGTCTTGTAAATCTGGACCTCTTCCTGTGGATTCCTTCACTTTTGTATTTCCTGTAAGATATCCTACTTTCATATGTTATTGAGTACATTCAATCAAAATTTCTTGGTAAATGGATTGTTTGCGTCTTGTAAATCTGGACCTCTTATATATGTTTGTCATCAGATAATGGAGCGGGTTCTATTAGCATCCAAGAGAACAGGACTTCATGATGATGTTCTCCGGATTCTTTATATGCACATGGATCCCCTTCTACCCCTTCCCAGGCTTCGCATGCTATCGGTTTTGCACTCAAACTTTCAACCTAATTAACTGATTTATGGTTTATAATTTCTTCTTTTATTTCTTTACTGGTTCTTTCTTGCTATATCATCCTTTTTATTTTATATTTTTGCAGGCTCTCTATCATGTTCTAGGTATTGTTCCAGCTTACCAAGCATCAGTTGGTCCTGCGTTAAATGAGTTGTGTCTTGGCCTGCAGCCAGATGAAGTAGCATCTGTATGTCCTTAACTAGTTCCTTATTTTCTACCGCGTACTCATTGAAAAATGCTATCTATCTAATAATTTTATTCTTAAAGGCTTTGTATGGAGTGTATGCAAAAGATGTTCATGTAAGGATGGCTTGCTTAAATGCCGTAAAATGCATTCCGTCTGTTTCTGGTCGTGCTCTTCCTCAAAATGTTGAAGTTGCGACAAACATTTGGATCGCTTTACATGATCCGGAAAAGGTTTGGCTTAAAGCTGCTTGCATGAAAATTTAAAAGTTGAATGTTTTTGGCTTCCATATGAGTAGTCATTCTCTTCATTGTCTCTCTGCTTTCAGCCCATTGCTGAAGCTGCAGAAGATATATGGGATCGCTATGGATATGACTTTGGGACTGATTACTCTGGGCTTTTCAAGGCACTTTCTCATATAAATTACAATGTGCGGTTGGCTGCAGCAGAGGCGTTGGCTGCTGCTTTGGATGAAAACCCAGATTCTATACAGGTTTGTTGATTTTTACCTTCACATTACTTTCACATTGTTGTTATTTGACCTTTTTGGCTGATATTTTCAGGAATCTCTTTCTACTTTATTTTCTTTATATATCCGTGATTCTGGTTTTGGTGAGGAAAATCTTGATGTTGGTTGGCTTGGTCGGCAAGGAATAGCATTAGCTTTGCATTCTGCAGCTGATGTACTAAGAACAAAAGACCTTCCTGTTGTCATGACATTCCTGATATCTCGAGCACTGGTGTGTTTTCTTTCCTGATTTTTGGTAATACTTATTAAATTAAATTGGCTATAAAGCTTGGAATAGTTCCTTTTGTATATTATTGTGTTGCACAAGCTTTTTAGTTATTCTTTTAATAGAATATTAGAATAACTAATTTGTGAATATTTTTGCTTTTCAGGCTGATCCTAATGCTGATGTTCGTGGAAGAATGATTAATGCTGGTATAATGATTATTGATAGGCACGGAAGAGACAATGTTTCTTTATTATTTCCAATTTTCGAAAATTACTTGAATAAGAAGGTTAACCTTTCTTCTAAAATTTTTCTATATATTTTCTGTTGATTCAGTGCTTGCATAATCAAGCACTGGAGTACATTGATTTTCTTTTCATGTAATTATGCATAACCTTCTGCACATTTGTGCATAAATTTTCTCTTTGTGTAGGCATCAGATGAAGAAAAATATGATCTGGTTCGTGAAGGTGTAGTTATTTTTACAGGAGCCCTAGCAAAACATTTGGCAAAGGTGTTGATTTACTGCTCCTTTCTTATCATATAAAGATCATGGCATCATCCTAGTTTAGCTCTAAGATACATACTTTTCTTTACAGGATGATCCTAAAGTGCATGCGGTTGTAGAGAAGTTGTTGGATGTGTTGAATACTCCTTCTGAAGCTGTTCAGCGGGCAGTCTCATCATGCCTGTCTCCTTTAATGCCGTCAAAGCAAGTACGTGCCATCTGGTGCTAAAAATGGGTTTTTAGGTTCAGAAATAAGAACTTGTGTGCCTTTTATTTTTGTAAATATGCATGGTAATTTCTCCTCAAGAAATATGGTGTTTTTCAGGATGAGGGATCTTCTTAATGTTAATATTGCTTATGTAGGATGATGCAGCAGCACTTGTTTCTAGACTGTTGGATCAGCTGATGAAGAGTGAGAAATATGGTGAACGCCGCGGAGCAGCTTTTGGACTTGCAGGAGTGGTCAAGGGGTTTGGTTTATCATCTTTGAAGAAATATGGGGTTGTGGCTGTGTTACGAGAAGGTTTTGCTGATAGGTGTGACCTTTTCTTATGTAGTGGAGGCTATTATTTTAGTTACTTCTGAACTTTAATTGCTCTCCTTTTCTGTCTATTTTGATTGCTTTAATCTATCCCCCTTCTTGCTGGCCCCAAATTTTCTCTTTTTATCCATATTAAATTGGCATAGCTGTGGATCCTTGTTATGAACATCTGTTATACATTTAGTGGTTCATTTAATTCCTTATCTCATTTTTCTTTCTTTCCATTTTCTGCTGCAGAAATTCTGCGAAATCTCGTGAAGGAGCGCTGCTAGCATTTGAGTGCGTTTGTGAATATCTGGGAAGATTGTTTGAGCCGTATGTCAACAATCATTAGGGCCTAATTATTGTTTAATTCCATTTTATATATATACATCCTTCTACAACATTTTATATTCTTGACATGTGATTTTGGTCAGGTACGTTATTCAGATGTTACCCTTGCTATTGGTTTCTTTTTCTGATCAAGTAATCGCTGTTCGTGAGGCTGCTGAGTGTGCAGCTCGTGCTATGATGTCTCACCTGAGTGCACAAGGAGTAAAGCTTGTCCTTCCATCTCTTTTAAAGGTGATGTTTACGTTTGTTTTCCTGTTCACCCCTTTTTCTTTAACTTTCTGATGCACTTTGTTTTGTGGTAGTGAATGCATAACTTTTGAACTATATGTTTAAATGTCAACATTGCTTAATGATTCTGAATGATTTGATACACTTATATGTTCTGCTCTTATGGACCTGAGTATACCAGTTCCATTTTCTGGACCTAAACTGTTAGGCACTTGTGATGAGCCACAAGCAAGGGTACCTGTTTTAACTTTTGATGTCCTTGTGGTGTAACGAATGTGGTTCTAAATACTTTACTGTGCATGTCTAGGGTCTTGAAGATAAGGCCTGGAGAACAAAACAAAGCAGTGTACAACTACTTGGTGCCATGGCTTACTGTGCTCCTCAGCAACTCTCTCAGTGCCTCCCAAAAATTGTCCCGAAATTGACAGAGGTCAGATTTGACTGATTTTTGTTAATTCAGATTCTGGCTGATATTGTACCTTGGTTTCATATCAATTTTATTTGGCTTTTTTGTTTCTCTGTTTGTTAATTGTAGGTGTTAACAGATACACACCCTAAGGTCCAATCGGCTGGGCAGACGGCACTTCAGCAGGTTTTAGTTTGTCCTCTTTATAAGCTTTAGTTTATTCTTATATGGCCATTATTGAGCTAATTTACCTGTTCTTTTAGGTTGGGAGTGTAATAAAGAATCCCGAAATATCATCACTTGTTCCTACTCTTCTTATGGGTCTTACAGATCCCAATGACTATACAAAATATTCCCTTGATATTCTCCTCCAAGTAAGATTCTGAACCTGAAATTATCAGTTGTGAGTGTTCTTTTTGTCTTTCTAAACTTGTGTTGAATTTTGCAGACAACATTCATAAATTCAATTGATGCTCCTTCACTTGCATTGTTGGTACCAATAGTACATAGAGGGTTAAGGGAGAGGAGTGCAGATACTAAAAAGAGAGCTGCCCAAATAGTTGGAAACATGTGTTCCCTAGTCACAGAGCCTAAGGATATGATTCCTTACATTGGGTTGCTCCTTCCTGAAGTGAAAAAGGTGCATTTTTCAACTGAAATTTTAGAGCTTGGTACCATTTTTTCTGTGAAAACCCTGTTTGATGTTCAAAATATGAACAGGTACTTGTTGATCCCATTCCAGAAGTTCGATCAGTTGCAGCTAGGGCCATTGGATCTCTTATAAGAGGAATGGGAGAAGAAAACTTCCCAGATCTTGTCCCGTGGTTGTTTGATACGCTTAAATCAGACAACAGTAATGTTGAGCGGTCTGGTGCTGCACAAGGATTGAGTGAGGTTAGAATTTTTCAGTTATTGACATATATGCTTATCGTTCAAAGTTGCAGCAATATCTAAATTAATTTAATAGGTCTCCTGTTATTAGGCTTAAGGGATTTAGAAATTTTATTGGAGAGAAATGCTTGAGTTAGATAAGATATTGAATTTTTCTTGAACCCTCTTCTTTTGACTCTAAACCCTTTTTCCTCCATTGCATTTTTCTAATGTTCCATTGTTGTAGAAGAAGTTGCCATTACCTATTAACTTGTTTTCTCTGTGACTGTCTATTTGCTCATGTTAGGCTTGCGCCTAACTTGCCCTTTTTAGCTAGTTTTTTACCAATCAGAAAAAGAGAAACAATCATAAGTTGAGTATGCATGAGATTTTCCCTTCTATTTTCAGGTCTTAGCTGCGCTTGGTACTGAGTACTTCGAGAATGTACTTCCTGATATTATTCGGAACTGTTCACATCAAAAGGCATCTGTACGTGATGGATATTTGACACTTTTCAAGGTAATCTCATATACCGTCTCATATCTTATTTTCACCTGAAGTTTTTCCTTTTGGTGGGATTTTCGTAACAGTTTCCTTTTAAAATTTGTTAGTATTTCCCAAGGTCATTAGGTGTTCAATTCCAGAACTACTTGCACTTGGTGTTGCCTGCTATCTTAGATGGTAAATATTCTTTGCAATCGTTTTGTATGCTTCAAATCCTTATGTGAACCTTCTTTTATAATGATTCTTGGCACGGTTATTTATTCATTAATTTCAATGGCTGCTTATATTCTTTTAGGTCTTGCGGATGAGAATGAATCTGTGCGGGATGCAGCTTTAGGGGCTGGGCATGTCCTAGTGGAGCATTATGCAACAACGTTAGGATTCTTTCTGCTTTTGTTTTTGAAATTAATTTTGTTTTTTTTTTTTTTCTAAAAAAGCTTTAGGATTTTTTCTGTCTTTTCTAATTAATCTTGAGCATGATAGAATTTTGATGGATAATGATGGATAAATTGTATGTCTAGCTTCAATGCCTTGCCTTCCAGTTGTGACATAATGATGATATTTTCTATTTCTTCTTTGACATCAGGTCATTGCCACTCCTTCTTCCAGCTGTAGAAGACGGCATCTTTAATGACAATTGGCGAATTAGACAAAGCTCTGTGGAGCTATTAGGAGATCTCCTGTTTAAGGTTTGCATCTTCCTGGAATTTCTTGGCAATTCAGAAATTTTGATTTCCTTGGTCCTTAGGAGATCCAACCCAAGTGATTTTTTCTTGTTGACTTGGAACTCAGTAATTTGTTTTCCTTGTGGTTTTCTATCCAGGTTGCTGGAACTTCCGGGAAAGCTTTACTTGAGGGTGGCAGTGATGATGAAGGTGCTAGTACTGAAGCACATGGACGTGCTATTATCGAGGTTTTGGGAAGGAATAAGCGCAATGAAGTTCTTGCTGCATTATATATGGTTCGAACTGATGTCAGCATTACTGTACGCCAGGTAATTTTCTCCATGTTTTATCATGTTAAATTAATTGATGAACTAATGTTGTGACCATTTTGATTTCAGTATATGGAAAATAATATAAAACACTATTCTCCATTTTCAGGCTGCATTACATGTATGGAAGACTATTGTAGCAAATACTCCAAAGACGCTCAAGGAAATAATGCCTGTTTTAATGAATACTCTAATTACTTCTCTTGCGTCAGCATCCTCTGAAAGGCGGCAGGTTTGTTTTTGTGCTGTTCTCTGTTCTCATTGATAATGTAGGGTTCACAACTAACCAATATCTATTGATTAACTAGGTTGCTGGAAGAGCACTGGGAGAACTTGTGAGAAAACTCGGGGAGAGAGTACTTCCTCTTATCATTCCAATTCTATCTCAAGGATTAAAGGACCTGGATGCTAGTAGAAGACAAGTAAGTATTTCCTCCTCTTGATACTATAGTTTGCCAGCAATTTCTTTACAGGAATTGGTTTCTGCCCACCCAGAAGGAGGGTATTGGGTGTGGTCATCCTTTGGTCTAACTACATAAATCTATCCTAATTTATATATCATCAACATTAATTAGATATTAGTAATTATTTTGAATCTATTAGAATTCTATAGTTCTTACTGTTATTAAAATGATTGATGTTGGAAATACTGCTGGGTTACATTGTTATGATAGCTTTTTCTATCTTTTCTTTTTATGTCATATACTTGTAAGCATCATTTTTTGCATCTTTTTTGTGTGGGAAGTCCATTGAAAGTTTGTTGTCTTCATCTAGTTTCATTACTGGAAATGATCATATTGGTGTTGTATGAAGACTGGTTTGATATTTCCAAGGATTTCCTATGAACCACGCAATATAGTTTAGTTAAGCTTGATTTGTTTTAGTTGCTTATAAATTTCTATAGAAGATATGATATCATGAATGGTAGGGTAGGACTGGGAGGCTAGGTTTGTCTAATGAAGGTTTCTCACATTTGTATTTGTGATTTTAGTGCTTTGCCACCGGACAAAAGTTATCTTTAGGAATCTGAAATTTTAATCTATGTTGCTTAGACTTGGGTAGGGTGCTTGTGATTGTCAGACATGTCAACTACCCTAAATCTAACACGTGGGGATTTGGCTACAAAACGTTGAAGAATAGGAAACAGGTGCATGGATTATTTGTGCAATTTTATCTTGTTAGGATGTTTGTAATGATTCTAGAAGCTATCTTATGCCTAATATTAGAAACTTCAGATATGCAATACGTTAATATTAAAGATTGATAAAAATATCCAGAAAAGGAAAAAAGCATTATAGATTGATAAAGGTAAAGTAAAAGGATAAGCATATATAAGTCTAAAAAATAATGAATTATGATATTATTGGTAATCTATTTTTTTTCCTAAAAGTATAATGTCCAAATTTCATAAATATGTCCTTGAATCATAAGGTTCAAATACAAAAATATGTTAAGAAGCTAAAATTGTGAATAAAACCAAACCCTTTTTCATAGTCTTAACTAATCAAAACCCAAATACCATTTCAATCTTTTATCTTTAAATGTTAAAATGTACTTGCCTATTGCAAAATAATTTTTCATTCTGGAAAGAAGCAATCTGCACTTTCCTTTTCTCCTTCACAAGTGTTGCTTTTCTAGTTCCAATTGGTTATTGGAACTTCTCTTCTCCTTGTTTTTTGTCCTTGATTTTGGAATTTCCTCCACCTTCGCACTGCTTTCTCTTTTCAATTTTATTCTTTTTCGTCAAATTCTTAGTTCTGATATGCAGTTCTTTCTGGTCCTGGTTTCTGCATAATTTATGTGATAAAATTTAGTATTTTAAGGGAAAATATATACTACAGCTGAAGAAATTGAGACGGGTAATCAAATCAAATTTATGTAATGGGAATCGACTTGGCTCAGTTAGTGGTAATTAATTTGCAACTGTGCCTTCGTCAGTATCGAGTCATGTCAAACAGGTGCAGCAAAAAAAATGATGAGTCCAACTAACAGATTTTGATTCCTCCCTGTGTGCATGTCTTGATTTATATTATACTTGTAGTTTTGGTGACTGAAATTCACATGGTTGACAGGGTGTATGCATTGGTTTGAGTGAAGTGATGGCAAGTGCTGGTAAGAGTCAGTTATTGAGTTTCATGGATGAGCTTATCCCGACCATTCGTACCGCCCTTTGTGATAGGTTTGTTTTAATCTTGTTTCTGTAGTGATTGTCTTCTATCTTTAATTTTACAAGACATTATGTCGTAAAATATTTTCCAACAGTGTTCCTGAGGTTCGTGCGTCAGCAGGCTTAGCATTCAGTACACTCTATAAGGTACATATTTGTTCTCTGGTTTCACTTGAACTTGATTTATGGGTAGTTTCAGATAGAATGAATCATAAAATGTCATGATACAGAGTGCTGGTATGCAAGCAATTGATGAAATTGTTCCAACATTGTTACATGCTTTGGAGGATGATGAAACTTCTGATACTGCTCTAGATGGTCTCAAACAAATCTTGAGGTTATATTTTCATGCCCTCTTTAGACTATGATTTGCTGTTTGTTTGGCATGGTTTCATATAATTGCCAATTCTAAATTGTTCTCTTATCAACTTCAGTGTCAGAACTACTGCTGTCTTGCCTCATATATTGCCTAAGCTGGTTCATCGTCCCCTTTCGTAAGTTTTCACTCACTTACGTTGGATTTCTTTCTCAAAAATAAAAATTTGAAAAAAGAAAGGAAGAAAACGGTTCAATGACTCTGCTCGGTTACTAATTTGGATATCTGTCCAGTGCCTTCAATGCACATGCTCTTGGAGCTTTGGCAGAGGTTGCCGGCCCTGGCCTTAACTATCACCTTGGTATGATCCTGCCTGCTTTACTTTCTGCAATGGGCGGTAATGACGCGGTACACATCTCCTAATCCTTTCTCCTTTGTAATTCTCATTCTGAATTTCAAATGCTATCTGAGTTTCTATCACATTTAATTGTTTTTAAGCATATCAAAGTTTCTGATTTGGTGGCATCTTACTGCCTGCTCATTGTGGATTTTACAGGATGTTCAACCTCTGGCTAAGGAAGCTGCAGAAACAGCGGTCTTGGTCATTGATGAGGAAGGCATTGAACCGTTAATATCAGAGCTTCTTAAAGGAGTTGCTGATAGTGAGGTTTGTCTGATATGCTGTTAATGTTCTTGAAGGCTCTCTATCTTTGACTGATACACACATGCACTTGCTTTTAATGACTTACCGTGGTTTCAGGTATCAATTAGAAGTTCATCTTATTTGATTGACTGACACGCATGCAATTTCTTTTGGTGGCTTTCAGGCATCAATTAGAAGAAGTTCATCATATTTGATAGGATACTTCTTCAAAAACAGCAAACTTTATCTAGTTGATGAAGCTCCAAACATGATATCTACCTTAATTATTTTGCTTAGTGATACAGATTCTGCCACTGTTGCGGTATGTTATGAGCTATTCCTTCTCTTTTGTTGTTCATTTACAGGTTGTATCTTGCATCTTATGTTTGGTTTGACAGGTTTCTTGGGAAGCTTTATCAATGGTTGTCAACTCAGTTCCAAAAGAAGTGCTTCCTTCATATATAAAGTTGGTACGTGATGCTGTATCTAGTGCTAGAGATAAGGAGCGCAGAAAAAAGAAGGTGAGTGCTTACTGTTTTTCCACACAGACAATGGTTATCAGATGGGAGTGTTGTGTGGATAAGAAAACTGTAACTTTTTTGTTTTTGTTTAATCCACTTGCAGGGAGGCCCCGTTGTTATTCCCGGATTCTCTCTTCCAAAAGCTCTTCAACCATTGCTTCCGATATTTCTTCAGGTGTTCCTGCTTTTCATCTCTCTCCAAAGTGTGTTGTCTGTCATTATCACCTTAAATTGATATTTGAAAACGTTGGGGTTTACTAAAACATACTATGTTAAATTAGTGCTGGTGAAAATAGAAGCTCGTTACTTTTTTCATTCACTTATATTATAGATAAATGACAGAAATATTGACAAAATAATTTCTATAACAATTACTACATAAATGTCACTGATGGATATGGAAAATGTGTTGTTCTTTCTATCCTACAATCAGATCACAATTTGTCTTCTGCATCGTATGTATAATGTTATCTTTGCATGTTGAAATTATAAAAAGTTGGGATGATCCTTGGATTGCAAGACAATTGCTACTTTGATTATTCTTTCCTTTTTAAGTTTACATTTGTTTCTATGGTGCACACAATTTATTGAATTTAGTTGTCTGTTCGAAACTTTTTTTTTGGCATCACTGAAATATATTTGCTGTTCCTTCCAAAAAAAGAAAAGAAAATGAAAAAGAAATGTTTTTGTTGTTTTGGCCTGTTACTTGATCCATGTATTCCCCTGACAAATCAATATGGAATTAATAATTTATACCTGACTGCATCTGCAGGGTCTGATTAGTGGGTCAGCTGAACTCAGAGAGCAGGCAGCCCTAGGTCTTGGGGAGCTTATTGAAGTCACTAGTGAACAATCACTGAAGCAGTTTGTCATCCCAATAACTGGGTATGTACTATTGGAAACTATCAGGTTAAAATAACTAAAAATGATGTCACAAATAGAGGCTAGAACAAACAAACTGCCAATCTTGTGTGTAAACAATGTTTGGTCGACTGCTGTTCTGCCTGGCTTGGTTTCGTGATGGTGCACAAAAGCTTGGTTTTGAAGTGTTCAATTCTCTTGACTCTGAGGTGCTCCCCAGAGTGCTGATGTCTCTGTTGGAGTAGCTAATATATGTCTCTAATTTCCAGAGAAGGAAATTAGAATTATATTTTGTCTTTACAGTGGCCACAGTTTGTCTAATCTGATAAGGTGGCAAGTTCATTTTTATGCGGTATGGAAGTCGAAGCATCGATAGAAAAACAAAAAATGAAATTGATATGAAACTGAAAGACAGTGACCACAATTTGTCTAAGCTGATAAGCTTTCTGGAAAACTTTGTACTAGGGTTTCACATTCTTTAATGAGTTTAATCCTAGTCCTTGGATAGAAATAAGCCCAATCTTATACTAGCGATCCGAACTTGTTAAAAGATCAAATGGATCACTTAATTAACTCTTACAGATATTATATGCACTCAGTATCCATGCTTATAGTTATGACATCTTTAAATGCTATCTTGAGTTTCTTTTTGAAAGATATCTTTCTGTTTTTGTGTCAAGCTTTTCTTATCTGCCTGTCAATCACATCCATGTTTTCTTATATTTGCAATTTTCAGTATTCTTTATGTTGCCTGTCAATCATATCCTTTATGTTGTCTGAAAAGTTTAGTGTAAAACTGGATTCTTTGAAAGCCTACATTAGTAAGTTGATTGCTATTTTAAATAAAAGAAAAAACAATTCATAGCTTCAACTGCTAAATCTTGACCTCTGTTGAGTAAGTGTAATTTAATATTTTGCACATTTTAGGTTAATCTTAAAGACCTGTAAAGTTCTTCAATAAAGTCTCATTTTTCCCTGAGATAAGTTCCTATTATTTCTTTTGCTGACTGCTGTTTAGTGTTTTACTGTTTTATAGTCTGATGTATTTCTTTTTTCTTAACTTCAGGCCTCTTATTCGAATCATAGGTGATCGTTTTCCTTGGCAAGTCAAGAGTGCAATTTTATCTACATTGAGTATCATGATCCGAAAGGGTGGAATTGCACTGAAACCTTTTCTTCCTCAGCTGCAAACAACATTTATCAAGTGTCTGCAAGATAATACAAGGTCCTTTCGAAATCTGTAGCTGTCTCAACAGTAGTCATAGTTATTTATTATAATTTTACATTGTTCAGCTGTTTTTGCCTGGAACTTAATTGTTTCCTTTATTTCTATGTGATGTTAGCATGTTGCCATATTTATTATCTTGTTTGTTGTTTTTGATTTCTCAAGTGTTTGAATGCAGGACTGTGCGCTCAAGTGCTGCCCTCGCACTGGGTAAGCTTAGTGCACTAAGTAACAGGGTTGACCCATTAGTCAGTGATCTCCTATCTAGTTTGCAGGTGATTTTTAGCATTTGGCCTCTATATGGCTCTATTTTCTTATAGTTGGAGGATACTAGTTACTAAAGTTTTATGTTCAGGCATCTGATTCTGGAGTAAGGGAGGCCATATTGACTGCTTTAAAAGGTGTGGTAAAGCATGCTGGTAAGAGTGTGAGTCCAGCTACCAGAACTCGTATCTACACTCTTCTCAAGGATTTAATTCATCATGTTGATGACCAAGTTCGAATGTTTGCTTCAAGCATTCTGGGTGTCATATCGCAGGTACTTGGCAGATCTATCTTAAGAACCATTACTATCCTTTTGGTTTTGCTGCTATTTATTCTAACAGTGGCATATTTGCATCCTTTTGGCCTATTGGGTGATGAATGCATCAGTTGTATTAGTGATTAATGGTACCTGCTAAATGATATGTACAATAATTTGCGGTGCTATAGATCAGTTTGCTTATTCTCAATCCATTTGATTTTTTCTGATTGTCTTTTGGGTTTTCTTCCAATAATGGTACTGCAGTGCATGGAAGAATCTGAGCTGTCAGACCTCCTTCAAGAGCTTTTAGATTTGTCCTCTTCTTCAAACTGGGCTGACCGTCATGGGGCAGTTCTCACACTGTCCTCCTTGCTCAGGCATAACCCTTCCACTGTATTTATGTCTCTGGAGTGCCCCTCTATTTTACTCCGTCTCAAAAGCTCCTTGAAAGATGAGAAGGTATTGCAATTCTAACAGATTTAATTCTGTTTTGGGTTTTCTTTTTTACCAATTTCTGATCCTTCCTTGTATATAGTTCCCACTACGTGAAACATCAACCAAGGCACTGGGAAGGCTTTTACTCTATCAAGTTCAAAGTGACCCCCATAATTCCACTGCCCTTTTGGATGTTCTTTCATCTGTGCTGTTGGCATTGCGTGATGACTCCAGTGAAGTAAGGAGAAGGGCATTATCTGGAATAAAAGCGGCTGCCAAAGTATGTGCACCTTGCTTTAAGTCTTTATGTCAAAAGCATAACTAGCCTATTGCTTTATTTCCATAAGAGCATATTTCGCACTTAAAATGTTTCTACTGTTGTTACAGGCAAATCCATCTGTTATCACGACTCATCTGTCATTAATTGGCCCTGCACTTGCTGAATGTTTAAAGGACAGCAGCACCCCAGTTAGACTTGCCGCAGAAAGATGTGCCCTCCACAGCTTCCAGTTGACAAAAGGTATTTTTCACGTGTAATTCCATGTTTTTGAACTAGTTGCTTCTCCTCTACAGACTAGCTTTGCAATAAATGAAGTGCAAAATTTTCTTCTTTTCTCTCCCACTAGAGTTGGTAGAAGAAATAATATACTGTTGCACTAAACGGTTCATTCTTTTTCTAGGTACTGAAAATGTTCAAGCTGCACAAAAATACATCACAGGCTTGGATGCTAGGCGCATGGCAAAGTTTCCTGAACACAGGTACTAAACCCCCCCTAAATTTGCAAACAATTAGATCTTTTAGATCTCTCATTCTTGCCGTTGCAGCAGTGTTCATGTTTGTTTCTACATCTTGAAGTTTGGTTCATTGTTATCTTAAACTGTCTGCTGAATTTTAAAATGCAGTGATGATAGTGATGAAAGTGAAGATGAACAAGCAAGCAGCTAAAAATATTTTCCTTGATCATATGTTTCATCAAGGCTTGAGACTCGAATGGAAGCGACTGAGACTTGTAATCATTTGACGCGCTCCTGCCTAAAATTTTCCAAGGTGTACGTCGGTGTTTGTTCATAGGAAATATAGATTTTATACAAGAACAAGAGCCCCATTTTTTCCCATATGGGTGTTTTACAATATCAATGTAATTGCCACTCCTTAGAATCCAGAAATCTATGGCCTCGTTGCTTCCTTCAACTTTCTTGTACCGAATTTTGTTCAAATTGTCACATTGAAATAAGGCTTTTATATGTACCAAAATTTGCCTCTTTTTTCGTTCTTTTTTTTTCTACTCTGTGTATGCCTTAAGAACATATTGGCTCAAGAGTTTTCTTTGTTGTGATTACAATTATCAATTGTTTTTGCATAAAGAAAATATCAATGAAGTATGGTATAGGTTTGATGCAAAATTAAGTTTCAAGTACACTGCTTTTTTAATTTTCTAAAATCTTATTTATGGCACACTCAGTCGTCCTTGGTTTATGTTTTATGTTAAAAACTAATGACAGTGAGATCCATTTGAAAAGTCTTAAAAAATTGTTAAAAATTGAAAATGTTACAAAAAATTATAAAATCACAAAATAATAAGAAAAAAAACTAAACTTTTTACTAGAAGTTTAAGGCATATAGATATTTTAATATTTTAAATTTTTATAAATTTGGTTTACTAAGCTTGAGTATGAGATCATTAATTTTTTTGGAAGAATGCTACCTACAATAATTGTTTTACAATTCAATCGAAATTTATAATTGGTAGATTTTTTTTAAATGAATTATTTTATAATTTAATTAATCGAAATTTATAATTAATAAAATTTTTTAAGTGATAAACTTGGATAAGATTATTTTTTAAATTGCTTAAATAATGAAAAATAATGTTTTTTTAGATAAATAATATTTTTAATTATTCTAAATGTTATTTAATATCTCAAGACAAATTATTTGTCTATAGATCAATGTCTTAAGAATTATTGTCATATGTTTTATCATTTAAAAAAACTCTGGTACAAAATAAAAAGAACATGTACACAATGATGAACGAAGAAAACTTACTTCAGAAATTAAATAGAGAACTAAGCCAAATAAAAATGTACATGTGGTAAAGTACTAAAAATTAATGTAATTTGAATATTAAAAATTTGATAAAATAATTTATTCAATTTTTATTAAAATATAATTTTTAGAGCGTTTGAGGAGAGGTCTTACAATATTGATATATGTCCAATTTGTTGGTGTTTATCAGAGACTCCTCTTCGTGCCCTTAAGAATTGTGTTGGCACTAGGGATGTTCCTAAGTCCTAACAATGCTAGAAACAGTTTTTTTTTTTCATGTTGATTTTATCTCTTGGCTGTTAGAGGGAATTTGCAATTGTTGGAACGTTTCGAGGAATGAGGCAATTTGGAGAGCTATTTTGCAGCAGTCTTTAGGATTTAGGGTTTGGGCTTCAGCAGGTGGGATTCTCCATGATGATAAAGGTGAGTGGATCTTGGGCTTCTTTCGCAGTAACTGAGTAGCTACAGTTCTCCTGTCCGAACTTTGGGCAATCTTTGATAGGTTGACTCTGGCTTGGGACCGCGGATTTATGCAGATTGTCCTTGAAAGTGATAGCGGGGAGGTGATTGAACTGATAAAAGATGGTCAGGATTTTCTATCATCACTTGGTTTGGTTAGAGATATACAGCAGTTGTGCAAGAGACAATGGGATGTACGGGTGGAACATGTCCCACGACAGGCTAATAAAGCAGCGGATATGATGGCGAAATTGGAAGCTGGGCTCTTGGCCGGATTTATAGTTGTTCGTTGTCCCTGTTCCGGATTGTTACAGTAGTTTGAACAAGATGTTAGTAGTTCTAGTTGCTTCAGTCGTCTCTTTTAGCCCCTCCTTGTTACCAAAAAAAAAAAAAAAAAAAAAAAAACACTGGGAATTTTTTCAGTTTTCAAAATTTTAATTCAAGTGAGAAGTAAAATCATTTTCCATATATACAAAAAAAATAAAATTTTAAAACTTTTAATTCTTGAAATTTAAGACAACACATAAAGCAATAAGTACCAATTTAAGGCATCGTGGGGGGTTCAACTATTTATATTTTATAAAGATTTAGTGGTAATAAAAATCGTTACAACACACAAAAAGCAGGAAAAAAAAATCAAAAATTAAAAATTAAAATACTTTATTCAAAAATATATTTAAAAAAATTTGTGGGTCACAAAAATGAATAAATCAACAAACGATACAATTAATTCTTCCTTTTATTTGTTTTTTTTTTTTTTTTTTTGTATAATGTTGATTCAAATTCAGATTAATCTTGATGTAGGTGAAACACCAATCAATAAGTTACAACTTGGGTTTATTAATTTTTCTCATAAATTATTTATAGTACATTTAAATGCACGAGCTTAGAGAAATTGTTGGACAGATTAATATTAGAGAAATTATCTATATTGAATTGTTTTATATTTAAATTATTATCTTTCGATTAACGAAAAAAAGTAAAAAGGAAAAAACAATTATATTATCTTTTTTAAAATAGTAAATTCTAATTATTTAAACTATAAATTATATTACATGAGCAAAAATCATATATTTAAAATATAAAGATGTGTTTGTAAAAAACATATAATAAATAATAAAATGGATAGTTTGAAATTAAATAATAACACATGAAATATTTATGATATTAAAATGGATTAGATTAAATTGTGAGTAAAACGGAATTTAAACACAGAATATATATCATATTAAAAATGTTAAATGAGTACAATTGTTTATTATAACGTTGTCATCAATTTTGAGTTAGCGTCGAGTTAACTTGTGACACCAATTCAATCAATAACGTTATTAATATATAAAACTAATGAAAGTAATAAATTGTGCATATTAAAATAAAAATGTGTAAAAGAATATCAAAATGAAGCTTTGATGGAGCGGTAAATTTAATATTTTACTAATGCAATTGGTGTGGCTTTAAATCTCACCATATGCATATTTTTATTGATTTCAATTAAAATAAAAAGATTAAAATACCCTAAAATAATGTAACTTATTTTAATTACAGGATGATTTTTTTGTAATTTCTTTAATCGAATTGATGCTCAATTGACTCGTGACACCAACTCATTAAAAACTTAAATACATTTACAAATTATATATTTATATATAATATAATAGTATAGTATAGTATAGTATACTATAGATAACAAGTAACTTTATATTTCATATATGAAAATTTATAAAAACACATTTTATAGTCTAATATATCTACAAATTACTATAACCAATTTATTGAACAGTGAGATCTTTAATTTGTAATATGTCAATTTTTATATTTTTTAACAAGAATATTGAATAACGATTAAAATTTTGTTATTTTTACTACATTTGAACTATTAAAATAATTGATATATTTTAATTATGTTAATTAATTACTATTTTAAATAATATTACCTTACATTAATTACATAAAATAAAATTACAATGAATATGTTGATTTCGATTTATTATAATATCTAAATTCTGTTCGAACATAAAGAAAACTATTTTAATGAATTAGCGACGACGACCATGTCGGCATTTTTCTAGGCGTGAGCATCCTCTATCATACTGGTTGGCGTCCCTGGTCTGCATGGCTTTTGCATATCCCCTCTTTCAATTGTCCGTAGTCAAGGTTTTCAGCATTTGCACCAGTTTCCATCAACCTTGAGCTCACCACCATTGCACAAATCCACACCACCATCATCTTTTTCCCGACGCCCATTTTGTTTCAACAAACTTATTCAAGTATTTATTTATTTAAAACTCTGCACTATCTTTCAAGCACAAGAGGTGGGAACTATATAGTTTCACGATAGTTGTAGACTTCGTAAAATGTTTAACCGAAACTAAAAGACTGGAGCATGTTCCATAACATTTTTAGTAAATTAGGCTGGGAATAGCAAAAAAGCCAAGTCTCTTTGAACCATACATATTCATCCTTTCTAAAGATAGACATGCAATATTTGATAAAAAGAAAAGACATGTTCAAATCCCACCCTTTTCTTTTACTAACCCTTGCAACTTTAATCGGTATTCACAATTATAGATACGATTTTGTCAATTATTGGAGAGTTTACAAAAATACTATAATAAAATTATTTGATCATAAGTATTAAATTAGAAGTGATTGTGCAATTGGGTTGCACGTATTCACTCAGGCACCTTCAGTAGTACATGATATTTTGTTACGAGATCAACGTTAAATAATGGTTTTGATTTTAGTTGAGACTTTAAACTCAACTTCCCTTTTTGTAACTAAAAAAACGTGACTGTAAAATTATCACAACAAGAAGTCATAAATAAAAGTAATCAAAGAAAATGGGAAAATGCTAAATTATAAAATTTGAATTTTATCCTTAATCTTAATCAATTCTAATTCTAAACCCCAAATTCTAAATTCTAACTTTTGGATTTTAAACCACGAACCCTGTAGACACTCTATTTTGACTATTAAAATTTTGTCTCTTCTTTGAAATAAATAATATCATATTTTAAAAAATTATGCTAGCAAACGTGGAATAATTAACATCGTCGTTTCACTTAATATCTATTCTAAAGTAACAACTTTGGCTTAGAATAATTGTTGTTTAGAACAACTATTGTTTGAGAATAGCTATGTTCAGAATAGGGCTTTAATTAGAATAATTGTCATCCAGTGTAGTTGTTATTCGAGTACAATTCCTATCGAGAACAACTAAAGTTCAAAATAGCTCTTGTGCAGTATATTTGGCACTTTAGGGAAAACGTGTTAGACATCCAAGACTCCCATTATGAGGAGTTTTATGAAAGTATACATCCAAGGAATGTTTGATATATATAGGGTACATTTGGAGAACTTACCTCTTTCGATTTTTGCTACACTGGTTGAAGCCATTAGAAGAACCAACAACACGCTTCAAAGGTAAAGAAGAGTTGATCAATTTTTTTTGAAGAGAAATTCATTAATTTATTTAATGAATAAGACCATACAATTCAGGAAAAAAAATAACAAAACACCCGTTGTACGCATTAAAGGACAAGCTCCATCAACATAACAAAAGCTTTAACTTCAGCATCAATAGAATATTATGGCACATTACACATTAACAATTGGCTCTGTCACAACTCAAGCCCTGCTGTTGGACTAGAGCATGTACTACATGCATAAGCAAGACTAAAAAGTGTACTACATGAGTAGACAAAAACTTTTAAAAGTGAACACTTATTAAACAATGAAAAAACAAACAAAAAAACTTATAAAACTTAAGATAACACGAGTCCAAATCAACTCATAAAATCATTTATTATTCTGAAACACTCAAAATAGAAATAGATTAAGAAGTCAACGAAGAGCTGCTCACTTTTTAAAAGAAATTGTCGATGGTCGGTGGTGTTTCAACGATGATTGGCATTGTCATCTGTCCATCACAACTTGTGAAGATGACAAAGATACCCACAAAATAGATATGTAAACGGAAAAAAGAGAACATGTATGGAGTGAATGAGAAGAAGAAAGAAAAAGAGAGTTGATGGGAAAGAGAAAATGGCAGGCGGTAGCTAGCTCGAAGACTAACATCGCCGCTAGGCAAAAACAAAAAGAAGCAACAAGTTGAAGAGAAAAAAATTAGCTAAAAAAAGTTGAATGTTAAAATTATAAGAAGAGTTAATCAATTTACTAGGAGAAATAGTCTTACAGTGAATGCAATTCAGGAAGGAAGAAGAGAAAAAAGAGGCCCACCACGACTTAACTTGCGTCCCAAAAGAGATAATGTTAGAGGAGGACAGAATAATGATGTTGATTCTCCGCCATTTCTAGTTCCATTACACAGAGTTAATGCACTTCTCAAATAATGAATCAGATATGGAAATATTAATCTATCTTTGTTTCATGACTGCCAACTGTTGAAGAGAAACCCAACCCACACTATTATGATTATCACTGAATGATTTCTCATCCACTTTCTGAATACAAAAATCTTCGTAAGATATTCCATCAAAGAGTGCAAGCAAAAGAAGTTGTTATAAGGAATAATAGAGTGCAAAGCAATCCTCTTTTAATTCATCAAAATCCTCGAGGACATGTGAATGTAATTAGTCATGCTCACCAAGACGATCATTTTCCTTCTACCATTCAATTTGAAGATGCACAAGAAAGTTCCATGGTTAGTTCTTCCATAGCAAATTCCCTTATGATGACTTTAAAATTTTTAAACTTCTTTTATTATATTGGGTTTATAGAAGAAATTCAGATAGTAGGTGAGTAGTATGGAGAATTCAATATGGTTGGAAAACCTATGGGAAATATGAAAACTAGGTATGAGAATGCCATTGATTTCACTTAGGTGGATATGTGCACTTTTAATCCTTACCACTAAAGGCCACTCTTTGTGGAGAGTACTGCTAATGGATTTCCTATTCAAAGAACATTCATTGGTGATGGATTGTCTGTGAATATTATGCTTTTGTATATTTTCAAGGTGATAATATTGATGAGAAGTGTTTACGTCATCCTATGACTATCTCTTCCTTTGATAATAAGGACATTGTGACGTTAGGGTAGATGGTAGTGAACTTTAAAATGAGGCGGATTTAGGATCAAATTTGTTTAATATTATTGAGGTTGATGTGCTTTATCATCTTCTTATAGAAAGAAAATTTCTCTATACTCACAATATCATCCCTTTTTCTTGTCATCTATGTATCAAAGGCTATTAGAAGGGGAAAAAGGTATTTATTCCAGCTACCAAAGCACCATTTGAGTGGAATTAAGTAAACTATACAGAAGCATCTTTCTTTAAGGGTCCAACAAAGGATGGAGAAATAGTTATTGCTAGGCCAATTGGTTTTCCAATCCCAAAATTGGAGTAAATTTCTAAGAAGAAAAATGATAGCGATGGGAAGAAGTGTCGTGGTAGGAAAAGAAGATGTGACAATGTTTATATGGATGAAGAAGACACTGAGCCTAGATAAAATACTAGAGTGAGTCCTTATACTCATGAAGACGAGAAAATTGTTTACTATTTATGACTGGTTGCGTGGTCTCAAGAAGTGCCTTCTTCTGGCCCTCATTCCATGGGAACCTTCAGATCTACGACAATCTTGTTTCCAAGTAGAGGAAAGAAAAGAAGAGAGACAAAAGGTTGTACCTGTTCCAGAACAACTACAAGATCAACCAAAGCCAAAAGGAGATGAGTTAGAAGAGATAAACATGGCTGAAGAATGAGACACAGCTAAACCACTCTTTTGTTAGTAAGATCTCAATGAGAAGAGAGTTGGCCTTATTAATCTTTTGCGAGAGTTCCAAGATGTATTTGCTTGGACTTATGAGCAGACACCTGGAGTGAAAAAAAAACCTTGTTGTAACACGCCAGACCCGACCCTTTAATAGAATCTGAGTATGATGTGTCACTATTCAAAACTTGGCCAGCTTATAGTAAAACAGTTTGGCGAAAACTTTACAAACCTTTTAAGCTATGAATATAAACCTTGTGCTAGTTGTTGCTTTACTAAAGTTTGAATGAAATTATTAGTAAATTAAGAATAATGTACAGGTCATATGGTGTATAAGTTCATGTATAATAACTTCATTAAATAATATATAATACTTCAAGTTCAAACTTTGATACTTAATAAAGATCTTGTAAAAACAGTCTTATCAAACCAGAAGTTCTTTGTACAAAACATTTCCAAAACATTTTCAAACTACATTTATGCGTCACCCCCATGAGTCATGCATGATACAAAACAAAGCAATAAACTCACAATAGTAGCAACACTTTGGTGTAGTCCTTCTAATAAAATCTTCCTTCAGTCAACAAGCTTGAGATGGAAAAAGGTAATATAGCAAGTTCATATGAATTTAGTGAGTTCCAAAGAGAAATCATACATAATATTTCTGATATTACAACTAAAACTTTTTAAGAAATTTACACACATTCACATAGTAAGCCCAATGGCGTATACAGAACACAGACAAACTTAGTACGCCAACATACTTAACACTTGGGCATAAATTGTACACCAACTTAACATAACTCAAACAACCCATCTTCATGCCAACCATGTACCCAAAATTTAGAATCAGAGGCATATCATTCAATCTCATATACATACATACTCTCCCTTGACTCTTCGTATCATTTTTATTCAAAATAGCATGTTTTATCATGATCTACCAATCCGATTTGTAATTTATCTGCCCTACCAGAGGCTACACAAACATATCTCCCCATCTCCATTTCGACATATCAGATCATATCATATCATACATATTAGAAATAGATGGGAATGACTTAAACATGAAGGATGATGTTTACTTCATATCATAAACAAACTAAACTCAGATTGATGACTCTGGATAATCATTATCCACTCATACACTTTTCACCCATTATAGAGAAAGAATACTTACCTTACACGAGTTATAAAATAAAGAAACTTACAACACATGGAAGTAAGAAGGAACTTACCAGAAATACTTGTACAATCTACAAAGCAGGTCCTTGGCCTTTATCACTTGGACCTTCGATAGCTTCGTGAGCTAAAATAAAGATAATTAAATATACCAGATTATCAATAACAATCTATGCAAGCAAGAATAAACAAACTTAATCTAGAATTAGGAAGTTTCCTCCCTTACACACCATTCTAACATCTATGCATGTAGAATAAAGAATACATAAATGACTTTGAAGATAACCTAGAGTTCATCAATAATTACTAGTAAACTGGTACTAACGTATAAGTTAGTTGAATACTGCGAACCCTAGTTCGAAGAGGTTTTCTAAACTTATGATTTCAAAGAGTTTCAGAGGAGAATCAAGATGGAAGAAGAAAATGTAAAAGTGTTCAGAAAGACAACCGCTATCTTTATATACTTAAGCACGAAAACAAAGATTAGTGGAAGAATCAGATAATTCTAGTAACACTCTTGATTCCCTTGATTAAGTACACTTATCATGATCTAAGTCTTTTCATCTACAGTAGTCTAATTCCGTTCTAACTAAACTTCAACTTAACTAACCAAACTATCATACTAAAATAATAAACAAATCTAACAACAACAAACTTAATGAGTTCACCCAAATCATCTGGGTTGGACGGATACTTAACAGAAAAGTCTGCCAAACAACAGATCTCGCCAAAACCTAAGAGTTCACCAAATGGTGCAATACACATAGTTCTATATTTAGCCAAGGCAAACACTTTACTTACTCATATATATCATTATTTTACCAACTATACGCCAAATAGTAACCAGATACAGAGACTTTGTAGGGAGGGCTGTTACAATTCTCTTTCATTCACCATTCTCTTTCCTAAGTAGCCTCTTCTGTATTATGGTTTCTCCATAATACTTCACCAATGGAATCCTGTTATTCCTTAGCTCTTTCACCTCTCTTGCCAAGATACGAATGAGCTCTTCTTTAGGGGATAAGTTTGGTTCTACCTCTAACTCTTCAATTTACACAACATGATCTGGATTTGATCAATATCATCTCAACATAGATACCTGAAACACATTATGAATATTTTTATAACTCAGGAGGTAAAGCTAATCCATAAGCCACAAGTCCAACTTGCTCTAAGACTTCATATGGCCCTACAAATCGTGGACTTAACTTTTCTTTTTGATCAAATCATATAGTCTTCTTTCAAGGATAAACTTTTAAGAACACTAACTTCAAAAGAAATATATTTTCTCTTCAGATCAAAACAAGATTTTTGACGATCTTGGGCAGCTTTTAGATAATTACGAATAATAAAGACTTTTTCTTTTGTTTCTCATACTAACTCAGGACCTACTAATTTTCTTTCACTAAGCTCCATCCAACATGTGTGCGTTCTACATATTCTACCATACAGAGCTTCAAATGGAGACATTTTAAAACTGGCATGATAACTATTGTCATACACAATTTCAACCAGAGGAAGACACCTTTCCCAGTTTAGCCCAGAATTAATCACAGAACTTCTTAACATATCTTCCAAGACTTGAATATCTCTTTCAGACTGACCATCTGTCTGAGGGTGGAATGTAGTACTGAATTGCTGCTTTGTTCATAATAATCACTGCAGTTGTTTCCAAAATCTTGAATTAAACCTTGAATTTGTAACACCCCAAAACTCGACCTATAAGTTTTGACCAGATTCTGGAGGTCACATTGGCCATAGAGATGGCTCCAAAATAAAATATCATTCAGTTATCTTAAAACCAGATAAAAATACTTATATAATAGCTTTGAAGCTAAATGGCTTTGGCAATTATAATATTGAAGTAATACGATGTAGAAATATGAAAATAATTAAGTGAACTTAAATTGAAAATCCCATATCATATTTTACTTAAAGTTATTTACAAAATCAACTGAATCGTAACAAAGTACTATTAAAAACTTATTTGAATTTAAACCAGAACATAACATGTTGAGATTCTCCGATATGCCGAGTCCGAGACCTAACAACGCGATTTACCTGGAAAGATAGAGGTTACAGGTCTTCATAAGAATGGCATGTTCGATGCATTGGAAAAAGCAGGTATGTTGAGGAATAATTTCTTTAAAGCATCATGGTAAACTATTAGGTTACATTCTTTTATGGTTGTAAACTATTTATTATTTTGGAAGTTAGTTGCAATTTTGCAGCTTTGTTGTTTTGTTTTGGTAAGGGTTGGCTAATCAAATGCCTTATTATTGTAATCCTTTGATTGAGCAAACAAAAAAAAAAGAAAAAAATAAAATAAAGAGATAGTGAGCTACGAAAGCTTAGTGTGATTCGAAAACAAACGAAAATTAGTGGTGATTAACGAATGAGCAACACACGAAAATCTCAGCAGTTCAATATCTCTATACACATTGTATAATCGAATCAGTACTCAACTATTATTATTAGATGTATACGTAGTATACAATTGAATACAGAACAAATGCAATGAAATCCCACCTATCCAATCGCTACACACCATCTCCGTCCCTTCATTCACACCAAATAGGGTTCCCTAGACCTTTCCTTCCTTTACACATCGATTTTGGGTTATGGTGGACCCATCCAACCAAATCATACCAAATGTGGTCATTGGCCACTTGAATTATTGCGACTTTATCATCAATTCAAATAATACAGTTAAATTACCAATCAAACTTCCTTCGTTTCATATCCAGATATCAATCATAAATGCAAATGCAGATAATAGATTCAGTATAGATATTCAGAATTGGTCGCAATCATTTTTAGATAACAAAATCAATATAGATATACAGAATCGAACATACTCGTATTCATATTCAGAATAAAAGAATGAAACATACACAATTTCCAATTATCTCTTCTAGACATTTACACACTTTGAATTCAATATAACATAGAAGCTCATACTCATGCAAACAATAATTTAGGTCTTATCAATACATATACTTACTCACATACGAGGGGTAACATGCCCCTAAATTAATTTTCTGCAAACAAAATTACTGTCCTAACCACTTTTATAGAGGCTTAAACGGTTTTGGAATCGCTTGAGGACCAAAATTGAATAATTTGGCAAAAGATGAAAATATTGCAAATTAGGGCCACACAACTGTATGACTGAGGGACACGGTCGTGTGACTGCAAGACACTACCATGTGAGTAGGCCGTGTAGCTCACTGTCAAATTTAGGTGTAGAGTACACACTCTGGGTGGCCAAGACACACGCTTGTGTGCACAAACCACACTGTCAATTTTCCTAACATGGGTCACATGGTCGTGTGGCTAGACCGTGTGACTGAAAATTTCCTAGTTTTCTAAATGGTACATGGTTGTGTGAACCACCCATGTGTGGCACACACCCGTGTGGTCTAAAAACCACCCCAAAACTGATGCAAACACGAAATTTTACCGTAATTTCATCCCTAATCAATATTTTACAAGAATACACACCTTAAATGAAATTCTCGGCACCAAAGATCAATCGACGCACCTCAATTGAACCAATATGAGAATTCGATTTCACAACATGCTAAATCAATAAGAATTTTGGTCAAAACCATACATAAAAGAACCGAAGAGACTAATCTAAAACTCAAAAGTAAACATTTACATGTTTCAAAACTTTAACGAATGGAATTGTAGCAGAACTAATGATATTCTAGCAATGAAGCAAAAAGAAGAATTAAAAAATTAAAAGAAGAATTTAAAGAATAAAGAAATGTGAAAAATAAAGGAACGTGAGAGAAGTTTTGTTTTAATCTTTCTTTTAAAAATTTTAGAATAGAATAAAAATAAACATATAAAAATTTAAGAGCCTTAATATCCAAAAATCAGTTTCTCATTGCTTATGTAGAGATTCAAACACAAGACCAGAAGGTACACAAAAGTTTAACCACTAAACCACTAGGCTCATCGTTATCTCTTAATCGCAAGGAAAATCATATAAGTCTAACATTAACCACTAACTCATTCCGCAAATCTTAATTCTTCTAACCCAATTTCGAGGTGTTACAAGATCTCTATCTGAAACTGTGAAAGATGGAATTCCATGCAGGCGCACTATCTTAGAAATATATAGCTCGACTAACTTTTAAAGTGAGTAAGCAATGTGTACTAGTAGAAAATGAGCTGACTTAGTGAGTCGATCCACTATTACCCATACTGAGTTCTTCTTTAAAGAACTTAGAGGTAGTCCTGACACAAAATCCATAGTAATTCTATCTCACTTCCACTCTGGTATCTCTAAAGGATACAACTTACCCGAGGGAACTTGATGTTCAGCTTTAAATCTTTGGCATGTCAGACAAGTTGAAACATATTCTGTGATTTCTCTTTTCATTCCAAGCCACCAGTATGAACTATTTAAATCTCTATACATCTTGACACCTCATGGATGGTGTAAGAAAGGTCCTTGATGAGCCTTTTTAGTAGTTCTTTTCTTAAGTCACTCCCAGCTAGTACCTACATTTTTCCCATGAATCGTAGGTCACCATCCTTACTCAAACTGAAATTTTTGCATTACTAGATAACAAACGCTCCTTATACAAATCACATTGTGCATCTTTCATTTGTTCTTCTAGAATATGAGAAAGAAAAGTTGACTTAACAATTAGCTCTGTAAGCAATGATCCATCATTAATAGTTAGCTTTGTCAACAATGATCCATCATTAACCCTAGTGCCTATGTCACGACTATAACACCCAAAAATCGTAACCACCTCCGGTCTAAGGTCTCATGGTTTACAGAACTTTTCAAGTTTTTTTTCTTAAACATACAAATCAATCACAATTTATTTAATTACAAACTTGCAACTCAGAATACTAACACCATTTAATCTTACACATTCATTTACAATATTTTAATCAATCAATAATCAATATTCATATCACATATCTTGACATCCATTTTTCATGTCTGTAACACCCAAAACCCAAAAACCATCACCGGTTAGGGTCCCGATGTGTTTCTATTTATTTATCACTATTCATTTTTTAATATCATGTCATAAATAATCAATTAATTATAATCATATCTCAACAAGGGCAAAAAAGTCATTTCCATGATTTTTGGATACTTTTACCGGTACTTGTTGGACAAGTATCGGTAGTTGTCAAGTCAGTAAATAGTTCATGAATAGTTCATACTTCTACCGATACTTAAGACAATACTACTAATACAAGTATGACTTCTACCGAAACATGTCATGCTTATACCGATACTAAAAACTCCAGAGAGCTAAGAAGTTTTACCCAACAACTTCTACCGATACAAGTACTCAGACTACCGATACTACTACGAACAAAACTATCGATACTTCGTATGTTACTACAAATACAATGCAAGTCAGTAACCAACCTCTCCCCTACTCTGTACTTCTATCAATACATGCAAGAATTCTACTGAAACAAGTAAACAAAATTCGATTTTTCACACAAGTCCTCAAGTTTATCAACCATCATTCAACACAAGACTCTTATTTAAATTCTCATCCTACAAAATTTATACATGCCAAATACTTGTTTCATCATATAACACAAAATACAACCAATCAACACAAGGAATCTTAAATTCACATGTCAATTCATTACCAAACACATTTGCTTAATTACAACATCAAGCAAGCAAGCAAGTTTAGTTCAACGAAGAAACCAACAATCCCAAATCAAGCATTTCAAGGGTAACATCATCCTAGTACATGTCATATAACCAAGTGATGAAAAAACTACCAAATGAGCTCCGCGATAGTGTGATTTCTTTGAGATGATCAAATCTTCAAGCAGTAAAATAATCTAAAAAACAATAATAACATCTTTAGTAAGCTTCATAGCTTAGTAAGTTCGAAGAGTTTAAAGAGTTACCAATCATATGCATAAAGTAGTTATCTCTCAACCGAGCTTAGGTGAACTGTTGCTTCCTTAAACCATCTTTAGTATTTAAACTTTCCTATTTAGAATGTTTCTGTTACCATTACCTGATGCTACTCACACGAGCTGTCGAGGACTCGCAACATATGCGGTACCCCAGCTATCGATACAATATCTGTCTATAAATTGTTCCCTAATGATGCTACTCACACGAGCTATCGAGAATATGCAGCCTGTAATCCATTTTAGGATTTCATCTCTTTTTAGACACATGATGCTGCTCACACGAGTTGTCGAGGACTCTCAACAAATGCGGTACCTTAGCCATCGATACAATATCTGTGCATATAACTGTCCCCTAACGATGCTGCTTACACGAGCTGTAGAGAATATGCACTTATGCATAAGTCTCAGCCATCGTAAGACCTGTAATCCATTCTTGGATTCATTTCTCATCTTCCCGATTCACGATGCTACTCACACGATCTGTCAAGGACTCGCGACATATGCGATACTCTAGCCATCGCATCAATTTCAAATCACCAGCTTAAAGCCTGATATCTCTTTCATTCATTTTTTTCATCTTTCTCAATTTCAAGTACCATAACCTATTCTGCAACAATTATAAAGAATACAATAATATACTATTTAAATGAAAATTTAATATTACGAACTTACCGAATGAAATTGCAATTAAAGTGAACTTCAGGGGTAAATCCGTAATTTTCCCTTTTTCACGATTGGGACACGATCTTGATCTATTACAATAATTTCATTCAATTATTTAAATTAACATGATTTTTTTAATCATTTTATGCAAATAAGCCTTTTTGGTTTTTTACAAAATTACCCTTAACTTTTCACTTTTATTCAATTTAGTCCCTTAGCTCAAAACTTGCAAATTAACCATTTTTAAACAAAATCAAATTCATTCGAATCCTATAGTACTTCATTAAAGCCCATATTTTTTTTTTATTTAACCTCAAGTCCTTGTGCTTTCACTATTTTCACATTTTAGCCCTTAAACGGTAAAATCATCAAAAACTACTTTGCAAAATAATCAAATCCAACAACCAAGCTTAATAAAATTCCATAAACTTTCAAGAAACCACTCATTCATCAATTGAAAATTTTATAACATTTGACAGATTCACAAATTAATCCTTAGGTTAGCTAGATTGAGCTAATACGAACTAAAAAACATAAAAATTACTAAAAACAGGTGAGATTTACCTACTCAATTGGAGAACCCTAATTGACCGAAAGCTTGCTTCTCCTTGGGAGTTCAACCAAAAAATATAGAAAGAAAAATGATGATATTATTTTATCATCCTTTTTTTTTAACTTAATATTTTACTTTTTTTTTTCACTTTACAAAATTAACCTTTAATTATAAGGTATAAAATCACTTAAACATATCCATATTTGTCCAACATATAAAATTATGGTGTATTTACCATCTCGGTCCATTAATTCACCCTTTAAACTAATAAAACCATCTTTTTCAACCTTTACTATTTAGTCCTTTTTAATTAATTAACTATCTAAACAATAAAATTGTATAACAAAATTTTAATACGATACTAATGACCTCGTAAATATTAAATAATTAGTATTTACGGTCTGACACATCGAAGTTGTGGCCTTGAAACCACCATTCTCGATCATACTAAAAAATAGACTAATTAGTAAATCCTAATTTGATTAAGATTTAATTGCAATTTACCAAAACCTGAAGAATTTCACATCATTTCTATTATTAAGCCATTTAAGGAGGGTCCAATTACACAATTGGTCCTTCAATTATTTAAAATTCCAACTAAATAAACTTTATTTCAATTTAACCTGAAACTACTTAGGACTAAATGAATAAATATTTCAAAAGTTAGTGGAAGGTAATGATATCCTCCATCGCTTGGACTTTTTGACTATGGTTTAATTACCATTTTGGTCCCTTTAATATTTTTTAATCAATAGCAATTAACTTTTACCTCTTTTACAATTTACTCCTTCTCCTTAATTAAGCAATTAATCATCAAAATTACCTAACCGAATTTCAATTCACATATAATAAGACTCTGTAAATATTTAATAAAATATTTACGACCCTTAATTTTAGAAATGAGGTCCCAATACCTCATTTTCTAAAACCACTTGACGTTTGAACCAAATCACTTATACTAACTTTTAATTCAATAATTAAAATTCTTCAATTCAAAATTCCATATAAAATTATTAATGACTTATTAATTTAAATACTCATTATAAAATTTTTTCCATCGGGTTTGTGGTCCCAAAATCACTGTTTTCGAAACTACTGAAAAACGAGCTATTATAGCGACATTGAAGGTAGTATGCATCGTTCAGGGATAGCTTCAGGGATGTGTCGTGACATCCCATGGCTGTGTCACGACATCAAAGGTAGCACAATAGTTCTGGCATTTTGCTCCCTATGTTGCGATATCGAACTCCTTGTGTTGAAACACAGTGACCAGCTTTGAGTTTCTACGCTTTTGAGTGGTCTCCTGCACACTTACTAAGTACGTTAGCTCGCCTTCAAGCCTCATTCAGCCCGTAAGGTCAATAGAAGACTCAAATTACACTTTTTATTGAATTTAAACCAGAATGTAAAAACTTAACTAAAACATAATAAAAATGCTTGTATTCGAGCCTCTCAAGTACGAAAACTAGTTTAATCCGCTACACTGAAATACGACAGATTAGTAACACACATCTTTCATAAAAAAGAATATTCAACATACTTGAGGGACTAAGCCAGGTTTGGCATACTATGCATATAGGGCTCACTCACTTATCTGCCAGAGGATCGACTAAACCAGGCTTCAATACCAACTTGTAATGCCCTCAACCCGACTCGATTCAACGGGTCTGGATCTCGGGTGTTACTTCACACAATAATTAACAAAATTTTGAAAACAACACTCTTGAATACATTTTTCAAATTACTTTATTTAAAATCTCATTATTAAAGAAATAGTTAAGAGTATCAAGAAGTAATACAATACATCTGAATTGTCACTATATCTTTTTACAATTCAAACATGTACTAAAGATAGACTCTTTAAGGCGTAATTCTATAATACGAAATTTTAACAAATTGTCCAACATATGCATAGAAACCCACTTCGTCGTTACCTTGGCGTACACATGGCTTGTCTCTTCTGGCAAACTTACTCAAACAACAACCAGAAACATAAATATACCTTTATAAGTTACACGAACTTAGTGAGTTGAAATACAGTTTACCTTTAAAACTTTCTTGATGAACTCTTCATCCTGATTAATTTGATTTTCCCTTCCCGTCTTTGGCGGATACCTTCACATCATCGGATAACATATGCTTATACGCCATATACTTTCTTAAAACACAATCTTCAATCAACTAAATGGCTGACTCAAAATCTTACCAGACGATACTAACTTTTCTCTTCTTATCAAACAACTATCTTTAACTATTCTAAAATAGTTAATCATAAGTACTATTCACTGTCGGATACTTGCACAGTTGGTAGATTTCCATGCTTAGTTGAATACTATCAGTTTACCAATCATTTCATATTCCAATTCAATATTCATCACAACCTCAATTTGATAATGAACTAACTAGATTGTTCAAAATAATTCTTCATAACTCTTGCTACAAGCACGAAAATACCCAAATTAGCAAATAGCACAATTAACATGAAATTATAAAATTGAAACAAGATGTTATTCAGATATGACAGATTCCAAATAATTCAGATAGAACCCTACATAGTTCAAACAAACTTATACCAATGGTAACTTATTTATTCCATAACTGTGAATATGCATGTATTCTAAATTGACAAATTACTATGGGGATACCCTCTTTGAACATACAGATACATACTTCTTTTTAAGAAGCTTCTTTTATAAGAATCTTTTGATTACATCATAGAACTAAATAAACCAAAATATCTTCAAACATAATATAACTTGGAAAATAGATATATATTAAGAACACTCAGAATATACCCAAAACTTACTACAAGGTGATACACAATTCTCCATATGGACTTATCAGAGTACACCACAAGGTCCAAATAGATTACGCCACAAAGGTAAATAAAGGATACACCACAAAGGCCAACATATAGATTATGCCACAAAGGTAAACAAAATGCCACAAAGGCCATATAGAATGCCACCCAGGAACCCCATGAGTTGTTGTGTTTGCGATATGGATTTGCCTAAACACACATCGCGTTAGGTTTGCCAATCATTGCCTTGGGACACGTAAAAAACCCCAATCGATAATTGTGGCTCATCTGCCCTTTCTAGAATGTGTCATGACCATGAACTTTTCTTTAGAATTTTCATACTAAAATTCAATTTTACTATCCCATCGATCTTCATCGAATACTACCACGGTGTCAAAACTCACATCATAACCTCCCAACACTTCGTTAAGTCCCATTTCCTTAGCATTTTTAGTCATGCATCATATATCTATCTAAGCACGTATTCTTTTTTGTGTGTGTATATATATATATTCTCATACACATATACATTTGCTTCCTAGAATCATATGTAACCATACGTACAACGCTACTACACACTTAACTCTCATGAATATTACACAAAAGTCATATATGCACACTTAGTAGCCACTTAAGAACTTATGCATCGCTATTGGAACATCATCTATTATAACTTTCTAGAACAATTATAGGAGTCGAGACTAGGGACTCACCTACAACCCACCTTTACTGTGGGTAAAAGCTACAAGCTTGAACATCCATCTCGACCCAACAGCAACCATTGCTTAAAAGACACAAATTCTCTATTAAAACCCTTTTTCATACATTTTGCTAATATCTCTATCACAAATAATCCCCCATGCAAGGTCTTGTATTCAAAACTTATTGTTCATATAACTTTTAGCAGTCTGTCCTTTCAAAAACATACACGCAGAGCTATAATACTTACTAGGAAGTGGAACCACCACTAATCGAATCAACACCCTTAACTTCTAGCTTAAAGGAGAAAGATACCATTAAATTTTAGAAAGAAAAACCAGAGAGTAATATTGAAGAAGAAAGAATCGCTCTTAGAACCCTCCTCACACATATATATTTTATCCATTTTTGCTTAGTGGAACCTACCAAGTGTCACTTATTTCAGAATTTATCCTTCTTTAATGGCCTATAAATTTTGAAAAAAAACATAAATGAGAATCCTACATAATAAATATTAGACCAACCAAACCAATTGGTTCCTAACCAGATCACTTTACAACCCAATAAGCATAGTACTCAGACAAACAGAACGTACTATACATTTGGTGGTAAGTCATACCATAATTACAATTTCGTTTAACAAAATCATTCTTTTAAAATAGTAGAATAACCTGAAATAGAATCTTCACCTACTTACACGGCGGTTACTATATGCCTACACATATTCGCCAAAAGAAGCAATTGTGTGAATTACACTTTGCCAACAGAAAATTTTCACCACTACCCACCTTAATTATAGATCTATCAGACTTAGGGTGTGACAAATCAACATCAAGGCAAGGAACATATGTAATGGATGAAAAGAAACATCTTCAATGGATGAAAAAGAAACATCTTCAATGGCAAAAAAAGAGGATTCATCAGCAATAGGGGAAGAAACAAAGTTAAATAAAGAACTACAAAGGGTGGTGAGAATATTCTTGAAGAAGATGATTGTAGAATCGATAGAATAAGTGAATCTATAAGTCTCTTGTCTTGTTGAACATAGATGAAGTGGAATCAATATGTTAAACAAGACAAGAGACTTATAGATTCACTTATTCTATCCATTTTATAGTCATCTTCTTCAAGAATCATTGCCACCACCCTTTGCAGTTCTTTCTTTAATTCTATTTCTTCCCCCATTACAGATGAATCCCCTTTTTCAGCCATTGAATATGTTTCTTTTTTATCTTTAACAGATGCTTCTTCTCTTAATGCCGATGACATTTGAATTGATTACAGTAATAAGAAACTCGTAGTGGAACATCCTCTTGTCATCCCTTAACTTACTAAATCCATGAAGTCTGGAACCATTTAAACAAGGAAAAATGCAACAGCTACTCTCTTAGCATTATCGACACTTAGATCAAATAAGTTCATCATCGAAAAATCCATAGCTCTTGTGCCTTTACTCGAACTCTTGCATATAAGGCATCCATTGGAAATGAAAGATGTTGCCTTAGCAATACTCATCCTATGTATTGTACACGAGAACAAAGCGAAGTTTACAGAAATTGGGGCAGTAAAGGTAATGCTACAGAAGATCAATGATGGTATACTTGTTGATGAGTTGTTGGCCATTCTTGCAATTCTATCTACACATGAAGATGTCATTTTTTAACATGGGGATCTTCATACTATCCGAGACTTATTTTGGATTATAAGAAATAGGAATTTTGAACGTGCTATCACTACAGGAAAACAGGTTTTTAGCGGCTTTTTTGGCCCTATAAGTGCCGTTAAAACATTTTACGGCGCTTTGACAAGCACTGCAAAAAATGTCACTAAAGATAACACCGCTAAAACTCGTGACATTTGTGCGAAAAAATGCCGCTATAGAACATGATCTTTAGTGGTGCTTTTCGAAAAACGCCGTTATAGAACATGGTCTTTAGCGGCCCTTTTCCCACAAATGCCGCTAAAGAACATGTTTTATAGCGACTCTTTTCCCAAAAACGCCACTAAAGAACATGGTCTTTAGCGACGCTTTTCCCACAAATGCCACTAAAGAACATGTTTTTTAACGACCTTTTCCCCACAAACGCCGCTATAGAACATGTTCTTTAGCGACATTTTCCCACAAACGCCGCTAACATTAATAGATTTTACTAGCTCATTTTAATTCATATAGAACCCGAATTTCCAACATTTTTTCCTGTAAATTCAAATTCAACCAATAACTTCAAATCTAAATAGTACTATCACGAAAGAAATATGTATATGATTTAAATTAATAAATAAATGAAAAATATATTCAAAAGTGGTATTGTGTATATTATTCTGACAATAAGAACAAACAAAAGTATAAAATGGCAGATTTTACGATTGATTCTGTCGAAAAATTTTCATCATATTTTGACGTTGTAACTGCAATTCATCATACTTTCTTTGAGACTCTGCTTCCCTCGTTGCTACGTTGGCTTCAAGTTGTAGCTGAAGTTCATCATATTTTCTTTGAGCCTCTACTTCTCTCGCTATTGCCTCTGCTTTAAGTTGAACAATTTGCTTAACTGTGGACACTTGCATCTAAGCCATTTGATCTCTTAACCTCTAAACTTCAGCTTGATCTTGACTCCCCGAAGGCATGTATCTCTACGAGCTGGATCCAAAATATTGGGTTGGGCTAACAAAAGATACTTGAAATCGAACCTGACCATACCTTTCAGGACCCAAAACTTCAGCAATAACTCAGTTATCAATGTCCTCTAGATTAACCGAACTATAACTTGAAGTCATTGCTTCATACTCAGCCTTATTATCCTTTAATTTATCCTAATAAATCAATCAAGGAGTTAGAAATGAAATATATAATCAAACAAATGAATCATAACTTGGCATTATTTGCATTACAAACGACGAATTAAACCATTATAATTAAAAATGATAAATATTTAAAATAATTCAAATTTTATTAAGTAAATATACCATAATTTTTGCAGCTTCAGTAGTCATAAGAGATCCATCATTCTTTTTATGCTAAAGACGTCCAACTTTTTGACCAGACGATAGTTCCTACATTATAGTAGGAAAAATATTTTTAGTAGAAAGTAATTAATATTTGACACAATTAATAAATTCAAAATACCTCATCATCAACTACACAAGCAAAACTTTTCGATCCAACTCTGTGCATGAATTTTTGTTTTTGCCTATTTGTAGTTCCAACACGCTCACGATCCTACATTATGAAATTATTATTATTACGTAAAACCCTAAATACTATAAACCAAAATAATTATAAGAGTTCGGTAGTACGTAATACCTCTCCTTTCTTTAAACTCCAATATCTAACTTGTTCTTCCCATTGGTACCTCAGCATTCTCGGCTGAACATTTTTGCAATGTCTCTTCGAGGCTTATATTTTTCTTAAAATAATCTTTCTTTAAAGTACTTTTATGGTCTCTCCATTTCTTTCCTAATGTTTTCTTTACATAGTTGTCCGAGACCTCTAAAACAAATCTCTCCTGCAAATAACACAAGTTTAGAAAGTAAATATAAATTAAAATTAAACCAAAGTATTATAAATTACATTCACCTTATTACCTTAATATTATCGAGAGCTTGATTTTTGTTATTATCAGACATATGATGTCATGACTCGTAGTTGATTGACAACAGATTGACATTTCATGCTATAATGCCCAATTATCCTCCCAAAAGTCGAGTTTTTGATCCTGACCATGACTATTTGCAAATACTTTGACATGCTCCTGAGGATTTAGACTGTATAAATCCTTTAATAGGGTACGTCCTCGATTTCTATGCCTCTCAAATTTTTCAGCTAAAAATATATATGATAATATTAGAATTTGAAACAAAAATAAAAAATAAAAGTTAACATGTATGTAAAATAAAGTTAACATTACCTTGATCTTCTATAGTTTCGGCAACTATATTCAGAACATTCGAAGATCCAATAGTAGTCTGTTGATCACTATTTGTTTCTACCGAATTTAGAGGATTTTAAATAATACTTAGATCTCAAAATTTTCTTCTAGGCATATTATCTGCAATACACATAAAATAGTTGAAATATTAGTAATTAATTTCAACAATAATAGTAATGGATATATTTAACAAGATCAAGATTTAAATTATAATATTACATATAATTAAAATAAACGTAAAATCTTACTACATCATGATTCGTAAATATCTTCATGCACATCCTAGCGAACCCATTGAAATTGTGTACTAGTACTAGGGATAGTTTCATTTAAGTTTTGCTCTGGAAAAGCCAAAGTTTCTGATCTTTTGTCCATGTCATCTCTACTTTCATTGCCCATGTCAAACAAGTCTCTAGGGGTGTTACGGAGTATAACGTACCAACCCTCATCAGTTGGATCTCTCGAGTTAAAAACTTGTTTGACTTAAGAAAAAAATACATATGGCTCGTTTATCAATTGTTGCCCAGTGTGAATTAATCGAGAGAAGTTCACCATTGTAAAACCAAATTGATCTTTTTAAATTCTGCTAGCAGTATTAACATCAACCCAATCACATCGATATAAAACAATCTTCCATTTGCCATAGTAATCCAACTCAATAATGTTCATAAGAAGTCCGTAATACTCCACATTTCCCTCAACAGGATTACTGTCCTTAGCACTAGTATAACTTGTAATTGAAGAATTAACACCTATTCCATAATTTTGAGTCCTCCTCAATCTTTCGCGAGATTTTGTATGAAACCCAAATCCACTAATCAGGAAGCCATTATATTTTTTTACTACTCTATTCGGACCTTGGGAAAGCCATTTAACTTCTTCATTGACTTCCTTTCCACTCCAAACCTATTGAATTGAAAGTAAATTTATTAATTATAATGTTATTCGAAAGCATTATTGTTTGTCATTGAAAGCTTCAGTTGCATCCCATTTGCCCTAACCATTCATGAAAAGATTCTGTGAATAACATATAAATCTCTCGATGCTGTAATCTTCGGGAGCGTGAACGAGATCTCAAGAGTTGTTTATACTTACTATGTTAAAAAGTGAATAAATTGGTTAGAAAATAAACAAATGAAAAGGATAAATATTTATCAAATTCTAAAACTTACTTGTGTAATGGTTTAATTGAATCGTGGTGAAAAAGAACATATCGATGTGTTTGTACCCAAGATATATCATCTAAGTGTGCAATTTCAACTTTCCCAATTGGTTGTTCATAACTTTGAAATAGATAAGTTTCAGTTAAGCTATGATCATTATTAAGCTCAGTATTTCTACTTGGTCTATCCAGTCTTGTTCCAACATCTTCTAAATATCTAGAGCAAAAAGTCATACACTCCTCTGCTAAGTAACCTTCAGCAATTAATCTTTCTGGATAACGCTTATTACGACAATAAGACTTCAATTTGCATAAGAAGCTAAACACGATATACAACATTATCAAAAGTTGTAACTAAAGGTAAATTAATGAATGAATGAAAACTTTGCAAATTAATTAGCACCTCTCTATAGGATACATCCATCGATAGAAATCGGTCCACCAAGTTTTGCTTCATGAGGGAGATGGATTAACAAGTGCACCATAATAGTAAAGAATGAAGTAGAAAAATCTTCTCCAAGTTGCATAAAGTCAAGGTGGCTCGATCTTGTACTTTCTCAAGTTCTTCAACATTCACAACTTTGCCACAAATAACTTTCATTATATTGGATAGTTCAATTATACAAGACGTCACCTTTTTTGACATACAACATCGCAAAGCAACTGACAGTAAATTTTGCATCAAGATGTGATAATCATGTGATCTTAGGGAATATAGTCATCGATCTTTAAGACTCACACATCGAGATATATTTGATGCATACACATCTGGGACCTTTATATCCTTCAACACCGTGCAGAACAATTCATTTTCTTTATTCGACATTGTAAACATAGAAGGTGGCAACCGATATTTTCCATTCGGAAGTAATTGAGGATGAAGATCATGTCAAATTCCCATGTCAACTAGATCAAGTCGACTCTTAAGATTGTCTTTCAATTTTCTATCGACATTGAGAACTGTCCTGATTATGTTCTCGTAAACATTCTTTCCAATATGCATGACATCAAGATTGTGTCGCAAAATATGATGCTTCCAATAAGAAAAATAAAAAAAATACTTCTTTTTTTCCACAAGTTCGCCTCATTAGGATCATCCTCTTCATCAAATTCATCATCACTCTGCCGATCAACATCGCCAACATACGTCTCCCTCAGTCTTCTGTTTCTTTGCGTGTTGGGTGGTTGATTCAACTTCCCATAACTGAAATCTATATCTTTCAACATGAACAAGATTTTAGATCCAATTGTTTGCTCAGGAGCTTCTCTCAGTACAATCAAATTGAGTCCTCTGAAATCTAAATCTATGATTTTCATCTAACCACTAATGATGCCCCATATAAGAGAACTTCTTCCCATTATATAACCACTTCAAACATGTTTGCGTTGCACAACAAGGACAAGCATAATGTCCTTTAGTACTCTAACCAGATAAATTGGTATAAGCCGGGAAATCATTAATATTCCACAAAAAAACTGCACGTAAATAAAATTTCTCCTTTCTGAAGACATCATATGTTTCAAAACCCGCCCATAATTGTTTCAACTCTTCAACAAGTGGCTGCATATAAATGTCAATATCATTCCCGGGACCTTTCTCTCCAAGGATAATCATAGATAAGATAAAAGAAGATTGCTTCATGCAAATCTATAGAGGTAAATTGTAAGGAACAAGCACTATAGGCCAAGTATTGTACGAGGTACTCATGATTTTAAATGGATTAAATCCATAAGATACTAGCCCAAGCCTCACATTCTGAGGATTGCTTGTAAACTTTTGAAATTTACTGTCAAATGATTTCCAAGCTAAAGAATCCACAGGATGCCTTAATAATCCATCATCGGTTTGTTCTTCATGATGTCACCTCATAGACTTGACTGTCTTCGACGACATGAAAAGCCTTTAAAGCCTTGGTATTAGTGGAAAATATCGCTAAATCTTTACTGGCTTCTTTTTTGACTATGCCCCAGCTTCATCCTTATTCACATTTTATGCATTCCTATTCATCCAATGAGATGTACCGCAAACATGACAAGACTGTTGGTTTCTCCGATCACCTCAATACAACATGCAGTCATTTGGGCAACTATGAATTTTTTCGTACCCAAGGCCTAAATCCTTTATCAGTTTCTTCATATCTTTGCATGAATGAGAGATTTTTGCAAACGGAAACATATCTCTCAAAAACTCTAACAACAGCGTAAAAGAGTTTTCGGTCCACCCTCCAAAACATTTTAAGTGAAAAAGACGAATGCAGAAAGACAGTTTTGAAAATTTTTATCCCTCATAAAGTTCTTCATTCATTTCATTAACTTGTAGAACTTCACCTCTTCTATATTTAACTCTTCATCAGGTGCACTTGTTCCTGTTTCGATTAAAGCATTTCCACCAATACCACAATCATCGGATGCAATAAATTTAGGTGGAAACGATTGCAAACCATGACTGTGCATATTAAATGCATCCCATAACCTACCTTCCATGTCATCGTCTCTAACATACTGATGATGAGCATTATAAGGATATCTCAGTTTAATCGTTGAAAAGGTTCTACGAGGTGTACACTTTCCATGGAAAATCCATTTTTTATACCCCCGAATAAAGACATCAACAATTAGATGTTCGTAGACAACTTCACGAATATGCCAATTGATGTTGCCACACTTCTTACATGGGCAAAGAATCATATTCTCTTGGCTTGCATTTTGAAATGCAAAATTTAGAAAAGTTTGTACTCCATTTCGATAGTCGTTACTTACCCTTGATAATTTCATCCAACTCTTATCCATTTCGTAGTTCTTGAAGTCTAAAGTTGACAATAAATTACGGTTACTTAAGTGTTGTAAATAAATTTAAATCATGTCATTGTACTAAAATAGATAATATATATCAAGCATCAAGTATCTAGTTATTTTAAAAAAGTATATTAGTGACAACATTTTACTTAAATCTTATTAGGAAAAATTTGGCCTATAGTGTTGGAAAAAAATTATGGAAGTACTTTATTTGCATCAAACTCTAGAGAATCATCAAAGTTTATTTCTTTAGTTAAATCTCACTTATATGTACATAGTTGTTATATGTTTAGATTTAGATTTAGATTTAGATTTATATTTTATCATCCTAGTAGATATTGGTTACCATTTTATAATTTTTAGATTTTTTTATTTTACTTTTTTTATTTAAATTATATTTTAAAATTTTAAACACAATAAAATTAATTTTGAATTTATTAATTTTTAAAATATTGTTTTTAATTAAATTTGTTTGGATTATATTCATTTTCTAATGGTTCTTTCCCTGTTTCAGTTTAAATTTGTTAATTTTAATTTGAATAGAATATTTGGGTTCTTTTTAATAATTAAATATTTTGAATTAAATAATTGGGTTGAATTAAATAATTAAATATTTTGAATTAAATAATTAATGGACTAGTCAACATGTACAGGATTATTGGAGATGATTGGGATACATGGAGAGATGATTTATCCCAATTTGAGATTACCAGGTGGGTCAAGCATTCCATATGGTAGAGAGTTTACATTTCCAGATCAAATTTTGACTTTTTTTTTCTTTTACATGTTATTGCACTTTGCTTTTTTATCTTTTATGTGACCTGATATATTTGTTTTTCTATTTCAGAGACTTTTCTACTGCTAAAATGGTAGGTGCCAAGGGCTTGCAGGGGAGGTCGTGGCTTGACTTGGATATGTTACCACTAGGATGGCTTACTGATCCAGGTTATATGCCCTGGCAAATAGCTACTCCTTTCATGCCCTTGTTGTCCCTACCAGTTGTCTATGCAATGATGACCTTTTAGTTGTAAAATATTTGTTTTTAAGTTGGGCATTTATATGGGAGGGTTAAGCTAGAATTAGTGAAGAACCAAAGAAAAGAAAATTATCTGGTCAAGATAACGTAAACCATAGCATCAGATCACATGAACACTTTGATTTAAGACCCAAAAAACAACAATAGATCTACAATAGGAGAAACAGAAAAAGCAATAGAAGAACTTACTTGAATTGATGAAGTGTAATGAACAGCAGCAGACAACTTGACTGATAGAAAAGAAAAGTAGCAAAAACATGAGTATAGAATTGTCTGTTTTGTCTTCGTTTTAAAGGCTCTTTTCCACCAAATTATCAATTATGTCTACAACTCAAAATATATTTAAGACAGACAGACTTGGTCATCTGTAATAAAAAACGGTGCACCAAAGCAAAATTACGACACAATCTAATGCAGGGGCTTACGTACGTATTTAAAACAAGATAACGTAAACCATATCATTTACTAAACAAAACATGCAAATATGACTTTCCAAAGACATTCCACATGCATGAGCACGATACTTATGCTTGAAAATCTGAGAAGAAAATAAAATTTTATAAGAACATCCACAAAAAGCTTTTTTCGAAACAGAATTGCAGTGATAAGAGAACTTGATAACTTAAGAAGACGTGTACCTTGATCTTGTACGCGAGCTCTATAGAAACACCGGCTCCAAACTTAAGCCAATACCGAGTCGTAACAAAATAAATTCTCGTTCTAGCTTCGTCTTCGCTATTAACAAGACATGGAAAATAAACTTAATTACAAATGTATCTCACACATTTCGATGGAAATATGGAAAATTGAAAGAAAAAATAATTTTCTTTCAATTTATTGCTTGATAGAGTTGAAAAATGAGAGAAAATATAATCTAAAAAATGCTTAATCTAGTAAATATGCACACTTAACTTACATCTCTCTCATATTCTCTCAACTTATCATTCCAATTTGGAATGATTTGTTTTTATGCATTATAACGAAAAATAGTGTCTTTATTCTTTTGTACCACTCAAAATTTTATTATTTTTTTCCACTTTTCCACCCTTTTTTCGTCATTTCACTTTTCTACTCAACCACAAGCACACTTAATGTTTGGCTTTGTGCAAAACTTCTTCAATGCACCATACAATATGATACGACCAAGGAAGACTAAAGATTATTAATAGTTCAATTAATGCTAAAACAACTCACTTCAAATCAATCACATGCTTGAACATGTACAAGTAGGGGGGTAACATTGAAAGATTAAATACAGTGAGAAAAAAGAAAGAACCTAAAAACTATCGTAGTATAAAATAGTAGATATCAACCCTCCACTTAAACCCCCCAAGAAAATAGAAAGGAAAGAAAGAAGATAACGTTGTTCTATAGGTAAGGACTGTTAACCCCTTCTTATTAGCTAGCATGTAGTTGATAAAATCATTACCCTTTTTAAATATGGAAAAAAGATGCTCATGTAGAAATGAGTTCATAAAAAAAAAATCTTTATCCCCTATGTCAGGTTATTTGCATTAAAAATTACAGAGGAGAAACTAGAAGCAGTTTTTATTTCTTCTTCATACAAAAAGGGGGAGAGAGAGAATACGTCATGAGAGTGATAAGAGCAAAAAAGAATGTACGGATCTACAATGCTCAAGGCTGTGTAGCTGTTAGAATATGTAGCAGTTTAACAGCTAGACAATTCTTCTCACAGGACAGAAGTTCTTTGAATTCCAAGGAGATAGTTTGCCCTAAAATTGGAGTACAAATGCCAAAAATTAAGGATTAAGGCCCTCCTAAAGCATCAAAATCCATTAGTTGATTATAACATATTCTCCCGGTTCAAAGTAAAAAATAACGCGAGAAAAAATAGAGATTAAGCACTAAGCAACATTTACATGCAAATATGATTAGAGTTAATAATTCTAAAATCATTTGCTGATGTGGCATATAAGACAAAATAGTGTCACGCCAGCATTTAAATACATTTGGACTACCACATTAGCGATTTTTGTTGACCGTTAGTCAACTAACAGCCACGTCAGCATCACCGTTAAAAACTGATCAATTTGATTAAAAAATAAAGGTTAAGTATGAAAGTGCTTCAAAAAAACATTAAGTGCCAAAATGACCCAACACCCAAACGTTAGGGGCTATTATTGTCATTATGCCTTAACTTTTCGGTATCAGCTTTTGTGTTCTCAAATTGTGACAAACCTGGAAAATATAAGATAAACAATAAAAAAAGAAACCCATCATAAACCAATTCGACGAGCGGGAACTTGCCTAAGAAAGAGAGGGAACAAGCGGGACGACACAATTGTGATGGGCGCTGGCGACAGAGGAAGTGGGAGATGGAGTGGCCGCTGGAGTGGAGACAACTATTGACGGACAACACTTATGGATTTTGATTTTAGGAACTTCGATCGATTTGGGAATAAGGGGAGGGGAGTTGATCAATTAGGGATTTTTTGTTTTTAGGAATAAGGGATTCTTTGTTTTAGCTAAAGACTTCGTTAAACAGTGTCGTTTCAACAAAACAAATTCACGGCGTTTATGGGAAAATGCCGCTATTGCTTAACCTTTAGCGGCGATTTTTCCCATAAATGCAATTAATTCTCTTTACCTTTTGCGACGTTTTCCCATAACTGCCGCTATTGCTTAACCTTTAGTGGTGTTTTTCCCATAAACGTGATTATTGCTTTACCTTTTATGGCGTTTATAGGAAAACGCTGCTATTGCTTTATTTCATTATTTAGTGATTTTAGCCATATATAATTTATCATTGAATTACAATCTGAGCTTATTTAATATTTTTTTATAATCGTGAAAGTTTAGGTGAGGAGAAGCAATTTTTTAAAGAAATTAAAGACAAATATGATCCTAAACAATACATTTTTGAATTGCTATAACAAATTAAAATTAATTATTTATAAAAATAATCTGAATATAATTTAAATTGATATTTTTCTATATAAAATACTACCCGTCACAAGATTTAAGATAAAATAAATTTGGAAGGTCCATGCAAGGTGAGAAACCTTAGTTATTTGGGTTACTCAATATGATCGGATTGCACTATGAGGAACCCTTTGTGATTTCTAATATACTTTAATGTGAAGGTTTTGACTAGGATTTTATCTTTTGTCTATTTGCTTCATCCACTAAATATATAATAATAGTGGAAATTGGAGTTTTTATATGATGCATGCTACCATCCTTATCCTTTTGGTTTGTCATAATACGAATATTTGTTGGGATTCGAATATTAAATTTATTAAATTTTAGAATAAATCTCAATCGAAAACTTTTTAATATTTGGTGACCGATCAATTAAGATTTCTAATTCTCGAGGGAAACAATTTGCGTACCTAGACATGCATGCAAAATAATGGTGGGTATGTATGAAAGGTCATAAAGAAATAGGATTTTAGTTTGATTGTTTGTAATTATTTATTAATTATTTTTTTGAGGATTTCATAATATAATTAGAGTTATGAAAGGTCATAAAGAAATAAGATTTTAATTTGATTGTTTGTAATTATTTATTAATTATTTTTTTTTGAGGATTTCGGAATATAATTGAAGTTGATGCAAATTTGAGAGTATCATTGGATGCTTCAATTTAGTATATGATCTACTATATATTATCATGGTTATTCAAATTTGTGATGAGGACGACTTAAATGGATAGGATACAGATTATTTCAAAAATTAAAATATGTTATAGATCTTTGTGTTATTTATAAATTTGAAATTTAGTCCGTGTACTTTAATTTCTAGGAATTTAGTTTCTCTATTTTCAAATTTCAAGATTTAAATTCAATGTTTAAAATAAAAAAAAATGAAAGTTGAGTAACCATTTATATAAATGGATAGAACACAAATTATTTCAAAAATTAAAATATGTTATAGGTCTTTGTGTTATTTTCAATTTTAGGCATGACATTAGAAAATTTCAAAGTGTAGGTACCTTATTGGATATGTTATGAAAATACATGTACCAAATAATATACAAATTGAAAGTTCAAGTGCCACATTGGACATTTTCAAAGTACATGTACCACAATGAACATTTTATAAAAGTACAAGTACCAAATTTAACATTATCCCTAGTATTTATACTAAATTTAATTTAATTATATTTGTTATTGATTATTTGTACTTGGTCAATGCCCAATCAATGATAACAAGGAGTATATGTCTAATGTTAGAGAGAGAATGACCAACAAATATGAAATTCTAAAGTAACTAGAAAAAATTGCATGAGAAGTTTATTTTTCTTGTTAATTTTATTAGTCATTATAGTGTCGAAGATTTTTTTTGGACTAACAATAATTTGATTTTAGGTTTTTCCTTTAGCAGCGTTTTTGGGAAAAACGCCGCTAATGCTCTTTACATTTTGCGGCGTTTTATCCATAAACGCCGCTATTGCTTTACATTTGCGGCGTTTATGGTAAAACGCCGCTATAACTTTACTTTTTGCGGCTTTTTTCCATAAACGCCGCTATTGCTCTTTACCTTTTGCTGCGTTTATGATAAAACGCCGCTATTGCTTTACCTTTTGTGACATTTTTCAATAAATGCCTTATTGCTCTTTATTTTTTGCGGCGTTTATGGTAAACGCTACTATTGCTTTACTTTTTGCGGCGTTTTCTGTTCAAATGCCATTAAAAATACCGCTAAAAACCTATTTTGCTATAGTGTGTAGAGAAGAACTCCACAGCCATCCTATATAATATGTGTTCGAAAGACAGAACTATCCTGATGTTGATCAGGACAAAAGAAATTAATGAGGGTACTCTAACTTCACTTGCAAGAAAAGGGACATCAAAGGCCAGTAGGACTGCTGGTGGCATCATTGCAAAAATAGGTAAACTTTCTCAAGTCTTTTATGCCAGAAGCTTGAAGAAATAAACCTGAATGCAAGCATCTTTTGAAACAAATTTAAGCTCAATTAACCGAGTAAAAACCTAGACATGTCTCTACACATATACTCATACCAGACAAGTTTTGGTTCAAATGAGGCTCATAGATGAGCAAAGGCCAAAGCAGATTCTATCATCACTGGAAATTTTGCATTTATATCAGTAATACAGCCTGCTTTGAGTTCTAATATTAAATTGGTGTTTCCTTTAGTTGTTATAATCTCTGGTCAATAGAAGTACCCTGTGAATGAGACTAAACCTCACTACTAAATGTTTGTATATTTAGAAAAAATTGTTTGAACATTTCAAAGGTATTATTATCAGAAATTAATGCATTAAATTTTACGGACACCTTCCATCAGCCTCAGCCACCTTCATATTTAAATGAATCTAACCTTGTAAAGCAAAGATGATAGCATAAATATGATGACAAAATTAAAACATATCTGCAACAGTGCTTTTAGTATACCTAAATAGATTACCAAAAACAAAGGCAAAGCAATGAATATTGACCCTAGCAAAATTAAAGTGCCACTAGCTCTATCTTAACGAATTTAATTCTATTTCAAGCTACTTTAAATTGCTGTAAGTATAGGAAGGAGTTGAGGGTGCACAATAATTCCCTTTCAACAGCAAAAATAAATAATCATTAAAGATTTGGTTGACCTAAATTTGCTATACATTAAAAAAGGATATATAATTAAGGAATACAGGGGAAGGGATCAAATTGTAAAATCCTTGTAATCATTATTTAAATTACAAGGTATAAAGCATTTCAAGTCCCCCGCCTATAAAGAGACATGTCGACAAGCATGTTCTTAGCCTACATCAAAGTAATTAAGGTGTGGGACTAAGACTCTAAGACAATGAAAGTTGCTTGTTTCTATCTAGCTTTCAACCTCTTGATTTTGCCTTTCTCGTCTGCCTCTGCTTATGACCCTAGCCTCCTCCAGGACTTTTGTGTAGCAGTCAATGATACCAACAATGGAGGTAACTCACTTTGTCAAATATTATTTGTCTTTTTTTATCGCATGCTTTCGACTAACATTGCTTCCGTGCAGTGTTTGTGAATGGGAAGTTGTGCAAGGACCCAAAGCTTGCAACTGCAAACGACTTCTTCTTTTCAGGGCTAAACACCCCAAAGAGCACATCGAATTCTGTTGGATCAGTGGTTACTCCAGTGAATGTTGACCAAATACCAGGACTAAACAGTCTCGGCATATCATTAGTTCGTATTGATTATGCACCAAATGGTGGGGTAAACCCACCTCACACTCACCCTCGTGGCACCGAAATCCTTGTGGTCCTAGAAGGCGTACTATATGTTGGTTTTGTTACATCGAATCCGGATAATCGTCTCATCTCTAAAACCCTTTACCCCGGTGATGTTTTCGTCTTCCCCATTGGTCTGATTCACTTTCAGCAGAATGTTGGAAAGACCAATGCGGTTGCTTTTGCTGGTTTGAGCAGCCAAAACCCAGGTGTGATTACAATAGCAAATGCTGTTTTTGGATCGAATCTACCCGTTAATCATGATGTTCTTACCAGGGCCTTTCAGCTGAGTAAGAAAATTGTGAAATACCTGCAGTCAAGGTTTTGATATGAGATTTTTGCATGTTCGACAACTATTTTGCAACAAACATGTAATGGCTTTCCTTCATTGCAATGTAATAATTTATTTATCCCTCATCAATCTTGAAGCTCTGATGATATATAAGGCTCAACTTCAAAATTAATAAAAGTGAAATATATTTTCTAAATGAAAATAATTAATTTTATTAAAATTTTTTAAAATTTTAATATATATAATTTCTCTATTAAAATTTAATTTAATATTTAAATTATTAAACTCTTTCAAATAGTTTATTTCCTATCTCAACTATTATATTTTAACATGTTAAAAAACCAAAGGTAATTAAACTAACATATCTGTTGTTAATGTTATTTTCTTAAACTTTTATCAAAACATCTTAAATGACATTGGTGGAAGCAGAGGCGAAGCTAGGGAGGCCTGGTAAGGGCTTTGGCCTCCCCTAAAGATGAAAAATTGTAGTTCAGTTTCATTAGAAATATTAAAATTGTAAATCAATTTATGATAAAATTAAACTTTAACCCTTAAATATAAAAAGATTCTATTTAATCATCTCAAAATAATGAAATTATAAGTCAATACATGGTAAATATATATATTTTTTATCTCTTTAAATTTTATAATTCAATTCCGCCCCCTTAAAAAAATTTCTGACCTCGCCCTTAGATGGAGGTTACGTGTTCAAATAACTATTAAATTAAAAAATTATAATAAAGACCGTCGATCTTTTTACCTTTTAATAAAACGAGAGCTCCACGAGATATCTTAATATTGTTTGATAATGCTTAAATATGACATACTTTTGGATATTAAATATATATATTTTTAGAGTATAATCCTATTAAATTGGGCTATTTATTATCTTTTTATTTTGTAGGGACTCAAGTGGTGATAGAAGATATATTGGAGACAAAAAGCATGATTTTGGAGGAGAATTTGAAGTTATGTGAAGATGAAATGCTAAAAGAGAGAGTTTATAGGACAAAAAGACTTGATTTTATTTTATTTTATTTTTTAAATATATTTTATATTAGGAGTTAATATTTAAATTTGTATTTAATTTATGTTTATCTTTTAATATTTATTTTTTAGAGTTTAAATTGGATCTACTTAGGAGATATAATTCTAATTATCTTTTAGAATTTAAATTGGATTCAACTAGAAATATTATGTACTATAAATAAGGGGTGGAGAGATTGAATTATTGATGCCCCATTCATTGAAAAAATCCTCCATCTCCCAAAATTCTAGTTCAATAAAAAACTCTATTCTTTTTATTTTGTGTTCTTCCCCAAAAATCATGAGTAACTAAAAAACTCTTCTAGCAAAAGGTTATCAAATATTCCTCCAATGTTTATGAGGCTTAGAATCCGCGCTTAATTCTTTTCAACCCGAGTATTCATCAATTCTCTGTAATATGAGATTGACGCTTCCGTCAAAAATCCCTACAAAAGTAATCTTTTCATCTTTTGCAAAGACGGCCGCTTTGTGTGTTTTGAGAAGGTTGCACAGTCGGTTCGTTAACTTACTGCGTCAAAGGTTGCCGAGCCAAAAGAGACAAAATGGCGTGACATTCGTCGTTGGGAAAAGGTGATCTAGTGTAAGACAGTCCCATTGGAGCAACGGTTGGCTAGAGTCAAGTTCCACTAAAAAATATATCCGGAGCTGGTGGTCGTAGCCGTCCTCTTCCACTATAACTGGCTTATTCAGGCACAAGAAGAACCATCCAAAGTCTATGATTGAACCAATGAAGAATCAAGATAATCGGAGGCTGGATCTTTAAATATTGATAAAACTCTTCTTCTTTCAACTTGTTTATTTTATGCTATTTATTTTTATTTCGACTTCCCTATTTTCTATTTCTTTCAATTCTATTTTCTTTTATTTTTAATTTTGTTTTGTTTCCTCAGATTGCGACGTTTTTCTTGGGCACGATTTTGTCCACGATCTCGACAGACAAGACTTTTTACGACTTTAGAGTCCCTGAGGATTAGACCCTACTTCCCTTTTACTGTTCTTTACTTTAATTTTTGGAATAGGTTATATTTGGTGTTCCCGACAACATTTCAAATTTTAGCACCGTTGCCGGGGACTGGTAACGTACTAATCTTGTTTTCTTTTTTCTGCTTATGACTAGATCTGCTCTAGGTAATTTGCATACCCGTACGATCTCGAGATTGAAAAAACTGCAAAAGCCAATCGCAAGGAAGCAAAGTTATGAAAAAGACAATCAGAAATTGTAGGAGTTAAGCACAGCCTACCTTCAGAAGTAGAAGAAGGCGACGAAGGTGAATCTAGGGTGAACGAAAACCCTAATCCAACACTGGAAAACCAATGAGTTGATCCGCCGGTGGAAGTGTCGATTGCTAAGTTTGCTGAAAATCGAGATCCACCACCACTTATGGATCAAACAATTCGACAATAGCCGAGGCTCCTGATGATCAATCGCCGTTGTGCATTGCGTATCCTATTGTGGATGCTAATTTTGAGCTTAAATCAGGTTTAATTCAGTTATTGCCAATTTTTATTGGGTTGCAAAATGAGAATACACATAAACATCTGAAGGAATTTCATATGGTTTGTTTGAGTATGAAACCTTAGGGGGTAACTGAGGATCAAATTAAATTACGCGCTTTTCCTTTTTCTTTAGCTTACTCCGCTAGGGAATGGTTATTCTATCTACCTCTTGGATATATTACAACTTGGGCTGATCTTTCTCGTTTGTTTCTTAACAGGTTTTTTTCAGCCTCTCATGCCACTGAATTAAGAAGAGAAATTGTAGGGATTAGGCAAAATGATGTGGAGTCTCTTTACGACTATTGGGAACGACTCAAGAAGTTGTGTGTAAGTTGTGCACAACATGGTATAACTGAACAATCTCTTCTCTAATATTTCTTTGAAGGCTTGAAACCTATGGAGATGAATATGATAGATGCCGCTAGTGGAGGAGCATTGGTTAATATGACTCCTCAACGAGCAAGAGACTTGATTTCCACAATGGCCGCAAATACTCAACAATTCCGAGCCAACCCTGAACCTACTCGAAGGGTTTACCAGCTAAGTAATTCCTCCTTGGAAGATAAAGTTGAAAAACTTACTAATGTTGTGAGTTCTCTTATTGCATGAAAATTAGGGCCGACTCGTCAATGTGGAATTTGTTGTGGAGTGCTTGGTTGTCATTTCACTTCGTGTCAAAAGGCCTAACACATTCTACAAAAAAAAGAGAAGAAAAAAATTGAGAGCATGTTGGGCTGAGTAACCGGGATTGAGTGCTTGGGTGTCATTTCATTTTGCGTCAAAAGATCCAATGTATTCTTAAAGAAAAAAAAAGAAAAAATTGAAAAAATAAAAGGAAGAGAACTATATTTGGAAACAAGGGTGAACAAATAGGTGTCTTGGTAAGTTTAGTAAATTATCTATCTCTCATGAAATAATTCAAGATGATTTAATTGTTGTGTGTTTTAATCGGGTTACTTTTTCGATTTTACCTACAGCAAGCTAAAGGTTCTCTTTATTTTTCGTAAGCGTTAAGCCTAATTGTTTGTAGAACTTTGGAGTATTATTTTCCATGGTGGAATTTTAATTACTTAGTGGATTATGAGTCATGCTTGAGGGCAAACATGGGCTAAGTGGGGAGGAATATGATACTGCTTAAATATGACATACTTTTGGATATTAAATATATATTTTTTAGAGTATGATCCCATTAAATTGGGTTATTTATTGTCTTTTTATTTTGTAGGGACTCAAGTGGTGATAGAAGATAAATTGGAGACAAAAAGAATGGTTTTGGAGGAGAATTTGAAGTTGTGTGAAGATGGAATGCTAAAAGAGAGAGTTTATAGGACAAAAAGACTTGGTTTTATTTTATTTTATTTTTTTAAATATATTTTATATTAAGATTTAATATTTAAGATATTATTTGTTATTTAAATTTGTATTTAATTTATGTTTATCTTTTTGTATTTATCTTTTAGAGTTTAAATTTGATCAAATTAGAGGAATTAAATGTTAGATATAATTCTAATTATCTTTTAGAATTTAGATTGGATTCAACTAGGAATATTATGTACTATAAATAGGGGGTGAACTGATTGAATTATTGATGCCCCATTCATTGAAAAATCCTCCATCTTCCAAAATCCTAGTTCAATAAAAAACTCTATTCTTTTTATTTTGTGTTCTTCCCCAAAAATCATGAGTAACTAAAAAACCCTTCTAGCAAAAGGTTATCAAATATTCCTCCAATGTTCATGAGTCTTAGAATCCGCGCTTAATTCTTTTCAACCCGAGTATTCATTAATTCTCTGTAATACGGGATTGACACTTCCGTCCAAAATCCCTACAAAAGTAATCTTTTCATCTTGTGCAAAGACGGCCACTTTGTGTGTTTTGAGAAGGTTGCACAGTCGGTTCGTTAACTTACTGCGTCAGAGGTTACCGAGCCAAAAGAGACAAAATGGCGTGGCATTCATCATTGGGAAAAGGTGATATAGTGTAAGACAGTCCCATTGGAGTGACGGTTGGCTAGAGTTAGGTTCCACTAAAAACTATATTCGGAGCTGGTGGTTGTAGGCGTCCTCTTCCACTATAACTGGTATATTCGTGCACGAGAAGAACCATCCAAAGTTTATGATTGAACCAAGGAAGAATCAATATAACAGGAGGATGGATCTTTTAATATTGATAAAACTCTTCTACTTTCAACTTGTTTATTTTATGCTATTTATTTTTACTTCGACTTCCTATTTTCTATTTCTTTCAATTCTGTTTTTTTTATTTTTAATTTTTTTTCCCTTAGATCGCGACGCTTTTCTTGGGCACGATTTTGCCCACGATCTCGACAGACAAGACTTTTTATGACTCTAGAGTCCCTGAGGATTAGACCCTACTTCCCTTTTACTGTTATTTACTTTAATTTTTGGAATATGTTATATTTGGTGTTTTTTACGGCACATCATCGTTCGACTCGATGTTGATCCTACGACCTTTCGAGTATAACATACTCAAGGAGATGAGATTCTTTCGTAAATCAGGTAAATACTTGGCATTTGAGTGTGTCCTAATCGTCACATCATGTGTCCTAATTTTAACAGTATGTGGAGAGTCATTACTGGGTGAGTCATTTCCCATGCACACAATTTCACCTTCAACTGAACTGTATGTGGAAAACCATTCTCTATTGGGACACATGTGGAAAGAACATCCTGAATCTAGGATTCACTCGAATGTAAGTTCAGAGTTATCGCTCATTGAAACTAACAAGAAATCATCAGCGCTTTCGTTGACCAAATTAGTACCAACTACATCTTCCTTGTTACTCTTAGCAGCCATTTTTTTCGTAGTTTATAACAATATGCTTTGACGTAACCTAACTTCTTACAATAGCAACACCTTTTTTCTTGCTTCTTTAATGTTACCAAAACGGCTATCTGCCTTGTTATCCGAACCAAACTCATTTTCGAGTTTGTCTTTACTTAACAAATGACCCTTCTCATCTTCAAATGAGAGTTTCTTTCCATCATAAATCAAGGTCTCCCTGAAAGACTTGTATGAAGGGGGTAAAGAACACAATAATAGCATAGTCTGATCTTCATCGTCAATCTGAACCTCATTGTTACTTAAATCATTTAAAAGGGTAATGAATTGACTGATGTGATCTCTAAGAATCTCACCTTCGTTCACCCGAAACGTAAATAGACGTTATTTCAACATTAAACAGTTAGCCAGAGACTTAGTCGCATAAAGAGTTTCTAACATTTTCCACAAGGCGGATGAGGTCTTTTCCATCATTACCTCCTGCAATACCCTATTCACGGGCACAACTGGATTGCAGATAAGGCCTTTTCATCAAGCTCTTCCCATTTTGACCGATCTAGATTCCCAGGCTTTTTCCTGGTAATTTAACATTTTTAGTCCGATCTGAACTAGAATTGCCACAATCAGAACTTTCTACAAATTGAAATTTGTGACATTATTGAATTTCTCAATGCCGAATCTTGTTGTTGCCATCTTTGAATTGGTTGATTTGAAAAAATCAAACTAGCTCTGATACCACTTGTTGGGAATTGATCCGGTTAAGCAATGAACAAGTAAAATTAGTGGAAAAATTAAGAAATTGAACACATAAATTTAACGTGGAAAAACCCTTCGAAGAGGATAAAAAACCACAAGTAAAAATAATTTTACTATATTGGCAAAAGAACGAAAAATACAAAAGATCAAGAAAAAAAATTAAACCTCAAAAACCCGAAAATAAAAAACCCTCAAAACGTAAACATAAAATTCTACAAAAGTGTTACGAGTTTTTTTCTGTATTTTGTATATGTTCTATGATTGTAAAAGAGCCTATTTATAGGCTAAATTCTTAGGTCAAATAAATACAAAATATATTATACTAATAAATATTAAATCTTTTAGAAAGAAAATATATTTTGTTTAACTTGACTTTCAAGTAATCTCTTATTTGATTGAAACATGAGACATACTGAACATGAATCATAGTGCAAAGTTTTAATTAAATAAGTTTATTGGAACAAAATGAGTGTGGAGAAGAAGATCATGTTTCTATGGGTTTGCGCAATGCTGGTAAGGTCAATGTTGATGGAAGAGGGTGCAAACAAGGAAACAATTAGCAGCGGAGCAATGGGAAAAAAATCTTGAACAACCATGCAAACCAAGGATGGGTAACTGTGTGGCAAAACCCTCCCCTGATTATAATAGAAGATGTGAAGAAGTCGAAAGATGCCGACGTGGTCCCTAATTAACCATCGTTCATTTTTCACAATCGAAAAATGCACTTCAAATACCCCACACAAGATTGACTTCTCCCTCACATCTAACTATAATCATTTATGGGAAAAATAAAAGGAAGAATTAATTGCCTCGTATGTTGATTCATTCCTTATTTGTGACCCATGCATTCTATAAACATATCCTTGAATAAAGTATTTTATTTTTATTTTTTTGGTTTTTTTCTTCTTTTTGTGGGTCCTAATTCTTTTCTTTTTTTACTATATGCAATCATTCACCTATAAAATTATCTTTTAGATAATATTTAGATTTTTTGTTGGAAAATTTAAAAAAAATTAGGCCTAAGAATTCATTCAAGCCCAAACGTAGAGGTTGTTTGAGAGTATAGCGGCTTAAAGCCTAAGGTTGGAAGGAGTAAAAAAAAAATATATATATATATATTTCAAATTTTGATATTGGGGGGGAATATTTCAGACTAATATAAATTAATTAAATACTTAAGACTTTCAAATTTTACCATAAATGCATCATTTCTTAGGGTCCAAAAAATAATTTTAGGGTTAAGAATTTCCTTTTAAGTGTATCATTGTAAGAAAATAAATAACAATTGCTTTGTATCATTAGGAGATTTGGGTGGTACATGTGTATGGCGAGACCAACATGATTGCAGATGGAATATTTGAGTTGGTCAATTGATCTTTTGCCCGGATTAATCAGAGTTTCAACATCTTCTGACAGAACTCCAACATGTCCTGCTTAAAGGCAAGTTAGGGGTAGTTTACTTGAGGCCTTCTCCATTTTAGTTTCTTTGTACTAAAGTTTGATATACTTTTCTAGCAAACAAAAAAAAAAAACAATATTATGTTATTATTTAGGTCTATTTACATTAGAGCCTTACGATTCTTTTAAGAAATTTACGGTAAATTATAAGAATAATTAGAATCAATTTATTATAATTCTTAAATACATTAATAATCAAAATATATTTAAGATAAATATGAAGAGAATTTATATTTAGTGAAACTTTTTTTTTGAAATAGAAATTTATTAATTCATTTAATGAATGAGATCATATAATCCAGGGAGAAAAAAAATAACAAAAACTCATTGTAGCCGATAGAAGACAAGCTCCATCAACACAACAAAGGCTTCAGCCTCAACAACAATAAAATATTATTACACGTTGACAATTGGCTCTGTCACAACTCAAACACAACATCACTGGAATGATTGCAAGAACTTAATATAGTAAGGAAATCAGCCCTGGGTGGTCCAAAGCGGCGGCCATAAATTGGAAAAAGAATCGAGCATCCACTAAACTAGAGAAGACGACGTCAAAACATCCTTAAATCACTTGCAAAAGCAAGACTACATGCATAAGCAAGACTAAAAAATATATTACAAGAGTAGACAAAAACTTTTAAAAGTGAAGACTAATTAAACAATGAAAAATAAACAAAAAAACCTATAAATCTTAAGCCAACATGAGTCCAAACCAACTTATGAAATCATTTATTATTCTGAAATACTCTCAAAACAAAAACATATTAAGAAGCCAATGAAGAACCACCTACTTTCTAAAAGAAACTGTTAGTGGTCGGTGGTGTTTCAGCGATGATAGGCATCGTCATTTATCCATCACAACTTGTGAAGACAATAGATTTGCAAACTGATAAGAGAGAAGACACATAGAGTGAATAAAAAGAAGAAAGAAACAGAGGGTTGATGGATAGGAGAAAAAGGCAGATGATAACTAGCCCGAAGGCTAGCACTACAGTTGGGTCAAACAAAAAGATAAGAAACAAACGAGTTTGAGAAAAATATTTCTTTAGTGACACTTAAATTATAATAAAATATGCAAAAAACCCATACATAATTTATATATGGTGATGTTAGGAAATGTGCCCATATTGCAGTAAACATGTAACTATTTTCTATTGATTTGAACGATGAATAAATAAATAAAGTTAATTTCATATTTCACTATTATGTCTTTTGTATTTTTTGCCTTTCATATTTTGCATGCATAGCAAAATTGTGACAAGAAAATATGAGCTCATTGATTGTCAAAGTTTAAACTGAAGATAAATGGCATTGTAAGAACGTTTACATTGCAAGAAAGACAACTTATTTCAGTGGATAATCTAAATAAGTCCGTAATTTCGTTAAAGAATCAAAGTGAGCTTTTTATTCAATCACATAGAAAGATTATTATGTACTCTACAAATCTAATTGGGGAGATGGCTAGTCTTAGCTATTGGAGTAGTTGGCTCCACAAGTAGAGACATAAATGTATTCATTGGTAGAATGATATATTGGACAGGGCCCAAAATGAATTAATTTTGGATTCGTTTGTGAATTAATTCACTTGTGACGTTCATGGTGTGATTTACCTAAATCATGAGTTAGTAGTGACCATGCGTATGCAACTCATGTGCTTTGATATAAGTGGAGGCTTATGCTCTAAAGATGATAGAGCCCATAGCCGATATGTTGGGTACATGACATGTGTATGGCATGGCTTTACTTGCAACAATAAAATCTATAGCTCTATTTAAGAGTTAATGATATCCTCTCATTGGCATTGTGTGGATTGATAAATATGGAACATAGCCACGGGTTGCTTGTTCTCGAACGAGTAATTTATCATAGTCATTTGTTGACAGTGATTATATTAATTATTAAGAAGACACAATGGTGACAATGAGATAAAATAGGATTGTATTGAGTGAACGAATTTAACTCAAAGGAATCAAGGATATCATATAAGGGTAACATACATGACGAGGTCATTGGACAAAGCAGCTGGATGAATTACTTTTGTAAAGAGTATATGATAAGGAGTTTTCAATCATGGTACTTCTTGTGGACTGACTCCATGATTAACTAATTGCGAATTATCAAAATGATGCTTTTGGACATAATTGCAATTACTAGGGCCTAATTATATATGTCCGATTGGTCCCTCCGCTAGCTAAATAAAAGCTCGATTAGACTGCATTGAATCCAAAGAAAATTCTATGACTTCGAAAATAATTTAATTGATTCGATTTATTCGATGTGGAATTAAATTAGGTGGTCGTGAGAATTGTTCAACTAGAGATTTGATTAAAGAATTTTCTTGAAAAATTAATTTGAAAAATCTAAGTGATTTTTGAAAAATTAATTTTGATCAAGTAAAATTAAATTAATCAAATTTACTAAAATTAATATGATATTTTTAAAAATTAATTTTTAAGTCAGACAATTGGCTCAATGGGTAATTGAACTTGAAAATTGGACTATTCTAAATATAAGATTATTTTAATTGTTTAATATTAAATTAAATTAAATATTTATTTTAGTATTATTTTATTAATTTAATGTTAAAGTGATTATCTTAATATTAAATTTAATTTAATGTTTATCTTGTAGATAAATATTTTATTATTTTAATAAGATTTAATATTAAATTTAATCTAATATTTATCTTGATAAATATTATGTTAATTTAATATTAAGGTGATTAAGTTTAATTATAATTGAACTCTCTAAATTCTCCCTATATAAAGAGAGCCTTGGATCATTAATTTTACACACTTGAATTCAAGAGAAAGTTGTAGAGAGAAAATTCTCTGGAGAGATTATTTCAGAAAATCTCTAGAGATATTTTTTTTGATTTACAACTTGACCCAAAAGTCCAAAGAAATTGTGGAATTACCCCACTGGTAATTTTTGTGAAAATTTTTTTGATTCGAAATTAGCCCACACTCGACAAACGTGAGCTTGAGGATAGCAGAGAAGACTACTCGGTCGAAGTGCTCATTCTAGACAAATCAAAAAGTAAAATGTTGGTTAAGTGTTTATTATTTTAGATATCACAACCAAAGATCTTGTTGTGGAAAATTTTTTTAAAACTCTGATTTTTTCCTAAATTTATTTTTCGCTGTATTTTTGAATCGTTTTCCAATAATTTGTATTCGAGCCAGGTTTTGATCTATCTATAAGTATAAATATATAATCAAATAAAATTTTCTTCTTCTTGAATGATATAATTACATAGAATGTGACATTATTTAGATCTTATGCATGTTTTGAGTTATATAAGGGAATGGATGTGAAATTATATATTTGTTATATAATTTTCAAGATATAAATTGATATTTGTAAGTAATATTGTTCATAAGTTAGCAAGATATCGGGTTACAGTGAATTTATTTTGTAAGAAGAATGAACATGATTTAGATTTAATTAAGTAATTGAAGCAATTAACCTAACACATTTATATCATATTGATTAAAGCTTAGAAATCCTGCATTAGAATTAAACTATATTTATTTTTATTTTTAACTTAGATTAATTTTAGTTTAGCTTGATACTCTTCAAAATTATTATTTTTTCCTAACCAATTTGTTGATTAAATATTTCATAAATACTTTTCCTAGCACAATCCCTGTTGGTACGATACTTGTCATTTTATTACTTAAATACAATTGTGTACACTTGCACATTTCCATCATTCCACTCGTACGGCCAAAGCCCGAGTAATCTCTTTCACTCTTGTAGTACAAACCTAGAAGATGACCTTCATAGGGACTCTTGATGAATGTGCTTATGGTGGGCAGTTGGGAATTATCTGACCATTGACTCCTCTCATCCGTGACATGGTTTCAACGAAAGAAGAAAAATAAAATTTAAAGTGCAGAGGTTAGTAAAATTTACCTGAAAAGAAACTTCAATCGAGTCTGGTTGTAGAAGTGCTAAGTTTGTGAATTTAGGGTTTCTAAATTTCCCTTTTTAAAGACTTTCTCTTCTCACATTTTGACAATTCAAATAATCGAGGAGCACCAACTGTTAGATTTAGATGGGAATGATCTATTTGTACACGTGGTGAGACCAACATCATACATTAGTACTCGAAGCTTTCTCAACAACCTGTATTAAATATGAAGTGATGGCTCTAAGAAGCGTCACTTTATAACCCTTCTTAGACCCAATAGGGGGACAAGATTGTTAAGTATTTGTGTTCGCTAACTCAAAACCCGGATGAGGTTCGGATCACCTACCTGCGACCCAATAGGGCCTTATAAATGGCATGCGTGTATGTCTCATGGTGGGAGTTCGCCAAAAGAGCTCATAGGGTGGTTCGCCATCCCATTTTGCATATACCAAGTGTTAGAGTATGACCAAAGATTAATCATAAAATGATTGTAATAACATACTTGTTTTACCTCGTTTATCAATATAAGACATTGCCATTATTATTTCAGTTTTTTTTCTGTGCATAAATAAATTGTTTTATAAGAATATCCTGAGAATAATATGATTATTCTAAAAAGGTCCTTAGTCGAGTATTATTAAGGGTTTGGACAACAATAATGCATTAAGACTAACATGTAGTTTATTTATGACAAAGTGTTGTCATTGATATGGGATGTCAAAATCAATACATGTGTATGTGTGTTAGAGAACAACATATTGGACTGACCCGATATGAGTATGTTTCTTGGATTTTAATGTAATAGTCACAACATTACTCATAGTGATTACTTTGTATACTATCCTCAAACTTGAGATCATCATTATCCCAACATCGTGAGTCGTATATTTTGATATAGTCAAACGTTCACCGTAACTGGATGTTCTATAAAGGCTACTGTTGGATATACCACAATCTATGTTGTGAGATATGGTTGATCAATATAGGATTTGTCCCTCCTACATAATAGGAGCAATATCTGAGGCCACTTGATTGATTGAGACTAGAAATGCATGACCATGCTTGAATAAATTGATATGAGATATCATATTTATTTGTTTTCATAATCTACTCAAGATATCAAGAAACATTAGATGGACTATACAAGTATGACTATTCCATGACTTGTGTCCATTCTAGTATAAACGATAAAAGGGTTTGAAATATGGAGGGTTAATCACAGAGAGGTTATGTTGAATCATGACTTCTTGTAACTTAGGTAGCAATGATGCATTGCTAAATGTCACTCATTGCTTGTAATATTAGAATCATTCTAGTATTGCTGCTAACATTACAAGAGCCTACAGGGTTACACCTTATGATTGAAACGAACGGAATCAAAACACAATTGGTGTTATGTTTAGCTATCACATGATTTAAATTAATTATTGAATTAATTTAATTTGACAGTTAAATATTAAACACATCATGCTTATAAACTTGTTGTATACGAATAGAAAACATAGTTAATATTAATATATGACTTTGATTCATATAAAAGTTTAATATTTATTGAATATAATTTAACACAATTATAATTATTAATTATAATGATTTCATTAAATATTAAAACATGAAAGTTAATATCCTTTTGGAAATGATATAATGTTTTAAAAAACCTTTCATATATTTCTATAAATATATTTCTATAAAGGAACAATTCCATTTTAATTTGAGATATTAAATAAAAGGAATTGAATATTAAAAACATGGAAGTTAATATCCTTTTTGAAAGGATATAATGTTTTAATAAACCTTCCATATATTTCTATAAAGAAATAATTTCGTTTTAACATGAGATATTAAATAAAAGGAAATTAAATATTAAGAACATGAAAGTCAATATCTTTTTGGAAAGAATATAATGTTTTAATAAACCTTCCATATATTTCTCTAAGGGGATATTTTCGTTTTAATATGAGATATTAAATAAAAGAAAACTGAATATTAAAAATATGGAAGTTAATATCCTCTTGGAAATGATATAATATTTTAATAAACCTTCTATATATTTTTATTTTAATATCAGATATTAAATAAAAGGAAATTGGATATTAAAAACATGAAAGTTACTATCCTTTTAGAAAGGATATAATGTTCTTCCATATATTTCTCTAAAGGAATATTTCTGTTTTAATATTAGATATTAAATAAAAGGAAATATAGCAGAATTGTGTAAGTGTTGGAATATCATAAAAATAAAGAGGGTCTAGCAACTGTAAAAAAAAATATTCTCTGAAAAGTTTAGAGGGTAATTTATCATTCGTTGTCACACTGAGTGGATTACGTAGAGGTCAAAGCATTGTGTAGCGGCTCAGATCAACATAAAATTCTACAATCCGGTTCACAACAGTCATTTTCAGACGATTAAAGGTAATTGTTCATACCCTTCTCACCTTGATTCGTTCCTCGCACATGGATTCGTGGATGTGATCGTCGGATTAATATTTTTTGCTGTGCCATAGGGTGTACCGGTGATCTAACATCAAGGACTTTGCAAGAGAGAGCTATGAAGTATATAGCAGGCAAAAAGAACAGTACACGTGTCCATCATGCCCGAGGCTCGATTAGAATGTCAATTGCCTTTCCGCTATCAATTTCAAGGATAATATATCTAAATCTGTCATCCCAAGCGAGAGCTAACCCATCAAAGATTTCCCAAAGCTCGAATAGGAGAACTGTAGCTACTCTAATACTGCGAAAGAAGCCCAAGATCCACTCACCTTTATCATCATGGAGAATCCCACCTGCTGAAGCCCATAGAACTCGACCTAATCAAAGCACCATCGTTATTAATTTTCAGAACTCCAAGGGGGTTCGATCAAGCAACAACATCAAAGCAAGGATATTGAGTATTAACATGTGGATGAACCGGGTTATTATACCATTTGGGCTTACATAAACTGCGCTGTACTACTACTCTTGGGTCCAAATCCTTGTTCTTAAAAATGAACTAATTCCTTTGCTTCCAAAAACCCTAAACCCTAAAGGCTACCGCAAAATAGCTCTCCCAAGTTGCCTCATTCCTCAAAATGTTCCAACAATTGCTAATTCCCTCTAACAGCGAAGAGATAAAATCAACATAAAAAAACTATTTCTAGTATTGTTAGGAACATCCCTAGTGCCAACACAATTCCTAAGGGCAGGAAGAGGTTTTTTTGATAAACATGAACAAATTGGACATATATCAGTAGTTGTAAGTCCTCTACTCAAACGCTCATTATTAGTCAATAAGAGACCATGAAATGCCACCCAAAGAAGTTGTTTGACACTTTGAGGAGCCCAAATTTTCGATAAAATTTTTCAAGCCTCATCCTTTTGTCTCCAACCACTCGCAATCTTATCAAATATCGCTGCCATCGTATAGATACCATTATTTGTATCTTGCCGAAGCTTGATTCGTTTGGTTTGAGGAAGGAGATTCCATTATTAGAGACAATTAAGAAGGTCATTTCCCTAAAATTTGGGCAAAGGTCCAATTAATTCTTTAATTTGTATATGTCGCCTTATTTTATAAGAAACCTTAATGATGATTTTATTGGTAATTAATTTCAAATAAACAAATACTCAATTAGTGTGAACAAAGTAGGTTAACAAACACATATAAGGTTCAAGGAAAAAAATATAAACAAACAACAAAACGAAAATTAGCATTTACATCACATCCCTATTAAGACATTGTTAAAAAATAGTTTAGAAAACCAGGGATGGGTATTTGTGTGGCAAAACGCTCCCCTGATTACAATAGAGGATGTGAAGAAGTTGAAAGATGCCGACAAAGTCGCTGATTCAAAATCCTTCATTTACCACAATCAGAAAATGCACTTAAAATACCACGCACAATATTAACTTCTCCCTCCCATCTAATCTGTATTAATTTATGGGAAAAATAAAAGGAAGAATTAGTTGTTTCGTATGCTCATTTTTCCTTAATGTTGTGATCCATGCATTCCATTAACAATTCCTTCAATAAAGTATTTTATTTTTATTTTTGTTTTTTCTGCTTTTTGTGCGTCCTAATGCTTTTTTTTTTTCTCTTACTATATACAGTCATTCACCAATAAATTAATCTTTTAGATAATATTTAGATTTTATGTTTGAAAATTAAAGAATTTTAAATCCAAAAGTTGATTAAGGCCTGACCTTAGAGGTTGTTTGGGAGTATTGTCACTCAGGGCCCAAGGTTGGAAGGGATACAAAAATATATTTTTTCAACTTTTAATGTTGAAAAAAAATTTCACACTAAAATAAATTAATTAAATGGTTAGGATTTTTGAATTTTTCACCTTAAATGTTTTATCATTTAGGGCCCAAAAAATAATTTTAGGGTTAAGAATTTTCTTCTAAGTAGATCCTTGTAAGAAAATAAATAACAATTACTTTGTATCATTGGGAGATTTGGGTGGTGCTTGTGTATAGCGAGGTCAACATGATTGCAGATCGAATATTCGAGCTGGTCAATTGATCTTTCTCCGGATTAATCAGAGTTTCATCATCCTCTAACAGAACTCCACATCTCCTACTTAAAGGCAAGTTATGGGTAGCTCACTTAAGACTTTCTCCATTTTAGTTTTTTTTTTGTACTAAAGTTCGGCCTATTTTTCTAACAAACAAACAAAAAAACAATATTACGTTATTATTTAGGTCTAATTACATTAGAGCCTTATGATTCTTTTAAAAAATTATATGGTAAATTATAATAATAATTAGAATCAATTTAGTATAATTCATAAATAAATTAATATTCAAAATATATTCAGACTCAATGCATGAATTTCGAATATGGATAAGTGTTTGGCAAATTAAAATTTATAAGTTTTTCCACACATTTCGATGATTAGAAGTTATATTCCTATAGCCCACCAGTTATACATTAATTTAGGGTAGGAATACTTGAAAAGAAAGCTCAAGTGACTAAACATCTTTATCCTAAAAGAGCCCAAGTGATGTTTATCTTAAAAAATAGCTAGCGGACCCACGCTTTCAGCTGATACTTTTTAAGGGCCTGCAGCTCCAACACAGTTATCGAACCTATGCTCTCAAATGATGTTATAAAAGTTTGCCAGTTTTTTATCGCAATCTCTAAAATAGTTCGCACGAGCCTATGCTCCCATGTGGTGCTTTATAAGAGCTCGTAGATTCAAACTCACAACTTCAGTGCAACTGGTGATTTGAACTGCACTATGTCAAATAAAAATATTTCAATAACATAGTTCAAAATTCACTTAAGTTCAAAATTTTATTAAGTCTTCAAAATTTGTTTAAAGTTCAAAATTTGCTATGGTTCGCAAGAAAGATATGAAGCCATAACACTAATAAGTAAACTTGAAACTTTTCAAACTTCAATTCTTTCTATTTAATCATAAGAAAAATTATAGAGGTTTACAGTCAAGGCATATTATTTACCCCTTCGAGATCATTGGTAATCTCATCTTCTCTTTCTTCCTCAACAACTTTGGTGTTCTCAACAAGTATAACGTTGGTGTTGTCATTATTCTCAGCATGCACAACATTGATTTTAGCGGGACCCTAATCAAGGTAGAAATCTTTCGAGCTCTTCCATTTCCGTCCGAACTCATCCCAAGCGTCTCTTGAGGGGAAGCAAACATCAAAGCCTAGGTGATCCATATCCACCTCGCAAAGGGCGTCGAACTCAACTTTGCGAGTGTCAAAAGGCTCAGTTGCAACTTGAGTATGCATGAGTATGTTTGATTTAAGCTCTGTAAGAAGGTTGCTCAAAGTGTCCAAAGTTGCTTTCTTATATCGTTTTAAGGCCTCCGCCTGTTTCTACTCTGAGCTCACCATTGTGACCTTATCTTCCACGACAATTCGGTTCACAGTGGCTCTATGCTCCTCGATAGTTCTCTTCAGCTCAACATCCAAGGCATTGTTCCTTTCTTTTTTACTTGCGACCTTGGCAGGTAACTTATCATTTCTTACCCGAAAAGACCCCAGATTCTCAGTGAGCTCTTCATTCTACATGTAGAGCACTTTATTCTCCTCCCTCATCTTTTGGTACTGCTAGCAGGTCCTCTCCAATCTTTTTGCGAGATCCTTATGATTGGCCTCATCTCAACCAACATTTTCGATAAGGCCTTGACTAATCATGGTGGCCTCAACTAGGAGAGTTTGCAGGGATGATGTTAACTTCATTAGTGGAGGCATCTGCGAGCTAGTTGATGACTCAGCGACACATATTTTCTTTTTTACATATTCTAGCACGGAAGCCTTCCACTTCTCAATCATGTTTCCTAGTTCCCTAGCGCTTAGATGCCCGTGCCACGGGAGTAGCTCGCCATCACCTTTAGTAGTTGGCTCCTTAACAGGGAGCAAGGAAGAAGAGAGGAAGTTGGATTTGGAAAAGAGGACACCTATACTGGGCAGTGGTTGTTAAATACTGATGAAAAAGGATATTCAAATAGCTTCTTCTTCCAATTTTTTGACGCATAAAATCTCTTCTTCAACATTTTCTTAAGCTTGCTTCCATGGCAACTTAACTTCCTAGAGGGAAACCTGACCTTGATGAGAAGGCAAATATGCTCCTGATGAGGATCATCCTAAATGCGACGCAAGAGGAGTGTAAGGGAATGGTTCTAGTAGACTAGGAATAGGATGCTTCAATTTATTCTATTATTCTCTCTTTCGAATGCTGATGAATTTTGATTATTTGAATTTGTATGGAAGTACAATTTAATTTCAAATCAAGTTTGATATCTATTTAATCTTTCGTTTAGTGTTTATCTTTGGATTTAATTGCTTGACCATAGAATTGTAATGACAGTCACTGTCATTGGAAAGTACAGCGACAAATTAAGTTAACAAGCAAGTCAACGGAAGTTGCTTAAGGATTGAAGAAATTCTGTCCACTTGTTCTTGAATATTTTGCATTGCCAGTACTGAAAGGTGTGGTTAGTGTGAGTATTTGAGTATTTGATAAACAAGGAAGATAAGGTTGGTAAGATTTCATTGAGTTTAATTGTGGCAACAATTTATCTATCATTAACCTTGTGATCACATTTAGTATTTTGCCAACTTTTCAAGTTAGGGAACCCCCATCTCATTATCTCTGTTTTACTTAAATTTTCTTAAATTGCTTCGACAATTATTCTCAGACCTTTACTACATTTTCTTATTTTATTGCTCCGACATTATTCACCACAATTCCTCTTGTTTTAACTTTCTTTGTATCGACAATTATAAGCATAAATAGCCATCTCTATGGGATCGATATCAGACAGATTTACGTCTGTGTACTATACTTGGATTGACAGTGTTTACTTGCACAAATTGCTGTGATGTTCATAGCACGATCTAGGTATAAAATCAGAAGATCAAACTCTCGCACACTTAAGTCTTTGCTTGCCCTTAAGCAAGCAAAATAAGAAAGCAATAAAACAACGAAAGAAATAAAATAGAAGGGCTTGAGTTCATATTAGACAAAGATTATGATCTTAGCATTTACTCTAGGCATTATATATTTCTCAATAATTTTAACATGATAAGTGAGCAACTTTACCTTTTTTATTTAGAAAAGATATAAGTTTAGTAAATTACAAGAATTACAAATATTAAATTCTTATCAATATAAATCCATTAGTGCATAATACAAGTACTTTGATTATCCTAGTACAATACAGATAACCATGTTGAGATTGTGCAATTTCCATATCTATTCATGCATAGAGTTGTTTAAGTCACATAGGGATTTTAGGCTTGTAACGTGTTGAGGCTTAGGATAGGTATGAAATTGAAAGAACAATTAAGCACAAAAGGTTACAAACACAAAAATATTTTGGCACATTGTATTACTCCCTATTCTTCCCATTAATGTCCCATTCCATCTCACCCCATTATTTTTCCTTCTCTCACCTTCCTTTTCTCTCCAATTTAGGAAATCTCAATATAACCAATCCCTTTAGCTAGCCTATCAGTATTCTTTTTGTTTCTTGAGTAAGATTCTCTTTTTCTTCTTTTTAGTGACTTTATAATTTTGTCACTCTTCATATGTTTTCTTACTCATGATTCTCTTCTTTTGTTTCTACTCATTTTCTTTTCTTATTGACTTTTTCACTATTTCTCTCTTTTTGGCAAAACTAAAGTTCACACATTATATTGATATTACAATACCTTTTTGTTTTATAACCTCCACCGTAATGTGTCTTCTTACGCTCAATACATATGGCCATACGTCTATTTCCATGCAAAATAGGACCAAAGAAAAGAGTACACACAAATCATCATTGAAGATTTTAGAGGCTTGTACTGTGGTTCATCAAGAAAGGTCATAAGGCTCAAAGATTGATACTAATTGAAAATTCAAAATAGGGTTTGGCTTTGTAGCTCTAGATGTAACCAAACAATGTCTTAGGACATCCCTAAACACCTCAGTATGCATAAATCTCAATTTAGTCATACAATCTCAAAATTACTATCTATCATATATACTAGCATGCTCGTTTCCTCATATTATGCACATCATTTGGTATCAATAACATTTCTATCTATACTTAATGTAACCTATTGAACTTTAAAATTTCATGCTCAAAAGTTTAAAAATTTCTCATTATCATGCAAAATTTATCAATAAATACACTCAACCTATTATACATGCTCCTAACCAATCACTTGTATTTTTACAAGCTCAAGCACACATCAATACAAAAAAAAAAACTTAAAACTAAAAGCTATATGCAAAAATTCCTATGTTACACCCCACACTTTTGAAAACACATTGTCCTCAATGTGTAGCCCCATAAATAGTAAGGAAAGAAGTTACATGATTGATCGTAAAAGTCCTTGTCTTCTCATGGTGGTCGTCCTTCTCCCTTTTATCGTGAATGCTCAAAATTTTATGTCTCCATAGTGTGGGTTTTACGATGTAAGTATAATAATTCCCCTTTTTTTAAATAAATAATTAAGCTGATATATATAAATGAGATTAAAATAAATGAACCAATAATAAAATAAACCCTAAATAAAACTATAAAGAAACCATTAAAACCTAATCCTAAACAAAAGTTAAAATATAAATCCCTATTTATCTTCATCATTCAATCCTCTTCTCCTCCATTTGTCACTTTAATTTTGCTATAGTAATGTAAATTGTGCGAACAAATCATCACCAAACAACTTACTAGGCTGATCGATTGTTCGATCAAACCTTTCAGTCGGTACCTCTAATTTCGTATACATGGCAGATATTAGATGAGGGAAACATACACCTTTCCCTAATTTTTTTGCACATTCCACCATGCTTCGGTGGATCCATTTACCCACACATATTTGTTTCTTTTTGAGAATCCCATATGCCATGATGGCATGGATTGGGTGTATCTCCATCATATCTGAAGTGGGGAGTATCCTAGAACAAATGAATTTCATCCACATCTTAGCCTTGGGTGTCATTAGTTCTTGGTTGAAAATTTCTAGGATTGCAGTGCCTTCTCGATAGGTCCATAATTCTTTTCTAGCTGTCAAGGAAATTAGAATCTCCTCAGTGTCGATATTCTTAAACTCCTTTAAATCCAATTTTATGAATGTAGTCTTGGTAGTAGTACGACACATTGTCAAACCTACAAATTTGAACTTCATTCATATATACCTCGACTTCTCGAATTTTAAAAGGACATTGGATTTGTCCCCAAGTTCTCCCAACTTCTCTTTTCTTCAAGGCCAAATACAACTCTTGAACTATCGAGATGTTTACAGGTTCCTTGCAAGGTAGACAAAATTGTGTCCATTTATGATCGACCACAGTTTCCCAAATACCTCTACAAACTCGCATTAAAGGATCAAACCCTTATTCTTTAATGAAGGTATACAGCTGTAGTTGTTGTAAATACTTGTCTAAATCATTCCCTGGGAATTCAAAAATAGGATTAGAAGCACTTGCACTTGAATCAACCATTTGATTAGAAATTTTTGAATTCAGAGTTTTTCTTTTGATTATGAAATAAAAGATGAATAAAGAGGAGGGGATTTTATAGTAATAGGTTAGAAAGACTATTAATAAGTGTAGAAGTTAATTTTTTACATAAATTAAAGTATCAACATTGAATTTAAATTGTTAGAAGTTAGAATTTACCTAGGTTGCTGTCGCTTACGTCGGTATGTCGTGACATTCACTAGGTGGGTTACAACATCTAGGCTAAAATTGTTATTCTGCAAAGTAGTTATCGACGTAACATAGAGATAGCATGTCGCGACTTCGAGTCCAGTGGTCGTATTCTTCCAGTGCTTAGCGGTTGCTACATAGGTTGTGTTCGTCAAGACATCGGGAACATTTTCCCTCTAATTTTGAGTCTGAGTTGTTATCTGTTCCTTGAATGTTTTTGATGTTGAAAGCTAACACTGGTTGTTTACTCCATATTGCTTGACAGCATAAAGGTTGCTCATGATTAAGTATATCAGCAGTTCCCCAATAATATGGCTTCACTCTTTCCGATTGACTAAAAATATTTGACTATTCTTATCTAACAACTCAATTGCTTCATATGGTTTTACTTGGTTGATGGTATATGGCCTTGTCCATCTTAATTTGAGTTTACTGAGAAATAATTTTAGCCTAGAATTAAACAGTAATACCTTTTGTTCTGGCTCAAAAGTTTGTTTTTGAATCTGGGCATCGTGGCGCAACCTACTTCTTTCTTTGTAGAGTTTTGCATTTAAATAAAGCCATGAACTAAAATTCTTCCAATTCTTGTAACTGAAACAATCTTTCTTTCTTAGCTAATTCAAGATCTAAATTCAGTTCCTTGATAGCCTAATATGCTTTTTTCTCTAATCCAATAGGTAAATGACAATTTTTTCCGTACACAAGTTTGTATGGAGACATACCTAGTGGTGTCTTGTAAGCTGTTCGATAGGCCTATAAAGCATCATCCAATTTTGCCACCCAATCATTGAGATTAGGATTTACTGTCTTTTTGAGAACCTATTTAATTTCCTGATTGGAAACTTCAGCCTATCCATTTTCCTGTGAGTGATATGTTGTTGCCATCGTATGAAGGATGTTGTACTTTGCAAGAGCGGCCTCAAACTTTTTGTTGAAAAAATATGACCCTTCATCACTGATTAAGGCTCTAGAGGTCCCAAATCTTGAAAAGATGTTTTTTTCTCAGAAATCTCACCACTAATTTAGTATTATTAGTGGGTAATGCCATAGCTTCTACCCATTTGGAGACATAATCTACTGTCAATAGGATATATTGATTTCCAAATGAACTGGGAGAATGTCCCAAGAAATCAATTCCCCAAACGTCAAATATCTCCACCTCAATAATTTCACATCTGGCATTTTATCCCGTTTTGATATATTCCCCATTCACTAACATTGATTATAATTTTGCACAAACATGTGGGCATCTCTATTCATAGTGGGCCAATAAAATCCTGATTGCAATATTTTTTGAGTTGTCCATTTTCCGTCAAAATGTCCCCTACAAGGAGAGTCGTGACATCCTTTAAGGATATCATTTATCTCTTCTTCAACTACACGTTGTCGTACTAATTGATCTTTCACATTTTCGGAACACATAAGGATTCTCCAAAATATAATTTTTTGCCTCATGCGTAATTCGTTTCTTCTGTTTCCACAATACTTTTGGTGGGAACACCACTCTTGCAAGTAGTTCACATAGTTCACGTACCAAGGAGTTCCTATGTTTGAAAACTGTGTTTCTACTTTGAATAGTTGCTGATCTATGAAAGTTTCTTTTATCTCCTCCGAAGGTGTAGAAATGTTATAGTTTTCTAATCGCGACAAATGATCAACAATCTGATTTTCTTTTCCTTTTCAATCCATGATCCATAAGTTGAACTCTTGTAACAACAATACCTATCTCATTAACCACACCTTTGTCTCTTTTTTCTTCATCACATACTTGAATGTTAAATGATTTGTATAAACATAAACATGATTAGCCATCAAATAAGGATGAAATTTCTCACAAGCAAAAAATACTGTTAACATTTTCTTTTCAGTAGTAGTGTAATTGCATTGGGTTGGGTTAAGAATTTTGTTAGCATAATGAATTGCTCCCAATAAATTATCTTTCTTTCGTCCTAAGACAACACCTATAGCATAATCACTGGCAACACACATAATAATAAAGGGTTCATTCCAGTTTGGTGTGATACTTATGGGAGCAAATACTAATTTTTCTTTTATTTTTTCAAAGGCCTTCATGCAATTATTATCAAATAATTAAAGAACATCTTTTTGTAATAATAGATTTAAAGGTTTAGAAATATTAGCAAAATCTTTGATAAATCTTCTATAAAATCTTGCATGTCCCAAAAAATTTCGAATACCTTTGATATTTGTGGGATGCGGTAGGGTCTTTATTACCTCTATTTTTGCTTTATCTACTTCTAACCCCTTTGTGATATTTGATGCCCCAAAACTAACCCTTCTTTTACCATGAAATGACATTTTTCCCAATTGAGCACTAGATTAGTTTCTGAGCACTAGATTAGTTTCCGAGCACCTTCGAAACACCTTTTCTAAATTCAGCAATCATTCTTGGAATGAATTTCCATACACTAAGAAATCATCCATGAAGGCATTTAACCCTTATTCCAGCATATCTAAAAAAATAGTAGTCATACATCTCATAAAGGTAGTAGGAGCATTACAAAGTCCAAAAGGCATTCTTTTAAAAGCATATGTTCCAAAAGGGCATGTAAAAGTTGATTTCTCTTGATCATTAGGATGCATTTGGATTTGATGGTACCCTGAATACCCATCTAAGAAACAATAATACTCTTTGCCTGCCAACCGATCTAACATTTGATCAATGAAAGGTAATGGGAAGTGATCTTTTTGTTGTTTCATCGTTTAATTTCCTGTAATCAATGCACACTTTCCACCCTGTAACTGTTCGTGTGGGAATTAGTTAATTGTGGTCGTCCTTTACTACTATCAACCCTCCTTTTTCGATATGCACTGTGTAGGAATAAACCATTCACTATCTAAAATGGCGTAGAGGATACCTGCATCTAATCATTTTGACAATTCTTTCTTCACTACTTCCTTAATAGCAGGATTGAGTCTTCTCTTTGCATCTACCACATGTTTCCTTCCTTCTTCTAATCGAATTTTGTGTTGACAAAATACTGGGTTTATCCTTTTGGTATTAGCAATTGTCCCCCCAATAGCTTTCTTAAGACGTTTAAGCACATCTAGGAAAGCTTCTTCTTGTGACCCACTTAACCCTGATGCAATTATAATGGTTAAATTATTGATAAGTGTTTCATTTGATTAATATTTTATCCTTAATTACTCCTTAATAATTAGTTCATGTTGCTGATCTGGACGTTTTTGTACGTTTTCTATGCAGGACTTCAATTTTGGAAATTGCACTTAAAAGGCAAAGTTTTGCAGTTTTATTTTCTAGAATCAAGGCTAGGCTAGTGGGCATGAGAGTCTGATGTGGCATCTAGCCAGTAGCTTCTAGAAGATCTAGTTAGCAGCTTCCAAAAGGTCTAGTCAGCAAGGATGGACGAGCGGATCAGCTGCGTTTTGAATTCAAAATTTGAAATTATCTTTTGTTTTTAGGATTTAATTTAAATATTTTCAAGAATTATCTTTTATTATTTTTAAGTTATTTTTAGGGTTTTTGAGAAGTATAAATACCCCCTTAGGGTAAGCTAGAAAATCATCCCTCATTATTTTGTTTTATTCTTGTTTTCTAAGTTCTATAAAATTTCCTTTTTTCTACATTTCATTTTTTAAGTTTTTATTTTCTTAAAAAATGTTGAGTATAATTTATTCCATAATCATGCTCAGCTAATTTTCCAAAAAGCCAAAGGCTAAAGCAATGACTCAATTCCAATCGTGAGAGTTGAAAAGCACCTTATATCTTCGAATATTTTTCTCAATTTTCTGCAAACTTGGATTGACAATCGGCCTTTCCTTTTAAAATCCTTACACTTTCAAGTTCAAAAAGGATCCGTTGGTTTGAAGGTTGTTTCGATTTATAGTTGGGAGGAAGGATTGACTAGTAGCACATTCGACTTCCTGTGAACACACTTAGCGGCGGTCCGCTCAGGGAAATTGAGATCGGATTCGATTCTCATTGAGACAACATAGTCCGAGTCGGGTTTTTCTAGATTTTAGACTATTTTATTCTAACGGCGATAGTCGTGGTTAGTCTAGCCAGAAAACTAAAATTCAAAAATTGATTTTGGATTTTCGGTTTACCAGAGAGGAAAACAAGTTACAAGGGTTGGGCCTTGTAGACTGTAACTGGCATTTATCCGAAGTAAAATCTTATTCGATGATCGGTTGGAAATGAGTCAAAGAGAAGCCTGAGGTTGTTACTTAAACTTAGTTTCTTCTTAAATTTACTTTCTTTAAATTCTTAGATTTAAATTTTCATTTCTTCATTTTACTTTAATTAAACTCTTTTGATTAAACCCCCCATTTTTATCCCATTTCGCCTAGATCAAGAACTAAAAGCTTTCTACATCAGAATTTCCTAAGTCCCTATTGATCGACCCTTCTTCTCTTTACTACGCTATTTAATTATTTCTTTTGAGATTAAGGATAATTATTTTGACAGTTTACAATGCTTGTCAAATTGGCGTCGTTGTCGGGCACTTTGGCAAAGTTACTGATAAAAGTTTTTGTTTTTGATTTATGACTAGGAACAACCTGGGAGAACTAGTAGATTTCGACCCGGAGATAGAAGCATGAGCTCGTAGAACCCACGCACAGAAACTTCGAGAGAAAAAGAGACGACAACAACAAGACATCAACATCAAATAGATCCACAACCGAGTTTAGAAACACCCTCGAATGCCGAAACACACTTTGAGTGTGATAACGAAGGACCAATTTCGATGGCAGACAACAACCAAACCATTCGAGAACTTACCATAGTGCCTACTGATAGCAACCTTTATGTATTAAATTCCCAAATGGAGATACACCATTCGCGCTAAAAACTAGTTTGATCCATCTTCTACCAACTTTCCATGGTCTGCCCAGTGAAAATTCGCATAAACACCTCAAAGAGTTTCACATGGTTTGTTTGAGCACAAAACCACATGGAGTATCCGAGGACCAAATCAAACTCCATTCTTTCCCTTTTTCCTTAGTCGATTTAGCTAAAGATTGGTTATTTGATTTATCTCCTAATTCGGTTAATACATAGGCTGACATGAGTCAACTTTTTCTTGCTAGGTTCTTCCCTACAACTAATGCGAGTGAACTAAGGTGAAGTATCCTTGGAATCTGCCAAAAAGATGGAGAGTCACTCTACGACTACTAGGAGCGATTTAGGAAACTCTGCGCTAGTTGCCCCCAACACGGATTGAGTGATCAAAATCTTCTTCAATATTTCTATGAAGGTTTGCTTCCTTTGGAGATGAAGATGGTCGATGCTGCTAGTGGAGGAGTCCTTGTGAACATGACTCCTAATACGGCTAGAACCTTGATTTCCACTATGGCCGCCAACTCCCAACAGTTTCGCCCTCCTAATGAACCCTCTTGATGGGTTCACGAGATAAGTACATCTACTTTAGAAAGTAAAATTGATAAATTAACTGATGTGGTTAATTCTCTTGTTTCAAGAAAAATTGGTACAACCAGATTATGTGGAATAAGCACATTATCAGACCATCCAACGGACGGCTGCCCAATGTTACAAGACGATACCGAAGCCCAAGTTAATGTAGTGGGGAATTTCCCAAGCCCTCCCCAAAGGCCTTACAACCCTCACGCCAACACTTACAATCTCGGGTGGAGGGACCATCCGAACTTGAGCTATGGGCAAAATCAAAGATCGAATCAAGCCTATCAACCGAGGCCTTCTCATCCTCAGCCATATCAACTGCCGAAATCTTCCTTGGAATCCATTGTTGAAAGGTTAGCTTTGTCCCAAGAAAAGTTCCAGATTAGAATTGAGGTTCGTCTACAAGAATTAGAAAAGCAAATGAGCCAAATGGCTCAGACAGTAGGATGACTCGAGTCCCAAGGGAAATTGCCTTCTCAAACAGAGTCAAATACGAGAGAAAATGTTAGTGCCATGACTCTCCGAATGATACCATTGTTGCACCTAAAACCACGGTGGAAAGCACCCAAAAGAAAGAAAAAGTGAAAGCACCGTCTCCTACCATACAAGGTACGTCCACATAATCTTCTACTCCCTCTCCCTACGCTATTCCGCCTCCTTTTCCATCGAGGTTGGTAAAACGAGATAAGCAAGCCGAAGAAAGGGAAATTTTAGATATATTCCGGAAAGTAGAAATTAATATTCCATTTCTTGATGTAATCAAAAAGGTACCAAGGTATGCCAAGTTCCTAAAAGATCTATGCACAAATAAAAGGTGACTTACCGGAATAGAGAAGGTTAATTTGGGAGAGCACGTCTCAGTCGTTTTCCAACGAAAGCTTCCACCAAAGTTGAAGGACCAAGGTATGTTTGCTATTCTTTGCAAAATTGGTAAGATTGGAATTAAACGCGCAATGTGTGATTTAGGCACTTCCATAAATGTTATGCCTCTTTCTTTGTCTACGTTCCACCTTTTCATGTGAGTTTTTGAGCCTTACGAGCATATAACTTCATTCTTGCTCTTTATTTCATTGAGTGTGCAGAACTAATTCTCAATATTTTAGAACTTGTAGCATAATACTTGTTGAGACTACATGCTTGAATTTGATGCTTTAATATGATAGGGGCACTTATGATTAACCACTTCTCTACCCAAAATTGCCTTCCCACTCATTTCCTCTAGTTAGCCACTTTTGAGCCTATTTTCATTCTTTGTTTTCACCACATTTACAAAACCCGAGCCTTTTCCTATTCTCATCCCTCTTTTTCATACCCTTATCGAGAGAAAAGAAGATTTGTTCCACGAAAAAATAAAAAGAAAAGAGAGCAAAAAAAGAAGTTCGAATAAAGAAGAAAAAAATAAAGAAGAAAGAAAAGAACAGCAAAAAAAAGAAAAAATTGTTCGTACGAACAGCCAAAAAAACAGAAAAAAAAGTAAAAGGATCGAAAAGAAAAAAAAGAAAAAGAGGAAAAAGACATGGTTGCTTAAACTTCTTTGCTTGTCTCATTATATTGGTTCAATTCATGGCTTGAACTTCAACATTTTGCATCTTTTGTCTTGACATTTTACCACACATTTTTGCCTTTTTCCCTACCCTACCTAAGTCTCGATACAACCCTATTTAAAGACCCCTTGATTTTTGCATCATGTTCGATTTTTAGTAGTGGAGATTGGATTTAGTTACAAGCTTATGGTAATATTTTGATTAGTTCTGGCTTGAGCGATTCTTTAACCCAAACACCTTGAGCGAAATGAGTGAATCCTCATGAGGGTATTAAGTTTTGCTTCATTGAAATTGCCAGGTTTTTGGAATGTCTTGCTTTGTTTAAAATTGTTCCTAGTTACGCCTTTACTTGATTGTCTCTTGATTTTAATAATTGTTTCGATCTTGGGTCATTTGGTTATCTTAGATGCATTGTGAAATGAAGGATGGAATTTGAGTTTTGATGTATTAGTTGAGAAATGCTTGAGGATAATCATTGAATAAGTGAGGGGGAATTTGATAAGTGTTTCATTTGATTACTATTTTATCCTTAATTACTCCTTAATAATTAGTTCTTGTTGCTGATTTGGACGATTTTGTGTGTTTTCTATGCAGGACTTCAATTTTGGAAATTGCACTTAGAAGGTAAAGTTTTGCAGTTTTATTTTCTTGAATCAAGGCTAGGCTAGTGGGCATGACTTTAGGCATGAGAGTCTGACGTGGCATCTAGTCAGCAGCTTCTAGAAGATCCAATCAGTAGCTTCCAGAAGGTCTAGTTAGCAAGGATGGACGAGCGGATCAGTTGCGTTTTAAATTCAAAATTAGAAATTATCTTTTGTTTTTAGGATTTAATTTAAATATTTTCAAGAATTATCTTTTATTATTTTTAGGTTATTTTTAGGGTTTTTGAGAAGTATAAATACCCCCTTCGGGTAAGCTAGAAAATCATCCCTCATTATTTTGTTTTATTCTTGTTTTCTAAGTTCTATAAAATTCTCTTTTTCTCTACATTTCATTTTTTAAGTTTTTATTTGCTTAAAAAATGTTGAGTATGATTTCTTCCATAATCATGCTCAGCTAATTTTTCAAAAAGACAATGGCTAAAGCAACGACTCAATTCCAATCGTGAGAGTTGAAAAGCACTTTATATCTTCGAATATATTTCTCAATTTTCTACAAACTTGGATTGGCAATCGGCCTTTCCTTTTAAAATCCTTACACTTTAAAGTTCAAAAAGGATCCATTGGTTTGAAGGTTGTTTCGATTTATAGTTGGGAGGAAGGATCGACTTGTAGCACATTCGACTTCCTATGAACACACTTAGAGGTGGTCTGCTAAGGGAAATTGAGATCGGATTCGATTCTCATTGAGACAATATCGTCCGAGTCAGATTTTTCTAGATTTTAAACTATTTTATTCTAATGGCGATAGTCGTGGTTAGTCTAGCCAGAAAATTGAAATTCAAAAATTGATTTTGGATTTTCGATTTATCGAAGAGAAAAATAAGTTACAAGGGTTAGGCCTTGTAGACTATAATCGACATTTATCCGGAGTAAAATTTTATTCGATGATCGGTTGGAAATGAGTCAAAGCGAAGCTTGAGACTGTTACATAAACTAAGTTTCTTCTTAAATTTACTTTCTTTAAATTCTTAGATTTAAATTTTCATTTCTTCATTTTACTTTAATTAAACTCTTTTGATCAAACCCCCCATTTTTATCCATTTCGCCTAGATCAAGAACTAAAAGCTTTCTACATCAGAGTTTCCTAAGTCCTAGTGGATCGACCCTTCTTCTCTTTACTACGCTATTTAATTATTTCTTTTGAGATTAAGGATAATTATTTTGACAGTTTTCGACGCTTGTCAAGTATTTTCCTCCCAAATTCCAATATTTCAAAATTTCTGGTAATGGCTTCAATTCTACATCTGGTGGCCTCACAATTGACAGTATCATTTTTATGGTAGTCGGTATTGTTTGATCTATTACCTCTTTGCTTTACTGCCACTATTCCAACTAGGTTGTTATAGATTTGACATTTGACTCTTCTTCCATTGGTCCTTTATCCTCAGAGTCTTCTTCTTTGCATTGACTGGTTGCAATCTGTTTGCAAACAGGTTCGCTGGATTCACTCAAGGGTTCATATTGTTCTTCCCAGAATATTTCATTTGCGCTTGCTATTTCCAGTATGTGTGTAACATCTTCCCAAGTCTTGGTCCAAATACTTCCCCCAATCATAATGTTTACCTTGCGTTCGTTTTCTATACTCAACCTATCATAGAAGTGTTGAATTTGTGTAGCGACATGGATGCCTCCTCATAGTATGGATCGAAGTATAGCTTTAAATCTTTCCCAAGTTTGTCCTAATGTTTCTGCCATAGTTTGCCTGAAATGAAACATTTGTATATATCCCTGCAAAATTTTAGGCATAGAAATCATTCGTTGAAGAAATATGTCTACAAATTTTTCCCATGTGGTGATAGTGTTTGGAGGTAATGAATCTAGCCATGACTTTGCCTTCCCATTTAGAGCAAATGGAATCAATAATAATTTAATCACACCAGAGCTACCCTTGTGTATGAAACTGTACTACTAATTGCCTCGAATCTTAATAAAAAAGCGGTAGGGTCTTCTGTTAAAGGATCAAAAAATGTAATATTGTCAGTAATCTAGGATATTTGTGATGGATTTAATTCAAAATGATTATGATAATTTGGTGGTCAAGTAATACTAGATTGTAACCATTCTAAATAAAAAAAATCACTAATGTGTTTTTCATCAATTTTTTTTGTAAATTAAAGTAAAAGAAGTTAAAAACAAAAAAAGAAGTAAATAAAGAAAATTGTATCTATAGCCTAAAAAATTCCTAATTATTCTAGTATTCAAAGAAGAAATTAAATTCACTAAAGCGTTGCTGATAGTATTTGAAAGAACCATTGATTTCTCCTTACTAATTGTTTAAGTTTTCCCATTTAGTCATCCTTAGCACATCTTTTAGCATTTTCTAGTTAGTTTATTTCTTTTTCTAATTTAATGGATCTTAGCCTTGTTGCCCTTAATTTTGTTATATTTTATTACTAACATCGCTGCATAAGCATGTCCAGTATTACACCCAGAATTGTCACTGCAAGAACCTGTCCAGAATTATTGCTGCATGAACATCTTCAGAGTTGTCGCTGTATGATCATGTCTAAAATTATGCCTAGAATTGTCACCGCATATGACAGTTGTCTAGATAAAAAACCAGAAATGCGTGAGCTATCCAGTTTGGTGTAACTAGTTGGTATGACCAGAGATTTCTAGATTTGGAGGAAAGGATACCTATACTATTGAGTTGAAATTAAATACTCATGAGGAGAGGGAGAAAGGGGTCTTCTTCCGGTGATTATTCTTCTAAAATCCATCTTTGAAGCTTGCGACCATGGAAACTTAGACTTCTCAAAGGCGAACTGAGGTGAAGACGGAGGCAGATATGCTCCTGATGAGGAGCCCTTAAGTACGATGCAAGCCGGAAGTAAGAGAGCAATTCGAGTATCCTAGGAATAGTATTCTCCAGTTGTTCTTTTACATTTCTTTTCCTAAACACTGGTGATTAATGTTTATTTCATGTTTGTGTGGAAGTACACTTGATTTCTAGACTAAATGATATTTTATCCAAGCTTGCTTTTACTGTTTAATCTTTGGGTCTGAATTTTTTGATCATGGAAGCATTATTGCAGTCACTGTCACTAGAAGGTGCAGCGACAGTTTAAGCTAACAAGCAAGACAATGAAAGTTGCTTAGAGATTGAAGGAATTTAATCCACTTGTTCTTAAATGTGTTGCACTGTCATCATCGAAAGGTGTGGTTAGTGTGCATGTTTAAGTCTTAGATTGAATAGAGAAGCCAAGTTCAGTAAGACGTTCATTGTACCTTATTGCGACGAAAATCACCTATTATTTTAAACCTTGTGAGCCTTACTTTGAAATTTGTTGACTATTCACGTTGGGGACCCCATTTCATTATTATTACATTTTATCTTTAATTTCACATTATTGCTTCGACAATCACTGTCACAATTTTATCGCATTTACTTATTCGTTGCGTTGACACTAATAGACAACAAACATCCATCATTGTGGGATCGATATCCTACAGATTCACATCTGTCTACTATACTTGCATCAAAAGTGTACGCTTGCACATATTTTTTGTGACATTTACGGCCGATCAGTTGCCTCCTAAGTAATGGTGCCAACAACATGATCGCCTCCGAACGTACTCCCGTTCAGTATAGGTTTTTGGCTTCCACAAGTATACGGGTCAGGTTATAAATATAGTGTGTTACAACGAAACACTTGGTAGTGTTTCGAGGATCGTACTAACTGCCTCCAAATGTACTCCTGTTCGGTGTAGATTTCGGCTTTCCGTAAGTATACGGGTTAGGTTGTAAATATAGTGTGTTTACAATGAAACACTTGGAAGTATTCTGAGGATCGTACCCAAAGGAGGCATAAAGCTTTCGTAAATAAAATTCCTACAAAAAATAAAATTAATTAGTACGGACTTTAGGGTTTAAGTACAAAGGAAAAGTGAAGTGTTTTTGAAAGCATAAAAAGAAAAATAAAATAAAGTAAATAAAAGAAAAAAGCTTAAGTTGTAATCGTTTCCGTATGAGTTCTTTAGTTGTTGGGTTTTGGGGATTTTCCTTCAATAAACTACTCACTACCCTAATTGGATCTCTCGATCTTCCGTCGGCATAGCATGTCGATAGAGACTACTTATCGCTAGATGTCACAATGTAAACCGATTTGGGGGAAAAGGTGTTTACGGATGGTTAATACCAATTTTGGGTTCATTCCCACCTAAATGACTTTCTAGGTTTGTCAGGCCTAATGTTTGTTTGATGCTTTTCCTTTCCCAAACAGTTGATCTGAAAGGTAAAACCCTTGTAAAACAACAATAATTTATTCATAAGTTTACTCCCTAATTCCCTAAAATGGAATTAGTTCCTCATGGTTTCTTTACTCATCAATTAAACAATATATGAAAATATATAAGTGTAAAAGAGAATGAAAAAGAAACTAAATTGCATTAAGCGATCTGTCAGGAAAAACTTCTCGATCGTTTACACGAGTTTCTACAATCTCGTTTCAAAAGCTGAAAATAAGTAAAACTAAAACTGAAAATTAAAGTCTAAGTAATGGTGTCTAAATCTTAATGTTAAAGGTCCTATTTATAGCTTTAGATGGTCGTTTTCACTCAACCCTAAGTCAACTATCATTCCTTGTGTTTAAGTTACATTTTGAAGACGAAAACTCCCCTTGAAGTATGTAGTGTTGGAGTTTGGGGTCATTGTCGCGACACATCGGGACCTATGTTATGACGTAGCAGACAGTCCTGGTATTCCTCACTATTGATCTCTTTGTTGCAACATAGGGCTGACTATGTCACGACGAAGTGATCAGTATCATCATGGCTTGCTGCTACTAGTCTCCTGTGCACTCACAAAGTACGTTAGCTAATCTTTAGGCCTCGTTTGGACTTAAAACCAATAATACAACCTTTTAGCACAATTTATTAGAAAAAGAAACTAGACTAAAATTTCATAAAACATAAAGGAAATTACTCTATTTCAAGCTTATCAAATGTGAAAATAAGTTCAATCTGCTAGGTATGAAACCGGTATATCACGTACCCAAAAGAGGCGTAAAGCGATAGTGAATTATATCTCAGCAAAGATTAGAATTAATTATTTAGGGATTATAATATGAAAGTAAAATAAAGTTTTGGTTGTGAAAGAAAGCATAAAAATAAAAGAAGTAAAAGTTGAGATGTAATTAAATCGATAAATGGCTTTGGGAGATTAGGTTGCTTCAGCATGATTTCTTCAATTGTTGGGTTTTTGGGAATTTCCTTCAATTGACTAGTCACTACCCCAGTTGGATCTTTTGATCTTTCGCTAGCATAGTAAGTCGATAGAGACTATTTATCGCTAGATGTCACAGTCTAAATCGGTTTGGGGAAAAGGTTTTCACGGATAGGCAATACCAATTTTGGGTTCATTCCCACCTAAATGACGTTCTAGAGTTGTCGAGCCTAGTGTTTGTTTAAAGTTTTTCCTTTCCCAAACAGCTGATCTGATTGAAAAATCCCTATTAAACAACAATTAATATTCATAATTCCACTCCCTAATTCCCCGAAATGGAATTAGTTCCTCATGGTTTTCTTGATCATCATTAAAATAATAATATATGAAAACATATGATTGAATAAATAGAATGAAAAAGAAACTTCAATTGCATTAGCAATCTATCGGGAAAAATTCCTCAAATGTTTATCTAAAATTTACAATCTCATTTCTAAATGAAAATAACAAAGTAAAACTAAAAACTAGAACAAGGTATGTTTAAACCTAATGCTAAAGGCCCTATTTATAGCCTTGTGACTGCCTCTAAACGTACTCTCGTTCAGTATAGGTTTTAGGCTTCCGCAAGTATACGGGTCAGTTTGTAAATATAGTGTGTTTATAACGGAAATCTTGGTAGTATTTCGAGGATCGTACCCAAATGAGGCATAAGCGATAGTGAATTAAATACCTGTAAGGAAAAGAAATAATTATTACTAAGTTTAGGGATTATAGTATGAGAATAAAATAAGAGATTTGTTGTGAAGAACATAAAAATAAATAAAATAAAGTAAAAAGACGAGATGCAAGTATTCAATAAATGGCTTTGGTGAGATTAGGTCACTTCAGTATGATTTCCTCAGTTGTCGGGTTTTGGGGATTTTTTGTCAATCAACTAGTTGCTACCCCAGTTGGATCTTTCGATCTTCTGCCAGCATAACAAGTTGATAGAGACTACTTATCGTTAGATGTCATAGTCCAAACCTGTTTGGGGAAAAGGTTTTCACGAATAGACAATACCAATTTTGGGTTCATTACATTTAAGTGACTTTCTAAGGTTGTCAAGCCTAGTGTTTGTTTCATGCTCTTCCTTTCCCAAACAGTTGATCTGATTGAAAATCCATGTTTATACAATAATTAAATATTCATACTTCCACTCTTTAATTCCCCAAAATGGAATTAGTTCCTCATGGTTTTCTTAAACATCATAAAAAACAATAATACAACAAAGCATAAAATTGATTAAAATGAAATAAAAGAAACTTTATTTGTCTTGGAAATCAGTTGGGAAATAATTCCTCGAACGTATATGCAAAAATTACAACCTCATTTCTGAAATGAAAATAACAAAGTAAAATTGAAAACTAAGGAAATGTGTCTTTAAGCCTAGTGCTCAATACCCTATTTATTATCTTGGTCGGCTATTTTCATTAACCCTAGGTCTTTATTGTCTTGGTCGGCTATTTTCATTAACCCTAGGTCTGCTACCGTCCTTCGTGTTTAAGTGCCATTGTAAAGATCGAAACACCCTTCACTCAGTGTAAATTTCGTGTCTAGGGGTCGACGTCATGACACACTTAAAACCTGTGTCACAATGAAGCCATTAGTCCCCATATGTAGTGTCATCTTATAGGCGTTGTCGTGACATAGCCCATGTATGTCGCGACAAAGAAGTCAATTTTTGAAATCTTCAAGTCTGGTCCCTTTGTTGCGACGTAGGACATTCTATGTCGTGATGAAGTGATCAATTTCATATCTATGCAACTTCTTATGGTCTCCTACACACTCACAAAATGTGTTAGCTAACGTTTAGGCCTCAGTTGGCCTTAAAGACAATAAAATAACCTTTTAGTACTTAGGTTACACAATTTATTCAAAACAAATATCTAAGTTAAATCCTATGAAAACATAAAAAAAATACTTGATTTCAGCTCTTCAAGTGTGAAAACTAGTTCAATCTACTGGGTATAAAACTGACAAATCAAACTTCCCACACATGAATCTTTTCTTGTCCTCAAGCAAACAAAAAAGAAGAAAATAAAGAAAGAAAATGGAAGAGCTTGAGTTCATATTATACAAAGATTGGGATCGTGGCATTTATTCTAGGCATTATATATTTAATAATGATGAGTGAGCACTCTTACCATTTTTGTTCAGAAAATATATGAGTTCAGTTAGTTTACAAGAAATACAAATATCAAAGTCTTATCAATAAAAATCCATCAGTGCCAAATACAAATACTTCGATTATCCTAGTATAATACAAATAGCCATGCTGAGATTATGCAATTTTCACATTTATTCATGCATAGAGTTGTTTAAGTCACATAAGACATTTCAGCTTGTAACGTGTTGAGGCTTAGGGTAGGTATGAAATTTAAAGAACAGTTAAGCACAAAAGGTTACAAACACGAAAATAGTTTGGCACATTGTATTGTTCCCTATTCTTCCCCTTAATGCCCCATTCTATCTCAGCCCTTAGTTCTCCTTCTTTCACCTTCCTTTTCTCTCTAATTTAGGAAATCTCAATATAACCTAATTCCTTTAGCTAGCCTATGAGGATTCTTTTTGTTTCTTGAGTTAAGACTTTTTTCTTCTTTTCGGTGACTTTGTGATTTCGTTACTATTCATATGCTTTCTTACTCAAGTTTTTCTTCTTTTTTTATTTCTACTCATTTTTCTTTTTCTATTGATTTTCACTATTCTTTTCTTTTTGGCTAAACTAAAGTTCATACATTTTATTGATTTCTTATTTTCCTCTTTATTTTATACCTCCATCATAATGTGTCTACTTACCCTTAGTACATATGGTCGTACATCTATTTCCATGCAAAAATATGACCAAAGAAAATAGTACACACAATTAATTGTTTAAGGCTCAGAGCTCTGTAATTTGGTTCATCAAGAAGGGAAATAAGGCTCAAAGATGGGTACTATTTGAAATTTTAGAAAAGGGTTTGGCTTTTTAACTCTAGAAGTAACCAAACAATGCCTTAGGTCATCCCTAAACACCTCAATATGCATAAATATTCATTTAATCATACAATCCCAAAATTATTATCTATCATGTATACTAGCATGCCCGTTTTCTCATATTGTACACATCATTCGGTATCAATAATTGATAGTACTAGAAAGAACATATGTTTTCTCCCTACTTATTGGTTAAGTTGTTCCCATTTAGTGATCCTTAGCATATATTTTAGCATTTTTAAGTTTAGTTTATTGCATTTTCTAACTCAATGGACCTTAGCCTAGTTGTCCTTAATTTTGTCATATTTTGCTACTAATGTCGCTGCATGAGTATTCCCAGATTGTGTCGAGGATTATCACTGCATTTGACAACTGTCTGAATAAGAACAAAAATGTGTGAGCTATCCAGTCTAGTATAACCAACTGGTACGACCATAGACAACTCGATTTTGAGGAGAGGATAATTGTACAATTTGGCTGAAGATAAATACTATAAGGAAAGAGAAAAAAGGGTCTTCTTTAGTCAATATTCTTCTTCAACCTAGATTTTGAAGCTTGCGGCTATGGAGGCTTAAAGATTTCATGGGAGAATCGACATGGGAAAGATGCAGAATAGCTCTTGACGAGGAAGGAAATTGAAAAATCAAGTCGAGTTCTTCTAGGAATAGTTTTCTCCACTTTCTTCTTTTACATTTCTTTTCTAAAACGCTGGTGATTACTGTTTATTTCATTTTTGTATGGAAGTACACATGATCTTTAGATTAAATGTTATTTTATTCAATCTTGCTTCTACTGTTTAATCTTTGGGTTTGAATGTTTTTACCACGGAAGTGTTATTGTAGTCACTGTCACTGGAAGGTTCAGCAACAGTTTAAACTAACAAGCAAGACAATGGAAGTTGCATGGGGATTAAAGGAATTTGATCCACTTGTTCTTAATTGTGTTGCATTGCCATCATCGAAAGGTGTGGTTAATGTGCATGTTTAAGTCTTAGGTCGAATAGAGAAGACAAGTTTGGTAAGATATTCATTGCACTTTATTACAACAACAATCACCTATCCTTTAAAACCTTGTGTGCTGGACTTTGGATTTAGTTGAACAATCATGTTTGGGACCCCATTTTGTCGTCATCATAGTTTGTTTTTATTTTCACATTATTGCTCTAACAACCACTCTCACAATTTATAGCATTTTACTTTTTTTTTGCACTACATTAATAGACAACAGACAACTATCCTCGTGGGATCGATATCCAACAGATTCACATTTGTCTACTATACTTGCATCGATAGTGTACGCTTGCACATTATTATTGTGATGTTAAACAGCTGATGAAGTTTTGGCGTCGTTGCCAGGGATGGCATTTGTTTGATGTTTATTTTTTTTTTTGCACTTTATTTTTATTATTTAATCTTTAGTTGTTGCTAACTTGTTCTCTTTTTGTTGCTATTTTCACATTTTATTTTAGGTGTTTTATGACCCGAAGCAATTCAGAGTTTATTGTTGGTTTGGATCCAAAAATTGAAAGAACTATTTGAAGGAGACGTCAAGAACAGCGAAATATGGCTTTACAAAGAAATGATGCAGCCATACCACCGATGCAATAACAAAATCCTGTTATACCTCTGATACCTCCACAAAATGTTAATAATCCACCATTGTCGCATGACGATCAAATACAAAATAGGACTATACGAGATTTTGTTTTACCAATCTTGGATGATTTACAATCGAGAGTTGTTAGGCCAGCAATCCAAGCTAGGAATTTCTAACTCAAGCTAGTAATGTTTCAAATGTTGAATTCTAACAGGCAATACGCTGGACTGCCACATGAAGATCCGCAAGAACATATCAAATCATTCTTTTTGATTTGCGTTTCCTTTAGTCAACAAGGCATTCCTAATGATGCTTTGAAAATGCAGTTATTTCCTTATTCCTTGCAAGGAAGAGCTCGTACTTGGTTCCTTGGGCTACCTGTCGGCTCAATTACTTCGTGGAATGCACTAGCAACACAATTTGTTTTGTGCTTTAACCCATCGACAATGAATGCTCATCTCCATAATGATATTACAGCCTATCATCAACTGGATGATGAGAATCTTCACATTACATGGGAACGTTATAAATCTTTGCTTCGACGTTGCCTCATGCACGACATTCAACAGGAAACATAGATTAAGATTGTACTTATGATGAAGCTATTCGAATTGTTGAGAGAATTACTCAGAATGATTATCAATATCCTATTTCTAGAGCTGCACAAGAAAAATCTACTCCAGGAGTTATTGAATTGGATGCAATATCTGCACTTAGTGCTCAAGTTTCTTCTCTTGCAAATATGATAAAAAATATGAAGGGTACTAGTGACGTTGCACCTATACAAGTCGTTGAACAAGTTGATGTTCTTACATTTTGTTGTGAGATTTGTGGTGACAACCATAGCTATGAAAACTATCCACAACATGCAAAGAATGCCTTCTATGTCTATAATATCAGCAATAATTCCTATGGTAACTCGTATAATAATTCTACACGTAATTAATAGTCTTGGGGAACTCAGAATGCTAGAAAAAATGCTGCGACATTCCGATGTGGGAATTCATCTAATCAAGGCAATTATAACCCAAAAACAAGGGAATTACAATAAACAACAGCAGAATTACAGTCAGCAAACTTTGATGTAGCCACACCAGAATCAGATGCAGGCACATTAGAATCATATGCAGCCACAACACTCTTCAATGCAAAATCAAAATGTTAAAGGGCATTGATAGCAACAGTATACACAAGCTTCCCCATCTGATCCTTTAGCATCACTTGAAGCTTTAACACTGGAGCATATCACTCACACAGAAGCTATTGTGCAAGGGAATTCATCTTCTATTTGGGCGTTGGAGGCACAATTGGGACAAATTGCTTTGAATTTGAATACTTGATCACCAGGAACACTACCTAATGACACGAAAAATCCCAATTCGAAAGCAAAAGAACACTACAAGCTATCACTCTTAGGAGTGGTAAACAAACTGGCGAGCCGACCATCTACTCTACTATAGTAATTCAAGACACTAGTGAAGTGATACATGGTGAGAAAGATGAATCTGAACGGTTTGTCGATGTACTAGATAAGGAAGTTCCACAAATTGTCACTCTTATGCCTAATGTTCAACCCTCAAAACTATTGACATAATCGAAGGTGTCGACGTAATCTGATGTATCTCCACATTTGTCTTTTCCATAAAGATTCAGGGATAATGAGCATGATAAGTAGTGTCAGCAGTTCTTGAACACACTGAAGCAACTTCATGTCAATATTCCTTTAGTGGACGCTCTTGTGCAAATTCCTAGTTATGGGAAATTTATTAAGGAGCTTTTGTCCAAGAAGAAGAAGCTCAATGATATTGAAACTATTGCACTCATAGAAGGCTATAGTGTTGTTTTGATAAATAAGTTACCGCCCAAACTAAAAGATCTTGGGAGCTTTACTACCCCACGCTTAATAGGCAACCATTATTTGGGCAAAGCTTTATGCGACTTAGGAGCTAGCATCAACTTCATGCCACTGTCTACTTTCAAGAAATTAGGAATTGGTCACATGATACCTACTGTAGTGACATTGCAATTAACGGATTGATCCTTGGCTCAACCTGAAGGGCAAATCAAGGATATCTTAGTTCATGTGGATAAATTCATTTTTCTGACTATTTTATTATACTTGACTGCGAGGTAGATAGAGAGGTTCCCATAATCTTGGGCCAACCATTTTTAGCCATCGGACGAACTCTCATTGATATTTACAAAGGTGAATTGACCATGTGACTTAATAATGACCATGTTACCTTCAGTGTTTTCAAATCTATTCCATGCAAGGATAAAGAAGAGTGTCACACTATCAATGTGTTGGATGATTTAATTGAGGAAGAATTTAATGACCAAAGCACATTACTTTCTGAAGAATTTGCAGTGACATCTGATGATGAATTTTAACATTGATCTCAAGCACGGATGGCAGATTGAATCCTTAGACTTAGCCAACAGAACGGCTCTAGTTTTTAAGCCATCTATTGAAGAAGTTCTTGTCGTGGAATTGAAGCCATTGCCTGCTCATCTTAAATGTCTTTCTTAGTGACAACAATACTCTCCCAGTTATTGTCTCCGCAACATTAGATGTGACTCAAGAAGAGATATTTATCCATATTCTTAAGCAGCATAAACGAGCTATTACTTAGAGTATTATCGATATTCGAGGCATTAGTCCATCTTTTTGCATGCACAGAATCAAGTTAGAAGAAGAAGGTAAGCAATCGATTGAGCAACAAAGAAGATTGAACGAAAAAATGAAGAAAGTTGTTAAAAAGGAAATTATAAAGTGGCTTGATGCTAGAATTATTTACCCTATTTCTTATAGTATTCGGTGAGTCTAGTGTAATACATTCCTAAAAAGAGTGGCATCACTATGATATGCAACAAAAAAGACGAGTTAATTCCTACACGCATTCATACGGGATGGCGAGTATGTATGGATTATCGCAAACTTAATGTAGCCACAAGGAAGGACCACTTCCCACTTCCCTTCATTGACCAAATGTGGGATAGGCTTGCTGGAAGAGCCTATTATTGCTTCTTAGATGGTTATTCTTGCTACAATCAGATTGCTATTGCACTGGAGAATCAGATGAAAATAACTTTTACCTGCCGCTTTGGTACTTCCGCTTTTCGCCGTATTCCTTTTGGTTTTTGCAACGCACCAACCACATTTCAAAGGTGCATGATGCCAATATTCTCTGATATGATTGAAGACTCTTTAGAGGTCTTTATGGATGATTTATCAGTCTATGGTAATGATTTTGATCAATGCACTGACAATTTGGATTAAGTATTAAAGCGATGTAAAGACACACATCTTGTGTTAAATTGGGAAAAATACCACTTCATGGCAACTGAAGAAATTGTGTTAGGCCATTGCATTTCTAGTCAAGGCATTGAAGTGGACAGAACTAAGGTAGAAGTCATTGTGAAGTTACCTCCCCGACAAATGTGAAGGGTATTCGTAGTTTTCTTGGGCATGCAGGGTTTTACTGATGATTTATTCGGGACTTTTCAAAATTGTAAAACCCTTATGCTCATTGCTGGAACAGAATAAAAAAATTCCTCTTTGACGAATCATGTTTGGATGCATTCATTCAAATAAAGATGTAGCTAGTAAATGCACCCATTGTTATTGCACCAGATTGGTCTCAACCTTTTGAAGTTATGTGCGATGCAAGCGACTTTCCTGTGGGTGTTGTCCTAGGACAACGCAAGGGAAAAATATTTCACGTCATCTATTACACCAACAAGACTCTTACAGAGGCTCAAACCAATTATTCAACTATAGAGAAAGAACTGTTCGTTGTACTCTTTGCTTTCGACAAGTTTCGTTCATACCTTGTCGGTGCAAAAGTTACCATATTTATCGATCACTCGATGTTGAGATATCTTTTTGTGAAGAAGGATGCAAAACCACGACAGATACGTTGGATCCTACTATTGCAAGAATTTGACATAGAGATAAAAGACCGCAAGGGTTTAGAAAATCAAGTTGCAGACCATCTGCTTCATTTGGAAGTTGGCAGCGAAGATGAAAACATACTTCAAATTGTCGATGCATTTCCAGATGAGAAGTTATTTGCTGTAGATGCAACCACTTGGTATGCAGATGTGGTTAATTATCTAGTGTGTGAAAAACTCCCATTGGGTGTCATAGGCCATAAAAAAGAAAGATTTCTTCGTGAAGTGATGAAATACCATTGGAATGAGTCATATTTATTCAAGGTATGCAATGACAATATCATTCGGTGTTATGTTCTGGAAGAAGAAATACTTTCAATCTTGAATCATTATCATGATGCTCCTTATGGAGGTCATTTTGGTGGCATGAGAACTGCTGTTAAGGTTCTTCAATCAGGATTCTATTGGCCTTCACTATTTAAGGACACCCACAATTTTGTGAATCAATGCAATAGATGTCAGCACACTGGTTCTATATCCCGACGTAATGAAATGTTACATTAGTCGATTATAGAGGTTGAGCTATTCGATGTTTGGGGTATGGATTTCATGGGACCATTTCCAAGTTCATTTGGAAATCTTTATATACTAGTTGCTGTTGACTACGTCTCAAAGTCGGTTGAAGCTGTTGCTGTCCCAAAGGATGATGCAAGGACAGTGCTTAATTTTTTTCACAAGCATATTAATAGCATTAGAAATGACACCTATTTTCTCCCTAAATTTGTGTATTAATTCTCTTTTGTAGCATATTTAGCAGGCATAATAGGCATTTCATACTTAGTATTTATATTTTCTAACTCAGTGTTGTTTGGCTTAAATTCTTGTTATTTTATCTCTTTTGTGCACTAATGTCACCACATGCAGCCTTTGTATTGTGTATAAATTGTTAGCGCAGGGATGCATCTCAGAAGATTGATGCTAGAATGAATTTAAAGAATGCAACCACAAGTTAACTTGGAACTGCGCCAGAGATGAAGTTTGCTTGGAATTGCGGCCAGAGATGCCAATGCATTGAAACCTTTACTTTGTAATTCACGCTGCAAACACATCTGAAAGCACCAACGTAGGAATTTCACATGATGTTGTTGTAATTAAGAATTATAGATCACGTTCAGAAATGCAACGGCAGTCTACAGATTTATAAAGATCACACCAGATCTGTGTGAGTGCACAGTTGGATTTCAACAAACTTTGACAGCAGCATAAGAAGTTGGATCTGAGAGGAGAAGAAATCTACAATTCTTGAAGCCTATAAATAGAAGAAAGAAGAAAGGGAAAGATATCAAGAGGTGAAGGAATTAATTCTACAATTACTTTGAGTTTTTGAGGCCTTAAGCTGGAGAATGGTGAGCTGATCGACCGAAAGAGCAACTACTTTTGACAAGAAGTGCTCGATGCAAAGCAAGAGAAGCGGTTAAGGAATAGTCCTAGTAGTTTAGAGATAGTAAGCTTCGATGTATTGGTTGACCCCTCTCTTTATGTTGATGAATTATTATTGACAATTGAATGAATATAGGAATATCTTTCAGTGTTAGATTACTTTGATTCTTATTTGATTCTCCTCATCTATTTATTCTTGGACTTAACTGCATTAAACACGAGAGTTGAACTGCAGTCTACCGACATCGGGAGATGCGGTGACAAGTTAACAAGCAAGTCAGCGAGAGTTGGTTGGGATTAGAAGGGATTTTGGTCACTTGTTCTTAAGTGCACAACATTGCCAGCACTGAGAGGTGTGGTAATTGTGGGCTCTTAAGTCTCGATTAAACAAAGAGTTGTAATTGGTAAGATTTCATTAGAGCTTTAGTGCTACGACAATTTGTCCATACAATACCTTTTCGACGCATCTAGCGTTGCTACTTAGTAAAATCAATGATCCACTCCAATTCTTCATATTTGATCATACTTTACTTTCATGCATTTAAATTCTCAGCACTTCAAGAACAATTTGATTTACTTTCAGTTGATTTGGCAATTAACTTTTATAGTTAGATTGACAATTTTGACTTTCTTAGTGTGCAGATCTACTTTAATTGTGCTAACATCCTTACTAGAATTTTCTCTAATCTTAGTATTAGTTGCTTCGACATTTAAGCATCAAGTACCCATTCCTCGTGGGATTGATATCCGATAGAATCAATCTATCAACTATACCTGCATCGATGTGTGTTCGCTTGCATAATCACTGTGACGTTACAGGCCAATCAAATTTTGGTGCCGTTGCCGGGGATTGGCGTTTGTTTGATGCTTATTTTTGTAGTTGCGATTATTCTTTCTTACTTAATTGTTTGTTTTTACTAATCTGTTTAACTTTCTTTTGTTGATTTCCTCTTATTTCTTTAAGAATTGCATGTCTACAAGAAGAAATTCTGAGGATATTGTGATCTTTGACCCAGAACTCGAATACAGCCACAACAAGAATCAATAATTTACTACCATTGCTGGCACAAGATGTAGTTCCTCCAATACAACCACAACAATTCAATAATTTACCACCATCGCCTCCACAAGAAGAGTAGGTGCAGAACAGAACAATAAGGGATTTTGTTGTTCCTGTATTAGAGGATTTGCAACCAGGGGTTGTAAGACCGGCCATATAGGTTGGAAACTTTGAATTGAAACCAATTATGTTTCAGATGCTCAATTCAAATGGGCAATATACGGGCCTACCTCATGCAGATGCACGAGAACATTTAAAATCATTTTTGCTTATTTATGCATCTTTTAGCCAACATGGTGTCCCTAATGATGCCTTAAAATTGAAATTATTTCCTTATTCGTTGCAGGGAAGAGCAAGAACATGGTTCTTAGGTTTGTTGGCTAGATCCATTCCATCATGGAATGTGTTAGCAACACAATCTGTTTTGAGATTCAATCCGCCAACAATGAATGCAAGGTTGGGCAATGACATCACAACTTACCATCAGTTAGATGATGAGAACCTAAATATAACAGATTGAATGCCTAGATAAGAAATCTTGTCAACGCATCTGCAAATGGTCCCTTGTTGGATTGTACCTACACCGAAGTTGTGCAAATTCTAGAGATGATTGCACAGAATGATTATCAGTATCCCATCTCTCGTTCTACTCAAGTAAAGACTAATCTTGGTGTTGTTGAGTTAGATGCAATTTTAGCTTTAAGTACACAGGTATCCTCTTTGGCCAACATTATAAATAACATGAAGGGGACAAGTGACGTTGCTCCTATTCAAGTGGCCCAACAGATGGATGTCCCGACATTTTCCTTTGAAATTTACGGAGACAACCACAGTTATGAGGATTGCCCACAATATGCTGAGAATGCATTTTACGTCAACAACATTAGAGGAAATTCTTATGGTAACTCATACAATAATTCAAATCAAAATTAATAACCATAGGGGAATCAAAATGCTTCCACATATAGATATGTAAATTCCTCACAGCAAGGGAGTTATAGATAAGAGAGTTACAATAACAATCAATAACAGAATTATAATCAGAATTCTCAAGTACGTTCAAATCTTGATCAAATACAGGTACATAGCCAAATGCGGCCACAAGCTAGAATGCAACTACAACAGACTGTCCTGCCACATATGCAAGGACAACAGCAACTACATCAGCAACAGTTTTCTCAACAAAGACCAGATCTTATGGCTGCTATTGAAGCACTGATGTGAGAGCATATTACGAGAACTGAAGTAATAGTCCAAGGCAATTCATCTTCTATCCGTGCGTTAGAAGCCCTGCTCGTGCGTTAGAAGCCCTACTAGGATAGTTGACTTCTAATATGAGTACAAGATCGTCAGGCACTTTGCCTAGTGATACTAAGAATCCAATATAGAAGGGGAAGGAACATTGCAAGGCTATCACGCTGCGGAGCGAAAGCAAACTACTAAACCAAGCGGTAATTTTACTTAAGAAAATGTCGATGCATCTAAACCCATACAACAAGGAGAAGTTGCAACTGAAAAGAACCAAGTAGAAATAAATGAGGAAGAGCCAATTGTAGTGACTTCTATGCCTACAATTCACCTAACAAAAATGTCGACACAACTGCCAATGTTGATGCAATTGGTTATCCTACGACAACCCACCAACAGTATACCTTTGCCATTTCCGTAAAGATTTAAAGAGAAAGAACATGATAAGGACTATCAAAAGTTTGTTTCTACTTTGAAGTAATTACATATTAGCATACCTCTGATAGATGCTCTTGTGCAGATACCTAGCTATGGGAAATTCATGAAAGAGCTATTATCAAAGAAGAAAAAGTTGTTCGAAATCGAGATGATTGCGCTCACAAAGGGGTGCAGCGCTGCGTAACAAACAAGTTGCCACAAAAAAATGAAAGACCCTGGCAGCTTTAGAATCCCATGCTCCATTGGAAATCATTATCTAGGTAAAGCTTTATGTGATTTGGGAGCTAGTATTAATCTCATGTCTTTGTCCATATTTAGGAAGTTAGGAATAGGATCAATGAAGCCCATTGCGATGCATTACAGCTTGCGGATAAATCTTTAGGACACCCTGAACGCCAGATCAAAGATGTTGTTATCCAAGTTGATAAGCTCGTGTTCCCTACCGATTTCATAATCCTTGATTGCGAAGCAGATAAGGAGGTGCCAATCATCTTGGCACGACCATTCTTAGTAACGGGATGTACTCGTATTGATATATTCAAGGGCAAACTCATTGTGTGTCATAATGATGACCATGTGACCATCAGTATGTTCGAGGCATCTCCGTCGAAAAATAAAGAGCAATGTCATCACATTGACATGCTGAATGAGATAATTATGGAAGAATTCAATGAACGGAGTTCAGCAGTTCCAAACGAAGATGCTATGACATCCACCGATGATATTCTAACTGAATATGACCACAAAATTGAGGCTAATAGTTGTGAGTTGAGACAGAATTGACAATTGGAATCTTTGGATTTGTCTAACAAGACAGTCTTTGTGTTTAAACCATCATTTGAACAAGCTCCTACCTTGGAGTTAAAGTCGTTGCCAATGCATCTGAAGTATGCCTTTTTGGGTGATAATGACACAATACCTATAATTGTCAGCGTAGGCCTCGACGCAATTCAAGAAGAAAAGATCATCGAAATTTTAAAGGAGCACAAAAGAGCCATTGCATGGAGCATTGCAGACATCAGAGGCATTAGTTTCTCTTTTTGCATGCAGAAAATCAGACTAGAAGATGAAGGGAAGTAGTCCATTGAGCAAAAGGGAAGGGTTAATGAGAAAATGAAAGAGGTAGTGAAGAAGGAAATTATCAAGTGGCTGGACGCAGGCATCATCTACCCTATTTCTGATAGCAATTTGGTGAGTCATGTCCAATGTATGCCTAAAAAGAGTGGTTTCACAATTGTGAGTAATGAAAAGAACGAGTTAATCCCTACTCGCATTACTATGGGGTGGTGAGTGTGCATGGATTATCGATGACTCAATGCGACCACAAAGAATTATCACTTCCCACTACCATTTATTGATCAGATGCTGGATAGGATAGTTGGCAAAGCCTATTTATTGCTTCCTAGATGGTTACTCTGGATACAATCAAATCACCATTGCACCGGAAGATCAAGCAAAAACCACGTTCACATGCCCATTTGGAACTTTTGCCTTTCGACGTATGCCATTTGGATTGTGTAATGCACCAACCACATTCCAGAAGTACATGATGGCTATCTTCTCGAACGTGATTGAAGATTCTCATGAAAAATTTCTCTGTATACGGGCAGAATTTTGACCAATGCACTAAAAATCTGGCGAAAGTATTAAAGAGATGCGGGGAGACAAATCTAGTGCTAAACTGGGAAAAATGCCATTTTATGGCAACTGAAGGCATTATCCTTGGCCATCGCATATCATGTCAGTGAATTGAGGTAGATAAAGAAAAGGTGGAAATTATTGAGAAATTGCCACCACCCATTAATGTCAAAGGAATAAGAAGCTTTCTTGGTCATGCTGGTTTCTATAGAAGATTTATTCGAGATTTTTCCAAGATTGCTAAACCACTATGCTCATTGCTAGAGCAAAATAAGAAGTTCGTGTTTGATGATGAATGTCTAGATGTATTTGTCAAAATAAAGAAGTAGCTAGTACATGCTCCAATTGTTGTCGCACCAGATTAGACGCAACCGTTTGAATTAATGTGTGACACAAGAGACTTCGCTGTAGGAGCTGTGTTTGGACAATGAAAAGAGAAGGTATTTCACTTAATTTATTATGCTAGCAAAACTTTAATTAACATGCAGGTAAACTATACAACCATTGAGAAGGAGTTACTAGTAGTCGTTTTTGCATTCGACAAATTTCATTCATATCTTGTCGGCACGAAAGTTACTATCTACACAGAACACTCTGCGTTGAGATTCCTTTTTACAAAGAAAGACGCCAAACAAAGATTGATCAGATGGATCCTTTTGTTACAAGAATTTGATGTTGAGATCAGAGATTGGGAAGGATCCAAGAATCAAGTAGCAAGCCACTTATCCCATCTGGAAGCTGGAAGCGGGGATGGCAATCAGTTACGCATTGTCGACACATTTCCAGATGAGCAATTATTTCATGTTGACGCATCTCCATGGTATGCTGATGTTGTCAATTATTTAATTTGTCGTAAGCTACCTTTAAGTATTATTGGTCACAAGAAAATCAGAATTTTAGTCGACGATGCAAAGTATCATTGGAATAAGCCATATCTATTCAGGGTATGCACTGACAACATTATCCGTCATTGCATTCTTGAAGAAGAGATGACTTCCATTTTGAGACATTGTCATGATGCTCCCTATGGAGGCCATTTTGGTGGAATGAGGACTGCTGCAAAGGTCTTACAATCTGGATTCTTTTGACCTACATTGTTTCAAGATGCCCACAACTTTTTGTAACAATACGATAGATGTCGATGCACTAGTTCTATATCTCACCGCAACGAGATGCTCCAACAACCTATGATTGTAGTGGAGTTATTCGATGTTTGGGGTATAGATTTCATAGGGCCATTTCAAAACTCTTTTGGGAATGTGTACATTCTAGTCGCTGTTGACTATGTCTCGAAGTGGATAGAGGCAATTGTAGTGCCAAAAGGTGATGCTCAAACGGTGTTTAAGTTCTTTCACACGTACATCCTTACGAGATTTGGAACAACTAGGGCATTAATAACTGATCAAGTTACTCATTTTCACAACAACCAAGTGGCGAAAGCATTGAAAAGATATGGTGTGAAGCATCGCATGGCCACAACGTATCATCCACAAACAAATGGCCAAGCGGAGGTTTCCAATCGGTAAATTAAAAGTATCCATGGAAAGGTGGTTAATCAATCTAGGAAGGATTTGTCTTTGCGACTACATGATGCATTGTGGGTACTTCGTACCACTTATAAAACCCCATTAGGGATGTTACCGTATCAACTCGTGTTTAGTAAGTCATGTCACCTGCTAGTTGAGCTTGAGCATAAGGCCATGTGGGCGATCAAGCAGGTGAATATGGACTACGATGCTGCTGGATGGAAGAGGTTGTTGGACATTGCTGAACTAGAAGAAATTCACTGCAATGCTTATGAGAATGCTACAATATACAAAGAAAAGACCAAGAGATGGCATAGCAATATCATCTTACATCGACAATTTAATTCTAGTTAGTTAGTACTTTTGTTTAATCCACGTTTAAAACTGCGTCTAGGTAAATTGCATTCAAGATGGTTAGGCCGCTTTAAGGTTGTCGAAACATTTCAGACTGGCGTGGTGACAATTGAAAATCTAAAGGATGGACAGCAGTTCAAGGAGAATGGCCAACGACTGAAGAACTCTATGAGCCCAGATGTAAAAGAACCAAATGAGACCATCAATTTGGTCACATTTAAATAATGTCAACGTATTTTTGCATTTCCTTTTATCTTTTCACTTTTATTTGTTTCCTTTTAAATTCTATGCAGAAAAAAGTCATCTTTTTTGTCGATGCATCTCAAAGCACAACTTGTTGGTGCATTCTGTGATGACTCAACTAAGCTTTTTTAGCAAGAATCACGTCGGTTGATCTTCATCTATCCCTAGCCATTAGATCTAGTCAAAAGGTATGATCTGCAGCCTGAAATTTATTCGCTACAAACATGACGATTTCTCAGGACGTTTGCAATAATCACGTTTTTTACACTGAAAGGTTATAAAACCCTTCTCTGCCGACTTCCTTTTCCCATTCATAATCTCCATTGCTACTACAATTCATCTTCTTTGTTGTTTCTACTCTTACTCTCACAAGTTTAATCTTTTCGCTGCAAGTTTCTTTTAATCTTTCTACTAAGCTATTATGGCAAGAACAAGAGATGTCATTGGTAAAGGAAGCACCCAAGAAGAAGGAGAAGGCAAATGGGAAGAAAAAGGAGAAATCAGACACTGTGCCCACAAACCCTCTAGGGAAGAGGTTGGCTGCTATGGAAGTAAACATTGATCGTATCGACATAAAAAATATCCATATTGTCAGCATGTTAGAAGGCATGGACTATAGGAAGAACATATTTTATGCGTACACAAAAGCGTGGAACGACGCGATTGTCACTGCATTAAGGAGTATGAGCCCAAGTTCGTTGCCAGATTTTCCTGTCTTCCCATCTATCTTCCAACCAATGCCCTCATCCTCTGACCAGCCTACTCTTGATGGTAGGCCTCAACATGTCCCCTCTCCAACGAGAATCCACATTTCAAATGACGAAGAGCACGAGGGACATTCTAATGTTATGGAGGATTGCTACAGAACTATAACCAGCTTGTTCGAAGAAGAGTTCTCGAATAGACTTAGGCTAATATGGCAAAGCAAGAAGCTATGGTTGAAGAGGTGCATACCACGATTGTATCTATAGGTGTGAACATAGAGGAAGGCACTGAAAAAGCCATCATTGAGCAGGAAGAGCCTAGGGAAGAAGAAGCACAGTAAGAAGAAGGCCATGACAAGAAGAAGGATGGAGAGGAAAATGAACTTGAGAAGGTGACTCCTTAAGAAGAGGTAGAAAAGAAAGATGATGCCCTGACAAATATCGCGAAGTATATTGTCGAAGCACCCACCAGTGTGGAGGCATCTTCTGAAGATATGGCTCCACTTGAAACAAGCCAGGCTGAGGCAATTACTAGCAGCATTGAGGAACCAAATCCTCTAGCCATCGTGCCCTATGTGGCACCACTTGCTGAGGTCCACCCATTAGATGTAACTGCCGATGAGGCCGCCACTCAACTGGCTGAAGAGGAGCAATTCGTTGCTTCGGTTGATTCAAAGGATAATAAGAGAAAGCGCAAAGATAAGAAGAAGAAGCGCAAAGAAAAAGGTGAGCGCCCAAAGAAGAAGAAGGAGAAAGCCAAAGCAACCACTTCATCGGCTGCTGACCAATGAGTTAGTTTCACTTTTCAGTAGTTAATTGCATGCATTTTATTTAGTTTTCATTGCATTTTCATTTGTCACTACATTTCATTTGTTAGTACATTTGCATTGTAGTTGCATTTCCATTCTTATATGTATAGTATTGTCAGTGCATTGGGGACAATGCAGACATTAAGTTTAGGGGGATCTTTTGTGAAATGGAAATGCGATTGCACCCACATATTTGAAAAATCACTTGTTTCTTTAGTTCAATGAAAATATGCAAAATTTCAACAAAAATGTGACCATAATTTTTATTTTTTCTTGAATTGTTTGAAATGCTGATATGTGAATTGAGTGAATATGAATGAACATTGAACCTTCTATTTTTGGATGAATGATTGAAATTGATTTAGTAATGAATGGATAGTACCAACACTTAAATCTTGAACTAGCTTACCAATTACAGCGACATTGTACTAATAAAAGACACTCCAATGTGAGTGCATTGTGACTAGTCAAGGGAGAACACTCCGCTGCATAGGTTAGAAAAATCATCTAGCTAAAGGCTGTCACTGCAAGAGTGTTTGTCGGTGCAATTACATACCTCCTAGGGGGTTTGTTGCACCCTATCGTTACTACTCAGGAACAAAGGTAGAGTAATGCAATGACATCTCTCAGTCACTTTTAATAAAAAAATTCACAAAAAGAAAGAAACAAAAAGAAGAAAAGAAAAAAAGAAAAGAAAAGAAATATATTGCCATGAATGTTGTATTAGTTAAGGAAGGGTTAAGATTCAAAGCATGTTACTAAAATTGGTGAAGTTGTAGTTTTAATTACTCATGTTTATAAATTATCGGTGCATTATTCTCTCACGTTAATGCAATTTATATATTAGAATTGCAGACAATTTAAGTGGTTAAAATATTGATTGCAGTGACATATTTGTTTGTGAAGTTTGCTAATTTTTGTTGACTTGAGGACAAGTAAAAACTCAAGTTTGGGGGTGTGATAGCATTAGAAATGACACCTATTTTCTCCCTAAATTTGTGTATTAATTGTCTCTTTTGTAGCATATTTAGCATGCATAATAGGCATTGCATACTTAGTATTTATATTTTCTAACTTAGTGTTGTTTGGCTTAAATTCTTGTTATTTTATTTCTTTTGTGCACTAATGTCGCCACATGCAGTCTCTGTATTGTGTGTAGAAATTGTCAGCATAGGCATACACCTCAAAAGATTGATGCTAGAATGAATTTAAAGAATGCAGCCACAAGTTAGCTTGAAATTACGATTAGAGATAAAGTTAGCTTAGAATTGTGGCCAGAGATGTCAATGCATCAAAGCCTTTACTTTGTATGGGTGAATTCATGCTGCAAACACATCAGTAAGCACCAACGTAGGAACTTCAGATGATGTCGCCGCAATTAAGGATTGTAGATCGTGCTCAGAAATGTGACAACAATCTGCAGATTTATGAAGATCACACCATATCTATGTGAGTGCAGCTGGATTTCAACAAACTTTGACAGCTGCACAAGAAGTTGGATCTGAGAGGAGAAGAAATCTACAATTGTTGAAGCCTATAAATAGAAGAGACAAGAAAGAGAAATATATCAAGAGGTAAAGGAATTAATTCTGTAATTACTTTGAGTTTTTGAGGTTTTAAGATAGAGAACGGTAAGCTGATCAAGCGAAGGAGCAATAACTTTTGACGAGAAGTGTTCAATGCAAAGCAAGAGGAGCGGTTAAGGAATAGTCCTAGTAGTCTAGAGATAGTAAGCTTCGACGTATTTGTTGAACCCTCTCTTTATGTTGATGAATTATTGTTGACAATTGAATGAATATGGGAATATCTTTCAGTGTTAGATTACTTTGATTCTTATTTGATTCTCCTCTTTTGTTTATTCTTAGACTAAACTGCATTAAACATGAGAGTGGAATTGTAGTCTACCGACATTGAGAGATACGGTGACAAGTTATGTTAACAAGCAAGTCAGCAAGAGTTGGTTGGGATTAGAAGGGATTCTGGTCACTTGTTCTTGAGTGCACAACATTGCCAGCACTGAGAGGTGTGGTAATTGTGGACACTGAAGTCTCGATTAAACAGAGAGCTGTAATTGGTAAGAGTTCATTAGAGCTTTAGTGCTGAGACAATTCATCTATACAATACCTTATCGACGCATCTAGCGTTGCTACTTAGTAAAATCAGTGATCCACTCCAATTCTTCGCACTTGATCATACTTTACATTCATGCATTTAAATTCTCAACACTTTAACAATAAGTTGATTTACTTTCAGTTGATTTGACAATTAACTTTTATAATTACATTGACAATTTTGACTATCTTAGTGTGTAAAATTGTGCTGACATTCTTACTAGCATTTTCTCTAATATTAGTATTAGTTGCTTCGACATTTAAGCATCAAGTACCCATTCCTCATGGGATCGTTATCTGTTAGAATCAATCTATCAACTATACTTGCATTGACGTGCGTTCGCTTGCACAAATGCTGTGATGTTACAGGCCGATCACATATACTCACCTATTTTGGCACACCTGTAGCATTGATCAGTGATCAGGGTACACACTTTTGTTGCAACCAAGTGGTAGCCGCACTGAAGAGATATGGAGTTAATCATAGAATGGATACTATTTATCATTCGTGAACCAATATACAGGCTGAAGTGTCCAATCGATAGATTAAGAACATTCTTGTGAAGGTTATGAACCCTTCAAGGAAATATTGGTCTTTCAGACTTGATGATACTTTATGGGCGTTATGGAAAACATACAAAACTCCATTGGGGATGTTGTCGTATCAGCCAGTTTTTGGGAAAGCATGTCACTTGCCAATTGAACTGGAGCACAAGGCAATATGGGCAATTAAGCAAGTGAACATGAATTATGATGCTGCTGGAAAGAAAAGGCTGTTGGATATCACTGAACTAGAGGAAATTAGGTGAAATGCCTATGAAAATGCTCCAATTTACAAAGAAAAGGCCAAACGATGGCATGATAGAATCATTTTGTTGCGACAATTTATTGCGGGTCAACAAGTTTTATTATTCAATTCTAGGTTGAAATTACATCTGGTAAATTGTGCTCACGTTGGTCTGGACCTTTCGAAGTTGTTGAAGCATTTCCTCAGCAGTCACAATTAAGGATTTACATGATGGGCACCAGTTTAAAGTGAATGGACAGTGACTGAAGCATTATCTTAGGCATAGTGATCAAAAGCAGGAAGAGACCATTAAATTGGTCGAATTTTTTTAATTTTTCTTGAAATTTATTATTATGTAATTTTATTTTCATTTGTTTTTTCTATTCAAGCTTATTTCACTTCGTGTTTCTTGCAAAATAATTCAATCCCATTGTTGACGCATCCAGACTTCATTGTCGATGCAATTCATACGTCTGTACTGCAACTGTTGACTCAAAAAAATCAAAGCCTATCAGGGAGCCGATCCCATCGTTTCATCAATAAGCACCCAACCGTTGGATCTATCTGAACGGGTGTAATTCCTATTGGACGCATTTATTCCCGCCAGACTTTATATCCTTTCTTTTGTTACAAAAAAAACATGACTTTCCTTCTTCCTCCTTCACTCACTATTAACACCCTCTTCTATGTCGACTGTAAAAATCACAAAGAAACCATTTTTATTCATAATCGTTCTTAAAGCTCGCACCTTTACACATTAAAACCTTCTTTACTTACAAAAACATGGCAAGAACTCGAGGAGCAGTTAAAAAAGCAACCAAATTTATTGCAAAACCTTCATCCTTTACAATAGCTTTTCGTGAAATAGAGCCATCCATGTCAAAAGATCCGGTGATATTCCTCATGAAAGCGGCTAAAGACCATTTTCAGGAAAACATGTTGAAAAGAAATTGTCACCCAGAATAAGGGTGTCTTTTGTCACGACAATAAGACTTGGGTAAACAAGTCTATAAGACCATCGCAAGGCAGACATGGGAAACCTTTTGCACTCACACGGGCAGTTACTCTCCATCTCTGGTATGTGAGTTCTATGCTAACCTTACTGACCATGAGTTAGAGTTTGTCTTCGTTCGTAAAAGATTAATCCGTTAGGACGCTGAACACACCAACGAGTTGTGCAACACCAAGGTGGATAGGGATGAACACACTATGTTCATTGAAGAAATCACTGATGACAAGACAAACCTCTTGGTGAAAGATCTTTCTATCGAAAGAGTAAAGTGGACGAGTTCAAATCACAACAACTTCACCATGCACAGGTCATTCTTAACGTTGTAAAGCAAAGTCTGGTTCCATTCTGTAAACTGCAGACTGAAGCCTTCTATGCACAGCACCATAGTCACCTTTGACAGAATGTGTCTGATACATTCTATTATAATGGGAAGGAAAATCGATGTTAGGGCAATACTCCATCAAGAAATTGTTAAATGTGCTGTAAGGAAAATGGGCATCTTGGTTTTCCCATCACTGGTGATGCAACTATGCTAGCAGAAAAGAATCATGCCCCGAGATGGAGAAGAAATCCTGGAGAACAAAGGTATAATCAATGAAGCATCAATTAAGAGAATGACTCGTGGGAAGGATACGACCACAGTGAAAGAAACAGAAGCAATCAAAAGGAAGGGAAAAGCAAAAGCAGAAAACAAAGGAGCAAATGTGATTGTAGAGACTTCTTTGTGGTGTAAAATGAAGGATGTCGAAAAGATAGCAACTTCCATCAGCAACAAGCAAATCAAGCTTTTCGCTACAATGGAAGACATGGATAGAGCACAAAATATAGTCTACGCCTATACCAGGGCCTGGAACAGTTCTATTGTAGCCATATTAAGGCAGCTGAGTAAAGCCCCACTCCCAGAATTCCCAGTATTTCGACCAATCATCATAGAGTATGAGACTTCATCAGAAGAGGCAGACATAGGGGACCAAGATCGATCGGTGGCTTCTCCTTCAATGGTGCACGTCTCTGATGACAAGAAGGAAGCGAAATCAAGGCATTTCGAGGAATGTTTGCAAAAAAATTGAGAGCCTGTTCAAAGATGATTTCATTGTTGGTCAAGAGGAGCATGTTGCCGAAGAGGAAAGTCTTGCTGAAGGGGAGGAAACCCATGTTAAGGAAGAGAAAGAGAAGGGTGAAGAATAAGAAGCTGAGAAAGAATCAGCTGAAGAAACTATCACCGTACCCGAATTTGTGGGTGCAACGACTAAGGACTTGAAGCAAGATGGAGCGAGTAAGGCGGAAGCTGCAGAGGAAATTAATGAGGAACACCACAATTCTTTGGAAATAGAGGTCTACATTGGACCACTTGAGGTGATCCATCCGACACAATACGCAACTGATGATACCGGGGCACAACCAGATATTGAGGAGCAATTTGAGGATCTGGCAAAGCTTAAAGAAAGAAAGAGAAAGCGCTCTAAAGACAAGAAGCATAGAAAGGAAGAGAAGAAGAGAAGGAAGGAAAAGCACCATGCAGCCACATCGACGACTGTGGAAAACTAATTTAGTTTTATTTAAGGTTTTAGCTGTAGTATTCATGCATAGCTTGTAGTTGTTTTAGTTTGTTAGTAAGCATTGTCATTGCATTTTAGTGTTTGTGCATCGGGGATAATGTAGACTTTAAGTTTAGGCGAATGTATATGGGGTTTGGAAATGCAATTGCACCCACATTTCAAAAAAAATATTTTTGAGTTTAATGAATAATGCAAGGTTATGAATGGTTATTGCAAATGTGTTTGAAAATTTTTGTTACATTCGATGCTTTATTCTTGAATTATGTGAACTGTTAATGAATGAATTGGATAAATTTGACTAAATGATGTATCTTAAATTTGACTGAATGATGTATCTTCAAATCTTTGATGAATGATTTAGATTGTATTAGTAATGGATGACTAATATCATTCTTTGAATCTTGAATGAATTTGCCCTTTACAGGTGCTTATATATGTATACATTTATAAATTAGAGACACTCTAATGTGGGTGTATTGTGAACTATTCAAGGGGGAATACTCCAATGCAAGTGTTAGAAAAATGAATCTAGCCAAAGGCTGTCGCTGCAAGAGTATGTGTCGGTTCAATTACGTACTCCCTGGGGGTTTGTTACACTAAATCTTTACTTATCAGGAACAAAAGTATAGTAATGCAATGACATCCTTCATTCAAATAAAAAAAAAGAGAAAAGAAAAAGATATATGTATATAGCATTGTACAATAAATGTTGTGTTGGTAGATAGAATTTAGGATTTGAAGCATGATGTTGGAATTGATGAAGCTGCAATCTTACTTATTCATACTTATGTGTTGTCGATGCAATATTCTATCATTTGAATGTGATTCATTCATTTGGATTTTAGATGATTCAAGTTGATAGAATGATCATTTGCCTTGGTAAATTTTTGTATAGCCTTGCTAGTTTTTGTTTTACTTGAGGACAAGTAAAAACTCAAGTTTGGGGGTGTGATAGTACTAGAAAGAACATATGTTTTCTCCCTAATTATTGGTTAATTTTTTCCCATTCAGTCATCCTTAGCAAATATTTTAGCATTTTTTTAGTTTAGTTTATTGCATTCTCTAACTCAATGGACCTTAGCCTAGTTGCCCTTAATTTTGTCATATTTTGCTACTAATGTCGCTGCATGAGTATTCCTAGATTGTGTCCAAGATTGTCATCGCATCTGATAGCTGTTCAAATAAGAACAAAAATGTGTGAGCTGTCCAGTCTGGTATAACCATTTGTACGACCATAGACAGCTCGATTTTGAGGAGAAGACACCTGCACAATTTGGCTGAAGATAAATACTCATAAGGAAAGAGAAAAAAGGGGTCTTCTTCAATCAATATTCTTTTTCAACCTAGATTTTGAAGCTTGCGACTATGGAGGCTTAAAGCTTTCATGGGAGAAACGAGTGGGAAAGATGCAGAAAAGTTCCTGACGAGGAGTCCTAAGTGCGACACAAGAAGGAAATCAAAGAATCAATTTGTGTTCTTCTAGGAATAGTATTCTCCACTTGCTTCTTTTATGTTTTTTTTCTAAAATGCTGGTGATTACTATTTATTTCATGCTTGTATGGAACTACACATGATTTCTAGACTAATTGTTATTTTATTCAATCTTACTTCTACTGTTTAATCTTTGGGTTTGAATGTTTTTACCACGGAAGTGTTATTACAGTCACTCACTAAAAGGTGGAGCGACGGTTTAAAGTAACAAGAAAGACAATGGAAGTTGCTTAGGGATTAGAGGAATTTGATCCACTTGTTCTTAACTGTGTTGCATTGCGATCATCGGAAGGTGTGACTAATATGCATGTTTAAGTCTTAGGTCGAATAGAGAAGCCAAGTTTGGTAAGATATTCGTTGCACTTTATTGTAGCAACAATCACCTATCCTTTAAAACCTTGTGAGCCGTACTTAGTATTATGCTGAACAATCACGTTGAGGACCCCATTTTATCCTTATCACATTTCGTTTTTATTTTCACATTATTGCTTTCACAACCACTCTCACAATTTACCGCATTTTACTTGTTCTTTGCACTGACATTAATAGACAATAGACAACCATCCTCATGGGATCGATATCCGATAGATTCACATCTGTCTACTATACTTGCATCGATAGTGTACACTTGCACATTATTACTGTGTTGTTAAACAACCAATCAATAATAACTTTCTATCTATACTTAATGTAACTTATAGAACTTTAAAAATTTCATGCTCAAAAATTTAAAATTTCCTCATCATCATGCCAAATTTATCAATAAATACAATCAACCTATTATACATGCTTCTAACCAATCACTTGTATTTCTACAAGCTCAAGCACAAATCAAAACAAACATAAAAACTAAAAATAAAAACTATATGCAAAAATTCTTATGTTACCCCCCACACTTTAGAAAAACACATTGTCCTCAATGTGTAGCCTCATAAATAGTAAGGAAAGAAGTTACCCGATTGCTTGTGAAAGTACTTTTCTTCCCGTGGTGGTTGTCCTTCTCCCTCTTGGCATGAATGCTCTAAATTTTTGTGTCTTCATAGTATTGGGTTCCTACAAAAAGAATTAAGGCATATATATACAAAAGTAAATTCTAATTCTACTTCTACAAATTATATAAGTCCTAAAAATAATCCAAAATTACAAATCTCCAAAAATTAAAGTCTCAAAAACACTTTATTCATCCTCATCCATCTCATCCTAATCATCATCACTGTCGTCCTCTTCTTTCTGTTCTTCCTCATTATGCTCCTCGTCCACCACCCCAAACATGTTCGATGTGTAGTTAAAGACCCTAAAGTTGTGTTGTCAAGCAACCTCTTGAAATAACGGTCCCAATTCTTGCATCCATTGGATCATCCAATCGAACTTTGGATGACTTTTTTCACCAACTTCTTGTTGGGCTAGTGCCAACCTTTGTATGGAAGTTAGTGTAGCCGTCGAGTCTCGTGATTTTCTCTTCCCCTCTTTTAATTGTTTAGCACGAAGTTTCACGTATTTCTGGAAGAGTGTGTCACTAATGAAACTCTTTGAAGGCCTTAATGCTTGCTCAGTGGATGTCATGGGCACACTTGCCCTTTTACACAAAGTCATAATCAAGTGAGGAAAGAAAATCCACACCTTTGGGCTTCCCACACATTGACTCATGTTTTGGTGAATCCACTTCCTTATACAAACCTTCTTTTTCTGCAAAATTGTGAATAATAATACTACTAAAAAAACATTAACATTAGAAACATTTAAAGTAGGTATCATGCATGTACGTACAAATTGGATCCACATTTTGGCTTCAGGGAACATAATGGCTTGGTTGAATACAGTAGGGATAGTAGTGCTTGGCCTAAATTTCCAGTCCCCCTTCCCTAAGTCAAATATGTAATTACTTCGTTCATATTTAGATCTCTAAAGAATTTACATATTATTTTGGAGGTTACTGATCGCCCGCAGATGTACTCCCGTTCGACATAGATGTTGGCTTTTCGTAAGTACACGGGTCAAGTTCTAAATATAGCCTGTTACAATGAAACACTTGGTAGTATTTCGAGTATCGTACCCAAAGGAGGCGTAAAGCTATAGTAAAATAAAATCCCTGCAAATAATAAAATTAATTAGTACTTATTTTAGGGTTTATAGTAGAAAAAATAAAAGAGTTGTTTCAAAGTATAAAATAAAAGATAAACTAAAATAGAAATAGAAGCAAAGTTTGATTTATAGAAAATTGTATAAATAACTTTGGGGATATTAGGTCATTTCTGTATTAGTTCCTCAATTGTTGGGTTTTGGGGATTTTCCTCCAATCAACTAGTGATCGCACTATGAACGTCACAGAAAATATGTGCAAGCATACACTGTCGATGCAAGTATAGTAGATAGAAGTGAATCTGTCAGATATCGATCCCACGAGGATGGGTGTCTACTGTCTAAAATTATCAGTGCATTGAATAAGTAAAATGCAATAAATTACGAGAATGGTTTTCGGAGCAATAATGTGAAAATAAAGATAAAATGTAATAAAGGTCAAATGGGATTCACAACGTGAATAGTCAGCAGAAAACTAAGTGTGGCTTACAAGGTTAAAAATAACAAGTAATTTGTCGGTGCAATTAAGCATAATGAACATCATACCAAACTTGTCTTTTCTATTAGATCTATGACTTTAGTATGCATACTAACCACACCTTCCAGTGCTGGCAATGTAACACACTTGAGAACAAGTGGACCAAATTCCTTCAATGACCAAGAAACTTTCGTTGTCTTGCTTGTTAGTTTAAACTGTCACTACAACTTCCAGTGATTGTGACTGCAATAACACTTCCATGCTAAAATCATTCAAACCCAAAGACTTAACAGTAAAAGTAAGCTTGAATAAGATTTCATTTAGTCTAACAATCAAGAGTACTTCCATACAGACTTGAAATAAACATGAATTACCATTGTTTACGAAAGGAAATGTAAAAAAACAAATGGAGAATACTATTCCTAAGCTACTCGAAATGCTCCCTTACTCTCCCTCTTGCGTCGCACTTAGGATGCTCCTAGTTAGAAGCTAATCTACCTTGCCTTCATGTCTATTCACTTGAGGGGTCTTAAGCCTCCATAGTCGAAAAGCTCAAAAGCTAGGTTGAAGAAGATAATATGCAAAATGGGAGACTAAAGGAAGAAGAGACCCCTTCCTTCATGCTTTGTGTGTGCTTATATTTTGCCCTGATTGTACAGGTGTCTGTTCTCCAAAATTGAGCTGTACAAGTTGGTTATACTAGATTAGACAGCTCACACAATTCTGTTCTTATCTGACAGCTATCAGATGCGGCGATAATTGTGGGCGCAATTCTAGACACGTTCATGCAGCGACAATTCTGTACATGTTCATGCAGCGACATTCCTAGATGCAATTGAAGAATACTTATGCAGTGATAGTTCTGGATGCAATTTGAAGAATATTTTTTCAGCGACAATCTCTGGTGCAATCTAGAAATATTCCTGCGGCGACAGCTTTGGTGCAATTTGGAAGTGCTCATGCACCGACAATTTTCGGTGCAAATTTGGATGTTATTTTACGACGACAACCCTAGATACCTTCATGCATTGATCTTTCTGGACAAACTCCTGCACTGACATCTTTGGACATAAACTAAACACTAATTGTGGAGACATTAATAGAAAAAACAAGATAAAATTAAAGAAAATTAAACCTAGCATCATTTAGTTAGAAAATGCAGTTACTAAGTTAAAAATACAAAAAATATGTACTAATGACAACTAAATGGGAACAATTTATCCAATAAATGGGGAGAAAACATATGTTCTTTTTAGTACCTACACATCCCCAAACTTGAGTTTTTACTTGTCCTCAAGTAAAACAAAACTAGCAAGGCTATAAAAGAATTTTTGTCAAGGCAATAATCATTCTAGCAACTTGAAGCATTTGAAATCCTAATGCATGAATTACATTCAAATGACAGAATATTGCGCCTACAATTTATAGGTATGAATAACTAAAATTGCAATTTCATCAATGCTAGCATCATGCTTTAAATCTTAAATTCATTTTACCAAAACAAAATTTATTGTAAAATAATATACACATAAATATATTTTTTTCTTCTTTTCCTTTTTTTATGTGACTAAGGGATGTCATTGCATTACTATACCCTTGTTTCTAGGAAGTAATGATGGGGTGCGACAAACCCCCAGGGAGTATGTAATTGCACCGACACACACTCTTGCAGTGACAGCCTTTGGCTAGATTACTTTTCTAACACTTGCATTGGAGTGTTTCCCCTTGATAGTTAACAATACACGCACATTGGAGTGTTTTTTATTCATAAATATACTTATATACAAGCAACTATAAATGGAAATTTTATTCAAGATCTAAATAATGATACTATTCATTCATTACTAATGCAATCTAAATCATTCATCCAAAATTTGAAGATACAACATTCAATGAAATTCTTCCAACTCATTCATTAACAGTTCACATGATTCAAGAATTAAGCAACAAATGAAAACAAATTCAAGCACAATTTCAATAACCATGCATGCTTCGTTAAACTCAACAAGGAAAAATTTTTGAAATGAGAGTGCAATTGCATTTCCAACCCAAATACATTCCCCCCAAACTTAAAGTTTGCATTGTCTCAAATATACTGACATGAATAAATATATATGGAAATGCAATGACAATGCAGATGCAGTGACAACAAAATGAAGCGACAATAAAAATGCAGGGACAAGTATACTATAGCTACATGATATACATGAAAACTAAACTAAGTACGGAAATAAAAACTAACTCAGTGTGCTGCAGCTAAAGATGTGGCCGTATGGGTCTTCTTCTTCTTCTTTCATTTGTGTTCCTCCTTGCATCGTTTTTTGTCCTTGGCGCATTTTCTCTTCCATTCTTTTGGCGTGACCAAATCTGCGGATTACTCTACAACATCAGGTTGCACCCCGATATCATCGATCGTGACATCAGATGGGTGTATTTAAGAAAATGGTACAATATAAAGCACCATGACTAGAGGATTAGAATCCTCATTACTGATCATTACAGCCTTCACCTTACTCACTTCAAGTGGCTCCAAATCATCAGATGATGCACTCACAAGTTCAGATGCGATGACAAATTAATCAGCCGAATTTGTCGCGACGTCAGGTCCTTCTCTTCTTTCTTTTTTTTCCTTTTGTTTGAGCTTCACGTAGTCTGTGGATTGCTCTAGCATCATCAGCTGCTACATTTGTTGGTCCAGTGAGACCACTATCGCCAAATGATTATGGTCCTCTATAATTTCATCCACAGCTTTAGCCTAACTCGTTCCATCTTTCACCAAGCCTTCAGTTTTTTCACCCACAACTTCAAGTGCGGGGACAAATTTCTCAGCTAAATTTGCCTCAACATTATTTCTTCATTTTTTCTTCCTCCACACGAACTTTTTTCATTTTCAGCATTAAGTCAGTAGGTGTAGTACAGCTGTACAAAATTACACTGACAATGGAATCCTAATGCATCGATAATGGTGTTTATTTATTTCTCAATCGATACAGACACAGGATTTATTCCTTCTTCTTCAAGTGCTTCATACTCTTTTATTCTTCACATGGTCCTACAAAATCTCCACTCTTTCTTGCATTTTTTCCAATTTTGTAACTTCTTAATTACAGATATAGGCATCAAAATTATGCTTTCATTAAAATCACACAATGCCTTTCCAATATACCGATCACCAATGGAATAGGGTATTAAGAAGCTCTTGGGATCCTTAAATTCTTGGAGCAATTTAATTTTCATGACAGTGCACCCTTCAATAAGGGAGATTGTTTTGACTTCTCCCAATCTTTTCTTCTTTGACAATGTATCTTCAAGTTTCTGAGGCTATTTTGCTGTAGCATTTGTGGCGAAAAATGATCTAATTCTGTCTCCGCGATATTTTGTTTAACCTCTTCAGCTGCAGTTTGCTTTTCAGATTATTCTAGCATCTTTCCATTGTCGAGATCTGAATTATTTTCCTTTACTGTAGCATTTGTAACAACTTCATTTAGTTGAGTCTCACTTCTGGGAATGAATTCCTCACAAATGCTCTTGCCCTTCTAATATCAAATTCTCAATATCAATCGGAAAAGATTCTTGTGGTCGCAAATTTATTGTGCTCACAATCTGGCCAATTTGTTATTCAAGAGCTCATATGGATTCAGTTTGACTCCGAAGCACAACGTTAGTCTTGGCAATATATTATCTCAGCAACTTTTCAATTGATGAAAACTCTGATGCTTTGTCTTGCTGGATATTTTGCCTTGACAAAGGTTTATCATAATTGGGTAGTGTCCACTCGGGTCTAACATCATTGTTTATACTTCCAGGGTCTTGATTGTTCCAACAAAAATTTGGATGTTACTCCCACTCTGGCGTGTAAGTGTTGGAATATGTATTTTCATTTCGATCGAAATTCCCCATGTGGTACACATTTGCTAGATTTGATGAGCATTATTTTACTTCCATAGTAATCGCAAATTGTCACAACAAATTTTCATTCTGCAACTGTTGTAGCATTATGCATATTAGTCAACGAAGATACTTGGGCTATTATGGCATCGAGCTCCATTTCTACAGCATCACTCATGTCAGTCCAACATCTTGAGGTTCTATACACCTCGTTCCTAGCCATATTTCGCTAAAAGAAAAATATAAAAAGTAAACAACAAAAAGGAAACAAGTTAGTGACAAATAAAATTTAGATAATAAAGAATAAATGCAAAGATAAAAATAGACATCAAACAAACGCCACCCCCGTTAATGGCGCCAAAACTTGATTGGCCTGTAAATGTCACAGCATTTAAGTGCAAGCAGACACTCGTCGATGCAAGTATAGTTGATAGATTTGCTCTATCGGATTTCGATCCCACGACGATAGAGTTCTTGATGTTTAATTTTCAAAGCAACTAAAGTTAAAATTCGAAGAATTTTACTAATAATGTCAGCGTAATTGAGTCAGATCTGCACAGCTACAAGAATTAATTTGTCAACGCAAATATAAAATAAATTGTCAGAGCAAATTAAGATAAAATGAATAGTTGTTGGGATGTTTGTAAATGTAAATTCAGAACTTAAAATAAATGGATCAAGTGTAAATAAGTGAAGAGGATCACTGATTTCACAAGTCGCAATGTTAAATGTGGCTACAAGGCAACTAATAGATGAATTGTCTCTGTAATTATAATTCAATTAAATCTTACTAATATCACTTCCTCTGTTTAAAAAAGACCCAAATGCTAGTAATTACCACACCTTTTAGTGCTGGTAATGCCTTGCACTTAAAAACAAGTGGCCAGAATTCCTTCTTAGCCTCAAGCAACTTTCGTTGTCTTACTTGTTGATTTAACTTGTCACCGTACCTTCCAGTGACTGTGATTGCAATTGCACTTTCATGGTCAAAACAGTTAAGGAAAGTAAAGTAGAAATCAATTAAGATCTAACTTCTAATGGTAATTCCATACTCAATTGATAATCAACAATATTCATCAACAATTAAGAGGTATCAAAGAAAAAAGTCAAAGCATTTTATTCCTAGTTTACTAGAACTATTTCGTGACAGCTTCTCCTACGCTGCAGATAGGTACCTCTCGTCAGATCACCTTCCTCCAAACTCAAGCTTTTATGGAAGCTTGTTTAAAGATTTGAGAAATTTTATAGCGTTTAATTTTTCACCACTTGATATTCATCTTCTTCCTTTCCCTCCTATTTATAAGCTCTGGGAATTTCAAATCTCCTTCCTTCTCAGATCTAACCATTTTGGTAGCTGTACAAGTTGGTTAATTTCAGCTGTGCACTCACGCAGATCTAGTGTGTTTATCAGGCATCTGCAGGTTGTCGCCGCATCTCTGGAGATAATCTATAATCTTTACTTGCAACGACAACTTAGCATTCCCCTGTGCTGGTGCTTCCAAGTATGTTTGTAGTGTGAAATCACTTGTATGAGGTTAAGGTATCTTTGCGGTGACATATGTGGCTGCAGTTCCAGGTTAAATTTGTGGCTGCATCTTTGCACACTTTTCAACACTGATCTTCAGAAGTGGATCTCTATGCTGACAATTTCAAACACAAAACTTATGCTGCTTTCAGCTACATTAGTAGGACAAACGAGGCTAAAATGAACAGAATTAAAGCCATACAACTCTATGTTAGAAAATGCAAACACTAAATATGAAATTTTTAACATGTATACTAAAAATGATACGAAAGGAACAATTAATAAACAAGCTTTAGGGAGAAAATAAGTGTCATTTCTAATGCTATCAACTTGTCACTACCCCAGTTGGATCGCTCGATCTTCGGTCGGCATAGCAAGTCGATAGAGATTACTTATTGCTAGATGTCACAATCTAAACCGGTTTGGGGAAAAGGTGTTCACAGATGGGTAACACCAATTTTGGGTTCATTCCCACCTAGATGACTTTCTAGGGCTATCAGGCCTAATAATTGTTCAATGTTCTTCCTTTCCCAAATAGTTGATCCAAAAGGGTAAAATCCTTGTAAAATAAAAATTAATTATTCATACTCCACTCCCTAATTCCCCAAAATGGAATTAGTTCCTCATGGTTTCTTTATTCATTAATAAAATAATATATGTAAACATATAAATAAAGAATAGAATGAAAAAGAAACAAAAATTGTATTAGCGATCTATTGGGAAAAACTCCTCAATCATTTATGCGAGATTTTTCAATCTCGTTTCAAAATCTGAAAATACAAATGAAGCTAAAAACTAAATCTAAGGAATGGTGTCCAACCCTAGTGCTTAAAGGTCCTATTTATAGCTTTTAGATGACCATTTTTCCTCAACCCTAGGTTAGCTATCGTCCTTCGTGCTTAAGTTGCATTCTGAAGATGAAAATGCCCCTTGTTAGATGTAAAGTTGGAGTTTAGGGCCGATGTCACGACACATCAGGACCTGTGTCGCGACATAGAAGCAATTCCTTGATTCTTCACTGTTGATCCTTTTATTGCAACATAGGGTTGTTTATGTCGTGACGAAGCAGTCAGTATCACTATGGCTCCATTGCTACTAGTCTCCTACACACTTGCGAAGTAGCTTAGATAACCTTTAGGCCTCATTTGGCCTTAAAAGCAATAATACAACACTTTTAGCATGATTTATTAGAAAACGAAACTAAACTAAAAATTCATAAAACATAAAGGAAATTACTAGATTTCAAGCTCATCAAATGTGAAACTAAGTTCAATCTGCTAGGTATGAAACCAGCAGATCAGTTACCTTAACACCAACTCCTTTTATCACTAAGGTTTCCCAATTGAGTTCATCAGTAGTTATAGATATATAATCTTTTAAAACAACATAAAATTCTTAAACTACTAGGATCACCATAGGCTCATTGGGGATTTTCCAAAAATTTTACCACTTATGGTACCTAACTAGATGCCAGACTTCTTTGTACAGAACCATCAAAGGGTCAAAACCCCTCTCTTGAATGAATGTCTTCCCTTGAAGCTCAATAATATAAATATAAGAATAGGAACTTTAAATCTGATCTGGTGTGCTTCTCCCCTTGCTTGAAAACCTGAAAAGTGAAAAGAGAAAATAGGAAAAAGAAGGATTTTTAGCTTTTTCAAGGTTTTTGTGAGTTAAAATAAGATGAAATAAGTTACAATAGTGTTTTAGTATTTATAGGGGTTAGAAGTTAGGGTTTTAAGGAATAAAAATTTAGAAAAATAAGCCCTTAGTTGTCGGGTTGTGCAATCGGGTCAGGTCGATCTGCAAAAATTGCAGTCGATGTTGCAACACAAGGAGTCTATGTCGAGACAAACACCTCAGTTCTTCTTTGTAACGACACACTTGGGGCGTCATCGTGACATCTTCCTCAGTTCTGGAGATTACCTAATTTGTACTCTTAGTCGCGACATAGAGACAGCTATATTGCGAAATCGGTATAAATCATGTTTTTCCTCGATTCTATCACCTGTGTTGCGACACGAAAGATGGTGTGTCGTAACATACCCTTGTTTTCTGTTAATTACTAAAATAAAAAAAACTTAACTTGATTAAAATTAATAAAAGAATAAAAAAATAAATAATAAGGAACTAACAAAATTTAAATTAGGGAATAGAAATTCTTTAAAAACTGGGACGATCTGTGTCACTACCGTAAATGAACTTCCAACTGGTTCTCGACACTTTGATTCTTCGTTTGTTCCATGGTTTTGTTCCATGGTTGATATATATATAAACCAGCCCCTTTGATCGAGTCCAATGATGTTGCCTTATTTTTGACCGAAATGAAATCCACATTACAAGCCATTTGGTACCAAATCCGAGCCAACCCAAATTATTTTTTACGATATTATTACCTTGCGCTTTCTCCCTTCCGTACCATATAACATTTTGGTTGCTCGAGCCTTGCTATTGTTGTCGAATGAGAATGAATCAAACTCTCTGACTTCTTCGATTGGCACCTTCTCTAGTATGGCCAGAAAGTGTATGAGCTCTTCTACACTCTCATTAATGATCGGTTTAAGCTCTATCTTAATGGTTAGTTAATTTATTTCAATTGGATCAGATACTGATCCCTAACATACTCTCATGAGCTTGAATAGTTTCTCTGTGCATGGCTCTTGAAACTATTAAAGGGTTTGAACTCCCCACGAATTTGTTTCCCTTTTTAATGAGGGATCAATTACTTTGACATATGAAAAGTGGGGTGACAGCTCATAAAGTAAAATCTTTCCCATTATTTGAAAAGAATTAATTAGTACTAAATTTAAGGATTATGTACCAGAATAAAATAAGAGATTTGTTGTGAAGAACATAAAAATAATTAAAATAAAGTAAAAGGACAAGATGCGAGTATTCGATAAATGACTTTGGGGAGATTAGGTCTCTTCGATATGATTTCCTCAATTTTTGGGTTTTAGGGATTTTTCTTCGATCAACTAGTTGCTACCCCAGTTGGATCTTTTGATCTTTCACCAGCATAGGAAGTCGATAGAGACCACTTATTGTTAGATGTCACAGTGCAAATTGGTTTGGGGAAAAGGTTTTCACAGATAGGCAATATCAATTTTGGGTTCATTCCCACCTATGTGACTTTCTAAGGTTGTCAGGCCTAGTGTTTGTTTCATGCTCTTTCTTTTCCAAACAAATGATCCAATTGAAAATCTCTATTTATACAACAATTAAATATTCATACTTAAACTCCATAATTCCCCAAAATGGAATTAGTTCCTCATGATTTTCTTAAACATCATAAAAAATAATATAATAAAGCATAAAATTAATTCAAATGAAATAAAAGAAACTTTAATTGTCTTGGAAATCTTTCGGGAAATAATTCCTTGAACGTTTATGCGAAAATTACAACCTCGTTTCTAAAATGAAAATAACAAAGTAAAATAGAAAATCAAGGAAATGCATCTTTAAACCTAGTGCCAAAGGCCCTATTTATAGCCTTGGTCAGCCGTTTTCATTAACCATAGGTTTGCTATCATCCTTCGTGTTTAAGTGGCATCATAAAGATCGAAATGCCCTTCACTCGATGTAGATTACATGTCTAGGGGTAGAAGTCGTGACACACTAGGACCTATATCACAACGAAGCCATCAGTCCCCGTATGTAGTGTCATCTAACAAGCATTGTCACGACATAGCCCATGTATGTCATGAAAAAGAAGTCAATCTTCGAAATCTTCAAGTTTGGTCCCTTTGTTGCGATGTAGGACATCCTATGTCGTGATGAAGTCATCAGTTTCATATCTGTGCAACTTCTTATGGTCTCCTGCGCACTCACGAAGTGTGTTAGATAACCTTTATGCCTCAATTGGCGTTAAAGAGAATAAAACAACATTTTAGTACTTAGGTTACACAATTTATTCAAAACAAAAATCAAAGTTAAATCCTACAAAAAATAAAGAAAATACTTGATTTCAAGCTCTTCAAGTGTGAAAACTAGTTGAATATGCTGGGTATAAAATTGGTAGATCACCTTGGCCGACCTTTTTCATCAACCCTAGGTCAATTGTCGTCCTTCATGTTTAAGTGGAACTATAAAGATCGAAATGCCCTTCACTCAATGCAAAATCCATGTCCAGGGGTTGATGTTGCGACACACTAGGACCTATGTCGCGACGAGGCGATCAGTCTCTTACTTAGTGTCATGGTGCAGGTGTTGTCGCGACATAGCCTATATATGTCGCGATAAAAATGTTAGTTCCCTTAATCCTCAAGTCTGGTCCCTTTGTTGCAATGTAAAGCTTTCTGTGTTGTGATGAAATGATCAGCTTCTCATTTGTTCATCTTCTAAAGGTCTCTTGCACACTCACGAAGTATGTTAGCTAACCTTTAGGCCTCAATTGGCCTTAAAGATGGTAAAACAACCTTTTAGCACTTGAGTTTACATAATTTATTCAAAGATAAAAACTAAATGAAATACTATAAAAATATAAAGAAAGTACTTTATTCCAAGCTCATCAAGTATGAAAACTAGTTCAATCTGCTAGGTATAAAATCGATAGATCACAAGCGAGAGTCAACCCATTAAAGATTGCCCAAAACTCGAATAGGAAAATTGCATCTACTTTAATAATGTGAGTGAAGCCCAAGATCCGCTCACCTTTATCATTATGGAGAATCCCACCTACTAAAGCCCACAGAACTCGACCTAATCAAAGCACAATCATTATTAATTTTTAGAACTCCAAAGGGGATTCGATCAAGCAACAACATTAAAGCAAGGATATTGAGTATTAACATGTGTATGAACTAGGTTATTATACCATTTGGCCTTACATAAACTGTGTTGTACCACTCCTATTGGGTCCAAATCCCTATTCTAAAAAAAGAACTAATTCCTTTGCTTACAAAAATCCATAACCCTAAAGGCTACAACAAAATAGCTCTCCCAAATTGCCTCATTGCTCAAAATGTTCCAACAATTGCTAATTCCCTCTAACAGCCAAGAGATTCAACTAATTACTGTTGCAAAACCGTCAAGAAAAGAAATATTAGAAGATATCCTTGATCAAAAATTTGATTTCTAATGGAAAATGGCTACTACGTATAGTACTCTCTTGGAACGGAAAATTCCCAGAGAAATTACTAACATGAAAATTTTTCAATTTTTGCAAAAAATAGGAAGCATTTACGAGCCAGCGTCCTAGCCATCGAATAGCCTAATAATTACATCTGTATAGCAAGATCATATATGCCCGTGGGAGAGGCAACTACTGCAGTGGTACCACGATCTAAGGGAAACAGAACACAGTGATGAAAATTATAAGGGAAAGCAAATAGTTTCCGCAACATTAACACATGAATTTCTAGTAAATCCACCATTATTATTAAATGAGGTGATCGAGCAACTATTGATCCACTACATGAAGGCATGTGAATTTCACAAGTGGATCAATGATAAAGGAAATCATGTGAAAAGTGGTGGTATAAATTTACAGACATTGTTAATAGATATGATCAACGAAATGAGCTGGCGATAATCTACGCAGGAAGAAAAGGAAAATTTTAGGAAAGAGATAACTGGCAAATAGTAGCCTGGCACGACAGTTTCTGGACGAATAGTGATAAAATTGATTGTTCTCAAGCGCCAAAGTGCACACTAACATCCTTGTCAGACAATTCTGACAAGCATTAAAACTCAATTTTAAGTTTATAATCACTAACATACTAACTCAATAACAATTTTTGTTTTAGGGTATTTCATTCTAATCTGATAGGTTTGTCGTGACATAGGTATGCAACATCACGACGAAGTAATCAGACTACTCCAAATGACACCTAGACTTGCTAAGACGTGACATACCCCTCGTACGTTGTAACCAAGGGGTCAAGATGCCAAAAACTCAAAACTTATGGCTATTTCACGACATTAGGGGGTTACGTTACGACATAGGAGCTAGTCTGCTGGAACATCAGGACTGAAGTGTTTGTCGTGACACGGGGTGAGCTATGTCACAAAAAAAGGCATTGGCAGGTTGGTTGCGACAAACTTGTGCTACGTCGCAACATCGTCTATAATTTTTATAGGGTTGACCCGACCCAATTGCATAACCCGATGGTAAAACCAAACATTTATTCGATTTTTAACACCTAAAACCCTAAAAATACCCACCCCTGTATATATTAACCTAAACTAAACTCACTCCATTCACTTAAACACTCCCTAACTAATCTCAAATCCTCCAAACCTTTCATCATTCCCTTCCCATTCAAAAACCAAAAACTCAATTCCTTCAAGAGAAGTCCTTTATTCAAAGGTGCAAGGGGACTCCATCAACAAAGGCCATCCTCAAAATCAAAGGTACTTTCTTCATTTTTAATGTTCCATCGGTTATTGTTCATATCTTCTTTGTGTTAGATTACAATGCCGCCTATAAAAAGAACAATAGTGCACGAGAGCGACAGCGATTTGGACTTTGAACAATACTTTTGGCCTCACTAGGACGGACTCTCATTCAAGAACGAGCCTTTGATCCATCCATGATTCTTTGAAAAGTGGTATGGCCATTGGTACGGTACCATCAATGGGAGCAACTTTGCATTCTCCTAACAAGTAACACTGTAGTACCAATAGTCCATGAATTTTATGCATCCCTTAAGGATGACACAGTTAAGAGAAAACCTTTAAGCATAGTGATAGTTCGAGGTTGTGAGGTTCGCATGTCACCTAAGGATATATGCAATTATTACAGTTTCCCTTACTATGAGAAAGATTATGTCCAAAGAGTGGACTTTAATACATTTCAAAATATAAACATGGAGGAAATAGTTAAGTTTTTGACTGAAGGGTGAGGTGTGTGGAACTATAGACTTGACATTGGCACACCCTCTAATTTTAACCAAGCTATAATGGTCTTAGTAGCTAAAATGTGGATGAAATTCCTATCTACACGACTTATACCTGCTTTAAATGTTTCTAACGTTAATTCTTTGCGACCTTTGTTATTGTATGACATTTTGCACTGCAAGCAAGTTTGTGTAGGTTCTTGGATCTACGATGAAATGAAACAGTGCATCTAGAGGCAAAAGAGTGGTCTCTTTTCCCACACTTGGTAACTGCCTTATGCAAGAAGGTGGGCGTACCAATGAAAGATGATAAACAATTTCTAAAGTCGACTCAGAGCATCATTGGAGATTCCCTATACAAGCAATATGCCGAGCTATAGAGGAAACAAATCAAAGAGTGGAATTAGAGATGAAAGGAAAAAATGGATGTATCGGCTTCATTGAAAAGAAGTGAGAAGACCAAAAAGAGCCAAGGAAGCATCAAAGGCAAGCTCAATAGGATGATAGCTTGGATTAAAGAAATGACTCCTGTGCTAATGGAGACTGCGAGGATACACGGGTTACCAACCTTGAATTATCCGACGAACATGTTTGGGGAAGAAGAAGGAAGTGAGAATGAAATCGAGTTGGGAGGAGCCAACATGGAGCAAGACGAGTCTAAAACTTAAGACGAGTATGAAGTAATGTTTCAGCCTCAATACTCCACTCTCAAAGGACCGATAATTCGGAGCCTAGCATGACGACAAAGAGGGAGCTCGCGACAAAAGTACTTCAGAAGGGCAAGGCTCCTATGGATCCTCAATCCGACTCGAAAGAAGACGAGTGAATTTTAATTTATTTTTAAGACTTGGATTTATTTTAAAGACTTGTAATTTTGAGGATAATATTCTTTTTACCCTTTAGGACTTGTATAATTCGTAAGAGTAGGATTAGAAATTATTTTGTATATATGTCTTAATTATTCTTGTAGGAACCCCATATTATGGAGACAAAACAATATCGAGCATTCACGTCAAAGGAAGAAGGACAACTACCATGAGAAAAAGAGGGCCTTCACGATCAATCGGGTAACATCTTTCCTTTATTACTAATAGGGGCACACATTGGGAACAATGTGTTTTCTAGAGTATGAGGGGTGACATAGGAATTTTGACATATAATTGTTTTTATTTCTTCTTTTTGATGTGTTCTTGAGCTTATAGAAATACAAGTGATTAGTTAGGAGCATGTATAATAGGTTGATTGTGTTTTCTTGATAAACTTGGCATGATAATGAGAAATTTTACAATTTTTGAGCATGAAATTTTGAAGTTCTATAGGTTACACTATGTATAGATAAAGAAAGTTTTATTGATACCAAATGATATGCATAATATAAGGAAACAAGCATGCTACTATATATAATAAACGATAATTTTAAGATTAAGTGATTAAATTGATATCTGTGCATATGGAGTTGTTTAGGGATGACCTCATGCATTGTTTGGACATACCTAGAGCTAAAAAACTAAACCCTATTTTGAATTGCCAATTAGTACCCATCTTTGAGCCTTATGTCACCTTTTTTATGAGCCACACTACAAGCCTCTTAATCTTAAAATGATGATTTCTGTATATCTTTTTCTTTGGTTCTATTTTGCATGAAAATGGATGTTTGGCCATATGTATTGAGGGTAGGTAGACACATTATGGAGGAGATTATAAAACAAAAGAGGAAAATCATGAAAAGGTTTGAATTTTAGAGTTAGCCAAGGAAGAGAAAAATAGTTGATCACACTATGAACGTCACAACAATTATGTGCAAGCGTACACTGTCAATGCAAGTACAATAGATAGATGTAAATCTATCGGATATCGATCCCACGAGGAAGGTTGTTTGTGTTTAAAATTGTCGATGCAATGACAGATAAAACAAGATAAATTGTGGTAATAAATGTAGAAGTAATGGACTAATAAATGCAGTAAAAAAATGAGATTAATTTGTCGAAGCAATAATGAAAATTTTAAGAAGTAAAGCAATGATAATGAAATGGGGTTCTTGACTTGAAAAGTTGACAAAAAGCTAAGTGTGGCTCATAAGGTTAAAGATAATAGATAAATTTGTCGCCGCAATAATGCATAATGAAAATCTTACCAAACTTACTTTCTTGTTATATACAAGACTCAAATATTCACACTAACCACACTTTCCAGTGTTGGCAATTCAACATACTCAAGAATAAGTGGATTAAATTTCTTCAATCCCCAAGCAACTTCCATTGTCTTTCTTGTTAACTTAATTTGTCACTGCACCTTCCAATGATAGTGACTGGAATCACACTTTCGTGGTCAAACAATTAAATCCAAAGATTAACAGTAAAGGCAAGATTGAAATAGATATCATTCAGTTCTAAAATTCAATTGTACTTCCATACAACTCAAAATAACAAGATTTATCAGCGTTTAAGAAAGAGAAATAACAGAATAATTGGGGTATCTTATTCCTAGTCTACTCAAATCACTCCCTTACTCTCCTTTTGGATTGCACTTAGGATGCTCCTCATCAGGAGCAAGATTGCTTTCCCTTTTACGTTAGGTCACCCTTAAGGAAATTAAGCTACCATGGATGCAAGCTTGAAAAAGGTGTTTTGAGAAGAAAATCCAATCAGCCAAAAAGTAAGACAAAGATCCTTTCTCTCTCCTTCTCTTCAATATTTAACAGCAACTTCATAGTACAGGTGTCCTATCTTCCAGATCTAGCGTCCTTTGGCTGTACAAGTTGGTTATACCAACTGTACAACTCACACATTTCTAGTGTGTTAACTAGAAAGCTGTCACGTGCAACGACAGTTCTGGACACCTTCATGCATTAATACTTTTGGACAGGTTTTTGCAATGACATCTCTGGGCGCAATACTAAGCAGACTAATGCAACGACATCAGTAATAAAAACATGATAAATTCAAAGGAAATTAGGTTAACCTTCATTAAGTTAAAAATGAAATAACTAAATTAAAAATACTAAAAATGTATACTAAAGATGATCAAATGGGAACAAATTATACCATAAGTAAAGAGAAATCAGTGGTTCTTTCCAATGCTATCAATAGTGAAAGAACAAAAAGACAATGAGTAAAAACCAAATGAGAGAGTAAGGAAATATGTGAAGAGTGAAAAAATTATTAAGTCGCCAAAATGAAAGAATAAGAGAAAACTTACTCATAAAACGATTAAATTGATATACTCATAGGCTAGCTAAAAGGATTACTTTAGATTGATTTCCTCAAAATGGAGAAATAAGGAAGGTAAGATAAGGAGAAATAAGGAGGTGAGATGGAGTGGGACAGAAAGGGGAAGAATAGGGAACAATACAATGTGCAAAACTATTTTCGTGTTGTGTAACCCTTTGTGTGCTTAACTGTTCTTTGAAACTTATACCTATTCTAAGCCTCAACACGTTACAAGTCGAAAAGCCCTATATGACCTAATCGACTCTATGCATGGATAGATGTAGAAATTGCATAATCTCATTATAATTGTTTGTATTGTACTAGGATAATCAAAGTACTCATGTTAGGTATTGATGGAATCATATCGATAGAACTTTGATATTTATATCTCTTGTAACCTATTGAACTTAAATTGTTTCTACTTAGGAATAGTGAAGTTGCTCAATTATCATGTTAAGATTATCAAAAGATACATAATGCCTAGAATAGATGTTAAGCGTCTAATCTTTGTATGATACAGTTTCAAGCTCACTTTTCTTTCCTTTATTTCTTGTCTTTTACTTTTGCTTTTGTTTGCTTGAGGACAAGCAAAGACTTAAGTGTGGGGGAGTTTGATCTGTCGGTTTCATACCTAGTAGATTGAACTTATTTTCACACTTGATGAGCTTGAAATCAAGTAATTTCCCTTATGTTTTATGAGTTTTTAGTTTAGTTTCATTTTCTAATAAATCATGCTAAGAAGGTTGTATTATTGCTTTTAAGGCCAAATGTGGCCTAAAAATCAGTTAACCTACTTCGTAATGCACATGAGACTAGTAGCAATGGAGCCATAGTGATACTGATCGCTTCGTCACGACATAAATAGTCCTATGTCACAACAAAGGGATCAACAGCGAAAAATCAAGGGATTGCCTTCTATGTCGCGACACACGTCCTGATGTGTTGGGACATTGGCCTTAAACTCCATCTCTTCATCCAGCGAGGGGTATTCTTTTCTCCACAATGCAACTTAAGCACAAAAGATTGTAGCTGACCTAGGGTTGAGAAAAAATGACCATCTAAAAGCTATAAATAGGACCTTTAAGCACTATGGTTGACACCATTCCTTAGACTTTAGTTTTCAAGTTTTATTTGTATTTTCAATTTCGAAACAAGATTGTAGAAGTTCACATAAACGTTTAGGGAGATTTTTCCCAACATTTTGCTTAATACAATTCCAGTTTCTTTCTAATTATTTTCTCCACTTATATGTTTTCATATATTGTTTTATCGATGAATAAAGAAACCTAATTCCATTTTAAGGAATTAGGGAGTGGACGTATGAATAATTGATTGTTGTTTTATAGGGATTTTACCTTTCGAATCAACTATTTTGGAAAGGAAGAGCATCGAACAAAAACTGGCCTGACAACCTTAAAAAGTAATCTAGGTGGGAATGAACCCAAATTGGTATTAGCCATTCGTAAACACCTTTTCCCCAAACCGGTTTAGATTGTGGCATCTAGTGATAAGTATTCTCTATCGACTTGCTATGTCGATGGAAGATCGAGAAATCCAACTGTGGTAGTGACTAGTTGATTGGACGAAAATCCCCATAACCCAACAATTGAATAAATCACACGGAAATGACCTAATTTCCCATTTATAAGATTTTCTACAAACCAAGCTTTGCTTTCTATTTTAGTTTATCATTTATCTTATACTTTCAAACAACCCTTTTATTTATCATACTATAAACCCTAAAACAAGTACTAATTAATTTTATTCTTCGCAAGGATTTTATTTACTATCGCTTACACCTCCTTTGGGTACGATCCTTGGAATACTACCAAGTGTTCCGTTGTAATATACTATATTTACAACCTGACTCGTATACTTGCGAAAAGTCGAAATCTACATAGAACGGGAGTACATTCGGGGGCGATTAAGGGGCTTTGTGAGATGCTCGAATTTTCCTATCAATTCAAACTGTAGTCCAAAGTCTTTAACCTTTCTATTGAATGATCTTTATCTATTATTCTCGAACTCTCGAATGTTTAGAGAGTGAGCTCTAACTCAAAGATCCAATCACAAGATAAAAAACGAGACTCGTAGAGAGATCGAACTCAACTAGCCTTTATGTGCACATCCCAAACCGAAATCAACTTCTACACTTGAAATATAATTTTTGGATTATTGCAATTATAATCTGACAAATCTAGAATAAAAACACAAGAAAAAATAGAAATTATTCGAGTTCAAGGAAAAATGACTCAAATATAATTTCACTAAATTTCGATAGAGTTTTTCTAATACTTTCCTGTATATGTTTTTACTAGCATAGGATATTTATAGACAATCATATGCAAGAGTTATATTCTTATTCAAAATACATCAATTAATTAGTTTGGAAGAATTCAAGTTTGGTCAGTGGCTCCCAAAAAAAAATACTCTCCTGGAAGTACTTGACCTAATACACTAATTGGTTTGGTCAAGCCATGTTTAATTATACAAGTTTACTTCTCTTAATTTAAATAAAAAATCAAACTCATATAATTATCTAATCCAATAATTAAATATTCTCTAAAAATTAATTATTTAAAATAATTAATTATATAATTTACACAACCTTATTCTAATTCTATTAAAATCATGATTTTATTGTATTAAAATCTATGTATAAACTTGTTTAATTTTTTGAGAAAAAAATAACTAAAAAGACTACTTCATTTAATTTTCACTTTGAACTCAATTATTTAATTTATTCAACCATTAGATAATAATCGAAAGAAATTAAATTAATCATGTATGGACATATCACATAATCTAATACAAACAAAGTGCAAGTATTTTTTACTATGTCGTTCTATGAGTTGCTACCATAACAGATGAAACAAGTAAACTTTGTGCACAAAACTAATTAACAAAATTCAAATTTAACCTACGCCTGCAAAGCATTACTTAGAGAACTAATTCACTTAAATCAACATAATACAAAAGAATAACGACTTAATTCCAACCCCTAAACTCTTAAATTATCTACTTACTCAATCACCTGGAAGGTATACAAAATCATTCAAATATAAAAAGCACTCAATAACACAGTTCCTCTCTTGAAAAAAATAAATTTAATTCACTCGATTATGTTTATGGACGAAGTCATATATATAATTGTGGATACCGAATAAAGTTGGAAGGGTAAGTAAAATAGATTTTAACATGTCATTTTTTGTTATTCTTAATCTAATTTACAATTAGGAAAATTATTCAATCTTGCAGTTTTGGTTAAACATTTTACTAAGTTTAGAAGCATTGTCAAACTATATAGCCCTCTCTCTTGTGATTGAAGGATAGTTTAGAGTTTTAATTAAATAAGTTTATTGGAACAAAACGGGTGTGGAGAAGAAAATCATGCTGTTGTGGGTTTGTGCAATGCTGGTAAGCTCAATGTTGATGGAAGAGGGTGCAAATGCGGAACCAATTAGCAGCGGAGCAATGGGAAAAAATCTTGAACAGCCTTGCAAACCAAGGATGGGTAATTGTGTGGCAAAACGCTCCCCTGATTACAATAGAGGATGTGAAGAAGCTAAAAGATGCCGACAAGGTCGCTAATTCACCATCCTTCATTTACCACAATCGAAAAATGCACTTAAAATACCATGCGCAGTATTGACTTCCCCGTCGAATCTAATCTGTATTAATTTATGGGAAAAATAAAAGGAAGAATTAGTTGTTTCGAATGCTGATTTTTTCCTTATTGTTGTGACCCATGCATTCCCTTAAAATTTCCTTCAATAAAGTTTTTTTTTTTTTTCTTTTTGTGTGTCCTAATGCTTTTTTTTTCTTTTACTATATGCAATCATTCACAAATAAATTTATCCTTTAGATAAAATTTAAGTCTAAGAGTTGATTAAGGCCCGGTCCTAGAGGTTGTTTGGGAGTGTAGTCACTCAATGCCCAAAGTCGATAGTGTCCAAAAAAATATTTTTTCAATTTTTAATATTGAAAAAAATTCAAACTTAAATAAATTAATTAAATGATTAGGATTTTAAATTTTCACCTTAAATGTTTCAGATACAAAAAACAATTTTAGTGTTAAGAAAATTTTTTTATGTGGACCCTTGTAAGAAAATAAATAACAATTGGTTTGTATCATTGGGAGATTTGGGTGGTGCATGTGTATGGGGAGGCCAACATGATTGGATATTGAATATCTGAGCTGATCAATTGATCTTTCTCTGGATTCATCTGAGTTTCAACATCCTCCAGCAGAACTCAAACATCTCCTACTTAAAAGACAAGTTGGGGCAGCTCGCTTAAGGCCTTCTCCATTTTAGTTTCTTTGTACTGAAGCTTGATCTACTTTTCTAACAAACTAACTAAAAAACAATATTATGTTATTATTTAGGTCTATTTACATTAGAGCCTTATGATTTTTTTATGAAATTATACCAATCAAAATATATTTAAGATAAATATGTAGAGAATTTTTATTTAGTGAAACTTAAATTAGAATAAAATATATAAAAATCCACACGTAATTTATATATATGGTTAAAATTAATATGTTTATATGTTATAGCTTTTTCTTTCAATCACTTTGTTACCTTGTTTTCATTTTTTTTCATTTGCGAATGCTGTTTTACATAATAATTGGTGCATATAGCTGGTCCCTATTATTTGATCATGGCTTGAATGTTACCAACTTTTAGATTATTTGGTTATGTAAACTCAATGCATGAATTTTGAATATGAATATGTGTTCCACATAAATATAATTAAAAATTTTAAATTTTTTCACACATTTCAATGATTAAAAGCTATATTCCTCTATCCCATCAGTTATACATTAATATAGGGTAGGAATACTTGAAAAAAAAAGGAGCTAGCAGACCTATGCTCCTAGCTGATACTCTTTAAGGGCTCGCAGACTTAAGCTCGCAGCTCTAACACAGTTAGCAGATCTACACTCCACCATTTCGAGCTCTTCCATTTCGATCCAAACTCATCCCAGACGTCTCCTGAGGGGTAGCGTACATCAAAGCCCAAGTGATCCATATCCACCTCACAGAGGACGTCGAATTCAACTTTGCGAGCGTCAAAAGGCCCAGCTACGACTTGAGCATGCAAGAGTATGTTTGACTTAAGCTCAATAAGAAGGTTGCTCAAAGTGTCAGAAGTTTCTTTCTTAAATTGTTCAAAGGCCTCCGCCTATTTCTGCTCAAAGCTCGCCGTTGCAGCCTTAAGTTCCACGATAATTCGGTTCACGGTGGCTCTATGCTATTTGGTAGTTCTCCTTAGCTTAACATCCAAGGCATCGTTCCTTTTTTGTCACTCATGACCTCAATAGATAACTCATTATTTCTCACCTGAGCAACCCCTAGATTCCCAACAAGCTCTTCAGGTATTGCTCGCGGGTCCTCTCCAATCTTCCCACAAGCTCCTTATGATTGGCCTTAACTCCACTAGCATTTTCGTTAAGGCCCAGACTAATCATGGTGGCCCCAGTCAGTAGAGTTTTGTAGGGATGAGATGAGCTTCGTTAGTGGAAGGATCTGTGAGCCAGTTGATGACTCAGTGATACATATTTGCCTTTTTGCAGATTTTGGCACAGAAGCCTTCCACTTCTAAATCAGGCTTTCTAGTTCCCTCGTGCTTAGATTCCCACACCGGGGTAGTTGGTTGCCATCACCTTTAGTAATTGGTTCCTCGGTAAGGGGCAGGGAAGAAGAAGGAACGCGAGGAGAAACAGTAGGTGGTGAATTGCCCTGAGCAGCAATTAGAGAATTTAAAGGAGCTAATGATGGAGAGCTCATCGAAGGAGAAGAAAGAGTAGCAACGATTATAGTAGAAGGCCTAGCATGGTCCAGTCTCCTTTTACGACGGCTCTCTAGCCTAACACTGTTTGCCTCTTCCTAGCTACTAATAACCACATTTACAACCCGTACCTTAGTTATGTGCTTCTTCCTCATTCATTTCAAAGAATCTTGCAGGTCCATGGCTTCATTGAGTTCACGAGAAATGCTGGTAGTTTTCTTTGAGTTGTTTCCAGAACAGCGAGTTGTGCCTGCACTAACAATAATTTCAAGGTAAATAAGGGAAGTCATTAAATTAATATTTACATCTGTTTCTTAAAGTAATGGGGTCGCGAAAATCCAAGGGTGAAGCCACATCTTGCTTTAGCTATAGATGAAATTCCTAGGCTCATGCTTGTATCCCATTAATATTAGACCTAGCTCATTTATGGTCCCATGTGGCCACATATATCTTTTAGGTCATGCACCAATTGCCTCAGCCACTACCCTATTATCACCAGGCCTCCGTCAATTGGGGCTTATACCATCCAAACAATACTAGAACACATTTCTCGCCATGAGTATATCCTCTAAATGGTTCGTTTAAACAAGCACAAGTTCTTGCTTGGCGTGAACCACTCCGTTGGAAAGCCAAACCCGTCGTCGAGCCCACACTTCACATGAATACACTTTCCCTGATTCAGACGAAGGTTGGTACACCGTTTGGAGATGATTGTCTCAGATTCATCTCGAGGGGTGAAGTAGAAGAAGTCTGACGAATTCCCTCGATTTTGGGACTTCAAATGATATAAGTGCTGAAAAATAGCGACCATTGGCACTTCATTGCATTGACAACAGTCTTTGAGATAAGCCATCACAAGCCACCAAGAGAACCCTCGTACGACCAAAGTTCGAGTCATCTCTTCCGCTCTTGTAGTACAGACCTAAAGGAAAACCTCCACAGGAACTCTTGATGAACGTACTCGTGGTGGGTAGATGGGAATTATCCGGCCACCGACTCCTCTCATCCTTAAAATGGTTTTGATGGAAGAATAAAATTAAAATTTAAAGCGTAGAGGTTGGTAAAATTTACCTTGAAAAGAAACTTAAACAAAAGTCTAGTTGCAGAAGTGCTAAGTTTGTGAATTTAGGGTTTCTAAATTTCTCATTTTAAAGACTTTTTCTCCCAACGTTTTGACGATTTAAATAACCAAGGAGAACCAACGACTAGATCTAGATAG